>CM075764.1:69047824-71447824 GCA_037974665.1 Ehretia macrophylla
AGAAGGGTTTTATTCCTTTTTACTATCAATGGATTGCACAAAAGGAACATGTGTACAACAATTATGATCCAAGTGCACAAACTTTCACGTATAATCAAGGGCAAGGTGTTGGTGAAGCAAATAATTACAGAACATTCGTTTTCAACGCAGCCGGTCCGCAGTTGACCAACGATCACAATGTTGAGGTTAATGAAGAACATAATATGGAAGCACATGAATTTTTTGAGTTGTTGAATGCCGCTGATAGGCCATTATTTGATGGTTGTGCAAAACTTACTCAATTGTCAGCCATGGCTCGATACATGAATATGAAGTCCGAGCATAATATGACCAACTCCCTATTTAACAGGTTCATAGAAGAATTAACATATGTGTTGCCCAAGAATCATAACTTGCCTGAAAACCTTTATAAATTTATGCAACTAATCAAGCTATTAGGGTTGGGATATCAAAAGATTGATGTTTGCGTAAATGGATGCACCTTATTTTACAAGGATCGGAGTCTCATGGAAAATTGTCCGCGTTGCGGCCACACACGTTTCAAGGCTAAATGTGGTGGTAGAAAATGGGGTAAACTTATTTCCCATAAACAGTTAAGATATTTCCCTCTAACACCATGGTTAAAAAGATTGTACATGTCAAATGCTATAACGAGACACATGACGTGGCACAAAAATCACAATGTCGAGGATGGAAAAATTTGTCATCCGTCAGATGCCAAATCTTGGAAATATTTCGACAACGTGTATCTAGATTTTGTTGCAGAACCAAGAAATGTTCGGCTAGGGCTTTGTTTAGATGGTTTTAATCCATACAGTTCAAATGCACAACCTTATTCTTGCTGGCCAATGATACCACATACAATCTACCACCGTGGATGTGCATGAACAATCCTGTAATATTTTTGACAGTACTCATTCCTGGTCCCAAGCATCCCGGTAAGAATATTGATGTCTACCTAGAGGCCCTGATTGATGAATTGATAACTCTATGGTCGGAAGGGACATTATGTTATGATATTGATACGAAGACTAATTTTTGTTTGAGGATTTTCTTGATGTGGACAATAAATGACTTCCCGGCTTATGGTATGTTGTCGGGATGGAGCACACATGGGAGGCTATCGTGTCCTATTTGCATAGAAAAGTCAAGAGCTTTTCGCTTACCAGTGGGAAAGAAGGTTTCATTCTTTGACTATCATTGTTAGTTCTTACCAGAGAATAGCTCATTAAAACGTGACAGGAGAAATTTTGTCAAGGATAGGCAGGAGAGATCTACACCTCCACCATGATTATCTGGTGAACAAATTTGGAAATGGGTGAAAATTTTCTCGACAATCCAAGAGAGATCTTGCAAGAAGCTACACGGGTTTGGTATAAATCATAATTGGACGAAAAGAAGTATTTTTTGGGATTTGTCTTATTGGAAGACGCACATTGTTTGTCACAACTTAGACGTGATGCATTTTGAGAAAAATATTTTCGACAATGTCTTCAATACTATCATGGCTGTTAAGGATAAGACTAAAGATAACCTTCAAGCTCGGAAAGATATGTCCACTTTTTGCAATTGTCTAGAATTGTGCGATGACAATACAAACAAGATCGGTGTATACACACTCCCCACAAAAAAAGAGAAAAGTATTCCTACAATGGATTGAAGGCATCAAATTTCCCGATGGTTATATTTCTAATTTATCAAATTGTGTTGACATGAAGGATTTGAAAATGTTACATATGAAGAGACACAATTGTCATATATTTATGGAGAATCTGCTTCCCATTGCATTACGCGAGCTCATGCCGAAACAGGCTTCAGAGATATTTGCTGAACTAAGCTTATTTTTTAGCAATCTATATTGTTCAACTCTGCAAAGAACCGAATTGGAAAGGATGCAAGTTAATATAGTCATGACACTGTGCAAACTGGAGAAGATGTTGCCTACTGTATTTTTTGATTCAATGGAGCATTTACCTGTCCATTTGGTGTATGAAGTGATATGCTATGAACCTGTTCAATGTCGGTGAATGTATCCTTTTGAGAGGTTTTTGCAAGGCCTAAAGAGGATAGTTAAGAATAAAACACATGTGGAAGGATCTATTTGTGAAGCTTATCATGTCCTAGAGACTTCAACTTTCTGTTCATATTATTTTGAACAACACGTGTCAACTAAAAGCAGAAGGTTAGGTCGAAACAACCAATATAATGAGATGGACTATCCTGAGGGTTGCTTATCTATATTTACTTGTCCGGGTTGTCCAATTGGGACGGATGCAGAGGTCTCACTACCGGAAGATGATCTCCAATTAGTGCACTTATATGTACACATGAATTGCCTTGAGGTGCAGCCATATATCAGGTATGTTGTTATCGATTGGAGTATGCAATTTCCCCTGTTGGGATTCTCATACACACTTTTTTAATCAGAAGCTTTAAAAATTTATGCAGATTGTTTGAAGAATACTTGGAACAACAATACGGCCCTATGAACCAAAGAGATCACCAGCTGCATATTGACAGATCTTTCCCGAGATGGTTATATGGCCAGGTCAGTACATATGCAATTTTTACGTATTCATTAAAGGCACTGCCATTTGCGTATTAACCAAATATAGTCGTATTGAAGTTAAAAGATAGGTATGATGTAGACGACCGTGTGAAATATCTCTCCAAATGGCCATATAGAAAGGCCCGCAGATGGTATAGATACAGGGTAAACGGATACAGGTTCTCTACGTTCGAATATGGGTTTTCAAAGTCCACGAACAATAGTGGAGTGTTCGTAAGAGATACAGGCGATGGTACAACTGGAAAAATATGGTACTATAGTGTTTTGAAGGACATTATTGAACTTGAATATCCTAATCCAACGTTGCAAGATACAAGAGTTGTTCTATTTAAGTGCGATTGGTATGATACCACAAATGATAGAGGTGTGAAGTCCAATCACAAGACTGAATTGGTTGAGGTAAACGTGAAAACAAGATATCCCAAGTATAAACCATTTGTCTTGGCAAGTCAAGCCCAACAAGTGTACTATTGTGTATATCCAAGGGCCAAGAGAGAACGAGTTAATTGGGAAAGAGAGAACGAGTTAATTGGGTGGCCATCGTTAAATCCATCCAAGACATTTCTATGACATGGGTAGGCAAAAGATAGATGTAGATGATAACACAAGTTTTCAATCGGATCACATGAATATGCCCACAGTGGAACCAAATGATTTTGATTCTAATTCACATATTAATTATTTGGTTGTAGACATTGAAAGAATAAGAGAAGATCTTAATGCTGAACATGAAGATGTAGAAGAAGATGTAGATGACAAAAAAAAAAGCATGAAACAAATAATGATGGTGATGATGATGATGATGATAGTGACCCAAATAATGATGATGATGATGACGACGACAATGATGATGATTTGGTGGAGGAGAAGGAGGATGATTATGTCAATCATGACGGTGACAATGAGGGCAATGATGATTATTGAAAAAACATAGGTTAAGCAAAAATATTTTTCATGTTTTTATTTCAAATTATCAATCAGTGATTCCAAATATTGTTTGTTCTTTATGACAGTTTTGGTAGAAGTATGCATAATTACATTTTTTCAGTCTATATGTATTATTTATATATTCTAATTCTAATGTGTCAAAACAGACAATGGGAAGCAGTGAAGATCCAAATCGTAAGTGAAAAAAACAACTGAAGCAGAGCAGCTTGTTAGGGAAAATGAGAGAATCTACTCATATACCGGCCACGGTGCCCGATACTCAGCGATTCTCTCCAGCCGGCTACAATGACGCTATGTCATTGGGTGGTCGTGGATCTCTAGGTACGCATCATGCGAGTGGTCGTGGATCCACATCTCCACATACAGCTGCTGGTCGTGGAGCTGGTAATGTCCCTTTGGTCATTGGGCGTGGTTCGTCTAATTCATCAATGAGACTGCAGCATCAGATCCCAGACGATGCGCATCCCCAACAAGGGCAGGCATATGTACAGGGCCCGTCAGCCATTCATAATGCACAACACTGTACAACATCGGCAAAATGACAAGCGACACTGTTTGAAGGTCGTAGGAAACGGGTATGTATTACTTTAAATTATGAAGTTTAAATCTTCTACTTTTTTTTCCCTAATATACATGTTTTGATTATGTTATGTTGTATAAATAGGATCCATATAATGCAACCAAAGGGGTTTCAAGAGCTCTACATGCTAGGTATGTAGAACTGTGGTTGACATACAGACGGGTCCCAAGTGATACAAGAAGATTATGGTTCGAATATTTCAGGGTATGAAATGTTAACACAATATATATTGTGAAAACTATTGTACAATTATTATAGTAATTGTTGAATTATAAGGATTATAATATTAACATTTTCAGAGGGAGTACAAGTGGCTTTCAATTGATGAAGTTGAAGTTTGGCGCAAGTTTAATTGTACTGCAAGACATCGAATTTCAGATTTGACAAACAAAGGATGGACTAGAATGAAAAAGCCAGATTTTATACCACTTGAAATATGGAACCAAATGATGGAGCTATGGAAAAAGCCAGAATGGCAGGCCATCTCAAAGAGAAGTTCAGACAATCGAAAGGCAAGTCCGTTTACTCACCATTTAGGTTCAATCCCAACCCATGAAGCAGCTAGAAGAATGGTATTGATTTAGTAATACAATCTTGGTTGATTATATATGTTATTTGTACGAATCAAAATTCTCCAAAATACACATTTATATGTAGGTTGATTTGGTGAATTGTTATTATAGGAAAAAGAACTAGAGAGGTCAGTGACTTATGCGGAGGTTTTCCAGAAGGCTCATCACAAGGGGGCTGATGGACCATACATAGACTCTCGGGCCAAACAGACTATGGTATGTATTATTCATGAAATTTCTGGTAGAGGCAGCAATGCATAGGGTAGTTGTTGAAGATAATTTGGGCTTCATAGTATTGCAAAAAATGTATAAGATTCCACAAAGTATTTATAATTGTTGAAGCTAATATTCTAGAGGGAAAAAATAGTTAGTGATGTATGAGCACGAATGTAGCTATGATGTGAACAAACATTTTTCTAATGGAACATGGTTACTTATTGTAGACTCTTGTGTTGTACAATGTTTGAAAATGTCTTCTTAGGGTTGTAGTAGCACATGATTAATATGTTGAGGTTAAGTGTGGTACAGTATCAACTTGGATATTGTGTATTATGTTAGTTTTATCTTGGAAAAAGTCCGAAATACAAATGAGATACTGGCCGTTTTTTATTGACGAGTAAATGCATTAAAGACTGATGTCATACTTGTATATTGTGTGTTTGAATATTGTGTTTGTGTAGACGACAAATTAATGTTTGTGCAACTAATCGGTTTTGTAATACTAACTTGTTGTTAATGTGTTCGTAGGCTCATTACGACGAAATGCTCTAAACGGCCAGGAATGAATCGGAATCTGACTCAAACCCTACGCTTGTGGATCAGAACGCAGTATTTTTATAGGTTGTCGGCCCACCACGTAAAGGTCACATATATGGGGTAGGTTCTCATGTTTCAGTTGAGTCTGTTACAAACATTGGTACCCAGCCTCGGCGTGTGATCACAGAGGAACAACTGAATGACACTGTTACGAGAGTGACCTCTACAATGCAAGAAACATTACAAAGTCAAGGCTAGCGGATCGAGAGTCAGGACAAGTTAATCAATCAACTTTAGCAATAATTGAAGAAGCAAAACGATGTGTTGGAAGTCCTTTACGCAAAAGTATGTGCTCAACCTGAAGACAACATTCTTCATCTTCACCTAGTGATGAAAATGGAGAATAATTTGTTATAATGTTAAATATAATACACTTCTATGTACAAGGCATTTCTTTTTGTAAAAGTTTTAAATTACAGTCTTGATTTTAATTATATATAACATATCATATTTTCGGCATTATTTAAAATGAATTTCACATATCAAACAGGTTCAGTTTGGGATGATATTTTAAAATTTATGAAAGAATTATGATAAGTTCAATTATATGGAACGGTTAAGTTAGTGAGGTCTTGATGACGGCTTGGTGAAGGGAAGGGTTAATGACGGATTGGCAAGGGCTTGGCGACGACAATTTTGGTGACGGTTTGGTGAGGGGTTAAGTTGGCAATTGTTCGGTGACAGCAATCATTGGTGACGGGTGGGTGAGAGAAAAGGTTGACGAGGGCTTAGCGATGGAAAATTTGGTGACAATTTTGGGACGGCTCCAGTTGATGAGGGTTCGGTGATGACAAACTATAGTGACGGCCTGGAAACGAGAAAGGATAGCGAGGGCTTAGTGACAGAGGATTTGGAGACGGGATAGAGATAGTTTGGCAGCCGTCACAAAATTGGTGACGGTTTAGTGAGGGAAACGATTTTGGCGACAACCTCGTGTCTGATGGATGTTTTCCTTTATCGTGTCGTCGCAAATTCCGAATTGGCGACGGCACAGTGAGGGGAACCGTCTCTCGCAAAATCTAGTTTTTTTTTGTAGTGTTGCATTTGCTATTATGAAAATGAGCATGTAATATAATCGTCATAGTTGTATTGTATTCCATATGTATTAACTTGCAAACCAAAATTCTAGGCAAACCAAAATAGATTCACATGTATAGAAATTCCAAAATCAACTCACTTACAGTTCTCAGAAAATCTAACAAATTTCTTACATATGATTTTCATGGGGAAGAAACAGAAGAAGAAAAAGGCAAAAAATAGTAGTTCGCCATTGCATATAATAAAATAGAATTCCTACCAAAAAAAAGTGACACTTAACCCCAAAAAAATTAAAAAGAGAAAAAGAAAATTCAGGATATTCTTATTACATGGAACCAGAGGTTCAGTAGGGAGATAAAAAATAAAAAAATAAAAAAATAGGGAAAACAGAAGGAGGGTCCACCTTATCCATTATAAGCCCTCCCACTCTCTCGGGAGCACTAAAATTTTCCATATGTTAATCTTCAGCTTAGAACTATCGAAAATATTAACTTCATTCTCAAGAAATATTAAGCAACAACTTATCCATAACAAGGCACATTTTCAACAAGGATTTATTAATGGCTTCCAGAATTCTGCTTACATTGATATCTTGAGTTTTTTATTGTCAGCAAAGTATGCCAGAGGAAGTATAAATGACATTGCAAAAAATAAATAAATTGATAATAATATAAAAAAACTTGCAATTTTTCAACCAATACAGATGTATAATACATAATGACAAAGCAAAAATACATGCATTATAGATTTCTCAGTTTTTAATCATAAAACCCTAAACCTTAGCTTCAAAATCATAAATGGAGATAAGAAAAAAAAATTGAACCAAACTAACATTTATAAGCTATATTAATGCACAACCAAAGCAACCCACGAACAAAAATTGTTGTATCGAGCTTGGATCAATGTCGTACATGGCTTTTTCTTCCTCAAAAATTTGCAGGTGTGTGTACATCGTGTGTGTGAGTGTGTTTTTTTCTCTTTTTCGCGCGGCTTAGGGTGGATTTACTGAAGCCAACGTGGCTCCACTAGGTCCACATCTTCTTCTTTATTTTTAAAGGTACGAAATGACTAAACTACCCCTAACGCGTTAAGATGAAGCTGACGGAGGTTAACGAGAGGGACTTGTTTAGCATTTTTAAAAATCTTGGGGACCTGTTGGTCTTTTTTCCAAAACCCGAAGGACTAAAATTTTTTTCTCCCTCGAAAATTATCAGTATTTTTGATAAATAATTTGCCATTAGTAGTGTTTAGTGGTAGCGCAAAGGAATGATCGAGGTCAAGTAGTATCACGCAGCTAAAATAAGATTGAGAACAGTGGATAATTGAGATACCAGATTTAGAGAAAAATCCTCAAACAAATCGACAAAAAAAACTACGGGCAAATATATGAGGATTTCACTATAATGTAGAGTATTTTACAACACATTCTCTCTAATATAAGGAGAGAATCATCACACTCTCTCTTGTTATAGGAGAAACTAGCTCAACTTCTCTCTAAAATACAAGGAGAGAACCATTACACTCTCTTTTATAATAGAAGAAACTCACTCTCACTCATAAAATAAAGACAACAAGGAATGAGAAGAAACTCTCAGATTAAACCTATCATTATTCTCTTTGAGCCTCAGGAGAAACCTACATTTTTTTCCTCTGAGTTTCGACTACTCTCTTTGTATATCAGGAAGAACCTATATTTTTCCTCTTTGAGATTACAACAATCCTCTCTCTAAATCTTAAGAGGAACTTACATTTTCCTCTTTGACTTTAGAACACTTGTCTCTGATCAAAGAAGATGACTCTAATTAGAGAGATACTCACTCTGATCCGTGATACTAAAGTTGGGAATTAGCTCTTTATTTATAGGCTCATTCTTCTCCAAAATTCAAAGCTCTGCGTGGAAAAAGTCTCAGTTGCGCAATAATTCTTCTTGCATAGTGTGCAACTGACCCAAAATGCTTGCGCCGAAAAACTTTTCAATCTTTTCTTCCATATGCCCAACCTTTGCCCAATTTATTTGACAATGCTTTCAACAAGCATCATTGTCACCTTTCCTTTTCCATTTTTTTTATTCTCATTCTCTTTTTTCTTTGTTCTATCATTTTTTTTAGTCTCACCACAAGTGAGTTTACAGCTCACAAGTAGATCATAAAAGTGAAGAGGTCCTAAGAAGCAAAGTTTGGTTATGGGCTACTGATGAATTGCATGGGGTATCGAGTAAGACTTTGTAGTTGGATTGTGTTTGTTTGGTCTGTTTAGTAAGTGTGAAGTTTCACACACACACACAAAATTCTCTCTCTCTTTCTCTTTCTCTTTCTCTCTCTCACACACACACTATTATACCCCAGTTTTCTCTTTTGCTTGGCATTTTACTTTTATCCTTTTCTTCTTTATAGTTTAGTTGTGATACATGCTATTTTTGCACTGAAGAATACTAACTAGAATTATGAGAAACATATTATACAGTCACCTATTGAAAGATTAGAAGAAACATCAAGTTTTGTATGTTTAAAAGTTTGTTTTCTTATTCTTGTTATTCATTTTGTAGGTTATTTTGGATGTTACAAGCATAGTTTTCGTAATTGTATGATTTACGATACGAATCATACAATTCGGTTCGATTCAGGTAAAAAAAATAGTTTGAATCAGTTAGTAAATTGTTAATTAAGATAAATCGGTAAGCAAATCAGAGTGAATCAGAGTGAATTGTGGTGAATTGTGTGATTCACAATATAATTCACGATTCGGATTAAACCAAAAAAAATCCAAAAAGTCAAAAAATTATTTTAAAAAAAAAAGAGAATCCACTTCAATTTTTTTCAAGCAATGTAGAATTAGCCCATTTTGAAAAAAAGCTCATTTAGATTTAACATCAATTTTTAACTATAATTACAAAATAAAAATATTCAAAACTCAAGTTAAAATCCCTAAAAAAAAGAGAGGGAACACTACTTATTTTCATCACGACTATAAGTGAGCTGCTGCTAAACTCGATCAAAAGGCTTCGCCGATCTAAAGTAGATTATAAGTGAGTTGCTGCTAAACTTTGCTTTTTATAGTCTTGGTCTTTGTTTACTTTTTGTGTTGTGACTTTTTAGTTTTTATAGTCTTGGTTTTAGTGGCAGATGTTTTTTATGTCTTTATTTAGCAGGGTGCTTTTTATATCTTTATTTGAGTGTCTTTATTGTCTTACTATTTGTTTTTATTAAGTGTTTTTATTACTTTTTTTATGGTCTTGGTAGCGGCAACTTGACATTATTAACATATTCTTGTCTTTACAGATAAGTTACAATTAATTTTCTTATAAACTAAACTACTAAAAGCTAAATAATAAATATTGTCTTCTAATATCTAATTGTTTCAGTCGTTAGAAAGTGAACAACCTAGAAAAGTAACAAAAAATATATCAAATAAATAATTTCAACTCAAAACTACTACTAGAAACATAATATATTGATTATCATCTAGTTTTAAATTTGTGACAGAATCGGTATGATTCATGATTCAAAAAAATGAGATTTCGATTCATGATATAACAAATTCTGGCCGCGGTAGAATTTGGAGGAGGATCGTGGTTTAACACGAGGAAGGGAAATACGCATACTCCAGAATTTGTTAAACGTGCTCTTACAGTTCCTATTGATGTTGAAGATATATTTGGCTTGACAACTTAAACCCCCAAGTTTATAGTCGATTTATCAGCTAATTTGTCTTCCATTTAGCAATCTATTTGCATAAAATTAGCCTACAACCTTCTGTTGTGCCAATAATTTTTGGTATCTCGAGCTATCAGATCCATAATTTCCATCTTATCCACAAGAAAATATAAAACATTTACCCAAAAAATAACAGTGAACTCCTGTATGCAAAACCCAGAAGATCTTTGTTGGAGAAACATTTCATTGCTGCCGGCTCCCCCATCATTTCAAGTTCTTCTTAGGTGGGGACAGGATTCGAACCTGCCGTCTTTAGGTCATGAGCCTGATGAGTTAATAAATTCATTTACTTCGCTTCTTCCCTTTCTCTTTCTTTCACTATTCCCACCATTTTCATATTTGAAGGAGAACATTATGATTACTGGATCTCTCAAATGGTGACAATATTTATCTCACTAAATTTGTGGGATGTCGTAGAGTGTGGCTACGATGAGCCACTTAAAGAAGTTACAAAAGAAACGTTGTCACAACTAAAAAGAAGCATAAAAGAAACGTTGTCAGAATCACAACAAAAAGAATTTAAAAAAAATGTAAGCATAAATTCATCGACATTAAGAAGGGAAAATTTTACATTTAGTCCCTATATTTACAAAATGTCTCAGTTTAGTCCATATTGTTTAAAATATTTTAATTTAGTCTCTATTGTTTCACCAAAAGTTTTAATTTCGTCCCTATTATTTAAAATATCTCAATTTAGTCCCTATTATTTTTCAAAAAATTTTAATTTCGTCTTTATTATTTTTAAAAAGTTTTAATTACATCTCTATTATTTTTTTAAAGTTTTAAATTGTCCCTATTATCCAAGGACTAAATTGAATTTTTTTGAGAAACAATATGAACGAAATTGAAACTTTTTGAAAATAATAGGGACGGAATTGAATTTTTTTGGGAAACAATAAGGATGAAATTGAAAACTTTAAACAATAGGGATGAAATTAAAACTTTTAGAGAAACAATAGAGACTAAATTGATATATTTTAAATAATATGGACTGAATTGAAATTTTTTGTAAACAATAGGGACTAAATGTGAGATTTTTCCACATTAAGAATCATTCAGCAAACCGTGAGCAAGACAATATTTTCCCGAATTTTTGGGATAAAGAAAACAAAAGAAGCATGGGATGTTTTGAAAAAGGAGTTCCGAGGTTCTGATAGAACTATTGCAGTCAAGCTTCAAACTCTTTGGAGAAATTTTGACACTTTAGAAATGAAGGAGGCTGAGAAGGTGCGCGACTTTTTCTCACGAACCGCTAAGATTGTAAATCAAATAAGAAGTTGTGGCGACACAATCGAAGAAAGGAGGATTGTTCAAAAAATTCTTAAACGTTTACCACAGAAATACGATCATGTAGTAGCTTCCATTGAGGAGTCGAAGGATTTGACTAAGCTTTCAATATATGAGTTGATGGGATCACTTGAAGTTCACGAGCAAAGAATGGTCTGAGTTTGAAAAATAGCCTTTGGATCAAACATTTCAATCCAAAATTAATGTGTCCGAGAATAAGTTCAGCAGAGGAGGCCAAGGAAAAAGATGGGGTCATTCTCTAAGAAGGGGCAACATAGTAGAGGTCGTGAAAATTTTAATGAAGGAAACAACAATGAGAAAAGTAGGACTGATAAATCCTATTGTTATTGTCTTATTTGCAAAAGATCTAGTCATTAGTCCAAGGATTGTCGTTTTAGATGCACCAAATGCAAAATTTTGAATCACTCACAAAAAGATTGCGGGTACCAAATAAAAATAGAGGCAAAGATGAAGCTAATTTTTCAAAGGAGAATGATGTGGAGATGCTATTTTCATGTATGACGGTAAAGGAAAATCAGCAAAATATTTGCTACATTGACAGCACCTGCTGCAAGCATATGATGAGTGATCGAGCAGCGTTCATTGAGTTTGATGAAAAATTCTCTTCTCAAGTGGAGCTTGGAGATAGCAAGCTAATAAAGGTTGAAGGAAAAGGAACCATTGTCGTTCAATACAAAGATGGAAGCAAAAAGCTAATCCATGATGTTTTATGTGCCCGTTGCATTACTAACAATCTATTAAGTGTTGTGCAGATGCAAAGGAAAGGATACAAGCTGATTTTTTATGATGAACAGTGTACCAATATTGACAAGAAATGCAACCAGATTGTCGCAAAAGCAAGGATGCAATCAAACAATGTTTTCCCTCTCACTATGGAGATGAATTAGAATTTTGCTTTCAAAAGTTAAAGCGTGGATGGTTCTTAACTTTGGCATTTATATTATGGACATCTTAATTGTGAAGGGCTGGAACTTTTGAGAACGAAAAAATATGGTGATTAGTCTTCCTACAATTGATAAAATTCACAAAATTTGTGAAGGTTGCGTATAAAGATTAGATACAAAGAAGGGATAGTCTTTACATTCATATTATATTAAGAATTACGACATACATTTTAATTGGCTAAATTATTGAGGAGGTCAAGTAATAAAAACTAAAGATTAGGGATAAAAATTTCTATTGTATTTATTGTGGGGATAAAGTGATATCAGTTACATCCATTGTTGTCGAAATCTCACAGGTCTTTAGTTTTGTATGGAGTTGGTTAATGATACTCGAACATGTACTTGTTTTAAGTGTCTATTTATTTTCTACCGGCATCTATGGATTAATCACAAGTTAAAATATGATTAGAGCCCTTATGTGTCTTGAACTTATATTGAATGCAGTTAATATCGATTTTGTAACATTTTCTTATTTTTTTTATAATTATCAATTAAAAGGAGACATTTTCTCAATTTTTGCTATAGCTATTGCAGCCGTTGAAGCAACTATTGGACCGATTATTGTTTCATCAATTTATCGTAGTAGTAAATCAACTTGTATCAATCAATCGAATTTGTTGAATAAATATTATTAATCATATAAATTCTAATATTCATAAATTAATTTGAATTAGCATGTTTACTATGTAAGGTATTATTGTGTTTGCAAAAGCATAAGAAATCATATTCAGAAGATAAAAGTGAATAGATAAGATGAAAATACAAGAAATTTTTAGATAAAAAAAATATAGATAAATGTCAAAATTGATAGTCCTCTCTTAGTATTATCTACTTTTTCAATTTCATTTCAATCAGAAAAATCCTTTTGTATCCTTATATCAAATATCAAAGAACATATCCTTTGAAATGAAAATCAAAACCAAACCTATGGGACAACAATAAAAGGATCCACTTCACTTATCACGATGAATTATATTTGTTCAATAGAATGTTGTCAATATAAATGTTGAGGAAAAAAAAGAGTACAATGGCAAAAACAAAAGAATCAAAATAGATTTTTTTTTTAAATGAATCTAATTTATATAATTTCTATTTTATTTACCTAATATTAAAAAAAAAACTAAATAAGTAAGAAAAGAAGTAAAAAAAAATCTGAGATTTATTTTATCCAGAAAAAATAATAAATTCAATTAGTCTAAGTGGAATAAGAAAACTTAGTTCTTTTTGTTATTGTTAGTAGAGTACCAATGAAAGTAGAGTTCCAATGCTCCATTCATTCATCATGCATCTTATTCCTGCTTTTGTTAAGCAATTTTTGAAGTATCGTGCATTTTGAAGGCATATTTTAACATCTTCCTCGCGTCCAACTTGACCCTTCTTGCTCAAGCTATACCAAATGAATAGTGGGGTATGGTCATTTCGACTTCCTGATATTGTTGCATCTATTGAAGAAATATACTCCACATTTTGTGAGATCAAATCCATATGTTTTTTTCTTGTCATCTGAATTCCACAAGGCATTGAACATCCTAAAAACTTGTGGCCAGAGACGCTCATACTCCCAATAGGCTTCTTGAAACTAATCTTTGGCCCCTTTAATTTAAAGACCAAATAGCAAAATCAATATTTGTCATTCAATACATTGGACAACATATGATATCATGCAGTATAGAAATAAAAATTTATAAGGTGTTCGAAGGCAAAAGATGTGTTTAATAAGCTATATTACAGAGGCAACTTTATTGTTTCAAATGTAGTTGGATTGCGAAGGAACATATACCGGTTCTTCCCTCATGTTACTTCTCAATAGTTTTAGGTGACGATTGGTATTCTAGAATAAATTTGAATACGAATAAAATCGATTAAGGAATAGAATAGAACTGAAAATGAAATGAACTTAACAAATAGTAATGTCATGCTTAGTAAGATTTAGGAATGAAGATATGAACAGATGTTTAGATTCTAAGCTCATGATTAGTTGTCAATATACCAGTTTAGTATTGAGAATGACTTGTACAAAATGACAAGAGTGCCATTTTATTATTATAGACATATTTTTGTCTTAAAAATAAAATAACATAATAATAATTATTATCAGAAATAATACTACTAAATAATAATTAATAATAGTCTTATTTCTATACATGTTATTTATTTCTTAAAAGATAATGACAATAACGTTAATTTTGATATATTTCGATTACGGTTGCAAAAGAGGATTGATGTATAAAGGGCTAGTTTTATAATATGTTATATTTTTTAGAGGATATTTTGATTATTTGACAAATAAGTTCAATCCCAAGAACATAATCTCATATGTCTTATCCAGAATAGTTAATCTCAAATTGGATTGCCTTTATCATTTTTATGTTTATAATTAATT
The DNA here is from genome assembly GCA_037974665.1 of Ehretia macrophylla. NCBI lineage: Eukaryota > Viridiplantae > Streptophyta > Magnoliopsida > Boraginales > Ehretiaceae > Ehretia > Ehretia macrophylla. The sequence goes on from CM075764.1 coordinate 69,062,696, forward strand.
TGACGAAAAAAGAATGTGGTTATCACGTGATTCTATGTAGTTTGTTGTTGGAAAAATTCGACATTTGGTCCCTATTGTTTCCATTTAGTTTCAGTTTGGTCCCTATTATTTAAAATATCTCAATTTCGTCTCTATTGTTTTCTCAAAAGCTTTAATTTTATCCCTATTGTTTGAAATTTCTCAATTTGTTTCCTAAAAGTTTCAATTTCTTCCCTATTATTATTATTTTTTTAAAAATAATAATTTTATCCCTATTATTTTTTAAAAGGTTTCAATTTCGTCACTATTGTTTTCTTAAAGTTTTAAATTTGTCCCTATTATTCAAGGACTAAATAGAAATCTTTTGAGAAACAAGAGGGACAAATTTGAATTTTTTCTAAAAATAATAGGGATTAAATTGACTAATTTTGAACAATAGGGATGAGTTTAAAACTTTAAGAAAATAATAAGGACGAAATTGAGATTTTTTGAAAACAATAGGGATAAAATTGAGATTTTTCGAAAATAATAGGGACGCAATTGAGAAATTTTAAATAATAGGGACCAAATTGAAACTAAAAGGAAACAATAGGGACTAAATGTGACATTTTTCCTTTGTTATTTATGTCGTCAAATTTTTAATAAAAAAGTGAAAAAGAACTAACGGTGTCATATATTCAAAAAATAAAAGACTACAATATTGCACTTTTAAAGGCAGATAGGCACTATAGGGACAAAATTGAGATTTTTTTAAAAAATAATAGGGACAAAATTGAGAAATTTTAAATAATAAGAACTAAATTGAAACTAAAAGGAAACAATAGGGACTAAATGTGACATTTTTCCTTTGTTGTTTATGTCGTCAAATTTTAAATAAAAAAGTGAAAAAGAACTAACAGTGTAGTATATTCAAAAAATAAAAGACTACAATATTGCACTTTTAGAGGTAGATAGACACTATGACAAACACGCTAAAGATAAGTGCCTAAACTGGATATTAACCCATTATATAACAAAATGTCTCATATCAAATAATTTTATGAAAGATATCAAATAATGGTGAATTATTCATGTAGTCATACACATTTAAGGTAAAATAATTTATACAAGTTACTACTATTATATCTCTCTCATAATGTTATTTGATATAAGAAAATTCAAATTCATGTGCAATATATAATAGTTGAGGACATTTCAACACGTAAATTTATATTTGTTTCCCTATTTCAACTTTTTGTCTCTTCATTTTTGGCCACGTTTTAGATATTAGTTGATAATAATGCTCGTGTCCTTAGAAAGTAGGTACATGCAGTAAAAGCATGCAATGAGGGCCAAAAATGGAAGCATGAGCGCTGTTTTTGTGGAAACACCTACGTACGTGTTTTATGAAAGGGAGCATGAGCCCAAACAATGCTGCATCACAGTGGATGTAAAAGCGATTTTGTGCAAAACCACATTCTTCAAGGGTTTGAATGACTAGATCAATGTCATCGATGGCTCCTTTGAAAGTTGTTCATGTATGATAAGTTAGTAACCGAAACATTAGTGGTTTTAGGATTATCCAATGCATTTTAACGTCTTAGCTTCTAATCCATCACTTCACAAAAAAAAAAAAAAAACTAATCATTGGCATTGAAATGAGGATTAATACAAGATAGTCAGATGATATACCAATGTTGACATTGATAATTACTGGTTTGTCTTTGTTGAGAAGTAACTTTCTTTTAAAATCTGCATAATCAATCTCCCCGGTGATTATGCTATGATCCAAGTAGTTATGAACTACTCTACTAATAATAATGGCCAACGCAAATCACAAATCCTAAGTCAAGTTAACAAACAGTCCAACCCAAGTGAAGAATATCGGATTGGAGTCGGTTAGACTACGAAGCCCAATACAGTTGTTGATCAACTAAGCCCAGCTACTACATGTCTTGTTATTTAGAGTTTGTTAGGCATTTAGCATGTGAGGTGTGAAACATTATATATCTTGGTGGTTGTGTCAGAGGGAGGCTAAGCAAGCAAATACTATCTTTATTTCTATTTTGTTCTTCTGTCTTCAATTCTCTGCAATTTTCCTCTCTTTTATGTCTTTTTATCTTCCTCAAAATCTTAGTTCGTTACATTGATGCTCTCGTTGACTCCATGGCTGAAGGTACCGGACTCAACGCCATGGATGACGCGGTAACGAAGCTTCTGTAAACTACAACACAGAATACTCGAAAGCCCGATAGCTTTCAACAAACACTTGGCGACCTCACTTCTAAGCTCACGACGATTGATGGCAAACTTGATCAGTTGCAGCTCCTTGCGGAGAAATTCGTGGCACAGATTGCCCTTTCATCCACTTCTTCAACGGCTACCCATGGTGATCCCACACACCATGATAAACGCATAATTTCTGATTTCAACGGCCACATGGCCTTCTTCTTAATCCAGCCACCACCTCAACCACAAGACCCTTCGTCGTCATCTTCCAACTTCCACAAAGAGCTCGAGTCTGACCTCTAAAACCTCGACAACAAAGGTAAGTTGGATACTCGACCCTCAATTAGCCTTGATTGTACCTCGACTACGAGAGAGAGAAAGATGAGAGAACCCTGATGGCTCTGGTAGCACTTCCACTGCTACCACCCTACTACTACCACCTCCACCGACCCCTCTATAAAACACACATTCGACACAAAATAAACTCAGCACACTTTCTTCAACCCACTCTTTCCCTTTCCATACCAATACACCAATCAAATTCTTCTACATCATCACCCTCTTCAACTCACCACGTTTCCATACTTCAACACATAAAAAGCCTTTGCGAAACCAAGAACCTTCCAGAAGCGTTATATTTCCTCTAGCATAATCAAAACGACACGTCGCTTGACGTATCTCAAAAAGCGGAGGCCATTGTTGTACTTTTACAAGCATGTAGCCAACAAAAAGACACCGAAACAGGCCGCAAAGTGCACCAAATAGTCTCCAACTCGACCTATTTGAGAAATGATGTCGTGCTCAGTACACGAATAATCACAATGTACTCATTGTGTGGGTACCCATCTAATTCTCAATTGATTTTTAATTCATTAAAAAGGGAAAATCTTTACCAATATAATGCCCTTTTGAGTGGGTATGAAAAGAATAAGCATTGGCATCAGGCAGTGTTTGTGTTTTACGAGTTAATAGAGGTGTCAATGCATGCGCCAGATAATTATACGATGCCCTGCGTGACAAAGGCGTGTGGTGGGGCTAATGAATGTGGGTTTAGGTGAGGATGTTCATGGGATGGTAGTGAAGATGGGGTTGAGTGTTAATGTGTTTGTGAGCAATGCCTTGATTGTTATGTATGGAAAATTTGGGGTTGTTGAGGAAGCGTTGAAAGTGTTCGATTTTATGCCTGAGAAGAACTTGGTGACTTGGAATTCGATTATTCGTGTGTTTTTTTAGGACGGGTGTTTTACAAACTGTTTTGGTTTTTTAGGGGATCCATTGGAGGGTGAGGGAGGTTTGGTTCTAGATGCAGATACATTTCGAACACTATTGCCTGTGTGTATGGAGAAAGGCGACCTGGTAATGGGAAGTATGGTTCATGGTTTTGTGGTAAAATTGGGGCTAAGTCAGGAGTTAATGGTAGACAATGCATTAGTGGACATGTACTCAAAATGCGGTTCTTTAGTTGAAGCTCGGTTGGTTTTTGATAGAAATAAGAACAAGAATGTGGTTTCTTGGAATTCAATGATTGGAGGTTATGCTAGGGAAGGAGATGTGAATGGAACATTTGATCTATTGAGGAAGATGCAAAGGTTTGGAAATCGTGTGAAGGTTGATGAGGTCACCATTTTGAATGTATTGTCTATTTGTTTAGAGGAGTCAGAGCTGTTGAATGTGAAGGAACTTCATGGGTATTCTATTAGACATGGGTTTGAACACAATGAATTGGTCGCCAATGCATTCGTTACGAAATACGTAAAATGTGGCTCTTTGAGTTTTGCTGAGCAAGTCTTTTGTGGTATAGAGAACAAGAACGTGAATTCTTGGAATGCAATGGTTTTTGTGTCTGCTCAAATTGGTAGATTCAAAGAGGCGTTGGGTGCACTTGAAGTGGGAGATTGGGTAAGGTCTTGGATTAAAGATCATGGCCTTTGTTCAAATCTAATTATTTGTAATACGGGAGAGATAGTAAGTATTTTTGTTGTCGATACACTGGATTTGGCTTAAGTGAAGAAAGCCCTCGGTGCCTATAATAAGCAATTGCATCAATTATGGTATCGTCCAATGAATGTAATCTTCCATATCCTATTGGAATCCAACATTTCATCCACTACAAGTCCTATTTCAAATCCACGTCCTTTGAGTCCATCTCTTCTCTCTCATTTGGTTGGTGCCCACCTGAACTATCCTTTGCATATATTCATTGCTAAACAATCTCAGGAAATTTTTGTACAACCGCCTCCTAGATCCTTCTCTCCTTTGGCAGCTCATTTGCCATGTGACTTGCATATTGTCAGCTTCAAAGTTCCTTGGCCTTTAAAGTATTCCCAGCAGCCATCTGAAGAGCCCTGAATCCTTTTGACTTTACACAGGCAACATTTTGATTCTTCATATTGTCGAAAGGGCAGGTCACAGTGTTCAAGTGTAGCCAACGAGGCAGTTAATCCCTTCGACATTTTCAAGGGTCTTGCAGTTTTGAATGCAAAAGCTACTTCTTTGAATCTTTTACACGATGATACTGAGGTATTCGAAGCCTACCCAGATTTAAACCTTGAGGACAAGGTTCTCTAAAAAAGGGGAGGTAATGTTATGATCCAAGTAGCTATGGACTGTTCTACTAATGATAATGGCCAACCCAAACCACAGAGCCCAAGTCAAGTTAACAAGCAGTCTAGCCCAAGTAAAAAATATCGAATTGGAGTTGGTTAGACTATGGAGCCCAATACAGTTGTTGATCAACCAAGCGCAGCTATTACATGTCTTGTTAGTTAGAGTTTGTTAGGCATTTAGCATGTCACGCCCGACCCCGACCCATCGCTAGGCTAAGGCCGAAACATGTCATTCGTAACTCTTATTCTTGAAGTTGACAACTTAATAGCTTTAAAACCCGTGATTTATAGATTAATAACCTGTACAACCATTAAAAGAATACCATGAGTAGTTTGAAAAGACTTTCAACATTCTCCCAAGACATCGGCCTTAAAGGATTGCTACATCTGATTACAATTAACAAACCAAAACTCACATGTTCATCATCCTAATGCTAGGTCTCAAAAGAACAAAGATTAATCCTAGCTAGGTATCTAGTTAACCAAAATAATATTACAACATGATAAATGCTCAAGATTACAAAGTCATGCTTTTTAATAAGAAGTAAATCTTCCTCAGGCAAGCATGTAGAGCACATAAAGTAGGAATCCAATCATCCACTCAACAAAGCTTGTAACCACATAGGAGCTTGCTCGGGATAATCCTCCCCTGAAATGTTGAAAGAGAGGTGAGCCAATCCTGCATATAGCTCAGTGAGGTTGGAATAGGAAGGGTTTTCACAAAGATTTTATCTTTTCACAACTTCTTTCTAAAATCATGCTATCATATGACAGTAACAAGAAACGAAATTAAACATAATAATAAGCATACAACTCTTCTCCCCGAGGTCCTCTAGGGACCAAGCGAGATTGGTTTCATGCTATAGCAAGATTAAAATGGAAGACAAGTATACAAGAACGAATTAAACACATACTAATCAGGCATCACTACTCTCAAGAACCTCAAAGGACTAAGTAAGAGTAGGATTCTCATAATAAAAGGATACCATATCTTGAATATCTCGAACTTGTTGGAGAGGGCCAATCTCGAAACTTTATCAATATCATAACCTTATACACCAATCACGACGGTGAAATCTGGATATACACCCTAATACCACAATAGCCTGTCTATCCTGGGAAGCCCAATGCCGCCCAGGTGATACAGGAAACTTCTACCATGGGGTTAATTAGATTGCTTAATTGTGTCACATAGGTGTCATTTATATATCTTCCATCTTTCCAAGGTGACGCTCCAAGTGAAAGAGGAATTCAAAATAGCAAACGGGCTCAGAAGCAACAAAATAGATTGCCACCGGTTAGTAACAATAATAAAAAACATAATAGTATAATCATGATCCAAATAGAGTTCATAAAACGTGCAAGTGAAGGTCAACGAGGAAAGTTACCTCCAACATTCGAGCTCGTATATAACCCAAACTTAATCAAAATACTTATCATATGGTCCAGTAAGTAGACATGTGAACACCTTGCATTTAGAATTCATAAGACACAAAGTGAAGGACAACAAAGAAGGTTGCTTTATCATGCAAGTGTTTAACTATGTAGCGACCTCATACGAACATGTAGTGACATGTACATTGTTTAGATAATCATGAAACCAATACTTATCATGCTTGATCAAAGACATCAAAACCATGCTATAAAACTAACAAAAGACATCATTGTTGTCTACGATCGATAGTCTCCTAAACAACATATAGAAGCTAGCAACTACATAGCACCCAACCCTATGGCACAAATACACAATTAAATTTCACTATAATAATCTAGGGTTCGATACGGTTCTAACATTTCCGACCGTGCCCCATTCCGACATCGGTAGCTCCCGAAATCACTAAAACAAGTTATTTGCATTTTGGTCAAACCGGTAGACCCTTGAGCTACCAGTCGACCGGTCCTAGGGGGTCTTCCGCATGGAGCCTCACCAGTGGACGAAGGGTCCTCCACCGGTCGACCAGTAGAGCAGGGATCCCCCGGTTGTCCAGCTACGAAATTCCAACTACGCAATTTCACATCTTTTCAACTTTAATCTTGTATACAAGTTACCCATATAATCAATGCACATACAAGAACAATACAAACTCAACTCTCAATTTCTCAAGAACACCCAACATGAATTTGCAATTCCTAGATCTACAACACACAATATACTCAAACTTTATCCTTAAGCTCATGTAAGTATACCAATAACAAGACTAATACCAAACACACATCAAACAACTTTGAATGAGCTTTTAAAGAAGTTTTGAAAAGTCCCTCACCTTATCCAAGTGGTCAAATGCAAGAACAAGGCTAGAAAAGCTTGAAGATGACTTGAAATGCCTTCCTTCTTCATTCTCCTTCTCTTTTCTTTCTTCCTTCTCTCATTTTTATGGTCAAAAATATGAGTGTGTGTAGTGTATATGTCGTGTAGGTGTGTGTTTTTTTATGTGTGTATGTGTGTGTAGTGTTTTTGTGTGTATATGTGGTGTAATGTGTGTGTTTTGTATGTATTAGTTAGGTAGGATATTTTGATATTTTGCCTTAGGACAAGAGTGTCTCTCAACTAGCTTATGTTCTACTAGTTTGCCATTCTAGTTGGTTTCTAACTAATTGGTTGCTAGTGTGATGCAATATAATTTAATTATTATCTACGTTACCTAAATTACTCAAGGACACGTAATTGAATTTAAGTGCATGCTAAACGAGGCACATATACATAAAATGATGTAAATGCATATTAATTCATATAAATGCATATTAAATGATACAAAGATATATGAAATTCTATAAAATGCATATGGGCTCTATACTGGCTCGGTATGGGGTCTCACATAGCATGTGAGGTGTGAAGCAGTATATATCTTGGTGGTTGTATCAGAGGGAGGCTAAGCAAGCAAACACTATCTTTATTTCTATTTTGTTCTTCTTTCCTCAATTCTCTGCAATTTTCCTTTCTTTTATGTCTTTCTATTCTTCTTCAAAATCTTAGTTTGTTACAAATTAAAGTGTCCATTATGACACACTTCATCCTATACATTTGTGCTGCTTTAAATATGGAGTAGTGGGTTTCTTTTGATGTATACAAAATACCATATGGGAGCATTTCCCTCCTACAATAGGTAAACTATTTATAAGATAAAACTATTCTACCAAAAATCCACATGAATTTCTTGCTTTAAGTGATAGAGTTTCCGAGATCGATTCTTGAAATGTGTAACATCCTTTGAAAGTAATGTAAAATTGGTTAAAATGTTGTCCCATATAGCAAGACAGTACTAACCGATCCACAAGCCGTGTAGATTGCCTTCTATTCCACCATTTGTAACATAACCCCAATATTCGTCTTTCTCAATTTCCCATAATTGTACAAACCAATCTAAAACGCCTATCTCAAACTATTTTGAGGGTAGACCAGAATTAATATCTATGAATGGATCACCATAGTTGTTTATGTTGAAGCCTAGCAGTGGGGCTAAAGAAGCATAATGATCAGTGCATAGGTTAATTGGGTAACCTGTAACATATTTGGCATTTCACATCTTTAGATAAGTTAAAATACCAGTGTTGCTCAAGCCTATAATATATAACTCGACATGCAATATTGATAGAAGAATAATTTGTACACCAGTTTTTTTTACCTATATGATTGATATTTCTCTCACGCATAGCCTAGGCATAGTTAAACAAAATGCTGGTCATGTAATCCTTAGCTCGGATGAAGTCACCATCCTTGCTATGATCTACGACAGCGATAGGAGAGATGCACTCATTTCTACTTGATACAATGTCGCTTTCTGTCTTCTCTTCACTCAAAAAATCGTGGCTGATATTACCCTTTGCCACCATCACAGAAAACTCAAACTATACACCTATAGAATTATATGTGAAATTTATGTAAAAAAACAAGTAACCATATAAAGAAAACCACAATATAACATATATAGAAAAAAAAATACATAAATTGCTCTATTCTGTAGGCACATTTACCTGCTTCAAGGAGAGGGTTGCCATTGTATATATATCCGATCGAGTGCAGGTTTTGCTACACTCTCGCACTATATTAAAGATCCACTAGCTTGATTCTGAAACTCTACACCACAGTTTGGGAATATACAAGTTTCCTACTATCCTTATATAAGACTTTCAGTAACTGTTTTTTCCAAACCAAACTTTTAAAAAATATTATGTAGAATTTTATATTATTTTAGAAAAGAAAATCAGGCCCCCTATTTTTTTATATGTTTTTCTCATGGGTCCTACTATCTTCATTTCACTAAGAAAAAAATAAAATCCTAACAAAAAAAAATCATTTTTCCTCACTTTTCTCAACTCATTCTTCTTACATATTCCCCTAAATCCCTTTCCCTTTTTCACAGTTATACATTCAATCTTCACCACCATCTTGTTGAAAATATGATACGGGATTACGGGAAGTGGTAAAAGATTTATGGGACTCAATTTTAGATTTACGAATCCTGACAATAAAATTATGGGAAAATACTCTATTTTTCAGAATACGAAAAATACTCATATATTAAACAAACTCACAAATATTACAAAGAGTTTTTCTCACACTCCTTTATGTGTTTCACTCTCCTTCTTTTCACTCTTGTTCTTTTACTTTTCTCTTACATTTTGTTCCTAATTATATCTCTATTTATAGGAGAAAGATATGACAAAGTTTGCCTAGCAATTTCCTTGTTCTTCAAGAAAAGGCAATTTCTTTGTCTCCAAGAAATATTGACTTTTGTGATTTCTTTGTCTCCAAGAAATATTAAGGTTTTGGTTTGTATTTCCAACACCTTCCTTCAAACCAAAACCTTTTTCATCTTGAGCAATGACCTTAATTTCTTGAATGTTTCATTTGGAAACACCTTGGTGAAAATGTCAGCAACTTGATTAGAAGTATTGCAATACTCCAATGAGATCGTCTTATGCTTGATATGATCTCTCAAGAAATGGAATTTGAGATTAATATGCTTGCTCCTTCCATGTTGCACTGGATTTTTGGATAATTCAATTGCTGACTTGTTATCAACAAATATAAGAGTTGAATACTCTTGTGGATGATTAAGTTCCTTCAACAATTCCTCAGCCAAATTACTTCACAGACTACTGAGGACAATGCAACATATTCAGCTTCACACGATGATAATGCTACCACTCTGCTTCTTAGATGTCCATGTAAAAACAGTAGATCCAAAAAAAAATGCATAGCCAGTAGTGTTTTTCCTTTCGTCTTGGTCACCTCCCCAATCACTATAGAATATCCATGTAGGATAGCTTCATTTTTGCAAGAATAAAATAGACCAAAATCCAAGGTACCTTTGATATACCTTAGAATCCTTTTCGTCGTGAGCCAATGAGATTCTTTTGGAGCTTCCATGTATCTGCTCAACAAACTAACACCATCGACAATATCCAGCCTTGTGATTGTGAGATAATGCAGACTTCCAATTAAGCTCTTGAACATGGTAGCATTTACACATTTTCCTTCTCCTTCTTTTGTTAATCGCAAGCCAGAAGGGATAGAAATTTTAACAGGATTGCAATTCTTCATTCTAAATTTTTTAAGTAATTCAGTGGCATACCTTTTTTGCGAAATGAATATGCCATCATCCTTTTAATTTACCTCAATGCCAAGAAAGTAGGACATTAGCCCATAATTTGTCATTTCGAACTCCTTGAACATGGCTTGCTTGAATTCATCAAACATTTCTGGATTATTTCCAGTGAACAGCAAATCATCCACATAAAGACAGGCAATGAGCATATCACCTTAAGCATTCTTCTTCGTATAAACCGCATGCTCAAATGGACATTTGACAAATCCATTTTCTTGAAAATACTTGTCAATTCGAGAATTATATGCACGGGGGCCCTGTTTCAACCTATAAAGAGCTTTCTTGAGACAGTAGACTTTGTCTTCTTGTTTGTCTGCAATAAAGCCTTCGGGTTGATCAATATAGACTTATTCTTCAAGTATGCCATTCAAAAATGCTGACTTCACATCTAATTGATAATTTTTCCAATTATGATGAGTAGCAAGAGAAATCAACATTCTTACAGTGTCAAGTCGAGCAACAGGTGCAAAGACTTCTTCATAATCAACTCCATACTTTTGCTTGTATCATTTCGCCACAAGTCTCGCCTTGTAACGATCAATTTTGCCATCAACTTTTATGAAACCCCACTTTTCTATCATGTCTCGTTTTGCGTGTTTATTCTCGTTTTACGTGAATTCACCTGTTTATGTGCTATATGACTTAGAATGTGATAATTTTGATATCAATACTCCTAGAACATGCTAAATGTGCATTCATGAAAGTTTTATAAAAAACGGAGTAAGAAATTTTATCGTCGATTTTTAGTGAATAGTATTTTCGAAACACGTCTGCTAAAATTTTGAAACTGGTCTTTTTAACCCTTCTAAACCTAGTCCACGGACTTTAATAGACCTGTGTTTGATTAAAACGGTTTTAAAATCGGCTTAGGAATTTATTAGGGGTTTTACACCGACTTTTGCGAAAATCGAGTTTTAGGCCGACTCGGGTAAAACTATTTTAATATAAAACTCTTTGTCACCTAAAATATATTGTCTAGAATTAATTTAGGTGTTAATTTATTAGTTGAGCAAGAAATAGTCAATAAAATGAATTAAAAGACTAGAAAATAAAATTAAAAGACTAAATATATCAACTTTGACTTTGCTATTTTGTTGACTTTGCATATAAAATCTCTACACACACTAAAAACAAAGAAAACACCACAAAGGCACATACATTGCAGCCGTGAGTTTCTTTGGCCATTTTGAGGAGTTTTTCATTTTATTTTTCAAAGCAAGTTTGCCTTAGAAAACTCATTTAAAGTCCGAATCTTTTCAAACCGAGCTAGATTCCGCTTGTTGGGTACCTATTGCACGCATTCCTAACTCTACTTCGGATCAAAGGTGAGAGAAAAATTATAGATCTCAAAATGTCATTTTTATATTTTTGCGTATAATTAATTATTGAACCGTTAGAATGTTAATCTGATGTTAGATTATTGCTCCATGCATGCTAGGTATCATTTATATGAAATACTACGAGATTTGAACGGATGTAGCATATTTATTATTTTTCAGGTATTTAAAGTTGATTAATTTGTTAAATGTTAAATATTTTGAGTTGTGTTGATCGGAATCGATTGCCGTCGATTTCTAAAAGATTGATAATTATGTGGTAGCGCCGTTGTAATGCCGAATTTTCGATTGTGATGTCCGTGCCAAAATCCGGAAATTTCAGCCATGATACACTAGGGTTTTAGGGTTATTGAGCATGATTTGGATGTGTTTTGGTTGGTTTTCGGGGGGAGGGCTAATGTAGTTGATTGATTGGGTGAGGGTTTGAAACTGATTTGGAGTTGTTTGGATTAGTAAAATGTAAGATATGATTATTTGAAGTTTAGGTTGTTTTTCTTTAAATTGTTGAATTGAGCCTTTAGATGATTGGGTGGTGTTTGAGTAATTGAATTGTGAGTTGTTAATGGTTAGACTGGGGTTAGATTACGTGTTTCATGCATGTTAAGTTGGATGACCTACTTTGTCATCTAACTTAGTTGTTTGTTGTTTAATTAAATATTGATGTTATATTGATGTTATATTGATGTTATATTGATTTATTATTGATTACGGGAATCGGGCACTTTCGGTGCTGATCTCCCAGATTATTGATTATTATTGATTACGGGAATCGGGCACTTTCGTTGCAGATCTCCCAGGTTATTGATTATTATTGAGGACGGAAATCGGGCACTTTCGTTGCTGATGTCCCAGATTATTGATTGATTATTGATTACGGGAATCAGGCACTTTTGTTGCTGATCTCTCGGTTTATTTATGTTGAGTCTCATTGTTGTGAGCTTTGATAATGTTGTGTCACCTCAGGAGGCATCCTGGGTTGCGGGCACAGTTATCATGGCTACTCCCTATCTCGCATGGGCGGAGAGGCCATGGGGTGTGGGTCTAGGTCAAGGTACCTCAGGATTGTGTCATTGAGTTTGGAGGAGTTGTTGAGCATGGAATTGGTGTATGGGGCTTCATCAACAAATGTATCGTATCCTTATTGTGTGTTTACAGTTATTACTATTGTTGCATTTATAATGATTATTGATGTTCATTGTGTGTTTACTGACTCAAAGGATTATTCCAAGGAGTTTAGTAGACCTTGCTCGAGATCTATCGGATCCTCACTGGGCTTATTTTATATAATCTCACTCTCTATTATTGCATGTATACAGGTGTTGCAGAGCCGGAATACGGGTACGTACCTTCTGAGGAGGAAAATGTGCCTTTCGTGGATGAGTCATATGTCCCTGAGTCTTATCCATGATTCTATGTTGTTTAATGTCATGTACATTAGCTTAGTAGACTTTTATATGCTTTATGGTTCTTATTGTAATAGATGTTAAAAATATGATGATCCAAATGATGTTAAATTAGTGGTTTTCTTTTGTCTATGGTTAAGTTGTTATATGGGTCTCAACTTATTTTTGAAATGTATGATAAGGTTGAGGTATTGTATGTTAAGTTGGAATGGAGGCAGATAACGAGTACTGATTATTGTATATTACAGTTGTGTTATGTGTTGCTATGCTGTTGAGGAGTAGTTGATTGTATGGTTATGGAATTGGATGTTTAATTTTATTAATGAGGTTGGTTTAGAACCTCGGTATTCTATTTACTGTCGTTATACTGCCAAAATTCCGTTGCGTCCTGACTGATTATAGGTGGGGTCGAGTTGGGGCGTGACATTTAAGTGGTATCAGAGCTTGATTAGCTGTCAGCCGGGGTATCCTCGGAATATGCGTAGTGGTCTTAACATGAATGTATGTACTAAGTGAAAAGTGAATTACATGTTAATATGTTTATGTGATTAATCTACTTATGTAACTAACTTTCTATGTGATCAATATGCCTTATGTGTTAAGTGAATTAAATGTGGTCAATGTGCTTTATGTGAATCGTTATGTGCTCAATGTGTTTTATGTGACCAATGTGTGGTACGTGCTCAATTTGCTTATATGAAGATTTTGTACTTAGTACATTTATGTGACATTATGTGTGTTTAATTGATTTTCTGGGTACGTGCTTTTGGTATTAGTAACAATGTGTGAATCTATCTTTTGTAGATTATATTTTAAATTGTGCTAGATATCTTGCAAATCTGATTAGGAATTACTGAACTCTAACATAGTTACCAGATTCATAGAATGAGCAAATTGAACTAAAAGTGTTATGTGTGTTATGGACAGTTTACTTTATATGTTATTAACTGTGTAAATGCATTACCTGTAAAAAAAGTAAGTAATCTCTTCCCCTGAAAGAGTCGACTGGCAGCGGATCTCCCTAAAAGTGGATTAACAGAAGAAGGAACAGTAGATCAATGGTTATGGAGATCAGTAGGTGGTACTCATTGCTCAGAGTTGGTATTTAGTGATCAGCCTTTGGTTTTTCTTCGGTATCTTCATTTGGAATTCTTGCTTGGTGTTCTTATCCGGTATATGACTTTCGGTATTTGGTATTCTATTTGGAATTCTTATTTGGATTCTTTTGGGGCAAACGGTAATCTTATTCGGCATTCTTCTTCGAGATTTCTATATGGAGATTCTTATTCAGCATACTTCTTTGGACATCATCTATGGTATTTTCTCTAAGACTTCGAGTTTTGATTGGTAGAAATAGTGATGAACTACCTGAACTTTGAGATGATGTTGTTTGTGGCGAGCTTTGATTTTGAGGAAATCTCGTGTAAGGAGGAGCTACAACTCCTTTTTCTTAATCTTCCTGCCTTGTTATTTCTTCTTCTTCGAAATCAAAGGGGTTCTCTTTGCTTGAACCATCTTGATTCCCACTCAATGTTTCATCTTCACAAAACACAACAACTCTACTTACCACTACTTTATTTGTAAGTTGGTTGTAGAGCTTGTAGGCTTTTGACTCCTTGCTATAGCCAATAAAGATGTATTTCTCACCACGATTATCCAGCTTCTTCCTTTTCTCCTCTAGTACACGAGCATAGGCTACACAACCAAAAATCCACAAAATGGCTGACTGTTGGTTTGTAGCCACTCCACGGCTCTTGTAGTGTCACATCTTTCATTTTGGTTGGACACCTGTTCAGCAAATAGGTTGTACAGGCTACAACTTTAGCCCAGAAAGACTTAGGCAAGCCTTTCTTCGTCCTTGTCATGTCCAGAATGGTTCGGTTCTTTCTTTCAACAACGCTATTTTACTGTGGGGTATATGAAGTTGTGAACTGCTACTTAATACCCTGCTCTTTATAATAATTTTGAAATTCATTTGAGGTGTATTCACCATCTCTGTCAGATCTAAGAATTTTGATTTTGTAACCATTTTCTTTTTCGAGAGATGCTTTGAAATTTTTGAAAATGGTAAAATCAACTGATTTTTGTTTTATGAAATATACCCACAATTTTATGCTATAATCATCAATGAAAGAAATAAAATATTTGTTACCTCTAAAAGAATGAGTCTTGAAAGGTCCACAAATATTTGTATGCACCAAGTGTAATGGTGCATGAGCCCTCCATGAATTTTTACTTTGAAAGCTGTTCTTTTGTTGCTTGCCGAGTATGTAAGCTTCACATACAATTTGGGCTTCTCAATACATGGCAATCCATGCACCATTCTTGCATTTTGTAAAAGCTTGAGACCACCAAAATTCAAATGACCAAGTCGAAGATGCCACTTCCACGACTTATTCTTAACAATCCCCTGAAAGCACTTTTCAAGACTTGTGCTTAAATGCAGCAGAAACATACGATTGTTCGCCATTTGAACTTTTGTTATAATTTTCCCTGTGCATCTCTCAAATAAAGGAAAATATCTTCCATGTGTATTACATACCTTTTTTCAAGAAGTTGCCCAAGGCTAAGTATATTGCTTTTCATATTGGGTACATAATACACATTAGAGATATAGTTTGGAACACCATTCTTTTGATAAATCTTTATTTTACCTTTGCCTTTCACCGAGAATTTGGATTGGTCTCCCAAGCTCACGTTGCTATTCATATTATCCTCCAACTCGTCAAAAAGTTATTTCTTCCCACACATGTGGTTGCTCGTTCCAGAGTCAAGATACCACACATAATTTTGATTTTTTTATCCTTCTTGTGCAAAAAGTAGTGCACCATCACCATTCATTTGGTTAGAGGTTTGAGCAAGATTGGATTGCTCATCATGATCTAAATTGTTGTTCCAACATTCTGAAGCATAATGTCCAAATTTGTGGCAATTATAACATTCAACATTTCTTTTGTTTCCAGAACTTCCACATCCACGACCAGATCTACCTCTACCTCTACCTCTACGATCTTTGTTAGCAAAATTATTTGAATTATTTTGTTGAGATTGGTCATGGAAATTATCTCAGCCTCGGCCTCAGCCTCGATAGTTGTTGCCACGTCTACCATGTTGTGAACCTCCACCTCTTGGCTTTTGATCTTGCAAATTAAGCTTTGATTCCAAAGTTTGTTCAACTGGGGCTGAGATAGAATTCTTCTTCATGCATTGTTCATGGACATGGAGTGACCCCATCAACTCTTCAACAATGAGTTTATCCAATTCTTTTGATTCTTCAATTGTGACCACCACATGCTCAAAGTTTTGTGTGAGAGATCGCAATATTTTTTCTATTACCGGAACATCTTCAATAGTTTCTCCATTTCTTTTCAATTGATTAACAATTAAAAGTAGGCGAGAAAAGTAATTAGAAATTGATTCACCTTCTCGCATGTGAGTATTTTCAAACTCACCTCGAAGTTCTTGCAAACGAACTCTCTTTACACGTTCAACTCCTTTGAACGAGGTTGCAAGTTTATCTCATGCTTCTTTGCTTGACTTTGCTTTTGCAATTTTTTCAAACATGGATTCACCAACGCCTTGGTAAAGCTAGAACAAGGCTTTCCTATCTTTCTTCCTTGTTTCACGAAGAGAATTTTTTGGTCTGTGGTGAGAGTTGCTTCAGCTTCTGTGGTAGGTTCATCATACCCATCTGTGATGATGTCCCAAAGATCTTAAGACCCAAATAGAGCCTTTATCTAAATATTCCAGCTTTCATAATTTTCTCCACTGAGTTTTGGAAGTTGTGGTTGCACAAGATTGTATGCCATGATTCACACACTCAGAACCGTGCATCTGATGCCACTATGTTAGAAATATGATATGGGATTACGGGAAGTGGCAAAAGATTTATGGGACTCGATTTTGGATTTACGAATCCTGACAATGAAATTATGGGAAAATACTCTGTTTTTTCATAATATGAAAAATACTCATATATTAAACAAACATACAAATATTACAAAGTATTTTTTTCACACTCCTCTATGTGTTTCACTCTCATTCTTTTCACTCTTGTTCTCTTACTTTTCTTTTACAATTTGTTCCTAATTACATTCTCTATTTATAGGAGAAAGATATGACAAAGTTTGCCTAGTAATTTTCTTTTTCTTTAAGAAAAGGCAATTTCTTTGTCTCCAATAAATACCGACTTTTGTGATTTTTTTGTCTCCAAGAAATATTGACTTTTGTGATTTCTTTGTCTCCCAGAAATATTGAGGTTTTGGTTTGTATTTCCAACACATCTCCCATTCTCTCTTCTTCCAAATTCTCAAGGGATAGAACACACACAAGCGAATAAAATATATGATGGAAAATAAAAAATATATTATGCTTATTTTATTCATTTTTTGGCTATTTAATTTTTGCATAATTTGTTTTCTTAATGTTTTTTTTTAATGCCAGTGGGTGAACATCTTGCGGCACAACACCAATAAAGTGGCTAAGGTAAGCAATTTGACGAACACCCTTTCGTAATAATTTTTTAAGTGCATAGTTTTTTGTCAAATTATTTTTTAATGGTCAATTTTATTAATATATAAATAATTTTAGTGGATAAATTTCAATAAAGCATAATATTTTTTTATTTTAGAATTTTTTATACATAAAAAATTAACGGTTTTTTTTCATATCAATTAGAATAATTATATATGTAACGCCCCGACCCCTCACGAGATCGAAAATTCTATTAAATATGCTATACTCAACTGAAACCCAAACCCGGGCACTAAAATTTAGGGAAAAACGGATGGAGTTTCCTCTATATCGTGGACTATTTGGATACATGTAAACAACAAATAAAATCACCATCATAAAACCACCACAATCACTGACTGTAACACCGCCACTACCCAGCTTTAAGGTCATCCGAGCCTTAAGCAAAACAAGACATTATAACCACATACAAGCATGCAATTAATTATCCTTGAATCTCGTCTTTTATCCGCTTATTATACCACTCTATATTATCAATTGGACTTTATTATAACCTAAAGCCAAACAACTACTAACTTTCATTAACATACTAGCAATCAGCATAAAGGAAAGTAAAGTTAAGCTATTACAATCCACTACCATTCAAGCTATATATTAACTTACCTATTACAGTTCTTCAACAACTCCAAATATATACAAGCCCATAGGCACAAAATAGAATATAACATAATTCAAGCAAGATCTTCACATAATCTAAAAACAACATCCCAACCTCAAGTAATAGCACATAGCAATCAAGGCAACTCCTCTTCCAACTGCACATCCTGAAACATGTTAGCGAGGTATGAGCAACCATAATTGCCCAGCTAGGGATATAATCTATCGGGGCGTGAAATGCAACAGTTAATACAAATAAAACATTTAACAACCAAAGAACAATTGAAACAACAAGTTACCTCACATTAAAAGGATACGATTCACTTTAACCCAAACACTCCATAACTCATTTGACCTTCAATCACAAACCACGAACCTCGATCAAAGTGCCAACATAAACCCCAAACACTTCTATAGGTGTACTCTAAATGTACCCCAAGAATCCTACGACCCAACACCCCTTAGCAATCTCCGGACCAAGCGAGTGAGGGACTAGAGCACGGAGATTGAATATCTACTAGCAAACTCACTACCGCCCAGCCGATATCCAATACATCCGCCCCTGACACTATGGTTGCACAACCACTATGCAATGTACTTAAATACAATGTCAATATAACAATAATATAAAGCAATAACATATAAGAAGGACAACAAAGTAGGTTGCCCTCGAAAACAATTAAGATATAAGCGTTAGCATGAAATTAACTATATGAGCATAAAAGGGTCAATGACATATTTCTCACAAAAATTTACTAAAAGCTCACAAAAGATTATTCTCTAATCATATTAGAATGTATTAGAAGCATTTATAGGCAATTATAAAGCAATACATAACATTTACAAAATTTAAAGTAAAACCCTAAACCTTAAAATGCATAAAACATAAAACTCTTTCACCATGGAAAGCCAAACCTGTAAGAATTTAGTTAAGAACCCCTTCCATATTCTCTGAATGCACCAACTCCTTCTATTCCACTGCATAATACAATCAACTATCTCTATAAGAAGTTATACATTCATTCTCAACTAAAGCTAGTTTATAATTTCATTAACTTATTCATTTCTATTTGATCCCATTGAACTATCATAACTATCAAATACATTTCTTTATTTAGCACACATTACATCCACTACTTTAAGCAACACGTTAAACATTCTTTGATTAAACCCACAATTCGATAGGCATATAAACATTAGCAATTAGAACAACTATAAAGCATATTCAATTCACACAACACATAAGAGTACACAAGTGCACTTAAACTAGTCAAATAAACCCAAAATAACCACTAAAATCTTAATTAAGCAATTAAGTAGTTGACGTTAAATTACACAATTATACACAAAGCTTACTAAAGGTCAAAAACCATTAAAAGACTTATAAACAATAACTTTATAACAACTTAACTTTGATTTAATTAAACTATGTCAATAATTAAACATCCAACTATCTCATGCACAAAGCATTAGGATACTCTTTAACTACCGCATTTCTTAACTAAATAACTAAAATTTTTCTAATTTTGCATTTCATGTAATCATGGCATTAATTCTTTTAGAACTCTGCTTAACTAAGATATCATATAGTTTAACTATTAGATCATACTAAACCATACAAAGCTCAAGCAAACATGAAGTAAAAAACTAGTACTAAAAGAAGGCCACTTTGCTGAAAATGCACTTACACATACAACACTTGGAATTTCTCTTACATTCTTGTTCATAAGTTACAAAAAGCATATTTGCACATTCTATACTTCATACAAGCTTTTCACAAACACTTGATATACAACTTGAACTTAAAGTTAGCTTAACATCATATCTTCTTTAAATCTAACATTAAACTTGCAAATCATTATAAAAGAAAGCTATTCTACCATTAATAACTCTAAAACGTTAGCTAGCAACATTACAACGTATAGCAAGTAGAACTTCATGAAAACATGCCCACTTATAAATTTTCAAACAGAACCCTAAATTTATCAAATTTAGTACCTACTCTATTGACCTCTAAAATTTCTGGTTTTTATGTATAAACGTAGCCCTTCGAGTGTAGATGATTTTAGAATCAAACGGTGCTCAATTATGAGTTAAACTCCAAAATTTATAACCCTTACTGCGCAACTACGCATAGTTGGGCAGAACCAGTAATTTTTTAGCTACATTTCAGAAATAATGTGATCAGAGGCCTAAAACTTTAGAATTAGCCTTAGTTCGAGAAATCAACATTTTCTCTAAACTTCCTAATCTAGCTTCTATACAATTTTCGTTAATTTATGAGCTCGTTTACTATGTCAAAAAGCCTCTGAAAAACAGGGGCAGTGCACTGTCCGAAATTCATATTTTGCATTCTTGAATTCTCTTGATGTTTTCTTGCATTTGAGCTATCTATGGGCATTAATCTAGAGTGTAACACATCCCTATATTTCACTTAGAACATTAAATAAACACCTTGTCTACAATTATATTCATATATAGCAAAGTATCAACTTCAACTAAAATCGACTCTACACAAGCTATAAAACAAGAAATATGTTCTCTAGCATCTAAATAACAAGTATTAAACATAGATTTAGCAATATCTAACATAAGTAATGACTTTTGAAAAATGGGTTAGAAAATGCCCTCACATTTTTTTGCAAAAATAAAAAGCTAAAATCTCAAAAAGAAAGATGCTAGTAGTCGCCATGAACTCAAAAACGTTAAAATTGGTTCCACTCCAAACTTAAGAAATTAGCAAAAATGTGAAAGGGTTTACTATTCATGTGAGGAAATGGCTCTTGGCTGGTGGAGAAGATAAGAAAAACATTTTTGGCTTTGGTTGGATGAAAATAACTTAAATAGAAGGTCAAAAGGTCAAAGGTTCGGTAAAACCAGCGTAGGTAAAACAGCTCTGCGACACCTTACGAAAATGGCTATAACTTCTTCTAGAAAATTCCAATTCACGAACGGTTTGAAGCCCTAGAAACTAGACTCGTAGAGCTTTCCAACTATATATAACTTGCCACCTAAATATTTCCCAATTGGTTCAGATTTAATCCCAAAGTTGACCCAAAATTTGACTAACTTAACCTTACATTTTTGTTTCCAATCCCAAGTTTGCCCTTCATTAAACATTTTAAAAATTCTCACTTTGTCCTAGTTGGTCAATAAAAGTGAAAAGTCAACAAGATGCAATTTAAATGAACTTTAAATGCAATTTTAAATTTTGAAACACTAAATAAGTCATGTAAATGCACATACTATTTGTCAAATAATTATTAAAATAAATGAATGCACATGTAATGAACGCTCGGGTCCTCACAGCTAGCATTTAAGATAATACGTAATTAAATGCAATTAAATACTATTAAATACATGCCGGGTTTGGGGTATCACAATATACATGAATATAGTTAATTTGAATTTAATTATTCTAATTGTTGTTGAAGTTATTTTCAGGTTAAAGTATGAATAAATCTAAAATAATTTATTTCTTCTTTAAAAGGAAAGAAAAGCAGTGGCGGAGCTAGGGAGGGGCCAGCGGAGCCCCCCCAAGTTTTTTTTTTTTTAAAAATCTATATAATATCATTAAAAAAAGTTTCTGTCATTAAAAAAATCAATCTAGTACCATTAAAAAAAGTTACTGCCTACCCCTATTTTTTTTTCTGCCATAAATTTTTTTTATTCGAATCTTGGCCCCCCAATTTTAAACTCCTAGCTCCGCCCCTGAAGATAAGGATGTTGTTGAATAAGTGCTTTGCCTTACCGCCTCCAAATTTAGAGAGTAAAATTTGGCTTCCTATTTAAATTAAAATTTTCAAATTAAGGAAATGATATAGCTACAGGAAAAACATGAAATAAAAAATAATATTAATATTATATATGAACGTTTGAACATAGTTGTTTCTAATAAAAATTCTTACAAAAATATTAAAATAATGTATTAGTTAAAATAGGGAGAGCTATTGAAATAAAATTAAAATAGAGTTCCTAAAGTAGGAAGTATTGTTAGAGTGAAACTAAAATGGGAGTCCCTAAAATAGAGACTCCAGAAAATGGCCTAAGACTTGATTCTATCAAAAATAATAAAAACCTGTTAAGACTATTTCTCAGGATTGGTGTTTCATGTTTGGAATGAAATAAATCTTTGAGTTCACCAAAATGATGCATTCACTGTAAGATCACATTTTGGGTAGGTCCTTTTTATATTAGGGCACAAAGTGTATAGAGGTAAATATTATTTGAGTTGCTCTCAGCATTGCTGTTTCACTTTTGAAACGCTAAGAACCTTAGCTAGGTTGTCCTTTGTACATACTTTTGGAATCAATGAACTACTTTCTTAATTAGCAAAAAAAAAAAAAATTCGCGTTATTCCCATATTTTGTGTGTAGTGAACTATGTTTGGCTTGTTTTTATCAAGAATGATAAGGTGCTATATTATATGTTACTCATTTGTGGTCTGAACTATACTTTTTGCCTCGTTTTGGTCAAGAATGACTATAGTTTGCAAGCTACTCCTTTTATGTGTTGTGAGTTATTCTTTGGCTATATCTCGTTAGCTTGATCAATATTAATTTAGGTTTAATTATTTCAAGAATCACTATATTATTTTCACAGTTTGTTTTGACCATCAAACTATTTTTTATCTTAATGGGATCACTAATTTTTTAAATTGATTTCATTCTAACCATTCTTTTAACTATCGTTCAAAAAGTGATAGAATAATAGTGAATGGAAAATGTTTTTTCATATGAAAAATATGGGCTTCTTAATGGAGAGCAAAAAACAAGATGGCTTTTTCACTCAACGTGTTTCGCATGAGGTCAAATATATCCATATGCCAGTTCATTGAATTGTGTAAGTGATATATATATCTATATATATATATATATATATGCTAGAGAGAGTTGAGTTTTACAATTTTAGCTTAACCAATTCTTGTAATTTGGAGTGTTCTTTCTACGAGAAGTTAAGATCATTGGGTCTTGGGAGGCTTGTGTCAGAGACTGTAAGTACCGTAGCGGGACGATAAATGTCTTAAAGAAACTGAATCAAATTTAGATCTTGATCTAATCTAATGTTCGCTTGGTTTTCTAGTAATATTGGAATTTATGGAATTCTACTTTTCTCTGACATTCTCTGGTATTTTAAATATATTTTTGATTTCTTATTGTTACGAAGTATGAGGTTTCCATCTTAAAATCAATTTGTGACAAGTGGAGTAACCCAAGATCTTATTAAGTGGTCTAAGAGTTTATGATTTTTCTATGTAGGATAAATTATATTGTAACACTCCCCCTCATGTGTGACCTGATTTGAGAGAGGTCACACGTGGAAGTTTGAACACATGTATATTTGATTTTGAGATGAGTCACACATGAAATATTGAACACACATGTGGAAGATTGAATACATGTGTGATAGATAACACACGTGTGGTAGATAATACACGCGAAAGAAGATTGAACACACATATGACATAATTTGAGATGGGTCACACGTGGAAGAAAATTAAATACGCATGAAACACATGCAAAAGATGAATAAGACTAGACCATGGGTCTAGCTCTAATACCATGTTAAAATAACTGAGTTTCCAACTTACAACCAATTTGTTCCAAGTGGAGCAGCTCAGGATCTTATAAGGTAGTCTTAGAGTTTCTGATTTTTTTATGTGAAAAGTTATATTCTAACACTTCTCCTTACGTGTGACCTGATTTGAGAGGAGTCACACGTGGAATATTGAACATGCGTGGATCTAATTTTTGATAAGGGTCACACTTGAAAGATTGAATACATGTGGTAGATAACATATGTGAAAGATTGAAGAACATGTAGACCTAATTTTTGAGATGGGTCATACATGAAAGATTGAACACACGTGATAGATAACACGTGGGAGATTGATGATGCGTAGAACATGACACAGATAACACACACGGAAGAAGATTGAATATACATGTGACATAATTTAAGATGAGTCACATGTGAAAAAAGATTAAATATGCATGGGACACACACGGAAGATGAATAAGATTAGACCATGTTAAGATAACTGAATTTCCAACTTAAAACCAATTGGTGCCAAGTGGAGTAGTTCGGGATCTTTTAAGGTGGTCTTAGAGTTTCTGATTTTTCGATGTAGAAGTTATATTCTAACATTTCCCCTCACGTGTGACTTGATTTAAGAGAAGAATACATGTGGTAGATAACACATGTGGAAGGAGAATACATGTGGTAGATAACACATGTGGAAGATTGAAGAACATATAGACCTAATTTTAGATATAGGTCACACATAGAAGATTGAACACACGTGGTAGATAACAAGTGAGAGATTGAAGATGCATGGAACATGACACACGTGAAAGATTGAACACAAGTGGACCTAATTTAAGATGGGTAGCACGCAGATGAATATGACTGGACCAAGGGCCCAGTACTTTGATACCATGTTAAGAATCATGAGTTTCTAACTTAAAACCAATTGATGTCAAGTGGAGTAACTCAGAATCTTATAAGGTGGTCTTAGAATTTCTGATTCTTCGATGTAGGAAGTTATAAGGTGGTCTTAAGAAGTCTGAGGTTTCTATCTTAAAGTCAATTGGTGCTAAGTATAGTAGTCCAAAATCTTATTAAGTGGTCTAAAAGTTTATGATTTTTATATATGGGAAAAGTGTATATTCAAACACTTATTGCATTTATCTTCGACTCGTACCATGTAAGTTTTCTTACAAATTTATTATTTATTTTTTATTGTGATTGTTGATATATAAATAATATGTTAAATGTGTATTGTAGTCCAACATGCAAATTATACATTATAAATATTCCAACAATTATTTTGTTTATTGAATATATTCTATCCCAGGAAATCTCCTATTCTTGAGTTATATTGCACTCTAAATTTTCAAAAAAAAATAATGATGGACAACCTTTGCATGTCTAATTCACATGTCTTAGTAGGGCATAATTGCCAAATTACACAAAATATTTACCACTAGGCCACCAGAGGAGATTTATTTTCACAATTTCTTCAACCTCCATATAGTCGTCTTAGCTACAAAGAAAACCCTAACTCCTAAATTGAATTGGGGCTTTTCTTGTTTAGCTAAGACGGGTCTATGGTGGTTAGGGCAGTTGTAAAAAATAATTTCATTTGGTGGCTTATTATAAATAATTTGCGTAGTTTGACAAATATGCCTTTGCTAAGACATGTGGATTTTTCTGACAAAAAAAAAAGACGTGGATTTCACTTGAAAAGGTGGTCTATTACTACTTTTTAAACAGTTAACAAAATGCCTAGAATGAAATCATTTTGAAAAACTAATAGTCCTTTAATGATAATAAAATAGTTCCATAGTCAAACCAAGACTTACAAAATTGTCTATTAATGTTAATTGTTTATTTATGTTAATGATAACAAAATAATTCGATAGTCAAAAGACTAAATGTCATATGTAACGCCCCGATCCCTCACGAGACTGGGGTCCCGATCCCAAACCCAAGGCACAAAAATTTAGGAGAAAACGGAATGAGTCTCCCCTGTTTATAGGACTATCAGTTCACCTGCAAGCAGTAACTTATCCTCAAAACCACAATCCAACTCCAAGGTATAATCCAATTCACACAAGCATGCAAACTAACTAGGCAATCAAGTAAATCATTGAAGTTATTACAACGTATCTATAGTTATTAACTTATGCAAGAATACAAGCTTTATTTTATTTTACAACCTTTTAGACAATAGAAACATACACAAGGTTTCATAATCTCAAAACAAAACACATACAACCAGCAACTTGCATTTCCTGCACATAGACCAGTACATAACATCCAACCACAACTTTTCTTGAAATATGTTAAAACGAGGAATGAGTAACCAAAGTTACTCAGTGAGGGAGGTGATGCAGTAAACAAGGGTATGTTTTCGTGAGATGCAATAAGATAATAATAGTAATAACACAAATAAACAAGTTAATTATACAAGTATTTAACCACGTATAAAAAGGATACGGTTCCAGTTTGTCTTCAATCATGAGCCACGGCTTGATCTTCAAGCAAGTGTCGGTAAAACCCTTATTCCTCCAAAATGGGGTACCCTGAATGTACCCCGATCCTACGACCTATTCTCCTGAGATAGGTCCATATGCCCAGCAGGTGAACCACACCTCTGGGGTAATGGAGTATGCTCAGCGAAAGAAAGGGAATAGGCACCATGGTAGTCGAGGAAGCACGGCAAGCCCGATGCCGCCCATGTTTCTCGACACTACCATATCCGAAGAGGTTGCGCAACCCCTGGTCAAGATCACGAGAGCCAAGTATATCAAATACCACATAAGAGGAACAACAAAGTAGGCCGCCCTTGCAGTTAATCACAAATAACACAAAAAAGACTCAAGATAGGAAGTAAAATAATACATATAAACTTTATCAATTACTAAATAATTCAATTTAGAACAATAAATCAAGTTAAAATGCACAGAAGAGATGAAGACTCGTTCAGCTGCAATTAAGACAAGCAAGGAAGAAAATAACTTACATGCACTCCAATGCTCCTTGGTTAGCTCAACATGCACCCTAACCTGACCATACAATTATAACATTTCTTATTTTGCAAGTCATTTATAACACATAAGTAATTCATAGTATCTAATAAGCATTAATAAGCATGGAGCACACCATTTTCAATTCAACAAATGACAAGTAGTTATACACATTTACAAGGCATTTAACACTTCATTACTCAATCAATATACATATGAACTAGATAACATGCTTAAACTCAATTAAATGGAAGAAGAACTCTAACTAACCAATCAACTAAACAGTTACATCTAAACATTAACGAAGATTAGCTAACAAACTAATTTCAGGCTTTAAGATCATTAAACACGTGCTAACTTCTTCAAATTACAAGACATATTATAATGATACTCTTATTTTAGCACTAACACAATAAGTAGCGAATTCACATTCTTTAACTAAGTTACCATTCACCTTTTCTTTAATACATCTATATGTTCAAGCTCTCACTACACATGCAATCCAAGTTCAAAAATCTGCTTTATAACATCATTAGATAATATAGAAAGCCTTAGAAGCAAGAAACACAAGACTATAAGCAATAAACATGAAATTAACCATCGGTACACAAAAGGGATTAACAACATACTTTCACGAAACTTTACCAAACACCCACATATACTTTAGAAATGCAATTAAACATACTATAAGCAATTACAAGGCAATACAAGTGCTAAAACACCCAATTCCCACATTTTCCCTTTGTCATCTTATGCCATTTTGCTTCCAAACGAAACACAAAGTTCAAGATACACAATTAAGCTATGCTACCATTCTAATGACATGTAATGACACCATTCAGGACCCTAAAATCACACCTTAAAGCACATCTAACTAAAAAGTCTAAAATTTTTCCCTTTATGCATTTACACTACGAGTATCCTAATCAAAGCTCAATTAAGCGAAACGAATGCATTTCTAGTACTTCTTCACCTATTAACCATTAGCCATAATGCCCAAATGCACCTAGATTTACATTTAACCCCAAACTCCTTTGTAAACCCAAGCCAATTTATTAATTTATGCAAGTTTATACCAAGTATATTCATTTTAATCCCTACACCAGGTTCAATAATCTCAAACAAACTATTCTACCCTTCTAATAATACTTTATGACACCAACTAGACTCATGAAACCACACTTGGTCCACATACTTGACTCACAAGTACAAGTAAGCCACTTAACATGTTTGGGACTCTAAAGTATTTGAAAACATTAAATATTTGACTAACCTTTCATAACTCAGTAGGAACATTAACTACTAGACTTTAAACCACATTATCTTGGACTAACACACAACACACAAGGTATTAGACAAAGCATTAACTCATTAACATGCGCTACTTTACCTAAGTTCATGAATATCGCTTAGCATACTTTAATAAACAAACATGGCATGTATGAACTACATGAAAAATGGTAATGTATATTTCACATATTAAACATTCACACAAATTTCCACTAATAACACATGTATAACACATAGCACACAAAATTACACCAAGACCTGCTCATTCTCTCAATTTTCTATTGTACTCTACTTTAATCAATTCAGTTACCTATGAGGATGGCCTCTAAATTTTATGATTTTTATGTATGCACGTAGCCCTTCGAGTGTAGATAAATTTAGGTTCAAACAGTGTCAAATTCTGAGTTGAATTGTATTAGTTATGACCATTACCATGCAACTACGCTAAACTGGCACAACCAGCGATTTTCCTGGCTACATTTCGGAAATGGCCAAATTGGAGGGTCAAAACGTTAAAATTAGGCATAGCACTGAAATTCACATTTTTTTAAAACTGCCTAATCTAGTTTTTGTACAAATTTTGTTAATTTTCGAGCACATTTACTATGTCAAAAGTACTCTAGAAGTTGGGTGACATTTTCTGTCCAGACAGGGCATTTGGTATCTACCAACTTTTATTGCATTTTAACTAGTTTAATGCATAAATATAGCTACACATATCTTCTATACTTCACCTAGGACATTTAACAAACATGTACTCTTCATTTATGAGCTTTAACTAGCAAGATAACAAAACAATTAAAGCTTCTAGCAACACTTATCAAATATACAAAAGAGAGCTTTTACAACACTTTACATACTAGGAATCATCCTTTTATGCATCTATAACTCATGGATCATGTAACTACATAATAACCAACATTATAGAAACAAGAATAAGCAATAGAAATGCACACAAGGGTGAGTTTCCTCACCTAAACATGAAGAAGAGCATGAAAACATAGCTTGGAATCACTTATTTTTCCTTATTTTCTTCATTTTCCTCTCTTTTTTCCTCCTCTTCTTCTCTATCTCGTGTGTTGTGTGTGTGCTGAATTTTGTGTGTCTGTGTGTGTAGAATTTGATTTTTGTGTGTGTTTTATGTGCTTGTGTGTGTTGTAGTATATTAGTAGGTGTAAATAATAAAAGACAAAAGGCTCAAATGACCAACATGCCCTTCAACTATATGCTATTAACTAGTTTGTCATTCTAGTTTAAATCTAATTAATTTAGTTACTCTATTGTTTATCAATACATTTATTTATTTACTACAATTCCTAAATTACCTAAATGTTCGTGAATGCACATAATTACACGACAAACGAAATAGATGTACGTAACTCAAAAATACGATATTTTATGCAAACGAATATACGTAAATAAATAAAGTAGTCATATAAATATATGCACATTAATAAAATAATTATATGCACGGGTTGGGGTGTCACACTCTCCCCTCCTTCAAACAAATTGCGCCCTCACAATTTCTTCTTCATAAGAAAACTCCACATAAGCATCATGAACCTTCTGGATAAGGACCGTGAATACGAATACCATAGAAGATACAAAGAGGGAGTATCGAGGATCCACACCAGTTAGACCCTTTAGATAGAATTCCAACAAATAGCCTAAGAGAATTCCAGATAATAATTCTTGAACAAGGACACCAAATAAAGCTCCACTTATGAATGTCATTCTGAAGTCCAATTAAGAATATTAGTTAGAAGTGCCGAGAAAATACCAATACGGAATCCAAGTGAATACCATAAAAGACGCCATGAAGAATGCCAAAGAATACACCACTTGAGAATCCCCATATAGAAATCCCGAAGAAAGTCACACATATATAAATACCAAGTAAGAATGCCAACCAGAGTTCCAATAAGAGTACTGCTAAAAAATTCCGTATGAAAATAATAATAAGGATCCCGAAAAGAATACTGCAGATAATATCGTGTAGGAATTTCCATAGAAAAATACCGAAGAAGAATATTGAGAATGAACTTCAAGGCTGACTACTAATTGTAACCTTCCGAGACTGAATTCCTTTCTCTGACTGTCGATAATCAATCGATCAACACTCATTCTTTCTGTTGGTCTACGTCTTCAGATAAGCCATTACTGATCATCTCTTTATAGGGGAGAGTTTACTTACCATTTCGAAGGGTAAGACATGTATGCAGTGGGTTTCACATAAGATAAAGGTTCAATACATATTATTACAAGTAACTAAGGTAAATAAACACTCAAAAGATCACATAGATGCATAATTGATCGCATGAATAAACATATCAGATAAGTTTCACTTATTGCACAAAGGGGTCACATAGGTGTGTATATAATCACATAACATAATACACATATCATACAATCTCTATATTTTACGTAAACAAATCACATAGAATCACATAGATGCATAATTGATCGCATGAATAAACATATCAGATAAGTTTCACTTATTGCACAAAGGGGTCACATAGGTGTGTATATAATCACATAACATAATACACATATCATACAATCTCTATATTTTACGTAAACAAATCACATAGAATCACATTTTCAATCAGCAACATAACAATCACACAGCCAAGCATACCACTGCTCAAAACACACTTCACATGCACGCATTCGAGGTTCGCTACCCAACAAACTGAGGACTTTGTCCTGGCTGAGAGCTATCTAAGCTCTAATACCACTTTTGTAATGCCCTGATCCTTCACGAAACCGGGATCCCGATCCCAAACCCAAGACACGAAAATTTAGAAAAAAATGGACAGAGTCTCCCCTATTTATAAGACTATCAGTTCACCTATAAGCAGTAACTTATCCTCAAAACCACAATCCAACTCCAAGGTACAATCCTATTCACACAAGCATGCAAACTAACTAGGCAATCAAGTAAATAATTGAAGTTATTACAGCCGATCTACAGTTATTAACTTATGCAAGAATACAAGCTTTACTTTATTTGACAACCTTTTAGACAATAGAAACATACACAAGGTTTCATAATCTCAAAACAAAACACATACAACCAGTAACTTGCATTTCTTGCACATGGACCAGTACATAGCATTCAACCACAACTTTTTCTGAAACATGTTAAAACGAGGAATGAGTAACCAAAGTTACTCGGTGAGAGAGGTGATATAGTAAACCAGGGTGTGTTTTCATGAGATGTAACAAGATAATAATATTAATAACACAAATAAACAATTTAATTAGACAAGTATTTAATCTTGTATAAAAAGGATATGGTTCTACTTTGTCTTCAATCACGAGCCACGAGCTAACATAATCAAACAAGTGCCGGCAAAACCCTTATTCTTTCAAAATGGGGTACTCTAGATGTACCCCAATCCTACGACCCTTTCTCCTGAGGTAGGTCCATATGCCAAGCAGGTGAACCACGCCTCTGGGGTAGTGGAGTATAATCAGCGAGAGAAAGGAAATAGACACCATAGTAGTCGAGGGAGCACGACAAGCTCGATGCCGCCCGTGTTTTTTGACACTATCATGTCTGAAGAGGTTGCGCAACCCCTTGTCAAGATCACGAGAGCCAAGTATATCAAATACCACATAAGAGGAACGACAAAGTAGGCCGCCCTCGCAGTTAGTTATAAATAACACGAAAAAGACTCAAGATAGCAAGTAAAATAATACATATAAACTTTATCAATTACTAAATAATTCAATTTAGAACAATAAATCAAATTAAAATGCACAGAAGAGATGAAGACTCCCTCACCTGCAATTAAGCCAAGCATGGAAGAAAATAGCTTACATGTACTCCAATTCTCATTGTGTTAGCTCAACATGCACCCTAACTTGACCATACAATTATAACATTTCTTATTTTGCATGTAATTTATAACTCATAAGTAATTCATAGCATCTAATAAGCATTAACAAGCATAGAACACATCATCTTCAATTCAACAAATGACAGGTAGTTATAGACATTTACAAGGCATTTAATACTTCATTACTCAATCAATATACATATGAACTAGATAACATGCTTAAACTCAATTAAATGGAAGAAGAACTCTAACTAACCAACCAACTAAACAGTTACATCTAAAAATTAACAGAGATTAACTAACAAACTAATTTCAGGCTTTAAGATCATTAAACACGCGCTAACTGCTTTAAAGTACAAGATACGTTAGAATGATACTCTTATTTTAGCACTAAACATAATAAGTAGCGAATTCACATTCTTTAACTAAGTTACCATTCACCTTTTCTTCAATACATCTATATGTTCAAGCTCACACTACACATGCAATCCAAGTTCAAAAGTTGACTCTATAACATCATTAGATAATATAGAAAGCCTTAGAAGCAAGAAACACAAGACTATAAGCAATAAACATAGAATTAACCATCGGTACACAAAGGGGATTAATATCATACTTTCACGAAACTTTACCAAACACTCACATATACTTTAGAAATGCAATTAAACATACTATAAGCAATTACAAGGCAATACAAATGGTAAAACACCCAATTCCCACATTTTCCCTTTGTCATCTTATGTCATTTTGCTTCCAAACGAAACACGAAGTTCAAGATACACAATTAAGCTATGCTACCTTTCTAATGACATATTAACACCATTTAGGACCCTAAAATCACACCTTAAAGTACATCTAACTAAAAAGTCTGAAATTTTTCCCTTTATGCATTTACACTACGAGTATCCTAATCAAAGCTCAATTAAGCGAAACGAATGCATTTCTAGTACTTCATCACCTATTAACCACTAGCCATAATGCTCAAATGCACCCGGATTTACATTTAACCCGAAACCCCTTTGTAAACTCAAACCAATTTAGCAATTTATGCAAGTTTATACCAAGTATATTCATTCTAATCCCTACACTAGGTTCAATAATCTCAAAAAAACTATTCTACCCTTCTAATAATACTTTATGACACCAACCAGACTTATGAAACCATACTTGGTCCACATACTTAACTCACAAGCACAAGTAAGCCACTTAGCATGTTCGGGACTCTAAAATATTCAGAAACATTAAATATTTGACTAACCTTTCATCACTCAGTAGGAACATTAACTATTAGACTTTAAACCACATTATCTTGGACTAACACACAACACACAAGGTATTAGACAAAGCATTAACTCATTAACAAGCGCTACTTTAACTAAGTTCATGAATATTACTCAGCATACTTTAATAAACAAA
This sequence comes from Ehretia macrophylla, assembly GCA_037974665.1. NCBI lineage: Eukaryota > Viridiplantae > Streptophyta > Magnoliopsida > Boraginales > Ehretiaceae > Ehretia > Ehretia macrophylla. Next base: position 69,096,050 of record CM075764.1, read on the forward strand.
CATGGCATGTATGAATTACATGGTAGATGGTCATGTATATTTCACATATTAAACATTCACACAAATTTCCACTACTAAGACATGTATAACACATAGCACACAAAAATACACCAAGACCTGCTCATTCTCTCAATTCTCTACTGTACTCTAACTTAATCAATTCAGTTACCTATGAGGATGGCCTCTAAATTCTCTGATTTTATGTATGCATGTAGCCCTTCCATTGTAGATGAATTTAGGTTCAAACGGTGTCCAATTTCGAGTTGAATTGTATTAGTTATTACCGTTACCGCGCAACTACGCTAAACTGGCATAACCAGCGATTTTCCTGGCTACATTTCAGAAATGGCCAAAGTGAAGGGTCAAAACATTAAAATTAAGCTTAGCACTAGAAATCCACATTTTCTCTAAACTGTCTAATCTAGATTATGTACAAATTTTGTTAATTTTCAAGCACATTTACTATGTCAAAAGTGCACTAGAAGTTGGGTGAGGTTTTCTGTCCAGACAGGGCATAAGCTATCTACCAACTTTTCTAGCATTTTAACTAGTATAATGCATGAATATAGCTATCACATAACTTCTATACTTCACCTAGGACATTTAACAAACATGTAGTCTTCATTTATGAGCTTTAACTAGCAAGATAACAACACAATTAAAGCTTCTAGCAACACTTATCAGATATACAAAAGAGAGCTTCTACAACACTTTACATACTAGGAATCATCCTTTCAGGCATCTACAACTCATGGATCATGTAACTACATAATAACCAGTATTATAGAAACAAGAATAAGTAATAGAAATGCACACAAGGGTGAGTTTCCTCACCTAAACATGAAGAAGAGCATGAAACAATAGCTTGGAACCACTTCTTTTTCCTTATTTTCTTCATTTTCCTCTCTTTTTTCCTCTTCTTCCCTCTGTCGTGTGTTGTGTGTTTGCAAAATTTTGTGTGTGTGTGTGTGTAGAATCTGATTTTTGTGTGTGTTTTGTGTGCTTATGTGTGTTGTAGTATATTAGTAGGTATAAATAATAAAAGACAAAAGGCCCAAATGACCAACATGCCCTTCAACTAAATGCTATTAACTAGTTTGTCATTCTAGTTTAATTCTAACTAATTTAGTTACTCTATTGTTTATTAATACATTATTTATTTACTACAATTCCTAAATCACCTAAATGTTCGTGAATGTACATAACTACACGACAAACGAAATAGATGCACGTAACTCAAAAATATGATATTTTATGCAAACGAATATACGTAAATAATTAAAGTAGACATATAAATATATGTACATCAATAAAATAATTATATGCTCGAGTCGGGTTGTCACATCCTACACGGACTTGGCTCCTATACAATTCTATTTTCTACAATTCCATACAATACTTCTTTTGATCAATGTCATGTATCACTAAATCTCATCTATCAACCACATTAATTTTGCTAAAATAACTTTTTAACCATGGTTAGAAAGTATTAAATATAAAATCTAAACTACCATGTTTAATTAGCAAACAGATATGGAAGGATAAGATTTTTTTTATAAAAAAAAAAAAAGAAATAGAAAACAACACATGTGCTTCAGTACAAATAATATTTTACTATTTAAAGAAATTGATGTAAATTTTTTTTATGAATAATATTTTACTATTTAATTATTAGACACTATGTTATTTTTTTACTATCTTTAGTATCATGCTCTCTCAAATTTCTATTTTGACGTTATTCTGTAAAGTTGTAGCTGAACTATAATTTGCAGGACTTGCAAATTCCCTCTTCAATTCAGTAAAATTTAAGATAATCACAAATAAAATTACTAATTTTACACCATCAATACGAGTTTTTTTTTGTCATAATCGACACGAGATTTGCTCAAACAAATATCATATATATGGCTTCTTTCTTCAAAAAGAAAGAAAAAAGAAATCGTACGACTTGGAAAAAAAATATAATGCTTCATTTCTTTTTTTTTATCCAACTTCTATATTGTTTTTTAAGTGATGTTTCAAGCACTTTTGGAAAACGTAATTCTTGGAGCACAAAAAAAATAAATAGGGTGTTTTCTTGCATTTTTTTTCTTTTGTTTATACATCATATATATTGTTTATACAACATATATTATATCGTTTTCTTACATCTTATATATTCTCTATACACATGGTTGTTGCATTTGTCATTTTCTTGCTTTTTGCTTTCTTTTGTGTTTTCTGTGTATTGTTTTTTGTTTTTTAAATCATATGCTTCTATATTTATTTGGTACTTAAATATGGTAGTTTAGATTTGATATTTAATACTTTTTAACTATGGTTGAAAAGTCAGTTTAACAAAATTAATGTGGTACGTAAATAAAATTTAGTGACATATAACATTAATTCGAATGAATATTTAATGAAATTGTAAGAAATAAAATTGTATAAAAACTAAGTACCACCTACCATTTTCACCAACTCTTATTTGTCAAACACACACACACTACAATCACCAACTCCTACCAACCACCCACACCTTTCCATCCCATTCAATTTCATTTTTAATAAATATTTATTAAGTTTTATTGTTAACTATTCCGTTGGTCAATTATTAGATGATATATATAAAGGAAAGTTAATAATGATTATAAATTATGCGGGTTTTAATGGATTTGAAAAATAGAACAGTTGGGAAGCTTAAAATTTTGGGAATAAATATTTCAATGGATTTGCATGTGTAAATGTAAGGACGGGTCTAAAAAAATTTATCAATAGGTACATAAACACATAATTTTTGAACTTATAAAACTTTTAACTTAACTTACATCCGCCACTGTGTAAATGGATCCGGCTATGCTGATGGCGGTGGTAACTTTTGTTTAAATTGTGGTGGTGAGAAAGACCATCACACTTAAAATACGTGTTATTGTCACGCTTAAAAAAGACCAGCATTTTTTAAGCCTTTTCTAAAGACTGTGCAACCAATTATAAAGTTCCATGCAAATCTATTCTTGAGATATGAATTCTGTTTGGTAGCAGAATCCTCACTGAATACCTTTCTTCCATTATAGGCCTCCAACACTGACAGTCACACCACACGGCTTGTTTTTTCTTTTTTTGGGTCGAAACACCACACAACTGAAACATAGATAGTTTAGCAAGGTTTTGGTCTTACGATAAAGTTAATTGTTTATTTATGAGAGGTTACGAAATTAATTCTTACTGGTTATATATATGTTATACGACTATAGGTCTCTCTTGAATCAAAAAAAGAAAATAAACATAGATAGTTTTGCACAACCACACGTTTATTTGTTTTCGAAAATTCTTGTTCTTATTGGACCATTTGTATTTATATTCATAGCTCTCTTGAATTACAAGTGTGGACGGGAACAGGAGTTTGAATCCGTTGACAAGTTAACCGACAATAAAAGAGTACGCGACTTAACACTCTATGCGTTTTGTCAACAGTGTATAATATTCTCTATATTTTATAAATAAGCTGATTACTTCTCTATATTTTAAAAATATAACTGAATACCCTTTTATATTTTATAAATAAGCTGATTACCCCCATATGTTTTAAAAACGTAGCTGAATATCCCTATATTTTTAAAAACGTAGTTAAATACCATCATCCGTTAAAAAAATCGTTCATTTTAACAAGGGGTATTCAACTACGTTTTAAAAATATATTAGGTAATTAGCTTATTTATAAAACATAGAGGGTATTCAGGTACGTTTTTAAAACACATGAGGTATTCAGCTACATTTTTGAAACATAGAGAGTAATAAGTGTATTTATCAAATATAGAGAGTATTGTATACTTTTAGCAAAAAACAAGGGGTATTAAATCGTTTACTCCACAATAAAATGTTGAAAAACTGTCGTTTGAAATCCCTTTAACATATGCTAAACATCTTGACCACCGAAAGGAAAACATATGTTAATCGTCATTAGAGCTAGCATATGGGCCAGTCCGGCACGGCAAAGCTCGGCCGAATCATGAGTTGAAAATATTGAGTGAGTCCGGCTCGGCACAAATGTTTAATGAGCTGAGTTGGGCTGGGCTCAACTAATTTATCAGAATATAGGACCCAACTCGGTCCAAGAACCCACTACCACGAGTCGTGAGCTAACCTGGTTTGAGCTGAGCCAACCCATTTTTTTGTGATATACACACACACACACACACACACACACACACACACACACACTTACATATATATTAGACAAAATAATTAGAGTACTTTGATAGTTGGATTAATAACAAAAAAAACTTAAACTTAACATTTTTTTGTGAAAAAGCTAATTTAGTAATTAACGAAACATAAGTTGATTGATAATATAAATATAAATGATAAAATATTACATAACAAATCACCAGTTCACGAGAAACAGAACATTAGTAATATACATATAAAAAAAATATTACATAAACGTTTGAAGAAAGTTAATGGAAAAGTTCTCTATTTTATTATGCTTCTTGTACGGATACTGAGCTGAATGGTGGTAGTGGTGGACTTGGCTGCAATGACTCTCCAAATACTTGTTCCAGTGGTGGCAGTGGTGGTGGTTGAATAACTACTTCAGGATTGAAATAATTTGAGACATTTGATTGTTAAGATACAAAAAGTGAAGAAAAGTATAGACTTTTCCACTTTCTTCAACTTTGACTTTATATACATATATTTTTTGAATTAAAGTTGCAAATTGTATTTTACAATAGCATAGAAAAGATTTGATGACAAATTATTTCATATCAACTTAAAAAATGAATTTGTTATTTATTATTATTAGATTTTTTTTTAAAAATAGTTACTATGACTTGTTATTTTGTCTCAAAAAATATAGTTACTAGTTACTACCATAATGCATAGTATTCAATTTTTGTAATAAATGGACTCCAATTGTGCTTAATTTGTGTTGGACCCGAGTTGGGCTCAATATGAGCCTTATCTGGGCTGGACTGATAGGCTGGGCTAGGTTGGGACAAAATTTATATGACTCAGTTCGGTTCACCTATATGTGGTGGACTGGTCGAGTCGAATCCACTTTCAATCAAACTAGACTAAATCTAAATTTTCGTGTGTTGAGTTGAGCTGATCCTGTGTCAGTTTAGCCTAAATGCCACCTTTAACTGTCATAGCCAAATTAAGTAATGCTGCAGATTTCAGGATCGTCAAAATTTGGCTCATATCAGCAACCCATTTGAAATAGACACGGTATAAATTAAGGCTCGTTTCGTATAGATATCATAAATGGAACCAAAGTCTACTGTTACAGAAAGTATGAGTAAGATTGCCAAGTAGCGACTCTTTATAATTAAATATCTTGAATATGAATTTATATATTTTTATCATAAATATTATCTAAATTTTGACTAATTTAAAGTATTTGTTGGGAAACGCAACTGCAATATTAACTTAAAATTATAACTTTGAAATAAATCAAATATCACCAAGAAAAAGAGAGATAAAATATTATCACAATCACTTTCTGGAATTAATACTGCAAACATGGAGGATTGGACACGTCTAAAACACCTATCATTTGTATGGTGCCTATTTGATTAGTAGTCGGCAATTAGCATGGCAAAGCTAAAGATTTAATGTTGGGGGCTCAAAATTTATTTTTTTGTATAATATTTTTTAGATTAATAAAAAAAAGACTCAATTTTTATAGTTTTTTTTTTTTGCAGTTTTTTAAAGAAAATTTAATTATAATTTCATGTTACGATACTTTAAAGATTTGATAAGTAAAATAATCGTTTCGAGTATGTTTTTGAATATTTATTGGTTTACATTTTAGATGCATCATAAGAAAATATTATAATAATTTTAAATTGCATATTTAACTATTTGTTCTTGTTCATGATACAAATTAAACAGTTTATATATTAATAAATATTAAACGATCTGACTTGATGCAATAAATAATAATTCTGGCTTAGTGGTTAGACATTAGTTATTAAATCAAATGTTACGAGTTTGAACCTCTTTAAATGTCACGTTCTTTAAATATTAATTCTTTCTCATTTATAATTAAAACTACAAAAATAAATATAACTATGGTGACTTGGGAGGACCAAATCATATGTGTTCATTAATATGGTCCCAATATAACAAACTAAGCATTTTAATGTACTTATTGACAGAAAAAGTAAAGCATTTAATGTTTCCTAAAATGGTTGGAACCACCAATGAAAGGTACAATCTGAGACATAATATAAATAGAAAAAAATATGATGTAAAATAGCTCATTCTTTCCCATATTACATACCTCCACAAAAAGACTTGTGTAATCTAATCTAGGGGTCTTTCTTGTGGTCCCTTGATGCCCAATAAACAATGCACAGCTTCACCAACCAACATAAAATCAAGCAGCCACAGTTCTTGAATTGGTTTTAATCAAGTTGTTGATCATAATTAAAGTGTTGCTTCACCTAACTTTGAGGCCTTTCTTTTTCTCATTTATTTTTCTTTAATTGCAGAAACTTGTTGATCCATCTGTCAACTATGCCTCCTTAATTAATTAAAATCCATGGACTATCTCCATTTTAAAGATCTAGTCAAGAAAAATCTTCGAGGAAAATGAATGGCCTCTATGACATTGAAGTATCATGTATTGGAAAAATATTAATTGTAACACATGAATAAATCATAATTTTTAATGTAAATATTTAATTAACTTGACTAATACTTCACTTAACACCATTCAATTTTAAAATATAATTAAATGCATGATTTTTATCATTATATAACTTTGATTCAATCTTATCTATTCATGTTTGACCTATTCTCATTTCATGCACCGACAACAAATTCCACACAAATCTCAACACATAACAGGGCGACAAACAATGAAAAGTGATCTTCACATACCCTTCAAACCAGTATTTGTAGAGTCTTCGACTTCAAGTTGAATAACCGAGTAGAAGGAACAGAAACTCAAATAGAAACAGAAAACCTAAGCACATTTCAACACGAACCGAAAGAAAATATCACAATCGGTACATACCACAGCATTATTTTTTTTCCCCAAATGAAAATTTCGCCTTGTACCAAGAAGTTTTTTTTTTTTTTTTTGTCATAAAAAATCCATTTAAAATCTAAAATTCTAATCACATACATTGCAGACACAATAAATTAAGCTTAAAATGACACATACACATTCAAATACACACTCGTCAAACCCTAAAGTTGAAAAGATTTTCCATTTTAAAGCACTTCAATAAATATATATATATATATATATATATATATATATATATATATATATATATATGAGAGAGAAAGCTAACCGTGAGAGAAGAAAGCGAATCGAGTCAGATCTGCGAGAGGCTTCGATCGAAGTTAAATATAAATAAATTTTAATTTTCAGTGTATATATATACAGATTTAATTATATATATAGATATAGATATTATATATGTGTGTGTGTGAGTGTGTGTGTTATTATGTATGTACAGTTAGAAAGAGAGAGAGAGAGAGAGAGGCGCGTACGGGCGATGACGGTGACGAGAAGGGATCGGAGAGGAGAGAGAGGAAAGAGTCGGACCTCTATGAATCGCGGGGTAGAGAATGGGGGGCCTGTGGGTGGAGGACAGGGTCAGGGTGGCGACGGGGGTGGGGAGACGGGGTGGGGGGTGGGGGGGCTGTTTTTTGAAATAGGAAGGGGCTGATGTACACACAGCAGCTCCGTCTCTATTTTTTGGAGACGCAATCAGCAGGTCCGTCTCTATTCTGTTCCTAAATTTGATAAACTAATAAATATTTTTTTAAAATTTTTTTAATGTAATATTTGCTGTTTTAAATTTTTTTTAACAAACTAGTTTGAATTGTTTTTTACTAATTTTTTGTAAAAAATATTTTTTTATGCTTAATTATATTTTTTAGATAAACATATGAAATTAATAGTTATTAAATGAATAAAAAATTTAAATTAATCAAATAATTAATTAATTAGGTGTTAAATAAATAATATTAATTATAATTTTAGTAATCTATTGAGTATTAAATTAACATATTTAATTTTTTATTATTAAATAAATAATATTTAATTAATTAATTTTTATTATTAAATTTATTAGACCGCAGGTCCATCTTCTTTTGGAGACGAAGACGCCCATCTCCATTTGGAGATGGTCTTACAGTCCTTCTCCGAATAAGAATTTATTTTTTTTTATTATATTTATTTAAGGGATAATAAAAGTACTATAAACAATTTTAATTTAAAAAGAATATATTAAAATAATTTAAACTAATTTTTTTAATTGAAAATACCTTTAGAATTATATAATTTTCCTTTTATCAAACTATAAATGTTAACATTACTAGTTTAATTAATTAATGTAATTAAAATAAATACATAAATAAAATTTAAATTAAGTTAATTCATTAATAAATCATAAGCATTAATTATTAACAAAAAATTTATGACTACATACTACTAAATAAAATTAAATAACTAAATAATTAATAGATATTAAATGAACAAAAATATTCTTTAATTAAATAATTAATTAATAAGGTGTTTAATAAATAATATTAATTATATTTTAATTAGTTCTCAATTTAGATAATATATGACCGTTTGGAGACGACATTGATAAGCCATCATCATGATGTCGCCAAGTGGTGACGGTTTGGAGACGACTGTCGTCTCCATGCCATCACCAATTGGAGACGGGTTGGAGACGACATATTTATGTTGTTTCCTAGTAGTCACCAACTGGTGACTTTTGGATACGGATTATAATGTTGTTTTCATGCCGTTGCCACTTGGAAACGGTTTGGAGATGACTTAGCTATGTCTTCTCCATTCCGTCTCCAATTTGTCACAATTCTTGGTAACAAAAATTTTCATCTAATTTCCGTGCCAATTTGGCAACGAATTGGCGACAGACCGTCGCTAAAAACATTTTTTTTTTGTAGTGTTTTGAGTCTTTTCACCTTCCTATATATACTCAAACTCAGCTTGGTTCTTTTCCTATATCTTAAAATTTGATTTTTTTTATCAATTTTTATTTTATTTATATGTTCTCTAATTCTCATATTTTGATAATCACGAATAATATTCTTTGGAGAAAGTGATGGGTGTATAATTAGGATGAACTTAGAGAGGGCGATGAAGTCTATGGCATAGAGATTAGCAATGAAAAAATTCTAGCGGGTCCAAGGAACAAATGAGTAATGAAAAAATAAAGAGGGATTAGCAATACGAAATTCACGGTTAGTTTTTAATAGAAGAAATGAAAGATGGCTTTGTTAGAACAAGATGATATTTATTTGTTTGTTTGTTTTTGGTTATTTGAAACAAAAAGTTTGGTAAATGATTCGAAAAATTTCCTAGTGAATAATGATTTGGTATTTTGCCCAAACTTAAACTCCTCAAAAGCTTTGCATTGTATTTTGACCACTCTTCTTCATCTACTTGTCCATTAACACTCAACAAGTTTCATTTATTCGCCCCGAATTTTGGATGTGACAGAAAAAACATTTCCTTTATAAAGAAACTCCTTAATCAGTTCACATTGAAATTAATTTTTTATATATTAGTGAGAGTCACACGTATAAATCCTAAAAATACATTGAAAATAAATAGGTCAGTTTAGACTAACCCTTTTTTTTTTTTTCTTTTCTATATATTTGAAGTGTTGAATCCAGTACGTGACTTAAACTTATGGTGTCCTATAAGAAGGAGATTAAATTTTGTTCTCCATCTATTAAGAGTTCCACCTCAAGGATTTCTATATAAGTTTAGTAATAATCAAAAGGATGGCTTAATTCATCCCTCTTGTCTATTCAAAGTTTGGTTTGGAATAAATAGAGCAATTATTATTAAACTAACCTCTAACCTCCGTTATCAACAATGCAAGAGACTGTGTTGAAGTTAGAAAACCTGCACAGTGGAGGCAGATACAGCTCATGCCTAGTGGAAACTGCAATAAAAATATTTATGTATTTTTAAGTTAAAAAATTAATTAATTATTCTTATTAAAAATATATATTTGTATAATTATAAAATTTTCTATTTTAATTCCTATCGTTATGTTTGCAAATCAGATTCTTGATTTCAACATCACTATTGAATGTGATGCTGAAGAGGTGATCAACGCAATTAATTCTCCAAGTAAGATGGCTTGTTGGAGAGTTAAGACCATTGTGGAGGATGTTCAAAAGATTGTGACAGTGTTTCCCAACATTAGGATTCGTTGTAACAGAAGAATTGCTAATAAGCCTTGTGATTGGGTCGCGAAAGAGAAGCTTAAAGAAACACTAACAATAGATAGAATTTCTAACATATCGGTCGGTTTGTATCAACTTATGAACTTAGATATTGATCACCCTATGAGGATTGGCTAATCTTTTGTAAATTATTTTCAGTAATGGAATTTTATTTGCCCAAAAAACAAAAAAAATCCCACTGAAAAAAATCCTTAAAGTCGTCTCTCCTAGGAATGGTAACGGGTCGGATACCCATTAAAATTTATAAAATCAAAGCCAAACCCGTTTAAATTATATTTTACCAAACCTATGACGGAAACCTGTTGGGTTTAGATTTTTTTTACCAAATCCGAACTCGTTAAATATTTGAAAACCTACCGGTACTCGACCCGACCAGTTAATGAATAAAAATTAACTTTTTAAAGAAAAACTTAAAAGGTTTTTGAAAGAAATGAAAAGTAGTCTTAAAATAATGACAAATCGCACTGGATTAAAAAAATAAAATAAATTTCTTGTCTATAAACAAACTTAAACTTAATAGAAATATTCAACAAAATATTTATGCAGAGAAATTATCATCCTACCATAATAATATGAAATAACTTGAAGAAAAAAAAAATATAAAGTATTTGTCACAATTTTAAATTATCATTCTCATTTAAATTATTCAGCAATTGAGCGGTTGTATTATTTAAATTAGATAAAAGGATAGGTAAATATATACTATGAGGGTTAACAACTAATAATAAGAGTTGGGCTATAGTCCACAACTATTACCCTTGGACCAATATTAAAAAATTATATTTTCTAAAATAATATATTATTTGTATATGTATGTAAATGTATAAATATTTTTATTAATTTATTTTTACTAAATTACTATTCGAGTTCTCGGATTTCGGATTTTTTTAAATTGCTATTTTCAAACCTTATCAGACTACCAATCGGTAACTATTTATAAAAATCAAACCCTAACGGATACTCCATCAATTTCGTAAATAAATTTATAATCAAATCAAATATCCGTTAAATTTAAATTTAAACTATACCTATTGTCATCATCTCCTAGCACTAGAAGTGTCCTATCTGAGGATGTTCCCCACCTATTTAAGACCAATAGGACTTGGGACACAAAGTTATACATCTATGTTTATATATAATGCCCACCTTAATTTGGTGCTGGCCTATATAAGTCGTTCATCAGGTGCTTGCTAACAGAGCAAAAGCTGATTTAAGATAATGGCAAACCTCCCAAAGCAGGTAAATGTGCCTATAGAATAGATCAATTTATGCGTTTTCTTTCCGTATATGTTATATCCTAGGTTGTGGTTTTCTTTATGTGTGGTTACTTGTTTTTTTACATAAATTTCACACATAATTCTGTGGGTGTATAGTTTGAGTCTTCTGCGATGGTGGCAAAGGGTACTGTCAGCCATGATATTTTGAGCGAAGAGAAGACAGAATGCGGCATTGTACCAAGTAAAAATGAGGGCATCTCTGCTATCTCAGTCGTAGACTATAGCAGGGATGGTGACTTCATCCGAGCTGAGGATTACATGACCAGCATTTTGGCTAACTATGCCGAGACTATTCGTGAGAGACGCAACAATCATCTAGGTAAAAAAAAAAAAAAAACACTGGTGTATAACTTTGTTCATGTTTTTTCTTGGGGTTACGCTCAAGAACGATAGTTGAATGTGTCCGACTTTCATGCGCATGAATACGACCAAAAAAATAAGTGGTGTAGAAAAGCTTATGAATTCTTGTTACGTCTGAATTCATTACTATACAAGATATCAATCTATAACCATAGTCTCTATGGCGCACCTTGCACTCAATACTTTGATGATCCACCAAATTCAAGAGAAATCACGCCACTTTTTAATTTGCTGGGCATAACTAGGATAAAAATGTTGAAAACTTTGGTAAATTCCCTAATTGGATTGTGCACACAAATATGCAAGACATAATAGAGAGAAATGTCATTTTCCCCTATAAAGTTTTACCTAAATTCCAAACTCCTCCACAATATTTTAATTTTGCCCAAATTCGCCCATGACAAAATTCTATCAAACAAAACCTTAAGATTAAATGATATTTTGGTCTTTTATTTTCTTTATTGAGCTATTTAATTCTATTTTATTGTCTTTAATTTTTTTTTATGTCTTTAAAACGCCAGGTCGTTTAAAAAAAGTTATATGTTGGGTTAGAAAAAGAAATCGGATTCAATTTGAGATTATATATATGTATAGAAAAAAAAAGATTTTAAAAGTTAATCTAATTTTTTCCTAATCTCGCATGCGATTTTTGCACAATAAGCTTTTTATTTTATTTTATGTTTTTATAAGTTTAGCTCATTGCAAATAAATTACAATGAACCAAACTAAATAATTAATTAGAATGGCTATTCCTCACAGATGTAGGAGAACCAAGGCACAATAGTTAGAAAAAAATATCAGATCTAACTTTAGAGGTATATATATGTATAAAAAAAAGGATAAATTTTAAATTAAATATTATTTTTCTTTAGTCTCACGCATAACAAATATTGTAAAATAAGATTTTTTTTTATCTTTTTTTATATTTTTTTAAATTAAAGTTTTTATGGTTTTCTATTTGAATGCAGACCTTTCTATTGAATGATTTTTTATCAAATTATTTTGTATATTTTTTTCTTTTTCTTTTGCCTTTGTTTTAAAATATAAAAAGATGAAAATGTATTTCAACATAAGGCTTCGTTTGGCAAAGTTTGATGTCAAGGGAGAATATGGGTAAAACTAAAACTTCATGGGAGAGTTTGGAAATTAGACTAAAACTCATGAAAAAAATTACATTCTCTTATATTTAAAGTTACTCGATCCTCAACCCGGACTACATCCATAGAGTATTTACTCTATTAGGTTAGATGCCACTTGTTACGATTTGGGAATTATCCAAAAATTCCCAATAAAAAGTGCATCTTGTCTGAATAAATTATTATTCTATCTATATTGCATGACGAGCTATATATATATATATTATAGGCTTGAGCAACATTGGTATTTTGACTTATCTAAAGTTGTGAAATGCCAAATATGTTGCAGGTTACCCAGCAAACCTATGCAATGATCATTATGCTTCTTTAGCCCCACTGCTACGCTTCCACATAAACAACTGTGGTGATCCATTCACAGACACTAATTGTGGTCTACATTCAAGACAGTTTGAGGTAGGCGTTTTAGATTGGTTTGCAAAATTATGGGAAATTGAGAAAAACGAATATTGGGGTTATGTTACAAATGGTGGAACAGAAGGCAATCTACACGGCTTGTGGATCGGGTTAGTGTGGCAATTTTTTCAATCACAATACTTGTGTTTCCTAAGAATTTGATTAGTGTTAGGAGATTAACATCTATCATGTATTCTTGAATAAGCAATTGCAGGAGAGAAATGCTCCCAGATGGTATTTTGTATACATCAAAAGAATCCCACTACTCCATATTTAAAGCAGCACGAATGTATAGGACGAGATGTGTCATAATTGACACTTCAATTACTGGGGAGATTGATTGTGCAGATTTTAAAAGAAAGCTACTTCTCAACAAAGACAAACCAGCAATTGTCAATGTCAACATTGGTATATCATCTCACTATAATTCTCATCTCAATGTCAACTGTTAAGGTAAAAATATGCCAATGGACTGTATGGTCTAGCTTACTGCTCCACCAGCAAGTATGAATCTGGATGTCGAATCCTTGTTGGGAGTTGAGCTCCAAAGACCTGCAAAAAGGGCCTTGAGGTTGCACCCCTAGGCCCCCTCCGATACTTAAGTTAACGAGGTCAGGGGAAAATATTTGAGTGAAGTAAAAGTGAGAGTAAAAAGTATTAGTTACCTCCATTTATGTGCCAACACTTATATTTATAGTGTTCATGAAGCTATGATTGGATGTCACGTGTCTTTCTATTCTCTGGTAGTCGAGGCGCCTTAGTGACCAGGGCCCTTTGAAGTCGGGGCTTTATGATTCCTTGGAGGTCGGGGTTAAACAAATATATTCATCTCATGCTTTATCATCCAACAACCCTTATGAGGTCGGGGAGTTTTATGGTTGGGGTTCCTCGAGGTCGTTCATCCTTAGATCTCAAGTTCCCCACTTCTCTAAGTTTATGCCCAAGGGCATGAATCAACTTTCTCTACCCTCAGGGCTCTCCATGGTCGGGGTAATCTCTTCAAATCGGTCATTATCTCATTTGGTTTGGTGAGGTTAGGGTATTTTACCTCAGCTTAGGGTATTTTACCTCCGATTGGGTATTTTATCTCTGGTCGGGTATTTTACCTCTAACCGTGGTATTTTACCTCCTATCAATTTGGAGTTCCAAAAATGGATATCTCATGGTCGGGATATAGCTTTTACCCATGCTTAATGGATGATGTGGAACCCTCAGCTCGGGGTTGGGGTTTCACGGATAGATATCTTCGTGGTCGGGGTATAAATTTTACCCATGCTCAATGGATGATGTGGAACCCTCAGCTCGAGGTCGGGGTTCCACAGATGGATGTCTTCGTGGTCGGGGTATAGCTTTTACTCATTCTCAATAGATGACGCGGAACTCTTTGTTCGAGGTCAGGGTTCTACGGATTGATCATTAAATAATATCCTATTATATTCACGTGGCTTAAATGTACCCCTATCATTATCCCCCCTGGTTCCTCTGTATCGAGGCACCTGATCAGAGGAAACATTAAAATATTAGATGCATGCACTTGTCAATCATTAGTGAAACATTGGTTGTCGTAGCAAATGCACATTTATTGGCCGACATCTTCCATTATGATAGATTTGGCTCGAGCCTCTTCTAGAAGTCACCCCTAGGTACATGAGTCTATTTCATTTTTGTCGCTTTCCTTGATTCTTCTTCTTACTTGGGCATGGGTAGTTCCTCTGAATCAGATTCTCAAAATATGGCTCTTTCCTCCGGTGACGAAGATAGCTCAAGGTCTTCTTTATTATCGAGGTCCGCTGAAACTTCATTTGGATTTGAGGGAACTTTTGTAGGTCCTAAGGAGGAGTCGCCCAACACAACGAACATCAGGATACCTGAGGTGTCTAGGGAGTCGCCTTTGTGAGATCTTGTTGTGATTCCTATCCCTGATAACCTTTACTTTGTGGATACTCCTCCTCGTAGTGGCTCTAGGCATGGTGAGGCCAGTATTTCCACCAATGTATATATCTTAAGTGATTTAGATGAACCATTAGGGCGGGGTGCCGAGAGTGGTGATGCCTTAACCTTAGAAAACATTCCATGTTGCTTGTTTAAGGAGGGTTTCCACCCCTAAAGGCGAAGTCATGGTCAGGTGGCACAACAAGGGGATCTTACCCCTTGGTTACCGTATTAGGGCCCTCCACCCAGGTAAGGTAACATTTCATGGCCCACCTAGTAAGGTTCGTGTCTACCATAAAACTTTTAGGCATATGCGTTTTTCCTTTTCTGATTATATCAGTGAGCTTCTTAACCATTATAACTTGAGTCCGGGGCAAATTGCCCCAAGCAGTTGGAGAATGATGGTAGGCTTTTATAGTTGCCTTCGTCATTTGAAAGTCCTACCCAGTTCTTTATTCTTTCACCATATGTTTCAAATCAACAGTCAGGCTAAGGAACCTGGATGGTATCACTTTAGTACAAGGTTGGGGTATTTTATTCTTACCATGTTTCCATCTAACAACCGTGGCTGGCACAAAAGTATTATTTCAGTTATTGGGCCTTGGGGCAGGAGGTCCCAATGGTGTGGGGCACTATGCTACCTAGCGTTAATCAGAGTCCTTTTCCAGCCTCTAAGGAGAAAGTCATGATGGAGTGGCTTGTTTCATTGGGGAAAACCTTAACTCCAGACTTTCTTAAATGGGATAAAATCCTCGAGTCGGGGTTGTATTCCTCCTATCACTTCAGTTCCAGTCCGCGTTTTGAGGTTCAACAATTGTCCCCAACTAGGGGCTCTCTTCCTCGAGGTATTTCTCTTCATTTTAATTTATTTTCTCATTCAATTTTGACGTTTATGTACTTGCTTGTTTTTGCCAATGTCTTGTCCTTTGGGAGTTTAATTTTTTACTAACTGCTTATTTCTTATTTCTTTTGTGTTATCAGAACATATGAATTCTGCAGTAGATCCAGAGATTCTAGCCATCGCTTGTGCCTAGGCGAGGATTTCAAGTAAAGCTCCACAAGGGGGTTACTACCCCAGCCTCGCCCTAAGGACAAAGATACGATTCTAAGGAAAGAGCAATCTCCAAGAGATCAACCTTCCCAATAGTTATACGCTCAAAAGTGAAAAGACCCCGAGGTAAATTCCAGGGGCACTCTACGAAATAGCCCAGACTCAGGGAAGTCCATATTTTACCTCGAGATTGGGGTTCTTCTCAATCACTTGGTTGAGGGGGTAATATTGTCGAGGCTTAAGAAGGACCTGCGCTTCCACCCGTATCCTAGACTAATCCATTTAAGGGAGAAACTAAGAAGAAATTGGTAGCGGAAAGAGATGTTCATTCTCAGGGTAGTTTTTCTCCATCATCCCTCGATGTGTTTAATGTGAGCAAAGATGATGGGCCCATCATCTATCCCAAGTTTCAGATGAGGTACTCATGGAAGAACTAGTGGAGTCAAGATCCATTGTAAGTCTTTGTTCATTGTGTCTCTCACCATTATTTTTCATTCCATCATTTTGGCACTTAGTCATTTTTGTTTCTTTCAGAATTTTGACTAAGTGTTTTGCTCTGGATGGGAGATCGGGATTTCTCATTCTAATGATTTCCTCTTCAGACGGTTCGTAGCTTGAATAGGATTTTGAAGATTCTTAGCGGCCTTCCTAGCCTAGTTAGATGATTGAGGTCCCCAAAGTAGTACTTCTGACCTCTTTGGGGCCGATTAGGGATTAAGGTCCTTAAGATGGCACTCTGAGCCTATAAGGGACGCAATAGGCCCAATGAGGCATTTGTTGCCTTGTAGATAATAAGTCGGGAAAAAAATGCCGAGGTCTTTCGTTGATCATGGTGCCTGGCACACTTTCATCATCACTCTTTTCTTGGTGTTAACTCGAATATGCACTCATTCGGATTAAATCCTTATATCTTTAATTGGACCACAACCGCCTCCCAACACTATACTGGCTAAAGTTCCCTATGTAATTTGAACTCTAATAGCCGAGTAACTCAACCTCCTCCTAAATGTGTCAAAGTTCAAAGCTTCTCTGGTCAAGGTATAGGGTGCTGATAGGTGTGGTCCATTTGTAGGCCCTTGCCCTTGGCCAAGTTTGAAACCGCTTTTGGGCT
This sequence comes from Ehretia macrophylla, assembly GCA_037974665.1. Taxonomy (NCBI): domain Eukaryota; kingdom Viridiplantae; phylum Streptophyta; class Magnoliopsida; order Boraginales; family Ehretiaceae; genus Ehretia; species Ehretia macrophylla. The sequence goes on from CM075764.1 coordinate 69,113,564, forward strand.
CGATGTGTTCTTCCGGTCGCCATACTACTTTTCACGGCCTTTAATGTTCCGTTGACAGACCATAAGGTTCCAGCTAAAAGTTGATACAATCTTTAGGACAGACTCTACTTTTGTCAATTTTGTAGAATTAAGTTTTGATAACCAAAAGGGTTGGGGATTTTACTGGTTAGGTCCTGATAATCCCTAAATCGGCGTAGACCACCTCAAGTTTTAGGGCTCCGAACTAGTTGTTATGCTGGCTCTAATGACCACGCTGGCTCTAATGGTCTTGGCATTGTACGTTGGCTCTAGTGGCCCTGGGCGACACGATCTTTTGATAGAGTCTAATGGTATTGTTGGGTACTTATGACCCTAAGCGGCCCTCATGGCTTGGTCGGGTGCGCATGATTTTGAGTAGCTCTCTAGGCTAGATCTGGGTACTTCCTGAGTAGCCCTCCGGGCATGGTCAGGGTACTTATGGCCTAAAGTGGTTCTCTGAGCCCAGTAAAGGTACTTATGACCCTGTGTGGCTCTCCGAACCTAGTAAGGGTGCTCATGACCCCAAGTGGCTCTCATGGCCTAGTCGGGGTACTTATGACCTTGAGTGGCTCTTTTAGCCTGGTCAGGGTGCTCATGATCTCAAGTGGATCTCATGTCCTGGTCGGGTTACTTATGACCTTGAGTGGCTTTTTGAGCCTGGTTAGGGTGTTCATGACCCCAAGTGGCTCTCTGAGCCAGGTTGAAGAAATCATGACCCCAAGTGACTCTCACAGCCTGGTTGGGGTGCTTATGACCCTGAGTGTCTCTCTGGGCCTAGCCGAGTACTTATGACCCTTAGTGTCTCTCCGAGCCTAGTTAGGTATTTGTGTCCCTTAGTGGTTCTCCGGGCCTGGTTGAGTACTTACGACCCTGAATGGCTCTTCGAGCCTGGTTGGGTACTTATAACCCTATGTGGCTCTCCGAGCCTTATTGGTACTCAGGCTCTCTGAGCCTAGTCAAGGTGCTTATGACCTGAGTGGCTCTTCTAGCCTGGTCGGGTTATTCATGCCCCCAAGTGGCTCTCTGAGCCAGGTCGAGGTAATCATGACCCCATATGGCTCTCCGAGCCGGTCGGGGTGATTTGATTGTCCAAGTTGATGAGGTCGGGCTGACTTCATTGCCCGTGTTAATGAGGTCGGGGGAACTCTTCTAAGGCTAGGGTAACTTGATTTGATACTATTTTCCAGACTTCTTCTCAAACTGCTTACATTTCCTTACCCCCGACTTCGAGATAAGTGGAATAAGCTCCAATATTATGACCTGAGATGTACAAATAGTTCAATACTAGGTGCTGCGGTGATAAAACTCATTTTATTCTAGATGGAAAAAGTGGTGAAGTTGGTGTCTACCAATCCCTCTAAGTGTACTATGACTAGGGAATGGTTTTCTTTGGTAAGCCTTTCACTAGGGTGCTTTGTATGTTTTGCACCATGCGATGAAGTGTACGAATATTCATTGAAGATGACGTTGGTCGTATGATCAATAGAGCCGCCATTGGTATGGAGGCTGAGTACATTGGTTAGGTATGAGAATAAATTGTATAGACTGGTATCGTGGTAGTGTAGTCCATGAACCTGGCTTTCTTCCACTCCTAGTAGCGGTGGGTCTTACTCATGGTGAGCTTGGCTTCTTGTGTTAACCATGGTGGTATTCTCAGTGGGATTAATCAAATCGTTCCCACATACGGCGCCAATCTGTTAAGGTAAAAATCTGCTAATAGACTGTATGGTCTAGCTTACTACTCCAACAACGAGTATAAATCTGGATGTCGAATCCTTGTTGGGAGTTGAGATCCAAAGACCTACAAAAAAGGCCTTGGGGTTACGCTCCTAGGCCCCCTCTAATGCTTAAGTTAGCAAGGTCGGGGGAAAATATTTGAGTGAAGTAAAAGTGAGACTAAGAAGTATCAGTTACCTCCATTTATATGCAAACTCTTATATTTATAGTGTTCATGAATCTATGATTGGACTCTATGTTTCTTTCTATTCTCTAGTGGTCGGGGCACCCTAGTGACTGGGGCCTTTTGAAGTCGGGGCTTTATGATTCCCTGGAGGTCGGGGTTAAACGAATATATTCATCTCATGCTTTATCATCCAGTGACCCTTATGAGGTCAGGGAGTTTTATGGTCGGGGTTGCTCAAGGTCATTCGTCCTTGGATCTCGAGTTCCCTACTTCTCTAAGTTTATGCCAAAGGGCATGAATCAACTTTCTCTGCCCTCGAGGCTTACAATGGTCGGGGTAATCTTTTCAAATCGGTCATTATCTAATTTTGTTTGGTGAGGTCAAGGTATTTTACCTCAGCTTAGGGTATTTTACCTCTGATCAGGTATTTTATCTCTGGTAAGGTATTTTACCTTTGGCCAGCGTATTTTACCTCCTATCAATTTGGGGTTCCACAAATGGATATCTCATGGTCGAGATATAGCTTTTACCTATGCTCAATGGATGACGTGGAACCCTTAGCTCGGGGTCGGGGTTCCACAGATGGATATCTTCGTGGTTGGGGTATAGCTTTTACCCATGCTCAATGGATGCCGTGGAACCCTTAGCTCGGGGTCGAGGTTCCACAGATGGATGTCTTTATGGTCACGGTATAGCTTTTAACCATGCTCAATGGATGACGCGGAACCCTCTGCTAGGGGTCAGGGTTCCACGGATTGATCATTAGATAATATCCTCATATATTCATGTGGCTTAAAAGCACACCTATCATCAACGATAATTTTTTTTTTTTTTTTTGTAGTGGTCGATTAGAAGCAAAGACGTTAAAATGCATTGGATAATCTTAAAACCCCTAATCTTTTGATGACACTTATCATACAGGAACTACTTTCAAAGGAGCCATCGATGATCTTGATCTAGTCATTCAAACCCTTAAAGAATGTGGTTTTAGACAAAATCGCTTTTACATCCACTGTGATGCAGCATTGTTTGGGCTCATGCTCCCTTTCATCGAACATGTAAGTCTTTCCACAAAAGCCTCGATCATGCACTCAAGAGTTAGGTGAAATGATTTATATAAAAGTTCTCAATTCTTATACAAAAAAGAAAACAGGCCTCGGTCATGCTTCCATTTTTTCCTCATATTGCATGCCTTATTATAATACGATTGCGCGCAGATATTCCTAAATGAATTGGCGTGGTGATAACTATAGTTAACTGACCAAACTCAATATTGTTAAACGTTGTTATATGTAATATAGCTCACCAAACACATCATTGCCTTAGAAATACACACACCATTTTATTTGTATACTGCATGATACAATATATTGTTTAATGTACTGAATGATAACAACCAATCTAGGGAAAAACTATACAGACCCTTGTTACAACAGGATGATTTGTATAACATGCAGACTAATACAGTGGAGCATTATAGTTGTTTTCGAACGACCTCGAGACAAGAAGCGTGTTCAACATTGGCAACTTTCTTGTGAAGAAAATTTGGCACATGTTGTTGTGCTACCTAATGTCACCATGGAAAAGTTGAATAATTTCTTTCAAGGTCTGGGTTCAGAACATTTGATGAGGAACAAAGATGGAAAATGCCAGCCACCTTGTCTTCCAAAACATGTAGGAGAGAAAAATTGTGTTAGTGGTGTGATTCTCACTTTAAGTGCGAGAGGTTTCGATATCTATTATTAATGTCAACATTTTAAGTGATGTAATATTAACTTGTAAGCCTTCTTTAAATAAATAAATAAATTGTGCTTGAGTTAATGCTCACAAGGCACAACAACTCAACATGTTCGAAACTAACATATATAGAAGTTATGATAGAGAAATATTACGAGGAACTTATGTATGAAAGGACATTATTACTTTAAACTTTGCTAGCATATGCTTGTGTCAAGTAATATATGCGTATCAATAAAGGACTTATAATTGTAATTTTGTTTTTTTGCTCAGTAAATAAGGATGTTGTATTAACTATTTACATAGTGAATTACAGCCAAAAGAAGGCAAACCCATTGTCTATCCTAAGATATTAATTAACATCAAGATTCCAATATCCACATAGCTCCATGTTTCTAACACAGTTCTTAAAACCTTTAGCCCTATACAACTTTTGTTCAACATAAAAAATAATAAGGTTACAAATGTGGTCTTCATTAAGAAAATCTCCCTGATGCGACCTCCTATTTCACTCGTGCCAAATGTGATAAATTGCACCTTGGAGAAACAGTTTAATCATAATATTCTGCAAACAGATCGCCTTGCATTTTTTATTGATCCAATAAGTGAGTTCATCCCATCTACAAAGCCAACCAAGCCCCTTAGATAATACAAGCGATCACGATCCTCCATTGCAAAGTTACAAAATGTGCACTTAGTATCAACCAGAAGACCCTATGAGATCATTCTGTACTTAGTTGGGTTCCTGTCCAACCAAGTCAACCAGGAACAGAAAGCATGTTTGGGAATGTGGTATTTAAACCATACCACAATCCACCGCCTGTGTTTTCTCTCTGATCAAATCCCAAGCAGATGGTTCCCCTAGCCACAAAACATTATCAGAATGCAATGAGTTAGGGATAACTTTACCAATGTTATTGGAGATGGTATCAAAAATAGGGTGACGAGGCCAAATCCAATTATTATCCACAATATAAGCTTCAACTTTCTGGTTAAGGTCCACTCCAATATCAGCCATAGCAGCTTCACCAAAATAATCTTTCAGCACTCCAAGCGGGTGCCAGTAGCCAAGCCAGAATGAAGCAAGATTACCCCTGCCAATAATATATCTTTGCCGTTAGTTTCAGAAGGCAATCACTTCAAATTTGTCGCTATATATCTTTCTATTAATAGTCTTATATTATTTCTTCATGGAATTGATCTCTTTTAGTATACTACTAAAAACATTAAGGAAAATGGTGATATGAGTTATTCCATATTAGTAATCGTAAAAATCAAAGTGAGAGATGAAGAAGCACAGTATCAAATTCAATTTTTCAGTTTTACTCTTTCAAGAGATGAAGTTATCTATTAGGGTAGATGCAAACTCATCCCGGAATGAATGATCGAGCAGGTAATACAAGTGAGAATTAGGACAAATTAAAAGCTTATTACTCTAAGAAATTTACCTTAGATATATAGAACCGTAAGGTATAAGCTAAGAGATATAGAGCAAGATAGAAGAAACTATAATTTTTCACGTCGGTGGGAGAAGTGATAAGTGAGTAATTTATAAATGATGTGTTGTGAGTTTAATTAATAATTTAAATTAACTATTTAGGACTAGTGAATTTGAGACTGAAATAATTATTCTTTAGCCTAAAACAATAATCTCACTTGTGGGTCTAGGGTTTTGAGTCTAAGGCATGACAAGAACTCCTAAGACAAAGTCTAAGGCTCTGTTTAGGCTAACTGTGAAATTTCAACTTTTGAGCTGTAGAGTTTTTAGAGTAGAACTTTTGCAAGAAGTGTTGTTGAACAAAACCCGTTGATTGTTTGACATGTATTAGACAGCGTAGAGCTTTTAAAAATTTTGAGGATAATATCGAACTTTAAAAATATGGAGGGGTAAATTTGAGGGGAAAAAAAAAAGAAAATCAGCTTCTTCCATTATGTAAAACAGTTTCGCAAAGGCCTTTTTTGAAAAGCTCAAATTTAGAGTTTCTCAGTTTTTAGCTTTTTTCAACTTGTCTTACCTAAAAGCATTTTTAAAAATTGGACAAATAAGTTATTTCAGCTTTTAAACTCATAGGAAGCACTTTTGAGTGTTTAAAAGTTAGGCCAAATAGTGCCTAAGAGTTCAATTTTTAATTAAACTCATGATCCGTTTATTTTTTCTTACATCACTAATTTATAAAGCTAGAAGGTCCCTTCAACTCGAGGAAAGTTAGATAACCAAGAAGTAATCATTCTAGTAAAGGTTAGGAACTATAAAATTACAATAGAGAGACTCTTCGAATTTTTACTCACCTTAGTAATATCAATAATATAGCTTTATTGACTCTCTACTTTGCCAACCTTATCATAACTTAATTTAAGAAGGTACAATTAACTCATTATTTAAGACATTGAAAATTAGACTCAAAGGTTCCAACTATATATAGCTCATCAGCAAACTCTCTCCCCAATCGGTACAACTTCGAATGTTAATTTGAGTCTAAAACTGGTTTTGTTGCTTGTAGTCTTTCTAAATTTCTTAATGGATTTTAATTTGAACCTATTATTTTTAGCCAGCATATTTGTGGTGGATGCTCTGGTATCATACGCTTCTGTTATGTGTAAACTTCTTTCTGAGTTTTCACGATCATCTTCATTAGGGTAAGGAGAAAGATCTACAACATTAAAGATTGTTAAAACACCATTGACTACGAGAAGCTCAATCTTGTAAGCATTTTCACCACTTGTTAGAGCAGTCAAAATGGATAATCACAACTAGGTTTGATTTTAATTTGACATGTTTTCTATGAGGAAAACTCTTTTTTCTTAGGTTAATCCAGATCAAATCTTCTTCCTTGAGCGTATCAAGCTTGCAGAACTTATTAGGACGAGCTTGATACTTCTCATCTTGCGTGAATTAATAATTCACTCGTGAACTTGTTCATGCAACATTTCAACATGCTTAGCATTCTCATTAGCAACTCCTCTAAATTGATGAGCAGTAAATAGTGGAAACAAGTCCAATGGACTAAGAGGATTTTGTGAATACAGTACCTCAACTAATATTTTCCTGGTAGTTTGACTAGTAGACAGGTTGAGAGCAAATTCAACTTAACCAATCCTCTCCCTCCTACTCTTCTAGTTCTCGTTGAACCATGAACACTTCCATCAGTATTGAGGTTGAATTCACCTACCTGTGGTTTGCGCCAAATTAAATAATCAATTTTGGTGAAGAAGCTATTTGTTTATAAGATTTGCACCCAAAATGCACTAAAACCGAGCTGTCTCCTTTCCATTATGTATGATTTATAAGGACTCCTCTCCACATTTGCAAAATCATCCTCTTGAGCCCTGAAATTTCGAGTTACGATGCTTTGGTTCATTTGGTTGGATGAAATGTTTGTGTCCCTCTCCAACATAGTCTCGAGAGAAGACCCATGCAGCAAAAAAATGTTATGCTGATTCCGAATGTGGAAGATCTATATGAAAGATCCTGGCAAAATGTGTCCAAGTGTCCTTTGTTTGGTTGCTTGGTTGAAAGGAAACAATTATGTGCAACCATTTCAACATTGTTACTGTTATTGGCTTGAATCCAAGCTCAATTAAAAATTGAAGATAAGTAAAAGTCTATTAGAAGGAGAAATAGGAAACAAAATCCTAGTAGAACTAAGTTTTGGTGTCTATAAATAGGACTTGCTTGCAATTATTTTCCACAAGGCCACATCCTATGGGAGTGTGGTAGGAGGTGAGCCGAGAACTGAGAGTGTTTTTTGTACTTTTGCCAAAAAAAAAACAAAAAACCGATATGGGGAGGGTTTAAACTTTAGCCATAGATAAAGTCCTTTAGTGAGGGTTTAGACTTTTTCGGTTCATAAAGTCTTGGTAGGGTTTTTATAGTTTTTCTTAAAACCTATGAGCGTGTGAGTGTGGAGAGAGTTTAAATTTTTGTCCGTTCGAAAGATCCGTTGCATTGTAATGGTTTTGCTGAACAGTGAATTTTTCAATTACTTGGGTCGTGTACGTAAGCAAAAGGCTGAACCACATCAAAAATATTGTTTGCTGATTTTCATTGCGTTGTGTGCTTTGTGTGTGTATGTCGTATTCCCAACAAAGTAGTATTAGGGACTGGGCATGTTGACAGGAAGAGGATACACCATGGAGATCGTGTTGTGTTGTGGGGCATGTTTCTCGAGGAGAACAAATCTACAGTGTTGTAGAGAGGGTGACATTAGACATAAAAATTACGAACATCAGTTCTTTATTGATATGAATTTATTACTTTTTTTTTTTTGGAAAAAAGAGGAGGATGTTCCTCTAGGATTTTATTAATCAACGAAAGGAAAATACAAAAGTGAAGAGGGACAAATAGTCTGAATCTTCACGGAAGGATGGGAGCCTTATCTACCTCATCATTCAAATCTAGTCTAGAGGAGGCACATGTCGCTTCATCTTACAAAAGAGAACCTAAAGGAACTTGAAAGGGGCATTTGCTAACAAATTCGAAAGCATTAATGTCCTTTCAGATGGCAAGATACATATTAATTAAAAGTAAAAAATGAGCCAAATCCGAACAAGCAAGCGTGGGCATACTTCCAAGCACAATTATCAACTCCTATATCTTTTGCAAGACAAGGCGGCTGGAATTTTCCATCTTTGTTTCTGAAATCAGATCTTGAAAGAAATGATTCAACTTCTCCTTGGTGACATTAGGTAGCACAACAACATGTGCCAAATTTTCTTCGCAAGAAATTTGCCAATCCTGAACAAGCTTCTTGTCTCGAGGTCGTTCAAAAACAACTATAATACTCCACTCATTCAACATGCATCTTATTCCTGCTTTTGTTAAGCAACTTTTGAAGTATCGTGCATTTTGAAGGCATATTTTAACATCTTCCTCAAGTCCAACTTTACCCTTCTTGCTCAAGCTATACCAAATGAATATTGGGGTATGGCCATTTCGACTTCCTGATATTGTTGCATCTATTGAAGAAATATACTCCACTTTTTGTGAGATCAAATCAATATGTTTTTTTCTTGTCATCTGAATTCCACAAGGCATTGGACATCCTAAAAACTTGTGGCCAGAGACGCTCATACTCCCAATAGGCTTCTTGAAACTAATCTTTGGCCCCTTTAATTCAAAGACCAAATAGCAAAATCAATATTTGTCATTCAATTGGACAACATATGATATCATGTAGTACAGAAATAAAAATTTATATGGTGTTCTAAGGAAAAAGATGTGTTTAATGAGCTATATTACATAGGCAACTTTATTGTTTCAAATGTAGTTGGATTGCGAAGGAACATATACCGATTCTTTCGTCATGTTATTTCTCAATAGTTTTAGGTGACGTTTAGTATGTTAGAATGAATTTGAATAGGAATGTAATCGATTAAGGAATGGAACATAACTGAAAATGAAATGAACTTAGCAAATAGTATGTCATGCTTAGTATGTTGTAGGAATTAAGATATGAATAGATATATAGATTCTAAGCTCATGTTTAGTTGTCTATATACCATTTTAGTATTGAGAATGACTTTTACAAAATGACAAGAGTGCCATTTTTTTATTATAGACATATTTTTGTCTTAAAAATAAAAATAACATAATAATAATTTTTATTGGAAATAATACTACTAAATAATAATTAATAATAATCTTATTTACATACGTCTTATTTATTTCTTAATAGATAATGACAATAACAATTATAATAATGATAATTTTGATATATTTCTATTAGGGTTGTAAAAGAGGATTGATGTATAAAGGGTTAGTTTTGTAATATGTTATATTTTGAGAGGATATTTTGATTAGTTGACAAACAAGTTCAATCCCAACAACATAATCTGATATGTCTTATCCGGAGTGGTCAATCCCAAATTGGATTGCTTTTTTCATTTTTATGTTTATAATTTGACAGAAGAAGAATGTGATTGTTACGTGATTCTATATAATTTGTTATTTATTCTGTCAAATTTAAATGAAAAAGTGAAAAAAGACTAACGGTGTCACATATCCAAAAGATAAAAGACTGCAATATTACACTTTTAAAGGCAGATCAGTATTATGACAAACACGCTAAAGATAAAGGACTAAACTGGATATTAACCCATTATATAACAAAATGTCTTATATCAAATAATTTTATGAGAGAAATTCAATAATGATAAATTATTCATGTAGTCATATACATTCAAGGTAAAATGATTTATACAAGTTACTATTGTTATATATCTCTCATAATCTTATTTGATAGGAAAGAATTCAAATTCATGTGCAATATATAATAGTCGAACATTTCAACACGTGAATTTATATTTGTTTCCCTATTTCAACATTTTGTCTCTTCTTTTTTGGCCACGTTTTAGACATTAGTTGATAATGCTCGTGTCCTTAACAAGTAGGTACGTGCAGTAAAGGCATGCAATGAGGGCCAAAAATGGAAGCATGAGCGCTGTTTTTGTGGCAACACCTACGTGTTTTATGAAAGGGAGCATGAGCCCAAACAGTGCTGCATCACAGTGGATGTAAAAGCGATTTTGTGTAAAACCACATTCTTCAAGGGTTTGAATGACTAGATCAAGGTCATCGATGGCTCCTTTGAAAGTAGTTCCTGTATATGATAAGTTAGTAATAAAAAGATTTGTGGTTTTAGGATAATCCGATGCATTTTAACGTCTTAACTACCGCCATTTCGGGTTTGTTTTAATGAGGATTAATATAAGACAGTGAGATGATATACCAATGTTGACATTGACAATTGCTGGTTTGTCTTTGTTGAGAAGTAACTTTCTTTTAAAATCTGCATAATCAATCTCCCCGGTGATTAAAGTGTCAATTATGACACACTTCATCCTATACATTCGTGCTGCTTTAAATATGGAGTAGTGGGATTCTTTTGATGTATACAAAATACCATCTGGGAGCATTTCCCTCCTGCAATAGGTAAACTATTTATAAGATAAAACTATTCTACCAACAATACAAATGAATTTCTTGCTTTAGTGATAGAGTTTTCGAGATCGATTTTTGAAATGTATAACATCTTTTGAAAATAATGTAAAATTGGCTGAAATGTTACCACATATAGCGAAGGCAATACTAACCCGATCCACAAGCCGTGTTGATTGCCCTCTGTTCCACCATTTGTAACATAACCCCAATATTCGTCTTTCTCAATTTCCCATAATTGTGCAAACCAATCTAAAACGCCTACCTCAAACTGTCTCGAGTGTAGACCAAAATTAATGTCTGTGAATGGATCACCACAGTTGTTTATGTGGAAGCGTAGCAGTGGGGCTAAAGAAGCATAATGATCAATGCATAGGTTAACTGGGTAACCTGCAACATATTTGGCATTTCACAACTTTAGATAAGTTAAAATACTACCAGTGTTGCTCGTCATGCAATATAGATAGAATAATAATTTATTCAGACAAGATGCACTTTTTGTTGGGAATTTTTGGATAATTCCCAAATCGTATCAAGTGGCATCTAACCTAATAGAGTAAATGCTGTATGGACGTAGGCCGGGTTGAGGACTGAGTAACTTTAAATATGAGAGAATGTCATCTTTTTCATGAGTTCTAGTCTAATTTCCAAACTCTCCGATGAAGTTTTAGTTTTACCCATATTCTCTTTTGATATCAAACTTTGCCAAACAAAGCCTTATGTTGAAATACATTTTCATCTTTTTATATTTTCAAACAAAGGCAAAAGAAAAAGAAAAAAATAGACAAAATAATTTGATAAAAAAATCGTTCAATAGAAAGGTCTGCAGTCAAATAGAAAATTATAAAAAATTTAATTTAAAAACATAAAAAAAAGATAAAAAAGCTTATTTTACAATATTTGTTATGCACGAAACTAAAGAAAAATAATATTTAATTTAAAATTTATCCTTTTTTTATACATATATATACCTCTAAAGTTAAATCCAATATTTTTTTTCTCTAACTATTGTGCCTTGGTTCTCCTACATCACAAGAAGCATTTGTGAGGAATAGCCATTCTAATTAATTATTTAGTTTGCTTCATTATAATTTATTTGCAATGAGCTAAACTTATAAAAACATTAAAAAAAAAAAAACAACTTATCGTGCAAAAATCGCACGCGAGATTAGGAAAAAATTTGATTAACTTTTAAAATCTTCTTTTTTTCTATACATATGTATACATTTCAAAGTGAATCCGGTCTTTTTTCTAACCCAACATATTACTTTTTTGAAACGAGCTAATGTTTTAAAGATATAAAAAAAATTAAAGAAAATAAAATATAATTAAATAGCTCAATAAAGAAAATAAAAGACCAAAATATCATTTAATCTTAAGGTTTTGTTTGATAGAATTTTGTCATGGGGGAATTTGGACAAAATTAAAATTTCGTGGAGAAGTTTGGAATCTAGGTAAAAATTTATAGGGGAAAATGACATTTCTCTCTATTATGTCTTGCACATTTGTGTGCACAATCCAATTAGGGAATTTACCAAAGTTTTCAACATTTTTATCCTAGTTATGCCCAGCAAATTAAAAAGTGGCGTGATTTCTCTTGAATTTGGTCGATCATCAAAGTATTGAGTGCAAGATGCGCGGTGCGCCCTAGAGACTATGGTTAGAATGATATCTTGTATAGTAATGAATTCAGACGTAACAAGAATTAATAAGCTTTTCTACACCACTTATTTTTTTGGTCGTACTCATGCGCATGAAAGTCGGACACATCCAACTATTGTTCTTGAGCGTGACGCCAAGAAAAAACATGGATATAGTTATACACCAGGTTTTTTTTTTTACCTAGATGATTGTTGCTTCTCTCACGAATAGTCTCGGCATAGTTAACCAAAATGTTGGTCATGTAATCCTCAGCTCGGATGAAGTCACCATCCCTGCTATGGTCTACGACAGAGATAGCAGAGATGCCTTCATTTCTACTTGGGACAATGCCGCTTTCTGTCTTCTCTTCACTCAAGAAATCATGGCTAACATTACCCTTTGCCACCATCGCAGAAGACTCAAACTATACACCCACAGAATTGTGTGAAATTTATGTAAAAAACGAGTAACCACACATAAAGAAAACTACAACCTATGATATAACATATACGGATATAACATATATGGAAAGAAAACGCATAAATTGATCTATTCTATAGGCACATTTACCTGCTTTAGGAGGTTTGCCATTATCTTAACTCAGATTTTGCTCTGTTAGGAAGCACCTAATGAACGACTTAGATAAGCACCAAAGGTGGGGATTACATATAAACATAGAGGGCAAATTGGGCAAATAGTCCCTAATGTTTACAAGTTTTGGACAAATAGTCCATATTGTTTCAAAAGTCACATGGTTAGTCTTTATTGTTTGTAAAAGTCCTACCACTAGTCCCCATTATTTTAAAAGTCACATAATTAGTCCATATTATTTACAAAAGTCTCACCATTAGTCCCCCAATGTTTATAAATATCTCACCATTAGTCCCTCAATTTTTATAAATATCTCACCATCCCTACCTTCAATTGACTGTTAAAAAATTAACATAAAAAATAATTGTTTGTGTTAAATTACCTCATTACCCTTGATTTAATTAGAAAAATTACATAAGTACTCTTATTGTCTAATTATTATTATTATTATTATTATTATTTTGCTTTTCTTCTCTGTCAACCCTCCACCACCTTCTAGTACCAAACACACCCCACCACCATCTAACCACTGCCACCCCTTACTCACATTTCCACCACCAATGACCGTACACACAAACACGCACTACATACACACGCACACACTACACACACACACATATACACGGGGCACACGTACACACACGACGGGTGGGGATAGAGATGGGGTTGGTGGTGACGGGTAGGATGGGGATAGGGATGGGGTTGGTGGTAACGGTGGGGAAAAGAATGAGGGTGAGGGTGAAGGTGGGGGTGGGGGTGGGGGTAGAGATGGGGGATGGGGTGGCAAGTAAAAGGTTAGGGTGGGTGGCACCTGGTGGGCTGGGGATGGGTAGCATGGAAGGGGCTGGGGGGTGCGGAAGAAGATGGAAAAAAAATTAAAAAATAATATATTATCCAAAAAAAAGAAATTTTTTTATAAAAGGACTATTATACCCCTAAAATCTGTTAAATTTTTAATAGTCAATTAACATTAGGGACTAAATGAAACACTTTTTAAATAATATGGACTAATAATGAGACTTTGCAAACAATAAGGACTAATGGTAAGACTTTTGAAAACAATGAGGACCAATAGTAGGACTTTTACAGACAATAGGGACTAACCGCGTGACTTCTAAAATAATGAGAACTATTTGTTCAAAACTTATAAACAATAGAAACTATTTATTCAATTTGCCCTAAACATAGATGTATAACTTTGTGTCCTAAGTCCTATTGGTCTTAAATAGGTGGGGACTATAGTCTATAGAGGAGTATAGACACATGGCTTGCCATAACATCCTCAGACAGGACACTTCTAGTGCTGAGAGAGATGTACGGATTTAAGATTTTTTCTCGGTGGGATTTTTTTTTTTTTGGGCAAATAAAATTCCATTACTGAAAATAATTTACAAAAGATTAGTCAATCATCGTAGGGTAGATATCCAAGTTTATAAGTTGATACAAACCGACTGCGATGTTAGAAATCCAATCTATTGTCAGTGTTTCTTTAAGCTTCTCTTTTGTTTCTCTTTCGCGACCCAATCACAAGGCTTATTAGCAGTTCTCCTGTTACAACGAATCCTAATATTGGGACACACTGCTCCAATCTTTCGAACATGCTCCACAATGGTCTTAACTTTCCAACAAGCAGCCTTACTTAGAGAATTGATTGCATTGATCACCTCTTCGGCATCACTTTTAATAGTAATGTTGAAATTAAGAATCTGATTTGCAAACATCACGGTAGGAGTTAAAATAGACAATTTTATAATTATACAAATATATATTTTTAATAAGAATAATTAACTAATTTTTTAACCCAAAAATATGTACATATTTTTATTGAAACAACTGGGGTTGCAGGTCCCTACTAGGCATGAGCTGCATCTGCCTCCACTGTACAGGTTTTCTAACTTCAACACAATCTCTTGCATTGTTGATAACGGAGGTTAGAGGTTAGTTTAATAATATTAGCTCTATTTATTCCAAACCGAACTTTGAATAGACAAAAGGGATGAATTAAGCCATCCTTTTGATTATTACTAAACTTATATAGAAATCCTTGAGGTGGAGCGTAGATGGAAAACAAAATTTAATCTTCTTCTTATAGGACACCATAGGTTTAAGCCACATACTGGATTAAACACCTCAAATATATAAAAAATAAAAGAAAAAAAGGGTTAATCTAAACTGGCCTATCTATTTCCTATGTATTATTAGGACTCACACATGTGACTCCCACTAGTATATAAAAAACTAATTTCAATCTGGACTGATTAAATAGTTTTTTTAAAAAAAAAAAAATTGTTTTTCCTGTCACATCCAAAATTCAAGGCGAATAAATGAAACTTGTTGATTTAACTTCGAAAGTGTTAATGGACAAGTAGATGGAGAAGAGTGGTCAAAATACAATGCAAAGCTTTTGAGGAGTTTAAGTTGGGGCAAAATACCAAATCATTATTCACTAGGAAATTTTTCGAATCATTTACCAATTTTTTTTTTTCAAATAACCAAAAACAAACAAATAAATAAATATCATCTTGTTCTAAAGAAGCCATCTTTCATTTCTTCTATTAAAACTAACCGTGAATTTCCTATTGCTAATCCCTCTTCATTTTTTCATTACTCATTTGTTCCTTGGACCCGCTAGAATTTTCAGTCCTAGGATTCCAAGGATTTAAGAGAAGGCTCTCAAAGTTTGGTCAAATAAAAATCTTTTTCTCCCTCTATAAACCCCTGTTATTAATCTCTATGCCATAGACTTCATCCCCCTCTCTAACAGCTTTCCTATATCTTATTTCAGGAAATCCGTATTTCAGTTTTATTCCAACAACTTTCCTATTTTAGGGATTCCTTTTTATTTTTACTCCAAAATTTTTCGTTATTTTAATTAACATATTATTATTTAATTTAAAACTTTTTTATTTATATTTGTTAATTATTTATATTAATTTTTAATTAAACATATTATTTTAATTCCCTAGTTGGGTTTAGAGATACTTATAGGAATTTTTTCACTATCTTTACATGTAGAGACATTGAAAGCATAATGTAAGGATCTCTACATATAGAGATAGTTGTAAGGATGCTATTGGAGATTAATATCTCTAACAACATCCCTACATGTGGGGTAAATGAGGATGTAGGGAATGGGTTGCAGTTGGCCTAAGTCCATCCTAAGCACCCCCTACTACACCCATCACTTTCTCCAAAGAATATTGAATATTATCTGTGATTATCAAAATATGAGAATTAGTGAACATATAAATAAAATAAAAATTGATAAAAAATTCAAATTTAAGATATAGGAAAAGAACCAAGTTGAGTTTGAGTATACATAGGAAGGTGAAAAGACTCAAATCACTACAAGAAAAACTATTTTTAGCGACGGTCCGTCGCCAAATTAGCGACAAAAATTAGACAAAATTTTTTTTTACCAAGAATTATGACAAATTGGAGACGACATAGCTAAGTCGTCTCCAAACCGTCTCCAAGTGGCGACGGCATGAAGACGACATTATAATCCGTCTCCAAAAGTCACCAGTTGGTGACTACTCGAAGATGACATAGATATGTCGTCTCCAAACCGTTTTTAACCCGTCTCCAATTAGTGACGGCATGGAGATGACTTATCTATGTCATCTTCAAACCGTCACTACTTGGCGACATCGTAGTGATGACTTATCGATGTTGTCTCTAAACCATCATATATTATCTAAATTGAGAACTAATTAAAATATAATTAATATTATTTATTTAACACCTTATTAGTTAATTATTTAATTAAATAATATTTTTATTCATTTAATAATTTTATTTATTAGTACGTAATCATAAATTTTTTGTTAATAATTAATACTTAAGATTTATTAATGAATTAACTTAATTTAAATTTTGGTTTATGTATGCATTTTAATTATATTAATTAATTAAACAAGTAATGTTAATATTTATAGTTTGATAAAAGGAAAAAAATATAATTCTAAAGGTATTTTCAATTAAAAAAAATTAGTTTAAATTATTTTAATATGTTCTTTTTAAATTAAAATTATTTATAATACTTTTAGTATCCTTTAAAGAAATATAATAAAGAAACAAAACCAAAAAAAAGAAAAAATAACTTATTTGGAGAAGGACTGTAGGAGCGTCTCCAAATGGAGACGGCCATGTCCATCTCCAAAAGGAGATGGACCTGTGGTCTAATAAATTTAATAATAAAAATTAAATAATTAAATATTATTTATTTAATAATAAAAAATTAAATATGTTAATTTAATGCTCAATAGATTACTTAAATTAATAATTAATAAAATTATAATTAATATTATTTATTTAACACCTAATTAGTTAATTATTTGATTAATTTAAGATTTTTATTCATTTAATAACTATTAATTCATATGTTTATCTAAAAAATATAATTACACATAAAAAAATATTTTTAAAAAACACATTAGTAAAAAACTATTTAACCTATTTTGTTAAAACCAAAAAAAAATTAAAAAAAGCAAATATTACATTAAAAAAAATTTAAAATAAATTTATTAATTTGTCAAAATTGGAGGTCCGTCTCCAAAAAATGGAGACGGGCCTGCTAGGTATATAATTAAATCTGTATAGATATACACTGAAAATTAAAATTTATTTATATTTAACTTTGATCGAAGCCTCTCGCAGATCTGACTCGATTCCCTTTCTTCTCTCCCGATTAGCTTTCTCTCTCTCCATTATTATAATTATTATTTAATTTCATGTGCATTTATTTATGCTTACATATTTATTGAATTGCTGTAAAATGGAAAATGTTTTGAACTTTAGGGTTTGACGAGTGTGTATTTGAATGTGTATGTGTGTGTAGAATTCATTTTAAGCTTAATTTAATGTGTCTGCAATGTATATGATTAGAATTTTAGATTTTAAATGGATTTTTTATGACAAAAAAAAAAGCTTCTTGGTACAAGGCGAAATTTTCATTTGTGGAAAAAAAATTAATGCTGTGGTATGTACCGATTGTGATATTTTCTTTCGTCTCGTGTTGAAATGTGCTTAGGTTTTCTGTTTCTATTTGAGTTTTTGATTAATTAGTTTTTTTCGTGTTTATGTATTTGTAGTATACTCGTTAAGTAATTTGTTAAATGCTGCTTAATTTACGTATAGTTTTTCCTATGGTAAGTAAGTATTACTCTGCATTTGTGTATGGAGATTGTGTCAATGATGTTTATGTGGGTGCTACTCGGTTATTCAACTTGAAGTCGAAGACTCTACAAATACTGGTTTGAAGGGTATGTGCAGGGACGGATCCAGGATTTCCATATAGGGGAGGCCGAGATTTAGTTAAAAAGATTAACGATATAACATATTTTAAACACAAACACATATAAAGAAACTTAGCTAAAAAAAACACATGTAAATAATACTATTTAACAAAAAACACATGTAAATAACACATAATCATTCAATTTAATATACACAATTTAAATTAAGGAAAAAAAATGATAGTTTTGTTTTGAAAATATATACATACCTTCGGAGAAATTAAAGTTTCTAAAGAGATTTGAGAATTGAAGTCTTGAAAACTTGAACAAGTTAAGAAGAGATGGTACTTTAGTTTTTTTTTTTCTAAAAGAAAGGATTGTTTAGAAATTGTTTAGGGTTTAGAGGGCTTGTTGGTTTTTATTTTCAAAAGAAATAAGTTACTTTGATCAATTGATCAGTTAAAAAAAAAAAAAGATCAATTGATATTTGTTTCGTTTCCCGCTAATGGGTTTAGGGTAGCCTTTCATCTTCTTCTTTTTTTCCCCTTAAAAGCCACTGGCAGCAAACCAGGAAGGAAAAAACGCTACCATCATGACTCGAACATGGGACTCTAAGGTAAACTTAAAAATAACTAACCACCAAGCTATTTCAAAAGTTGTGAACTAAATACAACTTTTTCAATATTTATGGGGGGCCGAACCTATATATTTTTAAAAAAATATACATTAATTTCCCCCCCCCCCCCACGGTGCCCCCCTAAATCCGCCCCTGGGTATGTGAAGATCACTTTTCATTGTTTGTCGCCCTGTTATGTATGGAATTTGTTGTCTATGCATGACATGGGAATAAGTCAAATTAAACGTGAATAGATAAGATTGAACCAAAGTAATATAATGATAAAAATCATGCATGCAATTATATCCTAAAATCGAATGGTGTTAAGTGAAGTATTAGCCAAATTAATTATATATTGATATTTATCCATGTGTTACAATTAGTATTTTTCCAATACATGATACTTCAATGTCATACAATTCTCAAAAGTCATAAAACAACTTTCGCAATGTCATAGAGGCCATTCATTTTCCTCGAAGATTTTTCTTGACTAGATCTTTAAAATGGAGATATTCCATGGAGTTTAATTAATTAAGGAGGCATATATAGTTGACAGATGGATCAGCAAGTTTCTGCAATTAAAGAAAAAATAAATAAGAAAAAGAAAGGCCTGAAAGTTAGGTGAAGCAACACTTTATGATTAATAACTTGATTAAAACCAATTCAAGAACTGTGGCTGCTTGAAATTATTTTGGTTGGTCAAGTTACTCATTTTCACTGTGGCTGCTTCATTTAATGTTAGTTGGTGAAGCTGTGCATTGTTTATTCAAGGACCACAAGAAAGACCCCTAGACTAGATTACATAA
Organism: Ehretia macrophylla; assembly: GCA_037974665.1. Classification (NCBI taxonomy): domain Eukaryota; kingdom Viridiplantae; phylum Streptophyta; class Magnoliopsida; order Boraginales; family Ehretiaceae; genus Ehretia; species Ehretia macrophylla. The sequence continues at coordinate 69,133,050 of CM075764.1, forward strand.
GTCTTTTATGAAGGATGCATGTAATATGTGAAAGAATTAGCTATTTTGCATCACGTTTTTTCTCTTTATATTATGTCTCAGATTGTACCTTTCTCTGGTGGTTCCAACCATTTTATGAAACATTAAATGTTTTTTTTTGTCAATAAGTACATTAAAATACGTAGTTTGCTATATTGGGACCATATTAACGAACACATATGATTTGGTCCCTACAATATTGGGACCATATTAATGAACATATATGATTTCACTACCACATTTTTAATCTTAGATAACATTTGAAAACCATTGCTAAAAAGTTAAAAATCGTTGCAAATTACTTTTTAGAACGTTTTTCTTACTGTTGAATCCACTCTCGCTGTCTATTATCTACTGTTGCTGTTTTTTGCAAATAAGTAGTATCGGTAAAAAAACCATTGCAATTGATTTGCTACATGATAAATGTTTTTCCATTTGCGACGTTTTTTTGCTAGTTATGACAATGGTTTTTGAAAGTATATAAGAAATGGTAATTTTACCGTTGCAAGTTCGTCATTCTTAAAATAATATATATGCATGCGATTCTTTTTCCTTTTTTTTTTAATGAGTTGCACTTTGATAGATATTTTTTCAAATAGGTAGCAATGAGACTCGAACCCAGGACCTTTTGATATTGAACTCTATAATTATGTGACTAACCATCTCATCTAAAAGTAAAGTTGTTAGAGAAAAAATTATTTTATTCATATATTATCTTTAATAGTCAATACTTTTGTCAACAATTTTAAAAAATATAAATAATAGTCTTTTACACTTGCATTGCTGTTTTTTAAAACTTGTAATATTTTTTTGACTACTCGACAATAATGTAGAATTAAGAAGCAATAAAGTCTCAATTTCGCCAAAAAATAGGAGAAATAAGGGGATAAAAAGGATAACTGTAACACCCCGATTCCTCTCGAGACCGGAGTTCCCGAACCCAATACCCAAGGCACAAAAAATGAGAGAAATGGACGGAGTCTTCTTTGTTTATAGGACAATCCAAACCTGTAAACAATATTTATAACCACAAAACTATCATCTAACTCCATTCCTTCATCCCCTCTACCAAAACTATCTCATACAACAAACTCCTCAAGGCCATCTGAGCCTTGGATCCAACATTGAAGACACACAAGCATGCATTCATTAAATGTTGAACGTCTATAATTATAATTTCACTTATTATACCACTCTAATATTATCTAGTTTCTTTCTTATAATTTAAATATGTCAACCAGTCAAAACACGCAAGCATGCAGCTACCAGACAATAAAGTAAAGATTGCAAGTTATTACAACATTACAAGCCATTCATAACTATCAATACATTCTAAACTTAACTTTACAAGTACAAAACAGAATTCAATGGCAATCCATGTAAGCCAGCATAATCAATCATGAAACTCTCGAGCCTTCTTTTCTACCCCTGATAGCACTGATCTTGAAAGGTGTTAGAAACGAGGGTGAGTATACAACATATATACTCAGTGATGGAGGTGATGCAGTATACCGAGGAATGCTTCCATGAGATGCAACAAGGATAATAACATATACAACACAAAATAACAAAGCTAATTAGACAAGTATTTAACCACATATAAAAATGATACAGTTTCATGTTTGTCTTCAATCACGAGCCACGAGCCAAGATCTTCAAGCAAGTACCGGCAAACCATTTATTCCTCCAAATGGGGTACTCCAGATGTACCCCGATCCTACGACCCTTTCTCCTAAGGTAGGTCTATATGCCCCAACGAGGTGAACCACGCCTCTAGGGTGGTGGAGTATACTCAGCGAGAGAAAAGAAATAGGCACCATGATAGTCAAGGGAACACAACAAGCCCGATACTCCCTATGTTTCTCGACGCTACCATGTCCGAAAAGGTTGCGCAACCCCGAACAAGATCACGAGAGCCAAGAATATCAAATCACATAAGATGAATGACAAAGTAGGCCGCCCTTGTAATTAATCACAAATAACAAGAAAAGACACCAGATAGCAAGTAAATAATACATATAAACTTTATCAATTACCAAATAATATAATCTAGAAACAATACAATAAGTTAAAATGCACCGAAGAGATGAAGACTCCCTCACCTTTACAAAACCTGTAAGGGTATAGTTTAGGCTTACTCCAAACCTCTTTGAATCCACTCAAATGTGCAAACCCCTAGTTATTCATATAAGTGCAACACTTTTAACAATTGATTATAACAATTCTAACCTTAACTAATATGCAATCTCAACCCACAACAATAGAAGCTATACAATCACTTGTTTATTCTACATTATTACATAGTTCAGGTAGTCATACAAATAACTAACATTGATAGGTGAATAGTGGCACATATGAAATGAGTAAGGCTAGTAATTTTTGGCAAAAGTTAACTTTAGATATTAACAACTAATTCTTACATTTCGTTACACATCCATGAATCTAAGTTGAACACTCTAAACATAGCAAATTATCCAATCAATAGAACTTCTAGTTCACATATAAAGTTATCTCACATGAAGTAGTAATCAATAGAAGAGATACCATAGAAACAACTAGTGCTAATTACATATTAATCTAATACAAGTTCAATAATTATTTAATCTATAATTAGCAACAACTTCCAAACATTTACTACCTTAAAAGTCTTCTAACCATATGTTCTCTTTATTCCACTAACTAACTCTTAACTATAAATTATAAACTATAAGCACAAGGCAAAGGGGAAGGGGAAAAAAAGTCACAGTCGCTGCAGCTAGGGAAAACTGTCCAGCTCATGCCAAATCACATGCCTCTCGAAAACCATCGAAAAACGAGTACTTACAGCTAGAATTTGGCCAAGCCTTAGAAATACACTTTTGTTCTACTATAGATCTGCTACAACATATCCAAAATTTAGCTAATTTCGTCAACATTTGCTAGGTCAAATTGGTCCTAAAACGCAGTCATGCAAATATGTCCAATTTTTTCCAGATTTTGTAACTCATGTTTTTTTTCCCAATTATTTCACTATAAAACTAATTTCAAAGCTCTACTACACATGAATCATCATATATATCATACACAACATAATAACAAGACACTACAACATTTAAACAAGGAAAATCTAGCCAGCAACCACACTTAAACATCACTTTATCTTCATGAAAATTAAGTTAGTATGCATTTAGTTCACTAATGCTCATAACTCTTTCTAGCTAGCATTACGTATGGTTCTATCATTCTTTGATTCTCTCGGCTATCATTACCTTCATAGTACTAACTAAGTTGGACTTTTAACAACTTAATTTAAACAATCCCCAACTCAACTACTAAAATGCGCTCTAAAACACATTACCACACATTGCATTCTACTAACAAGAGTTACATTCCACATACTTAGGTATTCTCTAACTTCAAAACTTGCAATTAGGCTTAATGCAATGCTCATTAAATACAATAGCTTCAAAATACCTTTAAATCACCAAAATCTTAACTAACTAACTAACTAGGTATTTAATTTTAACTTATCCAATGATTGCATATCACATACTAGAGATCAAAACTTCTAAAAGATTATTGAACAAGAAATTCTAAGCCTAATTAGTCATCAATGACTCAAGAATTCCAAAGTAGCATAAAGGGTCCGAAAACATATGCATAAATTACTTGAATTTCTTATCCAATTCTTAGTTCATAAGTCATACTAAGCATGATTCTATCCTCATTCACTTCATTCAAGCAAATAATCAAACACTTGGTCTTCAATATATACATTACCAACTAATCTTTCGTCTAACAAGAAAATAACCATAAAACTTATAAAACCATCAAGGAATGCTCTTACTCACTTATGAACTTTAATCTACAAGATAGATATGCAATACAACACCTAGCAAGTAGAACCTCATGAAAATATGCTCATTTCCAAATCTTCAAACAGACCTTAAATTTATCAAATTCATTACCCATTCTATTGACCTCCAAAATTTCTGATTTATATATATATAATCGTAGGCCTTCGAGTGTAGATGATCTTAGAATCAAATAGAACTCAATTCCGATCTAAATTCCTCAAGATACAACCATTTCCGTACGACTGCGCATAACTGCCTGCGCCAGCGATTTTTCCAGACACATTTCGAAAATGGCTAAATTGGAAGCCTAAAACATTAGAATTAGCCTTAGCCCTATAAATCAACATTTTCTCTAAACTGCATAATCTAGCTTCTATAAAAATTTTGTTAATTTTTGAGCTCGTTTACTATGTAAAAAAGCCTCTAGAATACAGGGGTGAAAATCTGTCCGGACAGGGTATCCACACACACATGCACATTTCTTGCATTGAACTAACTATGAGCATTATTCTAGCATGTGACACAATCCTACACTTCATTTAGGACATTAAACAAACACCTTAGCTACTACTACAAAATTTCATTCAAGTTATACTAGTTGCAACTAAAATCACAACCAACATTCAAGATACAAGTAATACAACGCCAAAGGTTTATTCTACAAGCTCTCTAGCTATCATTTCATGTATTAGAAGCAATAAAACAATTAGAAATGCAAAATCCCAAAATTTGCAGGTTACTATTCACATTTTTACTATTCATTCATCTTCTTCAACATTCTACTACATATGCAATTCACACTATACAAGCATACAACACTTAAAAGTTTACTCTACATCATTGTTAGCTAGTATATATAACATTAGAAGCATTAAAACAACATAAATCAACATTTTCACAAATCTACCATAATAAAAAATCATGAAAATATGCACATATACATGAATCTCTCACCTTTCTATGGCTTCTAGGCACTAGAAATAAGCTAAATCCACTTGCAATTGGCTTAATCTTGCTCAAAATCATCTAACCCTAACTTGGCCCCTTTTCTTTTTCTCTCAAGAACCCATCGGGTTCTTCTCTTCTTTTTTTTTTCTTTTGTGTGTTTTGTGCTAATATATATGTATATATATATATATATATAATAAGTAGATAGATATATTAGTGTATAAGTTGGACTTATTTTAAGGGTGTTGGACTTATGTAAACTAGCTCAAATCAAATACAAGTTCAAATGGTCTAAAACAATAAAACTATTACTATTCACTCGGGGTCACTAAACATTTTTCATCTCGCGTTCGGGACATGCAATGCACATTCTATCTATGAACAAATATATTATATACGAAGTATAATAAAGAAAAAATATCAAATTCAGAAAATAAAACAATTTAAAATTTACTTCGGGCTCGGAACTCCTTAAGCAAATAATAGAATTTGAGTAAATAATGTAAGAAAATAAAGCTAATTAATGCAACTATCAAAATAATATGTTATTTATTTTTATATAAATTAATTAAATAAACTTTGCACATTTTAAGAATTACGAATGGTATTCTAACTAATAAACGTAATTTGCTAAAGGAGACACATAATTGCATTCAAACACTTAAACACACATTTAAATATATGTAGACAAGTACTATTTACTACATGCTGAGTCTGGGGTTTCACAATAACTAAATTAATCAACTTTTTAATCTTTATCTCTATTGTTTCAAATAATCGGTTTTGATAGTTTTTCATTTTCAATGAATTAAGCTCAAACTTCTCGTGAATAAAATATCCCAAGACATCTCACTAAATAAAAATCTAATAAGCAACAGTTTTTGTGCGTTGCATTTAAACCTATAGTTTTACATACCATTGCAAAAAAAAAAACATAAGCGACACTTAAAAAAGTATTGCATATCCTAGATTTTGCAACGTTTAGAAGCAATAATAATAAAACTGTTGCAAAAGCCTTTATTTAAGTTGCAATTAAGCTATAATTTTATAATCTGTCACAAAAAATGAATGGAATAAGAAATAGTTAACAAAAAAATGTTGCATATCATAAATATTCTAATAGTTTGATGCAACTTAAAAAAACCGTTGCAACAAATTACCTATGACAACTGTTTTTTTACTTATTTAACTGAAGCATTGCAAAAAAATCTAAAATGTGGTAGTGTTTGGTCCCCTCAAGTTTGCTATATTGGGACCATATTAATGAACACATGATTTGGTCCCCCCAAGTCACCATAGTTACATTTATTTTTGTAGTTTTAGTTATGAATAAAAAGGAATTAATATCTAAAGAGCGTGACATCTAAAGAGGTTCGAACTCGTAACATTTGATTCAATAACTAATATCTAACCACTAAACCAGAACTATTATCTATTGCATCAAGCCAGATCGTTCAATATTTATTGAATACATAAACTATTTAATTTGTACTATGAACAAGAACAAATAGTTAAATATGCAATTTAGAATTATTATAATATTTTCTTATGATGCATCTAAAATGTAAACCAATTAATATTCAAAAAACATGCTCGGAACGATTATTTTACTTACTAAATGTTTAAAGTACCGTAACATGAAACTATAACCAAATTTTCTTTAATAAAACTATAAATAAAAAAGAAGAAGTTAAAACTGTAAAAATTGAGTCTTGTTTCTACTAACCTAAAAAATATTGTACAAAAAATAAAATTTGACACCCCAATATTAAATTTCTAGCTCCGCCATGCTAATTGCCGATTGCTAATCAACTAGGCACCATACAAATGATAGGTGTTTTAGACATGTCCAATCCTCCATGTTTGTAGTATTAATTCTAGAAAGTGACTGTGATAATATTTGATCTATCTCTTTTTTTTTCATGATAGTAGACCTATTTCAAAGTTATAATTTTAAGTTAATGTTGCAGTTGCACTTCCAAACAAATACTTTAAACTAGTCAAAATTTAGACAATATTTGTGATAAAAATATAAATTCATATTCAAGACATTGCATCAATCTTGCTCACTGTAATTGTTAGTGGCAAATAATCTTAAGAGGGGGGGTGAATTAAGATTATAGTAAAATATTGCTATTAAAAATTTACTACAACCCACAAAAATCTCTTTGAGACAATTTATCAAACACTTTGTGTGAACAACTTTATAGGAGATATTATGATGAATAAAATCACACACAAGAGCAAGATAACTATACTAAACAATATATATAACAATGAATGTAAATAGAGTAGGGAGAGAGAAATCAAACTCGTTATTTTCAAGTGATTCGCACTCCCAAAGGCTTAGTCCCCCACCTAAGTTCTTCATGCTTAAGATTTCCTAAACTCCACTAAATTAATGCTTCTTCAAATATTGGTGAAGTATAAACCAACTTACAAGTTCACTCTTGAATCCACAAGAATAAATACAACAATCTCTTGAACCCACAAGAGATCAACCAAGCTTCTTCTAATGTAGGTGAAACTCCAACCTACTATTCCTCTTCCTTTGAATCCACAAAGGATTTTCTCACACTCTTCTTTTTATAAGGATTCTCTCAATCCTAATCTAGAGCCTAAGAGTGTATACAATACAAAGATTTAGTATTTGAAAGATAATACAATGAAGTCCAAACAAAACTCCTCAATGAGTAGATAAATACGATTCAAATCTTTGAATACTCACTAGATTTACAAGTTATAGCTCAAGCTTGGTATATATTGATTGAAATATATGAAATTTGAAGCTTAGAATCAATATATGATGTTTTGGAAATGTTGGAAGAGTTGTTTGATGAGATAAGTTGGTTTTAAATTTATAGAAAATGTTGCAACAGCTATTTAACGACTAGTTTTTCAAATTCGCGGACCTCCAATCGTGTTATCTATTGTGTTCAACACGATCGGTATCAAGCCCATAACTTTGCAATGCTCATTAGCGGTCTTGTACCCAGTTGTGTTTAACACGACCGCGGTCTTGATGGCTAGAATTTCAACTTTACAAAATTAGGCCCGAAATCCATTTTTTCGAATTGTCAAACACTTGGGCACTTCAAATACACTTATTCTAAAGTGTTTCCAACCTTTTTAACACTTCAAAATATTTTCTAAAACTATTATAGAAAGATTAAAACCGATTTTAGAATTCAAGAGTTAAAAACAAAGTTTTCACCCAAAAATTCAATCTTTTGAAGATAAATCATTTAGAACTTTTAAGAGCACTTCTTCAAAAGATGTTCCAACCCAATTAACCTTTAAAAATCTTTTCAAAACTCTTGAGGAAAGATTTAGGGACATTTTTAAAAGTTTACCAAGAGCTTGAGCCATAAAATTGCATACCTAAGGCAAACGACATTTTTAAGCCGCTATCCCTTATATCGTCACGTCTCCATCCTTATAACACCACTTCGTCTTCAAGTCTTGATTCTTGAAATATAATCTTCATTTCTTCAACTCTTCAAGACTTCAATTCTTCATGCTTGTGGTGATGTTGATCATGTATTCAATTATGGCCAACATAATTTGCATCTTTTCAATCTTGCATCTATTCTTTAATCAAAGCCATTTACCTCTTTCATGCAAGATACTCTTCCTCTTTCAACACCAAGCATCCACAATATATTTTTGGCTAATAATATTATTACTATAGTATATCCACATAAGCCAAAACATTAAAGCACAATTTGGCTTATAATCATATATACATTTAATGCACATAAGCCAACAAGTGTGTATTTTAAACATGTAAACACATTAGCGCAAACACACTTACAAATCCAATTATACTTGATTTGTTATCATCAAAATCATATCTTTTGGCACAAGGCCAACAATCTTCCCATTTTTTATGATGGCAAATCACTTTATGTTATAACAACAATAATGTATAATCTAAGCATTATAGCATTAATATGGAGTTTTAAAGTAAACTTCCCCTCACATTATGCATCCAATAACTCATTTGATATGTGAGTACGATTTGACCAATAGAGCACATATGGAGTCTTTTGTTTCCCCTCACATAATGCATATAAGTTCTTCTTACACATTAATATTTTTTTGTCATCAAAACCTTGGGTATGAAACCTAAGGAGGATTAACATTCTCCCCCTTTTTTATAATGACAAAATATTATACAATTAAGCACAATAAGAATTTGATATCAAGGCATAAGTAAGATTTTCAAGTAGATTATAAAAAACGCTCCCCCTTACTATATGCATATCAAATTTACTCATGTTCAAAGTTTATCCCTATAATTGTATCCCATTCTTCCCATTATTTCTCATAATTTTCTCCTCCTTTGGCATCATCAAAGTGAGTTAAACATAGAAGAATCAAGATAGCATCACAATGGGATGAAATAGAATTACAATGGGATTTCATCAAAATATCATCTCAATGGGATTTTGAACATCTCTCCTTTTTGAAAAATAAATACATACAAAGCTCATTTTCCTAAGTGCATATCATAAAAAGCATTTTAACTTAGAGTATATGATTTAAGCACAAACTATAATATGCATATGATATCATTGTGTCACTTCTCCATTTGATATCAATTTCTCAAAGTATGCAAGCTCTTTCTAAGAATATGTATAGGTGAGGAAATGATAAACGCATGAAGTCCTCCTTCACTATATTGCACAACTCTCTATATTTTATATTGTATCTTGGTCATAAGATATCATCTCAATGCGATCTTATCTAAAATAGCACTATAGTGGGATTTTTGGGATATAGCATAACAATGGAATTTCCATGAAAATAGCATCATAATAGTCATTTTCACCAAGTCTCCCCCATACTAAGTGCATAATAAGAACAAAGACTTCCCCTTTAGATCATGTATCAATCACACATCTCTCTTCCCCTTTGTAATCAACAAAAAAACAATTTTTCACACTAAGGAGGTGTAAGATATAATATATATGCTTGTAAGATAGCATTTCAATGGGATCTTGCTCAAGACTCGAGCATCGTATTGATAAACTCACATAGATAACATGAAAGCATTTAGGCACATGAGCTTACCTTTCTTGAAGCATGCATTTGTTTTCTCCAAAACTCTTCTTCTTTTATACATTGTTATCATTTCATTATTGCTTCTCTCCCTTTTGGTACTCAACCAAAACATATGACATTTCTAGCACAAACAATCTATTTTCTTGTTCCCAAGAGCAATGCATAAGGATGATTTCAATCAAACAAATAAGCTCCTCCTTTTTGTAGGCATATCTCAATAATATTATCATTGCACGCTATGGGCATTGAGATCATTTACATATAGCACAAATCATAGTATACAAAATAATTTACAATTCTCCCTTTTTAGAATTGGATACCACTGTTATATCTCCCGTTTGATATTCAACCAAAGCATATAAGAAATTTAGTACTATAGGGAAAAAAATGGTATTCAAGGTATTCATCATACATTCCAACTCCTTTATAGTTTTCTCATATTCCTCATTTAGCATGATATTCAATTTCTCAAATTCGTTTGACATTTCATTCATGTTAATATCATGCATACTTCGCCTTTATGATGATCATCATGAACAAGTAGTAGGAATACTTAAAAAGATATGATGAAAGTCAATTCATGGAAGAATACAAGTTTTAGCTCAAGAGAAGAATCAAAATCCATGAAAAATAATCTAGAAATGGTAATGGAATGTATGTTCAACAATATTTTTCTCATCAAAGTACACATCTCTATATAAGCATATGCCATATTTTTATACAATCAAGACTTTCATATAGACTCTTCTTCTCAATAGATTCATCTCAAGAATGTATTTATCATTCTCACATAAGTATACAACATATGCTAGAACCAATTATCCAATGCATTATAATGATTATCCCTAAAAGTCCATATGCATTGTAAGAAGAGATAAAGTCAAATAGTTCAAGTATGCAATTCATCTAAGAACCATGATAACCATGATGGAGAGACATTTATCATTTTCTTGTTTCAAAATTTTAATGAGAATTTTTTAAGACATGATTGAAACAAACACATAAGAATATAAGCATATAGCAACCATCAAATCGGGTTTAGAGATAATTAGATATACTAGATTATTGATCATACCTCTATGTTTATTTTCATCAACCTATTTACCTTATTGACCTTTATTAAACATGGTTGATGTATCCATTTGATTCCCGATTTCTTTAGCATAATCAAGTCCAAACTTCCAACATCTTGATAGATTTTGATCAATGCTTTGGCCATTGGTTGTTCATCTTGATTTGATATTTATTGTTCTTCCTTCTATAAGATTGGTTGTACTCCTTGATTGTATAAATCCTTTGAAGCACTAAGAGATCCATCTTTTTTGAAATCTTGATGTGGTAGATTCACTTTGAGTTTCATCTTTTTGAATGTCTTCATCATCATTAATTTTTCTCAGAACAAAGAGATTAGTATCATCAAAGTTCTCATGAAGTCAAGTATGATCAAAAGCACAACCCATCAAGAAGTCATCATAAACGTTTTAGTAAAGTGATGAAAAGACAATTCAAGTTTCCTTTTACAATGCTCTAATGAGATTTTGGAATAAAATTGTGAATAAGCAAATAAGAGCATAGTTATCATCATATTGAGTCTGGAGGCTATATAATATGATAGATTACGGGGCATACCTCTATACTACTTTTTCATCAATTGATTTACCTTATCTCAACTTTGTAGGACATGGTTGATGTATACATTTGAATCTCAATTCATTTCCTTCACAAAGCCCAATCTTCTTTTTGTGTGATAGGCTTGATTGATGAATACTTTTCCTTGAATTGCTTGATTGAGAGTTCAAGAGGGAACGTTTGAGTTTTCATTCATACTTATCTTTGAATAACCTATGCAAGCACTTAGGGAACTTCTCACAAAGAGATGGATTAGTTGTTCCAACAGAATCAAATTGTTCATTAAGGTCCTTGAAGTAATTTAGAAAAACTTAGAGTGTGTCGACCTTATTTGAATTAACTTGATATTTACCAATCATGAATAACATTCTTATCAAATATCTATGCTTGCAAAAATATATTTTCAAGATAAATTTATAATTAAGCTCAACCAAGCATGTCTTCTTTTTATGTCATGATCAAGTGTTGTCATTGTCAAATAATAGGTAAGCATTTTCAAGATCAATGACAAACTTCATGTGTGTGTATGATGGAGGGAAGTCAAAATATTTCAAATATCACATTCATCATGCATGTCATTTATCAATTCAACCATTCATTTCACACTTGTAATAATTATCACATTTATCCTTCCATTTACTCATTGACAATATCAGCCTTAAGAATGATTTATTGAAAGACATTTATTTTTCTTCTCAACACAATAAGGAGTTATATGACATCATTGAATCATCTCAAATTCATTTTCAAGTATGATGCATCTTTACCAATTGAGGGAAGTTTAATAATGATAGCTTCACTTCAAGACCATTTCATAAACATTTATATTTTCCTAGACTCAACATAAAGCATGTGATGTATTCTAAAATTTATTTTCGTCTTCTTATACAACACATAAACAAATTCTTGTCCCAAAAGTTGATCCTATTATTACTTGTTTTCCTTGGCAAGATTATATCACAATTAACATTCATTTCATCAAGTTCATGTTGCTCATACAAAATATGTATCTTTAAAAACACATGACATAACAATCCATATAATATCTCAAGCATGAGTTCATTAAAATCGTAGGCATAAGCATTTTCACTCAATCATCAAATAATGAATTACCATTTCATTTTCAATCACACACATATAGGATTACCTAGTTGGCTAAGCAAGTTGAATTTAAACCATTATCAAGCACACATGAAAATAAGTTCAATGTTACCCATGCTTCGTTATCTTAATGATCTTGTCTCTTTTATGAGTTGCATCACCATCATCTTTGGTGTTGCTTGACATTCTTATAACAAAGCAAGATCTAAGTACCCATCTTTAATTGGGTCCTTGAAGGTTAATTTCATTTGTTGTGTCTTTAACAATCCATTTGTGTTTTAGCCACCATGGGACATTTGATTGCCTATTTAGCAATTTTCTATAATGACAATGTGAGGAAATATGTCCTTTTCTAGTACAATATGTATAAACATGTTGATGCAATTTAGAAGTAGATGCTACATTTGTACTTGAACCTTTGATAAAATAATTTTTCAAAGCATTTTGATTCTTACATGGTTTATGTCTTAAATCATTGCATTTACAAACCATGTTTTGTGAATCATGCATGACATCTACTTTTTCTTTCTCTTTGTTTGATTTCATCATCTCTACATTTGATTCATCATTTTTCTTTTTCAAACAAGAATTCTCATTTTCCAACACTTTATTTATTTCAACCAAGGATGTATTTTTCTTTCCTAGCTCATGGTTGGTTTCAACAGGTAATGCATTCTTCTTTCCAAATTCATCTCTTTCAACTAATGCACGTTTTAGTTGTTTATAAAGAGCATTGTTTTTAGAAAGTGATAGCTTCAAATTATCATGAATGTTAGAGAATGCTTCATGCAATTCATCAAATGTAAAATCATGTTCACTAGATGAAGAACAACTAGATGTAGAAGTTGAACATACCTCTTCATTCTTTGCAATAAAGCATACAACATTTTCTTCTTGTTCTTTTTCTTCCTCATCTTCTTTTTCTTTTTCTTCTTGATAAATCTCCTCAAGAGACTTCCATATCTCATGAGCCGATCAACATTTGCTAATTCAGCTAAATTCAAGGTCATCAAATGCACAATAACGTATATTCATGGCTTGAGCATTTTTGGTAAGTTTGAAACCATCTTGCTCGGATAGTTCATTATCCACTTTTAATACAACATTATATGGCCCATTTTCAATAATTTTCTACAATGTATAATCTACGGATTGAATATATGTCTCAATCTTATTTCTTCAAACAGCATAATTTGAACTTGTAAAACATGGAGGCCTATCAATAGAATATCCTTCAAAAATTAGGAATATGGGACTATTTGCCATTGTATCTTCTACTAGCGGTTAAGCTATACGTAGAACCCTAGCTCTAGTACCACTTGTTAGTGGCAAATAATCTTAAGATGGGGGAGGGGAGGGGAGGGGAGGGGAGGGGGAAGGGGGTGAATTAAGATTATAGCAAAATATTGCTATTTAAAAATTTACTACAACCTACAAAAATCTCTTTGAGACAATTTATCAAACACCTTGTGTGAACAACTTTATAGGAGATATTATGATGAATAAAATAATACACAAGAGCAAGATAACTACTCTAAACAATATATATGACAATGAATATAAATAAAGTAGGGAGAGAGAAATCAAACTCGGTATTTTCAAGTGGTTCGCACTCCCAAAAGTCTAATCCACCACCTAAGGTCTTCCTCCTTAGGATTTCCTAAACTCCACTAAATCAATGCTTCCTCAAATGTTGGTGAAGCACAAACCAACTTACAAGTCCACTCTTGAATCCACAAGAATAAATACAACAATCTCTTGAACGCACAAGAGATCAACCAAGCTTCTTTTAATGTAGGTGAAACTCCAACCTACTATTCATCTTCCTTTGAATCCACAAAGGATTTTCTCACACTCTTCTCTTTACAAGAATTCTCTTAATCTTAATCTGGAGCCCAAGAGTGTATACAATACAAAGATTTAGTGTTTGAAAGATAATACAATGAAGTCCAAACAAAACTCCTCAATGAGTAGATAAATACAATTCAAATTTTTGAATGCTCACTAGATTTACAAGTTATAGCTCAAGCTTGGTGTATATTGATTGAAATATATGAAATTTGAAGCTTAAAATCAATATATGATGTTTTGGAGATGTTGGAAGAGTTGTTTGATGAAATGGGTTGGTTTTGAATTTATAAAAAATATTGGAACGGCTCTTTAACGACTAGTTTTTCAAATTCGCAGACCTTCGGTCATGTTGAACACAACCGGTATCAAGCTCGTAACTTTGCAATGCTCATTGGTGGTCTTGTACCCGATCGTGTTTAACACGACCGCGGTCTTGATGGCCAGAATTTCAACTTTACAAAATTAGGCCCGAAATCCATTTTTTCGAATGCTAAACACTTGGGCACTTCAAATACACTTATTCTAAAGTGTTTCCAACCTTTTTAACACTTCAAAATATTTTCTAAAACTATTATAGAAAGATTAAAACCGATTTTAGAATTCAAGAGTTTACAACAAAGTTTTCACCCAAAAATTTAATCTTTTGAAGATAAATCATTTAGAACTTTTAAAAGCACTTCTTCAAAAGATGTTCCAACCCAATTAACATTTAAAAATCTTTTCAAAACTCTTGAGGAAAGATTTAGGGACATTTTTGAAAGTTTACCAAGAGTTTGAGCCATAAAATTGCATACGTAAGGCAAACGACATTTTTAAGCCGCTATCCCTTATGTCGCTACGTCTCTATCCTTATAATACCACTTTGTCTTCAAGTCTTGATTCTTGAAATATAATCTTCATTTCTTCAACTCTTCAAGACTTCAATTCTTCATGCTTGTGATGATGTTGATCATGTATTCAATTATGGCCAACATAATTCGCATCTTCTCAATCTTGCATCTATTCTTTAATCAAAGTCGTTTACCCATTTCATGCAAGATACTCTTCCTCTTTCAACACCAAGCATCCATAATATATTTTGGATCATAATATTATTACTACAATATATCCACATAAGCCAAAACATTAAAGTATAATTTGGCTTATAATCATATATACATTTAATGGACATAAGCCAACAAGTGTGTATCTTAAACATGTAAACACATTAGCACAAACACACTTACAAATCCAATTATACTTGATTTATTATCATCAAAATCATATCTTTTGGCATAAGGCCAACAATCTCCCCTTTTTTTATGATGGCAAATCACTCTATGCTATAACAACAATAATGTACAATCTAGGCATTATAGCATTAATATGGAGTTTTAAAGTAAACTTCCCTCACATTGAGTTTTAAAGTAAACTTCCCTCACATTATGCATTCAATAACTCATTTGATATGTGAGTACGATTTGACCAATAGAGCACATATGGAGTCTTTTGCTCCCCCTCACATGATGCATATAAGTTCTTCTGACACATTAATATTTTTGCTGTCATCAAAACTTTGCAAAAACCTTGGGTATGAAACCTAAGAAGGATTAACAGTAATCTTCCGACTATCCCAAATGACCCAGATTCTACCCCTGTGAGAATGCTCATAGTTATGTATGAGGTTCCATTCTTTAAATCTGCGCTTCATGATTGCATTAATACCTCTTTCCTTGACCTTAGTTTCAAGAATTCCCAGAAGGCTAATACTATTTTTCTTTACAAAAGTATTTACATCATACTGTTTTAGGGGCTTATTCACTCCCTTTATGTTCCAGGATGCTACTTTAGTCATGGGGAATATCATGGAATATTCCTGGGGAGTCCCCTATCTTCTTTTCACTGGCTTGAGCTTTGGCGACTAGATCTTTAATCGCTCCACCAAGGCTTGTCTCTTCTTGATCCAATGCGGCAAATTGATTAGTACTGGTCACTGTCCTTGCTGAACTTTTAGTCCCAACATGCTGTTTTGGTGTGACCCTCTCACAAGGTTCAGGGGAGTGGTTCTTCTTCCTCTGAACTGTATTCCAATCCTGATTTTCTTTGGCTGGTGTTTTCAACTCTAACTCCTTCTCCTTACTTGTAGTATTAGGCCTCCAAACCTCGTTTGAATTAGGACAAAAAGCTTGCCTATGGCCAGTTTGTTTACATAACTTGCAGACTTGAGGCATCCAGTCATAGACCACCTCCACATCGGCAGTAATGCCTCCTCCCAAATCAACTGGAATCATCTCCGGTAGGTCTTTATAAAGATTTACCTTTACACATACTTTTGTATAACCAAGTCGAGATTTAGCCTCAGTGACGGCGTCCATTTGAATTGGTGGTAGTCTTTTGCAGGGAGAGTACAACTTGTGAAATCAGTCTTGTTGAGTATCATGAACTTCTGGTGTTGTTCTTTTATCATTCCAAAAGGAGTGATTAAGGATATTCAAAGAAAGCTCTCTAATTTCTTGTGGGGTGGTAATCTCGATGATGCAAATAGAGTCAAAGTGGCTTGGTTGGAGATATGTAAACCCTTGGATGAAGGCGGCTTAGGCTTGAAAAACAGTGAGGATTTGAACAAAATTGCAGTCTTACGGCAACTATGGCATACCCACATTGATACTTCATCTCTTTGGGGTTCCTGCTGATGCGTCATGGGCATGGAAAAAGATTCTTAAAGCTAGAGGAGAAACTTCTCCTCTAATCAAGCATCGTGTTGGTAACAGTAGAGATAAATATCTTTGGTGGGACAACTGGCACCTCGTGGGCTGTCTAAAGTCAATAGTTAGTGATGAACAAATTCGAGCCTCTAGATTGGGATTACAGTGCAAGGTTTGTGATATTATTCGGAATGGAAATTGGCACATTCCAAGGTGTCTTTCATCGTTAGCTGTTGATCTTATCTCTCCCCCAAATGTGACAAGGAACGACTGTATTCGATGGGCAGTGGGAAAATATAGAACTTTTGTTGCAGCTGAAGTTTGGGAACTTATCAGAGCTAAATACCCAAAGATCCCCTGGTATCACCTTATTTTGGAAAGCACCTTTTATTCCCAGGTATAGCTTTTGCTCATGGCTGGCCGTATTGGATCAATTACCTACACGTTATAGGCTTATTTCATGTGGAATTCAAGTGCTTGGGCAATGTTCTCTTTGTCATATACTTCTTGAAACAAGGGATCATCTTTTCTTCGAGTGCTCCTTTAGCCGGAGAATTTGGAGGAATTGTTTGCGTAAGATTGGAGTTAGGTTGCAAAGTGTTCGATAGGATTAGAATGTTCAGCATTTGTGTAGATTGACAAGAAGAAGTTCGCTTAAAGCTTCGATTTTGAAGCTTGTCTTTAATTCGTGTGTCTACTTTATTTGGCATGAGCGGAATGATAGAATCTTCAACAATTGTGCCTTGATTGAGTGCTTCCTCTTGAAAAGAATTATTGATGCGGTGTGTTTCAAACTAATTGCTAGAAAGAAAGTCAATAACAATGGACCAATCAAACCCTTTGTAATTTATGGGATGTCAATGAAATCCTTGCCTAGTTTCGGATTTCAGTTTTTTGGATTAATGGCTTTGCCATTTGTTTTTGAAAGTAGAATGAAATAATTTACTTGTTGACCCAACAAAAAAAAAGAGTCGCTACTTGACAATCTTACTCAACGCAAAAGGGCAACTACGTACTTCTCTAATATAGAAAAATTAGACTTTTATATAAGTTGACTCAAGAAAGTCATACTTTCTGTAACAGTAGACTTTGGTTCCATTTATGATATCTTTACGAAACGGGCTTTAATTTATACTGTGTCTATATCAAATGGGTTGCTGATATGAACCAAATTTTGAAGATCATAAAATCTGCAGCATTACTTAATTTGGCTATGACGGTTAGAGGTGTTATTTGGGCTGGGCCGATACAGGCTCAATTTAACTCAATACACAAAAATTTATCCAATTCGATTGAAAGTGGATTCGGCTCGACCCAGTCAACCACATATAAGTGAGCCGAATTGAGTCATATAATTTTTGTCCCAACCTAGCCCATCCATCAGTCTAGCCCAGCTCGAGCCCAGATAAGCTTATATTGAGCCCAACTCGAGCCCAACACAAATTAAGCATAATTAGAGCCCATTTATTACAAAAATTGAATATTATGCATTATGGCAGTAACTAGTAACTATATTTTTTTAGACAAAATAACAAGTCGTAGTAACTATTTAAAAAAAAAAAAAATCTAATAATAACAAATAACAAACTTATTTTTTAAGTTGATATGAAATAACTTGTCGTCAAATATTTTCTATGATATTGTAAAATACAACTCCCAGCTTTAATTCAAAACATATATGTATATAAGTCAAAGTTGAAAAAAGTGGCAAGGTCCACACTTTTCTTCACTTTTTGTATCTCAACACTCAAATGTCTCACACTATTTCAATCTTGAAGTGGTTATTCAACCACCACCACCGCCACCATTGGAACAAGTGTTTGGAGAACTATTGTAGCCAAGTCCACCACTACTACCAGCCGGCCCAACACCTGTACAAGGAGCATAATAAAATGGAGAACTTCTTTATTAACATTCTTCAAGCGTTTATGTAATTTTTTTTTATGTTTATATTACTATTTTATCTGTCTCATGAACTTGTAATTTGTTATGTAATGTTTTATCATTTATGTTAATATTATCAATCAACTTATGTCTCCTTAATCGTTAAATTAACTTTTTCGCAAAAAAAATTAAGTTTAATTTTTTTTTTGGTTATTAATCCATCTATCAAAGTACTCTAATTATTTTGTATAATATATATGTATGTGTGTGTGAATGTGTGTATATATATATATATATATATATATATATATATATATAGGACTGTCTCATATACCAGCTCTAATGACGATTAACATATGTTTTCCTTTCGGTGGTCAAGATGTTTAGCATATGTTAAAGGGATTTCAAACGACAGTTTTTCAACATTTTATTGTGGAGTAAACGATTTAACACTCTCTAGTATTTTGTCAAAAGTGTACAATACTCTCTGTATTTGATAAATAAACTTATTACCCTCTGTGTTTTAAAAATGTAGTTGAATGCCCCCTGTGTTTTAAAAACGTACCTGAATATCTCCTGTGTTTTATAAATAAGCTGATTACTCCATGTATTTTAAAAACATAATTGAATATCCCCTGTTAAAATGAACGATTTTTCTAACGGATGCGGGTATTTAACTACTTTTTTAAAAACACAGGGATATCTTCAGCTACATTTTTAAAACATAGGGGGTAATTAGTTTATTTATAAAACATAAGCGGGTATTTAGTTATGTTTTTAAAATATAGAGAAATAATCAGCTTATTTATAAAATATGAATAATATTATATACTTTTGACAAAACGCATAAAGTGTTAAGTCACGTACTCTTTTATTGTCAGTTAACTTGTCAATAGATTCAAACTCCTGTTCCCGTCCATGCTTGTAATTTGAGAGAGCTATGAATATAAATACAAATGGTCAAATAGGACAAGAACTTTCGAAAACAAATAAATGTGTGGTTGTGCAAAATTGTCTATGTTTTTTTTTGGGAAAATAGTTCATATAATCTCCATTGTTTCTCATTTTCTCAAATTAGTCCCCATTGTATGGACTCACCTACACTAGTCCTCAATGTTTCAAAAATACTCCCAAATTAGTCCCCAGTATTAAATATAGTATTAAATTTAACATAAATAAACACTATTTATAGGGATAAAATAGTAAAAGCAATCCATCTTTTCCTTCACCTGATACCACCACCGCCGCTGCCGCCTTGGCCATTGCCGCCACTACCACAATCAACAAAAAAAGAAAAAGAAAACAGCCCCATTTACATACATCACACACAAACTCATACACAAATCAACTTCATTGTAACAACTCAAGCAATTTCACAGAAACAGAATGAAGAGAACAAGACCCTTAATGTATTTTGAGCTTTAGAGGAAAGGAAATTATAGAGAAATAAGAAGAAAATTAAAGAAGATGAAGGTGACGATGGTGGTGGTGGCGGCGACGTATGTGTGTGTTGGTAAGTTTGCTAGTAGTTCAGTTGAGGCATGGGAATTATCCCATCATAGCATAATTTTTTTTTTTTTTTTTGGTCAAACATCATAGCATAATTAATTTGTCCCTTTTCTGTTTGTTTAATTGTTGCAGTGGCATGACCAACTCGAACTACACTGAGCTAAATCAATTATATGAAATCTACAAAGAGAAAGGTTTGCTTTTGAATTCTGTGTATGTATGCTATTTTCATCCATGTACTGGTAAATGACAGCCGAAAACATCTATCTCCAACCATTTCCCCTAACCGAAACCAATGGCAGCAATACAGCTCGTCTTTATAAGTTCTTGAAGTCTGGTAAATGGGGAAACTTTGGAGATGATATTCAGTGGAACTTTGTGAAGTTCCGTGCACATACAACACACAAATCACATACACAAACTCAATATACACAAATCACATACAATAAAAACACCAACATACCGCCGCCACCACCATCATCACTTTTGCCAACAGAGAATGGGTTGGTTTTTTCCCTTTTTTTTTGTGGGGGGGGGGGGGGGGGGGGGGGGTGGTGTTACTTAAAAATATATATATATATAGTTTAGTGGTATTTTAGTCATTTGATACCGTGGGGACTAATTTAGGACTGTTTTTAAAACATTGAGCACTAGTTTGGGTGAGTTCAAATAACGGGGACTGATTTGAAAAAATGGAAAACAATAGGGATTATATGAACTATTTTTCCTTTTTTTTTTAAATTCAAAAAAGACGTACAGTTATACAACATATATGTAACCAGAAAAAATTAATTTTGTAACTTTCCATAAATAAGTGATTAACTTTATCACGGGATCAAAATTTTGGTAAACTATCTATGTTTCAGCTGTGTGGTGTTTTGAAAAAAAAAGAAAAAAAAAAAAAGAAAAAAACAAGCCGTGTGGTGTGACTGTCAATGTTGGAGGCCTATAATCGGGGAAACCGAGAAAAGTATTCAGTGAGGATTCTGCTACCAAACATAATTTATATCTCGATAATAGATTCGCGTGGAAATTTATAATTGGTGTACAGTCTTTAGAAAAGGCTTAAAAAATGCTGCTCTTTTTCAAGCGTGACAATAACACGTGTTTTAATTGTGATGGTCTGTCTCACCACCACAAATTAAACAAAAGTTACTGACGTTAGGGATGGCAACGGGTACCTATTTTATTCGAAATCGATGAATAATCGTCTGATAAAAATTCGATAACAAAAATTAATAAGAAATCCGTTAAGGTTTGAATTTTCAAAAGAGAAACTGACAGATAAACTGATAGATTTTAGTTTTTAATATTAAAAAAAATTGAAATTCGAAATCCAATTATATATATATATATATATATATATATATATATATATATATATATATATAAAATAATATTAAATTTATAAAAATATTAAATTATTTTCCCTAATAGAGGTCCAATATATTATTTTATGTATTTTAAATTAGCTAATAGTGCAGATATAAACTAGAATTCCTCAACTCCATTTTGACTCTCATTTTCATTTCCCTCTTTTTCCATTTCACTAAATTTGACTCTCATTTCATGTCATTTTCATTTATCTATCTTCTTTCTCTGCTCCACTCTCTCACCAAAAAATATCTCTCGAACTTTCCCTTCTCTCTCTCCAAGGCCTTGGTTTGATTTCGATTAACACAACAAAATCGAATGCCATAGCCAACACAAAATGATCAAATCACTCAACACATGGACAAGGAACAACATGTCGGAAGAGTAATACAAGTCATGTTTGATGAAGATGCCATCTACACTCATTTCAGTGATTTCACTTCACATCATTTTCAAACCGAAAATCAACCTTCATCAGGTTTGACCCCCTTTGACCCTCCTCTCTCTTTGTATTTTTTCAACTTTCAATATCGTATTAATTTTATTTATTTATTACCAGCAAAAGCTTAACAACTTAATTATTTTGATAATTTTTTTAGTTGAATCCAAAAATATCTACTAGTGAACTCGATTTCTTGCACTTACGGCGTGCTTGCTGTGAGATTTACTCACATATTTGTTTGCTCCATTGACTGAATCAGTTATGAGAAACTGAAGTTATGTTTATATTTAAAACAATTATTTCCTAACAATTAAGATCTATTTTTTTAATTTGACCTTTTTTTATAGCAAATTCAAGGTCATTTAAATTAATTTTTTTTAGATAATAGGTTTCGGATTTGGATAATCCCAATTTTTTTAAGCCCGTGGATTTCGATTTTGGATAACAATTTTAAACCCGTCGGTTTTCGGTTTTGGTTTCGGTTTTTGATTTGCTAAACGGTTTTGGTTTCGGTTTTACCAAAAACCGCGGATAACCAACTTGTTGCCATCCCTAACCCCCGTTATCAGCATAGACGGATCCATTTACACAGTGGCGGATGTAAGTTAAGTTAAGAGTTTTATGTATTTTTTTAAAAAAAAATTAAATAATTATGTCCCAATTGAAAACTAATAATATTTATAAAGTTCAAAAATTATGTGTTTATGTTCCTATTGAGAAATTTTTTTAGATCTGTCCCTACATTTACATACAAATCCATTGAAATATTTATTCCCAAAATTTTAAGCTTTCCAAGTGTTCTATTTTTCAAAACCATTAAAACCCGCATAATTTATAATCATTATTAACTTTCCTTTATATATATCATCTAATAATTGACCAACGGAATAGTTAACAATAAAACTTAATAAATATTTATTAAAAATGAAATTGAATGAGATGGAAAGGTATGGGTGGTTGGTAGGAGTTGGTGATTGTAGTATGTGTGTGTGTGTGTTTGACGAATAAGAGTTGGTGAAAATGGTAGCTGGTGGTGCTTGGATCCTCTATAATTTTATTATTTACAATTTCATACAATATTTTTTCGGATTAATATTATGTGTCACTAAATCTTATCTACGTACCACATTAATTTTACTAAACTGGTTTTCTAACTATAGTTAAAAAGTGTTAAATACCAAATCTAAACTACCATATTTAATTACCAAATAAATATGGAAGCATATGATTTAAAAAATATAAAACAACACACAAAAAACACAAAAGAAAAAAAAATAAGAAAATGATAAATGCAACAGCCATGTGTATAGAGAATATATAAGATGTAAGAAAACGATACAATATGTGTTGTATAGACAATATATATGATGTTTATACAAAAGAAAAAAATGCAAGAAAATATCCCATTTATTTTTTTGTGCTCCAAGAATTACGTTTTCCAAAAGTGCTTAAAGCATCAGTTAGAAAACGATATCGAAGTTGGACCAAAAAAAAAATGAAGCCATTAGATTTTTTTTTCCAAGTCATATGATTTCTTTTTTCTTTGTGGATCCTTTTATTGTTGTCCCATGAGTTAGGTTTTGACTTTCATTTCAAAGGATAGGTTAATCTTTGATATTTGATATAAGGATAGAAAAGGTTTTTTTTCATTGAAATGAAATTGAAAAAGTAGATAATACTAAGAGAGGTCTATCAATTTTAACATTTATCTACATTTTTTTATTTGAAAATTTCTTGTATTTTCATATGATATATTCATTTTTATCTTCTAAATATGATTTCTTATGCTTTCGCAAACACAATCATACCTTACATAGTAAACAAGTTAATTCGAATTAATTTATGAATATTAGAATTTATATGATTAATAATATTTATTCAACAAATTCGATTGATTGATATAAGTTGATTTTCTACTATGATAAATTGATGAAACAATAGTCGGTCCAATAGTTGGTTCAACGGCTGCAACAACTATAGCAAAAATTGAGAAAATCTCTCTTTTTAATTGACGATTATAAAAAAAAAACCAGAAAATGTTACTAAATTGATATTAACTGCATTCAATATAAGTTCAAGGCACATAAGGGCTCTAACCATATTTCAACTTGTGATCAATCCATAGATGTCGGTAGAAAATAAATAGGCACTCAAAACAAGTACATGTTAAAGTATCATTATTAACCAACTCCATAGAAAACTAAAGACCAATGAGATTTCGACAGTAGTGGATGTAATTGATATTACTTTATCCCCACAATATATACAATAGAAATTTGTATCCCTAATCTTTAGTTTTTATTACTTGACCTCCTCAATAATTTAGCCAATTAAAATGTCTGTCGTAATACTTAATATAATATGAATGTAAAGACTATCCCTTCTTTGTATATAATCTTTATACGCAGCCTTCACAAATTTTGTGAATTTTATTAATTGTAGGAAGACCAATCACCATCTTTTTTTCTTCTCAAAAGTTCCAACCCACACTCCACAGCAATTCCCTCAGCAAGGCTATGCAGCACCTCCAGCATAAGGTTATCCGTTCCTTAGGGCCCATACGGCACCCTTGACAATTAAGATGTCCATAATGTAAATGCCAAAGATAAGAACCATCCACGCTTTAACTTTTGAAAGCAAAATTCTAATTCATCTTCATAGTGAGAGGGAAAACATTGTTTGATTGCATCCTTGCTTCTGCGACAGTCTGGTTGCTTTTCTTGTCAATAATGGTACACTGTTCATCATAAAAAATCAGCTTGTATCATTTTCTTAGCATCTGCACAACACTTGACAGATTTTTAGTAACGCAACGGGCATATAAAACATCGTGGATTAGCTTCCATCTTTGTATTGAACGACAGTGGTTCCTTTTCCTTCAACCTTTATTAGCTTTCTATCTCCAAGCTCCGCTTGAGAAGAGAATTTTTCATCAAACTCAACGAACGCTGCTCGATCACTCATCATATGCTTGCTGCAGGCGCTGTCAGTGTACCAAATATTTTGCTGATTTTCCTTTATCGTCATACATGAAAATAGCATCTCCACATCATTCTCCTTTGAAAAATTAGCTTCATCTTTGCCTCCATTTTTATTTTGGTACCCACAATCTTTTTGTGAGTGACTCAAAATTTTGCATTTAGTCCATCTAAAATGACAATCCTTAGACTAATGATTGGATCTTTTGAAAATAAGACAATAACAATAGGATTTATCAGTCTATCTTTTCTCGTTGTTGTTTCCTTCATTAAAATTTTCACGACCTCTACTATGTTGCCCCTTCTTAGAGAATCACCCCATCTTTTTCCTTGGCCTCCTTTGCTGAACTTATTCTCGGATACGTTAATTTTGGATTGAAATGTTTGATCCAAAGGCTATTTTTCAAACTTAGACTATTCTTTGTTTGTGAACTTCAAGTGATCCCATCAACTCATATATTGAAAGCTTAGTCAAATCCTTCGACTTCTCAATGGAAGCTACTACATGATCGTATTTCTGTGGTAAACTTTTAAGAATTTTTTGAACAGTCCTCCTTTCTTTGATTGTGTCGCCACAACTTATTTGATTTACAATCTTAGCGGTTCGTGAGAAAAAGTCGCGCACCTTCTCAGCTTCCTTCATTTCTAAAGTGTCAAAATTTCTCCAAAGAGTTGGAAGCTTGACTGGAATAGTTCTATCAG
Organism: Ehretia macrophylla; assembly: GCA_037974665.1. Classification (NCBI taxonomy): domain Eukaryota; kingdom Viridiplantae; phylum Streptophyta; class Magnoliopsida; order Boraginales; family Ehretiaceae; genus Ehretia; species Ehretia macrophylla. Next base: position 69,159,073 of record CM075764.1, read on the forward strand.
AACCTTGGAACTCCTTTTTCAAAACATCCCATGCTTCTTTTGTGTTCTTCATCCCAAAAATTCGGGAGAATATTGTCTTGCTCACTGTTTGCTGAATGATTCTTAATGTCGATGCATTTATGCTTACATTTTCTTTAAATTCTTTTTGTTGTGATTCTGACAACATTTCTTTTATGTTTCTTTTAAGTTCTAACCATGTTTCTTTTGTAGCTTCTTTAAGTGGCTCATCGTAGCCATACTCTACGACATCCCACAAATGTAATGAGATAAATATTGTCTCCATTTGAGAGCTCCAGTAATCATAATATTCTCCTTCAAATATGAGAATGGTGGGAATAGTGAAAGAAAGAGAGAGGGAAGAAGCGGAGTAGAAAAATTGGTCAACTCATCAGGCTCAAGTCCTGTCTCCACCTAAGAAGAACTTGAGATGATGGGAGAACCGGCAGCAATGAAATGTTTCTCCAACAAAGGTCCTCTGGGTTTTGCATACAAGAGTTCACTGTAATTTTTTGGGTAAATGTTTTATATTTTCTTGTGGATAAGATTGAAATTATGGATCTGATAGCTCGAGATACCAAAAATTATTGGCACAACATAAGGTAGTAGGCTAATTTTATGCAAATAGATTGCTAAATGGAAGAGAAATTAGCTTAAGTTGTACTTGAGTGATATAGGGGAAGGTAAGATGCAAGTTTTGTGTAATGGAGCATCTTGAAAAATATAGGATAAGATAGCTGACGGAACAATAATAAATGCATTTAATTCAAAATTCAGCCGTTCTCGAGGGCTATGCCAGCGTCCATCAGAAGAAGATTCAATTTACACTGATTTATTGTGTCTTAACATATGACAGATTATATACCTGCACCTATAGCAAACCATGAATAATACTTGTACTGGGAAGTGTCTGCTGATAAATCGACTACAAACCTGGGGGTTTAAGCAGCCAAACGATATATATCTTCAACATCAATAGGAAGTGAAAGAGCACGTTTAACAAATTCTGGAGTATGCGTATTTCCCTTCCTCGTGTTAAACCGCGATCCTTCTCTAACTTCTACCGCGGCCATATTACACTTGTAATCATAGTTCGCGAATCATAAATTATATCGTGAATCGAAATATCATTTTTTTGAATCGTGAATCGTACCAATTCGGTTACAAATTTTAAAAATAGATGATAATTGATATATTATGTTTCCATTAACAGTTTTGAATTGAAATTATTTATTTGATATATTTTTTGTTACTTTTTTAGGTTGTTTACTTGTTCCTGACAACCGAAACAATTAGATATTAGAAGATAATATTTATTATTTAGCCTTTAGTAGTTTAGTTTATAAGAAAATTAATTGTAACTTATGTGTAAAGACAAGAATATGTTAAGTTTGTGACAAATAGAAAGGGAACATAATAGACCAATTATCATACAGTTTTAAGTTTGTGACCGAATCGGTACGATTTACGATTCGATACAATTCACGATTCGATACGATTCACGATTCAAAAAAATAATATTTCAATTCACAATTTGATTAACGATTTGACAACTATGGTGACAATGATGCTTGTTGAAAGTATTGTCAAATAAATTGGGCAAAGGCTGGGCATATGGAAGAAAAAATTGAAAAGTTTTTTGGTGCAAGCATTTTGGGTTGGTTGCACACTGTGCAAGAAGAATTACTGTGCAGCTGAGACTTTTTCCACGTGGAGCTTTGAACTTTGGAGAATAATGAGCCTATAAATAAAGAACTCATTCCCAACTTCAATATCACGGATCAAAGTGAGTATCTCTCTGATCAGAGTCCTCTTCTCTGGTCACAGACAAGTGTTCTAAAGTCAAAGAGAAAAATGTAGGTTCCTCCTGAGATTTAGAGTGATGACTGTTGTAATCTCAATGGAAAAAATATAGGTTCTTATTGAGATATAGAGATAGTAGTCCAAACTCAGAGAAAAAAAAATGTAGCTTCCTCCTGAGGTTCAGAGAGAATAATGATATGTTTAATCTGAGGGTTTCTTCTCCTTCATTGTTGTCTTTATTTTATGAGTGAGAGTAAGTTTCACCTATTATAAGAGATAGTTTAATGGTTCTCTCCTTGTATTTTAGAGAGAAGGTGAGCTAGTTTCTCATATAACAAGAGAGAGAGTGATGGTTGTCTCTTTATGTTAGAGAGAAAGTATTGTAAAATACTCTAAATCATAGTGAAATCCTCATATACTTGCCTGTGGTTTTTTTCTCAATTTGTTTGAAGGTTTTCCTTTAAATATGGTATCTCAATTATCTACTGTTCTCAATCTTATTTTAGATGCGTGATACTGCTTGGCTCTGATCATTCTGCTGCCCTACTACCAAACACTACTAATTGCAAATTATTTATCAAAAATACTGATAATTTTTTAGGGAGAAAAAAACTTTTAGTCCCTCAGGTTTTGGAAAAAAGCCCAACAAGTCCCCTAGATTTTTAAAATGCCCAAACAAGTCTCTCCCGTTAACTTCCGTCAACCCCATTTTAACGCCTTAGGGGTAGTTTCGTCATTTTGCACTTTTAAAATTAAAACCAAAAAAAGGTTATGGACCTAGTGGAGCCACGTGGACTCCATTAACTCCACACTAAGCTGCGGGAAAAAAATACTCACACACTCGATATACACACACAAAACACACATTCGTAACTTTTTGAGGAAGAAGAAGCCATGTAAAGCGCTGATCCAAGCTCGATACAACAATTTATGTTCGCGGGTTACTTTGGTTGGGCAATAATATAGCTTATAAAGGTTAGTTTCGTTAGATTTTTTGTTTTTCTTATCTCTATTTATTGATTTTGAAGCTAAAGTTTAGGGTTTTATGATTAAAAGCTAAGAAATCTATAATGCATGTATTTTCGCTTTGTTATTATGTACTATACATCTGTATTGCTTGAGAAATTGCAAGTTTTTTATATTATTATTATCAATTTATTTATTTTTTGCAATGTCTTTTATACTTCCTTTGACATACTTTGCTGACAATAAAAAAACTCAAGATATCAATGTAAGCAGAGTTCTAGAAGCCATTAATAAATCCTTGTTGAGAATGTGCCTTGTTATGGATGAGTTGTTGCTTAATATTTCTTGAGAATGAAGTTAATGTTTTTGATAGTCCTAAGCTGAAGATTAACATATTAAAAATTTTAGTGCTCTTGAGGGAGTGAGAAGGCTTATAATGGATGAGGTAGACCCTTCTTCTCTTTCCTTTTTTTTTTTTTTATCTCCCTACTGAACCTCTGGTTCCATGTAATAAGAATACCCTGAGTTTTCTTTTTCTTTTTTCAATTTTTTTGGGATTAAGTCTCACTTTTCTTTGGTGGGAATTTTACATTACAAGAAAACTCAGTTTCGGCGACAAGCCCTCGTCGTGCCCTCACTTTTCAGTGAGGGCTGGGCGAGGGAGGCCGTTCCCTCGCCGTTTTGCCGAGGGACATGACGCGTTCCCTCGCCGTTTCGAGGAGGGACAGGGCCTTCCCTTGCCAATTCGGCGAAGGACATGTTGTTCGCTCGCCGATTCGACAACAGACAGGCCTTGCCCTCGCTGATTCGAGTAAAAAAAGAAAGTGAAGTCCTTCGCGCAAAAAATATAAATTATATGAAAGAAAAAAAAAGTGCCAAAAAAAATATAATAAACAAAAAGAAAAAGTGGAAAAAAACAAACTAATAGCTAATTAATATAATTATTTTGATGAAAATATGAAAAAACAAATTAATTAAACAAGTAAAAAAGTTAATATGAGAAACAAAAAAAAAATAAAAAAACAAAATAATATCTAATTAATATAATAATTTTGATGAAAATATGGAAAATCAAATTACTATATAAAACAAAAAATTAAGATATTGCTGATGAAAAACCAACAATTAAGATATTTTCTTCTAAGATAATAAACAAAAAAAAAGTGTAAAAAAACAAACTAATAGCTAATTAATATTATAATTATGATGAAAATATTAAAAAATAAATTAATTAAACAAGTAAAAAAATTGAATTGAAAACAAAAAAAAAAAGTGAAAAAAACAAACTAATAGCTAATTAATATACTAATTATGTTATTAATATGTAAAAAAAAAGTGAAGATAAAAAACAAAAAAAAGTGAAAAAAAAACAAAACAAATTAATATTTAATTAATATAATATTCATGATGAAAAAAACTTAAAGTTAATTAATTAAGATAAGAAAACAGTAAATATAATAATAAAAAAAAAGTGAAGATAATAAACAAAAAAAGAAGTGAACAAAAACAAAACAAAGTAACATTTAATTAATATAATATTCATGATGAAAAAAAAATCAAACAAACTAATTAAGATAAGAAAATAGTAAATATAATAATAAAAAAAAGTGAAAAAGAAATAGGTGACGGACCAGTCTGTCTCCCAAATTTAATCCAATGGGCCTCCCCATTGGTTTCTGGGCAACGGCCCAGTCTCACGCTGGGCCGTCGCCCAGAATTAGATGCCTCACTTGATCGATAATTTCAAAATCCAAAAAACATCTAACCCTCACCCCCCTCCCCCATTCCCGTATCCCTTACCCTCTAACCCCTTTACCCGTGTACCCTAACCCCTCAACGTGGCAAACCCACCCTTCACCTGTAATGCCTAGAATTTCATCACATCTTTTTTAAATAACTGTTGCATATATTTTTGAGCATTTTTATGTGCATTTCTTTTCTTGTTTAATTGTTTTATTTAGATGATACTATTCATAAGAAATTTGAATGTTTTAAATGCTCGATTTAATATTTTTGCTAGACTACATAACATATAAAAAGAGTCAGGAAATGGTAGTTTTGAGCTTTGAAGGCCAAGAGTATGCGTTTGAAAAATATTTTTCGCGTCACTTCAATAGTGTTACGTATCATAAACATTGTTTTAAACTAGTTGGCATTTGAGTTGAGTTTTAGCATAGTTGACCAAGATTTTTGTGGCATTTGACTTAAGTTAAAAATACTACACATACACATATTCATAATAACTCACACATATGCATAACAAATTCAAAAACCAAAGCAATTAATTCCCAAAATACCCCCCGCTACCTGTCAGCCATAAGTAAGCAAAGGAAGGAGATTTTGCTTTCAATCTTGGTGGCTTGGCCTTGCATTAACACTCTACAACTAATTTCAAGTGGTTCTAAGCACCTTCAAGCCTTCCAAAGCTCTTGCAAGTGAGGGAGTTAGTTTGTATTTGTTGATTAAAGTTTATGTCAAGTTTTGAAATTTTGTGATTTATTGTTTTTGGCTATTGTTGTGCTCATATAATGCTAGACACAAGTTATTTATGATCTTTAGACCATGTTTGTGTTGTGAAATAGCTTTTGCCATGGTTAAAACTTGAATTTTCTAAGAAGATTATGAATAGTGGCCAAAAGTTAGGGTTTTGATAAAACTTGCTAATTAGAATGAATTGAGGCTTCATTTAGGTGTTCTAGGCTCTAGTGAATCTAGTTGGGAGGCCACATGAAGTTGAATCACCCGAAATTAAGCAAAATGGCAAAATTAGCTAACTCTAAAAAGTGAATTTTTCACGTAATGCAATCCGGGCACGTTTTGGCTTTGGATTAAGTATCCTTGGGCTATGGAAGCACTTTTGGTGCTTTCGTTGCGTGAAATTGGGGTCTGGATAGGGTAGGTGTAGTTAAAACCCGCTCGGGACCTTCTCTAGCTTTTGCCTCCCAAATGGGTTTTCATGACCTTGATAGGTGTCTTTTGGTTTAATTAGGAATGTAGAATGATTAGATTGTGGTTTTATAACTTTGAAATGCGTATAGGAGAAGAATAACTTGGTTAAAGAAAGGGAAAAAAAGTAGTATTTTACTACTGTGATGCTTATAAGTGTTTGTAGATGTGATATTATGTACTTATATGATTATCTAAAGTGTAATTGAGCTATTTGAGAAGGTAGTGGGAAAAGATAAGTTGTTTGCCTCTTTTGGGATTAGAACATTGAGTCTCGTATATAAGTAAAATTGCTTAGTTGTCAAAGGGGAAATTGTAACGCCCCGATCCCTCAGGAGACCGGAGGCTCTAATAGTTATGCTAATCATAACCCAATTTCAACCCAGTCACAAAATTTAGGGAAAACGGACAGAGTTTTCCCTATTTATAGAACTATTTGAAAACCTATAAACTACAACATACAACCACAAGAGCATAATCTACAACTTCAGAAGAGAAAACAATTGAAGTTATTACAAACCACTAGCACCTAACTATTACCCAAGACTAAAACTTTAATATTACATTTATTAAGATAACACAAATACATACATGACTATAAGGTCTCAAATAGTATACAGGCTTATATGGGACACAGTCTTCCTTGTTCTACACACTGAGAGAGTAGGCAGGCCACACAGGAGGAATTCTCATTTCTAGCTTATAACACTGATCCTGAAAGGTGTTAGAAACGAGGGTGAGTATACAACATGTATACTCAGTGAGGGAGGTGATGCAGGAAATTGAGGAATGCTTTCATGAGATGCAACAAGAATAATAACATATACAACACAAAATAACAAAGTTAATTAGACAAGTATTTAACCACGTATAAAAAGGACACGGTTCCATGTTTGTCTTCAATCACGAGCCACAAGCCAAGATCTTCAAGCAAGTGCTGGCAAAACCCTTATTCATCTAAGTTAGGGTACTCCGGATGTATCCCGATCCTACGACCCTTTTCTCCTGAGGTAGGTCCATATGCCCAGCAGGTGAACCACACCTCTGGGATAGTGGAGTATACTCAACGAGAAAGGGAATAAGCACCATGGTAGTCGAGCGAGCACGGCAAGCCCGACGCCGCCCGTGTTTCTCGACACTACGATGTCCAAAAAGGTTGTGCAACCCTGACACGAATTCAAGAATTCATGAGATAATATCAAACAAACATGAGTAACCACGAGATAACAAATAAATGGTACATGTAAAATTTATCAATTAGTTAAATCATATAATCTAAAAACAATGAAATAAACTAAGATGTACAAAAGGGTTAAAGACTCCCTCACCTCGGTTTAGACTAAGTATGCAAGAGAATAGCTTAGATTTGTTCCATCCTTGAATTAGCTCAAAGTGCAACCCTAGCTTATTCATATAAGTATAATACTTAGCCATCAAAACTAGTATAATACTATGCAAGTAAATTAGCATAACACCTTAACAATTGATTATACCAACTCCAACTTGACTATTATGAAAATTCAACAAACAACAATAGAAGTTCTATAATCACTTATATATTTTATATTATCACATAGCCCAAGTAGTAATACAAGTAACCAAACATTAGTAGGTGAAACAGTGGCACAGATAAAATGACTAAAGTTAGCAACTAGTAGCAAGAGTGTAGCTATAACTATTGGCAACTAATTCTCTTCAATGACCAAGGTAGCTTTGCAAATAAACTATAAGCTCACTAAAGCTCAATATTCATACACTTAATCAACTATTGATAATCTAAACATTAGCACATAGAAAGGAGTATAACTATGTCAATGATAGGTCCAACTTAAGTTAATTACAACTATTTGATAATTAAATTTCTATTTTAAAATGATAGGTCCAACTTAAGTTAATTAGATTTAACATTTGTTGGTCTACTATCTCTTGCACTTCTCTTATAAACACAACTCACTAATAACTCAAGTAAAGAATGTTCAAGTAACATTCACAAGCAATTGCAACTAAGGCTAATTCAAGTTCAACTATTTCTTAATCTTGATGTTTATTCAATCTCCCAATTTATTATGAATTACATGTACCCTATACTGCTTATACATTCTCTCTCTCTTTCTCCATAGTTAAGGTTAGTAATTCAATTAATTCAACAACATCTCATTACATGGCTATTTAACAACTTCCTAGCTAATCTAATCAATCATTTTCTAATTCAATTTAACTATAACTATCTACTCTTTACATTAGTCACTAATATACTTGCTTGCATCATTTCACATTAAAGTCAAGACATACTTTCTTTAATTCAATGTTAAGTAACATGTCAAGATATTTCTTATGGTTTCCTAGTTTACTACTCTCCATAAGTATGTTAGTCTCATGCATTAAGTTAGGTTATCTATTCAGGCTACGATTTAGTTATACTAACCAACATGTACCACATTCTCTAGCCTTCCTTAAACTCCCTAGTTAACATTCCTACAATTCAACTTCATTATTAATTCATTTCCAAACAAGAACTTACCCAAGGCCTTACTAACACGCCTATCTTTATTCACTACCTAATAACTTTAGCTTAGTCATAGTTCAAACTAATTCTAAACTCTCATTACACAAAGACATATAGTAGTACATTTTAGTCTAGTCTAGTCCCATACTATCTAGACTAACTTGCAACCAATACACACGAGGACAAGGGGAAGGGAAAAAAAAAACGCTGGCAGGAACTGTCTAGCTCACACCTATTCACATGCTTCTCGGAAATCATCCAAAAAACGAGAACTTAGAGCTAGAATGTTACCAAGTCTTAGAAATACACTTTTGTTCTACTATGAATCTACTACAACATATCCAAAATTCAGCTAATTTCATCAACGTTTGCTAGGTCAAATTGGTCCTACAACGCAGATATGCAAATCTGTCCAATTTTTCTAGATTTCGTAACTCATGTTTTTTTTCCCAATTATTTCACTATAAAACTAATTTCAAAGCTCTACTACACATGAATCCTCATATATATCATATACAACATAATAACAAGACACTACAACACATATAATTCAATAACCAAGCTAAAACTAAGCATTAAGGCTCTAACTTTATTTTTTTCCTTTTAAATTCAATAAGGCAATACTACTTTTAGCCAAGTTTTATTTAACCTAAGAATCTTGATAACCCCAACTACAATTATGGGACCTAATTCAAGCACTAAACTAGTGTTTAAGGCTCTAAATGTATTAATTCTAAGGTGCACATGCAAAGGATCGTTAAAATCAACAGTCTCAGAATTCGATAAATTTTAACGTGAGGCCATTTTAACCACCCAACAACTCATATCTAGTGTTAGAATTAAGTTTGGAGCATTATTTCTCGAGTTTGCGTGAATAGTGCCCGTTCGAAACTTTTGAAAAATGATTTCATACATAGGCTATCTAAACACATGAAACAACCTCAAAAGCTTGTTCTACTACATCTATAGGTACCATATATAGCAATTATAAGCGTAATATGAAGCATATATAACATATTCAAAATTTGACATAATGAAAATTTGAACTAAAAATGCAAATTTTCCAAAAACCCTCACCAAACTTGAGATGTAGATGCAAAGGGGAATGTTTTTGATGGATTGGAATTAACTTGGAAGCCTTGAATGATCAATTTGAGCAAAACCCTTGATTTTTTCTTCTTCCCCTCTTTTTCCTTCTTTGGTCGTTGGCTTCCCTGGCTTTTCTTTCTTTTTCACGTTTTTGTCCCCACAAATCTGATTCTCTTTTGTTTTTTTTCTTTGTTTTTTTGATGTTGTGTTTGCTTTGCCTTGGTTACATATAATATATAATAAAAAATTAAGTCATAAACCACCAAATTGGCACCAACGAAAATGCTTCTGATTTGCTTTGTTCTTTTGTTTATCAATTAGTTTACTTTATAATGCCAACTATATAAATCCAATAAGAACTAATATAATATGCTAAGACTAAGATGGCTAATAAATGTAATTGGGCTTGGGCTTGGGCTTGGACTTAATAATTAATCTAGGCCTAAATTAAATTAAATGCTAGGCCCAAAAGAAAATAAACTAAGTCCGATTGAAATAAAACTAGGCCCGAATAAAATAATAGCTAAGCCCGAACAGATCAAAATCACTTAATTCTACCCTTATGGACATGCAATACACAAAAAGAACACTAAACGAATTCACGAAATAACTTAAATAAAATAAATATGAAAGTAGATAAAATAAAATAAAAATCAACTCTAGGCTCAGGAAAATACTAGTCAATTAATTAAATGTAATAAATAATAAATATAAGATCATCTTTTTCGATAACCCTTTTAAATTCAATTTAAATAAATATAATTAATATTGAAAATAGTCTAACTCGTTCGGGTCCGAGCCCGGGCTTATTGTTCGAACAATAAAACAAATTAATTTTAAAACATGTAAAATAATTTTAAATAATTAAAACAATAAAAGAAATGTCTTGGACAAGTCAGTTAATTATAAAATAAAAGTAAATAAATATCTATGCACGTAAAATTTATGAACGTAAACCCAAAAATAAATATATATTAAATACGAATTTCAAAAAATAACATACTTTAATTTTTACCCAGGGCTCAGGGTTCACTTTTAAATAATGATAATAAATTTGCTAAATGCATAAAACAATTTCATGTAATTTATATGTCAAAATAATAGGTTATTTATATTATTTACATTAATTAAACATAAGTTACTTAATTTTCAAAAAGAATGTAAAACTAGTCTACTAAATAAATGTCATTTATTAAATGAACAAGAATCACATATAAAGACTTAATCAAACACATAAATATATGCAAGTAAATATGCAAATAAATATGATATGCATGCACTAGGTCTCGGGCGTCACAGAAATAGTGTCAAAGTTTAATTAACTATTAGAGATTGCTTTCCAATTGATTGATTCGGTGTTTATATGCATTTGTATAGCATGTGTATACCCTATTGGTGAGATTTGTGATTTGAGTTGCTTAGATACCTTGTTGGGATATGAGCATATTTTGATTGTATTGTTATATTACTTCTAAATTGTAACTATATGCGAGGGCATTAATGAGTTAAATGCATGCTAGAGAATGAGAGGTACATGATAATTGTATTATATTATAAGTTTAAAGTGTAGTCACTTTTGTTGCTATGAGGTGGAATGATTCATTACCTAGGCTGTTAGAATTCTAGTGCAGTGAATGTCATTTGCAAGATCAAAGAAATGATTTAAAGTTACTTGCATAGTATTATGTGAGAATATGTTGTATCTTGTCTATATGGTTGTACTGTTTTTATTACATGTTAGTGTCTTGGAATTGGTCAACTAATAATTAATTATGCTTATGTGAAGTGTTTATTTACTTGGAGAAGTTTGTGAGTTGAGTCATTAATGTGATTTTATTGTGTTGGTTACGAATGTCTCTAGGAGATTCTTTGTGATAAGTATATGTTCTATTATATGCTAGGGTTGCTCCATTGAGCCAATCTAAGGTGTTAAAAGTAAACTGACGCTAGTTCTTGTATCCTTTAGCTACCTGGTAGAGGTGAAGGAGTCTGCATCTTTTCTGTGCATTTTAACTTATTTTAATGTTTCTAGATTATATTATTTGGTAATTGATAAAGTTTATACGTATTATTTAATTGCTATCTTGTGTCTTTTATTGTTATTTGTGATTGACTGCGAGGGTGGCCTACTTTGTCGTTCCTCTTATATGACATTTGATAAGCTTGGCTCTCGTGTTCTTGACTCAGGGTTGCGCAACATTTTCGGACATGGTAGTGTCGAGAAACACGGGCGGCGTCGGGCTTGCCGTGCTCCCTCTACTACTATGGTGCCTATTCCCTTTCTCGCTGAGTATACTCTACTACCTCAAAGGCGTGGTTCACCTGCTGGGCAAATGGACCTACCTCAGGAGAAAGGGTCATAGGATTGAGGTATATCCGGAGTACCCCAATTTGGAAGAGTAAGGGTTTGTCGGCACTTGCATGAAGTTCGTGGTTCGTGGTACTAGATTGAAGACTTGAAGTGAAATTGTATCCTTTTAATATGTGGTTAATTACCTGTTTACTTGGTTGTGTTATTTGGTGTTGGAAATGCTATTATCCAGTTGCATATCATGTTGCATGCCCCGATTTGCTGCATCACCTCCTTCACTGAGTAACTTTGGTTACTTATTCCTCATTTTAACATGTTACATGTGCAGTTAGAACAATTACCTTGAGTGTTGTGTTGCCGGTTGCTTATCTTGCTGAGGTTTAATCCCTTTGAAGATGTGTGTTATTATATTATATCTTATTTTGAGACCTTTGAGGCCCTGTATGTATTAATGATAAATTTTGTGAGTTATAATTAAAGTTGTAGTCTTTAATATTTAGTGGCTTAGTTGGCATGTAATAGCTAAAGATAGACTTTATTGTCTTTTGATTGCATGCTCGTGTGGTTATGGTTTTTTGTCTAAGGCTCGGATAGCCTTGAGACTGGGAAAAGTTGGACAATTGAAGTTGAGGTGTTGTATTGTGATTATACTTGCTACTTGTAAGTTTTGATTAGTCCTATAAACAGGGAAGATTCTGTCTGTTTTCCCTAAAATTTTGTGCCCGAGTTTGGATTTGGGTTTAGTATAGTTTGGTTAATAGAAGCCCCGGTTCCGTAAGAGATTGGGACATTACACCACCTGTGGCATCAAGGGTATTTTTTTGGTTATATATTTACACACACACACACACACACACACACACACACACACACCCACACACACACATATATATATATATATATATATATATATATATATATATATATATATATACATATATATAGTTGGAATTTAATTTTTTTGTTTTTTTATTTTTTTATTTTTTTATTTTTTGTTTTTTAATTATTTTCTTATTTTTTTAAAAAAAAATTCAGATATTTATTTATTTTTTATATTCAGATTTATTTTTTGCTTAATTTTTTGATTTCTATTTTTTTATTTTGATTTGGAGTGGAGGATCGGGATTTGATGCTTAAGGGTGTTAAAGAGCTTGCTGATGTTGTTAAAGTGACTATGGGTTCAAAGGTAATCACTTGCTTTGTAAATATTATACAAAGCGTCAATCATATATTTTGTTCACTAACTAGCATTGTATCCTAACTTTGAGTTTGTGTATTGAGCTATTATTTTGGCTAGTAAAAAGTTGGTGGTTGGATTTTATATAAGAGTAAGCAAATCTATTTAATAGTTAAGGCATAGTGAAGGAAATTATAATTAAGTTGAGTTAGTAAAATTGATTGGTTAGATTAATTAGAATTTGAGGACTAGATATTAGCATGCTACTTATTTATTTGTCCTCATTTCTATGCCTGTTGGTGGTAAATGCTAAGAGGTACCTATTGTGTTTTGTGTATGAGTATTCATTTGGTGTATATCTTGAGTGTGCTTAATGTGTGTGTATAAGTAGCTGTTGCTTCATTCTTGGTTCAAATACTTACTAGGCCCATGGTTTACCCTTGTCCCCCAGGACTAACTCATATAATTTACATATAAAAGTTTGTTTAATTTATGTTTTAACATCATAAAGTGTTTGCCTACACTGCGAAAGTATTGCAAAAGAATAGAAAGCAATGGAATGTTTGTAACGTACTGTTCACTGAGCTACAAATCTATTTGAATTAAAAGTTTTACAACTGAAATCAACTTATTAGCTTTGATCTTTTTGGTTTAGATTTTAAATGATGGCCTTATGATTTAATCAGCAGACTTTAGTCAACTAAATCGCTAACTGTAAATGCTGAATGATTAGCTGACTTAAAGTCATCATGGCCATCCCTTAAAATTTTGCAGAGGTTCTCTTTGGCAGGGTGAAAGATATGATAATTACTTTCTCGTGAGGTATAGAAATTTTTCACGATAGTCAATCTAAATATAGATATTGTTCGGTTCCTATATGCATACTATGTGGATGAAAGCATACGTGTTTGACATTTTTTTCCCTTTGTGATTATTATATTTGCTTCGACTGCTAAGATTAATTCTCATAACTTGTTTCACTAGTGGAACAAGTCTGAAGATCATGTTGCACTGATTGTATTAGGATTTGCTGTTGTTGTTGGTCTTTGAGCATCCGTGAATATTGTTTCAGTACTTGCTCCAATTCATTTCTTTTCCTTCTCTGTATGTATGGTAAGGAAATTATTATTGCATACTAAATTTTCTGTTATAACAAATGGGCAGGCAATTGACAGACCAAATAAGAATTTTGGAAAAAACCAACCTACTGGATGTTTCTGTCCATCTCCTTTGAAATTCTTGAGGGAATGAATAGGCTGGTATAGTTATTAGATGTGCAGTTGATCTATCCTAGATATTGGACTCTTTATTCTTATTTCCCGAAGAAAAAGAAAAGAGCATGAAGATACTAGTTTGAAATTTAGCACTTTTCTCCTTTGCTTATAATCTTAATTAGCTTATTGTTCTTTTTTTTTTTTTGCTTATGATCTTACTTAGCTTATTATTTTCATGTAGTTTAGCATTTGGGTACATTAGAGTAGTGTTAGACTTGTTGTACATGTAGTTGCTGTGATATTCCAGACCTAGCATGTAGTGAATAGTGTCTATTTGCATATATTTATGTGTTAATTTAATTGATTGGTTGAATTTAAGTGTTTATTCTAACTTCATATATATATATATATTTAGTAACTTTACTTTTAGTATTTCTTTAAGTATATAATTAGCACTTAATTAAATTATATAAAATGCTTAATCTCTTATTTTGTTATTCTTAAAATGTGATGTTACTTTCTTATGTCTAATAAATTAGTTTTCATCATTTTAAAATGAGTCGTGAGTCCGGGGTGATTTTTGAAGTACGTTATTTTTTAACTTTTAAATTTTATTTTCACTATATGTTTATTTGCACGCATACGTTCATAATTTTTATGTGCATGGTGTTTCGGGAAGGTTGGTAGAAAATTGATTAGTATAACAAAGGAATAGTGTTTGGGGTGTAAAATTTGACTATTTTATTTTTCAAAATTTATAGTTTTCCTTTATTACTTACCTTATTAGACGTATTTCATCCATTGGAATTATGTGCATAACATGTCGAGAATGTGATATATAAAAATATTAGTGTCATGAATGAATAGTATTACGAAAGAATGGTAACTTTTTGTATAATTTTTATTTGGGGCTTCTAGTAATTAGTTAGACTTTGGACTTTTATTAGACCCTTAAATATGTTTAATTAGACCCAATTTACTAACTCAACCCATTATTTCCTTAGTCTATTCTCTATATAACATAATAAGAGCTAAAAAAAAAAAGAGTGCAAAAGCTGAAAACACTATAGCAGGGCCGAAAATCAGCATAGGAGAAGGATGAGAGATTTTTACTCAACAAATTCTCATTCCAAGCCAAGCCAAGTTAGGTGCAAGTGGTTTAGGGTGTTTACTAGCCTCCTAGGAGCTCCTACGCGCAATAGGTGAGGGATTTCATACATATTTTTGCACTTAAAAAATGTTGCTCTTTTCTTGAATTCATGGATTTGCTATCAAATGCTTATGTAATGCTTAAAGATGTTTATGTATGTTGTATATAAGTAGTAGAGACCTTATTTATGCTATTATTTCGTAGTTTAAACGGTTGAATTCGTTCGTTGATCGTATGGCATGAATAGTGACATTTTTCTAGGGTTTTATGGAATTGTGTGATATGGCTTGATTCATTGCTTCTAGTAGGTGCCTTAGATGTTAATAAAGAGAGTTTAATAGCCACGTGACGTTGAATTGCTCAAAAATTGGCTAACACATGAAATATGTGACTTTTAAATAGGGGTTTCGGAGTTAATGCAAATCTGGGTTAATTTGGCCATTATATCTAGTGTTCTTAGGCTATATAGGTGCTATATATGCTTTGTTAAATCTCGGTTAGGGTACTTGTAGTACAAACTCACAAAGGAAAAATTGGGAGTTTTGTGCTAAATGCGGGTGATTGGATAATTTCTAGGGTTCTAGGGGTGCCATAAGGGATAATTAAAAGTATGGAATAGCCCGCTCGCTTACCTAGAACATTAACTTGTGTTTGGAAGAAAAATGGCTTGTGTTACAAAGGGGTTTTGGGTTAAACGTAAATCCGAGTGAATTTGGTTGATATATTTGGTGTTCTTAGGGTAAGTAGGGATTAAATGTGCTTTTCTAACTCTTAGTTGATATTTGGTTAAGATACTTGTAGTACAAACACACAAATGGGTAATCGAGGCTTTTGTGGCTAATTCGGGTTAATGAATGATTTCAAGGGTTCTAAGTGTGTCATAATGTGTAACTAGAAGATTAGAATAGTTAGTTGGTGAATCTTGAGCCTTAGCCTTTGGTTTGGAGTTAAATGACTTAGGATAACGAAAGGGAAACTCAGGGTTTTCATGCTTAGCCTTTGAATTAGCTTTGGTGCTTGTATTTCTTGTCTTTACATGTTATTGTTTGCCTTTTGTGAGCATTTTGTGAAGTTTCGTGATCATCGGTCCTTGACCCATTTGTGTTGGTATAGTTATTTTCATATTTAATGATTATATCTTGTTATAATGTTGATATTACTTGTACTTTGTTAAGATCAAACTCTAATAAACATTATATGCTAAGTGAGTAGGACTATAAGTATAACTCATCTAGTTATCTGATTATTGATTATTATAATTAAAAGTAATTAGAATTTATAACTTATGATCTTAACTTAATGGTATTTGATGCTTCTAATATATCTTATGTTGTCTAATGATATGGTAAGGTAAACATTGTAGCTTAATTGTGTGTGGGTTATGAACTTGTGTGAATAAGTGATTATAAATCTAGCTTCTAATGTTGTAGGGTTGAGTTAAGTAAGAGTTGAGTTGGAATTGATATAGTTAATTGCTAAACTTATATGAACATCATAGGGTTGCATATTCGAGCTAATTTGAGGAAGTTTGGAGTAAATCAGAGCTGTCTTCTTGCATATTTAGCCAGACCCAAGGTGAGGGAGTTGCATCTTATTTTCATTGCTCTGTTGTATATAAATTATGTTGGATAATGCCATGCTATAAATGTTAGTTATTTAGTTTATATTGTTATCTTGCTTATATTGCTTGTAAATTATCATATATATGTTACTTGGCTCTTGTGATCTTGACTCGGGGTTGCGCAACCTTTTCGGACATAGTAGCATCAAGAAACACGGGCAGCATCGGGCTTGCTGTGCTCCCTCGACTACCATGGTGCCTATTCCCTTTCTCGCTGAGTATACTCCACTACCCCAGAGGCGTGGTTCACCTGCTGGGCATATGGTGCTACCTCAGGAGAAAAGGGTCGTAGGATCGGGATACATCCGGAATATCCCAACTTGGTGGAGTAAGGGTTTGCCGGCACTTGCGTGAAGTTCGTGGCTCGTGGTTCGAGATTGAAGACTTGAAATGGAACCGTATCATTTTTAATGTGGTTAATTACTTGGCTATTTGATCATGTTGTTTTATGTTATATATATATGACTTCTTGTGATTGCATATCATATTGTACGCATCGGTATGCTGCATCACCTCCCTCACTGAGTATACATGGTGTATACTCAGCCTCGTTTCTAACACCTTTTAGGATCAGTGCTATAAGCTAGATATGGGATTGCCTCTTGTGTGGCCTGCCTGCTCTATCAGTGTATAGAACAAGGAAGAATGTGTATATTATATGCATATATACTATTTGAGACCTTATAGTCATATATGTATTTGTGTTATCTTAAGAAATGTAATATTAAAGTTTTAGTTTTGGGTGATAGTTAGGTGCTAGTGGTTTGTAATAACTTCAATTGTTTACTCTTTGGTTTAGTTGACTTGCATACTTATAGGGATAAAACATATTGAAGTTGTAGATTATGGTCTTGTGGTTGTGTGTTGCTATTTGCAGGTTTCTAGATAATCCTATATATAGAGAAAACTCCGTCCATTTTCTCCTAAATTTTGTGCCCGGGGTTTGGAATTGGGTGAGAATAGCATGAAAAATAGGAGTCCCGGTCTCATGAGGGATCGGGGCGTTACAGTTGTAATTTTCATAAGCTTGTAGATGAGATGTACTTTTATATTATTAGATGAATATGTTAGCTGTGACACCCGAGAATTTCACCCTAAATATATTATAATTGTTGCATACCTATGTGCGTATTTCTACGTGCATCATTTTTTCTTGCTTAATTGTTTTATTTGGGGTTACTATTCATAATATTTTTGACTGTTTCAAAAGTTTGATTTTTAATTTTTCCTAGGTCATATGACATTTAAAAGGAACCAAGAAATTTTTGTTTTGAATATTCGAGCTTAGGAGTATGCGTTTAGAAAATATTTTTCCCGTGACTTTGAATAGTGTTACGTAAGAATAGTAATAGTTGCAACTAAAAATAATTGAAATTTCAATTTGGCCTAGTTTGACTTAAGAATAGTAATAGTTGCAACTAAAAATAATTGAAATTTCAATTTGGCCTAGTTTGACTAAGTTTTTTTTAATGAAATTTGACCTCTTTAATAACACCCAAACTTACATAATATAAGCATAAAACATCACATAACAATTGAGCTCATAAAACATTTCCAAAATTCCAACTTTGTCCCCATTGTTGGCCGTCCACTTCAAGGGAAAAAAAAGAGAGAAATTGCTTCAACATCCATGCATCTTGAGCTTCTAGATTTATCTTGGGAGGGGTTTTGAGCAACCTAGAGTCTTCAACAAGCTTCTTCATCTTCAAAAATTGTGAGGGAGATTCATTTTCTTGATTTTAAAGTTTATGTTCATATGTTTAATTTTCTTAATTTTTCAATTATAGCTATATAACTTGTTATGAATGCTTCCTATGAGTTATTTAATGTCTATAGAGCTAACTTTTGAGGTTTGATAACAAAGTTAATGGTTGAATGTTGAGATTGATTAAAGAGGTGATAAATAGTGCCTAGAATTAGGGTTTTGAGAAAATTTGCTAATTGGCTTGAATTGATGCTTCAATTAGGTGCTTTAGACCCTAGGGAAGTTAGTTAAAAAGCCACGTGAGTTTGAATCGCTTGAATCCGAACTTAATTGCATAAATAGCCTACTTTAAAAAGGGGGTTTTTCACGTTAAGCAATTCAGGCAAGTTTGGACATTGATTCGGGTATCCTTGAGCTAAGGAAGCACCTTTGATGCTTTCGTTTCGCGAAAATAGGATTTGATTAGTGTAGTTGTAGTTCAAATCCGTTCGGGGCCTTCCCGAACTTTTGCTTCAAAAATGAGTATTAGTGACTTTAAAAGGTACCTTTGAGCTTAATTAAGAACATAGAAAGACTAGGATATGGTTTAGGAATCTTGAACCATGCTTAGGAGAAAGAAAACTCGGTTAAAGAAAGGGAAAATGTAGTTTTTAGCCATTTGAGTTGCATTTAGAACTTGTTGAGGGATCTTAGTGCCTTGCATTGAATATTTAGCATATAATTAAACTATGTGAGTAGATTGTGGGATTTGATTGTGTTGATTGCTTCTTTTGGCATCTATTAGCTAATATCGTACTTATATGAACTTTTATCGTGCATATATGTGAGGGCGGCCTACTTTGTCGTCCCTCTTATGTGTTATGTGTTATCTTGATTTCTTGTGACTTGTTTTGGGTTGCGCAACCTTTATCGGACATGGTAGCGTCGAGAAACACGGGCGGCGTCGGGCTTGCCGTGCTCCCTCGACTACTATGGAGCCTATTCCCTTTCTCGCTGAGGCATACTCCACTACCCCAGAGGCGTGGTTCACTTGCTGGGCATGGACCTACCTCGGGAGAAAGGGTCGTAGGATCGGGATACATCCGGAGTATCCCAATTATGGTGTTTGGGGTTTGCTGGCATGTTCGTGATGCTCGTGGTTCGTGGCTCGTGGATGAAGACTTGGAAGTAGAATCTTATCCTTTTTAAAGTGATTAATAATTTGGCTTATTGTCTTGTTAGTTTATGTGGTTTGTATATGTTTACTTGTGTTGCATATCATATTGCACGTTGGCATGTTGCATCACCTCCCTCGCTGGGCAACTTTGTTGCTCACTCCTCATTTGAAATGTTTCAGGAGAAGTTGAGGTGAATCCCCAGCTATTAGAAGTAGAAGAAGAGGAAGAAGTTCACGTAGATCAGAATCCGTGACCTTGTGTGCTGAGGTGGATTTTATGTGCTTCTTGCGTGGAGTTCTTGTTATTAATGTATTTTGAGACTTTGGAGTCCCGTATATATGTCTAGTAGATGTGTACTAGAATGTTAAAGAAAGTTGTTGGATTGTAATAATGAATTCTAGACTTTAATTTCCCTTGCATGCTTGGAGTGTTTGTTGATCTTCATATGGAACTTAGAATTTTATTGTATTTAACTACTTATGACTAAAACCAACTATCTCGCATGCTTGTGTGCTTAAGTAGAATGTTGTTGCTCCAACGCTCAGATGGCCTTGTGATTGTGCTTTAGCTTTGGAGATGTTGGCGGATAAGTTGTTGATTTAGTTCAAATGTCTTGAGTGAATGTTTACAAGTAACAGTTTTGTCCTTGGTACAAAGGAGACTCTGTCCGAGCGACGGGTCCGAGCCTGACTTTAGCGTGGGATTGGGTTCTGTGCGTTACACTTTAGGTGGTATTAGAGCTACTAGAATGCTTGAAGCCGGATTAAATTCCTTGGCATGTGGGTAGAGGTCTATATGTGAAAGTGAATTATGTGGATATGTGAATATTTAGTTGTTTAAGTACCTAGATAAAAGACAAGTTATCATAAAAAGGAATGATAAAGCTTGGCATGATAAGTATATGAAAAGTTAGTGTTAAATGTTGTTAAGTGTTTTATGTGCTTCTTATGTGAGTAAAATGTTTGGAAACAATGTGTACATTATCTTTGCATAGTTTATTTGCCTATTATAATATTATGTTCTTCTAGCATTGTGATGAGAAGACGGGGTAGACCATGGAGAGAGTCGGAGGAGGCTCCCAGACAGAATGTACCGGGGCAAGATGCTGGGGCAGCCGGGAATGTACCGCAGGGTCAGGAGCCGAGTAATGCCCAGATTTTAGCTACTATGGCTACTGCGATGAATACCATAGCACAGTTTATGGTTCAGCAGGATACAGCAGGTGCCGGCAGAGATAATCAGACTGCCAGAGCAGAGGGCAGTGGTACAGGTACTGCAGGAGATAACTTATTTGATAAATTCCTGCATCACAGAGCATATAGTTTTTATGGTGAGCTTGATGATATGAAAGCAGAGATGTGGCTGAGTAAGTTCGAGAAAGTTGCTACGATACTTGAGTGCGACGATAAAATAAAGATCACCTATGCTGCCTTTTTAATGGAGGGTGATACCGAGGCTTGGTGGCGCACTATTAGAGAAAAATGGGATGCCGAGAGGGTTCAGCATGTATGGGCTGACTTTGTTCGTGAGTTTCGAGATAAATATGTTTCAGTTATAGCCCGTGATAGGCATCAGGATGAATTTATAGCTTTGAAACAAGGGAACATGACTGTAGACCAGTATGAGGCTACCTTTACGAGACTATCTCGATATGTGCCAGCTTTAGTTCAGCCGGAGGATGTGAAAATCCAGAGATCTATTACAGGGTTGAGGAGTGACATCATGCTTAACTTGTCTTCACAAGATTATCCGAACTATGCTGTAGTAGTTAGGGCTGCATCGAGATATGAGAAACGTAAGGCAGATGTGTTAGCTCAGTCTAGTCAGTCAAGCAAACGGCAGTTTTAGTCTCAGAGTCAGGGTTATCAGAGGTAGACTCAGCAGCCTAGGCAGACTCAGAGCTATCCAGGACCAGTTCAGGTACAGTCACAACCGAGACCAGCTCAGAGCCAGCCACAGGGATAGTCACAGACCCGACCAGTGACTGCTAGATCTCAGCAGGGTAGTTCTGCCACATCTACTTATAGGGCCCCTACAAGAGGAACTGCTGCTAGGAAGAATCTCTAGTGTACTCATTGCAACCGTAAGGGTCACACAGAGGCTGAGTGTTGGAGGAAATTGGGCCATTGCACAGGTTGTGGCAGTGATCAGCACAAAGTTAGAGATTGTCCCAAGTTTAAATATGGTCAGGGTCAGACTTTAGGCCAGGGTGTTCAGACTAGGGCTTCAGGAGCAACTGCTGTACCGCGAGGTCAGGCACGGGTATTTGCACTCGACCAGGAGGAGCTTCCAGAGATGACGGTGGTGTTGGAAGGTACTTTTCTTATTAATAGTCAGCCGGTAGTAGTTTTGATTGACACCGGGGCTACACATTCATTCATTACTCCTACATGTGCACAGTCTGCTACATTAAAAGTTGATAAACTACCGTATGTGATTGAAGTAGGTAATCCTATGGGTACTAAATTTGTTACGGAGTCTGTATATAAGGATTGTAATATTTGCATTGAGGGTTGCATGTATCCTATTGATTTGATAATCATGCTATTTCGGGACTTTGAAGTTATCTTAGGGATGGATTGGTTGGGGCGATATTATGCATGTTTGGACTATAGGAGGAAAGTTTTGACTTTAGAAGTACCTAACCAACCTGTTATTAAAGTAACTGGGAGTTGAAAGTCTACTGGGACTCGAATCATATATTCTATTAAAGCTACTAAAATGTTGAGTAAAGGCTATGATGCATACTTAGCTTATTTAATTAATCAGCCTGAAGATAAATTGAAATTGAATGAAGTACCTGTTATAAAAGAGTTTCCGGGGGTTTTTCCTGAGGAGTTTCCTGGGTTACCACCTGGTAGGGAGATTGAGTTTATGATTGACCTGTTGCCGGGAACTAGTCCTATCTCGAGAACCCCGTATAGAATGTCTCCCCCTGAGTTACAAGAATTGAAAATTCAGCTACAGGGTTTACTTAAGAAAGGTTTTATTTAGCCTAGTTTGTCACCGTGGGGTGTTCCCGTGTTATTTGTGAAAAAGAAATACGGTACTCTGCGTTTGTGTATTGATTATCGAGGTCTGAATCAAGTAATGGTGAAAAATAAATATTGCCTTTAATTGAGGAGTTGTTTGATCAGCTACAGGGTGCTGTTGTGTTTTCGAAATTTGATTTGAGACAGGGTTATTATCAGTTGAGGATCCGGAAAGAGGATGTACCTAAGACTGCATTTAGAATCAAGTACGGCCATTATGAGTTTGTTGTTTTACCATTCGGGTTGACAAATGCTCCAGCCGCTTTTATGGATTTGATGCAGAGAGTATTTCGACCCTATCTTGATCAGTTTGTTGTGATTTTTATTGATGATATATTAATATACTCTAAGTCTGAGTCAGAGCATGAAGAGCATTTAAAAATTGTACTTAAAACCCTGCAAGAACACAAGTTGTTTGCCAAATTTAGCAAATGCGAATTATGGTTGAAACAGGTTGCCTTTTTAGGTCATATCATTTCCCAGGAGGGAATATCTGTTGATCCTGCTAAAATTGAGGTGGTTATGTCGTGGAAGAGACCTGAAACTGTCACGGAAGTTCGTAGTTTCTTGGGATTAGCGGGCTATTATAGGAGATTTGTTAAAGATTTTTCAAATATTGCAGGACCTTTGACTACTCTAACTCAGAAGAAAACTGTGTTTAATTGGGATGACAAATGTGAAGCTAGTTTCCAGGAGTTGAAAAAGAGACTTACCACTGTACCTATCCTTGCCTTGCCTGAGGGAACCGAGAACTTGGTGATTTATAGCGACGCTTCGAAAGAAGGCTTGGGTTGTGTTCTGATGCAAAATGGTAAAGTGATAGCATATGCCTCTAGGAAATTGAAACCATATGAACTCAATTATCCTACACATGATCTTGAGCTTGCTACTGTTGTATTTGCTTTGAAGAAATGGCGTCATTATTTGTGGGGTAACAAATTTGAAATATTTACTGACCATAAAAGTTTGAAATACTTGTTTTCTCAAAAAGATCTGAATATGAGGCAAAGACGTTAGCTTGAACTGTTAAATGATTATAACTGTACCATTAGCTATTTGCCGGGAAAAACTAATACTGTTGCAGATGCACTGAGCCGAAAAGCTTCTGTGGCCAGTTTGATAATCAAGGATTGGGAGATTGTGGAAGAATTGTGCTTGTGGAAACCGAAAGCTTCTAGATCAGGTATCCAATTCGCTAGCCTACAAATCCAATCTTTATTGCTATCTAGAATCAGAGAAGCGCAACAATCAGATTCTCAGTTATTGAAGCTTTTAGAGAAGTCAAAAGGGGGAGAGTCCGACTTTAAGTTGCATGATGATGGACTTCTCAAGTACAAGAATAGAATTTGCATTCCTAGTTATTCGACTGTGAAAGATGAGATTCTTGCTGAGGCTCACGCTTCTAAATACACAATTCATCCTAGAAGCACTAAAATGTACAGAGATTTGAAACATAATTTCTGGTGGAACAACATGAAGAGAGAGATAGCTGAGTATGTAGCTAAATGTTTGACTTGTCAGAAAGTTAAGGCAGAACATCAGAGGCCGGCAGGATTGTTACAGCCATTGGAGATTCCGGTATGGAAATGGGATCAGGTTACTATGGATCTTGTGTCGGATTTGTCGAGATCACCACGAGGTAATGATTGTGTGGGTTGTAGTAGACAGGTTGACGAAGAGTTCGCATTTTATTGCTACAAAGAAAACAGATTCTCTCGATAAATTGGCCGAGTTTTATGTTGAAAATATTGTGAGACTGCATGGAGTTCCATCTCAGATAGTGTCAGACAGGGATCCCAGGTTTACATCCCAATTCTGGCAGAAACTACAAAAGGCTTTGGGAACTAATTTGAGTTTTAGTACTGCATATCACCCGCATACGGATGGCCAGTTAGAGAGGACTATCAGGATACTGGAAGATATGTTGAGAGCCTGTGTTCTGGATTTTGGCAAGAATTGGGAGAAATATCTGCCTTTAGCAGAGTTTGCTTACAATAACAGTTATCAGGCCACTATTGGCATGGCACCCTACGAGGTACTTTATGGGCGAAAATGTCAGTCTCCGTTGTATTGGGATGAGGTAGGTGAAATGAAAACAGTTGATCCCGCTATTCTTCCGGAGATGATCAAAATGGTAGATAATGTGAGACTTATAAAGAAAATGATGCTTACAGCTCAGAGTCGACAGAAGAATTATGCGGATAGACATCGACGAGACTTAGTATTTTCCAAGGGTGATCGTGTTTTCTTGAAAGTCTCTCCACGAAAAGGTTTGATTCGGCACAGAAAAGGAGGTAAACTTAGTCCTAGATACGTGGGACCATTTGAAATCACTGAGAAGGTTGGGGATTTAGCTTATAGATTGGTATTACCTCCGAGTTTGGGTCAGATTCATGATGTTTTTCATGTGTCACTGTTGAGAAAGTATAATCCTGATCCGTCGCATATCATTGAGCCAGAACCGTTGGAGATTGATGAGTCCTTAGCATATGTTGAGAAACCTCTTCGAGTGGTTGACCGAAAGATTTAGGAACTTAGAACTAAAAGTATTCCTATGGTAAAAGTTCTTTGGGATCATCATGGGGTTGAGGATGCCACTTGAGAGCGAGAATAGCAGATCAGAGAGAAGTATCCGGAACTCTTTTCCGAATCATGTAAGAATTGCGAGGACACAATTAGTTTAAGGAGGAGAGAGTGTGACACCCGAGAATTTCACCATAAATTTATTATAATCGTTGCATACCTATGTGCGCATTTCTACGTGCATCATTTTTCTTGCTTAATTGTTTTTTTAGGGATTACTATTTATAATATTTTTGACTGTTTCAAAAGCTTGATTTTTAATTTTTCCTAGGTTATATGACATTTAAAAGGAACCAAGAAATTTTTGTTTTGAATATTCGAGCTTAGGAGTATGCGTTTAGAAAATATTTTTCCCGTGACTTTGAATAGTGTTACGTAAGAATAGTAATAGTTGCAACTAAAAATAATTGAAATTGCATTTTGGCCTAGTTTGACTAAGTTTTTAATGAAATTTGACCTATTTAATAACACCCAAACTTACATAATATAAGCATAAAACATCAAATACCACTTGAGCTCATAAAACATTTCCAAAAATTCCACCTTTGTCCCCATTGTTGGCCGTCCACTTCAAGGGAAAAAAAAGAGAGAAATTGCTTCAACATTCATGCATTTTGAGCTTCTAGATTGATCTTGGGAAGGTTTTGAGCAAACTTAGGGTCTTCAACAAGCTTCTTCATCTTCAAAAATTGTGAGGGAGATTCATTTTCTTGATTGTAAAGTTTATGTTCATATGTTTAATTTTCTTGATTTGTCAATTATAGCTATATAACTTGTTATGAATGCTTCCTATGAGTTATTTAATGTCTATAGAGCTAACTTTTGAGGTTTGATAACAAAGTTAATGGTTGAATGTTGAGATTGATTAAAGAGGTGATGAATAGTGCCTAGAATTAGGATTTTGAAAAAATTTGCTAATTGGCTTGAATTGATGCTTCAATTAGGTGCTCTAGACCCTAGGGAAGTTAGTTGAAAAGCCACATGAGTTTGAATCGCTTGAATCCGAACTTAATTGCATAAATAGCCTACTTTAAAAAGGGGGGTTTTTCACGTTAAGCAATCCGGGCAAGTTTGGACATTGATTCAGATATCCTTGAGCTAAGGAAGCACCTTTGGTGCCTTCGTTTCGCAAAAATGGGATTTGGTTAGTGTAGTTGTAGTTCAAACCCGTTCGGGGCCTTCCCGAACTTTTGCTTCAAAAATGAGTTTTAGTGACTTAAAAAGGTTCCTTTGAGCTTAATTAAGAACATAGAAAGACTAGGATATGGTTTAGGAATCTTGAACCATGCTTAGGAGAAAGAAAACTCGGTTAAAGAAAGGGAAAATGTAGTTTTTTGCCATTTGAGTTGCATTTAGAACTTGTTGAGGGATCTTAGTGCCTTGCATTGAATGTTTAGCATATAATTAAGCTATGTGAGTAGATTGTGGGATTTAATTGTGTTGATTGCTTCTTTTGGCATCTAATAGCTAATATCGTGCTTATATGAACTTTTATCGTGCATATATGTGAGGGCGGCCTACTTTGTCATCCCTCTTATGTGTTATGTGTTATATTGATCGCTTGTGGCTTGTATTGGGTTGCGCAACCTTTATCAGACATGGTAGCATCGAGAAACACGGGTGGCATCAAGCTTGCCGTGCTCCCTCGACTACCATGGTGCCTATTCCCTTTCTCGCTGAGGCATACTCCACTACCCCAGAGGCATGGTTCACCTGCTGGGCATGGACCTACCTCGGGAGAAAGGGTCGTAGGATCGGGATACATCCGGAGTATCCCAATTGTGGTGTTTGGGGTTTGCCGGCATGATTCATGATGCTCGTGGTTCGTGGCTCATGGATGAAGGCTTGGAAGTGGAACCGTATCCTTTTTAAAGTGATTAATAGTTTGACTTATTGTCTTGTTAGTTTATGTGGCTTGTATATGTTTACTTGTGTTGCATATCATATTACACGTTGGCATGTTGCATCACCTCCCTCGCTGGGCAACTTTGTTGCTCACTCCTCATTTGAAATGTTTCAGGAGAAGCTGAGGTGAATCCCCAGCAATTAGAAGTAGAAGAAGAGGAAGAAGTTCACGTAGATCAGAATCCGTGACCTTGTGTGCTGAGGTGGATTTTATGTGCTTCTTGCGTGGAGTTCTTGTTATTAATGTATTTTGAGACTTGTATATATGTCTAGTAGATGTGTACTAGAATGTTAAAGAAAGTTGTTGGATTGTAAGAATGAATTCTAGACTTTAATTTCCCTTGCATGTTTGAAGTGTTTGTTGATCTTCATGTGGAACTTAGAATTTTATTGTATTTAACTACTTATGGCTAAAACCAACTATCTCGCATGCTTGTGTGCTTAAGTAGAATGTTGTTGCTCCAAGGCTCGGATGGCCTTGTGATTGTGTTTTAGCTTTGGAGATGTTGGCGGATAAGTTGTTGATTTAGTTCAAATTTCTTGAGTGAATGTTTACAGGTAACAGTTTTATCATTGGTACATAGGAGACTCTGTCTGAGTGACGGGTCCGAGCCTGACTTTAGCGTGGGGTTGGGTTCGGGGCGTTACATTAGCTATAATCGTGCTTGGGTTTTCATCGTTCTAGTGACAGTGATTCCTATACATCTTCATAAACTCTATCTTTATTTAGTTTATTTATGAGCTTATGTACAAATCTAAGAAGTCTAACAATAACTTTTCTTATTTCATATAGTTTCGGACAAAAGCTTCTGGAGATTCAAAGCTTATGAATAGTTTCAGAGAAGATTCAAATGCATAGGGTTAAGTCAAATTTGTGGGTAGCCAATTTCTAATTATATATGTAATTAAAACATTTTGTAATCTTATATGTAATGTGGGACATTTTGTAATTTTAATTTTAAATTGAATTTTGATTGTCAAATTTGAATTAATTTATCTTTTATATGAATTTCATATTTGTAAATTCTACCATTTCAATCTGTTAATCTAATTACAAAAAGTTTCAAAAAAATATTTTACATTTTCGCAAATTTTATAATCATAATTTGTAGTAACATGTCAAACAACTTATTATTGTAAATTTTATAATGATAATTTTAAAAAATATTTTACAGTTTTGCGAGGGCTTGGTGAGGATCAACGAGGGACAAAACTTGTGAGGGCTCGATGAGGGACAAATTTTGCTAGGGCTCGGCGACGGATAAATTTTGCGAGGGTTCGGCGAGAGACGCATTCGCGAGGGCACGGTAATGGACTAATTCGGCGAGGGCTTGGCGAGGGACACATTCGACGAGGGCTTGTTGCCATCGCATAGTCATCGCCAAAATGGTCCCTCGTCAAGCCGCCGCCGAATGACATGTGGTCGGCGAGGGACCCTAATTCAGCCACAAAGGTTTCGGCGATGGACAATTCCCCTCGCTGGGCCCTCGCCGAGACCCTTTTGGCGAGGGCCTGGCGAAGGGAATCGTCCCTCGCCGAAAGCAATTTTTGTTGTAGTGTTATTTTATCATATGCAATCTGTTTCTTCCCCCTAAAAATCATACGTAAGAAATTTGTTAGATATTCTGAGAATTGTAAGTGATTTGATCATTTTGGAATTTTTATATATGTGAATCTATTTTGGTTTGCCTAGAATTTTGGTTTGCAAGTTAATACATATGGAATACAATACAACTATGACGGATACATTACATGCTAATTTTCATAATAGCAAATGCAAGTCTTATCATAGCTAGTGCAATCCCAAAAAATATTATGTTATACTTTAGGAATTTTAAGTTTTGTTCATTGTTGATGATTTGTAGTGTGTTACGATCTTGTACTTCTCTTGCTAAGCTTGGAAATTGTTCCATCGAAACTTCATGTTCGTCGGGTATCCAAAATATGTAGAATAAGTATCGTGATCTTGCACAGTAGAAATAAAGTTTGAATGGATTGTCTCTTGATTCAGATATGCAAACACTTGTTTTTGACCCAGAATAACATCTCTTATTTTTGAACTTGATTATTGTTCCATTTATTTTTTTTTTATAACTGAGGTGGATGATGATGTTGAATACATTTTATTTTGGTTGTTACTGAAATGTGCTTAAATTGTGAATAATGTGTTGAAATCGCGGCTCAAAATTAGTGAAATAGGAGTAGATTGTATTTGTAGATATTGTATTGTTTTTTTTTTTTGGGTGGACAGATGAGTTTTGGTGAGAAATGGTGAAGTTTTTGATGAATTTTTCCTTCTTGTTGGCTGCCAAAATGGTGCTTATTTAAGCACCATTTCTTAGCCGTTGGCCAACATGGCCATTTTACCGTTGCTATCAACAATCTTAACATCAGCAGCATTCAAAAAGATTCAACTGCAGGAGAGAGAAAATCAGTCAAGAGCAATTTCAAAAAATGACCAAAGTCAAACTTTGACTGTTAGTTTTAACTGACGGGAGGGACATGTTTGGCCTTTTTAAAAATTTGAGGGACCTGTTGGACTTTTTTCTAAAATCTGAGGGACTAAAACGTTTTTTTTCTCATTTTCGAGGAAATAAGCGAACATAACAGCAACTTGTGAAGAACTAAATTTTGAAGGTAAACTCTTCAAAAAGTCTAGACTGACCGGTCAGTTAATTTTTTACTTATAAAACATAGAAGGTCACACACATGTGGGGACCATTTTATATAAGTAAAAGTCCTAACTGACCGGTCAATTTAAATTTTTTGAAGAGTTTTTCAATTTTGAATGCCCTTAGAGTATGTGTCAGGGAGCCGCTGCAAAATGTAACTCGCAAGCTGAAGTTAGTAAACCATTCTACACTAGATTCCTCCATGTTTAAATCAATAAAGCAAAACCTATATCGTCCATTTCACTTTTCCAGCAACTAATACTGAATAGAAGGTTCACCGCCAATGATGATCATTTTCTAAGGGAAAAAAAAAAAAAGTTTTCACAATAAGACATCGTACACCTCAATTTTATGGACTTATTAAATTTACTTGGGCATCAGCTAATCAACATCGAAGGTAAAATGGTAAAAGTGGAAATATAAAATGCCCTAATTAACATAGGCGAAGAATGCAAGGGAAATTGATTAAAACTTTTGGCCCTACCAACACGTGAACGAGAAAGCATAGGCCTTGCCAGAGCTACAGGTCTACCGCGAAAAGGTTAATGCGCTATCTAAAAAGTACTATTCATTATGGCCTATTCTATCGATAACTTCAGCCCTGAGCTTAAGGCATTTTCAATACTTATTGGGCAGGTGACAAAGATGATTTTACTTCTGCTACTACTTATATTATGTGCCTCGCTACTAATCCCTCTTAATAGTGTTGTTGAAGCAAAGAACTATTACTCGTTGTTCTAGTAAGGCCGAATATCATTCGGTCGCATCCACTGCTGTTGAAATCTCATTTGTTTTTAATTTGCTATATTTGCAAACTCAGATGTGCATTGCATCACTCACTGTCCATTTATTGTGATAATTTAGGGCTACTTATCTTTTCAAACATCCGGTGTTCCACTCGTCCATTAAGGATGTGGTGCTTAATTATCATTTTGTTTGCGAGGCGGTGTTAGCTGGTAAACTTCAAGTGTTAACCCTTCCATCTTCTTATCAACTTGCGGATGTTCTAACCAAACCATTCTCTAAAGAGAAATTCTTTGCGGTAAGACTAAAGATTGGTGTTGCTGATGATACCTCTATCTTGTGGAGGCATGTTAAGACATAGTTGTGACTCATCCGTATCACTTTGTTAGGTTGTCTCCAACAGCCTAGCTAAAACATGTAAATCTCTACATGTAGGGAAGCTCTTGGAGACTTTTGTCTCCAATAGTTTCCCTAGGGATTCTCTACAATGTAGAGAATCCCTACACCATGGGTTCAGCATCTCCACATGTAGAGATGCTGAATCCATGCCCTAAACTTTCAAAAATATCTGACAATCTAAAAAAAAATGCTGGTCCAAAAAAAAAGAAGCTTATGACCGTTGGTTTCACACCATATTTCAACTAAAAAATCTATTCTTGTGCAAATACATACAAAGTTGTGAAAAAAATAATAAAACATCAACAATATCAAAATCAGAAATCAAACCCCAGGTAACACAATTTTTTTTGAAAAAATTTCAGTTTGTTTTTTGCAAAAAAAAAAAAAAAAATAGTTGCCGCTTTATTACTTACATTATTGATGTGAGATTGAATGGGTGAGGGGTCTTGCCGTGAGTGAGGGATTTGGGGTCAGGGTGTTGTGGCGAGTGAGATTGGGGTCGAGGGTGTAGTGGTGAGTAAGGGATATGGGTAGATGTTGTAACCATGGGTGGGGATTTCGGTTGCCATGGGGATTTTGGTTGCAGTGGTAGTATTGGTTTGTTTTTATGATGCATACCGTGGAATTGGGTTAGTTTAGATGAGGGATTGTGTTTTTGTGGTTGGGGTTATCTTTTTTTAACAGATGGTTCTTCTGTTTTGTTTTGTTTAAATAAAAAGTTTTATAAGTTTTATAATATAAAAATAAAAAATATTAGTAATAAAAAATAAAAAATCATCATAAATAATTTAACAAATATAAATAAAAAATATAATAATAAAGTTTAAATTAAAATAATATATTTAATTAAAATCGGGAAAGATTTTGGAATAAAAGAAAAATAGGGGATCTGTAAAATAGAGAAGTTGTTGAAATGAAACTAAAATAGAGATTCTCTAAAACAAAAGATTGAGTAAATGTAGGGAAGTTGTTGGAGTAAAACTGAAATAGAGAATTTCTAGATGTAGAGAAATAGTTAAAAATCTCTATATATAGGAAAAAAAATTAGAAAAACTGTTGAAGTTGACTTTATAGTTGTCCTGCTTTCTTTTATGTGCAATGTTGTTGCCTATAACTTATCTCATGTAACTGATAAATAATGCTCCTTGAATTGGTTATGCTTAGTGCTATCCATCTGCACACATTATATATTGGTTATTTTTTCCCCAGACCCCCTCTATTTTTATATATATAAAACTTAGACCATATACTTTTGAGAAATGAGACTTACACTCCTATAAAAAAAAACAGTTAATTTTTCTGTTAAAATCTCATGAAATGATATTCCTATCCTTTCATAAAATGACATTTTTACCCCTACCAATCTCTAACATCATCACATCATAACCAATTTCATCATTTCCCCGCTCCAAAATAAGCCTGCAACTTTTCTTGAAAGACCCCAACCACCCCCTGCGCCTCACATTACCCCATGCACCCTTACACAAACACAGAAAAAATGTGTGGATTGCTTTGTGAAAACATGTGTATATTCACTGTGTGACTCTCCTGGTCTCTCACACGGGCTGTATCTTGGAACTGTGACGCTCTATTCTATTGCTTCAATACTTCTTCTTTTAGTGAAGGCTTGTATTTTCACTTTCAATTCCCAACTTGAAGCTGAAACTTCTCTTCTCTTTCAAGGCAGAAGATCCTTTTGAAGAAATCATGGGGTATGCCAGTCTTGTTTCTCTCATCTGTAGTCTTTGCTCTTGGGCATACTGTTGTTGCCTATCGGACCAGCTGCAAAGCAAGAAGGAAGCTCTTGTTTCACTGAGTTGATCCAAAAACTGTATGAATATGACACCTTTGCTTCTTGTATATCACAGTTTTCAATGTGCAATTCCTTTTGCTTTAATATTACATTTTTTGAAATGAATTTTACAAAGCTTTCCTAGGCATTAATATGCAAAATCCTATAGACGTCACTTCACAGAATTAGATGTATCAATCAATTCCTATGAACTTATTATATTTCTATTTTATTGCATTGGTAGATAAAATATAATTGGATTTAATATTTTGATGTAACTAGACTAATCCTTCCTCTAATTATCAGGTTCTCTCCGGCGAACTTGTTTTTCTACCCCATTAATTTGTTGGGAAAACTTTTAGGAGCGACAGTGAAATGAGGCGAAAACCTTCTGGGTTTGCTCGTGAGGAAGGGGAACTCCCAGCTAGTTTACTTGTGAGTAGTGTTTTATGGGTAGGGATGTTGAAAATGAAGAGGTATAATTGTCATTGAAATATTTTCAAGAAAAGTTAACTGATTTTTGATAGAAGAAGTGTAAATTTCAATTTTTTAATAAATATGAGGTCTAATCTCATATATGTAAAAGTGAAAAGGGACTAGGTAAAAAATACCCATTATATATTTGTTGTACTGATCATGAACAGAATGCTAAGTAATAGGGAACAACTTATATCACTACTTGCCCTAATGGTTTTATTGGTCTTCTAAAAGAGATCGATTTTGTAAAGAAATAATCCAGACAACGATAAGTTTGAAGTGAATGCTTTTAAATATATAATTGGCAAATGCCTTATTAAACAATAGACAAAGAAATTACGACTATCAGTTCTTTATTGATATGAATATATTACGAGAAAGGGGCATTTGCTAAAAAATTCGAAAGCATTAATATCCGTTCACATGGCGAGATACATATTAAAATTAAAGAATGAGCAAAAACCGAACAAGCAAGTGTGAGCACACTTGCAAGCACAATTATCCACTCCTGTATCTTTTTCAAGACAAGGCAGCTGGAATTTTCCATCTTTGTTCACATCAAGTGTTCTGAAATCAGATCTTGAAAGAAATTATTCAACTTCTCCATGGTGACATTTGGTAGCACAACAACATGTGCCAAATTTCCTTCGCAAGAAAGTTGCCAATGTTGAACAAGCTTCTTGTCTCGAGGTCGTTCAAAAACAACTGTAATGCTCCACTCATTCAGCATGCATCTTATTCCTGCTTTTGTTAAGCAATTTTTGAAGTATCGTGCATTTTGAAGGCATATTTTAACATCTTCCTCGAGTCCAACTTGACCCTTCTTGCTCAAGCTATACCAAATGAATATTGGGGTATGGCCATTTCGACTTCCTGATATTGTTGCATCTATTGAAGAAATATACTCCACATTTTGTGAGATTAAATCAATATATTTTTTTCTTGTCATTTGAATTCCACAAGGCATTGGACATCCTAAAAACTTGTGGCCAGAGACGCTCATACTCCCAATAGGCTTCTTGAAACTAATCTTTGGCCCCTTTAATTTAAAGACCAAAATAGCAAAATCAATACTTGTCATTCAATACATTGGACAGCATATGATATCATGCAGTATAGAATTACAAATTTACATGGTGTTCTTAGGCAAAAGATGTGTTTAATAAGCTATATTACATAGGCAACTTTAATGTTTCAAATATAGTTGGATGGGAAGGAACATGTACCGGTTCTTCCCTCATGTTATTTTCTAATAGTTTTAGGTGATGATTGGTATCCTAGAATGAATTTGAACAGGAAAGGAATCGATTAAGGAATAGAATGGAACTGAAAATGAAATGCCCTTAGCAAAGAGTATGTTTTAGGAATGAAGATATGAATAGATGTACAAATTTTAAACCCGTGTTTGGTTGTCAATATACCAATTTAGTATTGAGAATGAGTTGTGCAAAATGACAAGAGTGCCATTTTGTTATTATATAGACATATTGTCTTAAAAATAAAAAATAACATAATAATAATTATTGTTAGAAATAATAGGGACTAAATTGATTAATTTTGAACAATATGGATGAATTTGAAACTTTAAAAAAATAATAAAGACGAAATTGAGATTTTTTGAAAATAATAAGGACGAAATTGAGATTTTTTTAAAAAATAATAGGGACGAAATTGAAACTAAAAAGAAACAATAGGGACTAAATGTGATATTTTTTCTTTGTTGTTTATGTCGTCAAATTTTAAATAAAAAAGTGAAAAAGAACTAATGGTATCACATATTCAAAAAATAAAAGACTGCAATATTGCACTTTTAAAGGTAGATGAGCACTATGGCAAACACGCTAAAGATAAGGGATTAAACTGGATATTAACCCATTAAATTGATATAACAAAATGTCTCATATTAAATAATTTTATGAGAGAAATCCAATAATGGTGAATTATTTATGTAGTTATATACATTTAAGGTAAAATGATTTATACAAGTTACGAATGTTGTATCTTTTTCATAATATTATTTGATATGAGAGAATTAAAATCCATGTGCAACATCTAATAGTGGACGACATTTCAACACGTGAATTTATATTTGTTTCCCTACTTCAACTTTTTGTCTCTTCATTTTTGGCCACGTTTTAGACATTAGTTGATAATGCTTGTGTCCTTAGCAAGTAGGCATATGCATTAAAGGCATGCAATAAGGGCAAAAAAGGAAGCATGAGCGAGGTTTTTGTGCAAACACTTACGTGTTTTATGAAAGGAAGAATGAGCCCAAACAGTGCTGCATCACAGTGGATGCAAAAGCGATTTTGTGTAAATAATATTATGAGAGAAATCTAATAATGATAAATTATTCATGTAGTCATATACATCTAAAGTAAAATGATTTATACCATGTACTATTGTTGACCACATTTCAACACATGAATTTATATTTGTTTCCCGAGTTCAACTTGTTGTCTCTTCATTTTTTGCCACGTTTTAGGCAGCAGTTGATAATGCTTGTGTCGTAGCAAATAGGTACATGCAATAAGGGCAAAAAAAGGAAGCATAAGCGAGGTTTTTGTGGAAACACTTACATGTTTGATGAAAGGGAACATGAGCCCAAACAGTGCTGCATCACAGTGGATGTAAAAGCGATTTTGTGTAAA
Organism: Ehretia macrophylla; assembly: GCA_037974665.1. Lineage (NCBI taxonomy): Eukaryota > Viridiplantae > Streptophyta > Magnoliopsida > Boraginales > Ehretiaceae > Ehretia > Ehretia macrophylla. Next base: position 69,194,970 of record CM075764.1, read on the forward strand.
ACCACATTCTTCAAGGGTTTGAATGACTAGATCAAGGTCATCGATGGCTCCTTTGAAAGTAGTTCCTGTATATGATAAGTTAGCAATCAAAAGATTAGTGGTTTTAGGATAATCCGATGCATTTTAACGTCTTAACTACCGCCATTTCCGTTTGTTTTAATGAGGATTAATATAAGACAGTGAGATGATATACCAATGTTGACATTGATAATTGCTGGTTTGTCTTTGTTGAGAAGTAGCTTTCTTCTAAAATCTGCACAATCAATCTCCCCGGTGATTAAAGTGTCAATTATGACACACTTCATCCTATACATTCTTGCTGCTTTAAATATGGAGTAGTGGGATTCTTTTGATGTATACAAAATACCATCTGGGAGCATTTCCCTCCTGCAATAGGTAAACTATTTATAAGATAAAACTATTCTACCAACAATACAAATGAATTTCTCGCTTTAAGTGATAAAGTTTTCGAGATTGATTCTTGAAATGTGTAATATTCTTTAAAAGTAATGTAAAAGTGGCTGAAATGTTGCCACATATAGCAAAGGCAATACTAACCCGATCCACAAGCCGTGTTGATTGCCCTCCGTTCCACCATTTGTAACATAACCCCAATATTCGTCTTTCTCAATTTCCCATAATTGTGCAAACCAATCTAAAACGCCTACCTCAAACTGTCTCGAGTGTAGACCAGAATTAATATATGTGAATGGATCACCACAGTTGTTTATGTGGAAACGTAGCAGTGGGGCTAAAGAAGCATAATGATCAATGCATAGGTTTTCTGGGTAACCTGTAACATATTTGACATTTCACAACTTTAGATAAGTCAAAATACCAGTGTTGCTCAAGCCTATAATATATAACTTGATATGCAATATAGAATAATAATTGATTCAGACAAGATGCACTTTTTGTTGGGAATTGTTGGATAATTCCCAAATCGATCTAATCTAATAGAGTAAATGTTCTATGGACGCAGGCTGAATTAAGGACTGAGTAACTTTAAATATTATGTCTTAGACGTGCACAATCCAATTAGAGAATTTACCAAAGTTCTCAACATTTTTATCCTAGTTATGCCCTGCAAATTAAAAAGTGGCGTGATTTCTCTTAAATTTGGTGGATCATCAAAGTATTGAGTGAAAGATGCGCCCTAGAGACTATGGTTAATTAGATTGATATCTTGTATAGTAATGAATTCAAACGTAACAAGAATTAATAAGCTTTTCTACACCACTTATTTTTTTGGTCGTTTCTACACCACTTTCAAATTGCGATGGATCACTAGGATAACTTCTCAACCTGTAAAGAAGCGTTACTGTTGCTCCTAAATGACAAGATTTGGACACATTTAGAGACGACTCAAACAATTTGAAGACCTTAGACGATCATCTAAATAAAAACTTTAATAATTAAATTTTTTCTTAATAAAAAAATTCTAAATTTTTTACTAAAATAATCACTACAAATTATAAATAAAAAAAACCAAAATTAAAATTATAAAATAGTATAATATTACAAGTTAACAAAAAAATAGACCTATATAAAGATAGACCAAAATTAGTCTAGGATAAACTTTTATCTTAAAAAAAATAAGTAATTTCTTTAAATTGTAGCCCCTGAACTAAAAGGATCTTGGACACAGACTCAAACTACCCTTACCTTAGACCGGCCCTAGACACATCATACATTATAGGTTTCAGATAACTTGGCACAAGACAAGAAAGAGGAAAAAACTAAAAAACGATTGACATGTTAATGTAAACTACATATACAGCACGCACATAAATGTTGTACTCATGCACACAAAAGTTGGACATATCCAACTATCATTCTTGAGTATGATCTCAATAAAAAAAACATGAACACAGTTATGCACCAGTTTTTTTTTTTACCTAGATGATTGCTGCTTCTCTCATGAATAGTCTTGGCATAGTTTACCAAAATGCTGGTCATGTAATCCTCAGCTTGGATGAAGTCACCAGCCCTGCTATGGTCTATGACAGAGATAGCAGAGATGCACTCATTTCTACCTGGCACAATGTCGCTTTCTGTCTTCTCTTCACTCAAAAAGTCATGGCTGACATTACCCTTTGCCACCAGTGCAGAAGACTCAAACTGTATTCCCACAGAATTATGTGTGAAATTTATATAAAAAACAAGTAAGAACATAAAGAAAACCACAACCTAGGATATATAACATATACCAAAAAAAAAAAAAAGAGCATAAATTGATTTACCTGCTTTGGATAGAAGTTTGCCATTATCTTAACTCAGATTTTGCTCTGTTAGGAAGCACCTGATGAACGACTTATATAGTCACCAAAGGTGGAGATTATATACAAACATAGACGTATAACTTTGTGACCTAAGTCCTATTGGTCTTAAATAGGGACGGCTACATCATGTGAAGAAAAAAGCTACTTTTTGGTGACATACATTTAATGTATTTGTTGAGTTTCTGTTGACATGCATTAAATGCATGAAAGACATAAAGCAAAAGGACGCATTGGGTGGCATGGAAATTGGCAGGTAATTTATATCATATTTGCCTTTTGATGACTTGGGTTTTTTTTTTGGTCAAAGCACAATTTTATAAATTGCAAAGTTGAAAAGTTACAACAATTATTCTACTCGTGTTGGGTGAAAATCAAAAAATAAAAGATCATACAAGTGAGATGGAATATTTGAAACTTAATCAAGACAAAAGCTGTCTTTAAGTCTGTTCTTTGCGATCCAATTAGTCACCTTGTTAGCAATCTTCTAATGCGTTGTAATCGGATAGCATGGTTATCAGCAACAATCTTTCGGATGTCCTCTAAAATTGGTCTTGCTTCCCAGTTTGCAAGCTTAGGAGAATCGATTACTTTAAGAACCACTTCTCCATCGCTTTTAATAGTGATGCACGATGACAAGGAATAGACAGCAAAGATGCAATGTAACACCCCGATCCCTCACGAGACCGGGACTGTTATTTATCAAACTAATCTCAACCCATATCCAAATCCAAGAAAAACAAGGGAAAACGGATAGAGTCTCCCCTGTTTATAAGACAATCTGTTCACCTGCAAGCAGTAACTTATCCACAAAAAAATCACAATCCAACTCCAAGGTACAATCTCATTCGCACAAGCATGCAAACTAACCAGGCAATCAGGTAAATCATTGAAGTTATTACAGTCCATCTACCGTTATTAACTTATACAAGAATACAAGTTTTACTTTATATTATAACCTTTTAGATAATAGAAACATACACAGGGTTTCGTAATCTCAAAACAAAGCACATACAACCATCAACTTGCATTTCCTGCACATAGACCAGTACATAGCATCCCACCACAGTTTTTCCTGAAATATGTTAAAATAAGGAATGAGTAACCAAAGTTACCCAGTGAGGGAGGTGATACAGCAAATCGGGGCGTACAACATGATATGCAATAGAATAATAGCATTTTCAACACCAAATAACACAACCAAGTAAATAGGTAATTAACCACATATTAAAAGAATACGGTTCCACTTCAAGTCTTCAATCTCGTACCACGAACCACGAACTTCACGCAAGTGCTAGCAAACCGTTATTCCTCCAAATTGGGGTACTCTGGATGTACCCCGATCCTACGACCATTTCTCCTGAGGTAGGTCCATATGCCCAGCAAGTGAACTATGCCTCTGGGGTAGTGGAGTATACTCAGCGAGAAAGGAAATAGGCACCATGGGAGTCGAGGGAACACGGCAAGCCCGATGCTGCCGGTGTTTCTCGACGCTGCCCGTGTTCGAAAAGGTTGCGCAACCCGACACGAATTCAAGAATTCACTAGATAATATCAAACAAACACGAGTAACCATGAGATAACAAATAAATGGTACATGTAACTTTATCAATTAGCTAAATTATATAATCTAAAAACAATGAAATAAACTAAGATGCACAAAAGGGTTAAAGACTCCCTCATCTTTACCAAACCTCTTTGAATCCGCTCAAATGTGCAAACCCCTAGTTATTCATATAAATGTAACACTTTTAACAATTGAATATAGCAATTCTAACTTTAACTAACATGCAATCTCAACCCACAACAATAGAAGCTATACAATCATTTGTTTGTTCCATATTATTACATAGTTCAGGTAGTCATACAAAGCATGATTTCATCCTCATTCACTTCATTCAAGCAATTAATCAAACACTTAGTCTTCAATATATACATTACTAACTAATCTTTGGTCTAACATGAAAATAACCATAAAAAATCTAAAACCATCAAGGAATGCTTTTACTCACTTATGAACTTTAATATACAAGATAGATGTGCAATACAACACCTAGCAAGTAGAACCCCATGAAAACATGCCCATTTCCAAATCTTCAAACAGAACCCTAACTTAATCAAATTCATTACCCACTCTATTGACCTCCAAAATTTCTGATTTTTGTATATAATTGTAGCTCTTCGAGTGTAGTTAATTTTAGATTCAAACGGTGCTCAATTCCGAGTTAAATTCCAAAAGTTTTAACCCTTACCGTGCAACCACGCATAGCTTGGCAGAACCAGCGATTTTTTAGGTACATTTTGGAAATTATGTGATCAGAGGGCTAAAACGTTATAATTAGCCTTAGTCCTAGAAATCAAAACTTGTTCTAAACTGCCTAATCTAGCTTTTTCTAGGTCAAAGAAGTTTCGAAAGACAAGGGCAGTGGACTGACCCAAAACAGAACACACTCACACAAGCACCTAGTTGAATTCTACCTTGCTTTCATGCTTTGCTTGCTAGCTTTAGGCTTTACTTTGGCACATACAACACTTATCCAATAAATTAATGGGTCAATTAACAACAATTATCAACAAGGTTCATTCTAAACTAAAGTTATGCAAACCAAATAGATTAATTCACAAAACTTCACTACTATGATACGTACGCTACACAAAGGCATACAAACACTTAATTACTCAACTATAAAGCAATTATCAAGTAGTAAACATGCTAGAACATGAAATTAATCAAGCATGTACAAAGAGGTCAAATGTCCGATGATCACGAAACTTCATGAAATGCTCACAATTACTATATAACAACATATAAGGTCAAGATATACAAGCACCAATGCTAATTCAAGGATAAGAATGAAAACTCTGAGTTTCCTCTTTCTTCGACTAGATTATTAAGCTTCCTATCGACATTCAAGGATCAAGTTAGGTAAGATAGTTATTCTACCAATCCAAGGATACCTAAATACATCTTTTAGAGCCTTCAAATCATAGCCTAGAGTTCCAATCCACAAAAATATCAAAAATGCCTTTTTGTGGGTTTTCACTACAAGTACCTATTCCAGGACCCAAACAAGCGAAACAAAGACACTTCTAAGGCTTCAATATTTAATAATGACTAGTCATGATGTTGAAATGTGCATGGATTCGAGTTAACCCCGAAACTCCTTATTAAAGCAGCCTAATTCGATCAATTTACTCAAATTTTGTACATGGCAAGCGCAAATAACATTTTTCCCATGTTCAATGACCTAATTAGCAACTACTAGAAGTCTCGAATCGAATTAAATTGTAACTTTTTTTGGAACCCTAGTTTCGGCATTATTCATCATCTTCCTCAAGTGAATCATGCTAAAAAAAACTTAGTTCTAAGCTACACAAATGCATAAGAATATTCTCTAGCATGTAATAATACTATATCTAATAAGAATCAAGCAATTTGTGGCATGAAATAGCAAAATCCGAAAATTTCAAAAACTTGGCATAAACTTAAACTTAGGTAAAATGATGCACTTCCTCACCTAGGAGCTTTGGAGATGGTAGAGGGAACCTTATGAGAGATGGAGAGAGACTTAAGATGAGAGTTCTTGAGAAAATTTGAAGAAAATAGCAAAACTTCTCCTCATTTTTCCTTTCTTGTGACCAATGGATAAGGGGAACAATTTGGGCATTTCCTCAATTGTTTTGTATGAGTATGCATGTATATGTGATGTAATATTAGTTTATGTATATAGTTTAAGTTGAGGTCAAATGCTAGCATTAATTGATCAAACTATGCTAGTAACTCAAATTAAATGACTAGTTAACTAACTAATGTTTCACAAATGTAACACTATTCAAGCGAAGCGCAAAACATTTTTCAAACGCATGCTCCCGGCCTCTAAAGTCTAAAATTACAAGTTTCTGATTCCTTTTATAAGTTATATTATATAGGAAAAATATTAAACCAAGCAAATTAGACAGTAAATTTTCTTATAAATAGTGACCATCAAATAAACATATTTAAACTAGAAATAAAACACATTAAAATGACAAATGATATGCTACAGTTATTTATGACTATGATAAAATTTCTCGGGCATCACACGCAAGTATTCCTGATTGCAACTGCTTCTGCTACAAATGCTAAGAGACAATGAAAAGAAGTTGTTTGCCTTTGGATTAAGTCTTCGTTCCAATCTTTGCACGTAAAAGCCCAAACTGCTAACTTCTTCTCAGCACAAAACACTACATCAACATTAATTTTGAGAGCATGCAGTGTAACGCCCCGATCCCTCACGAGACCAAAGGCCCCGATTCTATTCCTGAGGTCACAAAAAATGAGAAAAACAGACAGAGTCTCCCCTGTTTATAGGACTATCTGATACCTACACACAGGCTATATAACAACAAAACAATTCCTTCACAATTCCTGTCCTTCGATAGCAACACATACAACAAACTCCTCAAGGCCATCTGAGCCTTGGAACTCAACAACCTCAACAAGAGTACACAAGCAAGCATACAACCTTATAAGCTATTGAAATACTGAGTTATAAAATTAGTTATCATACCACTCTACTGTTCTTTATTCAACCTGTTTAGAGGTTAAATCTTTAAACCATTTCCTATCTCATTTCACACAAGCATACAAGCTACTTATACAATAAAATAAATCATTGAAGTTATTACAATCCAGCTACACCTATCAAATCATTCAAGACTTTAATTTTACATTACATCCTTACAAACCAATTTATACAAGACACGCAGGCCTCAAAATACAAATAATTATCTTAGGTGTACATAGGAACAAATAACTTCAATAAGCACATCCGGACAAGTTGAATCTCAAGCTTCCTTTCCCTCGGACTCCAAAGACAATGATCCTGAAATGGTTAGAAAGAGGGATAAGCATACTACAACACGTATGCCCAGTGAGGGAGGGGACATAAAATTGGGAAGTTTTCAAAAACATTTTCGTGCAATGCATAAAAAGCATAGAATCAATTAACAAGCAATCAAGCTATCCATAACACACAATGGCCACATACGTACAATTAACAAATAAGTATCACATACCAAGGAAAAAGGGATAAACACACCAAGAAAAGTATACGATAAAACTACATGATCTCAATCTACGATAACTCTCCAAGGAACAAGGGCCCAAGCGAGAGTTACACAGTAGATATCCACACTACAAGATAGCAATTAAAATCGATTAGCACGTGATTTACTTAGTCAAGCTTGACTCAATCAGGAGATAAACTCCGATACATTCTGGCGGTAGCCTCTGGCACATTCAGGAATTACTCTGATACTCGCACGTTCGGGAGGCATACCCCGGTACTTTTAGGTGATTTGCACCACACGTTGATTAATCATGAAATCGAGTTAACATTGAAATAGAAAATCATTACAACTCGGCATGCAATCAAGTAGACTAACATATAAGTCACAACCAACATCATGCAACAACCACATAACGAACATTGGATGCAATTGAAATATAAGCATTATCTATGAATAACCACAAGCGCACAAAAAGGGGGGTTAATATTACACTTTGCACGAAATCGCACAAATAGTTCACGGAACCTCACGAATAGTCACGTAGGCCGACTAAGTACACAACATTCAACCACAAGTTTATACAAGCACTAGAACTCCCAATTCCTACATTCCCCTTTGTTAACCCACGCAACAAGGCTCTAAACCCAAGGTCACAATTCAAGATTCTCAAACAAGTTATTCGATCATTCTAAGTACACTTTCTAGCACCCTTTATCCCCTTGAAACGACCTTATAACCTGCATTTACCTCAAAAGTCCTGATTTTCTTTTTATACATTTTAACTACATGTACCTTAACCAATGTTCAATTAAGTGACATAACCATATTTCTAGCTCCCCCTCATCCTATAAACTCTAAAAATATTGAGAAATTCTACCCGGATTTATTTTACACCCGAAACCCCTTTGTAAATTTAGTCAAATTTGCCCAATTACTCAAAGTCCAAACAAATTAATCACATACAAACATTACTCTATGCTCATTAGCACCTAAGAGTTCATTAGATAGCATGAAATCAAGCTAATAACACAATTTAGATCAAAACCCTACAATTTTACTATTCATTATCTTCCTCAAATGCAATTTTAGTTTCTAGCTATAAACCTTATAATATAACCTTAAAAGAGTGTTCTAGGATCATAATAGAAGGTAATTGAAGCATAAAATAGTACAAATAACCATTATATGAAGAGATCACAAAATTAAAGTTTGTAGGCATTAAGTTGAAATGTAATACATAGAATGAATCCCTCACCTAAAAGCTTGTAGATGCTAGATTAGGACTTGGAGAAGCTTAAACCACTTGTAGATTGCTTGAAGGATCATATAATATCAAGAACTAGAGCAATTTTTGAAGAAAGTTATTATTCCCGTAATAGGGTTTTTGGCTGATTTTTAGGCATTTTTGGCTTATTTTGAGTATCTTTTTTTGTGTTTATTAATATATATATATATATATATATATATATATATATATATATATATATATGTAGGATGATTATATGGGTTGATAAGTTGGATATTGGGTTTGGGTTGTGGGTTTAAATGGGTTTTGGGTCAAGTTAAATGTGTTGATTCAATAAAAATGCAAAAGTAATCTATCTTTTTTTTAAAATCACTATTCATACGGTACAAAAATTATTTTTCTAATGCATCCTTCAGACATACAATGCACGAAACTATATTTTTCCAACGCCTCCTAAGTGACAAGTATTATGAGAAAAATGTAAAATCAGAAAACTAGAACAGTTGATTTTGCTATGAATAGTAACTATTTCAAAGAAAGTAAGTAAATGCTCAATTAAATGCACAAAAGAGATATAATAAATGATATGCACATGCTCTAAATCCCGGGTGTCACATGCAATGAAGGAGGGATCCAAGCTGTTGGGATGTTAACATCATTTCTAGTATGGATTCCATGGTTGTTCCTTGAAATGAGATTGCAATTGAGAAGCTCTGAGATGTAAAGAGAAGAATGAAAAATGGCTCTATCAATGTTAACTGTTCTTCCTTTCATATTAGCTCCACATATTTCTTTCCAAATCTGCCAACAACACAGCTATTTTGCTAAATGCTTCTGACCTGTTATACCCGACACATGTGTATTGATCTGTAATGAAGATCAGCCAGTCGTTGAATCTGGTAACACAACTCAGGTTAATTGCACATTGAATTGGAGACGTACACCAGAATCTGCAAGCCCAAGGACAAGTGAGAAGGACATGCTCGACTGTTTCAAAATCAGAGTTGCAAATGTTACAAAGAGCAGAATCTTTGTATTTTCTTTTGAAGAGATTTTTCAATGTTGGGATAGCATTGTTACAAGCTTTCCAGAGAAAGATTTTTATTTTTGACGGGATATTAGCTGACCAGATGAGCTTCCAAGTTGCTGATGAAGTAACATGAGATGAGCTAGCCATGGATAAAGTCTGCTGGTTTGAAGATTTAAGCTCTTTTGCTGCTCGATAACCTGTTTTGACCGAGTAATCACCATTCTTTAATAGAGGCCACACAAGTTTATCATCCACATCAGAAAAAGGAAGGTTAATTGCTGCAATGGTTTTCACAATGTGTTGAGGAAAAATGGAATTCAGGCAGCTGATCATCCACTCATTTGAGTGACCATCAATGAGCTCACTGACTTTAGAGAAATCATCAGATCGAAAGCTGGAGAGATCAAAGTGTTGCAACCAAGGATCATCCCAAATATTAACCTCAGTTCATCTACCAATGGACCAAATTGCATGAGTTTTGATAAGATCTCTACCTTTCAGGATTGACATCGATCGTTTTTTTATTTTTTTCTACTTTTGTCTCCCAAGTATATTGCATGTCAATCAAGTCATCAAAATGGAGGCAAACGATCATTTGCTTAGTTTTTTTAGGGTGGCAATCGGGTACAAGATTTGTCTATAAATAAGAAGAGTCTGGATGAAGCTTTGGGTGTACAATGAATGTAAGATAGCATTCCATATTGAGAGAGAAAATAGCTAGGTCTCTCCAAAAGAGTCCTCTTCCTTTGTTGTCTTTAGATTACGAGTCAGAGTTAGTTTATCCTAATATTTGAAAGAATAGAATTGTTCTCTCCTTATATTAGAGAAAAATTCGTCGTAATTTATTCCATATCATAGTGAAATCACTACAAGAAAACAGTGCTCGTGTGACAGACTTTTTTCCGTAGCCAATTGGCTACGGCCAGGCTACAGAATTGCTACAGACAACTAATTCTATAGCCTTTTCATAGCCAAATTAGGCCCCATTGAAATTGTAACACTTCGATCCCTCACAAAAACAGGAGCTCTACAAATCCACTATACACAACCCGATCCAAATCCCAAGTCACCAAAAAACAAGGGAAAACAGACGAAATCTCCCCAGTTTATAGGACTAACCGATATCCTGCGAACAACAGAATACAATTACAAAGCCATAAACCAACATTCTCCTACAACTTCAACTCCAACCAACCAACTATGCCCCATCTCAAGGCAATCCGAGCCTTAGATAAAACAACAAGATAAGCACACAAACATGCGTGGGATTCAACCATTGAAATACTATGTTATAAAATCACTTATCATACCACTCTAACCTTGTCTATAAACTTTTCTTGTAATTAGAGACCGTCAATCATTTGTTTATCATACCCAAGCATGCAAGAAAGACAAATAACGAAAGTATTTTAAGTTATTACAGTCATTTACAATCCTGCCAAACATGTTGGCTAAACTTACAACACTTTACAACATTCAAAAAGGCCTAGAATATATACAAGACCATAGGCCACAAAATAGACTATAAGAAATTAACATCTACTTGGTGCTAGGGCCCACAAAGTATATACAAGCATCCACAAAACTAGCAGCAAAGTATCACGTAATCAAGGCGTCTTACGAGTCTTATCATCTATAGGCTCAAGGGAAGCCGAACCTACTTTACCTGAAATTGTTAACAACGAGGATGAGCATACTAAATACGTACGCCCAGTGAGGAAGGGGAACGGGAACAGTGTATCGGGGTTGTGTAATGCAACAAACACATGTAATGTATAATAAAAGAAACACAAGAATTCAATAAAATACCACACAATAAAAAGGATATATTTGGATGACTCTGATTAATCCAATTCTCGAACCACGATCCACGAACAGAAATCTGAAGAATAATGTCACTGATAACGATAAGCCGGCATCCCCTTATAACTCCAAGTTGGGTATACTCCAGATGTATCCTGAAATCCTACGACCCAACTATTCCTGGGCGGCATCCTAAGCGAGAGAGGGACTGGGCAACCATGGTAGCCAAGGTATACCGGCAAGACCGATGCCGCATAACTTCCACGACACTACCATGCCCAAATGGTTGCGCAACCACGATACAATGCACTCAAAATGATAACAATAGAATAAACCAATAAACATATGATCGAGGGACAACAAAGTAGGTTGCTTTCACACACAATATATAGATAATAAGTGCACATTACTTTAACAATTATATTAAATCACATAAACTATGTACAAGAAAATAAACTATTATGGACATAAGGATGAAGACTCCCTCACTTGAAATTAAGCCAAGCACGCAAGAGAATAGCTCCGATTTACTTCAACTTTCCTAAATTAGCTCGAATATGTAACCGTAGTGTGTTTATATAAGTTTAGGACTTTAGCAATTAACTATATCAATTCCAACTTAACTATTACTTAACTCAAACCTTCAACAACATAAGCTATATTTATAATCACTTATTCACACAAGTTCATAACCCACACACAATTGAACTACAAAGTTCACCTTACCATATCATTAGATAGCATAGGAGACATTAAATGCATCAAATACCGTCAAGTTAAGATTTTAAGTTATAACTTCCAATTACTTTAATTTACAACAATCAACAATCATATAACTAGATGAGCTATTCTTATAGTCCTACTCACTTAGCATACAATGTTTATTAGAATTTGATATTTAGCAAAACACAAGCAATATAAACATTAGAATAAGATCTAAACATTAAATATAAAAATAACTATATGTGCACAAATGGGTCATCAACACATTTTCCACGAAACACCACAAAAGCTCAAATATACTCTAGAATGCATTCAAACACACAACAAGCAACTACCTAACAATACAAGTGCCAAAACATCCAATTCCTGCGTTATCCCCTATTGTTATCCTAAGTCATTTAACTCCAAACCGAAGGCTAAGGCTAAAGATTCACAAACTAACTATTCTAATCTTCTAGTTACACATTATGGCACACTTAGAGCCCTTGAAATCATTCTTTAACCCATATTAGCCACAAAAGTCCCGATTACCCATTTGCGCGTTTGTACTACAAGTATCTTAACCAAAGCTCAACTAAGAGTTAGAAAAGTACATTTAGTCCCTACATATCCTAAGAACACCAAATATAACAACCAAATTCACTCGGATTTATGTTTGACCCAAAACCCCTTTGTTCACCAAGGCTAATTAACTTCCAAACGGAATACGAAGTTCAAGATACGCAACCAAGCTACACTACCTTCCTATTGACACTTAATGATACCACTTAGGACTTTGAAATCACACTTTAAAACACAATTATCCGAAAAGTCTGATTTTACCTCTTTATGCATTTATACTACAAGTACCCTAACCGAAACTCAACCGTGAGTTAGAAAAGCATATCTAGCACCTACATAGCCTAAGAACACCAAATGTGATGGCTGAATTAACCCGGATTTGCATTAACCCCAAAACCCCTTTTTAAAAGTCGCCAATTTCACGTTTTAACCAAGTTTCGAGCAATTCAACATTACGAGGCTAATTTCACGTTTTAACCAAGTTTCGAGCAATTCAACCTAACATGGCTATTAATCTATCTTTATTAACATCTAAGGCACCTATTAGAAGCAATGAATCAAGTTATAAAGCACAATTCCACAAAACCCTAGAATTTCGTCACTATTCACACCCTAAAATCAACCAACAAATTTAACCGATTAAAAAGCAAAATAATAGCATAAACTTGGTCTCTACATCATGTATACACCATATAATATCATATTTGAGCATACCATAAGCATTTACTAGCAAATCTACAAAATAAAGAAAGTTGCAACATTTTAGAAATGCAAAATAAACATGCAAATCCCTCACCAATGCGCGTAGAAGCTAGCAGGATGCTAGCAAACACTCTAAACCACTTGCTCTTAGCTTGCCAAGGCTTGAAATCAAGATTTGTTGAGCAAAAATCTCTCCCTCTTCCCTCTTTATGGTGTTAGGTTTCCCAGGCACTATTCCCCCTTTTATTTTATTTTTTCTAAGTCAACTTATGAGCTATGTGTGTTGTATTGAGTGTATATGAGGGGTGTGTTATGTTATTGTATGTGGGTTGATAATCAAAGTGAGTCAAACTAGCTTAATATAAGTCCAAAGGTACAATTATATATTAGCTAGTTAAAATATAAAGTTAGACTATGTAAAACTATTCACTAGATTCATTAAAACATTTTCGAAACGGGTATTCTCAACGCTAACCACTCAAATGCATATTTTTCTCATTCCTAAAATAATTAATAGGATTTAAGAAAAATGCTAATTCGAAGAAAATAAGTGGTTAAAAAATGTGATGAATAGTAAGCACAGAAAGTAACAAGTAATGCGCAGTTAAAATGCACAAACAGTGAATGCAACAGTTAATAGAAGTACGGTGATATTCTCGGGAGTCACACCTCTTAATGTAACACCCCACTAAGCGAATACCACGAAGGGCAGAGGCACACGGGCACGTCACATCATGCAGGTATTATCCGCTTTGGTTACACCCTGCACTTAACGTACGAGCGTGCCTTCACCGTTTTGACCCTTCCTAAGTAGAACCCCACACTAGAAAAGGTGTCTGCACGAATATACAAGATAACTCTATATATTCATTAATCCTAGCTCGTAACCAACCGATGTAGGATATTACAGAAATGGTGACAAAACTTAGTCACGGATTGGCTACGGAACATAATTTTCATTATAAAAAAAATAAAAAATAATAGTCTGTAGTCATGCGGTGGAAAAATAGCCACGAATTAGCTACAAAAAATATGTGTTATTAAAAAATTAAAAATTAAAAAATAAAAAGTCGTAGTCTAGCCAAGGCAAATTTGCTACGAACTAGCTACGGACCATTTAATTAATTCGACAAAAAAATCATAACAAAGTTCGTAGCCATGCAGTGGCCAAATAGCCACGAATTGACTACGATCAATATATATTATTCAAAAAACGTTTTAAAACATAAAGAATCATAGCCTAGCCGAGAAAACTTTGCTACAGCATAGCTACAGACATTTTAATTAAATTAGAAAAAAATAAAATAATAAAGTCCGTGGCCCATCCGTAGCCCCTAGCCACAGATGGGCTACGGACTTTTTCCCTTTCGTAGCCAATGGCCACGGATGAGCTACAGACCTTTACACAAAAATAAAGTTTATTGCTTTTAATTTGAATTAAAGAAATGTGATTCCACCTACAACGTAGTAAAACATCACTTGACTTGAAAGTTTTTCAAATAAAAATAAACTTGGTTCGTAATTGATTAGCATGCATACTTTTATAAAGAAATCTCATAGAAAATCAATAGTCGTTTAAATTGAACTTAACTTGTTCTCAATTAACATTGCGTTAATGTTAATTAACGTTTAATGTAGTGGTCTAAAAACTCTTACATTGTGTTTAAACTTCATAAAAAAAATATGAAGATATTAACTCATTTTAATATGTTGTTCATACTTATTAACAAATTATAATACATATTATTAGTGGCATGTAACCCATCCATAGCCCCTAGCTACTGATGGGCTACGGACCTTTACACAAAAACAAAGGTTATCGCTTTTAATTTGAATTAAAGAAATGTGATTTCACCTACAACGTAGTAAAACTTCACTTGACTTTGAAGCTTTCCAAATAAAAATAAACTTGGTCTGTATTTTATTAATATACATACTTTTATAAAGAAATCTCATAGGAAATCAATAGTAGTTTAAATCAAATTTAATTTGTTCTCAATTAACATTGTATTAATGTTCAATCTAGTGGTCTAAAAACTCTCACATTGTGTTTAAACTTCATAAAAAAAATGTGAAGATATTAACATGTTTTAATACGTTGTTCCTACCTATTAACAAATTAATGGTCCGTAGCCCATCCGTAGCCCCTAGCTACGGATGGGCTATGAACCTCTTCCTTTTCATAGCCCATCTGTAGTCAATGGCCACGGATGGGATACGGACCTTTACACAAAAATAAGGGTTATCGATTGTAATTTGAATTATAGAAATGTGATTCCACCTACAATGTAGTGAAGTTCAATTGACTTGCAAACTTTCCAAATAAACTAAATTTGGTCCATATTTCATTAGCATGCATACTTTTATAGAGAAATCTCATAAGAAATCAATAACCGTTTAAATCAAACTTAACATGTTCTCACTTAACATTGCGTTAATGTTAATTACGTTAATGTTAATTAACGTTCAATCTAATAGCCCCTAGCTACGGATGGGCTGCGAACCTTTATACAAAAATAAGGGTTATCGATTTTAATTTGAATTATAGAAATGTGATTCCACCTACAACGTAGTAAAACCTCAGCTGACTTGCAAGCTTTCGAAATAAAACTAAACTTGGTCCGTATTTCATTAGCATGCGTACTTTTATAGAGAAATCTAATAGGAAATCAATAACCATTTATATCGAACTTAACATTTCGTTAATGCTAATTAATGTTCAATCTAGTAGTCTAAAAACTCTTATATTGTGTTTGAACTTCATAAACAAGAAAAATATGAAGATATTAACATGTTTTAATACGTTATTTCTAATTATTAACAAGTTAAAATACATACTATTAGTGGTCTATAGCCCATCCATACATACTATTAGTGGTCAGTAGCCCATCCGTAGCCCTTAGCTACAGATGGGCTATAGACCTCTTCCTTTCTGTAGCTCATCCGTAGCCCTATGGACCTTTTCACAAAAATAAGGGTTATCGATTTTAATTTGAATTGTACAATTTGTGATTCCACTTACAACGTATCAAAAGTTTAGTTGATTTGCAAGTTTTTCAAATAAAACTAAATTTTTGTTCGTATTTTATTATCATGCATACTTTTATAGAGAAATTTCATAGGAAATCAATAGTCGTTTAAATCGAACTTATCATGTTCTCACTTAACATTGCATTAATATTAATAAATATTCAATCTAGTGGTCCAAGAACTCTCACATTGTGTTTGAACTCCATAAACAAGAAAAATATTAAGATATTAACACGTTTTAATACGTTGTTCCTACTTATTAATAAGTTAGAATACATACTATTAGTGGTCTGTACCCCATCCGTAGCCAATGGCCACGGATGGGTTACGAACCTTTACACAAAAATAAGGGTTATCGATTTTAATTTGAATCATACAATTTGTGATTCCATCTACAACATAGTAAAACTTCAGTTGACTTGCAAGTTTTTCAAATAAAATTAAATTTTGTCTGTATTTTATTATCATGCGTACTTTTATAAAGAAATCTCATAGGAAATCAATAGTCGTTTAAATCGAACTTATCATGTTCTCACTTAACATTGCGTTAATGTTAATAAATGTTCAATTTAGTGGTCCAAAAACTCTCACATTGTGTTTGAACTTCATAAAAAATAAAAATATAAAGATATTAACATATTTTAGTACATTGTTCCTACTCATTAACAAGTTAGAATACATACTATTAGTGGTCCGTAGCCCATCCGTAGCCATTAGCTACGGATACGAAAAAGAAGAGGTCCGTAGCCCATCCGTAGCCAATGGCCATAGATGGGCTACGGGCGAGCTATAGACTACGGATGGGCTACGAACTTTTATGTATCCATAGCCCAATAATAAAACAAGAAGAAAAAATGAAGTATGTCTAAAATGTATATATAATAAATTATTAACAAACTTAAATTAAATCAAACTAAACATGTCATATATATAATAAACTACATATAAACTTAAAAATATATATAATTAAATTAAATAAGCCTATAAATATAAATAAAACATAAATTTGGGATGTTTTAGAAAGGAAAAAAAATTAATAAAAATTGAAAAAAAATTAAGCCCGTCGGCCGGCCAGTGCGGCCTGGACCAGGGCTACACGTTGGCCCCTGTTCGCTGCCGAAGGGCTCTCCGGTGCATTTTTTCTGTGGCTATAGATACCCGTAATCATTCCGTCTCCCGCGTTGATTTTTCACTCAAATCAAACAAGTATGAAATTTTTTTATTTTTCCATCCACTATCTTCACTCATTCTCTCTCTTTCAACAAAAATATATTCTTCAATCCATTTTTCTTTCTACCACCACCACCACCATGGACACCACTACCACCATCAAGGCCACCATCACAACCACTAAGGGCACCATCACCACAAACAAGGCACAACCACCACTATCAACTAGGGCACTACCACTACCAAGAGCGCCACCACCACCAAGATCACTATCACCACCACCAAAGCACCATATTTAGCTCAAGTGTTTGCTCTAGTTTGTATTTCCTACAATTTTAAGGGGTTCATGAATTTCGTGCATTTATTGTAGTTTTAAAGATGGTAAGTTTATGTGTATGCTATAAAATGTTAACTTGGGCTATGAATTCACATGCTAGGTTGTTTATTATAAAGTAAATGTGAAGTACATATGTAGAATATTGTTGAAAGTTAGAGACTTTATGCGGGTGTTGTTGTTTGATATAGTTGTATAGTATGTTGAATATATGTTTGATAAAATGCTTGAATGCAAGCCTACATATATTGCATACAACATATATACATGATACATGCGTGCAAAATAAGGCTTAAAGTTGGAATCTTGTAAATTTCCTTGGATTTCAAGTGGAAATATGACTTGTTTATATTGTTAGTTAGTTAGATTGCTAAAAATGATTACCAAGTGAACTTAATGGTGCCCTCGTGCAAGTTAATTGCTAACGGAAAATAGGTAAAATATGTATGAATGTTATAAGTGATAGCCGCCTACTTTGCTATCACTAGATATGTGAAACGATTGAATTATTGGTTATGAATACTTTATGAGTTATATTGAATTAAACGATTGGATTATGATGTTTGGCAAGTTGTATAGTTCGTTTTGCAACAAAGTTCCATTATGCATATGTTAGATCATAGTTGTAACACCTCGATCCCTCACGAGACCAGAAGTTCTATTAATCAATTTAATCGCAACCCAATTCCAGACCCAGCATAAAATTTAGGGAAAAGGGACGGAGTCTTCCCTGTTTCTAGGCAAAATGCAAAGCATGCGACAGCATATAAGTGGACTAGTACCGTATCCAACCATTCATAATTCCTCAAGGCCATCCGAGCCTTGGTTCTCAACATTTAAACACAACAAATATATATATTTCCAAGTACCTAGACTATTCTAACTCTTTTCCTTTGGATAATACAAACATGCATTGAAGTTAAACCATACTAACTGGATACATAAACTAGCTTATCATACCACCTCAATAACCTAGTTAAGCTTAAATTACATTCCTTTTAACACTAAATACATACAACACATGAAAACATACATCTTTGCATCTTTTTACCACTCAACCACATAACACGCAAGACAACTCTTCAAGCCCGAGCTTTCCAGCTAACACGGCAATTTCTGAAATATGGTAGTGAGAAGTGAGTATACACAATACGTATAATCAGTGAGGGCGGAACAGATATCGAGGTGGAGAGAAAGAAAGTCGTGCAATGCAAATAAGACAGTTAAGCAATATATCCAATAAGAACAACAATCAATATAATCAACAATATAATAACAATTAAAGAAGGCATTAATACAACCAATCAAAGCTATACCACACTTTGAAGGCTATGGTTCACCCATACGAGCAATATACCATTTCACGAGCAATACATCAATCTCGAGCTTGATGTTGACAACGATGACAATAAGCACACAACCACCTTATAACATCCACTGGGTGTACTCCAGATGTACCCCGACACATCTACGACCCAAATTTTCCAGGGCGACACCCCTAGCGAGAATAAGAATAGGACACGGAGTTAGAGCAAACCAACCCTGGCAGCCCGAGACTGCCCAGAGAGGCCCATCACTCACGCGCCTGACACTCTGCAATGCAACATGAGATACAAGTAATAAACGAACGATAGCACGAAAGTGTAGATCAATGGTGATATACGAGATATCAAGCATTTACAATCAATATTAGCATTTAATTAACTTTTCAAGCATGATTATCATTAATATCAATAAGAACATCAATCAAACAAGCAATAGCAATTCAAACATGAAAAATGACAAATATCACTATTCAATCTCTAACTTCCAAAGGCAATTACGAGCAAACGAGCTACGAGATTAGGAAACCGATTTCACTACCTTCACTTAGGTACTACAAGGCACGTTTCTATGTCACGAAACTTCATTTTCTCACCCGAAGCCCGAAAGTCCACCTACTACGTTTGAACTACAGCTATGCTAATCGGTCGCTCAATCAACACCACAACAGCGCCAAAAGTGCTTCCATACCCTTAATAGCAAAACCCCTAACTCAATTCGAGCATGGTCAACACTTAGTCAAACGACCCCTTTACGTTTCTTTGTCTAATTTTCAATTTTAACAAAGGTCGGTCCATTTTTATTGCACATTTTATCTTTCTAACATTAATGGCTCCTAACCAAATCAAGAAATCGCAATTCAGATAAAAAAATCCAAAAATCTAGGGTTTACTATTTAAAAACACTATTCATTATTCTTTCCTAAATTTCAATTTGCGTTTCTAGCCGTAAAAATTGCTAAATAACTAACAAGCAATGCTCTACGATCCCTAAAGAGACAATTCTAAGCAATTTCAGGCATTATAACGCATTAAATATCAAATCTAAGAAATTAAATCAAAAATTAAATTCGAATAAAAATGCACAAAAATATGAAAACCCTCACAAACATTGAAGAGGAAGCCTTACAAGGACCCGAACCACAATCCCCGAGCAATTCCACGCAAGATTTTAGCTTAAAAATACAAAATCAATTTTTTTTCTTTTCCCTTGAACTTTCGGCCATGGGAGGACAAATGGGAAATTTTGGGTTTTGTTTTTTAGTCAATTTTTTCTTTGTTTTGCTTATTTAAAAGATGATAAAGGCCCAAGGGCATTTTGGCAAAAAGGCAAGGTCAAATTCAAGTTAAAAATGGTCAAACAAGCTTATTTAATTAGCATTTAGTCTGATTCAAGTTAAAACAATGCAATTTTTAATGAAAACCAACTAAAACTAGCTAAATTAAACTAGAAACACTATTCATAAAATCCGAGAAACATTCTTCTAACTTTCATTTTCAGTGCACTACGATTGAACGGTCAATAAACGATTACGATAAGTATGATAAAGAATAATATAAAAATATAATTTTTGAAAAGTAGAATAGTTTAAAACCTACTCCGCCTCAGAGGTACTTTTCCCTTTTGTTGAAAATAAAGTAATTTAAGTGCAAGAAAATAAATCCGAGTTTTGAAAACAATCAAAATAGTCAATACTCATTTAAAATAATTAATGTAAGTATTATTGAAACACTTTTAAAAAGAAATATGAAATCAATGCAAAGTGAATAAACTAACTAAGTTAAACAATCAATTAAATGCATCTAAATGTCATTAAATGCGTGCCGAGTTCGGGGTACCACATCATTTCCCCCTTAAGACAATTGCGTCCTCACAATTCTTCTTCCAATAGGACTCAGTATCACCTGATATCCAACTCTGACCACTCTTCATTGGTTGCTGAGTAAGACACTGAATAAGATACTCGTAGGAAAACCCAAATAGAAATCCTAACCAAAAAAAAAGAATATACCAACTAAAGACTAAAGCAGGGATACTGTACATATTATCAATGCCACATATTATTGACAAGAAGAATAACGAAGGAATATCCTATATATGAATCCCTAATAGAAGTCCAACAAGTACCAAATAAGGAAGTCAAAGGATAGCCAAAGTAGATGCAGCACATATAGGTCCAAACTTGAAGACCTCATCACCATTTGCCGAGTGCAAACTTTATACAACTTACCACCAAGAAAGCCCAAAGTATTCCACAGCATACCGTAAGCAATATGAGATAATAAGTCTGAACAAGATTCCAAGTGTAAAACTTCTAATAAGTGTCATCAAGGAAAATACTAGTAGAATGCCCTCTAAGAATTCCAAAGAATACCGTAAGTAGTACTATACAATAAGTATGATAGGAATTCCAAATACCAAACCTACTAAGGAACACTAAAGAAAATACCCAAAACAATGTTTCAGTAAGAAAGTAACAAGGATTGCCCAATAAGTAAGTACTAGATAAATGGCCACTAAGAATTCTAGAGAATGCCATTGAAGAATTTCTAATCAGGGATGCCAGTAACACACCAATAAAGACCGAGACATATATACAATAGATAATATCATGCAGTAAGTCCGATTGAAAACCCAATAGCCAAGTCTACCGAGAAGTGCCAACTGAAGTTTTCAAAGAATACCCAATAAGAAAACCAAAGAATGCTCTAGAGAACAACCAAACAGAACCCCAAAAGAAAGCTACTCTTTTACAACTGTTAAGCACAGAGGAGGACCTTAGAGATTCGCCAATAACCGAGCTCCAAAAGCAAACACCAACTCCCAAATAAAGGCTAGTCAAATACTACTCATTCCCGTCAATTCACATAACTTGAAAGGCTTGCTATTAACCACTTCTCTTCAGGGGAGGAAGAAGTCTTTCTTACCATTTCAACGGGACATGTATGAATGCCAAGATATCACATTTATACATACATGCCTTAAACTATTATGCAAGTAAGTTTATAAAAGGGTTTATAAAATAGTTTAATCATCAAAGTCATTCAAACATGACAATCAATTCAATCAAAACACAATTACTTCAGATCACAACAAAACCAATTCAAGACATTCAAATACACTCATTACAAGCAACAATTCAAGCAATTAAAAATTCACGAAGTCGATTCGATTCACGAGGTCAAAGGAGCGCTTGTAGTGATAAAGGCAGAAAAGATCACGGTAAATCTATACATACTTTTAAGAGATACGTTACAAGAGGCAGATGTATCAGTTGCATCGACTGGTTAAAAAGAATTAGCAGTAATATGGCATCGCAGATTGGGTCATATAACATAGTAAGGATTGAAAATTCTTGCTGAACGAAACCTCTTACCCGGGCTCAAGACGGTACACTTACCTTTTTGTGAACATTGTGTTTTCAGTAAGCAGCATAGATTGTCATTTGGTAGATCTACTACCAGAAGCAAACACATTCTAAACATGATTCATTCAGACGTTTGGGAATAGTTGGTTTTGTCCCTAGAAGGTGCAAAATATTTTGTATCATTTATTGATGATTACTCCAGGAAATTGTGGGTGTACCCAAACAAGAGCAAGTCAAATATGTTTCTAATTTTTAAAACCTCAAAATGCTGGTAGAACTTGAATCCGGGAAAAGGATCAAGTGTTTAAGATCCGACAACGGAGGAAAATATATTAACTGGAGCTTTTTGGCATTTTTTAAGCAATAAGGTATTCATAGGCAGTTTACTATTGCATATACTCATCAGCAAAATAGGGTAGCAAAGCGGATGAACATAACTCTTCTTGAAAGAACGAGAGCTATATTGGAGATTGTAGGTCTAGCCAAGTCATTCTAGGCAGAAGGAGCCAAAACCGCATGTTACGTGATAAATCGGTCACCGTCAATTGCAATTGGGTTGAAGACACTAGTAAAAATGTGAATCGGTAAACCTGCAGATTATTCTACCTTGCACGTATTTGGATGTCCGACATACGTGATGTATGGGCCTCAAGAAAGAACAAATCTGGATCTGAAATCTAAAAAATGTGTGTTCTTGCGATATACTGATGGTGTTAAGGGGTATCGTCTATGGGATCCCACTTCCCGCAAGGTTGTCATTAGTAGGGATGTGATATTTACAGAAGATAAATTGCAAAGTAAAAGTGATAGCAATACTACAAAGGAGACTACTATGGTACAAATAGAGGATAAGTCAAAACAATAAGGTGTTTCTTCTGAAGCTATACCGAAGCACGGAGAACAAGAATCAGATGAGGTTGAGGTTTGACGTGAATCAGATAAGGCCGAGACTAGAAGCCTGACGTTCATTGAGTCAGACAACTAGACCAGTTTGGCACTCAGATTATGTCATAGCGAGCAATACTGCATATTGTCTTTTAACGGAGAATAGAAAACCATCTACCTATCACGATACTGTAAATAGCCTCGATGTTACTCTGTGGATGACAACAATGCATGAAGAGATTGGAGCTCTCCACAGAAACAAGACGTGGAAGCTTGTTCCATTACCACTTGGACGGAAAGCCATCGACAACAAATGAGTCTACAAGATCAAAAGAGATGGAAATGACCAAGTAGAACGATATCGTGCAAGACTGGTGGTAAAATGATTTGCTCAAAAAGAATGTATTGATTTCAATAAAATATTTTATCCTGTGGTTAAACTTACAACTATCAGAGTAGTATTGGCTATATGTGCTGTGTTTGATTTATATCTAGAACAGTTAGATATAAAAACGGATTTTCTTCATGGTGAGCTTGAAGAAGAGATTTATATGCTCCAACCAGAAGGTTTCGTTAAGAAAGAAAAAAAAACTTGGTTTACGAGTTGACCAAATCTCTGTACGGTTTAAAATGGGCGCCGATGTATTGGTACAAGAGATTTGATTCCTTCGTGATTAGTCTCGGGTACAACAGACTCAATGCAGACCATTGCACATATTACAAGAGGTTTGGTAATTATGATTTTATTGTTCTACTGTTGTACGTGGACGACATACTGGTAACAGACCCCAGCAAAGATCGGGTCTAAGAATTGAAGACATAGTTGGCTAGGGAGCTTGATATGAAGGATTTAGGACCAGCAAACAAGATTTTAAGGATACAAATTCACCGAGATAGAAAAGGCAGGAAAGTATGGATTTCCCAGAAGAACTACTTCAAGAAAATGTTGTGGCGCTTCAATATACAAGATTGTAAGAAAATTTCGACCCCTCATCTTGTTAATTATAAATTATGCTCAAGTATGTTTCCTAACAATGAAATGGAGATGATGAATATGTCTCGAGTACCGTATCCATCAGTAGTGGGAAGTCTCATGTTAGCTATGATATGTAAGAGATTAGATTATTGCTCAAGCAGTTGGTGTGATCAGTCGGTTAATGGTGAATCCGGGCAGAGAGCATTGGAACGCGGTTAAGAGGATCCTCAGATACATCAAAGGAACCTTGGATGTTGCATTATGTCTAGGAGGATTAGAATTTACTGTCAAAGGCTTTGTTGATTTAGATTTTGCAGGTAATTCCGATAAATGAAAATCTACTACAGGTTATGTGTTTACACTTGCAGGAGACGTGGTAAGCTACGTATCTAGGTTACAGACTGTTGTTGCTCTATCTACAACAGAGATTGAATACATGACAACTACACAAGCTTGCAAAGTAGAACACGAACCTTGTTGTACTTTTCCAATCATTCATGTCTCCAGCCCAATCATTATCGTTGTATCCTACTAGCTTGAAGTTGCTTGTAGAGGGATAGAAGATACCGTAATCAATTGTCCTTTTTATGTATCACATAATTCTTTTTGCCACCTTGAAGTGATAAATCATTAGACTCTCCATGAACCTGCTGATGAGTCCTACTCCAAATAGGATATTCGATCTTGTGCATGCCAAGTATCATAGGCTTCCGACCAAACTCTTGTATAAAGTTGGATCCACCTTCTCAGCTTTATCGTACCTTGATAACTTGATTTCACATTTCACAAGGTACTTGTGGGTTTACAGTTGTCCATATTGAATTTCTTGAGAACTTTCTTTGCATATCCTTCTTAGGATATACATCTATTTCACTTCAATTCTAAGATAGTATGTCATGAGCCTGATGTCCGTCATTTCAAATTCTCACGTCATTGCCTTCTTGAAGTCTTTGAACATTTTTGGATTGTTTCCAGTGAAGATCAAGTCATCCACGTACAGGCAAACAATCATAATATCCCATTTTTCATCCACTTTTATATATAGTGCGTGCTCATACGGACATGTTTTGAAATTATTCTTTTCAAAGTACTTAGCGATTCTTGTATTCCACGCTCGAGGAGCTTGCTTTAACCCATACAGAGCCTTTTTCAACTTCAAGACTTTGTCTTCATGGCCTTGAACAATGTAGCCTTTGGGTTGCTCAAGTTATACTTCTTCTTCGAGAAATCAACTCAAGAATACTGGTTTAACATCCATCTGATAAATCTTCTACTTCTTCTGAGGTACTATTGAAATCAACAATCTTATTGTTTCTAGTCGAGCAACTAGAGTAAAGACTTCATCATAGTCAATTCTAATTCTTTGTTTGTATTCTTTGGCCACTTATATTGCTTTGTATCTTTCAACTTTTCCTTTGGCATTCGTCTTAGCTTTGTAGACGCATTTTAGTGCAATCGCCTGGTATCCTCTTGGTATGGTTGTCAGCACCCTCTTGTTATTCTTCTCGA
This sequence comes from Ehretia macrophylla, assembly GCA_037974665.1. NCBI lineage: Eukaryota > Viridiplantae > Streptophyta > Magnoliopsida > Boraginales > Ehretiaceae > Ehretia > Ehretia macrophylla. Next base: position 69,220,959 of record CM075764.1, read on the forward strand.
TTACTTTAATCTTCTCATCCATAGCTTTTCTTTATTCTTTGCTTTTTGTTGCTTCTTCATAGTTGAAAGGCTCGCAATCAGCAAAGAAACATAATAAAGTGGGGTTATTTTGATTCTCAGTTACCTCATAAATTTCTTGTAGAGTCTTCATTCAGTGAGGCCTTTCATCCGAGCTTTCCTTTGGTAACGATGATACTTTTTGTGGTGGTGTTGGTGATGAAGGCGGAGTCCCATGATTAGTTGCATCTTCAATTCTTGGTGGTTGTTCTTCGTGCATTGGGAAGAACTGGTACTGCTCATTTTCTTCTTTACTCTAATCTCACGAGCTCTTTTCTTCGAACACCACATCTCTGCTTACAGTGGACTTTTTTGTACTTGGATTGTATAACTTGTAACCCTTTGAGTTTTGGTCATAACCAATGAGGATGTACTTCTCGCTTTTATCATCGAGCTTTGATCTTCTTTGGTCCGGAACATGTACATAGCTATGCTTCCAAATACTCGTAGGTGTGTAACACTTGGCTTGTGCCCTTTCTATGTTTCTTGGGGTGTTTTGTTTCAAACACTCCTTGTGGGAGAACGATTTGACAGGTACACTGTAAAATCTACTGTTTCAGCCCAGAATTCCTTTGGCAACATTTTACTCTTGAGCATGCTTCTTACCATGTCGAGGATGGATCTGTTCTTCCTCTCAGCGATTCCATTTTGTTGTGGTGAGTAAGGAAGAGTGAGTGGACGTTTGATTCCATTTTCTTCACAATATGCCTTGAACTCTTGTGAGGTGAATTTTCCCCCTCTATAGGATCTCATCGCCTTTATTGTATATCCACTTTGTTTCTCCACAAGTGTCTTGAATTTCTTGAAGACATTGAAAACCTCTGATTTTTCTTTTAGAAAATATACTCATGTCTTTCTGCTAAAATTATCGATGAAAAGAAGAAAGTACCTATTTTTGCCAAATGACGTTGGGTTGATTGGGCCGTATACATCAGTGTGAACTAATTCCAATGGCCTCATTGCTCTTGATGACGCCTCTTGTGGGAAACTTTTCTAGAATTGCTTGCCAAGTAAACATCTTTCACATAGTTAATCGGGGTGATCGATAGAAGGTAAACCTTTGACCATATTCTTCTTTGATAGTAGCTTTAGTCCTCCAAAATTGAGATGACCCAACCTCAAGTGGCATAGCCAAGAAGTGTCTTCTAAGCATACTTTGAAGCATTTTAAGCCATCATTTCGAATGTTCAATAGAAACATTCTATTGTTGGTCATGGGCACTTGGGCAATTAAATTTCCTCTATGATCTCTTAGGAAGAGACTATGATTTTTCATGTGGATAGCATAGCCCTTTTCTAACAGTTGGTCCATGCTCAAGATATTGGCATTCATGTTGAGCACGTAGTATACATTAGAGATGAATTGGTATCTACCATCTTTTAGGCGGATGATTATTTTACCTTTATCCTTGATCGGAGTCTTAGATAGGTCTCCAAATGTGACATTACTATTTACCGATTCATCAAGCTCGACGAACATGTTCTTGTTACTATATATGTGCTTGTTTGCACATGTGTCAAGGTACCATGTATGTTGATCTTCATCTTTGTATCCCTTGTATGCGAGCAAAAGGGAAAAGTCAACTTCATCATTCTTTTGCTTGGCATAATGGGTTTTCTCGTTTACATTCTTGGTGGAACTTCAACATTCTGAGGCATAATGACCGAATTTGTGGCAATTGTAACACTCAACTTCGGACTTTCCATACCTTGGTATTTAAGCTCTTCCTCTTCTATGTCTGTTTGATAATCTACTATTATCCTCCTCCTCATTGTTGGGCGTATTGTATTCTCCTCTTCCTAGACCATGTCTATGATTGCGTCTACGTCCACCTCCACGTCTACTTCCTTTTTCCACATCCTCATCCTATTTGGCTTCATTCATTACCAAGGTCTCGATCTCCTCGATTGAGGTTGAGCTTGGCTTGTAAGACTTGGTCGAGTGATTCTTTATTCCTTCTCTTGATCCTCTCTTCATGTACTTGAAGCTTATCGGCTTTGAGTTCATCAATGGTCATTTTCTCTAGATCATTAGATTCTTCAATTGCTACTACTATATGGTCAAATTTTGAATCTAATGATCAGAGAATTTTTTTCAATGACCCAAATATCTTCCATGATTTCCCCATTTGTTTGTAGTTGATTAACTATTGATTGAACTCTTGAGATATTGTCTGAGACAGACTCAAATTCTTTCATTTGTAAATTTTCAAACTCAACTCTAAGAGCTTGAAGACGGACTTTTCTTACCTTATCAATTCCTTGGCATGCATTCTCAAGAATCTCCCATGCTTTCTTAGGTGTTGAGGCTTGGGCAATCTTCTCAAACGTGATATCATCTACAGTTGTTGGATGATTGAAAGAGCTTTTTGATCTTTCATCTTAGAGTCCTTCAAAGCCTTCTTTTGTACTTGAATAAGAGTGGCCACATCTTCGGGTACCTCATAGCCTTCTTCAATAATATCCCATATATCTTGGCCGCCAAGATATAACTTCATTTGGATGTTCCACCTTCTATAATTGTCGTTGGAGAGCTTTGAAAGTACATGGAATATGCTAAATAATATTCCAATATTATTCTAGTTTCTCAAATAAAATATTTCTTCCTAGATGCTTCTTAGGAAATATCCTAACTTCTAAAAATAGGGCTTGGGCTTACAATTGGACTACACTCCTATTCTTTTGGACCAAGTGAGTAAATGTTTTAGCTAGCCCAAATGCTTAAATGTTAATACTTGGCCCAAATACTTACTCATTAATTTTTAGCCCAAATTCTTTATCATCAATGCTTAGCCCAAATTCAAGTTTAATTTTCAACACAAACAACGTCCAGCTACAAAGTCCTACTCGAGACCCCAGTTCATAAGTAGCCCATCACCAAACTTTGCTACTTAGTGTTGTATATAATTAAATAATATAAGAAATTACTCTCTAATAACTTAAACTGTTAGATGAGGTGGTCATTTAACATGGTATCAGAGCCAAGGTACTAAAAAGTCCTCGGTTCAAAACTCACCCCTACCGATTTAAAATAATAAAATTGTTCAAGTACAAGGCTCAAAAACTAACTACGTTTGCACTTACTGAGGCGTGTTGAATATAATTAAATAATATAAGAAACTCCTCTCTAATAACTTAACCTTTTAAATGAGGTGGTCACTTAACACTTAGAACCTCTTCACTTTTATGATCTACTAATTGAAAATTATTTCTCAAAAATACTAATAATTTTCGAGGAAATAAGCGAACATAACAACAATTTGTGAAATACTAAATTTTGAATGCTCATAGAGTATGTGTCAGGGAGCCATTACAAAATGCAACTAGTGAGCTGAAGTTAGTAAACTGTTCTAAACTAGATCCTTCGTGTTTAAAACAATAAAGCAAAACCTATCATCCATTTCACTTTTCCAGCAACTAATAATACTCAACAGAAGGTTCACCGCCAATGATGACCATTTTCTAGGGAAAAAAAAAGTTTACAAAAAGTGTTAATTAATGCTCATCTTACAAATCTAATGTGAATACTCTATGACAAAGAAAGAACTCTGTAGAAGTTACCCGTTTATGTGAATACTCCTTTGTGAAGAAAGAAGATTGGAGAAGTTAGAATCCAACTATGCAATTCACATTCTTATATGTTAAGATTCCTACCAAGCCGATAACACAAATCTTCTCATATTTGTTGGCAAGTGTCTTAAGTATTGTAGAAGTCAAATATGGTAGGCTAGTGTTAGACTAGTTAGCTGTAAAAGTAAAAATACACTAGTTGGCATAGTAAAGTCATTTATGTTAAGAATAGGCTAGACATGTTTACCGACACCTGAAAACTATATCTAGGTGATGTCAGATGCATTTGTAATTTATCATATGTCGTCGTTTGTTTTTGGCCGACCATGAGATGAGATTTGGACCCAGATAGATGCAATAATCATGAGTGTTGTGGCGATCATCAAGACATCCTGCCCAATCAAAATCGAAATATGCATAGAGAGTCATGTTTGTGGATGGCCGAAAATGCAACCTAAGAGTATCAGTACCTTTGAAGTAATGCAGAATGCGCTTGACGGCAAACCAGTGAATGTCAATAGGGACATGCATATATTGATAGACTTTATTCACAACAAAACTAATCTTTGTTCGTGTAATGGTGAGATATTGAAGTGTACCAACAATGTTGCGATATAGTGTAGGATCAGAGAATGACTCACCAACATGCTGAGACAATTGCGGAGAATGAGCCATCGAAGTTCTAATCGATTTAGCTTCATGAAATTTTGTGCGTGCCAACAAATCATTAATATATCACTGTTGATGCAAAAGAATACCAAAAGAAGTATGCTGAACCTAAATCCTAAGAAAAAAGGACAAGTCCCCCAAATTTTTGAGTGCGAACTGTCATTGTAGAATGGTAGTGACTGAACAAATAGCCTCGAAGTTGTTACCAGTAAGAATGATGTCGTCCATATACACCAATAAATACAGAGTGTTATTGTCAAAATAGCACATAAACAATAAAGTGTCTAAGTTTGCGCCAAAAATCCTAGGTGGATCACATGTAAATGCATATATTAAGGTTCTTTCGTAGCCAAATGTTGCAACTTTTGCTTGAATTACACATGCTGGACTCGAACCACCACCTCTAGGCAAAGATCGTGTAGGGTAATAATTCATAAGCTACGTGTTGAAGATAATAAATTAAATAATAAATCCCTGTCTAATAGTTTAACCTTTTATATGAAGTAGTTACTTAATATGGTATCAAAGTCTAGGTTTCAAAAGGTCCTGACTTCAAAACTCACCGGCACCTATTTAAAAATATTAAAATTTTCCAAGTGCGAGGCTAAAAAACTAAGGCTTTGTTTGGCCTAGCTGTGAAATTTTGGCTTTTGAGGTGTAGAGCTTTAGTTAGAAGTGTTATTGAATAAAAATCATTGACTGTTTGGCCTATATTGGGCAATATTGTGCTTTTAAAAAATTTAAAAAATATAAAAGGGTATATTTGAGAAAAAAAAAAAAAAACAGCTTCTTGTATCATATAAAAACAGTTTTGCAAAAACCTATTTTAAAAAGCTCCAATTTGGAGCTTTTTGTTTTTTAATTTTTTTCAACTTTATCTTTTACCTAAAAGTAACTCACAAGAAACACTTTTGAGTGTAAAAAAGATAGACCAAACAGAGTCTAACTTCGTCTGCACTCGTGAAGACGTGTTGAAGATAATAAATTAAATAATAAACGCCTCTCTAATATCTTAAACTTTTAAATGAGGTGATCACTTAACACTACGAGGTGCTAATAGTTATGAACGAATTAAAAATCTTTGTTGAATGAGAGTTAAAATCACATAATTTAATATTCATAAGATAATTTTTTTTTTATTAAGGGATAAAATTAACGTTTAAGATTAAAAATACTTTTAAAATACACACATTTAAAAAAAATTGAGATCAATGAGAACAGCCTCCACTAAAGCAAAGGTAGCTCCTCCATGCCAGTTGGCGACGGCTAATCAAATAGGCACCCTAGAAATGATAGGGTTTGGGACGTGTCCAACGTTTGCAGCATTAATTCCAAAAAGTGACTGATATAAAGTATTGTTACATTTTCTTTTGAAAAACTTACTTCAACATGATCATATCATATCTATCGCAAGGTTATAGATTTTGAGTTGTAGTTGCGCCTCCCAAAACATGTTTTAAATTAACTGAGAATCAGACAATATTTATAATAAGAGTGTATAAGTTCATATTCAAGACATTTGATCATAAGAAGTGAACTACTCAACATATCTATTGTTACAAAAAGTATGACTTTCTTGAGTTTACTTATACAGGTATTGGGCCTGTTGATAGTAGTGATGGGCTTGGTGGTAGCGGTGGTTGACTAAACACTTCAGGATTAAAATAGTTTGTGATATTTAGTTATTGAGATACAAGGTGTCTTACAAACATTCTAATTTTAAATTTACGTTGAAATATAAATTGATGCTTGTAATAGTTATAAATTACATACTTCTGTTCTTCAAAATATGTAAAATGATTCCAAAGCTCTGACGAATGTAATCGTCATGAAAGATTTTCTTCTCCATGGACATAGTTATATATAATGTTGTAGACTTATTGTAAAATAAAGTTGAATATACTAAGTGACTAAAGCACTATATTACTAAGTATTTATACGAAAATTATATGTATGATTATAAAAATTATAAAAAAGAAAATTATATGTAAAATCTTTTTAGAAAAAATATGAAGAGACTTAAAGCGGCAAATTGCAAACTTTCAATATTATAAAAATAAAAAAAAATTGATAACAAGTCATTTAATATCAACTTAAGAAATAAATTTACTACTTATTATTAGTTTGCTAAAAAAAATAGTTATTACGACTTGCTAGTTTATTTTTTTTTAAATAATTACTACGACTTAAATTGCATACATAAAGTATAATATTTCAATTTCTTTTAACAAGTGAACTCAAATTATGTTGGGCTTGAGATGGAGCTTTATTTGGGCTCAAGTTGGGCCTGAGTTAACCCCGAGCTAGGCTGGACTTCAAGTTGAGATGGGCCTATACTCAAATAGGTTTGAGCTCAAATAGACTGGCTAAAAAATTATATAACCCAACTCGACCCACATATATGTTATGGGCTGAGTTGAGTCAAACTCATTATTAACCGAGCTGAGCTGAACCCAAATTTTTGTATGTTGGGTTAAGTTAAACCTGTGTTGACCCCAGCCCAAATGCCGCCTCTAGCTAATATGAAGATCATAAAATCTGCAGCATTACTTAATTTGACTGTGACGTTTAACATAGGTTTTCCTTTCTGTGGTCAAGACGTTTAGCACACGTTAAAGCCTCCCTTAAATCATACTCTCAAACTAGTATAATTTTCCTTGAATCATACTCTCAAACTATTATAAAGCAACTAAAGGGGACACTCTGGTTAATAGCCCCCTGAGATTCTTGATTGGAGGTTATAGGAACTTTTTTTGTGAAGCAAACTGATTTCCGTATCGACCATGTTTATAGTGTGTCGAGAGGCCTGCTGACTCTGGATTAACCCAACCTCTTGGGTCCCATGTGGTGGAGGAGATCCCACATCAGCTTTAAGCATTACCCAAGAAAGATGGGAAAAATAAAACATCTTTTAAAATGACACTACTGTAACGACTTTACCTCCCAGAAGAGGAAAAAAAAAAAATCAAAGGACATCCATTAAGTCTACACCTGACTTCCACACACCAGGATCGCTCACTGCTCTTGATTAGTGCCAAGGCACTGTACTCACCAGTCTCCAATGCTGTTGGCACCCCAACAGGACGCCCTCATTGAGGTCGACACCGCAACGATACGCCCTCACTTTCTCCAATGAGGTTGTCCCCACGAGCGAGGGCCCTCCCCGTCTCCCGTGAGAACAGAACCATGACATAACGCCTCATTTTGGCACTTGGGCACCAGCCATCGGCCTCCTTGGTGCTTGCTTTTGTCTCCCTTGCATCGGAGATTGGCTATGTTTCCTATCATTGTTACCTTATGTTTGACGTGTGCATATTTGTTGTACTAGAGGCTGTCTTCACTCTCATCCTTGATCTTTTATTGGGATGAACAATATTTGTACCATTTTAGAGCTGGATAAATCTCTAGTTTACTTGGGCACCAAAAAAAAAGAAACAGACAACATGGAGCATCTTGAAAAATATAGGATACGATAACAAACGGAACAATAACAGATGCATTTAATTCAAAATTCAGCCGTTCTCGAGGGCTATGCCAGCGTCCATCAGAAGAATATTCAATTTACACCGATTTATAGTGTCTAAATATATGACAGATTATATACCACCTGCACCTATAGCAAACCATGAATATTACTTGTACTCGGAAGTGTGCTGATAAATCGACTACAAACCTGGGGGTTTAAGCAGCGGAACCAAACCACATATATCTTCAACATCAATAGGAAGTGTAAGAGCACGTTTAACAAATTCTGGAGTATAAGTCTTTCCCTTCCACGTGTTAAACCACGGTCCTCCTCCAACTTCTACCGCTGCCATATCGCTTGTAACATCCAAAATAACCTACAAAATGAATAAGATTAAGAAAACTAACTTTCAAACATACAAAACTTGCTTCTTCTTCAAGTCTTTCAATAGGTGACTGTATAATGTGTTTCTCAGAATTCTAGTTTGTATTCTTCAGAGCAAAAACAGCATGTATCACAACTCAACCATAAAGAAGAAAAAGGATAAAAGTAAAATGCCAAGCATAAGAGAAAACTGGGGTGTAGTGTGTGTGTGTGTGTGTGTGTGAGAGAGAGAGAGAGAGAGAGAGTGTTTCGTAGAGACTCATCCTCCTACAAGGTCCCAGAAAAAGGTGTGTGCAGGCTGATACTTCATACTTACTAAACGGACCAAACAAACAACGTCCAGCTACAACTCCTACTCGAGACCCCAGTTCAAAAATAGCCCATCACCAAACTTTGCTTCTTAGGACCTCTTCACTTTTATGATCTACTAATTGCAAATTATTTATCAAAAATACTGATAATTTTCGAGGAAATAAGCGAACATAACAGCAACTTGCGGAGTACTAAATATTGAATGCTCATAGAGTATGTGTCGGGGAGCCGCTGCAAAATGCAACTAGTGAGCTGAAATTAGTAAACCATTCTACACTAGATCCTCCATGTTTAAATCAATAACGCAAAACCTATCAACCATTTTACTTTTCCAGCAACTAAGAATACTCAACAGAAGGTTCACTGCCAATGATGACCATTTTCTAGAGAAAAAAAAAAAAAAGATTCACAAAAAGACATCGCACACCTCAATTTTATGGACTCATTAATTTTACTTGGGCATCAGCTAATCAACATCGAAGGTAAAATGGTAAAAGTGGAAATGTAAAATACCCTAGTGTAGGTGAAGAATGCAAGAGAAATTGATTATAACGTTGGCCCTACCAACACATGAACGAGAAAGCTGAGTAAGAAATAAAACAAACCTTTCCTTCACTGCCATCATAACGTCGTTCCCATAACCGTAATCTTAAATCACCATAACAAGTGTCCTTGCAAGCTGGCGCAAGACCACCTTCTGATGTAGGGGCACGCAATGTCGTGCCTGGATCTGTCGTTGTTGCCTCCAATTCAACCTATTTAATGAAATTCCCAGTTAGATACACTGAAAGCACAGGTCTTCTTTATGATTGCAAATACCAGGTTGAAAATTTCTAAGAAAATATTGAAGCCAAGTCATTAAAATGAAATATTAAAATAAACAGAAAAATATACATTGTTCCCTGATCTGTTCAAGGCAAGAATCAGCATCAGCATACAATGAGCAAAAACATCTTCATCTTATAGACAAATACCTTATGAGTTTCATTCTCTGCGGACATGATCCAGTGACCCCATGGCGCAATTTCCCAATTGACAACTCCATTCCACGGCACAAATTCATAGAAAACTCCATCATAGTGAACTCCAATCTGCATGAATAGTGCCTTGATTAGAAAGTTATTATTATTACAAATATAACTAAGGCATAAAAGAAGCAACTAGATGGAAATACTCTTGTAAAAAACATTCTATGAATTTAAACAAGAGAGAATACAACAAGGTGAGAAACAGAAGTTCCTCAGCATTCCTCAAGTGGAGCAACAAGAACCAATTCAGACATGGCAGGCTGGACTACACATCCGTGTTTTATCCCCCAAATAACAATGGAACTGAATTGCCATTTGACAGTTTTGCAGTTTGGTGAATCAGAAGACTTTAGCAGTTTCAAGTCTTTGTGAACAGAGACCAAAATTTTTGGCAATGGAAAAGATGGAGGCAGGAGATAGGACAGCACGAGGGTTCATTTATGTTGAGACTTTTAACTGATAGCAGGGTTATGAAAGAAAATATAGGAGTGCTTAATGGAGTCACTATTTAGGAGGAAATTGGTAAAGGTGCAGGAAATGGAGAAAGACACCAGCAGAGAAGGAAAGAAAAGTACAAGAAAGTGCTATGACTTTTAAGAGGAAAGCAGAAAGCTAGCTTAGATCCATAGGCCTCAGATGCATAGCAGATTGCATCACACAACTCAAAGCAAAGAGAACCAAAAATATTGCCAGTCGTTATTTGATATCGTACACCAGATCTACATAAAAGAGGAACTATGGGACTGTTGAACATAATGAATAACTACAACAAACCCCTCTCTAACAGCTTACGCTTTTAGATGAGATGGTCACTTAACATAATATCAGAGCCTAGGTACCAAAAGAACTTGGGTTTAAAACTCACCGCCATCCATTTGTAAAATTACGTCCACGTGTAAGGCTCAATCAAAACCTATCTAGCCTACATGAGAGGGGACGTGTTGAACATAATAAATAAGTACAACAAACACCTCCTTCTAACAACTTAAACTTTTAAATGAGGTGGTCACTTAAGACCAAACTTCCGGAATCCCAAGAAACTTGTGTGTAAGACTAAAAATCTTCTGGAGAAGAAAATGACTCCATTCTGGCCTTTGGAGTCTCATTTAAGATGTGTTAGATTACAACAGCCCTCAAGAAAGAAGACCTACTACACATCCCAAATTTGGAATTACCATACTTTCCTTGAAAAAGAAAAATGTAAAAAATAACTTTAATCTACTCTGAACCTAACTGAATACCAGATAACAAGACTTAGAACAATAAAAGGCAGATTCTTATAAGGGTTGTGCAAAAATGACCACCCTTTTCAACATTTCTTTATTTTTATGGACTGCATCAAGCAGTGTGGTAATACTGGATTTCTGGGATATCATAAAGTTTCTAGACTAGTACATAAACAGAGAGAGATTGTTTGGGAGGAACTGGAGGACTTCTTGCAAAACAAAACAAGATGAAAGGAAGATGTGTATCGTTTTTGGAAAGTGAAATAAAAGGTCCATTAAGGAGAGGGATCACGAAATTGTATAAAATTTTGTGAACTTTCATTTTGGATCAGTTACTCTACATAAACAATGAAAATACGCATTTGTAAGCAACAAAAGCTCTAAATTTCACCCTTAGCTTATTATAAAGATATCAAAACAGATATGTAACTAAGGGCAACCTCTAATGATATGAAATGGAAGTTATAAAACATTAAGTGTTACAATATTCTTAGTTTTCCTTATGTATAATCTATAAATAAACTTGGTAGCTCCAATCTACACAGTTTCTGATCAAAAGTGGAAAAAACATTAGAAAGTTACCACCTACAAGTAACTGAAGGAATGTAAAAGATTATGCCCCACACCCCCCACGGGGCGGAAAGAGATAAGAAAATTGACAACCAAAAGCGACAAAGACAAAGAAATAGCACATCCATGCATCCCTACACGTTAAAACTGATAAAAGTATTCGAAATGCTCAAACTGGGTAGAAGGAAAAGGGAGGAATACGGAAAAATGCACAAAGTAAGGCAGAGGACTACCTCCTTACAACCATTTCTAATTTGCCAAAGTGACAGTAAGTTACGCATCAAAATACAGGGAAAAAGAGAAGAGTTAAGGTCAAAAACAAAAGTCTAGGATACATATAGAGCCTTCTGAGTTGATCAGCTGTGGTGTGGGTGGTTCTGTAAGGCCAGAAACATGATCATAGATTTGATAGCCTTGTAGAGCTACTTGGAGCTGAACTTTCCACAAAACATAGTTTGAGTTATCTAGCTTGATTTGAAGTAGATTACTCAGATTTTGTGTAAGTTGCCTTAGTCCTATTGGTAGCTCAGGAGAGTTTGTGGAAGCCATAGCTGTAGATGAAGAGGAGTTGGATGTGGAAGCCATGGGAGGAGAAGAAGAAGTTGATGCCATAAATGTTGAGGTTTGAGAATTAGGGTTTGGAAATGTGGAGAAGAGTCAAAAACTGACCGTCGAAGCTTCAGAGAACTCCTGTAATGGAGTCGGCGTTAGAATTATGAAGATTAGAAGAGAAGAATAGGTGAAGAGAAGAAGAAAGAAGCTGTTTGAAGCTCTCCGTTAACGGAGATTTGAAGAATTGCGAAACCCTAGGGTTTTGAAGGTTGGAGAAGAGGCCAATTATGGCTCGTGAAGCTTCAAATCACTGCTGCAATGGTGTCGCAGCTGCAGATTTGTCGAAAACAGCTTGAATTGAGCTTGTTTTTGAAAAAAATTTGAAGCTTCAATGGCGCAGGATCTTCAAGCTCTGATTACCAAGAAAGAAATGGAGAGAGAGAGAGAATTGTATATTTGCATTATGATTTCTGAAATGATTACAAGAGTGTTCAGCTATTTATAAGTACAAGTCAGTTGAGTATCTGACTTGTTCTCCAAGTTAGCTGGAATACCTAACTAACTCTGCCAGCTGTAACAGCTGGCAGTGTGTATTCTATTTACATAAGCATATATTACTCTTATCTAAGCTCTAACTGAGTGATCTTATTATATAGCAACTTGACTTACCTAATGCCATTATTGTATCATGAAAATGCATTAGTTTAACTGCTAGATCATGCCAATAGTACATTTTTCTTATCTGAATGACAGAGAACCAGTACATTTTTCTTATCTGAATGACAGAAAACCTCAGAAAAGGAATCCCTATAACAGAACTTTACCAGACTACTTGCATCGATAAAAGAAGGGGAAAAAAGAACTTTAAAGAAGTCATCTCCACAGAAAAAATAAAAGTCAAAGGAAGAAAGTTCTAAAGATAAATAAACGAAAATCTTAATAGATATTAATGCTCAAGTGTCAAGAAATTAGAGCAGCTCAAAAGTCTAATGACTATAATCAGCACTTCTTGCCTTCCCTCTGGCTGCAGTCATATTTCACTAATTAAATTATTAAGCCTTGAAAAAGTTATGGTAGACGCATGAACATAGGGAAAAAATGATAAAGAAGTACCAGAGCAGCATTTTCATATGTCACACTCAATCCCGGAATTTGTCTCAATCCTCCAGCGGCAGTCAAAGCGACTTCTCCACTTGCACCTTCAAAGACATTGCATTGTACCTATGAAATTTACCACTCTTTAAGCATGGCTTTAGCCTTCATCAGCAATTAACAACAATATCTGCAGTTAATAATCAACAACTTACCCCGCCTTCCCATTGAATATCTAATGCAAATTGGCCACAAATATAAGTACATGTGACTGAATGAGAAAAAGCCCTTCCCCCTTCCCCTTCTTTTTTTCTCCTACTCTAATTAATTTTTACAATAACATATTTTTCCTTTTACTTTTTGGCAAATTTCTTTTTTTCTTTTTTGAGGAAATAGGAGGAAAATTAGGTAGGATAGGAAAGGAAAGAGGGTCTTCACAGAATCAACATTAATGGCTTTCATTCACAACAGAGTTTGCAGCCAAAGTATGGTCTGCATTTTAACCTGCATTATCAGCAAAAGAGACTGTTTGCCCATTCATCTGGGCAACGATTACACTCTTTTGTGAATGTAATGGATAGTGCAATGCAGTTAATGACCAGTTTCACCCAAAAGCAAATGAAAGGAGAAACTTAAATAATAGGATCCATCTAAGAAGCAGCTCCTCATTGTGGAATGGCTGACAAGTGGAACAAGATATAGCTGCTCTCTTTCATATTCCGCCATTGGTTTCTCAAGGTAGTTTTGACTGTGGTCTCAATGTACTGATGCAAATTATCCAGTGATACAAGCTCAATTTGGAATTCAATAAAATGCCAAAGGAGGGATAAATATTACCCAAAACCACTTTCTGGGAAAGCCGCCACCCCAGTTCTTTTCAGAATATGAAGGCGCATTCTGGAACTCATACCTTTTGCCATCCCACTCTATCCAACCTGGAACAAGAATTATGGACTAAACATTTCTTCACTAATAGAAGTAGAAAAATCTTTTGGTTTCATTACATATTCCAACAAGTAAGAAGGTAAAATGGAAAAACCAAAGGTTCCACTCATCGATTCTTTGTACAATAGACACCTGATGTTAAAATGACTCTTGACAAATGCCAGACATAAGTGATGAAGGAATGAAACTTCTACAATAAACACCTCATGATATATCCATTAGCTGAAATACAAGGAGTGAAACTTCTCCTAGTATTTGATAGATGATGCTTCATCACCCATAATTCAGTAACAACAGGAAATGGATTTTCTATCTGTATGTAACAGGAGGGACTTCCCTATGCACAGAACTAAGAACCTTTGCTTGGTCACCGTATTATAGGACATGAGGGATAAGAGAAAAGGTATATTTCTGCTATGTGCATAAAAAAGTGTAAGATGATCAGACATTTGTCAGCAAAAACTTAAGTAAGAGATTTTTGACCAAACACAATACATCTCAAACAAGTTAACCGAGGACCAAAATAGGAAAAATAAAGATTTGGAAAGAAAAGGCAATCCTATGTGTTCATAAGCTTGCTTGGTGCGTTAAGTACACATGCACCTAATTACTCAAAGAAACCACGTCTTTCATCTTTCAGCATTTTGGCAATTCTGACTTCTGAGAATCTAGTGAAGCAAGAAGCTCAGATCCTTTGAAAATTTTCCGCTTCAATGTTGATCTCCCACACTGCAATGGACAAAAATGTTTCTTTTTCCTTACTGATCAATTCTACTTTATTGCTACAGTGCCAATAGCATTTGACTTTGAAGCAATTACTTACCCTTCTTTTCATGACAACAATCCTAATTCCTTCTATGGCTTTTGACAAGGACTAATTGATACAAGTTCCTAACACGAAAAGCCCTTTAGGAAGAGGTATTAAAGTATCCTCACTCAAAAAGAATTACCTATCGCGGTTCTCCTTATGCTTGAATACTCCACTGAGGTTGCATCATTGCTACACAAATAAGAATGTAATGTAGTTTCTTCCTCTCCCAGAATCCAGCATGATCCCAAGCAATAGGGTTAGTCAGCCTGCAAACCACACTAAGTTTTTCTCGTCATCTAACCTTTTGTACTTCTCAACTTTGAAGAATGGAAAGATATGAATGAGGAGCAGCTTAACTATAGACCCTCGGGCAGACAAATATATGCACCTATCCACCCCCAATCAGCTGCTTTGCAATTGCGAATATGGAAAATTCTTGCAAATGACCTTGTTTGCTTCCTGATAAGTGAGATTGAGAAATCATGGACAAATTTTCCGTCTTCCATATGCAATTTATGCTTTGGCTATACCTTAATAGTGGAAAACATATTGCTTATAGTGTTCAGCTTCCCTTGTCAGTAAACTCGAGCAATGAAGCATAATGCAAAAAGCAAGTACCTCTCAGGAACCACAATTTGAACTTTCAACAATAAGGTCATGGAACCTAAAACAATATTCCACCTTCACCATGTACTCGGAACCCCCAAGCCAGATACTTGCTGGTCTCGGAACCACAATTTGGCTCCGAGCACACCATTAGGGTAAATAATTGCCTGCTGTTTCTCCATATTTTCTCCTATCTTGAACGTCTAACCAAAAAGCATGGACATGACATCTGGTGCGAATAACACATAAAATGTATCACGGAAGAATCCATAATAAAATATGTAGATTTTGAGACAGTTGCTATGGATGTGGGAGCATCCACAGGTGAAAAGATATTATACATCTGCAATACCACTGATGGGAAAAAACTAACCCCCTGTAGCCGCAATCATGATTGAATAAGCAACTATGACATAAGATTCCTATCAGCGTCAACCTTAAATCACCTAATCATGATGTAGCAAGTAGTACACTGGTTTTTACACTTAATATTTTGAGTACGAAGAAGTAATACATGATGACAGTTTATGGTGCACAAACTGCCACTGCTATTGACTTTTGCAACTGAGAGAACATTAGTTGAGAGAAAGCAGACCCTACTTCAAATTGTGCTTCCAACTCAAGATTTAAAAAGGTAATCACCATTTTCTTGTCAACCAGCCATGCAAGTCAACAGGACAGTCAAGTAAATGAATCCATTAATCCCAAGGTAAAACTCAATTATACCTGTTGAAAGTCCACCAGCCATGCAAATCTGCCAATGAGGCTCAAATACAGGGAAAGCAGCAAGCCAGCCTGCGGTGGATTTTTGCTTTGACTCGACATTACCCCACCCGTAAATGGGGCGTGTGCTGTACTCCCAACGTGCAGTCTTTACACAGTTCGCATAACTTGTCCTGTGAAGCTAAATCATGTCAAAAAATCAACATGTAGCTAGTGAAATAAGTTCAATACTACCAGTATACTTAAAACTCTGTTTTAGTCTAATTATAAATAGGTTATGAGTACGGAATGGTTTTAGTTTGCAAGATTGGGAGATTGTCATTCAATGCTTGCATGCAAATGCTGTTGGAAGATAATAAATAATATATATATTAAAAAAAAAAAAAAAACCCTCTTTAACAGTTTAAACTTTTAGATAAGGTAGTCACTTAACATGATATCAGAGTCAAGGTATCAAAAGGTCCTGGGTTCAAAACTCACCGCCACCCATTTAAAACATTAAAATTGTCCAAGTGCAAGGCTCAAAAAATACTAACTCAGCTAGCACTTGCGAGGGCGTGTTGAAGATAATAAATAATATAAAAACCCCCTTTCTAACAGCTTAAGCTTTTAGATAAAGTGGTCACTTAAGTCGGCAAGTATAAGCATTGAAACACAAAATCCAGAGCAATTGATAATACCTACAACCATAGAATATATCTATTAGATCATTGTACAATGTGAGCCAAGCCCTATTGTACAGTGCGACCCATAGGGCTTGGCTCCTAGTACAGTACTGGGGTGGACTGGGGTGGGCTAGGGTGGGGGGCAAAACTCTGATCCGCAAACGCCCTTGTTATGGACTTCACAAGCCGGCACTGAGACTCCGCACACGACCATAGGCCAACGAGCAAGGCCCTTGCTGATAATAGCATCTTCATTCAACACACCAATACCACAAAACCACTGCATACCAACGTCTGGACTACCTCCTCGCAGCTCACTTGCCAACCAACCAAAGATTTCATCTTTGGAAGTGCTCGGTGTCAGCCAACCAGGAACCAACATGGTCACGAACAGACGGACGACAACAAGTGGACGAACAGGAACACCTCCAAACCTGTTGTCCCGAAACAAGGGAACATCCATCCCGCAAGACGTCCCTCAAAAAGGCAAGCCCACCTAGCTGCCCAAATGGAGGTGAGCACACCACACTCCACGCCCCCAGGAGAATGGGTGCAACACCGCAAGCACCACGCCATTCGACCCTCGCTGGATCCCCCGCAAAACACACACCCCAAAATCGTTGTATGTTCATTGGCGATGACCGACTGGCTCTGATACTATGTTAGAATATGCACTTATCCCACATCAGAAAATCAGAAACTCTTAGACTACTTTATAAGATCATGAACTACTCCACTTAACACCAATTGGCTTTAAGATGGAACCTCAGTTATCTTAACATAGTATCAGAGCTAGGCCCTTGGTCCAGCCTTGTTTATCTTCCACGTGATTGCCTTTCCATATGTGTTCAATTTCTTTCACGTGTATAATTCAATCTTCCACGTGTGACCCCTCTTAAATCAAGTCACACGTGAGAAGGTGTGTTAGAATATACACTTGTCATACATCGGAAAATCAGAAACTCTTAGACCACCTTATAAGATCCTCGACTACACAACTTAGCACCAATTGGTTGTAAGATAGAATCCCAGTTATCTTAACAGAACATTTTCTTAAAACCCACCCCTTCGTACCAGAAGAAATCATTTATGCGCAAAAATAAAACACAGCAATGTCACCTTAACATTAGCATTGTCACGACCACTTTCCCTTCGCCCATGGAAAAGGACAAAGAAAAGGACTCGAGAAACACAAAGGAATTAAAATATATATATATATATATCAGCCCCCGTGGCGGATGCTTCTTCATTGGATTACCTGATCCTTTGACAAATTCCAAAGTTGCATGAGAAATGATAGCATATACTATTTGAACGTCTAGAGACCACATTGTTTTCTTGATTTAATATTATATCGGATTCACGATGGCAAAGAACACTACAAATGAAGATATCCTTTTGGTGGTGCTAATTCTGATCATGTTAAATAGTGAAGGGTTTTCAAAGATCCTACAACTGAATAACAAAAAATGATTCCAATTCAATGGCTCACCAACTATTTCTTGTAGATGGAAGTGATCGAATGGTCTAATCTGATATTACATCATACGGTTAATCCTGTTATATTGTTATATAATCCTCAAAGGGTAATAGTTAGAAGCAACATGTTTCCTGACGTTCCCGCAGTTATACATTTCCTATCCATTGATCAATCCTGTATTAGAAACATTGTAGGATCATAAGCATTATTTCCAAGTATGGTCAAATTTATCCTTAATAACTGCCTTCTTCAACGACTGACAGAATTTGAACAACTCATCCTATCAGGAAGGTAATCAAAAAGACAAAACAACTGTTATGAATAATTTACATATCCCCAGTAGAGGACTATAGACGAAGAACAAATCCACAAAATATGATAATGACTTATAGAAGGATGTCAAATTAAATGGTAATTTAAATACTCAAGGTGTAAAATAGTGCAGTGAGATACCATGAAATGGGATCAACTACTCACTCTGTGTAAAATATAACTTGACTTAAATACTCAATTTTCAAGGATAAACTACCTCATTACCCTCCTTTTACCAAGTATTTATATCCTCACATCGAACTTTGTTCAATGAATATAATGAATGAGCTCCCTGGCCATCCTCTGAAGAGATTAACAAAAAGAGAAGAAAACCACTATAAAAGCAAGAAGAAAGAAAACTGTCTAGTCTCCAGTATATTAACTGGAGAAGGAAGCAGTGTGTACATGTGGTCACACGTGAAAGAGAGAGAAAATCACAGCTCTAACTACCATTTAATTTGGCAGATGAGCAGATCAAAAGCAGCACACGGTCTTATAACGAAACAGAAGAAAACAGCTATAAAAGCAAGAAGAAAGAAAACTGCCTAGTCTCCATTTTATTAACTGGAGAAGGAAGCAGTGTGTGCACGTGGTCACACGTGAAAGACAGAGAGAATCACAGCTCTAACTACCATTTAATTAGGATGAGCAGATCAAAAGCAGCACACGGTCTTTTATCAGTATCATCTCAATGCAAATTAGTGTTTCTAGACAGAAGGCTTCAATTTATGGGCCATACCTTCCATCATCACAGATGAATCCTTGATGCCATAATGGTGTAACCTGAAAACCCTCGAGGACCCTTTGATTAAACTCCTGTAAAAGCAAGAAGTTGGAGAACGTAAATATATCATACCGAGGCATGCATAGATTGGGATGAAGTGAAGTTCAAAAATTCGTTGCAATTTCTCAGGATGAAGGATACTTGCAAATGTTAGATAGCATCCTTGTATCTCACATGATAACACTCAAACATGTAAAGACAGGATCTAAACATTGTGAGTGGTCCACCCAAGATAAAAAGTTCAGGCAAATGTTTATCAGAATACATTAAGCTTTACACAGTCTTTATATTCTTTAGACTACCTCAACAGCACATAAGATCTTTCACCAAGATGAGGAAAACTGAAACAAATGAAACTACTTCTGAACACTTCCACTATCAAATGCTTTGAGAAGTAACTGTTTTTCCCAGAAATATATAATCAGTGTGGTGCATATGTGTTTTATACCAATAGGGCAACTAAGAATATACTCGTAACATCATTGACATATTTCATTCATCTGATCTTGACATGAAAGACCTAAGAGAGGTTATTATGGAAATATATGCCATCCATCTAAACTAACAACATCAACAGTGGTTTGATGTTGAGTATGCAATGTGCATTGATGATGCATGATCTTTCTTAATGTCAAAAATGATATTTTCTCACAAATATACACCAAATATAGTTCTACGCAAAGCATTGATCATATTGGTGTATTTTACCTGCAGGAAAATCAAGAAGCAAACCAACAAAAAGCTACCGTATAATGGTTAAATTGATTCAACATTACATGACCTGCTTATTCTATAACTAACCTTATGTAAACTTCTGAGTGAACTAGACTTGCATAGGATGTCCCATAGGAACAGTATGATATAGCCTAATAACTCAGACTAAGGATTCAAGCTAATATCTTTGCACAATAGATCCACAACCAGGAAAAATCAATCTGAATATTCACTTAGATAAATGGTGGAAATTACCTATTAATGGACAATAATTGAGAAATTTAAAAGGTACGCATAGAGGTGATTGCTTCAGTAATTATATACAATGTCATGATATTAAAATATGGATGTCTTGAAAAGCAACACACATATGTCTCAGCATCAAGAATGACAAACAGAAATCATAAAACCTGAGGAGGAACCTCCTTATTTGGAGGTCTCTTATCTTGCCGGGCCACAAAAGTATTTCCAAGCATCAGCTCATGTCTGCCTACAGATAAACAAATTGTCTGTGAAATGAGTCACATGAAAGTCCAGCTGCCATAAAAAATTTATAACTAAGCGTCAGTGGCATGTGCTGCTACTGGAAAGCAAAGGTGGAGCCTTTTTATTCTTGAAAACTAAAGAAGGAGTTTAACAACATTAAGGGAAAAACGAATTAGAAAGAGGCAGATATACAATGTGCCTATGCACATGTGAGCACATGCACACACACGCAAGCACAATATAAATAGATATGTGTGTGTGTATGTGCGTGTGTGTGTGCGTGTGAGAGGGAAAAGAGAAACGTTGATAATAAGTCCATAGGCCAGAAAAAAAATTAATCATAGCGCTTTAAGCTGCATTACATGGACTCTAACATGTGACACTTGTACCCGAAGCCCATGCAACATAAGCTTCATATGAAAGCTTAGTGATTTTCTACCATAATGGAAGTCTTGTAGCCAACCCAAAACAAAAGAGAAAAAAAATATAACATACTTCCCCAGAAGTTCTGAGATCCTTCCGTATACTGACAAATATACTTGTCATCAGCACCAAGAATTTGAGCTCCAACTCCTGTAAATCTAGGTCCATATTGTGCCTCTTCAATTATGCTCAATTTTCGACGGAAGGCAGGACTCTCAACAGAATACATAAAGCAGAAGCTCTGTCTACATTCTGGTATAGAAACCTTGAAGTACCAACCTTCGAAAAAATTTCTAGTACTTCCATCAAAATGGTACCTGAGTCGAGAACCAAATAACACAGAGAGGTGCAAAACACCATAAGACAGGAGGAGAGTAAGGACAACATATTAAAGCTAAAGCAAAAGAAATTCGATCATTAGATGTTGTGGCGCTTATCTTATATCTTAGTATTATCCAACTCATATGAGCACAATTATATTTACCATGTATGAACCTTACACGATTCTCCATATTGTGCATCATTTACTTTTTCTGTTCTTATGTTTGGATAAGTGAGTTAGTGCTGCCATTTTGACCAAGTGCAGCAATTTTAACTCTTCCATACATAAAAAAATTGCAAGCAGCAAAATCATATTCATGGTCTCCTCTGAATATGAAGTATGTTCACTTCATTAGGAAAATAAAGAGAAGCTGAAAAAGAAAATTGAGTGACAAGTTGGTTTTCCTCTCATTTCTTATTTACTTCTTTTGTCAATAACAGTGATGGGAAGCTCTTAATGTATCTAGGCCAGATAGAAACCAAAGGTAATCAAAAGATAAAAAAAAAACCCAGAACAAGCATTAACTTAGCAAGCCTCGAGTGTGTGCAGTAAGTTTGTGTGCATGTCCGATAATTGAACAAATGATCTTAGTTCTTCATTCAATCCTATCATATTACCCCGTGTCATTTAATAGTACTAAAACTCACGACTTTCTCATTAACTCATTTACGGTTCTTCAAAAGGGCAAGGTATAATACATAGTAAATCGCTCTTACTCATAGTTATCGATATCGTACTTCGCATTACAAATCGTACGATACGGTTCGATACTCCTCAAAATCGATACGAATCAATGAGTGAATTGTAAATTGGTACGAATCGGAAGCCGAACCGTGAAAAAAATGGCTGAATCATACGATTCGTTACGATTCATCAATTCGTACGATTCGTTACTGATTCATCAATTCGTACGATTCGCTACTGATTCATCAATTCGTACGATTCATGGTTAGCAACTTTTTTTTGGCTTCATCCGTGTGCTATGCTGTAAAGTAGGTGAAAAAGAAAAAGAAGATGCAAAAGATGTGGGACAAAAGTAAGTGGGAAGAAAAGTAAAGTTTTTTTTAATTATTAGTTTAACTTTTGTTAGTCAAAAGTGATGAAAAAAAAAAAAAAAACCTTATATTGATGATTGATCTGAATTCTGAAACAAGCATGGTCTTCAAACAAACGCAGGAAAATGGTTGGTGCATTTCAGTTTCACTGCAATTTTTTTTTTTAACTCTTTTCAGTGATTTAATAGTTATAATAGCTCCAATGGTTAAAAAAACAAAAAGAAAAAGAAGGGACTGATTACATGGAATCATTGGTCTAGAGTTACTGAGAAAAATACGATACATTTAAGTTGTAACTATTGTAAAAAAGAATGACGACAAAGATGACGATGATGAATGTGATGAAGATGACCTTGGAAATGATGGATATTGAAAGAAAAGACATTTGGGAGATTCAGAACATATCTATTGTCTATTATATATTCTTTTGTATGTCAAAACTTAATTACTTCAGAAATATATAGTTTTATGTCCTCTAATATAAGTTATTATTACATTTAAATTGCTAAATAATCTTGTCTTTTCATCATCCAAACACATCTACCATCAAAAATACCTGAAGAATCACAAAAATATTTATCAATGTTGATGCAAATAACAAATTTTAACTCAAAGTAATTGATAAGAACATAACACATCAATTATCAGTGTATTACTAAATAAGTGACCGAATTGTTACAATTCACGATTCAAAAAACTGAGATTTCGATTCACAATTTGACAACTATGCATTACTTGTATCTTTTTTTTTTTTTTTGGCTAAGCAAGTAATCCATTACTTGTATCTTTTTTTTGCCTAATATACTGCAACCAAATAGACGTCATCATTTTCTTTAAATCATCTGTCTCTTATACCATACGTTCAGAATTTATCAATGACTTTTTCAACACCCGAAGGTAATCACACAGCTTAAGTCTAAGCTACGCATGTCTTTGCCCTTGCTTTCTATCTTAAGGGTGAATAATTCTTCAATATTTTAGAAAATAAAAGTCCGTTAAGTCATTTTCATCAAAACCATTGCATAAGTCCGGAATCATGGAAGAATTTTTCAAATACACATAGTTAAGGTACATGCCATTATTATGATTGTTTTAAGTGTGATATGTAAACTTTTTTTTTTTTTGTGAGAATTAAAGAATTATATTAATATGCACCAAGGGGTGCAACCCCAAAATTATTACAACTAATTAAACTACATTCTTGTATGCTATCCACATCAAATTTACAAGAGCCCCTAATCCAAAAGCAAAGATCATTAAGCTAATAGTACTTCAAAAAAGAAATAGACAACTCCTTCTCTTCAAAAGCTCTCCTATTCAACTCCTTCCATAAGGCCGAAACAATGGCAACGGGAATCTTATGAAGGACCTTCTTTTTGTAAACTTTATTCTAATATCTAATAACAATCACATTAATTCACACCAAAAAAGTACTAATATTATATATACACACATATTGAGAGAGATACATGTATACGTGAGTGTGTGTGTATTGTGTGTGTGTATGAGCATGTATATACATAGATGAAACTAACATTTGACTTCATACGAAAATAATCTTTCAATAAATTAAACAGAATCAACCATGAATAAACACTGATAATACCAAAGCAAAGTACAACTTCCAAAGCACGATGTACAAGACAAGAACAACGTAAATTTAAAGCATAAAGAAAAATAAAATTCACAAGAAGACAAAAAAAAAAAAAAGGAAAATGTTAAAATATTACTAATATTACCCGCTATGAGGGGTTCGAAGTGGCCGGTTGGGCGGCGTTGGAGTGTAAAGAGGATTAACCGGCTCCTTAGTCTCCGGTTCGCGAGATTCGACAACAGCTGAACCGGTCAAACCAGGCGTTGTTGTTGAACTTTTGATAGTAAATGCATGCAGTGACTTTCTACAGCGTAGTGATGAAGATGAACCGTAGCTGGAAAAGCGGACCGGTTTGACGGTCTGGAGCGGTTTTGGATTGAGAACCGGCGACGTGCTCGTGTTGCAGAGAAAGTATGAAGCGTTCATTGTGTGTGTGTGTGTGTGTGTGAGAGTTGAGGAAGTAATAAGAGGCGGGGAGAGAAGAATTGGTGGCGGAGGTGGGGACAGGTGGCGGGGTCAACTGAAGCTTCACTTGTCAAATTGACTTCATTTAGCCAAATTGCGTTAGAGATCACCGTTGGATAGAATGGATTTTCTTGCAAAGTTACGAGTGTACGAACAAAATTTAACAATTATAAATTATTAATATAATTATAATTAAATAATGTTGGTTACCGTTATTTATAAGGTTATGATATTATAAAATATTATTTTTTTATCGTAAAGAGGCATGATGTAATTGTCATTTGCGTTTGCTTTTTTTTTTTTGCCTATGTAATTCATCTTTTGTTCTTTTGTCTGATGTAGTTGTAACTTGCCTACCTGTATCTGAAGTTTATATCCAATTCTAGCTGCAAATGGATTTCTTCCTGAATTAGCCACAATGCGTGACATTGGAGGGTCCTTTGGTCATTTTCAAGCTTGGAGTGATGAAATTTTTAGAGTTAAATGCACAATACTTTTACTATATTTTGTCAAATTCGTTAATCGAATCCTATATTTTGAAAAATAACACATTTTTACCTTAAATATTTCTGGATATTGCGCTCTCACTCCAATAACAACTTTTATTAATGTATGTAAATGGCCAATCATGACTTCTATTAACATATGTAAACGGCGTGTACAAAATGATCTTACCATCCCTTATTATTATTTTGTTATTTTTTCTTTTTTCTATTTTGTTTTTTCCCTTTCCTACTTTATTCTTTTCCTTTCTCATCTTTTTTTCTATGTTCTCTCATCTTTCCTCTTCGCATCTAATGATATGGTGACATGACGTTCATGTCCTTGAAAAGTCATATTAAAGCATCATCACAAGGAATTTGATTTGTGCAAAAACCAACAAATTGGTAATTTAAACTTCTATGGGAATAAAAGTTTATGTTTTTTAAGATGTGTGTTTCAAATTCATAAAAAAGAATCCAATAAATTCATGCTGATTTTTGGTTACCTAATGTTATCCTTTTTTTTCGTCCATGAACTTGAAATCGATAATGCCAAGGGTAAAACTTCTAAGGCAGGCAGTTTTACAATATATAGACTATTTCAGCTCTGAGACAATTGCAGCTCTGAATTTTTAAGACTGCTTCACCATTTCTGGCCTGAAAATCTGATATATACTAGAATGACTACAATTTCTGCCCTGCACCATTTTGGAGTAGATTATTAACAAAATCTAACACATCAATCATCGGATAAATTTTCTGTTCAAGAATTTACAATATTTAGTGCAGGTTAACCAAAGTCGCGGGTTTTTATTTTCCCAATTACGAAAGACTCACTTTAAGCAGGCCTAAATTTGGATCTCCTAATATTAGAGAGATCAATGGTAGTGAAATAATAATACAATTATTTATCTTCACACTTTATGATTTAAATCATTTCATTGTAACTATACTATTACTTCAAGCACCATTAATTTCTCTAATAATGTTACTACTTTATTAGGGGTTCCAAATCCAAACAAGATTATATTGAATCCGCCTCAAGGTTATAAATCCCGCAATGCCGTGGCACACCCCCAACCCAGAACAAAGTTCTATTATTGAAGTTAAATCATCTGATCCCTCACATGCTGCATCTTCACTTTTGTTCTGAAGACTATGCGCTCAAACACAGGTTTTGAAGCTAACACAGCATTCACAACAAACTGCATCAGAGTGACTAGTATTAAAACAACACCCAATTCAAGATTTGCCTTCAAGGTGACAAAAATCCACGAAATGGATGAAAACATGTCACAGGCATCAACCAAAGTGATTGAGAAGAGTACAATGGATAAAGCAAGCATGAGGCATATCAAGATAATGAAGACGACAAGAAGAAGAATACACGAGATGAAAGAACCGTGAAGAAGTGCTACCAGGATTAGGTCCAGGTTAGGTACCATCTTTGGAGAGTGCTTACGGTGAAGATCGTGCATGCAGATACGCGGGATAAAACGATCACAAAAAGACGAGAAAAGTTCTAAATTTTACCTCAAAGGGAGGAAGTTTAAATTGTTAAAAGAGAAAAGTATGGAGTGATTCTCACTCATTCTATGTAGTTAACCCCACACAAAGAAATAGATTCTGGATAAGTTGCAAGGTATTATATATCTTCTCTGGAATAAATGTAAAGGCTTTAACCCCATAAACTTTATAAAAAGAACAACTCGGTGCACAAAGCTCCAGCTGTGCACGGCATCCTTTCCTATTGTACGCAACCTTTTACTTTACATTTTTGCAAGATACTGTTTTTAGAACTCGAACCTTTGACTTCCAAGTCACATGACAACAACTTTACCATTATGCCAAAAGCTTCCCTTCGAAACTAGACTAGATATTAAGAAGAAAAAATGAAACGTATAGAAACAAATGGATTGCATCAGTGATTTTGCACCAATGGAAACGGTGTAAATTTCTCAAGCGAGCCTAACCAGTTGGTTGCAATTTTGCTTCTTTACAAACAGCAGCCAGCACAGGCAATGTGTAAGCTTGAAAACTGTACATAATAACCTCTAATTGTAGATAAAAGAAAATGAAAAAAATTACATAATTGGTTGTGTGAAGATCTAAATTTTTTGTGATGGGAAGTAAAATACTAACAGCAATGTGCACAAACATCCCAGCAACCATCAGCCGAACATGAGATCAAAACTGGTTGCAGACGCTGTCAATCCATGCGGAGAAAGGGCCATAAGAAAGAGGAAATGGAAACATGTCACATCAGGGAGAGAGCGAGCAACAATAGTAATGCGGTATAAGAGTAACAAACAAATACAAAATGAATACTTGCATATTGATGGGCATTAAATTGAAAAGCATCTATTTGGCACTACAGTCCACGCCGTGCGCTTATTTATCGGACAAATTATTCATATTGTTATTGCAGCTCGGAAAATTTTCTAAAGATGCATGTATTAGTTCTTTCCTATAAAGTTTGTCATGATTTGGTACATAATGTACATAGAATTAAATTTTGAAATGAGTCATTTAGTTAATTTCTGTTGAGGAAGAGGAGAGAGAGAGAGAGAGATTGGTGTTGAGGAACAATAATAGTCTGGACAGGTTTAGAATCAAAGAATAAACTTCAATGCTTATTCTATGCGTATTTGTCCGTTAATATGAATTAATTCTAGATTTTAGCTGCTACATATATAAGTTACCATCACAATTTTTTATGAGACAACCTAAATGGTATTATTGGCCTTGTATGTTGAAAGATTGCCAATTGAATAGAGAGGTTGATCATATAAGCAAAACGAAACTTATGACACAGGAATCATTTAGCACCTAAGGTAAGTCTTGGAAGGGAGTGAGAACAAACATTCATTTTGACAAACATGCAGAAATCACATACACGGATGTAATTCAACATAACGAAAGATGCAGGAGAGATAATGACCACAGCAAAAGCAGAAAAGTGGAATAAGGCAGGAAAAAGTCATATAGTCAACAGAATACACTTACTATAACAATCCTTCCATCATAATTCTCATTAGCTCTTCAAGAAAGTGGAGTTATATTGCCTGAATAATTCCTTTCAAACCATTCACGAGGATAGGGATACAAGTATTCTGCATCAAATTGCCAAACCATTACTCTTGAGCAGTCAAGAGAAAAGCCTTCCATTTGGCTTTCATCCTCCACCACTTGTTCTATAAATGAGCTCACCTACAAAGGTAAATTAGCGTTGAAGTCATTCACCAATATAAAAATACGTAAGGCACCAACATATTCTTCCTTCCTTTTTTTGGTACATATTCTTCTTTTTGTTATCTTTTAGAGAATCGGAGGTTCTTGGAAGGATGAATATCAGCTTCTACTTCATTTTCACCAATCATCTTCAGGAAGTCTCCACTAATATTGTTTTTGCTGACATGGACTACTGAGGAATATTAACCAAAACCGTAACGTAGGTGACAACAGCAGCATCCATTATACAACAATCTGATACATAGATGCAATATGTAAACAATAACAGAGTAAGAACTTACTTGATATCCTTCTCTGACAGTGTCGAGCTGCCTAATTGGTTCAGGTGTAGGACGGTGCCATCTCTTTGGATCCCAAAGTATAGTGCTATTGAAGGCAAACCCTGATATGTCTGCATGGAATCTTCTAAATCTTTTTGTTCTGTCATCTGTGTGCCATCCTGTAACCTGAGAGCCATTACAAATTGGACCCTCGAAGGTAATCTTGTTTTGGCCTTCACCTAGTTTTGCCACTATCCATGTCCCAAACCTCCTGCATGTGCAATTACTATTTCTCAGGACAAGTATTAATCAAGCTGGAAAGATCAATTACTCTTCTTTCCTTCATTTTCCTTTGGAAGAAGAGGGGGTGGGGTGGTGGTGGTTGGGGGGGGGGGGGGGGGGGGGGGGGGGGGGAGGCATCAGGGGCAAGGTGAGGACTTTCAATACCGAGGACACAACGTAATACAGTTCTCAAAAGTAAATGTAAATATAAGTGTAGAGCCAGTCGAAAAAATTATAGAGATATATACTGAGAGGTTAACAGAAATTTGAAATTAGTACTACACAAGTCTTAAGTACAGAGACATCACATTATCTTAAACAAAATAAGATCCTCGTATACGTGCAAACTTTAGATTATATATCAATAGGTCAAATTATGTAACCTAGTTACACGTATGCTAAGCAGTCAGTATTCAACTACCATGAGCAGATCCGAGACGCAATAGCAATGATAATGTCCTCATGAATTAGAAAAAAATAAACTAAGAGTAAACGAGATTGATAGAAAAGAAGATGAGACATCAGAAAAATGGAAAGAACAGTTGTTTGCAACACATCACATATCCCAAATGAGAAGAGTAAAACCCAGCTATGAAGTGTGACAGAAAGATTTATCATAAAAAAGAATGCGTAAACATCTAGTCATGTGAAATGTAAACGAATTTTACAAGTGCAGATACATATAGTGACAGGGAAATTCTAGAATTCCTATCATTTCAATTGTAAGAAAACTCGCCAGAGTAAACTGATTGAAACTCAAAAGCTTGTCTCCTACCAACAGCCAGGATCCCGTTAAGCATTTTCTAATATTCTTGTACACTTTGTATGATGCTCTTGGAGAAGGCGTATTCACCACCTAGATGCATTTCGTGGAAGCACATATTAGATTACACATTAGTCAATGTTGCGGCAGGAACTTTCAATTTATGAAATAGGAAGGGCAAGCATAGTTCTCAAGTGAAAAAGAAAAAAGATGGAATATGGTTTCGATTAGGATTAGAAAGGGTCCTGGTCAAAAGCCTTAGTCATTCGTGAATGGAGTACTTATATAAAATACCTGCCATATAAGACCTAATGTTTCTATATGTGATGAAGATACTGTCAATGTCCCACGTGTCGCTGAAATTTATATGCATGACATTATTCCCCCTTTCAGCTTGGCAAATGGCACCCAATCTTCACAGAAAAGTCTATCACCCACTTTTACTTTTCCTTTGGCCTCGTCAGGAAGAAATCTTTTCTCGATTTGTTGTACTCAGTTTAACATTTTAATCTCTCCACGAAAATGCAGATGCCCTAAATCAACTTCCTGCTGACAATCACTTTACAGTACACTGAAATGGAATAGTGGAATTCTACAAGACATCTTTCTTTTGCCCCGACTCCCCTCCAAACTTCAAAATCTGACTTAGATATGAGAAAACTATTCTTCAATTTTCTCAAAATGCCTAATTTGTAAACTGAAAGTTCTCCACAGGATCTCCATCCTGTCATGGATCTCCATATTTCTTCTTCAATCAAATTTTTTAATGAGCCACATGAATCTAAGCCCACCATAAAAATGTCACGGGACATGGCAGAGTAACCAAGCTTACAATTTCACAGCCTTTCGCTAGATTGCTTACTTACAAAATGTAATCTTCAAACTTCTCCATGCATCATTTCACACAAATTTTTGGCAACAGGGATGAGATCTGGAATGGTAAATATGCTTCAGATTCTATACTTGCCTTTCCCATATGGAAGTCTAAAGAGATACCTTTTGGGGGAAGGTCATACTACTAGCTTTCCACATAAGAGTTACAAACAAATGTTAGAAGTTGCTAGTATATCATACATCTACGGAGCAGATATGCTGGAATTCTACAAGACATCTTCCTTCTGCCCCATCTTCTCCTTCAAACTTCAAAATGTGACTCAGATAAGAGTAAACGGTATTCAATTTTCTTAAATTTGGAATGCCTAATTTATAAACTGAGTTCTCTACAAGTTCCCAATCTATCATAGATCTTTATATCTCTTCTGACTTTTTTTAATGAGCCACATGAATCTACGCCCAATGTAAAGACATCATGATCCCATGACAGACTGACCAAGCTTACAGTTTAAGAACTTTTGGCCAGATTGCCTACTTACAAAATGTAATTTTTCAAACTTCACCATGCAACACACAAATTCTCTGCACCAGGGCTGAGAGATGAAACATAAACAAGCTTCAGATTTCTATAATTGCCTTTCCCACATGGGAATCTATGAAAAGACCTTCCGGGGAAGGTTATACTATTAGCTTTACATACAGAGGTATAGACAGATGTTTGAAGTTGTTAGTGTATTATAAATCTGCGGAGCAGATCTGGAACATCTGCCATTATCAACAGTGGATTTCTTATCTGCAAAACAGGTCCATAGTGTTTCCTTTGGGACTCCACTTGTTGCACAAATTTTCCATATAACTCTTTTGTCTTTTGCTAGTAATATAACTACCTGTCCTTGCAAATCCTTTCGTTAACCAGAAAAAACAATTGGAGGGAAGATAAATTCAAGCACAAAAAATTTATCCTTGTTTAGTTTCTGTCACAGTTCAATCATAAATATTTGCTTAAAATACTTACTTGAATTTGATCTTTAATACAATCAGTTCCAATGGGATAAATTATCAGCGAAGAATTTTGTTCTTAATCATCAATCTTTCATGATTTCGTAATGGTTACATTAGAGAATCTATATCTTGCTGTCATAAGAGAGAGAAATATTGAGGTGCAACATTTCTCAACCTCATTTTATTGAGGCTAACTTCTCTCATCAATCCGTACATTCTTTAGCTCTATAATGCATAAACCAAGAGAAGAGTTCTCAACTCTCAACAATCTTGAACGAAACTAAATTTACAATTTTCACTCCCTAGGAAAATCTTCAATCTACCCTTAGAGTTCAAGGTGGAAGGGATGAAGTGGAGAGAAACATCAAGAGAGAAAATTTCAATCTACCTCTTAAAGTTCAAGGCAGGAGGGATGAAGTGGAGAGAAACATCAAGAGAGAAAATCTTCAATCTACCTCTCAGAGTTCAAGGCAGGAGGGATGAAGTGGAGAGAAGCATCTAGAATCTTGTGTACTCAGAAAATAACAGTTAAGTTGAAAGGGAAGTGTTATAAGATCGAGAAAAGGCTAGCTTTGTTGTATGACTTGACACATTGGGCAGTGAAGTACCAACATGTTTAGAAGAGTCAAAGATGGAGAAGAGAATGTTGAGATGGATATGTGGCACTACTACGAAGGACAGGTTTAGAAATGATGTGATTCAACGAAAAGTATAGATGGCTTCAGTTTAGGACAAAATGAGAGAGAACCATCTGGGATGTTTGGACATTCTAGGAGGAGACCTATGGAGGCACGTGTCAATAGTTTGAAGTTATGGACATTACTCACCAGAAGAGAGGTAAAGGAAGAACTTAGAGAAGTTAATGGAGACATTTAGACGAGACTCCCCCTGCATGGAGCTAACCAACGAAATGTCTCTCAACAAGAATGAGTGACATCAAAAGATCCACAGAATCTACTCTGCCTAGTGGGGTAATTCTTGGCACAATTTGGTTTGGTTTATCTCTCAGAGTTAAAGAAGCCAAATTATAGAACCATGATTGCCTTTATATGCTTCCAAGTAAAATCAGTTTTTGTGAAGCTGGTTTCAAATTGACTTATAAAAAATTAAAAGGAAAAGTGTCTATTACATTTGATATCTAAATAGAATTTACCCTAATCCACAAAATAGTTGTCAAATCGTGAACCAAAATATCATTTCTCAAATGATGAATCATGTAGTATCATGACTCATAATAATTTAGGCACATATTTAAAAATAGACAGAGAATTGCATCTTTGCATCAATACATTTAAAGCTATTGAAAATACAAAGTATATAGATATATGAAAAAGCAATGTTTGGGATGTTAGTATGCCTTCTGACTGCATGCTATTGGCACAATATCCTAAACCTGCAACAAATCATAAGGCCTTTTGTTTTTCACAAAATTGGTAATGGTAACGCCACTGCTTTTTGGTTGGACTATTGGCACCCACTTGGCATTCTCAGAGAAGTTTTTGGCACTAGCATCATTGAAGACTTGGGGCATGATCTTTCAGAAAAAGTGTCGTCTTACATCTTTGAGGGAAGATGAAACTGGCCTTCAAATTTTATCTTTGATTCTATCCAATCCTCTCTTGGTGTTGTGGCTCCTCGCCCCAACTGCAATGATTGGTTGTTCTGGCTT
The DNA here is from genome assembly GCA_037974665.1 of Ehretia macrophylla. NCBI lineage: Eukaryota > Viridiplantae > Streptophyta > Magnoliopsida > Boraginales > Ehretiaceae > Ehretia > Ehretia macrophylla. The sequence goes on from CM075764.1 coordinate 69,253,813, forward strand.
GGCGAAGCTGATGGGCAGTTCTCTACTAGATCAGCTTGGGAACTCATTAGGTCCAAATACCAAGTTATTGGCAATCATGAAACTATTTGGTTTAAGCACAACATCCCTAAGCATGCCTTCTGTTCCTGGTTATTTTGGCGCAACAGAAATCCCACCAAAAGGAGGCTCCTCCAATGAGGATTACAGATTGATGCTACTTGTGTTTTTTGTAAACTTCACATTGAGGATAGAGAGCATTTTTATTTTCAATGTAGTTTTACAAATAGAATCTGGAAAAAGGGTATGAGATTGGCTAAGGGGCCTCGCTGGATCAACACTTGGGATCATATTATCATTTGGTTTACAAGGAATTGTACTGACCACTCCCTCCATTCGAGCTTCCTTAAGTTGTTCTTTCAAGCAGCGGTCTATGTCATTTGGCGGGAAAGAAACAACATCGTTCATGATAGCCCTACCCACAATGAAGATCAACTGTTTGACCATATCGGCTTCTATATTAGACAAAAACTGTACAGGGCCAAATGTTTTAAAAATGATAACCATTGCCAACTTTGTAAAGCTTGGGATTTAGATGCTAGCACTCTTAGATAGGCTTTTCGCTGATCTTTGTTCTTGTTGTTTGTACTCATTTTTGTGATTAATACAAAGTTCTTGCTTACTTAGCAAAAAAAAAGTGATTATAAATGATGATCGCTTGAATGAATTTGACGAATGACAGTTGACAAGTATATATAAATGAGTTAATGTTAAATTCCTTCTATTGTTTTGAGAAGTATAGTTTATGTTAAACTCCTATCTAATATTAGATACAACTATGCAGGTAACACCATTCAAGGCTTCAACTACCTATTTCTCAAGTAATTAAGTTTTCTAAACAAAGGAAACCTAAACAGATGCTAGACACTAGACAATGCTCCAAACACTATAGATGATAATAATTCCCAGATTTTTTTGGTCAAACACATATGTTTTGCGGAATAGCCAAAAATGGCACAATTTGTGCGTAAAACACATTTCAATCACAATAATGATTGCTTCCAGTTTCCAAAAACAAGATTGGTGTTGAAAGTCAAAGAAAAATTGTGCAAAAACTGTCTTTTTGGTCAAAAAGTCAGTTAGACCACACCCATGTCCGGTCTGGAAGGATGAACGGAATCGTGTGTGCATTATTGAATTGTGCAATTTGGTGCAATTCAACTCCGATTCTTGCACAATTTCAATTCACATATCCAGTTCGAATTGTTTGCCCCGAGAATCATACAATACGAATAGCGAATTGCACAGTCCAATTACTAAGATCTACTCCCTCCTTATCCAGTCTCACATTCAATTGTGACTTTAAAAGCTTATGTAGGCCAAATTTTTCTATAAAAGTTTTCCAAGTGGGATTCTGACAACAATGAAAATACACGTTCAGTTGGGGGTTCAAGGAAACAATATACGATAAGTTTTCACCATCCAAGCAAATCACAGACCACTAGGGGAAACATCTGCTTCCAACAAAATGCACATGTAGAATGAGCATGCGATAAGTTTACTTTTATAGGCATGAAGGGAACTCAGTGAATAACAAATTAGTAGGTGGTCACACATTTCTTTTGAATTTTATGCAATTAAATGGAACTACTCTATCAAATAATATAGGTGATAGCTTCCAAAACAGAAACACATGGGTACCAAGACTCTGCAATTTGCATATACATGTCACCATCGTACTTATTTGGTTCTTTGCTTTTGGGAGAGAGTGTGAGAGAAGGGGGGGGGTGGGGGCCGGGGTGGTGGGAGGGATAAATAACATTCACTTTCAAAGTATTCTTTTTCCAGCATTTGAAGATTAAATGTCGACTGAAACTTCTTTATGAATATTAAATTGTGGACAACCCAAGACACAATTCTCCCTCATCACATTAAACATGTCTGAAAGGCATTATAGGATTTCGATGAATCAAACTTTATGTCCATGAATGTGAATGTTCAAAAGATTCAGGCAGGTAATTAAATTGAGATTACAATACATTTAACACAAGTGATGGTACTTGAAAAGGCAAAGTACCTGATCTGTCTCATATGTTGAAAAAGATCAGCAGAGTAAACTTTATCATCATCTGCAAAGTAAACTATTCCATCCAGATGATGCGTTTCAATGTGGGAAAGTGCCGCATTCCTTGAGTGCACACGTCTATCTATTACTTCAGTCAAGTTCTTATTGCATACCAGATGCCTATACATAACACCTGTTCTCCTTAATATATTAGCTGTTTCCACAGATTGCGATGTCATTTCCACAACTACCCACAACAATGGAGGTGGGACTAATTTTAATGTTTGCGCTAAACGATTCAGATGATAAGCTTGAGATGGTCGAGCATGTATTGGGGTCACAATGATCAAAAGCTTATGAACTACCATATCCAATTGTTGATCAATAGATTGGTTGAAGGAGACATCATCAGGAATCCCGTATATTAGTTCACCGGTGACATTTAGCTCAGGTGTAGAATTATATCCCACAGTCAATGAGTCAGCTACTGATGTCTCATTACTACGCACGTCAGGCAACTGAATGTTTTCAACAGGGTGCAGAACTTCAAAGGAGAAAGCTTGGTGTTTGGAGATAAGATTCATAGATGAATCTATAGATATAAATGGCGTAAGCCCAGCGAATACCCCAACAACAAAACATACAAAGAACTGGAAAAGAGCTCGCCTCCAAATTTGCCCTTTAAATTTTGACCTCTCCAAGGGCCTCGAAGATCTTTGTGAGAAAAAACCAAACACCAAAGTCTGAGCTTTATGCAATGCATAGTCCAATGAACCGAAAGCAGAAGGCAACACACCACTTGGTGGCTGATGGTTCTGATTACAGGATGACGATTTTGATAGTGGAGAAGCAACAGAACATGCTTCCCCATTCATCAAAGTTCCTGGTCGGGGCACTGGGGACAATGTTCTTCTAATAGAAGCCATCTAAACCAATAATGTAAACTTTAAGAATGTCTCAAAACCAACTCCCTTACACCAGCAATCCAGAATCACACTTGCCAGAAACCGTGTAAACAAATGTCACCTCATCCTTCCTCTAAATACCGCAACCTCAGAAGAAACTCCCCGAAGCATTCACTTCTTCCAAACACAAAGAGATGCACTCAAATGCGTGAAGTCAGCTCAGATTCAACCACCCAATAAGGGAACAATAGCAAAAACTCCGATTAACTTGCTTCTTCAATGGCATATATCTGAAAACAAATTCTAACAATCTGTATTATTGTAGGGTGCTTTCAACTCAAATCAACAGATACATCACACACTTGAGCTAGTCCAACTTCAACCCAACCTCACACTTCAAGATAGCCTCAAATCTTCTTCTTATAGTTGAATCAACAATATTCTCAAAAGCACAAACATAAAGAATTCATAGCTAAAATTCAAATTCATCTAGCAGTTCTTTATTTATTTTAAAAAAAAAAAAAAAAAAACCATTGGATTCTTGAACATGTAACATAATGGAAGATTCTTCTTTACAATAAAAAAATAAAAACTTTCCACAATAACAGTTAACACCCTTCAACTAAAACTTAATAGAATCCAAACAATTTCACTAAGAAATCAAAATTGGAGCAAAAATAATGCAAGACTTGAGCTAAAAAGAAAAGGGTTACCACATTCTAGTGTGATGAGAAATGGGTCTTAAAGATTTTGAACGAATCTATACATATGAGAAAGAACAACACCAGCTAAGCTTCAGCAAAGTGTTGCCTTTTTCACTTGTACTGGAACTAAAGGCTGTGTTTGATTGGCAACTTTTCTTTTTCTTTTTTTTTTCCTCCACAACTTTTGAGTTGAGTCAAATGTTTATGAATGAAGGCTGCATCACATGAAAGATTCGAATCTAGGTGGCTATAAAAGAACATGTGGAGATATCAGACCACAGTGTGCGTTTGCAAAGCAAAACCAGACCCAATCACGTGTGTGTGTGTGTGAGAGAGAGAGAAAGGGGGGAGACAATACAATGATGCCCCGTGATGGACGAAATAAGGAAAATTTATTTCTACTTCGTTAATATTATTTGTTTAAAATTTTTAATTCGTTTTTATTGATTAAAATTAATTAATTTAATTTTTTTTATTTTTTAAAAAAAATTAAAATTTGTTTATACTTTTCAAAATTAGTTAAATTTAGTTCCTATTATTCTTTAAAAAAATTAATTTAATCACAATACTAAATTAAATTTTTTTAAAAAATATTAAAATTAAATTAGCTAATTTTAAACAATATGGACTAATTTAAAATTTTGAAAAAATAATAACAACTATTTGTGCCCTTTTCTCCAAAATATACATATACGATACACAAGCTCAAATGGACAAACACTTTAGAGTTGTTAATTCTTCAACTTTTCTTTTTTTGTTCAAACTCAAAATTTTTTATTATAATAAGTCACTACTCGACTATTCTATCATATTTTTGAGTGTATAATTGTTTACCTTTAGACAAAACAGAAAAAAAAAAAAAGGTGAATTTTGTGGTAGAATACTTGTCATGTGGCGGATTTAAATTTGTATTACTAAAGAAGTTAATTTTTTGAGATCAATTTCGGTAAGTGTTTTATGTGACTAATATGGAATATGCCTCTTAAACTTTGAAATTTTTAATATGAGTTTGAAAGACATAAAAAAAGGGAATGTTGATAAGGACAATAGTAAGTTAATTTTAATTGGTTATAAGAAGTTTCCAAGACATGATAACTACTTTCTTTAAAACATGGTGTTGTCTGGAAGATATCTTTTGTTTTCATTCATTTTGTCTTGTTATTTCGTATTTTTATTGTTTGGTACATGGGGTATATGTGCACAACATGCAATCAGGGTAAAATTGTAGTGTAGCTAATAAGAACAAGTATAGTAAAATAGATAAATTTAGCATGTATAATTCTTGTTTATTCGGAATATATGTACATTAGTGACTTATCCAAATTAATTAAAATGATGCGGGTATAACATTGTGGGCTGGGGATCTATGATCTCGACCCAAATATTATACATTTACATAAGCGGGTATATTAATTTGTGTTCTTTATCCGTATTCGTACAAAAAAATATCTCTCTTTAAAATTTCAAGTAAAAAGGATTTCCAATGATTATTACATAGGAAAATCATTAAGCTTTATTCCTTGCATATTTAGGTCCAAAAATAAGCTTAGGATGTTTCTTCCTGTTTAGAACTTACTAAACAACTGAATTAGCATAAGAACACCTTCCAATTCTACGTTGATACTTCTTAATTAGGATGTCTTACTCAAGACTTTATTCCCTTTTTTGCTTTCAAAGCCCAAATTTAACGTGTACTATAGTACTAGTGAAATTAATCATCCAAACTACTTCAAGGAGTGTCGCATCAACTACTTCAAAGCACAATATACATCAACATCTTGTGTTGATATCAATTTTTTAGGTTGATCATGCAGCTGAATGGCAAGATCAACATGGACTGTATTCTTTATTTTTCCGTTTTATAGGTTACAAGGATTTTGTAAAGGAATAAGAAATATTATTCATTTCCATACATCTTTTTAGAAATAACATTTTTGCTAGCCTAAACTTACAATGCCTGCCTAAACTTACAATATCCATTGTAATTACCTAAAACTTATATTTTCTTTTGTAATATAAGCCATCATGATTTCATAAACTCGCTTAAATATTTCAAAAAATTGAATTTTAGTTTTAGTTTTGTTTTATTTTTTGATATTACTTATCACTATTATTTCATTCTCTTAATTACTTCATGAGGGCAAAATGATAGTAGAATCTTAATCCTTAGAAACCCAAACCTTTTTGCAATCCACAAAAAAAAACTCAATTGTTAATAGTAACTATTTTACAAATACTAAGAAAAAACGAAATATACTTTATTTCCTACAATTTCTCATTATGTAGTTTGCAATCACTACAAATTAAAAGAATTTATAATTCTTAGAAACCCAAACTTGGTCACTGTTATCTTGCTAGCCAAAAGATAATACACATGTTGGGGATATGCCCTAATGCTAAAGTTTGAGATGACCTTATTAGGGTTTAATAAAAATATATTTATGTGTTTTATACACTATATGATTTGTAGGATATTCATATTCTCCACTTCGATATGAATATGTCCCTAATGTTTATCTGAGAAGAAAAATGTTCTAAAAGGGTTTGCGATATTTCGTATTTTTTCTTCGATATGATAAACATTAAGAAAATATTCATAGCCCTTCAGATTATTCAACCGGGACTAGAATAATCAAGTACGTGTTATCATATGTTATTACCTTTGATTAACATAGTGATGTTAATAATAAAGGATAGCGTGCGAAATGCCAGAACAGCATGATGATGTGGACTAATAAACATATGAGTGATCGTTTGTGTACGGATCATTGAATGTGATAATAAATAGTGAACTGCATGATTTCAAGTTAATAGTTTACTATTTAGTTGAGAATTGTGCAAATTAATCCTCAGACTTGAGAGATTACGGCTGCCGGTTATATCAGGGGCTAAATACTGCATCTGGACAATGCCTGTCTTCTATAAGGTGGGTTACGGCCTTTCGCGTTTTAGTCTTGTGATATGAACCGACAGGTAATTGTCAAGATAGGATTTGTTAACCTCCGGCGTGAGGCGATGTCCTATGATATCTGAGATCGGTTGGTAAACAAGGAAGTCCTTGGCCAATGCGAGTATGAAGTGATGGAAATGAGTTTTTCCATGGTAGTCATATCTCGTTTTACCGATTCAGATTTATACATAGTATCGGATGTGGGCTTAACCATTTTATGGTCATTTCCCGATCGAGACACTTTTGACAGAAGGATCGGACTGCACGCTAATTCTCGACGGGTAAATGGATTCATAAAAGACGTCGTCTTCATTATTGTTTACATTCTTATGGTACGTTCGTTGCTAGTGTGTCACTCATGAGCATGAGAGTATTTCGGTAAATGACGGAGACATTTCCGAAATAGATAAGGAGGTTTATCGGTCCCTCATCGGTACACAATTATGAATCTAGAAGGTCACACACTAATAAGTATCATGAATAAGTTCACCGGAAGCTCGTATTATGTAGTTGGTGGCTTTAAGGTGTTAAGAGTCATCAATGTTGGTATTTGAGCCAAAAGTATAATTTTGGAAATGTTTGGGGTCAAGTTGTAATTACTAAAACTTTTGGGGCCAAACTGTAATTATTGAAAAGTTGTTTCAATATATTTATTCTAATAGAGATTAGAATAGACAAAAATAATATATATATATATATATATATATATATATATATATATATATATATATATAAAGGTGTTTATATATGTATATGTATAATGATGATGTAATTTGTGAAATGTCACGTCATCGTCTTAGTTGTCAAAAGGTGAATTGCAAATTAAAGACTAGATAATTACATGTGGCATGTGGCATGTGCATGTAAAGATTGATGACTAGGATAGTCCATATCATCAATCCTAGTCATTTAAATTTGAAATGAATGGATAGGATTCATTTTTGAATAAAGACAAAAGAATTTTGGCCATTGCTTTTGTTGATAAAGTCTTTTTGACAAGTGTCAAGAGAGAGAATAAAGTTACCTTTGGATTGTATGATTACAATCATAGGATTTGCATGGCTTTTACTTTAGAAGGAAGCAATTTTGATTGGCCACCTATTAAAGTAATATTATATATATGTTTATATGAATATATAATATATATTTAATAAAAGATGACAAGCATTCTCTCTCCATCAACTTGCAATTTTTGGCCAAGGGAGGGAGGAGAGAGAAAGTTATCATCTTGTCATCTAATGCTAATCATTAGGATCAAAAGGCTTGCATGACTTTTGATTAAAAGGTGATAATAGTGATTGGTCACCAATTATGATGGATTATTATAATAAAATATGATAGCATTTTTCTCTCACATACAAGGCCTCTCATTCACACGACACACAAACCAACTAAGGACAAAACAATTTCATATTTTTCCTTGCAAATTTTGGCCATAGCCAAACATACAAGAGAGAAGTTTTGTTTTGCTTGGTAATATACATACATAGTTTCAAAAGCTATAAGATATACTAGCACACTTAATCTTCAAGCGGTGGTTGAGCTTTGGATACTTGGTAGACTAACTAGGGCCTTTAAGTTAGAAGGGTTCAAAAGCTTGTCTTTCAACTTCATCTTCTCCAAAGTGATCTACTAGTGAAGTATACCTATGAACCTCCCTTTTTCTATATCGATTGTTGATATATATAGCAAGTGTTGATGAACAATGGATATAATAGAAAGTTAGCATGTTGATCCTTTGTAACAAAACTTGTAAAAAATTTGTTGATAGCCTATGAAGTTTCGGCTATACCTAGGTATCCATGCACACCTTTTTCGATCTTGAATCTAACTTATGATTATGTTATGACATGATATCTTATGTTGGCTAGTACCTTTCAACACCAAGTTCAATATTTAAATAAAATTAGGAAGCAATTGTAATTCGAATTATTTGAACATATAATTGTGATTCTAGAATTTTAAATTAATTTCTTTTTATAGAAATGCATGTGAAAAATGAAAATGTAACAAAAATAAAAAATAAGGATGGGAAGATTTGTAATGAGAATATATCAAAATGCAAAGATATTGAGTAATAGGTGAATAAAGAATCAAAAGATGTTTTGGAAGGTGTTGCATAAGGTATATGGCTTTGCAAATTCTTCTAAAGCTGCCATTGATTGCCAAATCAAGTTATGTTGAATAGACAAAGGAGAGAATAGAGGAAAAGGGTGTTGTAAGCCTTTGAGAGAAGAGCAACTGCCACTATTTGACTTAAGTATTTGCAAAATTGATATGGTCTTTAGAAAGTAATTATTAAGAATTAGACATGAGTGGTTGGAAACGAGAAGGTCAAAGTCTACTGTAATGGTCAATTATTCACTAATATCTATTATAGTATTTGGATTCACTTATACTGTAGAATTTATTTGATCTATAAATGAATTCCATAAGAATTTGTATTTGTAAATGAATTAGCTTGTTCAGAATTGTAAAATAGCATTAAGTCAATTATATCATTTATAGATATAAATTGTGTTTGAAACACATGTGAAATATGAACTAAAATTATATTTTACTCAAATACAATTCCTTTATTCTATTGGTGTAGACCCCGAAATCTACAATCACAAATTTCGGTGGGCACCAACAATCTGCAAGGTCAAAAGGAAAAAGAACGGCGTGAGTCTTGGGACACCGGTGTGGTGCCAGCCGAAGACACTCCGACGCTCAAGTCAGTGTCTGTAGGAGGATGTATGAATAGGACAAAAATGATAAGGTAACTAGGGGAGGCTACCGTAGTAGGAGGGGCTGAGATGCGGAGATTGGTTGATGGAGAGGGGAAGGGCGAGTATGGCTGAAGGTGTCTGATATTCCATGCCTTCCCCTTGAGTAGGTGCGGCCTATTTATAACTGTTGGTTGACTAGAATCCATGATCCTTAAGGACTCGCATCCCTGGAGGACTCTTGTCTCTATCCCCCAAGATCTGATAAGGCCGAAGCCTACTCCAGTTCGTCATCGTCATTCACTCACGAGGGGTTGGATAGCGAAGCTATCTCGTAGTTGCTTGTCCCTTAAGTCTCGGTAGGGCCGGATCTTTGTCAACTATCCATACGTGGTAGTATCAAACGTTGGGCTCTCTCAAAAGTCTAGGGCTCGAGCGGAGCCTACCATAGAGGTAGTTAGAGTGTAATTGGACCTTACATGGGACGTAGCCCTAGTATTATGAGTTGGGTGAGACCAAACGACTAGTCGCGGTAGGACCATAGGACCAAGCCCAATTTTTGCTACTACAGTTTGTCCCTCACTCCCTGAGTCAAAAAGTCTTCGAGTTAGGGAGTAGTTGCGTGCAGCGCGACATACTTCATGCAAGTCAGGTCATGCGACATTGCAATAAACTACCTCGTCAAGATAAAATAGTAGCCCAATATGTGAAGGATCTCATATATTTTAGAGCTATAAACATCATCTAGCTAAGAATCGAGCGGAAGCGAAACATGACATTCAAAAATTTCTGGAATTCAAAGCATGATGTTCATATGAAACTCTAATCTTGATATCATGTGATTAACATATGCAAAACATATATATAGCAAGTATATATATTGACAAGAGATAGTAGAAGAGTATACCTCTTGTAGACAACTCATGGAAGCCATAGATCTGAATTTTTGCACACTTGATGGAAGACACCTCCTCTTGAAAATACAAGAGCTCTAGTCCGTCCACACGAGCAAAGAATGGCTTCTTCATTTTCGTGGTTGTTTTGTGCTAGATAACCATGGAAGATTTATGAGCTTGTTTGTGAGAAAGAGAGCAAAACCATTTCCTTCTTCTCCCTTTCTTTGGCTGCGTTTTTATGAACAAGAAGAGAAGACAAGTTCATCTAGTTCATCTTCATTTTTCAGCCATGGTTCTCTCAAGATGATGAAGAAGAAAATCTTTTTTCTTTTCTTTCTTCTTGCTGCGTTTTTTCTCTCGTTTTTCATCCATGGAGGCTTAGCCAAAAAGTGAAGAAGACAACTCTTCTTCTCTCTCTTGTGTAGTCTCCAACGTGTGGAGAGAAGAGAAAGATGACAAGCCCTTGTCATCTTTTTTTCTTCTTTTCTTATTCTTGTCTCCCTTTTTAAATAAAAGAGAAGACAACTTTCCTTGAATTAAGGTTGTGTTGTTTTGTCTCTTTGTTAGAAAATAAAAGATGACAAAGTTGTCATCTTTTATTTCTTTTATTGTAGTATTTTTCCACTAATGTATTTAAATATTCAACCTAATCACAATTAGTTGAAATTATGAAAACAACCTTTTCATATTTTCACATTAGCCCCAACACTTAATAATAATTGCATATTGACCCCAATAACTTTTAAAAGGTCAATTACACAATTGTTAACTCCTTAACAATATAAGAGAAATAAAATATAATTGTTAACACTTTAACAATTCAAGAGAAACTAAACACAATTATTAACACTTTAATAATTCAAGAGAAAATAAACGAATTATTAACACTTTAATAATTCAAGAGAAACTAAATGAATTATTAACACTTTAATAATTCAAGAGAAACTAAACGAATTGTTAACACTTTAACAATTCAAGAGAAAATAAACACAATTATTAACACTTTAACAATTTAAGAGAAACTAAATCAAGCTCAATAGAAAAAACATTCACCATGCTCTATTGTGTGTGACTTTCTAGATTCACTACTATATAGCATTGAAGAAACGTTGAACACTTTCAATGTTAATCGAGCTATTCGATTTGTTTAGAGAATGTCTCCCGTCATTCTCAAAACACCCTCAGAGTCTTGAGTGACGTTCTAGCTACCAACGTATCAAGACAGTTTATAAAGTAATGAAATCTTATTCAAGTGAATCTATTTATAGTCGCCGATTATAGTACAATCCAATCCTTCCATTAATTGTTCCGTCGAGCAAGAACCATGATCCGATTAAGTTCATAGACTCGAAACGATGCATAGATCCAAATGGTGGAATGAGAGATGACACATGGAAAAACCCATTTCCATTATTCATGCCTTGGCCAAGGACTTCCTCATTCAACAACCAAACTTGAATCGCATAGGACATCGCCTCACGTCGGAGGTTAACGGATCCTCTCTTGACCACTACTTGTCAATCACTATACCAGACGAATGAAACTGCGAGAGGATGTATCTCATCTCGTTTGTCGAAACAATCATTGTCCAAACGCTAGAATCAAACCCCAATACATATGACAACCGTAATGTCTCAAGTCTAAGGATTACATGCACAATCGCAACGATTAACAAATTATTAATCCAAAGTCATGTAATTTGTTATTCACATCATATTCAATGATCTATTCAACTAATAGTCATCCACATGTTTGTAAGTCGCATCGCTATGCTGTTATGGCACGTGGCTCACCATCATTTATCATTAACATCTTTATATTAATCAAAGGTAACAACACATGTGATAGTCCGTAATTGATTATTAAAGTCCCGATCAAATAATCTAAGGACTATGAACACTTTAAGTATTTATCATATTAAAGAAATACGCCAACATATTCTAAACACTTTTAGAATACATTCCTCTAATGAAAATACTAGGGACTCATTCATACACGTAAAGAAGGAGAATATGAATGTCCTAATTATGTCAATATGTAAACGAACATATAAACACTAATGCCATAAGTAAATGTCAAAATGCCCCAATATATGTCATCCAAATATGTAGCATTAGGGCATATCTCTAACAATATGTCCAAGACATTTGTCCTCGTATCATCAGGCGACGTATCGCAATGACTAAAGTGTTTGTTAACTCCTCGTCGCCTACTGTGAAGTTCCCTTAAAATTAGAACTATAGTTCGTCATAAGCGGAGCCTACTGTACCGGTAGACTTCACGCTTCACACCCTTGTAGTTTTTGAGTCAATGCTACATGGCCTACTACGCTAGTAGGCACCGTTCTCACACCATTATGAGGTTAGAGTTAACAACGCGGATCCCACCGCATCAGTAGGCTTCATGCATGCACATTGTTAACCCATTAAGAACTGTGGAATTGAATCGGAGGCTACCATGATCGTAGTCTCGGATGAGCTCGCACACTTTGTTGATGATGTAGCTTTGGCCTTGGAGCCCACCATGTTGGTAGTCATTGCACTTATAATACCGCAAGAACGGGTTTGCTATTATAGAGCCTACTATATTGGTAGGCATCGACGCTCACATGGAAAGATGCAGCTAGTATCATGGGACCTGACGTGACGGTAGTCCTGGAAATGTTACATCATTTTTTTGGTAAGCAAGTGCGCAAAGCCTACCGTATTGGTAGTCTTCAAAAACATTTGAGCCTTCTTGATAAACAATAGCTTAGAGACTATTCTATTCTCTTTTCAATGCGAAGCTTACCTTGTCGTTCTTCCAAATTGTTAAAACTTTGTTGAGGACAACCCGTTGCCTACCATGGTATTAGTGTTGACCAAATTCACGCGCCTTCTTGACGTACTAATGAATGTGTAGCCTTTGTCTTGGATACTACCATGCTGGTGGGCTTGATAACGTTTCCTCTTCCTATCCAAAAAGATGGAGGTGGCGTCGGAGCCTACTATGTTGGTAGGCTTTGAAGTACAGATGCATGCATCCTTTTAATAGATTATATACTGTAGAGCTGGTGATAGAGCCTACTATGTTGGTAGGCCATGAGAGAGGACATATGCTCGCCATTATATCTTAAATTGGAGGCTCGTGGTGGAGCCTACTATTGGTAGGCTAGAAAGAATATTTGTACCTTCTTGCCACAAAATTTACGGAGTTGGTGTCGGAGCCTATTGTGTTTCTTACCTTTTGTGTTGCTTACTTCTTAGGCTTGCTAAGTCATCGGTGCCTACCATGTGGTAGGCTTCAACTTGTAGAACCTTGCAGAGAGTATCTCGCTGCCAACGGCTACGGAACATCTTCAATGTTGTTATCGAAAAGAATGAATTTGTCGCATGGTATACGTAAGCCTTTTTTAGAAGTTATGTGTCAAGTAAGAGTGGCTGCTTTTGATGATGCTTACCATAAGAGATGATTCCAATGTGTGGCAGGTGCCCTTTCTGACGGAGTTCACCGTAGTGTATGCTAAGATGACCCATTTGGTAGAACTTGTGTCATGGAGCCTACCGTGTTGGTAGGCTCAGAAGAATACATCTTCTAGCCTTATTAAAGATTGCAAAGCGTGTGTCATAGAACCTACTGAGTTGGTAGGTTATGCGCTCATATCATCGCAAAAGTAAATATGTTGTCACGGTGCCTACCGTGTTGGTAGTCTTTGTGCGCATATCGCGTCAAACATGTATTAGTTATCGTGGAGCCTACCATGTTGGTAGACTTGAAACGATATGTGCGCCCTCGTTGATACACTAAAAATCTTGGAGTGGTATCACGGAGCCTACCATGTTGTTAGGCTTGAAAAATGATCTTCTAACGTCATTGAAGATTGTGAAACTTGAGTCCATAGAGCCTACCGTATTGGTAGGCTTGAAATACTCATGTAGGTTCTGTTAAGATGGTAGGCACCAACCCTTGGGATGGTAGGCACCAATCCTTAGGGCCATGTACGCTAGGTCGAACATTTAGGTACCTTTAGTACGGTAGACACCAATCCTTGGGATGGTAGGCACGAAGGGTCTTAAACCCCTCCCTTACAATTACGGTAGGCGTGGAGGGTCTTGGACTCCTCTCTTATGATCACGATAGGCGTGGAGGGTCAATGACTCCTCTTTGTAATCACAGTAGGCGCGGAGGGTCAAGGACTACTCTTTTGCAATCACTGTAGGCGCAGAGGGTCAAGGACTCCTCATTTGCAATTACGGTAGGTGCGGAGGGTCAAGGACTCCTCGTTTGCAATCACGGTAGGCACGGAGAGTCAAGGACTTCTCATTTGCAATCATGGTAGGCGCAGAGAGTCAAGGACTTCTCATTTGCAATCACGGTAGGCGCGGAGGGTCAAGGACTCCTCGTTTGCAATCACGGTAGGCGCGGAGAGTCAGGGACTCTACTTTTGTAATCACAGTAAGCGCGGAGGGTCAAGGACTCATCTTTTGCAATCACGGTAGGCGCAGAGGGTCAAGGACTCCTCATTTGCAATTACGGTAGGCGCAGGGGTCAAGGACTCCTCGTTTTCAATTATGGTAGGCGCAGAGGGTCAAGAACTCCTCGTTTGCAATCACGGTAGGCGCGAAGAGTCAAGGACTTCTCATTTGCAATCACGGTAGGCGCGGAGAGTCGAAGACTTCTCATTTGCAATCACGGTAGGCACGAAAAGTCAAGGACTTCTCATTTGCAATCACGGTAGGCGCGGAGGGTCAAGAACTCCTCATTTGCAATCATGGTAGGCGTGGAGGGTCAAGGACTCCTCTTTTGTAATCATGGTAGGCGCGGAGGCTCAATGACTCCTCATTTGCAATCATGGTAGGCGCGGAGGGTCAAGGACTCCTCTTTTGTAATCATGGTAGGCGCGGAGGGTCAATGACTCCTCATTTTTCTTTCTCCTTGGGTCATCACTTGTCTCTCCTTATCAATTTGCTCTGGGTTGAGTGGTCGTCTGTCATCGCGCGAGCGGTTATCTCTCATGTTGTCAGTAGCGTAGGGCTCGTGCCACCTAGAGCGTCGATTAGATAAAATAACTCTGTGGCTATCTCTCCAGCTGTCACTTCGATTGTAGCGTGGTGAGGTAGGGCGGTGGTTAGTCTCATCCTCCTCCCACTTGATTTGGGCCCAAGCTTTGGCAAGGACATCTTCTATGGTTTTGCATGGGTACTTGGTTAGTTCTTTGTAAAGGTCAGACTCGGGTAGTAGCCCCTTGCGAAAGGCAGATATAGCCGTACCCATGTTGCATTGCGGGATTAAAACTTTATCCTTGTTGAACCTTTCCACATAATCACGCAAAAGCTCGTGTCTCATCTGCACAATCAAGTAGAGATCGTCGGACTGCTTTTTTAACTTTCTGCTGCTCGCGAATTGCTCCACGAACATGTCTGTCAACTGGGCGAAGGAGGCGATACTATTATTCGGGAGGTTAGTGTACCACTGCAGGGCAGGTCCTACCAAGCTAGAGCCGAAACCTTTGTACATGCATGCTTCCCTTGAATCTCGCAGGACAACTACCGTGAACATTCTCTGCTTATATTGCATTATGTGATCATCTAGATCAGTAGTCCCATCATAGGGCTTCGTGTTGGGAAAGTTGAACTTAGAAGGCATTTCCACCATGGTGATGGCATCAACGAATGGAGAGTTGGCAAAGCTATTCGCTGCGCTTCTCTTGATGGGGGCAGGTACCCCGGGAATCCTTTGAATGAGAGACTCCATCTCCCGAAATCGTTGAAGGAGATCTAGGTTTAGTGTTCTTTCTCGCAATTGTTGCGCAGGTAGCTGCTCAGTGGCGGTAACGGTTTGGAGGTAGACTCCACTGCCTGGCGTCTGTTGTGGTGTAGAGCCCAAGGATTGCATAGGAGCCACTGTTTGGCCGTGGGCGATTGATTTCCCGTGGTTCGATGGGGTAGGGGCTGTTGTAAGGGTCTTGACCCTCTCTTCAAGCTCAATATTTTCTGCCTCGAGTTCTTTTAATCTGTCCTTGCATGCTTCCATCTCGGCCAACAAGGCCTCCATCTGCGCTTGGGGATCATTTTGAGTACTTGTTTCAGCCATGGCTTTTGTCGTGAGTCAGAGTAATCGAAGATTGAACGCCTTCTGATTTGGTAACTAAGTTGCTAGGACCCTATGGTGGGCGCCAAATTGTAGACCCCGAAATCTACAATCACGAATTTCGGTGGACACCAGCAACCTGCAAGGTCAAAAGGCAAAAGAACGGCGTGAGTCTTGGGACACCGGTGTGGTGCCGGCTGAAGACACTCCGACGCTCAAGTCAGTGTCTGTAGGAGGATGTATGAATAGGACAGAAATGATAAGGTAATTAGGGGAGGCTACCGTAGTAGGAGGGGCTGAGATGCGGAGATTGGTTGATGGAGAGGGGAAGGGCGAGTATGGCTGAAGGTGTCTGATATTCCATGCCTTCCCCTTGAGTAGGTGCGGCCTATTTATAACTGCTGGTTGACTAGAATCCATGAGCCTTAAGGACTCGCATCCCTGGAGGACTCTTGTCTCTATCCCCCAAGATCTAATAAGGCCGAAGCCTACTCCAGTTCGTCATCGTCATCCACTCACGAGGGGTTAGATAGCGGAGCTATTTCGCAGTTGCTTGTCCCTTAAGTCTCGGTAGGGCCGGATCTTTGTCAACTATCCATACGTGGTAGTATCGAACGTTGGGCTCTCTCAAAAGTCTAGGGCTCGAGCGGAGCCTACCATAGAGGTAGTTGGAGTGTAATTGGACCTTACATGGGACGTAGCCCTAGTATTATGAGTTGGGTGAGACCAAACGATTAGTCGCAGTAGGACCATAGGACCAAGCCCAATTTTTGCTACTACAATTGGAATTAGTAAAATTTAGAAATAATATATAAGAATTTTAGGACTATCCAACGAGCACTAGCATCAATTAATGTAAGGAAGACATGAAAGATAATTAACGTCAAGTATTGGCTAAAAATTGTTGATAAGGCATATAACAATTATCCAAATAAAAGAGCAAATTACAAACAAATTTGCAAGAAATATTGAAACGAATTGTTAGAATGGAAATGAAAGGAACTTCTGGCATGATTAAACCACAAAATAATTTCAAAGGCCAATATGATATCAATCAAACGTGGATAATGACCATGTAATCAAGATGTGAGAGGATTTAACAACTCTACAGAAAAATAAACTCTACTTACCTCTTATGCTTATTTTGGATCGACCATCCTTCATGTTAGATATCGTAAAATAATCTTGAAGAAAAATATTATTCATGCCCTCAATTGTTGATCAATTTTTTGTCTTCATGTTTTGCTGAATGAGAAACGGTGAGAAAAGAGGTTTTGGTCTATTTTTTATTTTTTATTATCTTTGTATATGAGCCAAAGTAAAACTTTTAAGTGTAAAAAAAACCCATAGGGTAATCAAACGAAAAACAACTAATTTAAAAAATATGGATTTATAAATTCCACCTCTTGACCAAGGATTTAGTTAAAGTTTAAGCAAATCTAAATTTATAAATGCAATTTAGATATGAAATTTTTTAAAGTATGAAATTTAGATTTCATATCCAATAAAATATTTTCAAAATGCAAAAAGATCATGTTTTGATCACTAAAGACAAAAGTAGTTTAGGTTGCCAAATGCAATCTAAATTTGTATTTGATTACAAATGTGCTTTTAGATTCTCAAAATCTTGGGGCCTATGATGTTTGTAAAAAGGCAAGGTCATTCAAGTTAACCTAGTTCTAAATGCATTGGGTTAGGAATGTTTCAATTTACTAATATATACTTCTATTTTTTAGCTTTGAATTGTGTTTTGTCAAATGTTATTTAGTTTATTAAATAGAATATTCAACATATCACTCTTTTATTTGTTTCTACTTAAGATGCCAAAAATAACCACATGAACAAAAATATGACATGCTTTAAGAAAAAAAAAATACATAACATGCTAAAAAGTTATGACCTAGCTTAGTCACTTAATGCATGGTCTTTGTTAGTTTTTGCAAGTCCACAACCCAACCCTCTTCTGTCTCAAGGGTCAACTCTTTCTAAGGAGACACATTTATCAAAGTTATGAATGAGAAAGTATTCATAGCTATGCTGGAAGCTAATAAGAGAAAAGTGTTCTTAAATGTTAAGATAACTGAAGTTTTATCTTAAGACCAATTGGTACTAAGTGGAGTATCCTAAGATCTTATAAGGTAGTTTTAGAGTTTTTGATTTTCTGATATGGGAGGAATGTATATTCCAACACCCTCCTTCACGTGTGACCCATGATTAATTAATTGACATGATCGAAGACGCAGCGAATTTGGAAGAGCTACACAAATTTAATGGTTGAAGGTGCAATTAATGAATGACGTGGTACAAGAGCAGTGAATTTGAAACTGCGTACCAAAGTCGACGCGCAAAGCCTGAAATACGAATGGGTCGTACATGAATGAATAACATAGGATTAAGGCCCAGCTCTAGTACCATGTAAAGAAGACTAAGGTTTCATCTTAAAATCAATTGGTGATAAGTGAAGTAATCCAATATCTTATAATGTGGTCTTAGAGTTTTTGATTTTTTGATGTGGGAAAAATGTATATTCCAACACTAAATTAGATGAGTTGAATAATTGAAAGATGAATTAGTCCAATTACAAAAGAGTACAAGAAGTTTGTGGAAAACATAGTAGATATTTGTAAAAAAATATTTTCCCTTTTGTGAGTATGATTGCTATATTGATATCAAGTGCTTGGTGATGACCCATTTATCTTTTTAACATTATATATGGATAACATGTTAATTGGTACTCAAGATAAGAGAATTGAAAAATTGAAGGCCTTGTTAAACAAGGACTTTGATATGAAGGATTTTGGTTCTATGATCAAGATCTTAGGCATAGAAATCCATACTGATAAGCATATTGCAAAACTATATGTGATTTTGAAAAATTAAGTAAAAAAAGCGTTGAAAAGGCTCAAAATGATTAATGCAATCTATTCCTACACATACTCTCGTTCGTGATTTATCCTCAATGCTAAGTCCAAAACATAAAGATGAGATATAGATCCTATATATCTAGAGAACCATATGCAAACACTGTTGGATATATCATATATACGGTGATTTCTATAAGACTTAACATATCACATGTAATAAGTGTAGTTAGTAGATGTAAGACAAACTGAAAAAGGGAATTTTAGAATGCAATACAGTGGATTTCATTGTTTAGCTTGTACAATTGACTTAGACATTATGTTTGACAAAAATGTTATAGGAACTCAGGTTTTAGGATTCCTAGATGCAAATTTTGCTAGAGATGTTGATTCGAGAAAAAAAGTGTTCATTTTGCATATTTGAGAAAAGACGTGTTCGCTTTGCATTTTGATGGTAAGAATTCAATTTACTTGATGAAAAATCATAATTATCATGCTAGGACTCAACATATTTATGTTTGGTATTATAGAATAAAAGAGTAGACTCTATTAGTGATACAATTTTGTCAAAGATTTGTAGTGAGGAAAATGCAATTGGTATGTTAACTAAGCCAATTCCTCTAGACAATTGTACAAGCATTATTTGACTTGTTTTATCTTATTTCACTTCTTAGAGCAAGTCCAACAAGTTAACTATTTGGGCTTTTTAGCTAAAATAAAAAGCTAAACCCATTAAAGCAAGGTCCAACAAGTTAGATATTTTCTTCTCCAAAACTTAACAGCTCATCATTCTATTTATTGTGCTCGATACAACCAGCAAGCAAAATAAGCTCGCCACTCTTTTTTTTGTGAAATTCATTTCTATAGAACACCAGCGGTAACTTTTTTTACCGTTGGTGTTCTAACATCAAGTATAGCAACATAAACACTTTAAATAGTACCAAAGATACAAAGGATACTCAAAGAAAATAAACAAAAGACAGAAAGAAAAAAGAAAAAATTTCAGAGAAATCCACTTGAAATTGAAGGTATGTTTTTATTTGGCTCAATTTTACAGCATTTTGAGTGATTTGTTTATTTATGTTATATTATTTATATGCATTGTGTGTTGATATTTTGGTTGAAGTTATGGGTGAGGAGGAAATTGTACTCTGCTTGTAATTTGTTTGATAAGTGCCTGAGTTAGTGATTATACTATGGTTCTTGAAACTGCATGCTTCTTCATCATTATGTATTTCATTTTGTTGTAATTTTGTATACCATTATATATTTACGAGTTAAGAGAAATTAGAACCTAGGGGCATGCTCAAGTATAATGCATAACTAGAAACTCAACTTTCAGTGGGAAGGGCATACACAAAATTTGGAGGCACAGGCTCAAGTATAATGCATAAATAGTACAATCAGTTCATTTACCCACATAAATAGCATGCTACTTGATGCAACAATAGAATTCATTTTAGTTCTACATAGTCACTTAATATCGAAAAGTTGACATTTTTAATGTTTTGAGATGTCAAGATTGCAACTTTTATGCTTAATTCAGATGGGTTTTGCTGAATTTGTTGTGTTTTTTATTATGCTACAAATGATGGTTTTGTTTGAGTAGAAGCCATCTTGGACCTGAATGTGTTTTATGCAAGTGAATTGTTAAGTATGTGTTTATTATTGTCGGGTGTTGAATAAATGGATCTTTAATGGATTGGATTTAGCATTGCTGTTGAGTTTTAAGGCATCATTACTGATGGGTTAATTGAAAAGATTTAGAACAATTGTAAAGATTAAGAAAATGCAGTGTTTTCTGATTTTATTGCCCTTTACCTAAATTATAACTTTTCTTTCATAACTATTTTCTCCACTTTCAGTGAATCCATAGAATATAAGCACATAAACATTTAGTTTCTCTTTTTTCAATTCATCATATGTTATATGTGAATGCTTGTAGAAACCATTTCAATTACATGATATTCTCAAGATTTAGTATATGGATTACAAATAAAGTCATTTCGAAAACTACCTCTTTGAGAAAAAATGAATATGTCCTCATATTCAAAGTAAGTGGTCTTAAAAGACTAAGGGAAGGAGAAGTAGAAGAAGAGAATTTTACATTATATGATAAATAAGAATTGAAAATGTATCCTAATTGTTATTAATGTAATTACTAGATATTGCATGTAATTGATCAACTAGAGAAAGCCAAAACTGAGAAATATTTTGTCACATGCAATTGATCAAAAGCATAATTAGTGTAATGAAGAGGTTGTAAAGCAAAGTTTAGATTCTATGTATACTACTTTTCATACGATAACTTATTCTAAGTATTGGGAATGTTTCACTTTACTGTAAGGCTTGAACTAATGCTAGAAATTGTAATTAGAGCTTATTATTATCCATATTGCATGTCTTGGGAACATTTCACTTTGCTGCTTTTAGTTATTCTAATATTAATATAAGTTACTTTTATTTCAATGAAAAACTTTTATATTGAACTTTGAGCTGGCCTTATGCGCCTCCATTTAGTTGCCATAGGTGTTCAACAAGATCTGCTTGTAGTTGATTATAAGTCTCTCGATCACGAATGCGATAATGAGTTTGAATGTATGAAATATCATTAGCTGAATCATAGTTGAGATCTTGGCAATCCACATCTTTCTTATCTCCAATAATCATGTTGTGCATTATTATACACGCTGTTATAATATTTTTAAGTGTCTCAACATCCCAAAATCTTGCAGGTCCACGCACAATAGCAAATCGAGCTTGGAGTACCCCGAATGCACGTTCCACATCTTTCCTAGCTGACTCTTGAGATGCAATAAAAAACTTTCTCTTATTTTCTTGTGGAGTAGGTATAGTTTTAACAAATGTTGACCAAGATAGATATATACCATCTGCAAGATATTACCCCATTGTATAGTTATGCCCATTGATTGAATAGTTGACCTTAGGAGCTCATCCTTCAGCTAACTCAGTAAAGAATGATGATCACTCCATAACATTTATATCATTAAGAGAACAAGGTAAACCAAAGAATGCATGACATATCCAAAGATCATATGAAGCCACAACTTCTAATATGATTGTAGGTTCACGAATATGACCACTATACATACATTTCCATGCAGTCAAACAATTTTTCCATTTCCAATGCATACAATTTATACTTCCCAATATTCTAGGAAATCCTCTTTGATTTTCAACTTGTAGCAATCTAGCAATATCAATCTCATTAGGTGATCTCAAGTACTCATCGAAAAATATTGCTACCACAGCCTTAACGAATCTTCTCAATGTCTCTATGACAGTGCTTTTTCCTATTCTGATGTAGTCATCTACAGAATCTGCAACTGCTCCATATGCGAGCATCATTAATGCAAGCAAGGAGGACAAACCCCAACTTCCAGTACCATTTTGATTTTGAACAAAATATGGATCAACAACAAATGACTTATGTAGAACCTTCTTTGAAAAATATTGAGAGGATAAATATGATTTTTTTTGTCAAATAGTCACGATAAAGTCTTTCATGACCTTGTAGTCTATCTCACCAAAAGTAATCATGGCCAGGAATAGAACCACAACGTACAATTTGTTTTCTCCTAAGTCATTGATTTTTTTCATAGGCTAATCTTTGGACTATATCTAAGTCCTCATCGGAGTCAAAACCATCAAGAATTCGCATGCTTTGATAATTTGACGCCATACTCCTAATGAAATATATGAGGAAGCAAAACAAGCTTCAATGAATTACAATAAGAAAGAAAGCTAATGATTTTTAGAGATAATATGGTTTCATTTGATGAGATTGAGGCATGGCTATTTATTGGACAATTTTAACCAAAAAATATGCAAAAACAACTAATAAGACATTACGAGAACGGCTGATGAGATATAACAAGAACGATTGATGAGACATAACAAGAACAGCTGATGTGTAACGCCCCGACCCATATACCTGCAAAGGCTAAGGTCGGAACACGACATTCATAACTTGTAAATCTATAAATTGAAAGCTTAACAACCTATATATCCATTTTTATATTCCATCAAAGTTCAAAAGTCAACCAAGCCATCGGCCTTAGAAAAGGAACCATAATTAGTTACATATGTACAAGACCTCGAAACACCTGTTCAAACGTAAGAGCTAACCAACAATCAGGTTTCTAGACCTCAAAAGAATATAAGTATTTAGTTACATTAGAGTTGTCCAAAAGAATAATTTATACATCATTTATATCTCAAGTACATCAACAAGTAGTGATCACATAAAGCCAAAGTCCTCAGGATCACACCAAGGAGTTCTGTAGTCATCTTGAGTAGCTTGCTCATGCTCAATCTCACCTGAAATGTGAAAAGAGGGGTGAGCTAGATCCTCACGTATAGCTCAATGAGGGTGAGCAAGAAAGGTTTTCGTAGAGGTTTTTTTTTCTTTTCACAAACGGTTGATAAAACATGTCATGCATATATCCACGCAAAAATATCCTTAGCCCAAGTTTTCAATTAGAAATGAGAGGGTCGAGATATACCGGCAAACCCGGAGGTCCCGTCACTTCCTCTATTAACAATGGGAGGGTCGAGATATACCGACAATTCCGGAGGTCCCGTCACTTCCTCCATTAACAATGGTTATAACCGCCGCGCATATACAACTCAAATGCTTTTGTAATTAAAAAATGGATGTTAAACAATCAGATAGTATTTATGCATATACAACACTTGTGGAGTTTCAAGTAATTCCAAGTATCATGGGATAGAGAAAAGACATCAATAGACTACTTAAAACGACAAGCAAACGCAAACACAAGCGAAACTATGGATTCCTTGCAATGTTTCTGCATTATCCTAACTTAGGAGACAATTCTACCTAAGTTACCAAACTCCAATACATCTAATTTTGGTATAGAATCGAAGCTTATTGAATGTAGATAACTCTAGAATCAAGCGGAACTCAATTCGAAGTTGAATTGAATGAGATATGGCCTCCGGAAAAACATCGTGCGAATCTGTCAAAAAATCCGGACGAGTCATCCGGTCGAGTTACTCGATCGGATTTACTCGACCAGATCATGGTTAGAGAGCATCTGGACGAGTCATCTGCTCTAGTTACTCGACCTGATTTTACTCGACCAGATGGAGCATTTTACACACTAATTTGACTTGTCTTTGCTCCAAACTTAATTTTTCAAGCTCATTCTAAGTAGACAACTAAACTCAACCATAAACCACATTAAACCATAAGTTTTCTAGCTCCTAAACTCATACAACTCAACTACAACACCAAATCTTCTCAATATTCAACTTGGCACCCAAGTTCAAAACTCCATTTTTTCTTCTTCCAAACTACCAACAACTCAAACATACTCCACACACATAATACTTCATTTAACTCATATTACAACTTATCATAATCATCAAAAGCATAGAAGATAAGTTCAAGCCAAGGAAATCACAAACCCAACACCTTGAAACCCTAGTTTGAACATACTAAACTCAAATTCACCAAACAAGCTTGTATCTATCATCATCATGCTCAATATACATATATAATACATAATCATGAACCACATGATCTTTACAAAACATTTTGAAAACATCCCTCGCCTTGTTCAAGAGTTTGAATGTACGCAATGGTGCAAGCAAGGCTTAGAAATGCAAGAAGTTGAGTTGAAAATTCTATGTAGTGGTGTGATTCTTCCTCCCCTCCTTCTTTTCTCTTGTCTTGGTTGAGTTCTCTAGTGTGTGTGTAGAGATTTTGTGTGTGTTGAGTAGTGTAGTGTGTGTTGTAGGGATTTGGTGTGTGTTTTGTGTGTATTATGTGTTGATAGAATAATATCTAAACCAAAAGACCACCTTGCCCTTGCAACTTAATGCTATTTATTCCATGCCATTCTAGTTGTAATCTAATTGCTTTAGTTAGCTAGCATACGAATTGGAACCCAATTAACGTACAAGACATCTAATTTACTCAAATACACGTTAATAAATACAATGCATGTAAATCGAGATAAATGATCTTAAAACAATATAAATGCACATAAATCAATATAAAAGCATACAAAATAATTTAATTATGTATGATATGGCCTATATGCATATGTGGTCTCGGGCTGGGCTTTACAATCTCATCTCCTTAAAAAAAATTGCGCCCTCACAATTCCCTACTTACCTCGCAAACAAGAATGGGTATTGTTGCTCCATTTGGTCACGCCTTTCCCAAGTTGCATCCTCAACCCCATGGTGATCCCAAAGCACCTTCACCATCAGAATACTTTTGTTGTGTAACTCCCGGTCTTGCTCATCTAGAATTCGCACGGGTCTCTCTTCATAGGACAAGTTCTCCCGAAGTTCTAGTGGTTCCGGCTCTAGAATATGGGAGGGATTGGTATGGTATTTTTGTAACATTGAAACATGGAACACATTGTGAATATTGGAGAGATTCAGGGGTAGGTCTAACCGATATGCGAGTTTTTCAATTCTTTCCACAATTTTAAACGGCCCAACATATCTCGGGCTTAATTTCCCACCTTTTCAATGTCTAATCAACCCTCTCCGGGGTGACAACTTCAAGAACACCGGGTTACCAACTGCAAACTCTAAATCCCGCCTTCTCTTATCGGCAAAACTTTTTTGTCTACTTTGAGCCGTGAGCATCCTTTTCCGAATCAATTGGACATTCTCCATCTTCTCTATCAACTCCGGCATCAATGTAGGGTCAACGACTTTCATCTCTCCGACTTCATCCCAATACAATGGTGACCTACACTTCCGTCCATACAGAGCCTCATAGGGAGCCATGCCAATTGTTGCTTGATAACTATTATTATAAGCAAATTATGCCAAAGGTAAATGCTTCTCCCACGTACCCCCAAAATCCATCACACATGCCCTCAACATGTCTTCCAAAATCTGAATAGTCCTTTCGGATTGTCCATCAGTCTGTGGGTGATACGCTGTACTGAGCTTCAACTTCGTCCCCAAGGCTTCCTGTAATTTCTGCCAGAACTGAGATGTAAATCTTGGATCTCTGTCAGACACAATGCTAGCTGGCACCCCATGTAACTTTACAATGTTAGCCACATATAATTCGGTTAATTTCTTTACACTGTCTGCCTTGTTCATTGCAATGAAATGAGCGGTCTTCGTCAATCTATCCACAATGACCCAAACTGCATCATTTCCCCGAGGAGATCTCGGCAACTCCATAACAAAATCCATGGTCACATGCTCCCATTTCCATAGTGGAATCTCCAAAGGTTGTAAGAGCCCCGCAGGTCTTTGATGTTCTGCTTTCACCCGTTGACATGTCAAGCATCGAGACATAAACTCCGCAATCTCCCGCTTTATGTTATTCCACCAATAATATTGTTTCAGGTCTAGGTACATCTTTGTACCTCCTGGGTGGATGGTGTACCTAGAATGATGAGCTTCTTCAAGCACCTTCTTTCTCAACTCCGGATTGTTTGGCACATAAATCCGGTTCCTAAATCTCCACAACCCATATTCATGCAACTTGAAATCCGGATTACCATCTTTTATCTTTTGAAGTTGATGATCTTGTTGTTGAAACTCTCGGATCTGAGACAACAAGGTAGGTTCCTTGATCTCCAATCTTGCCAAACTTGTCTTCCGGCTCAATGCATCCGCTACAACATTAGCCTTTCCAGGCACGTAATTTATAGTGCAATTGTAATCATCCAAGAGCTCCATCCACCTTATCTGCCTCATATTCAACTCTTTTTGAGAAAAGAGATATCTCAAACTGTTATGGTCGGTAAATATCTCGAACTTACTTCCCCACAAGTAATGTCTCCACTTTTTTAAGGCAAACACAATAGCTGCTAGCTCTAAGTCATGCGTAGGATAATTCGACTCATAAGGCTTCAACTTCCGTGATGCATAAGCTATGACTTGATTGTTTTGCATCAACACACAACCTAACCCTTCATTTGAAGCATCACTATAAATAACAAACCCTTGACTTCCTTTGGGCAATGCCAATACAGGAGCAGTTGTCAATCTCTTCTTCAACTCCTGGAAACTATTTTCACATTTATCATCCCACACGAAGCTGACTTTCTTTTGTGTGAGTCTTGTGAGGGGTCCCGCTAGCTTAGAGAAATCCTTTACGAATCTCCTATAGTATCCCGCCAAACCGAGAAAACTACGTACCTCGGTGACATTCTTCGGTTTCTTCCTTGTTTGCACAACATCAATCTTCGAAGGATCCACAGCAATCCCCTCTTCCGATATCACATGACCCAAGAAGGCCACTTGTTTGAGCCAAAACTCACATTTGTTGAACTTGGCAAACAATTGGTGCTCCTTCAACTTCTGCAACACCAAACATAAATGTCTTTCATGTTCCTCCTCGGTCTTCGAGTACACTAGGATATCATCTATAAAAATCACCACAAACTGGTCCAAATACGGTTGAAACACCCTGTGCATCAAGTCCATAAATGCGGCAGGAGCATTTGTTAATCCAAATGACATTACAACAAACTCATAATGCCCGTACCTCATTCTGAAAGCTGACTTAGGTACATCTTCCCGTTTGATATGGAGTTGATAATATCCCTGCCTTAAGTCAAATTTTGAATAGACCTTGGCTCCTTGAAGTTGATCAAACAATTCATTAATCAATGGTAAGGGGTACTTGTTTTTGATTGTCACTTGGTTCAACCCCCTGTAATCGATGCACAATCTCAAAGTTCCATCCTTCTTTTTCACAAATAAGACTGGTGCACCCCATAGAGATGAACTAGGTTGAATGAATCCCTTCTCTAGCAAACCTTGTAGTTGAACCTTCAACTCTTGCAATTCAGCCGGAGCCATACGGTACGGAGCCTTAGAGATCGATTGTGTACCCGGTAGTGTCTCAATCACAAACTCAATTTCCCTTGCGGGTGGTACCCCCGGTAACTCTTCCGGAAATACATCTCCATATTCCCTAACCACTGGCACTTCCGCTAACTTAACTTGATCCATTGGCTTGTTGATTAAGTAAGCCAAATACCCCTTGTAACCTTTCCTCATGTATTTCACAGCCTTGATTGAGGATATCACAACCTTTCCCGACAAGTCACGTTTTCCCTTCACCTTAAGTACAGGTTGTCCTGGTACTCGGAACTCAATAATCTTGGTCCGACAATCTAATCGTGCATGATGTCGTGATAGCCAGTCCATTCCCAAAATAACCTCATAGTCTCAGAAGATAAACACTATAAGATCGGCCAAAAATTCACGATTCTCAACCTGTATCTTACATGCTTTACACGCCAGTCTAGTGGCATATTTGGGGCCCATCAGTGTGCTAACTTCTACATGATACGACAAGTTCTCTATCGGCAACTTAGTGCGATATGCACATTTGGGAGTTATGAATGAATGTGTGGCTCCAGTATCAATAAGAACCTTAACCAATTGATTTTGAATCAGGAAAGTACCTTCAACAATAGCCGCTTCATCTGGATCCTCTGCTTGATCTATGGCATAAGCTCGAGCTTGAATTCTTTGGCCCGGGGCATTCCTTACAGGTAGATTCTGTACTCCTTTGTTCTGCCACCTCGGGCAATCCCTAGCCTGGTGCTTATCACTTCCGCACCCCAAACACGTGCCAAGTTTCTTCCAACATTGGGCTTCCACATGCCCTCTCTTTTTGCAATAGTTGCACAAGGTACCCTGAGTAGTAGTAGCACTTGTAGTACCACGAGCTGGTTGATTGGCTTGGGCATTAGGTTGTAGTCTAATAACTGCTGGTCTCACTTGGCCTTGGCCTTGGCCTTGGAAGTTCTGAGTCTGGAATGCTCTGGACTGGCCCTGAGTCTGAAAGGGCCTCTTGTTCGGCTGAGCTAGACCAACACTCATCGCTAGTTTCATCTCCTCAACCCTTGATGCAGTTGTAAAGATGGCATCATAAGTGTCGAACTCCGCTACAGCCAGCCCATCCTGAATCTTGAGTCTCAACCCTTGTTTAAATTTCTATATCTTGGTAGCCGGGGTTTGGACCATATGCGGTGCATACTGGGAGAGGCTATCAAATTTTGCCCCATACTCAGCCACTGTCATGCTTCCCTGCTTCAAGTACATAAACTCCTTCATCTTTCTGTCCCGGGAAGCCTCAGATATGTATTTATTCTTGAACGCTCTAACAAAGTTCTTCCATCTAAAGGGAGTGTGCTGAGTCTCCCATTGATCTCTCACAGCATCCCATCATGTTTCAGCATCACCTTATAGTTGAAAAACTGCATAGGCAACCTTTTTCTCATCCCTGTGCAGCATAGATCTTCTCAACCCGAGACAACCAATATTCTGCCTCTTCACTATTCGGTTGGCCCCTGAACTTCGGAGGGCTGTAGAACAGGAAATCCTTGAGGTTATCACCTCCTCTATTACCCCTATTTCCGCCACTGCTACCCGCACCATGGTTATAGTTGTTACTATTATTATTAGATGCTGCTGCTGCTGTGGCTGCGGCAGTTTCTGCTTATTGTTCCATAGCCCTACTCATCCTATCGATGGCAGTTTCCATCAAATTAAACATTGCTTCTCCAGGGTTGGCTTGATCCGTATTACCCGTTGCTTGAGATCCGATAGTACTGCGGGTATTAGGTCCTGCCATTTATAGATATGGAGTAGACAACACTCATGGTTATGTGACATGTATGCACTATTATACCAGGGTTAGTATAAGTACTATCATTACTCCTAATACGTTTAATACGTATAAGCATACCTAGCACATAGATTGCACATAAGTAAATATAGCACGTTAGGCACATAGGTTCATATAAACACGTATAGCACTAAAGCATATTCATTCTAAGGTCCTACCCACTAACCAGGGGTTCAAAAACCCGGACTATGCTAACACAAGCTAGCTCTATACTAACTAAGGCTAGCTCTGATACCACTAAAGTTGTAACACCCCGACCCGTATACCTGCAAAGGCTAAGGCCGGAACGCGAATTCATAACTTGTAAATCTATAAATTGAAAGCTTAACAACCTATATATCTATTTTTATATTCCATCAAAGTTCAAAAGTCAACCAAGCCATTGGCCTTAGAAAAGGAACCATAATTAGTTACATATATACAAGACCTCGAAACACCTGTTCAAACGTAAGAGCTAACCAACAATCAGGTTTCTAGGCCTCAAAAGAATGTAAGTATTTAGTTACATTAGAGTTGTCCAAAAGAATAATTTATACATCATTTATATCTCAAGTACATCAACAAGTAATGATCACATAAAGCCGAAGTACTTGGGATCACACCAAGGAGTTCTGTCGTCATCTTGAGTAGCCTGCTCAGGCTCAATCTCACCTGAAATGTGAAAAGAGGGGTAAGTAGATCCTCACGTATAGCTCAATGAGGGTGAGCAAGAAAGGTTTTCGTAAAGCTTTTTTTTTTTTTTTTTTTGGCAAACGGTTGATAAAACATGTCATGCATATATCCACGCAAAAATATCCTTAGCCTAAGTCTTCAATTAGAAATAAGAGGGTCGAGATATACCAGCAAACCTAGAGGTCCCGTCACTTCCTCTATTAACAATGGGAGGGTCAAGATATACCGGTAATTCCGGAGGTCCCGTCACTTCCTCCATTAATAATAGTTATAACCGCCACGTATATATAAATCAAATGCTTTTGTAATTATCAATGGATGTTAAACAATCAGATAATATTTATGCATATACAACACTTGTGGAGTTTCAAGTAATTCCAAGTATTATGGGATAGAGAAAAGACATCAATAGACTACTTAAAATGACAAGCAAATGCAAATACAAGCAAAACTATGGATTCCTTGCAATGTTTTTGCATTATCCTAACTTAGGAGACAATTCTACCTATGTTCCCAAACTACAATACATCTAATTTTGGTATATAATCGAAGCTTATCGAATGTAGATAACTCTAGAATCAAACGGAACTCAATTCGAAGTTGAATTGAGTGAGATATGGCCTCTGGAAAAACATCGCGTGAATCTGTCAAAAAATCCGGATGAGTCATCTGGTCGAGTTACTCGATCGAATTTACTCGACCTGATCATGTTCAGAGAGCATCCGGACGAGTCATCCGGTCCAGTTACTCGACCTGATTTTACTCGACCGGATGGAGCATTTTACACACTAATTTGACTTGTTTTTGCTCCAAACTTAATTTTTCAAGCTCATTCTAAGTAGACAACTAAACTCAACCATAAACCACATTAAACCATAAGTTTTCTAGCTCCTAAACTCATATAACTCAACTACAACACCAAATCTTCTCAATTTTCAACTTGGCACCCAAGTTCAAAACTCCATTTTTTCTTCTTCCAAACTACCAACAACTCAAGCATACTCCACACACATAATACTTCATTTAACTCATATTACAACTTATCATAATCATCAAAAGCATAGGAGATAAGTTCAAGCCAAGAAAATCACAAACCCAACACCTTGAAACCCTAGTTTGAACATACTAAACTCAAATTCACCAAACAAGCTTGTATCTATCATCATCATGCTCAATATACATATATAATACATAATCATGAACCACATGATCTTTACAAAACATTTTGAAAACATCCCTTACCTTGTTCAAGAGTTTGAATGTACGCAATGGTGCAAGCAAGGCTTAGAAATGCAAGAAGTTGAGTTGAAAATGCTATGTAGTGGTGTGATTCTTCCTCCCCTCCTTCTTCTCTCTTGTCTTGGTTGAGTTCTCTAGTGTGTGTGTAGAGATTTTGTGTGTGTTGAGTGGTGTAGTGTGTGTTGTAGGGATTTGGTGTGTGTTTTGTGTGTATTATGTGTTGATAGAATAATATCTAAACCAAAAGACCACCTTGCCCTTGCAACTTAATGCTATTTATTACATGCCATTCTAGTTGTAATCTAATTGCTTTAGTTAGCTAGCATACGAATTGGAACCCAATTAATGTATAGGACATCTAATTTACTCAAATACACGTTAATCAATACAATGCACGTAAATCGAGATAAATGATCTTAAAACAATATAAATGCACATAAATCAATATAAAAGCATACAAAATAATTTAATTATGTATGATATGGCCTATATGCATATATGGTCTCGGGCTGGGCTTTACATGATAAGACATAACAAGAACGATTGATGAGACATAACGAGAGCAGTTAATGGAACATAACTAGAACGACTGATAAGATATAAGAAGAACTACTGATGGAACATAAAGATAAAGGCTTGATTGATAGAATATGGAGAAAACAGTTGATAAGACATAAAATTGCCACCATCACATACAAGTTGCTAATTTCCAAGACATAAAGTAAACTATTGATGGAAAATTAATGTCTAATGTGAGAATTTTATGATAGTTATTATTACTGGTGTATATCGTGTGACTCCCGAGACTTTCATCATATTTATAATTAACTGTTGCATACCTTTTGTGTATTTCAATGTCCTTTTCTTATTTAGAAATATGTTTACTTGTGGTTATTATTCACAGTGCGTTTTTGACTGTTTAATTTGGCCGAATTCATATTTTTCCTAGGTTACATGGCTCATAAAAGGAATGAGAAAAATAAGCTTTTGTGCATTGCATGTTGGGAGAGTGTATTTAGAAAATATTTTTCGGTTTGAGTGAATAGTAAAAACATGGAATAATAAAGTCTAAGTGGCTAACTAGTTTTATTAACACTTTTAGCATAGACCTTAGCTTTGTCTTACATTTAATTAGGCCTAAACATCTACCTCACATATAATATATATATAATATACCATATACATACATATACTTAGAAAAAAAAAAAGGAAAAGCCAAACACCCCCCTCCAAACCCGATAGGAAGAAAAGGAAAAGAGAAAGGAATAATTTGCTAGGGCTTGTCAAATTGGAGCTTCTCGAGCTTAGTTCTAAGGGTTTCAAGCTTCACCA
Organism: Ehretia macrophylla; assembly: GCA_037974665.1. Lineage (NCBI taxonomy): Eukaryota > Viridiplantae > Streptophyta > Magnoliopsida > Boraginales > Ehretiaceae > Ehretia > Ehretia macrophylla. The sequence continues at coordinate 69,286,865 of CM075764.1, forward strand.
ATCCAATTTCTTGCATCTTCAAGCATAGTTGAGGAGGCTTATGCATTTTCCATGAACTTGAATAGTTAGGGTTTGCTTTGATAATTGAGATTTCTTGTATAATGGTGTACCTATGCTTATCTATGTTTATTTTGCACCTTATTAAGCTTGTAGAACATATTTATGTGGTTGTATAGCTTTGATATTGGATAGAAGGCTTAATCTTTAAATTAAAGTTAGGGTTTTATGTAAAAATTGGGGATTTTGGGAAACCTTATACCCTAGCTCGATTGAATGCAACTTAGGCTCAATTTAAGAGTAAATAAATCTAGAGTAGAGTTTTGAATGGGTTGGAGATGCTTGAATTGTAAGATTATTTAGTTAAAGTTAGATTGATGGGCACTATTCATTCAGGACCAACGAAACGTGACCCAATACGTGATCTAACACTTGGTATGGACTCTAGGGGTGTAAAAATGGTTGCACAATAAAAATTATTAAATTATGAGATAGTCGAATTTCAAGTCATTAATTACGTAATAAATAATGGCCTATCGATATGGGGGCCTGGGGAAAAGTTTAGGGTACTAATTGATGGTTATTATCCAGGGTTCTATAGCCTAGATTACTAGTGATTTAGGCATCAAAAACTTAATCTAGTGTAGCGGAAGCAATCAAAAACCGATAACCAAGCAAATACATATAAACAAGCAGGCATACATGCATAAAACACAATTTAAGATTTCGCAGACAGATTCATTACCTTAAAATGTTGGCGTCAAAACTCAACACTACAATGATGCTCACCACACGATGGTTGCAATGAGTGGACACCACTCCTCCATGCTTGCCTTGGCCGAGAGCTCCACACCAATGGAAGAAGAAATTCACGGCTACGAAAGGGAAGTCACAATAGAACTTCTCTTCTATTCTAATTCCAAGCCTTGGTGATATTCGTTGTGGGACGAAACTCACTCTCACTTTTTCTTCTTTATGGCCGTGTGGTATTTTCACAAAAGAAGAAAATTAAATCCTATCTTTTCCTTAGTTGGTCGTGTATTAATAAGCAAGAGTCCTAAGTAACTCGTGTGTTTTAGGAGTACTAGGAGACCTAGGAATTGTACTTGCATCCAATAATGTATCTGGACTATATCTTGTCCACATTATTAATGCTAGATAATCATTGTATTATCTATTTATTTATCTTTATGAATTTCATATCTCAAAGATAATTCATAAAATAAAGAGTCCTACAATAATAGCTAGCGTATAATCCTATCTTCCAACTTCCTAATCTAATCACACAACATCCACTTGCCAAATACATACTCCTCACGCCATTCATAGAGAAAAGGAAAATGTACTTACCAATATGGAAATTAGCTAGAAGAGGGACCAAAAGACATATTCGCCCTAGCTCCAAAATGACTAAAATGCCCCTGCTAGACACTAGTTGCATTCTATTCATTTTAACCCTAGCTTATTCCACTATAGAGCTATGGCTGCACTCTAGTACGAATACTCATTCCCATGATGCCAATCAAACGAGGTTTGACTATATCTTTGACCTACTAAGTATAAAAGACCACAATGCCCCTCTATGTAGAACCCATAATCAATACTAGGTCTTCACTTTGTACTATCCACCTTTCTTGATTACCTCTATACTTTGTGCCTCTAATCCTTCATTAATCATCATCTAGATATTATCCTCTTGATCCATAGAGCGACCTACAAGTTCAATATCTAAATATAGTCTCGGTTGACTATATTACTAAGTACTTAGGTTTCAATGATTAATAGGATGTCACAAAAGGGGATAACCTATCGTTAAGATGGCATAGAACGACTTGACACATATGCATGTGTCAACTAGTTAAGTCCATGTATCCAAAACACAGAGCTATTGACCCATATAAGATCTCATCCATAGTGAATCAAAATACATGTCATTGGGTTCATTGGTCATCCACATATGCTCAAGAACTAGAGCATTGGTCTCTTAGTAGCTTGAGATGTTTCTGATCTCATTCGAGCGATAGTACTTTTACAGAGATCACATCTACTATGGTCCAGTTCAATGCACTCTTATGCACTAATAAGAAAAGTCTGGAAAGTCCCTCCAATGACCAAGGTTGGTCACCCTACTAAATAGGAGACTTTCTCATTATAACATTTCATAGTGAAGTACCCAACTTCACTATACGGTTATGAACCTATAGTTTAAATTCAAGCCTCATAACATATACCTTCTGTATGAATCACCGCGTACCTATGCCATTCACTCAAATCAAATAGCCTTAGCATGCATATATGGAGAGAATATAATGAGAGTATAGAGATGCTCATGCAAGATGCACTGATTCTTAATTGTTATAATATTCATTCATTAAGACGTCTTAGTGCTAGTGGTCTTTAGGGCATACAATTCCCAACACTAATTAGTCTTAATTAAGTAAGATAGAGCCTAACATGCTTTTATGACACTTAAATGATGCTCGGTTAGGGTACTTGTAATTCAAACACACTAAGGGGCGTTTGGGTTAAATGTGGTTTAATGTGTGGTTTCATGGGTCTAAGTGGTACCATAGAGTGTCATTAGAAGAGTCGAGTAGCTTGTTTGGGGATATTGAACCTAGTGCTTCGTTTATAAGTCAAATAGCCTTAGTGGACAAATGGGGAAAAGTGATTAATTGAAGTTAATTGCTTGTAATCGACTTATATGTGATCGATTTGATGCTATTGGATATTTGGCTGAAAATGTTTAGTCATTTGGTGAGGTTCATGAATTATGTGAGTTTGGCTCCTTTGAGCGAACATGTCTAGTTTTGTTATATTGGTTGTTAGTTGCGTGGTACGTGTCTTCCTTGTATTGTTATAGCCTTTATGAGGAAGTAGGAATGCTAGTTATGTTATGTGAGCATCTAGCTTGGTTGCTAAATAAATTGTAGCTTAAAGGAATATGAATAGTTAAGTGTAAGTATATAAGATTGGATTAGGTGGTTTTGGTTGTCATTGTGTGATTGAAAGACTAAATTGCTAACTGGAAGTTGGGGTGAAATAACAAGCTGAATGCTAATGAGTTGGTTTATCTATGTATGATAAGAGTTATGATACAGTTTTAGTTGCAAATGCTTTGAGTATAAATGTTACCATGAAGTGTCCTTGTGAAGCTAGTTTACTTGGTATTATGAGTTATTTGCTAAGTGTTATACTTATGTGAACAACTAAGGTTTACACTTCCGAGGTAATTCCAAGAAGGTTGAAAGTGAATATAGTTTTTCTCTAGCTTATGTAGCCTGATCCAAGGTGAGGGAGCTTTCATTCCTTTTGTGCATCTTAACTTATTTTATTGCTCTCAAATTATAAGATTCAGTTTAATTGATTGAATTTATATGAACTTATTACTTGTTGTATTATGATTGAGGACAACCTACTTTGTTGTCCCTCGTTTATGTGCTTCTTGAATTATATTGTTATTGCTTGAGTTATCGTGATCGTGAATTGGGTTGCGCAACCTTTCGGACATGGTAGTGTCGAGAAACTCTGGGCAGCATCGGGCTGTCGGTCTAGCTCGGCTACCATGGTGCCTATTCCTTCTCTCGCTGGGGCATACTCCCATACCTCAGAGGCGTGGTGCACCTCGTTGAGGCATACAGACCTACCATAGGAGAATGGGTCGTAGGATTTGAGGTACATCCGAAGTACCCCATTGGTGTTATAAAGTGGTTTGCCGGCATTTGATATCAAAAATTGTGGTTTGTGGATCGAGATGGAAGACAAGGAAGATGAACCATATCCTTTTAAATGTGTTTAGTATATTGCTTAATTAGATTGTTATATTGAATTAATTGATCACTTGTATTGTTGTTGCATTGCACGAAAAGATTTGCGAAAATCCCCGGTAAACTGTATCCCCTCTTTCACTGAGTAACTTTAGTTAGTAATTCCTCATTTTAACATGTTTCAAGAAGTGCAGTTAAAGCAGTTGTTGTTGCCTTGAGTGTTGTGTTGCTGTGTTGGTTGTCTTGCTGAGGTTGGAGTGCTTATATGCTAGCTTTGTGAAGAATATGTTTGAAGATGTGATTTTGAACTATTTTGAGACCTATGGGACTTGTGTATATTTGACTTGATTTGGATGATTGTAAATTGAAGTTAAAAGTATTGTATGATGTTAGTAGTTAGTTAGGTTGTTATAACTTTATGCTTTGCTTTAATGTTTAATATTGCATGCTTGTGTGGTTAGTGGAAGTTAGTTGGTTGTTTGACTTAGCATATAAGAAAGAAAGGTAAATATGATTAGAGTGGTAAGATAAGCGGATTTTAAAACCTAGAGTTTCAATGGAATTGATTTTACATACTTGCATGTTTATATTGTCATGGTCTAAGGCTCGGATGGACGAGGTTAGAGTTTGGAGTTGTTGAAAATGTTAAAGTATGTGGTTTGTGGCTTTATCTTTTATTTACAGGTAACTGGTTAGACCTAGAAACAAGGGAAACTCCGCTCGTTTTCCCTCATTTTTCATGCCATGGGTATTGGATTGGGGCTCTGGTCTCGTGAGGGATCGGGGTATTACATATTGTCGGGCCGATAAACCCCGGCAGCCCCTGGATCGTGCCGCCATGGGGCGTTGCCCGCTTGGACTCCCATCGGGGCTGCCGTCCTAGACCTCGCTGTTGGGGGCATTGCCCCCGAACCCCACCGCCACCCTAGATCCTGCTATCGAGGGCATTACCCTAATGAAAACAATTATTGATATCTAACATGGAAGGGGCATTGACATACACTAGCATAAAATGGAGCTAATGAAATTGAGAGAATTAGAATATTAATAAAGGTGAAGTGCACCAGATCCCCTTGTGGTTTAACGAAAGTGTACGATACCCCCTACGGTTGAAAAATCCCCTGGACTAGTCTCTATGCTTTTTAAAAGTGCACAACACCCGCTGCCGTTTAAAAATCCGTAGATACCTTCAATCTTTTTTCATTTATCTTTTTTGTCATTTTCTCTGTTGTTTAGACCAAAAAAATAAAAGAAAACTATATATATATACAAAAGAAAAATACACACACACACACGTATATATATTTATACACCACACACATATACATACATACACATACACACACACACACACACACACATATATATATACCACACACACATATATATACACACACACACACATATATATATATGTAACATTGCAAAAAGAATATGTATGTACAGGGGTGGGAGGTGGGCGAGGTAGGGGGTGACAAGGCTGTGGGGGTTGGGGTAAGGCTACGTGGGGGTAGGGGTGAAAGAGGGTACTGATGAGGCTGGGTGTGGAGGGTGAGTGACGGGTTGGGTGGGGTTGGGGGGATGGTTGGTGGGCTAGGGAGGGGTGGAGGGTGTGGGAGGGTTGACGGGTTGGGTGGGGTTGGGGGGGATGGGTGGTGGGCTGGGTAGGGGTGGAGGGTGTGGGAGGGGTTAACTGGCTAGGTAAGGGGTTGGGGTGACGGGTTGGGTAGGGGTAGGGGTAGGGGTAGGGGTGAGGGTAGGGGTAGGGGGTGACGAGCTGGGAAATGGGGGTGGGGGGCAGGCTGGGGGCTGGGGTGGGGGGATGGTGTTGGGGAATATGACTATTTTATTTATTTATTTATTTTTAAAATATATATATATATATATATATATATATATATATATATATTTGATTTTTTAAAAGAGTAATTTGCTCAATTCTATAATTATTTAATGGATAAATTTGTTAAAAATTAATAAAAATCTCACTTAACACTTATGAAGTATACTCTCCGTTAAATTTAACGGATTTTTTAATGGCAGGGGGTGTTGTGCACTTTTGAAAAATCACAGAGACTAGTTTAGGGGATTTTTGAACAATATGGAGTGTTGTGCAATTTTGTTAAACCACAGGAAGGTCTAGTGCACTTCACCCTAATAATAATAATAATAATTTAACATCTTAAATTATATTAATATTACAATTTTTGTTAGAAAATAGTCATTAATAATTAAAATTAAAAGAATAAAAGAACTATTAAGTAATGAGTTTAGATAATATAGGAAAGTTATTGGAGTGAAATTAAATAGAGTGTTTTTAAAATAAAGAGTATTGTTGGAGTGAAGCTAAATAGAGAGCTTTGTAGAATAAAACTGAGATAGAGTTGTAAAAATAAAAAATCACCAATCTAACTCTTTATTATGAAAAAAAATAAGAAGATTGTTGGACTTACCCAATGATAGTTTGAGGTACAATGTTCCCTAACCCTTAAAACAGTCCACGTGATAATACAAGTCAAGGTGCAAAAAAGGTGTATTTTGGCCTATAAAGAGTTCATTTCTTGTAGTTGTAAACCGCGAAGTCTGTTTTAATTAGGGACACAAATTTTGTGTACTAAGAAATTGGAATTTTGTATGATTGAATAGTGGAATTATTTCACACTCTCCGTACGTGGATATAAATAGAAACCAACCAGTGTGAATTCTTTTGCTCTTTTTCTCTTTGTTTATTCTTCTATGATTTGTACTTTTAGTCAAACAACACTTGCATATTGCATTAACAAATGTAAACTTAGTTGAAATTTATAAGCAATGATTTAGATGAGAATATAACTAAACATCATATACAACATAATGTTTACAATAATTTGCAATGAGATAGTTGTTGACAAAATTTTCAATTAAGTAGAATGGCAATCTTTGATTGGCTATAAGCTTTTTACCTTTGATAGTTCCTGTAAGAAAATTACATTCTTTAGAAACAACAATTATTTTTGCTAGCTAAACATAGAAAATCATTGTTTACCTATAATGATATTTGATGTTCTAATATGAATTCATCATGATTTCACGTACTCGATCTTTTAGAAATATTTCGAAGGAATCAAATTATAGGCTACCTTTTTTCTTTCTTTTCTCATGATACTTCCAAATTATTTCATTCCCTTATCTATTCTTAAAAGCCAAAAGTTACGACAATCTAAGTTCGTAGAAACCCAAATCTCTTTGCTTCTCTATCCAACAAAAGATAAATTTCAATAGACTTTTGAAATCATTCACAAAAGATTAATTAGATTTATTTCCTTCAATTTCTCGGTATGTTTGTTCGCAATTAATCTTGACAAATCAGAATACCCAAAAAATTATAATCCATAAGAAGTTTCTTATTGAGAATAATAAATGTTTCGGGAATGCAATAATGTTGATTAGGAGGAGAATAAAGAATGAAAAGGCATTTCAAAAAGCATTGCACTAAATAGAAGGAAAAACCTTCGGTCCAGATGAGCTGGACATCCAGCTGAAAGATATTAATACAAAGTACTGATACTTTCATTAAATCGTAAATGGATATTAATCTCGTAGTATTCATAAGTCAACTCCTAGCATTTCCAGTCTCCTCTTCTTCTACCAAATGGATTCCTCCTCTTCATGGCACTCTGAAGATTAACTGTGGATGCAGCGTTTTTCTCTGATGGGAAAGCAACTACGACTATTATATACAGGAACCAAGAAAACTCTTTTATTGATAGAAATATTTGGAATCTCACAACAAACTCTACTTCACATGCCGAAGTCATTGCTGTCATAAATGCTTGTATCCTCGCCAAGCTGTATAGCTTTTCTCTAATCACCGTTGAGACTGACTCTGAAGTCGTCTTCAAGACACTCACCAACAAGACTTATGCTGCTGATAGGCAAGTTTTACCTGTTGTGAAAGACTCTCAATCTGATTCCAGATTATCCATCAATCCACTTTAACATTGTTCGTAAAAATGTTAACGGTCTTGCTGATTGGCTCACAAAATATAGTCTTAGAGGACAATTACCTTCTTTCTGACAGCTTGATCTTCCTTTTGCGTTTTGTAACCTTCTTAAGAAGGACTTGGAACCTTTAGGGATTGGTTAATCCCTCTGTATCTTTCAGGTCTTTTTATAATATCATATTTTTTACCAGAAAAAAAACCTTGTAGTATATGTGGAAGAGTTTATAGAAATTTATCCACGTTTGATCCACAGTTAAAAAGCTACGAATCGGAGTCCAAAATACATGTTCGATCTTGCACTACAAGAAAAACTATGAAAGGTGACGGTCCGTCTCCTTTTCATCGCCAAAAAAGTAAAGAAAATGAGATGAAACTTTCATTACATGAATAGTGACTAATTTGAGACGGTTTGGAGACGAAATTGGTATGTCGTCTCCAAATGGAGACGATTTAGAGACGGAACATGAATGCCATCTCCAATTCGTCTCTTAGCGGAGACGAAATGAAGACGAAAAATAATTAATAATTAATTATTAAATTTTGCTTAACAATTTACTATAAACTTGTAATTAAATAGTAAATAAATTAATATTAAGAAATAACTAATTATCTTTATTAATTTAATTCTTCCATAATTTTTTTTAAAGTAGCTCAATATTTCCTTTTTCAAAAAAATCTCCATAAATTAAATAATTTATTTTAATCTAAAATTCAAATTAATATTAATAATTAAGGTATTATTAATATTTTACTCTAAACTTGTAATTAAATTATTAATTAAATAGTAAATAAATTAATACTAATTAAATATAAAAAAATCTAAAACCAAAAGGAGACGGACCCATTGGGTTCATCTCCTTTTGGTAGACGGTGGTTCAAGTAATTGACAGCCACTTGAACCAATTCAAAAAGCCACTTGAACCAATTAAAAAAATTCTCCCAAAATATTTTTTTTTTTGGGGGGGGGGGGGGGGGGGGAGGGGGGGTGGAAATACAAAAAAAAAAAAAATTGTGCCAAAGTCCTTTTAAAGGACTTGGCACGGTTCAAGTGGCTGGAAAATCTAGCCACTTGAACCATTTTTTCATTTTCCCTCAAATGAATTTTGGGGGAAAATTCAAAAAAAAAAAAATTTAAGCATAACCCCCCTCCTCTTTCTCTTAACTCATATTTTCAAGTGTGAACTAATTATTAGTTTATCTTATTTTAAGATTATTCCTTTATTTACTTTTATTTTAATTTTCGTATTTATTTTGGTTTAGTTCATTTTTTATATGTTAGTATATAATGTCAAATATATGTATATATTTTTCTTGACCCAATGATTTTAGATTTTATTTTTATACTACCACGTTTGTTTGGATTATATGTGTACTATGTATATATGTCATATATATGTATGTATAACTAATAGATTTACGTAAATATATATAGTTTTGGTAGTTTTTTCATTATTTTAAGATTTTTTTTTAAAAATTTCAGCTTTATTTAGTTTTTTTTTCCTTTCATATATACATATATATGTGTGTGTGTGTGTGTGTGTAAGTGATAGATTTAGGTACATCTATATGATTTTCTTTGTAGTTTTATCATAAGTTTAGGATTTTTTTTTTTTTAAAAAAATCAGATTTCTTTTTGTTTTTCTTTCATATTTGTATATATAGGTGTATAAGTAATAGATTTAGGTAAATATATATATATAATTAGTATAATTTTTATGGTAAAAAATTTCAATTTTTTATAGTAATTTTGACATAATTCGAATTTATTGATTTTTTTTAATTATTTTTTTAAAAGAAATTTAAAAATGTGACCGAAAGGAGATAAAATGTGAGGGAGACGGAATGTGAATGGAGATGAAAATGAGATGAAATTATAAGGAAACGGAAATGAGACGAAATGTAAGGGAGACAGAACGGAGACGAAATGTGAGGGAGACGGAAAAATGACAAAATGTGAGCGAGACAGAAAGGTGACAAAATATCTTTTCGTCTCCATTTGAGACGAAACGAAGACGAAATTCAAAAAAGAAGACGGGTTGAAAGGTGACGCCCGATTTTCGTCTTTGTTCAGTCTCCTTTTCAGATTGGAGATGGAACGGAGAAGGAAATGTGCTGTATCCGAATGCGAAATTTCTTGTAGTGTTGGACTATATAACCACAACTTAAGTGCCTTTGATTTTGATATTTTACACGCAGTAAAAATGGCAAAGAGATTGATAGTGAGAGAGAGTATGAGAAGCAGAGAAGAAGACATCAGTCTTTTGTTTTCTCTAAAAATCCCTTGAGAAAAGAACATATCTTTTCTCTTTTCTAAAATTAGAAAATGGGTGTGAAAAATTATGTAAATAACTTCTCATAACATGTTGACCTATTTGAAATGAGTCAGGGTGGGTTAACTCATATTGGGCGACCCAATCTTAAATTCCAACACAACTCGTATATATTAATCAAAAATTCTATACATATAAAGTTCACTTGTAACATATAAAATGTTTAAGTCCGGCCAGTTGGTTCCAAGTTTTTTCCTAGGCAGGGCAAAACCTTCGGTCTAGCTGAGCCAAGCATCTGACTCATAGATATATTGATAAGTCAAGAAAGCCTTTTTCGGTTTCTTTTGAGGTCGCCATTAGCAGCACTTTCAAGTTTTGTTGATTGGACAAATGAGTGGAGAGAGGGAAAAATTGTTGTAAGCCTTTGAGACGAGGAGATTTTGCCCCCATTTGACTTAGCATGTGCAAAACGTGGTTTCCGGAAAGTGAATATTAAGGCTCCGTGTTGTTTGCCGCAAAATATTTTACATATTTTTTAGTGTTTGGTAGAATATAAAATTTGGTCAAATATAAAATATTTTTTAGTCAATAATTACAACTATTTTTAATTAATTTTAAAGTATTTAGTAACACTGAAAAATTAGTTAATCATAAAATATTTTACAATTAATAATTACGACTAGTATAAAATTTTGTAAAATATTTTCATGTTCTTTGAGATAATAAAACATTTTACGGAACTCACTGTACATCTAAATACCAACAAATATTTTTTAATATTTTATTTTTCTGAAAAATATTTTTCTCTAATAAATTATTTTACGTACGGCAAACAAACAGAGCCTAAAGATCAAATTAGAGTGTTTGGAAACTAAAAATAAAGCGACTTAATATTGTAATGATCAATTAGCCATTAATATTCAGTATTTCATTTTATTTTATTTATAAAGAAACGTGACAGAACTTCTTAGAAAAATGGACATATTCTAAATTACGGGGAATAAAACTAACCCATAGAAATCTTTTTCCAAATGCAAAAAAAAAATGGTGGTTTGATCACTAAAGATAAAAATAGTTTGGGTTGTCAAACACCATTTAAAGTGATATTTGACTTTAAAAGTGCTTTGAGATTTTCAAAACTCACGTGTATTGCCTTAGGCGATCTTTACCAAAGTCTTTAAAATAGAGATTCTGATATTATACAATTATTATGTAATATAATTTATTTAATAAAATAAAAATTTATAAAATAGAAATTAAAATCACCAAAAGTAAGTTCGAATTTATAAAAAATACAAACTTTCTAAAAATATTAACATTGCCTTATAGGCAGTTAAGAGGCTTCTTAAGCATCCCTAGAGATTTGGTATTCTATGCTAAATTGTCATAGGAATACGTCACGCTAGACTTTTGGCCAGCCAAGGGCTTTATAAATCAGGCTTTAATAATTCAAATGTCTTTTATACCCTTCTGAGATTCATCACCTTATGTCACTTTTCAACATGATCTCTGCAGCTAATTGCATTCCATTAACTTTATATTAAACTTGCTGATCAAATCCTCCATGATTTACATAAATTACTTAGGATTGGATAACATCATTATATTCATCACGAATAATCTTAATAATGTAATTCATGAGCTGCAAAACACAACATGCAATATGAGATGGGAAATTGAGATTGTTAACACACGCAACTTTCATAGTGAGATACCCATTGGGTGAAACTTCAAATGAGATGAAAATTAAATGTAGATGCATGGTTGCTCTTAAGAGCAATTCTAAAGTGACAGTTAATGGAGGAATTTTTTGAAACGAGAATGGCGATTGGATATCAGGTTACTTGATTAACCTATGCATTAAAAACTAATAATGAGTTTGTATGGCACTATATGCAGACCCGGCCCAAGCTATGGGCAGCTTGGGCCAGTACCCAAGGCCCCCTTAGATTGGGGGCCCAAAGTTAAAAAAAAAAAATACTAACTTAGTAAAAAAATACTAAACGGTTAGCACTTAATCGATTTTTGAACTATTAAAAGCTAGTAGTTAAATAATTTTTGTTTATTGTGATATTAATTTTACATATAAAATAAGAAAGCAGGGTTGGCCCAAGAAAGAAAGCATAGAGGTATATATTCAACTCTTTTTTTTATTTTTTTATGTGATAAATTTTGATATTGTTTACATACTTATATCTTAACTTGAAATAATAATTTTTTTTACTTATATTCATTTTTTTATTAATTTTTCTTATATGCAATAGACTTAATAAAACTTAATTATTAAGGTCCAAGAAATATGCTGAAGAAAGACTTAATAAAGAGAAAGAACATTGGAGAAATGTCCTTTTATTTGTAGTGATTATTTAAGTAGAAAATTTAGAATTTTTTTTTATTAAGAAAAAACTTAATTATTAAAGCCCTTATTTAAATGATAGTCCAAGGTCCCTAAATTATTTGAGACGACCCTGACTATATGAGGGCCTTCCACAAGCAAAAGCAACAAAGATTGAACATTTTCAAATTAGAGAGGACTCACAAATAACCATGGGAATTTGTTACTGTGCGGAAACCGTACAGTAGCGGATGTGAAATAAATTAGGTGTGTAGAATCCACAATCTATTTTACAACTGCTATTGTACGGAAACATAACCATGAGTCTTTTTTTTCTTCTTTTTCTATAATAACCATGATCAGTCTTGTCAAAAGAGAAATAAATTGAAAAACCTCCCTTCAATCACTGGTGGAAAAAATGCAGGAAGATGATATTGGAGCATAGTGGATTCACGCTAGGTACATGCATGTGTAAAGGGCACTCAATAAATGTATTGATTGGGTTATAAACTTTGCATTCAGTCAACCATGTGCAATCATGATATACATCAAGTCCCGAATCTCTACAACTTATAGGAAAAAGATAAAAAGTGTAAGACTATTCCAATAATGATAATTTTAAAGTAATCCGACTTTGAACCTCTTGAGAAAAAAGAAATTGAGATCTTTTGTCTAGTTTATAGTTTGGTCCACCTATATCCCACTTCTTAAAGGACACGTCTTAAGATAAATGAACCATTACTCCATATCATCTATCACTCCACCAATACTCCATATCATCTATCCATAGCCATTAAACAGGCCCGTTCATCTGTAAAAAGCTTGGGCTATGACTTTTATATCATTGAAAGTAATGCACTGCTGTCCTCAATGTCATCAACACATCATGTAATGATTCTCCATGGTCCATTAAACCAATCATTGGCGATACTCTATTGATTATAGCTGAAATTAATCATGTCAGGTTTCAGTACACAAAAAGAATAATCAACAAAGCTGTAGATTGGGTGGCAAAACATTATCTTCATGACACGTTAGGGTTTGATTGGGTTTCTAACATTCTCCCTTCTTTATGAGATATTTTTGTAAATGACATTATCCCTATAGGGGTTAGATAACTATTTTGTACTTGTTCTAGTTTCATTTTAATGAAATCTATCTGATTTTACAAAAAAAAAAAAAAAAAACCTAGAGTTGTTAGGTAAACTTAACTAACGCTCCAAATTGTCAAGGGGCGACGTCTTCCTCTTGACCAAACGTCCGGGACAAAATGAAATTTATGTCTCAATATATACTCCAAACTAATTACGTGCCGTGTAATTAATAATGCTAGGTAGCATAGCTCAAGCATACGTTACCAAAAGGTGTTCTCGAAAGGGTGTTGGATTTAGCGAAGCCTCAAGTGATGATGGACGTTGGATATATGATTAAGTAAAAGTGGAGCACGTTCCATGGATCTTAGCTCTAGGGGTACGAATCTATTGAGGAATGCCAAGGAAACTTCCAAAACAAACTCTCCACATAAAATTGCCACATCGAAGTTCACTAAATTGCATAATCTTTTTATTTTTATTTTTTATAAAAGAGAAGCGAAAAATTGGTTATGCTATTACACGTTTAGAGGAAGAATCTTTCCATTTAATCAAAGGGCGATGAAAAGTCGGCTATGCTACTAAATTGCATAATCTACCCCTGCACCTCATGAGTTTCTTTCTTCATTTTTTTTTTTTGGCTGTTAATTTTTTTAGTTGTGTAACATTCACTTCTCTCACTTATTTCTCTCTCATTCTCTCTCTCTCTCTCTCTCTTTAAAAAAATCTTTTGCTGTTAATTTGTCACTTACTTTTCTCTTTATAATTTTAATTTTTAATGATAACCCCCTTCAAGGAGAAAAAATCCAAACAAAAAAAAAAAAAACTTTTGTTGATATATACACATGTTTTTCTTCCTATGATCTTTTTATCCATTTCAAACGTTTGGTGAAATTGCAAAATCATATATGACACAACTGATATAGACTCTCAGTTATAATTAGAACAACTCAATGTTGTCAATTATATGCCGAAGGTCTTAGTCTCTAGAAAAAGGCTGTTTGTCATAACTTTTGGAAGACTATGAAAGGTTATATGTTACTCTTTATTCCATTCTCTATCATTTTTTTTATTGTGTTATTCTCTTTTTATATTATAATTGTTGGATTTCGTCCTGCAACTAGAAGAAGATCGCTTCGGGAGTCACTGTGGTGTGACTGAATGTAGAGCAGTCCACCCTTACAGCCTTTGATCAATAGATTATTTAGAACTTCGGAAGATGTTCAAGGTAGCTTTCTTACGCCTATTCAGCTAGTGGGACATGTAGTCGTAGTAGTCGGCCCAAAATGCTTATGTTCTATACTAAAATACTATTTCGGATGAATGAGAAATTACGTCACTCTTTGATATGCAGAATAAGGCCTAGGAGCTCTCTCTTTTATGCCAAAGATCTCTCCACACCAAGAAACTGAATCACATGTTAGTTTTTCTAATTGCAACAAAGTCCCAAAAAACTATAATTTTAATGTTATTTAAATTCATTTCTGTTTTGACTCTGTGCATTAGATTTTTAATAAAAAGTAATTTTAATATAAAGAAGTGAATAACACAATGATTAATACTATAATATCATTTTAGTATGCTTACGGTTTTTTTCCCTTTAAAATGTGTTAATAAGACGGTAAAAGGAATACGACCTTATAAGAGATATTAGAAAAAATATAATCGTCAGAAAAAATTTAAAATTTAAATGTTGAAATGTAAATTTTTAGAATAAACAATAATAAAAATTAGTGCATGTACTAGTTAAAATAAAAAGTATTATTAAAGTAAGATTAAATAAATCTTCTTAAAGTTGAGAGAACCTATTTCACTTCCCTCATGTGACTTGTGTACTTTGGTGGAGATGATCTTGGGAGGGGGCTAGGGTTGGTCTGGGACCAAAGGCTCTTCAATCTTCATGTGACTTGTGTACTTAAAATTTGAAGTGGAAAATGACATAAGAAAGCTGCTCTCAGCGTGTACCAGGTTGCAAGTTACCCCTAAAAAGTGATAATATGTGGCAGCTTTATATGGAAAGTTTTATAGTTTCTAAGAAGGTGATTCTTTTATGAAAAAATTCATCATTTAATCTGGATTAATAGATCAATTTTTTATATGACAGATAAAACTTAAACGTATAAATTTTATTAATATGTGAGAGACTGTGTATACCAGGTTGTAAGTTACCCCTAAAAAGTGTTAACATATGGCAGCTTTATATGGAAAGTTTCATAGTTTCTAAGAGGGTGATTCTTTTATTGAAAAATTCATCATTTAAACTGGACTGATAGATCAATTTTTTATATGACAGATGAGACCTAAACCTATAAATTGTATTAATATGTGAGAGACTAACATCAGTTCGGATTTATTGAAAAGTTTTTCTCTTTTATTTTTTATGTCGGAAAGCCTGTGACTTCTCACATTCTTTGGTGGGCTACAACAGTCAACTCGAATTTTTTTAAAAAGTGAAATCGTGCTAATTAGGTTTTGTTTATATTACCACTACCATAACTCAACCAAAAAAAGGGGAGAAAATGCAATGACACTACTTTCCATAGTTAATTTGGAATAAGTTTTGCTGATTTTTCTTCACTTATTTAATTACTAGGATAGTGGCACAGATGGTAAAACTTCTTTCTTGTTCACTATTCTTTGTTTAATTCTAATATGTTGGACAGGTTAATATGTACAGGAGATATTAATGGAGAATTTGTTTTTTATATAATGACGGGTGAAATCTTGATTCTTCTAAAAAAAATTTGTTCTTAAAAATTATGTTTAAAAGTGGTACATTACGTGGAAATGTGCATTTTAAAAATTTGAGACTTTAGGAAAGCGAGGGTAGTTGCTCAGAGAGAATGGTCCGTGCAACCTTTGAGAGAGGAAAAAAACAGGAGGGCAAATGTTTCATTTTTTTGCTAAGGTAAGCAAGTGTTTTTATTAGAGTGAAAGAAAAAACGAATGTACAAGTAGCAAAAAGTACAGATCTATCTAACGTAAGATACTACTATTTACATTCCAGCTCTTACAAATTAATCTGTTTAGTAGTAAAGGTTTCATTGTCTCTAACAAGTGTTTTCATTAGATCAGGGCAAAGATTTCATTGTGTCTAACATATATAATCAACTTAGTAGTAACTTCTTTGGAATTGAAAATTTCCCCTCGTAATTCCTGCCTTATTTCATTTTTTTTTTTTAACAAGCCTTATTTCATATTGGCTCCCCAAATATTGTACGTTAAAAAAAGAAAAAAACTGGTCCCCGAAGCAAGCTTCCGAGGAATTAATATTATGTTCAGTATCCACACACTGACAGACACCTATATGGCTGCAGCTAATGCAAACAAGAGTAAACTCAAGGTGATACTGCATGGTTACAAACTTTTCGCACACAATACCCAACTGGCGCATCATGTAACACAATCGGGAAATGCAATTCTAACAAGTACTGAGAGATATTATTCAACCATTGATGTTGATGTGGCCAATCTGGCTGTCACAGCAGATGTTGGAGTAGGTCTTAGGACTTTCTATCCATAGGCTGGAACTTGAGAGTATTATTATATATCGTTATTTTATCATTCTTTATATAATAGAGTTTTTATTTTATACACGAGAGATTTATCATTTAAGATATGAATTTTTATCGTATAATATATATAAAAAAAAGTAATTTAATAAAAATATGACATAAAACACTACTCTATATCAGACGGGTTGAACTTAGTGACTTCTCCGCATTGGGAGGCCGAGGGTATTTTGTGTTGGTCGACTAAGAAGTGCGGGGTAACATGGAAGTTCATTGAGGGGGTAATGGAAGATCTCGCAGTGATCATATCGTGGCCCTAGGCTAATTGTTCCACCAAAAGAATCACAAGGATAAGCAAATATATATCTCCAATTTGGAGGGCCAAGACCAAATCTTTAATGCCGCCAGAGTGTCATTAGGAGCACTGGGTGTCATTTCTAAGGTCAGTGGCATTACTTGTACTCCATTCATTAAATTCGAAAAGTCAACATGGTCTAGCACCCTTAATGAGAACCTAAGTCATGATCAATCAATCCAATTGATACCAAGAGTTTGTAAGAAATTTCTTTTCTGAGAATATTATTTTGAATCAGCCAAATTTTATTTATTTTGGGAGTTATTTCAGTTGGTAGAAAAATATTTCGTTAAACTAATGGTCGAGTGCTTGGACCATGAGAGAGAGTAGTGGCAGAGCCGGAGGTAAGGGGAGCACTACAATGTCGGTGTCAATAATCGGATGTTGCAAGTGCTCATTTATGCTAATATCATATTTTTTACAATAACATATCACAACATGTTATAACTAAACGAATATTTAATTTAAGCGCATTGGAGCATAAATGAAGATTTAAGGCATGACTCCTCCTCATTTAATTCAAGAAGGAATATAAATCCAATATGTACTACACTAGAATAACAAATATCAATCATATTCGTATATCAAAATTAACTGTAGTACTGAATAAAGAATTATTGAATATCAAAGCAAAACTTAACAATTATGAAATTAATAAAAATAATTTATAGATTAAAAACTAAACTGAATAAACTTGTTTAGATAATGAATGAAATCACAAAAAAAAAAAAATAGACTTCTAGTCTTAGAAAGCTCCAAACTCAATCTCCACCGTTAAATCGTAGAAATTTAAGTCGTGAACCTATTGACAAAAATTCATCTCAATCAGATAAAAAATCACAATTCAATTGTTCATTTGATGAAGACTACACATTTTTTTTTTATTATAAATTTTAACACAAAGAAAAAGAAAAGAAAAATCCAACTCAGACACCTTGAGTTGAATATATTATCTCCACAATTAGGAGAGAGACTTGTTCACATTATAGGTTTAAATCAGTCACGAGGTTATTCGCCTTTGGTCGTTTCAGGTAAGTCTTATACCTAATAAACTTGGATTCTTGACTCTCCAAACAGAGTCGAGTCATGTGTTGTGCAGGTTAGCCTGAAAAATTTTCTAGGGGCGTTCACGTCATAAAAACAAGAATGTATGTAGATTTGGATTCCGCAGAAATGAGTTTATATTAGTAAATAGAAATATTTGCTCTATGAACAATAACTTCTTCTTGCAATGTATCGCACGCCTTAGCTATCACTGATGTAAAGGGAAATCTCCATTATCTTACAGTCGCAAGAAATATGTTGTGAATGTTGTGTTGTTACAAGCATATCACATTCTACTCAACTCTTAGAATTGAGATAAAACAACAGGTGCCATTCTTCCTGGAAATTGAGGAGTCAAAAGAAGCGCACGCAACCCACAACTTCACAAGAGACGATCGTACGTATTGAAGATGGCTTTTAAATCATGCAAAAAAAAAAGAATTTGCAGACAATATTTAGTGGTACCTGTCAACACATATAGGTGTTTACAGAAATAATTATATATAGAAGCCCCTTGAACACAAGGGATGGGGTAGACGATTTCGTAGGGTTTCAATCAAATTCTGTTTTACGTGCAGATGCTGCTCGGGTTCATTTCGTGAATAGTCTTTCTCATTTTGGCCACCAAAGTTTAACGGTTAACGTATATACCTTATTTGTACAATTGTACTATTGTCTTAGTTGTACTACACCTTACTTGTACTACTTACCATATATAGATTGTCTGGACACCAAATAGATCTATGCCTATATAATGACATGTTGTACACCATTGTAAAATACTCTTCAAATAAATCAATATAAATTTCGTGATTTCTCATGTCTCGCTTCTATTTCAACATGGTATCAGAGCTACGATCCTGGTAGCTTGTGCCACTGTCATCATATCATCTTCATCATCACAGTAATGCCCTCAATACTACAAAACATCTTTATTTTTTAATCTTTTTCGTAATTTTTCATTTTTTTCCTCTCACTGTCTCGAACCATGTGTCATATCATTGCGTAGAGCTTGTCGAGACGATTCCGTTGATATATTACACACCTCCATCTGCCTCTGAACGCACCGTCACACACAGTCTGAAGTTCCGCGCACCCTGTCTTGGTTTTGCTACTGAAAGTAGGGAAAAAAAAGGTGTTGACATCATCATAACATCAGCCCTAGTACATCATCATCACATCATCACCAGTCAGCACCACATCAGCACACCGTCATCACCACTTCATTGTCATATCATTGCCACCTCACTCCACCTCAACACAGAGTCAGTGCCAACTCATCAACTGTCAACAACTTACTCAGCACTACATCATCAGCCTCTATTTTTTATTATTATTTTAAAAAAAGGTCAAAAAAATAAAAAAATAAAAATTTGACCACACCCTACCCAATATTTTTCGGCGACTTGAGTTCGTTTTTGCAATCCGTTTCCTGAAATTCTCACCCTAAATATCAGTTTTAAGCCTCTCAAGTATAGATGTCTTAAAACATGCCACATCTCACTCATCTCAACAGGAGTGCAAGTATTGTCATATCTCTGGTCACTTTCTTTTGCATTGTCCTACTCGAAAGTGTTTCTTTTGCCATAAAATTTGTCCGGGTGATTATCTACATGAGTGCTATCACAATCCCAACGAAAATTCTCAAGAAAATCGACCAAATGATGGTTCCTTCAAGGCTCAGATTACATCAGATACCTCATTCTATTCTACAGTTGTCACCACCATAGAGAAATCTCATGTTCCCCTCCTAGACCCTCATTCTCCCTCTCTATCAGTTGCTAACCTCCAAGAACTTAGTAAACAGGTTTTAGCTCAGTCTAATCCTTCTCTTTCTATGCTTTATCAACCACACTTGGTAAATCCTCCTAGTTCTTCGACACTGCCTGTTCTAATCATATGACTTCTGATTCTTCTTGTTTAACTAATAAAGTCATAAACTTCTCTGCACTATCTATTTATACCGCCGATGGTACATCTATGCCCTTAAGTCATATAGGTTTTGTATCCATATCTCATGCTTCATTTTCGGATACTTATCTTGTTCCTAAACTTACCCTTAACCTTATCTTTGTCGGTCTATTGTGTGAACTTGGTCTGACTGTCACTTTCTCTTCTTCTGGTTCTTCTTCTGGTTGTCGTGTGCAGGACCTTCAAACAGGACAGACTCTTGAAATAGGTCGAAAGGTTGGGCGACTCTTTGAACTTGTTAGTCTGCATCTTCCTTCTCACCTTAGTACTGCTGCATTAGTCAACGCCTCATCAGGCTCTCCCTCTTTTCACTTATGGCACTCTCGATTAAGTAATGTATCTTGAGGGAAATTGCAATCTTTAGTATCTAGTAATGTACTTGGGAAACCCTCTATGAACCCCTTTGATTGTTTGTCATGTCATCTTAGGAAACAACCTGTTTTACTTTTTCATAAAAGTAACGCTTCCTCTACTTCGTGTTTTGACTTGGTTCATTCTGATATTTGGGGTCCCTCTCTTACCCCTACTATGGGAGGATTTCAGTACTTTGTGATCTTTTTCGATGACATTTCTAGATTCACCTGGATTTACCTCATGCATCATAGGTCTGATTTGCCTCGCATCTATTATGAATTTACTATCATGGTTTTCACCCACTTCAAACAACGTAGTAAGATCTTCCGTACAGATAATGCCATGGAGTATAAAGAGTCTACCATCCTTGACCTATTATGTCAACATAGGACTATTTTACATCGTTCTTGCCCCCACATATCTCAACAAAATGGGCGTGTAGAGCGTAAACACTGCCACATCCTTGACATCACTCACAAATTTTTAATCTCTGTTTCATGTCTTGAGCGCTTCTGGGGAGAAGCTGCCCTCATAGTTGTTCATGTTATAAATCGTTTGCCCTCTATGATTCTCAATAATCTTACTCCTTATGAACATCTCTATGGTCGTGCACCCAACAATGGTCACCTTCGTTTTTTTGGTTATGCTTACTTTGTTTCACTTCTTTCCCAAGAACGTACCAAACTCGAACCTCAAGCCCGGTTATGTTGTTTCCTAGGGTATAGTATTGAACACAATGGGTACCGGTGTTGGGATCCACTATTTAAACATCTCCGAGTCTTCGCATATCTCACCATTTTTCTTTCCTCATACTGTCTCTATCTCATATTTTACAAATCCTTCCATTTCTTTATTCCTCGATAATGACAGTGACACAGGTACCACTACAAGAAACAATGGAGTTTGTGACGCCAGAAAACGTAACAATTTCGTCGCAAATAAATATTTGTAACGAAATTACGACGAAGTAGTTGTCGTCGCTAAACCTTGCGTGGCTAAATCATTTTTCATTGCAATTATATCGCTTTGTCACAGATTTGCGATGAACAAAAACCCAGGAATATGTTGTCGCAAAATCACTGCAAACAGTGACTAATTTGCTACAAATTCATTTTGTGACCAAAGCGTGGCAAGATTTCGTCGCATATTAATGGCATATTTTTGACGCAAAATAGTGGTAACTTGTTTGACGCAATTACGTGGAAAAAGTTTTGTTTCCAAATTGTGGCGAAACTTTTGTCGCAGTTGCGTGGAAAATAATATGTCGTGGCCAAATCGTGGTAATTTATTTTGATGCAAAATTGTGGCAACTTGTTTGACGCAATTACATGGCAAAATTTTTGTTTCCAAACTATGGCAAAACTTTCGTCGCAGTTGCATGGCAAACAATATGTCGTGGCCAAATCATGGCAATTTATTTTGATGCAGAATCGTGGCAAAAGTTCAGCTAAGCTTCGTCACAAATTAATGGCTACAATTTATTCTTTTTTGTCACAAATTCGTGGCAATTCTCAAATCCACCCAATAGGCAAAGATGGTTTGTGACGTCATCTTGTTTGTCCTGCTAAATTACAAAAGAATATAAATTTAAATCTCTTAATTGAATCTCATAAATTACACAACCTACACATTCATTCAAAAGAACACAAATTTACACCAAAGTAGCTAAGCTATGCCATAATATATCATAATAGCCACCATTTAACAAACTACACTTCCAATATACATTCAAAAAGAAATACTAAATATACATCTATCATAACGTCATCTAGCTTGTTTGTCCTACTATGATAAGCTCCAAAAGAGAATTGTATGCAAAAAGTTGACATCATCCTCCATTATGACACGACATCCTTGCATAGAGACAATCCATATCTAAGCCTAATATTTTCACCATCTTCAGACAATCCACGTCATATCTGCAAACAATAAAACAAACCAACTAACTCAACCAAAACATTGTGATACAAAAAATGAGAATGAAGGCAAAAACAAATTCTTCGAGTCCGATATACAATTTCTTCTAATGATTGTGTTTAATTAACACAATTGCAGACAAAACTTCACATGTACCTTAAAACTCTTTACAACAAAATATTATATTTTATTAGCCCTTCTCAAGACTCTATCAGGAGTATACATGACATATATTCATAAACTCAACATATGCATATAAATAATATAGTATCATTCAGTACTACTTATATATGCCCAAAATATAACTAAGATAAGATCCATACTATATCATCTACTTACAAGGTTTGAAGTAAACATACCTTATTTTAACGGCCATGACTTCACATATACCCCAACTTCACCAAAAAATGATACTACCTACTATTATTACACAAACAAGAAATACATTATCAGTATTTGATGGGCTTTCCACCTTGAAATGAAACATGAATGGTATAAGCAGAAAGAATTCCCACTTGTGATGATAATAAGCCAAATGTGCACAGAATTGCCCTTAGTTTTTGCAATGCAAAAAAGACTAACATAATCCAAATTATAAACAGGTACAACGAAAAGTTAAAACGATCAATATATCTGTATAAAATATTAGAATTATATAACATACTTGAACCCACTTACTTGTTAAGGTTTCCAATAGAAGATAAAGTCATACCATGACCCTATGGATCCTATTGAGCATCATCGCCTTGTCGTTCTGAGGGAGGCTGAGATTGATCTTGATGCGACTGGTGTGGATGGGGCAATAATTGGGTCAACTGAGCAATTTGTTGCTCAAGCCTTCTATACCGCTCGTTCTGCTGTTCGATTTGGCTCATGAACTGACCCCTTAATAGAATTTCTAAACTCATAGCCTAATATGTTAATGGGCCAAATTACAACTGTTGGGCCTAATTAAATTTATAGGGCCCAATTAAAGGTATTGGGCCCTATTACAATTGTTGGGCCAAATTCAATTAATTTGGCCTAATTAAAGTTATTCAGCCTAGTAATTATTGAGTGAATTAAAGATATTGGACCCTAAAAGTATAAATATGTTTCTTGTAATGATAACTATTGGATTATGGAGATTAATGTTTATCGTAGTACAAGATTGTCTAAAGTTGCAGTAATGTAATCTCTTTTCTTTCAAAAGATTCTCACATAGCTGTAGTTACCCATCTTTTTCCCATATTGTTTTTTTTTTTATCATAATCTTTTTCCCATATTGTAGATGAACAAAGAACTAAGAATTTACCAAATAAACTATGATGTTTAGTAGCCCAAGTGCCAAATGTTGCACAGTTCAAAGAACTAGTCATATCATTCGATTATTAATAGAGACTAACTTAACTGAAAAAGTATAAACAATTATCCTATTATATGGTTATATGCATTCTGGGATCTAATCCAATGTAGACAAGTTAAATTAGTACAGTTTGGAAAAGATTCAAGTCCTCATTATTATTGTACCTCTAATTAACACAATATGAATGCATCACATATCATAGCAGCGTGTTCCTACATAATCATCATTTAGAAACTAAATCGAACAAAACATAATTGGACAAAGGAAATGGATCATGCAGCCTTTAATATGAAAGATCAAAAGTTGTTCAAGAATATGAAAATGAAGTTATTCCTATAAAAAAATCAACAGCTCTATCACATTTTTTATACCAAAAATTACAAACCACTGATAAAGCAAGAAGAAGCATAGTCAAATCAAATACTAGTCACTCTCAACTCTAAAACTATCTCGATCCCTGATCAAATTTGCCATTTCCAAGTCAAAAGCAAGGTCTACTTTTCGAGATTTGTGAAATAGTCTCACAAGCAAAATATCGTGTCATTAATTACTTATAAATAACTTATATTTAGACTGATTTATCCTTTTGAGACTTGAGTGTTGAATTAATGAATCGTACATAATTACTTATAAATAACTTATATTACATCTCCTACCAACATGAAACATTATATATTTTGCTCTCTTTTTGATAGATTCATTTGTTCCAAAATAATACTAGTATATGTGTCCTACAAATGCTTTATAACTAACTCATCAATCAAAGAAAATTGGTGTCTCAAGTAATGGATATCAATGCATATGCTTGGCCTTCTCTATAACCAGAATTAATATATTATGTAATGGTTTGAATAGTCTTCCATCAATTAAGTAAAGGACCAAGATGGACCACATTGTCTTAAAGAGTACTACGATCGAGATTTCTAAATATTTCATTTGACACATAAAATGATCATGTCGATATCACAACTTACTACTGCTTATGTACTTGGTCGCTTGGTCACAGTTAATTTATCAAGATTTTCCTTAGACACCAAAAAAAAGAAGTCAGAAATAGGGAAAGGAAATGTGGTAGGAAAAAATTCCAAAAACAATGCATGGTTATTCAGGTTGCATATTCCCTGCTGAATGAGGTCTACTGTCATCAGTAGGCTAAGATTATAGATGAGATTGGTAAATATCTTTAGGATATCTCAGCAAATACATCTGATGTTGCAATCATAAATCAATTTTTTTTCAAAACTAGAAAAAGATGAAGTAATACATACGATCAAAATCTTTGGTGTCTTTTACAATAAATATTATATGTTGGTATGTTATTCTTCAGCTTTGTAATAGAATCCACAATGACCCTTCAACCTTTTCAACAGAAGATCATTAATTTTCTCCACAAGATAGACAACCAAAAGCTCTAAGTGAAGACTAAGACGACGTAATAAAATTAGAGATGAGTCTAATAAACCAAAATCTATTATACAATCTCAAAGAAGTATCCTTTAATGAAGACTAGTTTATATACCCCGACATTTTGTGTAGCAAATTTCCAAATCCTTGACCGAAACCTGCCACAAAAGATCAAAAAGAATTAATTAGTGCTTATGCTTTAGTCTGTTTAAAGTAAACTTAAAAAATTAATTAGTGTTGAAATTTGCCATTTTTTAAAATACTTAAAATCGTTTCCTTTTAACGGAATTTGAACATACATTTAATCTATTTGCCCTTACCAATTAAATTAGCATGTAGTTGTTACATACACCTCTTTACAAGCCAAGTGAAACATTGTCTACCCTGTTTTGAACAAAAATATAATAAGTTAGTTGATAAAATTGAACATAATTATGCTATGAGTAAGGATTTAAATGTTCCTCGCTTTGACTTCATTGGCAAAAAGTTACCACGTCATACACCAAGCCTTTTGTTCCATTTGCATATTGATTTTACTGCCTCATTAATTTGACAGCACTTACTTTTCAGCTCCCTAGTATATCTAGCACAATAGTCTATTTTAATTCCAATATTAAAATGAGCTTGTTTAAAAGTCAATTTTTTTAGTTTTAGGCTGAATATCATGCCTAATTTTATATAGATTTCTTATATATAGGAGGATTCTAAGTTATTTAGGTGTAATTTCAATATCTGCAGAAAATTTCTTTACTTTCTTGTCCCAATGTCTCAAGTTTAGTATTTAATAGAACTTGAGTCTAATTACAAACCTAGTTGTCCTGGAAAAAAAATTTGCAGTGAACCGTTTCCTTTTGTATTAGGTTCCTTTAAGTTTGAAATAATGTGTCCAATTAAGAATAAGAACCCAACAACTCTAAATATATGCGTAATCTTTCAATTTAGTGTTAAGTTGAACAATGAGAACTTGATATTCCGTAAGAGTGATTTTGCCTAATCCTTGCAAGGGTAAAGCATTCTCTCTTTTTGTCCTTTCCTTTTTCTCTTTCATTCACAGTTAGTAAATCATAGCACTGCAAAACTCAATCTATAAACTAATTCTCTTTCTCTTCTTTCAGCCTTAAATTTCTTTCTAACCATTAACCATCATTAAACCCTACTCCCCAAATATTTTCACAGTTATACGAGCTCCGAAAAACCACAACAAACCCATTCTTCCGCTGCCAACAAAAAGAAAGTGTTTTCCTAATTCTTCGTCCTGTATTACTTGGGTTCACTATAGTCATATATGAATTCTTTTAATTCGTTTCATAAACAGCTACTTGATATCCAGAACAAACCTCAGACCAGGAACATTGTCTGACAATAATTTTATATAACTAAAGTGCTAAGGTTCAGCGATCAAAAACAAAAAATTAGCATTAAGAAAAGTGACCCACATCATCTATTATTACATAGTTAATAATATTCAAAACTTACTAGCCAAAAACTAGTCAATTTGTGTAATAAATACTAAAAACGAAAGTTATATATTCATATTGATATTTAAAGAAAAAATAATAATAACTTTAAAATGAATACCTGGCTTGAAGAACACTGAAAGCCCAAAGTCAATAGTCTTAACTAATGATTCCTCTTTCTCGTCGACAATGAAAAAATTCTCAGGCTTTAAATCCCTATGCAAAACCGCCAAGCTTCCTCTATCACATTTTTAAAGAGAAGTAAGTGGGGTTTGACAAGGGGATGTTTTGAGTGGTGGTGAGTCTACAACGGAGAATCAGCCGTGGTGATTGAAATAACGGTGGTGCACGGTGGCGGTGGTGCGAGGTAGTGGTGGTGGAAGGTGGTGGCGGTGTTGTGTGTGTGTTTGTGGGGAGCAAAATGCAACGGGTGAAAAAGGGCCTAGGTTAATTGGCCCTTTTTCACCAGATGTAATTTTTTTAAAATTAAATGTAAAGGGCGTCGCTACTACATAACAAGTGTGTCATAATATTTGCATCCATTTTGCTACAAAGATTTTGAATGACTTTTTGCCACAAAATTGCGACAACATAGTCAAATTTGTAATAAGCATCATAAACGTGTAGCAACTGTACAGTTCATCAAAATATTTGCATCAATATTACGACGACACCCATGTTGAAAAAATGTCATCACAGTTTCGTAGCAATTTTACCACGCTATTACGACAAAATGTATTTCCCGCTCTATAGTATTGTTTTTCGTGGCAAAAATGTCGCAATTTGGGATGATATTGCCACGATTAGTATTTCCCGCACTATCCTATTGACTTTCGTGGCAGAATTGTCGCAACTTGTGACGACATGGCGTCGAAAAAAAGTTACCGTCACTAATTCGTCACTATTTTGACACATTATGAGTGCCATAAAGTTCCGTGGCTAATTAGTCTCAAATTTGCGACGATTTTTTTTTTCATCGCAAATTTCATCACAAAGTAGCTTCATTTTTGTAGTGTACACCTATAGGACCTGATGCTACAACCGATGCGGCTTCTCTTACAGAGACTATCTCACCTGGTGGGTCCGTAACTGATGACAAGTCTTCTTCTGCTGCTTCACATTCCATTTCCACTAAGTCATCTCTTCGTCGATCCACACGAGTAAGATCTGTTCCTTCTCATCTCATTGATTATCACTGCTTTTATACTATTCTTTCTCTTCATGAGCCTCAAACTTATCATGAGGCCAGTTCTGACCCTCTATGGCAGCAAACTATGTCTGATGAATTGCAGGCCTTGGAAAACAAGCATACATGGGATTTGGTTGATCTTCACCTAAGAAAAAATGCTATGGGATGTAAATGGGTATACAAAATCAAGACCCGGCCTGATGGTTCCATAGAACAGTATAAGGCTCGTCTAGTGGCAAAAGGTTTCACTCAGGAGTATGGCATCGGCTATGAGAAAACCTTTGCCCCAGTTGCTCGTCTCACATCTGTTCAGACACTTATTGCCGTTGCTGGCGTCAGATAGTGGTAGTTGTCAAAGATGGATGTTAAAAATGCATTCCTCAATGGGAATCTTATAGGGGAAGTCTTCATGAAGCCTCCTCCAGATTATCATCATCCTCCCCATAAGGTGTGTCGGCTCCGTCGTGGTCTTTATGGTCTTAAACAAGCTCCGGGTGCCTGGTTCTCAAAATTCAGCTCAGTTATCATTGATTTTGGCTTTACATCCAGTAATCATGATTCTGCACTCTTCATTCGTTACTCTAGTTCTGGTATGATTTTGTTACTCTTGTATGTGGACGATATGATCATCACTAGAGATGACTTAACTGGTATTTCAGATCTCAAGCAGTTTCTTAGTCAGCATTTTGAGATGAAGGATCTTGGCCCTCTTAGTTATTTTCTGGGCATTGAAGTCTTTTTTGATTCGGGTGGCTATTATCTCTCTTAGGCCAAGTATTCCTCTAATCTTTTTGCTCGTGCAGGCCTCACAGACAGTAAGATTGCTTCCACTCCTTTGGATCCTAATATCCGTCTCACTCCGATGGATGGGGCACCTCTTCAGGATACATCTCTATATCATCAATTAGTTGGCAGTCTTATCTATCTTACAGTGACTCGACTTGACATTGTCTATGTCATTCACTTGTAGTTAGTTTATGCCTGCCTTCGTACCTCTCACTATGCCGCAGTGCTTCGTATACTTCGTTATGTTAAAGGCACCCTGTTTCATGGTCTTTTTTTCTCTACCAGCTCCTCCTTAGTTCTTCGTGGCTATTTTGATGTCGATTGGGCAAGTGATCCTACCGATCGTCATTTAGTGACCGAGTACTACTTTCTCCTTGGTAACTCTCTCATTTCCTGGCACAGTAAAAAGTAGAATGTTGCTGCTCACTCTAGTACTGGAGCTGAATATTGCGCTCTTGTTGATGCTACTCAAGAAGTTATTTGGCTTCGATGCCGTCTTGTTGATGTAGGTATTTCTCAACCTCAGGGGACAGTTCTTCATTGCAATAACCAGAATGCCATCCAGATTGCTCACAATGATGTCTTTCATGAGCGCACTCGCCACATCGAGTGTGATTGCCATTTCATTCGACAACATGTTGTTCAGGGCACTACAAAACTCCAATACATGCCTTCTGCTGCTCAACTTGCCGACCTTTTCACTAAAGCTTATCCCCTACGCCGTCTTCAGAATTTGATCTCCAACCTCAAGCTCGTGTCTTTCACACCACCTTGAGTTTGAGGGGGGGAGGGGGGGAGGGGTTGTAAACGTATATACCTTATTTATACAATTGTACTATTGTCTTAGTTGTACTACACCTTGCTTGTACTACTTACCATATATAGATTGTCTTGGGCACCAAGTAGTCCTATGCCTATATAATGACATGTTGTACACCATTGTAAAATACGCTTCAAATAAATCAATATAAGTTTCGTGCTTTCTCATGTCTCACTTCTATTTCGACATTAACTATGGAACTTTTATGTTGGTTAGTCTGAACTTCCATCTTAAATCAATCGATATTAGGTGGTAATTAAATATCGTATATGCAAGTCTTGAATATTTTGATTTATTTATGTGAAATAATTAGATTCTCTAATACTCCCTTTCACATGATTAATTAGTTTTGAGACAGATCTAGGATGTTTGTTCAGCCCCGCCTGAAACACACAGTTTAACATTTGTATACTAATATTTTTCTCAGTGGGAGCTAAATTAATTTTTTAAACAAATAATACCTTAAAAACACACATATTTTCAAAAAAAAAAAAAAAACATTTGGCTAACCAATAAGTATCTTGTCATTGAACTGATTGACATAGTAAAAGAAACTGTGAATCTTATAAATTTATTGATATGAAACAACTAAATTCTCTAACATTTAGTCTCTAATAATAACGTACTTAACTTTCCGTTAGTTAATTCATTGAATCTGTCAAAGCCATGCATACCATTCCCCTAAACTAGAAAAAGTAAAAAATTACTCAACAGAAGGTTGTTCTCAGGGTCAACTAATTGGTACACTAATTGAAGTAGGAAAACGTTACTATTCAGGGAACTATAAACATTCATGTATTTTGACCCCAAAAAGAAAAAGAAAAAATTACACATTCATGTATCTGATACCAAATACTACAATAAAACTATCATGTGACGTCGTCACTTTAACAATAATGCATTTGAAAACTACTAATGAGAAAGACGTGTAACTGACAAAATTTCGCTTGACAATAATATTTGCGGAGAGAAATACTTTGAGAAAGCAAGAGATATGATGTTGGCACCTCCTTTCCGGGATGCAAGAAATCAGTAGCTAATGGACTCAAGAACTGGCTAATCTTCACTATATATTCAGTTTGAAAAACTATTTAATTAATTTGAATTAACATCAGTTTCACATGATTAATTTTTTTTTTAAGTTTATATGCGAGTCTCATTAACATGTGAAAGACTAAAAAGTCAGTCTAAACTGATCTAAGAATTTTCTATTCAGTTTTAGTTCATTTGTTTCTTGTTTATATTCAATATTTTCAAGCCGTGAAATTTGGCAATGTGACACATGATTAGAGACATTTTTTCAGCGAGGACTATAACGCACAATAAATAACTATACTAATAATATTTTTTTTCAATAGAAACTAATTAATTTCTCAAACAAAAAATACACACAGATTTTCAAAAGAAGGAAAGTTTGGAGTCAACGGGGACTCTTATACTAAATCCGCCCTCAACTGTGATGTGAAAAAATGGGTGAAGTGCACATGATCTTCTTGTGTTTTTGTAAAGTTGCACAATACCATCTTGTGGTTTTAAAAGTATAGGGTAACCCCTTGTGGTTTCTGAAACAAAGCACAATAGCCCCCTTCTGTCAAAAAAATCCGTCTATTTTAACCAAAAAAGTGATGCACGCGCATCAAATGCGATTATTCAAAGTTTTTTGCTTAAATTATTAATTATTTAGACAAAAATACCCTCATATGACACTTTTTTTTTTCTTTAGGATTAGAAAAAATGAGTATTTTTGTTCAAATAGTTAATAATTTAAGGGAAAAAAAACGCATTTGATGCGCGTCCATCATACTTTTTGTTAAAATAGACGGATTTTTTGATGGAGGGGATTGTTATGTTTAGTTTCAAAAATCACAGGAGGTATCGTGTATTTTTAAAATCACAGGGGATTATTGTGCTTAATTTTAGAAACCACAGGAGGGTATCGTGCACTTTTAAAATCACAGAAAAATATTGTGCAAATTTACAAAAGTACAAAAAAGTTTTGTGCACTTCACCAGTGAAAAAATTACGGGACCTAAAGCCAGATTTTTTTTTTTTTTTTTGTGGGTTAGACATATATAATGGTCTTTTCATACACTTTATAATGGTCGAATTCTAGGGCCGGAGCTTCTCCTGGTGGAGACGAGAGAGCATCTGGGATAATTTAAATTGGTGCTGGACAAATTAGGCCTCTGTGGACCATGGAACACCACCTATATATCAAGGATCTACCTATCTATGTATGTGTTGGGCCTCTAATTTAACTCCTTATTTGCTCTTAGGAAAGGATGTGAGAATTATTGTTACATGATAATATTATAAGAAAAATTAGTAGTGGTGAATTGATAATATAATAATGATAAAATAATTTGAATAATTATTTTTATTATTTTTTAGTAGAAGGAAGGGTAGACCATTGAATATGAAATATAGATAACTATATCATCGTTTTATTATTATCGATATCTTTCATAATATTATTATAATATTATAAGCGACTCCAAATCAGTAAATTAGGGTAAAGTTAATGGTCTTGTGAGAAATTCTAGACATGAAAAATATTGGTCATCAATAGTGAGACTAAGTAATCAAATGTGTTATATTAAATTAAATCTAACTGAGACCACTCGACAAATCTATGCATCTCAAGCTCTTTATATTTAAGAGAGTGATAATCTCCTACCCTAACACAGGAAATTTGGATTCAACAACCACACGGCCCACGACTCCTTCATATTCGCTAATATTGTAATCCTATTTTCTCTTCACTTTGCAACACAGCATGAAGAGCAACAAGAAGCATTGTTTTTATTTATTTATTTATTTATTATTATTATTATTATTTTTATTTTTTATAACTCTGGAAATATTTACATATCACCTAACCTACGGAATATTGATTAATATTAGACATCACCGCATTAGAACTTTTGGTCTCTTAATGAGTCATGTCTGGCTTACCCCCGTTTGGTCTAACGACTGGGTATGAATCAAAACTCGGGATATAACGGTCCAACTCAAAACATGTACCAATTCAGTTAAAAATCTGATCGTTGGAGTGTTGGGGAGAATCGAACTTGGAAAGAAGCATTGTTAATAACTCCTACTTAGTACAAGTCTTTGACCATTCGTGGTCGTTGTTGTATCATCATTCAACAAATCACACACACACACACACACACAGAGGAAGACCGGGTCCCATCCCACCATGAAGGACGCTTTTTCCTTATTCTCCGTTTTCAGTTTTTTCCTTCAACATGTAATCATGGTATCTGCACTGGATGATGCACGCCATTGGCATATTAATCAAAACCTTTATAAAGGAGATTGAGTGCCATGGCTAAGCACTTGATCAGCTCGAGTTAATTAAACACTTTGATTGGTAACTTTGCTTAGTAGAATGCTATGCCTCGTTAAGGAAATAAGTCCGCGCATGTTTCTAACGCATAAAGGGGCACAACTTTTGCATTTAGAATGAATAATTACATCTTAAAAGGACAGAATAAAGGGTTGGTTGTCATTGGACATTTAGTCGAATCATATGATTCCCGTTTTGGATGGAGAGATATCGAGATCGATTTTTAAATTGTATAACATTTTTTAAAAATGATGTAAGATAGTTAAGGGTTGGTAATGATCTTCCAGTCAGCGTCTTCCACGATGAGAGAAGTAGTGAGTATATGAGAAGACAAATACATAATGCATTTGTTATTATTGTCTACAAGATCCAAAAGGGAAGGATTACAGTTTACGAAACTTATCTCAAAAGTCTTAGTGGATGTCGATGGACACAAAGCAGGCATCGGTAAGATACAACGCCTGACAGAAAAAAAAAAGAAAAAAGAAAGAAAGGATTAATATTTATATACTTCTTTTTTTTTTTAACGTATTTGATGTAGTGGTCCTCTATTTTTAAAAATACAACATTATAGTTCTTTATATTTGAAAAATGTGATACTATTAGTACTTTGTTTACGTGATTTCTTCGTCAAATTTTAAACGAAAAAGTAAAAAAGAAGTAATGATATCACATATTAAAAAAATAAAGTATTGTAATATTGCACTTTTAAAGATAAGAGACCCTATGACAAATACGCTAAAAATGAGGGAGTAAACTAAATATTAACCTAAAAAGAAAAAAAGGAAAAAAAAGATACAATACAAGAAGGATACCGGACACGACAGGACAAAGTAGGACATGATAACTGCCATTATATATATTAGATAGATTTATATATAGATTTTTTATATTTTTTATTTGTCAAAAGTTTGAAACTGATTACATAACTATATTTTTAAGGAATATTTCATCTTTTTTGTCTCTCTTAATAAGAGTCTTTAAATGACCTGGAGAGTTGTCTAGTTCCATCATTTTAATAATTTGTCGAATGTCAAAATTTTCCAACTAATTCATATACTGATTAACTTCCATATATACATGAGCCAGTTTATAACCACGCCGATGTAGCTCTATCAAATACATATGAAACTGTTTTTATATCCTTTTATCTTTTCTTTTTTTTTCTCTTTTACCATATTTCTTTTTCTTTTTCCCCTCCCCCTTCTTCTTCCCTCTACACTCTAGCACAGTGCACACGACACAAATAACGTACACACAGGAACACACATACTAAGACACACTGAAACACAAACCCACAAATTATGCACACACAAATAGATACACACACACACACACACACACACACATATATATATATATATATATATATATATATATATATTATGCACACTCATATTGATATGGAAGAAAATATGTTTTATGTGAATAGACGAAATTAATTCTGAAATTCAAGTGAGGCGAAGCCCGAGCCTTCGACCCGGGGATCAGCTTGACCTCGCCTGTTGACGGGACGCGTCCCAACTTGAATTGTATTTGTCCCGACTTGAGGATATCTTTACAGGTCTGAACTATTGTAAAATACCAACCTGGAAACATCCCAAAATACTTGGACCATAATGAGACACGTGACACTCTTTAGGTCTCATATAAATATACTAAAATGCTCTCTTTATCTGATCTCTTTCTCTTAAACTCTTACTCTTTAGCTTATATGCTATTTTTGGAGCTTATGACGGACTTGAGTTTCGGAGTGGGCCTTTAAGAACTACCCAAAACTTTTATTTTGCAGATTAAGCACTTCCAAAATTAAGTTTGAGTTAAAGAATATTTTCTACCCCATCACATATATTTGTCCAATAAAAAGGCTCAAGTACAATTTAAACTCCAGCAGGGAAATACCACAACATCTAAAAGTAATAAATACGTGTACAATCCATTATTTGGGGCACTTGTTCTCCACTTTTTCTGTTTTTTAATTGTTTTCCCTTTATCTTTTTTACTGTTCATCTCTTTCTTTTACATTTTGTTTTCCATTTCTTCTTCCACATGCTTCATTCGGAGCTGTAACAGGTACTGGATTAGCATGTTTGATTCTATATTTCTATTGGTTTATCACAATCCACCAAGATGCTCAACAATGATTTCTTTTTATTTTCTCTCAGTGCATGTAGTAAAATCTTTTAGGCTTCTCGTTGTGTGAAACTAGATTGACCACTAAATCTAATCCTCCTTTTTGTTTTAGATTTAAGGCATATGTGGTTATGATGGCCCAGTCGCCAAGTTCAATAGTAACTTGGATGCTTCTGCTGTACGTGTACAGTTACATTCGAGATTTATTAATTGGTGGTTGAATTTTATTAAATAATTCGATTATCAAACTTTACCAACTGAATTTTTTTTTTTTTAAATCTTGGATGCTTCTGCCACTATGTTTACTTGGTGACACTCCAGACGATGCTGGTCCTAGCCTCATCGACTTTATAAAAAAAAATATGTTTTATTGTTTGTAGAACAGTCAATAAACTTCTTCATTAATTTCATTTGAACTCCATTGACTTTACCATTGGGATATTGCGTGAAGCGGCATCGATCTGATTGCTATTGGTACGCAAAAGGCGACATATATATGGCTAATGGAAAATGTTAAGCACACATGCCTAAGCTTGATAGGAATGGATTTACACACAATATTATTATATTATAAATGAAATTTAATAGTTATAAATTATTAATACAATTCGATAAAATAATGTGAACAGTTTACAAACGTTAAATTATATTTATTAAATTATGATATTAAGAGAGAATTCTTATTCT
This sequence comes from Ehretia macrophylla, assembly GCA_037974665.1. Taxonomy (NCBI): domain Eukaryota; kingdom Viridiplantae; phylum Streptophyta; class Magnoliopsida; order Boraginales; family Ehretiaceae; genus Ehretia; species Ehretia macrophylla. Next base: position 69,322,634 of record CM075764.1, read on the forward strand.
AACTTGACACAATTATCAAATGGGGAATTTACATACCAACTAGTGGATAGGTTTGATGTGATACATGCACTAATTAGATAAGCGTGTGTTCAGCATTCCATGGCCACATTGTGTAAAATTATTGTTGAGCCTTTCTATATAAGCTTAAACATGCTCTTAATTAGCTTGTGGTTCACAGCCTACTGGCCTTTTGATGAGAGGAGGAAAGCTTCTCTTTTAATAGGTGAATGTTTCATCCCTTAAAATGTACTAATAATTTTTTTCATTAAACAAGTTATTATATCTTGAATTCGAGCCTTCCCTAATTAAAGTGGTGCATATATTAATGTGTATATATCACTGCATCACAAGTTTTCTTAATTAAAATGGTGCATATATTGATGTGTATATATTACTGCATCACAAGTTTTGTAATTTCGAGACAAATCCAATGTAATATTTTTTAAGGTGAATTTCTCATTGATGAAAAAGTAAGCCATTCTGCATTTAATATAGGAGGATGATTATGTAAATGGAACTATGAAGCCCTAGTCTTCACTTAAATCATACCTTGTGTCAAATTGATCTAATTACAGGAATATTTTTTATAGGGTCATCCGAGAATGTATAACATCTCTAAAAAAAAAAAAAAGAACCTAAGAACCAATTAATATATACCTAAGGTTATCATATTCATAGAGAATGACATATAACAACTATCCAGAAAGAGCTAGAAAGCTAAAAGGAAAACATGATACCTTCGACATGCTTTGCTAATACCTAGCTTATACTTCTGGGTTTGTTCGGTAAATAATTGAATGTGCGAGTGGAGCATGCGTGTCTAAGTCATTTTACATTACTTACTCGGCCTCTTTCATCCAATACTACTAATTAAGACACTCACTCGGTCTCTTTCATCCAATTCCACTAAGTTTGTTTACGTAAATGGGGTCTCTTTTTTTATTTATTTATTTAAGGAAGGTCCAAGTAATTTTAAATCATTTAAAATATTACACACGTGAATTGATCTTGAAACTTTTCTCATTTAAAATGAAAATCGCACCACTAGACCAAAGGTTAGTGGTATTGTAAACTAGGTCTCTACAACGAGTAAGACTTCAAACTACCTAACATTTTAAACCACCCAATCACATACAGGTAAGTTCCACAATATATGAGACTCATCACATACAATATATGAGACTCATCACATACCTCTTAGGCAGATAGGAGGTTAGGTGGATATTGTGCAAGACGATAAATAAATACTGTCATCTTGTCATCAGTATAGCGTTATCAGATGGCGACTATATATAGGAACCACTCATTAATTACTCCGTTATTGTTGCTCGTTTGGCATATACATTTACATATTTTAAGTAAACTGGAAGCTGACTACTTTCATGTCTATAAGGTGGTACGTTTAATTCTGGGATTGGATTGTTTTATTTTTTAATTGACGTGTATTATGAATTATTAGATATAATTTTTTAAATTTTAATTATTTATCTCAAAAATTATTTTAGATATTTTTTTTAAAAAAACTATTAACTTATTAATCAATGATGGAAATTTAAAAGAATCAAACCTAATCCTTACTCGTTTGTGTCCAAGACTATTTGGTTGGGGAACAACACATAATTATATATATATTAGGGTAAGACATAGGAATAATCAAAAGAGTCACAGGCGTGTCAAAAGCAAAACAGACAGTTTTAATACATAGTCGTTTCTTAGACTAAAAAGAAAAAAATACTCTGTCATTTCCAAAAATTTTCTTTAAATATATATAAAGGAAAGCCTTTTTTTTAGTCAAATATAAAGAAAAAGTTTTTATTTTTATTTTTATTATTATTATAAGGATCCTTAAGCTAATTTTACATCTTCTATTACAAAAACATTATATATTACAAAAATTAATCTTAAAAATCTCCGACATTTAAAACGAAAATCATAAACCAAAGCTTAACTGCTTCTGGATTTTTTTCCAGGTTCTTCTTCTATGATTCATGTGGTAAATTTGCCACATGCATATAGATAAAAAGTGATTCAATTAGTTAACAAATGTTAATCAATTATCATAAGTGAGGATATCATAATAATTTATTTAAAATTATGTAACGGCAAATTAGTAAAAAGAGAAATTTCAGACATTCTGATATAATATATCTGTACGATACAAACTAATGTGAATTAATTTTATAAAATAAAAACTTAATATTTAGTTGTGACAGATTTATCACATGACTCATAGAAAAATTTTCCTTTTTTTCCCTTTATCAAGTAAAACTTTGGCTGCTTCAACAGTTTGTCTGAAGCAACTACCCTACAAATGAGATATTATGGATAGGTAGGGCACGTCCATCGAAATATGCGAAATGCAATAAATACAACAACATGATGTTAAAAGTTAACTGTACGTGAGCTTTTGTGGTTCGGAAACCCTTACCATGTCGGTGCCGTGCCTTAACATTTACGCAGAATAAATCTAGGGGTCTGATCGGAAGTATAATTATTATTTTTTATTTTGTAAAACAGTTTTTTAAAAATAATTTTTGAGAATAAAAGAATAAAAACAAAAATTTGTGGAAAAATGAAACATGAAAGTTCAGTGATAAATAAACGATGATAAAAGAAGTGATGTCCGGCGGGTGGCAGAAAGACGGCCACCACCTATATGCCACCCGCTTATACTGCGGAAGATTGTGAATGGTGGTTAGTGTAGGAGGATCTCCTTGCTTTGATACTATGAAGAGTAATGTAAAAAGAAAAATTTACTAATCATTCGCTTGTTGAATTACAGCCATGCACCCAAGACATAATTAATAATGATTATATCATAATATTTTAAGAATTGCGGTGTTTCATCTCAAAATTAATTGTTTTTAAAAGGAGTATCTTTGGATCTTATATGTTACTATTAGAATTTATGATTTTTTTTTATTTATGTGAAACCAATGTAAACTTAACACTCTTCTTCTTGCCTTCGTTAGGAGAGGGGTGAACGGAGTAAATAAGAGTTGTACCGAAGACTTTCTATTTTATTAGCATACAACTAGTCAAAGAGACTTTCGTAAACAAAGTGTGTAGTTCTCACCCTCAAGTCAGTAGTCCTTGCGAGTGTGGGGGTCACCCGTTCTGAAAATACAGCTACAATGAGTTGTGTATTGTTATAGTGAGTAGTATGTGACTAAAAACCATAATTGAAGGTATAGCTATGATGAATCAAAATTGAAGAAGCAACTACAGTGAGTGTTACACTCTCAAATTTGTCGGGACAAATCCAGAAATGAGATTGCTTCAAACCTAAAAAGATTTAACTTCATAAACCCACAAGGCTCTATACACTGATCAAAAGTAACAATAAGTTAAACTAAAATAATCCTTGAAATAAATACAACAAAACAGAGCTTCTAAAACCTCTTAAAGATAAAAGTTTCAAATATCCAAAATACGTATATTTATTAAAATCTTAATACAAAAAAAAAAATCTAAACTCATTCTTCAAATCTTGCGGTCAAAATTAGGGAGTCTCTACCCTTCTATTTATTCGTTCTTATCTGCAAAAGTCAAATAAAGCAGTGAGCAAAACAATATCCAGTAAATAGAACTCACCCCAAAGAAAGTTGATCCTCAAAGATCAATAAAATTCGGAGGCTAATAATCGATACGAAAATTCAATAATTATTGCAATTACATAATATTGAAACTAATAAAACTATAACAAGTTGTGGTTTCTTAGAAGTGTGATTTACAATATGAAATTCACAATACACAATCGATAACAGATGACAGTTAATTAACTTCCAACCATTTAGGATTCGATACATAACTTGTATAGTTCATAGGCTCAAAACATGTCACACACTTACTCTTATCTAGAGAGTCAAAAAACAGGACTCGACAATAATCAATAAGAAGTGCCAAAGAAGACAAAGAATGTAATAAAATTTGTTGATCAACAAAAAGGTACAAAAGAACGGTAAATCTTACTTACCTAAAAAATCACGAAATCAGAACCAGAAATTAAAGCCTTCAAAACTTAATAATATTCTCTTCTAACTTTCTTGATTTTCTCCAAAAATTGTGAGATTCTAAAGTCTTATGTGTATAGAGGTTTAATCATAATCTGATAAACACTCAGAATTCAAATCTAATTAAACTCTATCTTAATTTTTCAGATCACTTATCTTATCTTAGAATATAAAATCTTAGAAAATTAAAACTCATGATTATTTTATCAAAACATCAAAATCCTATTCGAACTAAAATTTTATTAGTATTATTATTTTTTTAAACACTTAAAAATTCAGATCGTTACAATGAGCGATATCAAGAAAGAAATGGGTCACACGCGATCGAGATTCAACTCTAATACCACATTAAAATTACATTAATAATCATAAGGACCCAACCTAAAATTAATAAATTCAAAAAAAAAATTAAAATCTTATATGGCGGTTTTAAATTAATAATTTTCTCATGTAGGGAAATGTATATTGTAAGGTAACATAAAAGCTAAGAACTATATAAATTATATCAGATCTCATGTGGAACTCAATCTTGTTTATCGCTATAGCTAGAGTTTCTCTTCTAATATCCATGTGCGTTTGTCCGCAATCTTTTGATGTATCCTTATCTAAATCATTTATTCCTTTCATATGCAAAAGGAAGTGTTAGCGTTAATTATAAATTGTCATGTAACTTAATTGTCTTTAAAAGGCATATTTGGAAATTAACGTACAAATTTTAGTAAGTACTTGTTTTTTTTTTTTTTCTTCCAATTAAGGAGTTCTGTTTAACTAATCAAATTATTTCAGGGATCATTGATGATTCGGCTCGACCAATCAAACGACATCTTGGAGAAGAAGGATTTGTTGTCAATCAAGTGGTGCCACACGTCTCATAGGCCAATTGAATCAATCAAATTACACAATTATATAGATACTCATCTCTTTAACAAACTAATAAAGAGATAACAATCTACACCCACAATTTTAGTGAAATGGTCAAATAATGATCTGTTGTATGCAAAGATTTTAAGTTCAACCACGGTTTTGACTTATATTGTTAAAAAAAAAAGAAAAAAAGAGAGAGTGTGAGAGAGATAATAACGTAGGTGATGCAATTTTATCATGATTCTCCTTATCACAAGCTTATAAGCAAGGGCAAAACCAGAAGTTTGAAGATAGAAGAGCCAAGATTCAATCAAAAAAATAAGGGGGGAGAATGTTTTAATTTTTAAAATATTACATATATTTTTGTAAACTAAAAAAATATTACATATGTTTTTTTTTTTTTTTTTCCTAAACCCCAGCCCCCCTAGTAGCGCCCTGATTGTAAGAAGGGATCACCCAAAAGGCTTGAGATACACATTTTCACATATACTCCAAACACGAGAAGCGTATTACATCAAGTTCAAGAACTTCCAATTTCAAGTTTGCACTTCGATTTCAAGCCAAAGCATTGGCGAGAGTCTGCTTATTTACATCTAGGTAAGGTCACATTGTTTTTTGGGTTTCTTTGTTTAAAAAAAATTGTTAATTTAATCCCTAATAAAGATCAGCCAACCATAATTAAAAAAAGAAAAAGAAAAGACAAAGTGAAGAAACAAAGACCTCCTCTAGCATTGCCAGCTAGAATTCTCAATGATCATGAAGGTAATGATCAAGAGATGTGGTGGTTTACTTTAAAGGTTCATGCAAATGCACAATTATATATAATTCTATTTTTTTAAAATATGAATAAATTCTTAACGATTCTACACTATTAAAAAAAAAATATTTTTATTTTCAATACGATCCACGCTTGAGAAGAGAAGACTCAGGGGATGCCTCTTTGTTTATTCGCGATTTATACTGTGAAATTGTAATCCTAACAGAGAGAATGCTCTCCTTTTCTTTATCCTTTAATTTCAGCGCACAAAACTTTTGTGTACAGGATGCTTCTATTGAGAGCTTGGAATAGATTAAAAAAAAAAAAAAAACCCTTTGGAGGGTTTATATGGAAGCCTACACTAGAGTTGTGGATAAACCAAACAATTACCTAATTTATGGAGATAGGATATGATGATTATGTCAGATTGATTAGTTGCTGATCAAGAACATTGGTACAAGCATATATATAAGTTACTATATATATCTCAATGGCCCAATCAAATCTGTTACTTATGCCTCCATGTCATTTGTTTGTTTAACAAAGTCACCATAAGATAAATTTATTTATTTTACCAAGATTTTTATGTTACTATTTTAATCACTAAAGTTACCATTTGGAAGTTGTATCCCATGTAAATTTCCTTAAAGGGACCATCGAAACCTTCAATTACAGTGAACAAATAGAAAAGATATTGATTACCATATATTTTACTCACTAAAGTTACCAATTGGATGAGCATTACTAGATATTATTTCCATTTTTATCAAGTAAGGATCCCCTCTTATCTACATAATTAGTTGACGTGCAAAAGACAAGAGAGAAAGACAAAAACAAAATATTAAGTCAGTATATTCTAATTAATTAGTGATACACCTAAAATATGATAAATAAGTTATAAAAATAGAGTAATATTTAATATTTTTCTTAAAAAATTGTACGACTCTATCTCTGGACCGAGCACTGCGGATACTTTAAGAAGAAAAAAAGAAGAGCACCGCCGCGGGGCCACCACCACACCACCCCTTACATTTTATTACACTCGACGGCACTAAGTGTTGTCCCACTCAGAGCCGTGACTACATCCCTAATTGTGTGTGTGGTATATTTTTAACATGACCCAAAAAAATAAAAAAAGTAAAGCTGCACCAGTCACCTAGCTAGTCCAGATCTATAGACTATACTGAATTAATAAAAGGGTCAAAACCATTTTAGTCCCTGAGATTTGCTCTAAAGACCAAATTGGTCCCTCAGGTTTGTAAAAAGACCAAAGAGGTCCCTCCAATTAACTTTTGTTAGTCAAATATTAATATTCAAAGGGTTGACCGAGTTAAAAGACCATTATATCCTTAGTCAACATATATTATAAAAGAAAATTACAATAAAAATCTAAATCAGTCTAAAAAAAACATAATTCGTGTAAGAAAAAAAAATAAAAACTAAAAAATATCAGTTTAAACATAAACAAATTAAAGTTAGTAATATATCGTTAAAAAATAAATAATCATGATTCATCCTCTTTTTTGGTCGGTACCCTCGCTGTTAATTATATCGATGATGATTGTTCATTTTTTAACGATATATTACTGAATTTAATTTGTTTATGTTTGAACTGATATTTTTTAGTTTTTGTTTTTTTATCCTACGCGAATTATATTTTTTTTAGACTGATTTAGACTTTTATTGTAATTTTCTTTTATAATATATGTTGGTTAAGGATATAATGGTCTTTTAACTCAGTCAACCCTTTGAATATTAATATTTAACTAACAAAAGTTAACTGGAGGGACCTCTTTGGTCTTTTTGCAAACCTGAGGGACCAATTTGGTCTTTAAAGCAAACCTCAGAGACTAAAATAGTTTTTGCCCATTAATAAAAATGACATTTGCTTTATTTAGCAATATCACAATAGCTTTAACGAGGACTAATAATGGAGCCGAAAGAAGGCATTGATCATTTCTCTTGACTGGGTCTATCTATAATATTTATTACCTATTGAACTTAAAGACTGCCTTCTTATATATATTGGAATGAGCTATAAGCCGACAAGGATTTAATTATATTAAATAACATTATGAGAAAGATTTAATTATAGTAATTGTCTATATTATTTTATCATAACTGTATATAATTGTATGAATAATTCATCATCATTTGATCATCTCTTATAATGTTATTTGATATGAAAAGAGACAAGTAACTTAGTTAAATAATTGCAAATGAAGAATATTGAAAGAGAATGTAATAATGTTGTCATTAGCAAATAACGTGCAAATTATATTCACATGAATTAGCCCTAATTTTTTCCACTATAACAAGTACCGTACAATATAATTAGAAAGATTCAAATTCGTAATTTATCGCATAATAATGAGTAACATTACCAGAATCAAAGCCCTACTGGCATGCAGGAAAATTTATTTTTACTATCATGTTTTGAAGCATAATACTCTTTTCATTTTTACCGATGAAGCGTATCGATCGTTTCACCAGCATCGTCGAGTCTGCTTGTGATATGATGCATTGAGTGTTTGCCCTAAGCCTATGTTTGACGTTGGTCAAAGTACGTGCATGGGCCTACCTACAGCGATAATGTGATCATAATAAATGTGTGCGAAGTAGCTTGCTATTTATAGACTCAGCATAATTTATTAAAGTTCTAATCAATCAGACTATGCTACACTATTTAGCTCCAGTTGGTTAAGATCTTACCTTTAACTAATAGGCATTTGGTCTGGTATATCTCTCGTTGTAAGTATGAGAGATTGTAAGATTAATACTTGTGGGTGATATTTTTTAAGTAATTAAATAAAAAAGAAAAAAAATCTTATCTTTAGTATTTTTTTTTCTTTCTTTTTTTTTGGTATCCTCTTGAGTGAAAGATTGGTCAAGAATTATATTGGAGGCATCAAGTAGAGATTCTTCTTTTGCACTCTTCAATCCATTTTGTTTTACTGGAAAAGAAAATGTGTATTTCTTTGCGGGAAATTAAGTAATAGGAATTAGTATCTTAGGAAGTAATGTTTTCACACCTAATTGTGATCACATTAGGATTACTCATTAATGGTTGATCAAATTTGATAGATTCGCCCTCTAAAACAACATTGACCGAGAAAAGAAGCCGATTAGTAGTACAGGAATGTAGGAGAAGGGAGGAGGTGAATTTGCACCACCATCCAAAGAGCACAAGATTTAACTGACAAAAAAAATATAAAAAAGAGCACAAGATTTTGTGCAAATATCTTAACTAATATTTTTATTCGGCAACTAATTAAGAAGATTTTTTTTTTCTTTCTTTGCTTCACTTCGAATTAATTTTCTCACGAATAATTCCCTACATAAGATTCTCCTTAAACAAAGTGCTTTCCCAAGTAATTTGCTCTTAAATTGAAAATCATACGCCACTTGCCGGATAAGAACCGAAGCTAGAAAACCACAAAAAAAGATAAAAGAAATAAAATATAACATTTAATTTGAAGTAAAATTCACGAGAAAAGTTGAGTAGGTAATTGAAAAAACAAAAAGTAAATAAAAAAAAGGATGAAGTAATTTAGGTTGTCTCATTTTTTTTTTTTTGAATAACAAGGAAAATCCAACTGGCGAAACCCTACCACCAAATTAAAGGATTAGGGTGTCAATAAATAATTATATCATACACTTGGCTGTCTAGTTGTCGGCTAACTATTATGCAGCCCTAACATCTCTACACTTTTAGAAGGACGATTTATTAAGCAGCAAATAATTTCTCTTTGTCGATCCTCTGTATGAATTGTTCCACAGTTATTTATAGACCAAGCCAAGCACAATTGATGTCACACATTTAAGTGTATGAATATCACTTGTTATGTGATTGATTTTGTTTTGTAAATGTGAATCGTAGGATTGATAGACAAGCCTAAGTTGTGTTATAAATGTGAATCGAGAGATTCAATGGATAATTATCGTGTATAGACACATGCCTACATATGATAATTTTAACCATCTAAAAATTTATTAAAATCGAGTCTAAGTAATAATTTTATTCTAGAAACCAAACCTACTTTAAACAATGCGAGCTGGCCTCGGTGAAATGGAACATCTAAGGTCCTTCGTTTCATTCACTATTCAACCTTGAAATAATTTAGTAAGGACCCTTTATATACGTGTGGATGAACTGGGCACAATGTTCCTAGTTAGGGTTTAGACCGACCCAGCTTCATAGTAAAGGCCATAAGGAGGCCAGCAAAGTTCACCAAGGTGTGTTCTTTTGGGGAAGTGGGTCCAGAGTTAGATGTTTTATAACGTTACGACAGAATGATAGAGATTTAGTGATGGTGATTATTTATGTAATTATGATAAAATAATTTGATATATGAAATTATTTTATATCGACTTTGTAAAAAGGGTTTATTACCCGGTTAATCCCTTATTTTTATTTGCATTGTCTAGTTAGTCTCTCATTTTTAAAATGACCATATTTATGTTAGTCACTTATCTTTCACTTTGTGCTATTGTTGGTTCTTCCGTTACTTTTTTAACAATTTAAACATGTACAAAGCATGTGACTTATTTTTTTGAGAATAAAATCGTCAATAAAACACATTCATCTCTTTCACTTAACCCCTATACCCGATTGCTAATGGTCAAAATCCCTAACCCCTCTCATTTCCCCCAAATCACTTCACTCTTGTGTTTGTAATGTGGCCCAAAATGACCAAAGCTTGGACGACATACACTACAAATTAGATCGATATGATCACCTACTCAATTGATAAGCTTGTTTCTGTTTAAATTTACTGTATTTCTTCTTGGCATATTGCAAGCTGGACTTCTTCACACATATGTGGAGTCGCTAATATTTCTATTCTGTCTAATTTATAGTTTTAGTTCTTTTTTTCTGAAGGGTGACGTAGAAATAGGAGAGAACGATTATTGGGCTAGAGGCCGCCATCGCAGTAGGTGGCGGTGGGTGGCGGATAGAGGCTCCGTAGCTGGGGTGTAGGGGAGAGTGTGAGAGAAAAATAAAGGATGAGTTGAATTGAGATGAAGGTGGATGTGTTGTGGAAGAAGAAGAAATTGAAAAGAAAAGGAGTCGGAAATAAATTTTTTAAGTCCCTTAATTTTAACTATTTGTGTTTAATGTTATTCCTACAACGTTAATAATTTTCAACGCAATTAATACAGAGTCGCTTGAATAAAATCATTTTAAAAATTAATAACTATTTTAGAACAAAAAGACATTCAATAGTCGAAATATGGTTGACAAAATAATTTATTGACCCATGAATTCGAAAGATATTTTATAATGGGGATGTCATATTATATCTAGTTACTTATTTATATAAATAACTCGAATAGATTAAGGAAATTATTAACGTTGTAGGAAATTATTTATATAATGATTAACAGCATAATCCCTAACCAAAGTGAAAGATCATTTTTGGGGGTAATGATAATTTGGGGGATTTGGGGGAAATGAGAGGGGTTAGGGATTTTGACAATTTTGGGGTAGCAATTGGGTATATAGGGATTGAGTGAAAGAGATGAATGTGCTTTATTAATAATTTTACCTTCAAAAAATAAGTCACATGTTTTTCACATGCTTAAACCGTTAGAAAAGTGACGAAAGGATCAACGGTAACACAAAAGTGAAAGATAAACGACTAACCTATGGTAATTTTAAAAATGAGGGACCAACCAATCAATGCAGACAAAGATAAGGAACTAACCGGGTAATAAATCTTTGTAAAAAATATGTGTTCAGTTTATAATGACCTGCATTTACTACTATTGTCACCATTGTTTAAACAATTTAGGCCAATTTATTCGGCTCAATATGTTAACAAATCAGTAATTAAACTTACGTCATTACATGATTGGTTTACAATTATTAGATCCCTAGCTCTAATGTAATTATGAGGGAATTCAATCATGGTAACTACAATCGGACTCAAGAAATTAGAAAAAAAAAAAAAAAAACCATTTAGAAGTTTATATGGTGAACCCTCATGTGGGGTCAGGGACATATTTAATATTTATTTTTAGTGAAAACTAAAATCACATAATTTAATATTTATATATAAATAATTTTTTTAGTGAGGACTTAATCACTTTTTAAACTTAAAAATATCTTAAAAATATACATATTTTAAAATAAAATTTCGATGTGGGGTCCACCATCCACAGGTGTGGCATCAAATTTGTGGCACTAGTAATGAAGCAATCCATGCTTGGGTTTGACCAACAAAACATTTAAAAGAAAAAACAAAAAATAGAAGCTGGTGGGTGCGTATGCCCTAGAGGTTCCTCTGCTTGACGTTATTACAGTACCGCACGTGCATGGGGCCTCCCGCAGAAAAAAAGACATCATTGCATGTACGTTTAGTCGCTTTCCATACAAAGTCATGTCATCCCTACCTAGGATTTAATTTTCACTTCAACTTTAGGTCATATTTGACTAGTAAGAAATAATTATATATATCCTATCATTTATATTTTTTTATTATAACTGTATTAATAATATAATAACATGGTAAAAGGGTTCATTTTTCATATTTGACATTAGCTCGTTGCATAACAAGATCTTCCATAAAATAACTTTATTTGAAGAAGCATTAATGTTTGAGAATGTGATAATTAAATAATCGGATTTTTATTTTTGGTAACCACATTATAAAATGTGATTGAAATCTACACATTGTCAAATTTTTCATAATATTTTTCAAAATTGCATGTTACCTAGTGTATTGTTAAACAAATATTGTAGGAAAATATAAATCTTCAAAATCTTGTTCCAATAGAACTTAGATCATTGCACCTTTTGTCAAAGCGCTGAAAAATCGCGCTTTGACCATTTGGGTTGTCAAACATCATTGGAGATCATATTTCCAAAATTTGTTTCTAGATCTTCAAAAAACGCTAGGACAAATGGGTCTTGGTTAAATTTTATTTTTGTCAACACTTTGACCATTTTAGTTGCCAAACATCATTCGAAATCGCATTTTTTAACTTTTTTTGGATTCTCCAAAACTCTAGGATGAACGAGCCTAACTTAATTCTTACCTTTTTTTTCATTTCTTATGGTTAAATTCTTACTTTTGTAACATAAATATTAATATTAGGGTAAACATGAGTGTATTATTGATTTCCTTTTTGTTTTTCTTTCTTGGGGTGGGCACAAGTTTGAATAGCTCAGGAAAAAAGAGAAAACAAATTAATAGCATTCCTCCACTTAGCCAAATAGCATAAGTGGAAATCCAAAAGACAATATCTCAATATAAAATGTTATGCAAAATATAGCTTAAATTTGTTAGATGCTACTCAAGAAATGTATCGTACTTCTTAAATTGACCAATATTTTTAAAAACCTATACTATTTTCGCCACATCGTTACTCGATTATATGAATGGCCAAAATATTTTGAATCGCTGAGAATATGAAGAAAATGAAAAATTAATCTCTTTACAATGACGGCTGAAAAACTTTTAAAACTTTTTAATTCTTTTTAGGTCGACTTCAATTTTTTGGAGAAATTAATTATTACACGATATTCTGATGAGCCAGATCCTAGCAATTTCTAGTTAATAATCTTAGAATGTCGGCTAAATGATTTATTGATTTCATTCTGATTATTTAATCTCTTTCCTCTTATATTTTAAAAACATAAAGAAAAAGATGAAATGAAAATAAGCTCCTTTCTCAACCTCAATTTTCCAAACTAAACCAAATCAAACAAAATCTTAACCCAATAAGTGAGATATGCTACATAAATACGATAATACCACTCATTCTCGTCAAGAGTTGTTTATTTTGTTAGCTCTATATCAATACCCGCAAGATCTTGTCTAAATGTTTTCACTGAACTCATCTTAAGTCTCCACCTACGTTTCGTATTTGCATTTTCTCTTTTCCTTTTATTCCATTTTGTTTCTAACCTCTCCTGTGGAAGTGGGAATCAAGATCGGTTGAACACAGGTAAATATTGCTCTGGAAGACCCTTCTGTACTGTTCACATTTAAAGTCTACCTAATTTTATGCGATTTTAGGATACTTTCATTCTTCTTCCTTTTTTTTTTTCTTTTATATTGTTGTGAAGAGAAAAAAGCTATGTGCAGCAAGTCAGCGGTTAGAAAAGGATGGGAGGACAAAACAATGGTGGAAATTTCCAATTTGACTGACAGAACAGCAAACAAAAATGTGATCGACTAAAACATACAGAATTTTTTTATGAAAGAATATATATTTTTTGCCACATGACGGATTTAAATCGCATAAGTTAGGACACGTTGGTACGCCACGGTATTTATTGTCTTGTAATGGATTTAATGTGGTCCTTCACATTTTCTTGTCATAAAGAAAATTGTTATAAGAAGGACAAAAATGTCAATTTGAAGAGGCTTAAGACCCCAGATCAAACAAAGGAAAAAGAGAAAAGTTTTAAGACCATTAATTTGTTGGATTTCTCAAGCATATAGCATGAGCATTTAATTTTTACACTGTTTAAAGTGTAGAACCACGCCCCACCATGCCCCCCACCTCTCAAAAAACAAAAAAACAAAAAGAAAAGGAACAAAAATCCAAAGAGAAAAGGAATGATAATGGGTTAAAGCATGGAAACAGTGATTAGCTTGTAAAGACATCATTATCTACTTCTTCAGTTAGATAAATATCCCAAATATAATAGTTGCCATGAAAGTTTTGAACTTATGCCTTCCCTTCATAAAAATTATCTGATTATTCATTAATTTAAAGTATGTGTTATTGCTCATACTGCATCACGGAATTTATAATCTTATGATAAATTAAGTCTAATCTTATTTAACTATTTAAGGTAAATTTCTCATCATTAAAAAAAAAAGGGCTGAGAGTTATTATTTTTATAGTATCATCCACATTAGGAATGGTCAAAGCATCTTTTACGTTAATTCAATTAAAGGACTAATGATTTCTTAAACATCTTAAAAAACATTTAAAGTGTGAGAGAGAGGAATTTCATTAATAATCAATAAAGGCTTTGACAAGGTCCCTCGCGTGAAAGACATATTCTTTCTCCAAGTATGTGGCAGTATTTTATCTAGATGGCAACAATGCTTGATAAAATATAGGAAATGGCCATCTTTGAAAAGCTAAATTTTAAACTACATTAATTTACATGGTCTTCAACTATAGGCAATTAATATATCAGCAGATCACACCAATTAGAGAAAAAGGTGAGAATACAAAAGCTTGCACAACTGTTTAACTATTTGGTAAAATGGAGGCCTAATTTTTACTTCGAACTCAGAATTTTTTATCAAAATAAGTCGCTACCTGACTATTCCACCCAACTCTTAAGTGTGGCTTGCACAACTGTTTAGCAGTATGAGAACTTTAAGCTCTTAAAATAAGTACAGAAAAGTGCTAGTGTTATTAGCTTTCTGTTAGCATTACTGGTATAACATAAGACTTAGAAGTATATCTCTAATCTACCTCATCACATATTACTCAAGAGGACTAGAGGCATCATGCTCTCTAATAGTTCATTGTTTATTTGGTGGAATAATTAGGTAGTGACATATTATAATTACAGATTCTGAGTTCGAACTACGGTTTTGGTCCCCCACTGTACCAATAACTATGTACACACGAGGCACGGATCATGTCATCCTCGGCTATAGATCTGGGATCATAATGGCCAACTTACTAAGGCTCATGGGAATATATGAGGAATACCAAGACTTCTCTCTAGGAACCAGAGCATAGGAACACCATGAATATTTCTCAAAACTTGTCTTTTGAGACCTCTGTTCTTGAACTGTAATCAAACATGACAAGGGATTAGTAGTCAAGAAGATATAGATTGAAACGTTGCAACCACAAGGACTTCATTGTAGAACTGATCCTTGATTACTTCAAAGATAGAAGCTTGGTTCTCAGTTGAGGAAAGTATCCGTTACGACAGGAAACTAGTATAACAGCAACAGTTTGAAAGTCATATAATCAACTCAGGCCCTCTACTAATTTAGCAGAAATCATATTCATGACATGAGATATACATTTGAAGCAATTCTCACGCAGAAGCAAGAACTCACAATACCATAGGGATAAACTTTTATGTAGAATCTGAATAATTTGTTTCATCGGGATATCCATTGAGGATTGGGACTAATATTATTCTAATCGGGTGATGAACCCCATAAACATCAACAGATACATAAAGGATACAGAAAGTTTGTGCTGCAAATATCAACAGATACATAAAGGATACAGAAAGATTGTGCGGCAAAATAAATTACGGTCTTCAGATTTGTACGATAAATGTTCAAAAACCATAGTTCAAATTAGAGCTGAGCCTTCTGAATAGGAAACTATGATGCAGCTCTTTGCATAGGCATTTAACTTATGATGTACGATGTCGTACATGCTCTTTTCCAGTTGTGACTTTGGTGGGCCTCTGCCTCTTTCTGCCATCCAGACTGACAGCATATGATCTTTCTCGATAAAAACTGTACTTTAGAACCTCCAAACCTTCGCCACTAATTGTGTACTCGTTTCCAGGTTCAGGAACGCTGAATTCAGCAGGGTTTTGGTTAAAATGACACTCACCAACTTCCAAACTTTCTCCACTTGGACAAGCAGTTCCAGGGACACTGTTTGCTTCCAGGTCAATGAAGGTTGTTGACTTGTCAATTCTGCCACAGTGCAGCAGAATCTTCCCAGAGTCGGAAGTGTCAGCATGCCCTTTTTGTTTTCCCAGTATCAGCTTGTCCTTCCCGGGGCAAGGGGGCTGAGAAATGACTAAACCACCTCTTTTAGGAAAAGAATTGTGGGATTTGCTGAGTTGAACAGGTGGAGCCCGGTTTCTCAAGTCTTCCATCTCCAGAGATCTGAAAGGCATTTGATCTGTAAAAATTTCATCATAAGGAGACAGCAGCAAATGGATCAGCAAATGAAACCACAGTAATAATTTCATTTCGAAGCATATAAGAAGAAGATTCTTACTGTAAACTGAAGATGAAGGCCGGCTCGAGCTCTCACCAGCACTATGAACACCAGGACCTTGATGTTGATGCAAAAGGACTGATCTATTGAAAAAACTTCCTCTTTCATCCGTGCTCAGGCAGGGATGAAAGCCACAGGGAAAGTAAGGTTTTCCAGCAAACCTACTTGCATCAGCATTGGGAGCCGCATTTGATGGCAAGCCATTGTTCATCAAGCTAAGCAGTTGCATCGCAGGTATGGTTTCATTAGAATGAAGATCTAATGAAACCCTCAAACCTGCATGGAGTTCACCTCTCCCAGATTTAGATAAAATCGGCTGTGACTTGTTCTGCATTTTCATCTCCTCAGCCTTTATATCCCTAATTGTCCTCCTTTTATGCTGTGTTTCTGTCCAACGAGCATTTGTTTCTATGTTATTTGACGGGGTGGAATACTTCTGGGAAATGCTGAGACCAAAGGGCATGTTCTCGTTGTTGGATAACCATACAGGTTTTGCTCCTTCCCTTGGCCGTGACCCAGTCATGCTGGAACCAGAAACAGGAAATTGTATGCTACTGGACAGTATTTGTTGTTTCCCTGAAAATGCACTGAACATTTTGCACTTCTCCACATCCAGGTGGCTCAATCTCATTTGACTTTGTTCAGGGTGCGCAAAGTTGATACCGTGTGAACTCGAGGCGACCCTATTAGCAACTGGCACACCTATGCCATTTGATGCATTAGAGTTTGGCATATTGGCGATGCCAGGAGTCTCTGTCTGCCACCAGTTTGCAGGACCATTCCCTTGTGCATTTACTGACCCTGTGATTGTGTTATCAGTCCTCTTGGACAGGTAGTGACCTTCACCTCCAGCCAACTGCCTCTCCAACTGGTTTCGTGCCATCAACTCAACAATGTCCATAGGAATGTCATCGGACAATCCTTGTTGGCATGGCTTTTTAGCTCTTTGATCACTGTGTCTCTTCGATGCTTCCATTTGCCCTTTACTTTCTACATATTTACCTTTCAAGGATGGACCAGAGAAATCCTGCGAACCACATATAAAGGAATTACTAAATGGCATATACTTACACACGCATTACAGATATAACTGGAATCAAATCACACATATATACTGATCACAATGAAATAAGAAAATTCAAAAATCAAAGCAACAGGTGCTGGTGCATTAATACAAACACAGTGTAACATATGCTTATTGCATCCTGGGGGAAAATAAACAAGCTATCAAGATAGCCAGTACGAGAAACTAGTAATAATTAGCTTCACGAAAAATGGTTAACTGGATGAGCTTAGCAACAGTTCTGCTATGTCGGAAGCTTGATATTCCAAAGAAGGAAGTCCGAGTAATAAAGACAAGACACACACACACCCACACAGAGGGAGAACCTTAGTACCCTTTTCCCTTGCCATGTAGACCCTCTGTTCTCAAATACAGCAGAATACTTCTGCTTCTCAAGTGTGATGCCTGTGTTATGTCCAATTTTTTGATTAAGATCCCACGGTAATCCTTTTCTCACAGACTGACTTGGTGAGGGATTGTTTAACAAGTTCAAATCTCCAACAAGATTTTTGTCTTTCCAGTTAAGGTATCTACCTGGTCTATCCTTCTGCTGAAGAAATAATGCAGCGGTCACTGAAATGTTATCTGTAGCAGTTTGTTCTGAACTCAGAGGCCTGCCTAGGGAAAGATCGAGGCCTACTTTGGTGGATGCATCATTTTCTGACACAGAATGATTTCTACTGGAACCACTGTGCATTATTTCTGTTCGGTTTACTTGGGTTGGAACTTCTCCTAAAATGCTATAATTGGCAGTCGGCGTAGATGTTTCACCATTTTCAACTTCTGGCCTCTTTCCTTTAGACAAACTAAAGCATTTCTCATTTTCTGCTCTTCTGCAGGCGGTAGAAGCAACATCTATAGTATTAACATGAGTACTGTCGGCATGAATTGTTCTGACTGCCTGATCATCATTGATTTGAATTGGGGTTTTCTTCTTCCACGATGACGGAAGCCTGTCATTGTTATGCTTAGATCGGTGACTCCCTTCTGTTTCTGAGTTAGAAACTTCACTTGTCATGTGGGGTCTTTCCGGAATCATCCTTGATGACCTCGCCTTTTTAGATACATTGGTAATACCCCTTATCACTAAACTGTGGGAGTCTTCATCACAGTGCTTTCTTTTCGTCAAAGGACTCTGCTTGTCCTTCTCGACATCTTCACTGAGAGCCTGAGCCTCTGGAGCAACACCAGGTCGCACTCCCACAGAGGTAGCGGCCATTGCATTAGATGATGTATGGTCTTGATCATTGTCCAAACTGTCTTTTTTATTCATCAGGTCGGCGAGCAGGCGCACCTTTCTTATCTTCCGACGAGGCAAGCCATTTAAGTCATCATTTTGGTGACGATGGTCAATGCTCCCAACTGATATCTCATCACTGTCCGTTGAAGAATCATCATGTTCTTCAACTTGAAAGGAAGGAGTTATAGTTGACTGAGCAGCACCAACTTGAATAGGATCGTCAACAGTATCATTAGCAAGTACAGCAGATGCAACTGCCTGCTCATGCTCAGCCGTATTCTTTTTCTTGCTAAGGCAAATTTTAGCAGAACTTTTCTCTTTGCCCTTTTGGAACTCAATTGGAGGGCAGATGTCACGAGCATCAGGCAACGTAGTATTTCGGTCTTGGCATTCAACCAATTCATTGTTGTTCAATCTCGGCGATACTGTTTCAACATGGGCTTTATTATTAGCAAGGCATAAGAGTACATAGCAGCTTGAAAAGGAAAAAATCTTTTGAAATAGATGCACAGCTTTTGCTTATGTTATGAACTTACCAGCATTATCTGTATATTCTTGAGAAGGTGCAGACTTAGTAAGAGGTTCTTCACAAATTTTCTGGTTTCCAGTATTGCCTGATCCATTCACATCACCTACACAATTTGTAGGAAATTTCTAATATCTATATGGAACTCCAAGGATTGAGCTAAAAAAGAAAGCTAAATATAATCTTAGTCATTTCTTAGCTGATGTTTACCTGTCAAAACCATCTCTCTGATATCAGCACTTTCTTCTTTACTGTGGCCGGATGATGATGCACAATTCTTATCTTTGCTTTTATGAGGTGAAGCATCTATACAACTTTTTCTTAAGCTGCATATTTCCGTTGTTAAATTCTGCTGCATCTCAGATGGAGTTACTGTAGCATTCTCCTCAGCAGGCATGTTCACACCGGTGTGATCAGATAGCAATCGATGTTGGCAACTTTTAGAAACTTTCCTACCTCCTTTTGAAGGATTCCGGCTGCAAATCTCTGAAATGCAGTGTTTGCAGCGCCAATATCTATATTTAGGAACTATCAATGGAGGAAGTTGCTCCTCCAAATCATTTTCGTTTGTATCTTCTGATGCAAAAGGTGCACAAATCAGTTTGTTTTTCTCTCTCATTTCAGCTACATATCCACTGCATCAACAAGAAGAGAGAATATCAAGATATCTTAAACAGATAGCCGAATGTGAAACAGTCCAGACATACAAATACAGAAATTCTCATCCTAGTCCTTATGATTGCAAAGTTGAAGTACATATGACTCATCGATTTCTTCATTTAATATTTTATCCTTCGAGATATCTATTTCTTGTATAGAAGATGCACAATTTGATGAAAAACATATAGCAATCAAATATATGGCCAGCTTAAGGATTATTAGTATAGTGCCGGACTCAGGTTGTAATCAGGTTGGTCTTTCACTTATGACCATAATATCATATATGAAATGAGCTTACTTAAAATTCACTGCCCAAAGGGGTCTATGCATGTTTTGAGTGCATGTGTCTTTGGATTTGTGTGAATGGGAGGGGGGAGGAGCGACACTAAAAAGAGGATTCTGGACATCTCCTTGTTAGTTTAATTTCGTTCACTCAAACCCTTCCTAACATTTCATAAGCCTTTTTTTATGTTGAAAACTGTCATTGATAGAAAAAAGAAGACTAGCATTTCATAAGCCGCTGCAAACATATTCTTCACACCTATATAACGTCTAAAATTCAAGTTTGCATCCAATAGATAATAGTCAATAGTCAAGTGCCTTTAGTTTTGAAAGAACATAGTAAAAACTTTCACAGCTAAATCAAATGTGCTACAACTAAAATTTTGGATTGAAAACACCATCAGTCAAATCGATCATGCATCATAATAATAGCAAACTTCACAGCTAAATTAAATGTGACACATTGGATTGATAACACTAAAAGTCAAATGAATCATGCTTCTAAACACAAATGCACACTACTCACGTTGACAAGGCAGCTATAGTCCTAGAAAAAACAACATTTTCTAGTGCTTCTACAACTATAATTGACAACTAGAACATCAACAACAATATCAATAACTAAAAAATACTATTTATTTTGACCAAGATCGTTGAGAGAAAATAAATTTATGTACAATGTCATAAAAGGTTTACCGCATAGAAAAATGTGAAAATTTTTCAGTTTCTTCCTTCGGCACAGCAAATGGGAGGTCAAGATATATATTATCAATCTCTACTAGTGATCCTGATGACTTGTCCACGAGATTGGCTGAGTCGCTTTGCTGACGACTTTCTTCTGCTGCAACACTCTTTTCCATGTCAAAAGGTCTGAAAACACACATAAAATGATAAATATCGTGTTAGGATAATCAATTTTAAGCATGGAAATGTAACACACAGTAGAAGGTGGGAATCATTACTGAATCTGAAATCAAAAGATACAAAATCAGCACACCTAATTAACAAATAAAATTAATTTATTAATATTAATTGTCATTAACGATCCCAAAGGACATGCAAGTAAAGTTACACGGTCAAACGCCGGATAATCCGGAGAAAGAACAAGGCGTTTAATGGGATAATTATTACATGATTACAAACAAACTAAGCCTCATTTGTATATCAAAATTAAATAACCGAGCAACAATGCAATCATATAATGTATATCTTCATATATATGAACAAATATTAGAAACCCTAGTTTAAAATGACAACAAAATAAGATTAACATCAAGAGACTGTTTTTGCAATCCACATACGATATTAATCAGCAGCTGGCATGAAAACAAATTATAGACTAAAAAATAGACGGTAAAAGTAACGGAGATAAGTTAAAGTAACCTTAGGGTTCTTTTTCGTGAAAAATGCTCATCCATCATCCCACAAGACAAATAAAGAATAAAGTTACATCTACAGTTGAGCAATTAACATAAAACCCACAAAGCACATTCAAGCCCCCTAGTATAAAATCCAGACCATACGGATTAATCTTATGAACAAATCTAACAACCCCAAATTAGGGTTTGTCTTTTTATCGATAATTTCAAGGACAAAAACCCCACTTTATACACAGCAAAAAATTAATAAAGATTTAACCAAAAATTTCATAAGCTACCATACAAGCAGAAATAAAATTGAATCCAGAAATGGAAATGAATTAAATGGCCAAAAAATGAAGGTACAGATCAGCTTTTACTCAGCTACATATAAGGAAAATTTCAGCTCAAACTAAGATAAAACTTCTCACAAATCAAACACAGAAGCAAACCATTTCCACAAAAAAAGAAAATGAAACAATAGAACTAATCAGAAATGAGAAAACAAACCTTTTCATCAACTAATTAAATTCAGATCAAAACCTCAGCGATTGACCCACAACCGATGGTCCGCGGCCGGCAAAGAAACGGGTATCGTTCAAGAGACAAAATAGAAATGAAGCAAGATACAAAACCCTTGTGGGGTGATTTACGCGGAGGCGTGAAGAATTTGTGGGGCGAAAGGAGTGAAACCCTAAACGTTTTAGGTTTGAAAATGTAGAGAGACAGTGGGTGCGTAGAGAGAGACAGCTAGGAAAAAAATATTGTAAGAGAGAGCGTGAGAAATGACTCTGAAATGTGTGTGGGTGAGTGTGTGTATGTGTGACAGTGCATTGTATTTATAGTGTGGAAGTGTGTGACTGTATGGGCCTATCTTTTTACCATAGTTGTCCTAAAAAATTGGTTTTTGGTAAATCTTATGTTAAATTCACACAATATTACATTAAATTATGTGAATCAGTAGATTTTGCAAAAGAGAGAGAGACAGCTGACGCCAATCAGAAACTGACATCGAGGCAGTATGGTGGGATGCTTATCACCATCCACTAAGTCCATTTTCAAACCCTAGTCAAGTACAAGTCTCACGCGTTAATTCACGCGCCATTTGGAGAGTGCTTTACGTCTTGGGGGTTGAAAGATGCCTGAGAGAGCACTTATGTTGGATGTGATTGGAGCGTGTGAGGATAAGCGCGTGAAGAAAATACTAACAAAAAAAAACCCTAAAAAAATTCTGTGGTAAATAAAAAAGAAAGGCGAGGTGGGGATAGCCCTAAGGGCTAAGCTAAGGCTGAATTGAATGGGGTTGGAACAAACTTACTAAAAACGAAAAGAACAATTAATAAAAAAGGTAGGTGGGGCATTAAGGTGCTTTAGGGTTTTCAGCATCTTATTCTGATTCAGCAAATTTCATTCAATGGCCGTTACAAAATGGTAAGTAGAATTTATAAAAAATTTCTCTCTCTGTCTCTCTCTCTCTCTCAATTGTTTCTTTTCATTTATTTATTTATTTTTATTTCTACCATGAATAAGTTCACTTGGCAAATTTAGTTAGGTGATTTCCTCTTCGAGCATCAACCTACTTTCTTTTTTATTTTGGCTTTATTTTACCTTGACAATCATACTACATTGACTGTAAAAACTTAGTACGCATGACTTAAATTTTGAAATATGATTTTTTTTTTCAAAGATTGTACATATTATTCAATTTATTGGATAAATATTTACTCCTAAAAAATGTTGAGAGTTAGAAGGAACAAGTCCAAATCATGCTAGCAATAGATGCAAAATCCATACAACAAATTTCATCCCATTTCTGATTCACGTATTAACGCTAAAATTGAATGTTTCTCCAAAATAAATTTTGGTTAGTTTCATATGTTATATTAGGAAAAGTATTTCTATGTAATAAGTATGGCCTTATCCCAATGTAAGTCTTGTCAAATAATATTACGAACTGAAAGGCGGAATCTACGGATCTAAAATTTAAAGGTAATTATTTTTTAACCGTTAAAGCTTAATCTACATTATACGTAGCTTTTTGAAGAACTATTTGACTAGAGTAGTAAGGTACTTCTACAGTCAAATCATTGATCTTATAACTAAAGTACCTTTCTATACAAGAATCTTATAAAAAATTATTGTCTTCTAAACTACTTCTTCTCAAGTCAATTTTTTTGTGAGGAAATGTGCTATACCTTGTATATCTACACTGTTCACCAGTAATTTTTCTTGTAGCTTACTCTACTTATATGTAGAGAGTGGAAATGAAATATTCAAGGCGTTAAGGTATTCTTTGAGTACATCTCAACTTAGTATGGTATTACACTACCCCCTTGTTTAGATTGAGGCAATTGAGGGGAAGGGGAAAAAAAGGGAGGGAATAGGAATTTTTTCCCTTGTTTGGTTTCAAAATTTTTAAATGGCCAGGGAGGAAAATTGAAGGATACCCCACACTCTGTATTTATTTTATTTTATTTTATGCCCAAATTGAGAGAAAATAGAGGGAAAGGAAAGGGTGAGACACAAAAAGACCAAACCATCCCTTAACTTTATACAAAATTCCAAAATTGCCCTAACTAACAAAAAGCCCTAATCATCTTCATTGTTTTGCATCAGTCGCTGCTTCAGTCTTCCTTTTGAGAGCCCATGACAACATCATCGATGACGGCTTCGTCGTCGATTAATATGGTGGCATTTTCGACCACAAGGCCGAAGATGGTGGTGTTGTTGAGTGATATCTAAGGCATAAAAAAATATGGAAAAATCAATCACATAAAGTAAACTTTTTTTAGAATAAATCACCAGACAAAGGATTATATGATGCCTTAGCTAGGCTCTATTTTTACCAAAGAAGAAACCATGACTAAATAAGAAATGTGGAAAACATTAACTACCAGAAGTTGTCTACGGCCGCTAGCTAGTATGAGGAATTTATTCATTTTAGAATCATAGATATCAATTTGAAAAATAGAACTATGGTCGTTAGCATGAGAAATCTATTCACTTTAGAAGCATAGATATCAATGACAAATGTGGAGTTTGATATAACTTTGTAGTTAAATATTGGTCTATTTTTCTGAGTGAAAACTTTACTTTTCATAGCATGTACATATGTATGTATGTATGCCTACAAAAGTATATGCATATAAGTGTTGTAAAGGAGACATAGAGGAAAGAACAAGAAAATAAGAAAATAAAAGAACATAAGGAAAATGGGTGAAGAAGAAGATAGATATAATAGTTACCAATGGAAAGGGAAAAGAAAAGAAGAAAAGGTAAAAAGGAAGAAGAAAACAAAAGAAAAAGAATATAACAAAGGGTGTTTTAGTTGATTTCAATATACAAAATTTTCTTTTCTTGTCTTTAAATTCTTCTTAACCCAAATAGAAAAAATCATAAAATTCTTCCATTTCCTTTTCCTTATTCTTTTTGCTATTCAAATAATAGAAGTTACTTTCCTTTCATTGATTTTCTTTCCTTTCTTTTTCCTTGTGAATTCAAATACACCTTGTAGGCTTTATCTCAAAGTGGTTGTTGAGATATTTATAGTATTCTAGTGAAGTATATATAGTCACCAAGAAGAATGTCATGGCCTAACTTGGTAGAAAGGAAATCAAACGGTTCTATTGCTAAGAATTAGATTAGCTTACAAGCATATATTAATTAGTAGATAGAAAAACTCTACAAACTTTCATTATTCTTATCCATTCTCATCTTTGATTTTCAATCATTGATTGTGTATTTATTTGCGAACCTACTGTGTATTAGTGTGCATATATCTTAGTTATTCATTATTCTCTTCGATTCTCATCTAAGTACGTAACTGGATAAAGTTTTAGGCGCCAAGTGGTTTACCCGCTACTCCTCCTTCAGCATTATACTAAAGCCCCAAGGCCATCTACACTTGATATGTTATATGCATCATTGTTTCATTATTCTCTTCATATCCACCATACATAATTTGTGAAATTTAACAAGGACACTAAATTTTGGTTGCAAAAGACAATATATTTGCCTATTCAATGTTTTCTAGGACCATGAACTTTCTTTTTCAAGTTATTTCATATTTCATATATTGCAAGCTGACAAATTTATTTCTATGTTTCATTAGTATAATAATGTAAAATTTTAATATTTCTCCAAATTATAGGTTGGTTATTTTCATATATACCATATCATTGTAACTTATCACTTTTCAAATAATATGAGAACATACAAGGATGTTATATATATATAGACTAATAATAAACTAAAGAAGTTTTTAGTTACCTCTTAAAGTTTCAAGGAACACATTTTTGATTGTAGAGAGTCTATAGAACAATTCTTTTGCTATGTTTGAACCTTGTAATACATGCTCAACTTGAAAGTTACTGCAAATTTAGTTAGGTTAGCTTCGTTATATACCACATCATGAAAATCATTACTAAGTGAAAAGTATGACCTATCCTTAATTTATGACTAGCCAAGAAATATGAGGAACCATATAAAAATGAGGGATACATACTAATGAAAAAATAAGGAATGATAATTTTTACCCACTTACAATTGAAGGTAATTTGTATATAATTAATTGATGTATTAAACAATAGAAAAATCTTGATAGAATTCAATTGCATTAGTATATTTCTATGGACATCAAGGATAGACGAAGAATCCTTATATACAACAGTTTTCTTGCATTTTTTTAGTCATGTATTTAAAAAATGACATAATGCAACAAATTTTTTTTTTTTTTGCATTAATGTTTAGGCACCTTCATCTTTGGTTGTTTCAATTATAGTTTATAATGAAAAGCGATACTACATGATAAGTATAAAAATGATATAATTTATGCCAAATATATGAGGAACCATGTAGAGCCTTGTTACAAACTAAAGTCCTAAAGAAAAAAGACCCCAATCCCTCCCCAGCCCAGGTCAAAGGTCTTCCCGCTCAGGTGGTTTACAAATAATAGTAATATATAAAAGGCAGGTGAAACATTTTCCTATATCTTTATAAGATACTGTTATTTTGTATTGTTTTGGCCATTGAACTACAAAATGGTTCAATTTGATCATTCAACTTAGTTGTGGCCCTTTTACAAAAATCTATTACAAACCCAACAGGAGCACATGTAATGTGACAACATGAGGATATAAGTTCTTTTAGTTTTTAAACTATTTCAATTTTCTATTCCTTTTGCCATAGATTTTCTTTTTTTGGTTTTATGAATTTCCCCTTTATTTATTATGTTTTCATTTTCTTATGTTCATATTGACAAAAAGAGAGTTGAAAGAGACCACCAAGTTCTATTGCTCCAAATGTTTGACAAGTCAAAATTAACACAGTCGGAAAACTTATAATCCATACACATATTAAATCTATATTTTAATTTTGACAACCCATCTGTGATATAAATAAAATTTTATCATTATTATGGATATTGAGATATTGTTGGAAATCATACTATGAGAAAAAACTTAATCTATAAAAAAGTCAAACGCGAGAAAAATCATATGAAGATGTTTCTTTTTCATTTATTACTTATATGAAGATGTTTCTTTTTCATTTACTTATACACTTGTTAAATATTCTTGGATTTATGAATCAATTAAAAAATTTATTTGTTTTTGTTTTAAATTTTAAAATAATTGTGAAGAGAGGTCATAGACCTACGGAAAATACTAAAACAACCTTTAATATTATTAGTGGAACTACACACTAATTATTCGTAGGTTGTCCATTCTACTATTTATTAGTTCTATTTAGTTTGCATTTATTATTCATCAAAAGATTAATTTATGAAATTTAACAAAAGGCACTAAGTTGTGATTGTAAAAGCGTCGTCTCTTGGACTATTCTAAATCCAATTTAGAATGCAATTCTTTCCAATATTTTTTATTTTTGAAATATTGTTATCTTTAGAAAGGCAAAAAAAATTATGAAAACTTAAAACGTAAATTTATTTGCAATGTATAAATCAGCATAAAAAAAGGTTTTGGGAAATGGACATAGTGAAAGGGACAAGTCCGGTTGACATTCTCCATAGACAGGGAAACCATACAACACATGTTGTGCAATGTTTGATTATATATATATATATATATATATATATATGTGTGTGTGTGTGTGTGTGTGTGTGTGTGTGTGTGTGTGATAACAAGAGGAATCTAAAGGAAGGATGGTATACGGGTTAATAATAAAATAAAGAACGATTCTTTATTTCCCCTTTGAGGTTCAAGGTAAACATGCGTGATAAATATAGATCATTCATAAAACAAATTCTTTCCGTCTTCAAGTGATGTAATAAACGCTAAATTTGAATGTTCCTCTTAATTCAATAATAGTTAGTTTCATTTACAATATACCATGAAATTGTTTCTACATCATAGACCTAGTCCAATTTAATGACAAGCCAAATATTACGGGAACCCCACGATACAGCCACATGAAGAATAGTGGATATTAAACGATCACTTCATTTAAAAATTTAATTTGTTAGAAAAAAGTTTATTCTATTTATTTATTATTTTTAATACGTCTCCTCACATACAGACGATATTTATTTTAAAATTTACACGTAAACACCCATGACCTGATTTGTGATATCCTATTTAATAATTATCTCATGAATTGAACTCGTATGTAATACCCTATTAAATGATTATTTCATCTAAAAATTTATAAAATTATTTATTGTTTTCATGTACGCATGACTATATATTGAAATATAAGGAACATGTGGTTTTAGGTATAGCATCTCACAGAATTGACCCCACCAAAAAGTAGACAACACATAGGAAAAGGCAAAAAGAGAGTTTGGTGGGGAAAATTTTTATAGGCTAACTATTGTATCATATCTTTCATTCTGTGGTTCACTATAACTATTTAAGTGCACCTGAATAAGCATTACAAATTACAAAACATGAACTTGAAAAATAAAGGAGGTTGTTTTCCTAAAAAATGGAAAAGGGAATTTTATATTTAGGTATAGATTACAAACATATGGAAAAACGAAATAAAGAGTAGATAAGGAAACTAAATTTTCATTTTTACATTCCACTTTGTGACAGAAGTATATATGATGAATTCTTTAATTCAAGATATTATCTTTTCTTTATAATTTTGATAGTAATTTCAATAATACTAAATATTGAGTTTCATGAAAAATGAGAAACCATAATATTGAATTTCTAAAAAGAAGATCTTACTGTTAATTTGATAATTTTTGGATAAATTAGTTGACGAACTTAGAAATCACATAAGAAAAGCGGTTTAAGGTAAGTGGTATATAGCTATCTAAAGTATTTAAGTGACACCAAACCCCAGAGAATTGGATTGCATAAGGTGTTCTATTAGGGATAATAATAGGTAGGATTGAAATTTAAAATCAACAGGTATTCAATTGAAAACAAATCAGATACCGAAATTGATGGGGTATCTTTTAGAGTTTGATTTTTAAAAAGGGTAAGCAACAGGTAATTCAATATACTTTAGTATTATATGTTAAAAAAACCCCAAAATCTATATACTTTAATGTTTAAATTTGACAAATATTACAATTACGTAATCTAGTTTAAATCTTATCATCTTATTCTGTATGAGTTTTGATTCATTTTATTTTGAGCTTAGATTGAATATTTTTTTTAAAAAATTAATTAAGGTTACTTTCTATTTAAAGTAATTCTTTTGATTTTTTTCAAAGTAAATGGTTATGGGTACGAGTGCTGGCTTTTTTTTTTTTATATACTTAAGGTTTATAGTTGGTAATTTTTAAACATAATAGATATCCGTTACGGTTTTGGTTACACGTTATATATGTTAAACGATTGAGGTTACAGTTATTTCATTTTTGCGGACGACCAACCTAGTGTCATTCCTATGTTATATGGACCCTAAGGAAAGACAATTCCTTCTAATATGTACAATTAATTTATTTCCATGTTTAGACATGTAATAAACCCGCCTATTATGAATGTTTCTACAAACTCAATTTTGGTCAGATTCGTTTATAGGATATCATGAAGAATATATCAGAACGTGATGACTATAAATAATACCTAATTTATAACCAACTAAATACTATGAGGGACCAGGTGGGAAAGGCTTTATATGAACTATTGGTAATATAAAAGACAGATAAAAAGTTATTATGGCTCACGAATTAAACTACTTTCATTTTGTCCTATTTTTGGTACGGTATTGAACAAACAAATTGTTAAATTCGACCACTAATAGAATCCATCTTGCAGCACATGTGAAGCATGCGACAACATGAGATTTTTTTTTTTTTTGCTAAATCAACGAGCAAAAGATTTCATTAATGACATAAAAATACAAAGGTAGGTCAAAGGCAGATTACAGAGAGATCATAACTTAATAATAACCATTGAAGTTCATGGTAAGACCATACAAGAAAAAGAAGTAACAAATACAAACATGAGGAAGTTCTTTAAGTACTTTTTTTTTCTAGATATTTCAAATTTCCTTCTTTTTTTCTTTTCATTCTTTCCATTTTTTTTAGGGGGAGTTTTCTGATCTTTATTTCTTTTGGTTTTTTCTTATCCTTTCCCTCTATTGCAAAAGAAAACGTGACGACATTTGGTAATGGGATCATAATAGTGGTATCCCTTTCGTAGTCAACACCAAATACAAGAAAAACCGAGCAAGGAGAGTAGATGTCAAGTTTATGAGCTTCAAGGTTTGTAGAGATTGATAATGTCAATGTCTATAGGGAGATTACCCAAAAGTCAGGTGAGATAGTTGAATAACAACTTATTATAATTATCGTTTTTAAGTTTAAATTACGAATTTGACTACCATCGTACCAAAAAAAATGTCTATGGGGAGATTGATAACCTGGTGTACATTAATGCAAAGGTCTACAGCGGGACTGATCGTTTGATAATAGTTGTAGTTGGATAAAAATTAATTGTGTAAACAGTTATAAGACCAGCTTCTCCACAAAATAGTTTTAGAAGTTCTATATACAATGTCAAAATGTAACGATACTTACAGCTGGCCATTTAATCTAATGGTATAATTGTCATTTTGATACGAGATGTCTCAAAATCTATTTTTGTATGTAATATCTTAAATGATATAAAAAAACAAAAAAAAAAACACTCAGTTTTGTTGTGTGTCCGTTACTTACTCCAAAGGAAAAAAGTAATCATTAATGCGTACCATAGTAGGGGGCAGGTGTTGGTCCCCATACATTAAAATATATATGGTCAGAAGGTTTCGAGGAGATAGATTTACTTAAATTTATAGAAAAATAGACAAAGGATTCAATAATAAAAGTCTTTTGTCGGTCAAAAAAATATAATCACATGAAGAGAGTTTTCATACATACTTTTTCTTGAAAAAGCCTATAGTAGGAGGGTTTAGGTTTTTTTAATCATAAAGTTAGTTGAAGGAATGTTTAGAATTTTTTTCATATATAAAGTCATATTTAATAATTATTTTTCCGTGATAGCGATTGTTTGAAGGATGAGTCATGAAAGTAAGATAGTTCGAATCAAATTAAAATATTATTATGTCCCATGTATCTCTTTTACGATTTGCAAATAACCATCATAAAAATTGTGTAGCTATAGTGCTTTTTTTCTTTCTTTATTTATTTATTTATGGTGAATAACGGTGTGTAGTTGTAGCCCGAAACATATAATTGCACATATCTATAATTATCCTACTTATAATATATTGCACATTAGAAATGGACATTTGGGGTGAGTTTATATTACCGATGTGGCTATAGTTGTGATAGTTAGTGACATCAGATTTATTTATAAGTTCATGTTTTGTTAATGGATAACTTTTTAATCAGTTTAGAAAGTAATGTTAATCTCCTATATATTAATAAGACTTACACGTATAAGTTTTATTCATCATATAAAAGACTAACTTATCAGTTTAAACTGATATAATTATAATTTTCCCTTGTCAATAACATTATAGAATTAGAGGCCACACAATTGGGACGAGAGAAACTACAAGCTAAGAAGAATTATATGTTGGTGTCAGATACAGAAAAGACGAGACATGCTTTTTGATGGATAGAACCTCATTGACGCTAATAACGTAATATATAAAGATTTAACAGTTGTGAATTATTAATAATAATTTTATTATAATTACTAATAATTGAATTTTCATTCATATATTGTAATAACATATGAGCGAATTCGTACCTGATTTATCAATAATTCCAATTCAATAATTAATAAGAGAAAGAACTTTGAGATTGTTTTTGCTTGGTGCAATTTTATGTTCAACACATTTACAGAAAGAACATTAATTCTTACTAGAAATGACAACGGGGCGGGGTAAGGGCGGGGGGAGCTATCCCTACGCCTCGTCCCGCCACTCAAAAACTTTCCCCATCTCCCGCCCCGTCCCTGCATTTTATACCCCCGTCCCCCGTTCTGTCCCCGCCCTCAAATCCTCGTGGGGAATGGGGATTATCCACGGGATTTTATTATTATTTTTAAACCTTAAGAATTAAAGTTAATTTGAATCATTCAACTTTAAAATATAAATTAAAGTTATATTAATGATAAATATAAATATAGATCTTAAATAAAGTCTAATATTAATTATTTTTGCAATTAACTAGTAAAAATAATATTACAGTAATTGAGTCTCAAATATTTAAAATAAATTTTGACTTAATCATTGTGTATGATAACTATAATTGAAAAATATCATTTCTTTGTGATAATGAGATTGCATTGATTATTATAATTTTTTTTCTTATCGCATGTCACATATAATATTAGTTGCAATTCTTTAAAATTCAGCTTTAGTTATGTTATTTGAAGCTTTTTGAAGTGCAACTGAAATAACTAACAAATCTCTCAATTCACTATGAACAAATTTGAGGTATTTATGTCAAATGATAGCAAATCTCAAGTTACGGCATGCAGTGGTTTTAAGAATAATTATAAAATTCTTTCAAATAATCTAATTTTTCTTCTCCATTTTATAATACTTTGTTTAATGTTATTTTTTATACTTTTATATGTATAGTTTTAATACATATATAATACTAAAATAATAAAAATAACTATATATATATGCGGGACAGGTTATGCGGGGCGGGAAATGCTTATCCCCGCACCGCACCGCACCCCCGCACGGAGATTAAAAATTAATCCTCATCCCCCACCCCATTCCCTATTTCCCGCCTTAATCCCCGCCCTGTTTGGGGCGAGGGTAGGGTAAGTACCCGCAATCCCTATCTTCATTGTCATCCCTAATTCTTACTACACCTGCAAAGTGCTTCAGAAAAAGTCCATCTTATGGATATTAATCTAATTATTGCTATACTTACAAATTTATTTTGCCCACGAGTTCTAAAATAAATTCTAAATTCTCTCATAAATTTTTAATTTCACCCACATTTTCTCATTACAATTATCTCTACTAAACACACCTTAAAACTAAAGTATATTTTATAAATTGTTTTAACTTTTAGATAATTTTTGACCTCGTGGATATTGATTGAAGTGAATTAAGCATAGGCACAATAAGATTAGGAGATTGAGGCTCTGTTTGTTTGCTGTAAAATATTTTACCGGAAAACATTTTTCGGATTTTACGGTGTTTGATAACACTGAAAAATTGGTCAACCGTAAAATGTTTTCCAGTCAAAAATTGCGGCTGCTTTTTCTTAATTTTACAGTGTTTGGTAACACTGAAAAATTGGTCAACTGTAAAATATTTTCCGGTCAACAATTGCGGCTAGTACAAAATTATGTAAAATGTTTTCATGTCATTTGGGATAAGAAAACATTTTACCGAACTTACCGTACATCCAAACACCATAAAAATATTTTTCAATATTCTATTTTTCAGTAAAATATTTTCTCTCAATAAGTTATTTTACGGCAAACAAACGGAGCCATGTAAAATATTTTATTTTCCAAGAAAATACTTTACACGGAAAACATTTTACACAAGCAAGTTATTTTACGGCAAACAAACGGAGCCTGAGATTGCACATGGATTCATGATCGTATATACGATTATAAGACTCGCGATTAGCGAGCTAAGCCCTTGCCCCAGCATGAGCACAATCATTCTCAACAAGGACGGATTTAGAATTATCGTTCAATAAAAATTAAAAAATACTAAATTTCATATTCATAAAGTACCTAATATTTATAAAAAGTACCTAAAAAATACACATATCTTTTATAAAAATGTGTGATGAGTGGGGGGGGGCATCCGTACATGAGGCTAAGCTCAAACATGTTCATGAACACATTAATTTTAGGGTTAGTATTTTTATCTTCTAAATTTACAAAATATGTAATACCTTTAAGTTTATATTTTCTTAACTTCCAACTTTAATTAAATCAATAGAGGAAAATGTAGAGATTTTCATCCTTAATTGGGAATAATTTGGCCTTACATTTCACAAGCGTGAGTTTGTTTCATGTACGACGAAAATGCAAACCTATATACTTGAAACATCGAACACTACATAAAATCATAATTAGACTTCTAATGCTAACATTGACCAAACATACTCTTAATTTACGTCTCGTAAAAAGTTTTCACGAACTAATTCATGTTCGAAACAAGTCAATTACAAGGCTTAACTTTGTATCAATCACTTGTATCATTAATTGAGCCTTAACTTTTGATAATCGCAACACATTGATCAGTTACACTGGGGCCGAGACATGGTCCAACGATCATGATATTTTTGCTTGGTCCTCTGTGTATGTGAAAAGATCGAATTAGCTCTATTCAAGACTACTCGATCTCTCAAAATTCCATAAATATTTTCACTTTGTATTCGTTCTTCAAATTTTATTCAGTAAGTAATACTCGGCTTATTGTTTGACTTCAACTTGCTTTACTTAAAATTTCAACCACTTATTGTATCAATCACTTGTATCCTTACTTCTGCCTTAACTTTTGATCATTGCAATATACATTAAAATTTTCATTGTTCATGCAACAATTGTTTAAAAAGACGAGTAGAAAAAGATTAAAATGAATGAAACGAAAAAATTAAACAAAACTTTACTTATATGGAATTAATGAATAAAATAACTATCGTTAAAAATAAATAATATTATTAAATCTATATAACCTATCTCATTTAAAGAGATAAAGAGATAAAAACTTATTTAATTTGGTTTATGCGACCATAGCTTAATATGCTTCTCATATGAATTAAAATATCAAAACCCTACATAAGATGCCAAATAAATCTCCACCCTCCACGTGTACACACACAGCAAAATCTTGCGCACTTTGCTTAATGCATCTTACTGTTTAGCGCCAATATATTATATATTGGTATTTTATCGTTCACATTTCCACATCACTTTTCTGATCCAACGGATCTTGACCAACATACAACACTTTTACCGAATCTCAACCGTTGAAATCAAGACTTTCAATAGATACCGTTAGATCGGGCACTGCCCTCAATCTAACCGTCCACTCTTATAGTAAATGGAATTCTTTTTTTTTTTTTTTTTGTCGGAAATCGTAATTGAAATTCAAAAGATCAAAGAGTGAGAGTGCAAAAAGAACTGAACTTCACTTTTCATGACGTCATATCCAGTCGAGTGACGTCACATCCCGGCGAGGATCTGACCTTTGTTGGCTGATTTGTAAACGTTATGATTCTGAAAGAAACTTAGATAAAGAATTGAAGTGAAATTGAGAAATTTTGTAGGTGATGGAAAAGAGTGAGACGGCGGCGGAGTTGCCGGCGAGGCAATTAGATTTCATAGAGGCGAATGCAATACTTCCGGAGCATCCGCAGGCGCAATTGCAATCGAAGTTGCTTGCTTTAGCGACGACGCTGAGAACTCAAACGCAAACGCGGACAGAAGCGGTGGCGCAGCAGCTGAAAACGCCGCCGCGGACTACGGTGACGGAGCGACCGAAGCTGGCGGCGCTGCTAATGCCGCGCATGGCTCATCCAGTTCAACCTCTGCCTTCACGGAGCACAGCGCGACGAGTTCTGTAAGTGTTGTTTCATTAGCGGTTTCGTTTCACTGAAAATTAATTCTTTTTTATTTATGCATGCACACACACACACACACACGTATATATACTATGTGTGTGTGTGTGTTTTGAATTCTTATATCTTATCTTTAATTTTTTTTGTGTGTTTTGAATTCTTATATCTTATCTTTAATTTTTTTTATATTCAAAGTTATGTTGTTTTTTTTTGCTAGATCAGCAAAGCATTTCATTCAATACCAAAATGTACATCAAACGAATCTACTGTTTGGCATTCAAAGCAAGCTTACTACACTAGATTATGTTGTTAATTAGTTGCATGTGAATTAGTTTCTCTTTAAAGGAAATGTTACTAGAAATGTAGTGAACTTTAGGAGGATAATTCAGAAATTTTCAATGAAAAGCAGTATCAAATGATTGTATTAATGAAAATTATAATTTTGAAACTCATAAATATGTGTATATAGACAGTACTTTAGTAATTCATGGAACAGAAATTCAATATTTCACTGGGGATCATATGTAAATCGTTCATTAAGATGTGCTTTCTATCAATTTCAAGGACCTAACGTGTAAAAGGGTACAATGCATAGTGCTCTCATGTGGTTTCTGCAAAGAGTTGATTAATGATTATCTCCTGTGGTTCCGAATCCTTCAAATTTTAAAAACCATGATGAATTGATGATTAACTTCGTAATGTTAGATTTTGAAGAAGAATGAAGTTCACATGGAGACTTTGTGATTGCGAATGAGAAACTTTGTATTCTTTCTATTTACCCTTTTGCTGCAGATTGATGTTTCTCTATTTAAGTTACTTCCCATGCAATCATAGAAGAATTTAACTGATATTTACTCTCTATATGTACATTTTCTGGTATTATATTCCTCCTTTATAAAATGTGAACCCATTTTAGTATTTGGAAGAATTTGTAAAATTCAATCCATTTTATTTGTGTCTGAGAGTGAATCACATGTTCGTTTTCTTTAGCAAGACAGAGTCTCCTCAAGCACAAGAAAGGTGTAATTTTGAAGTGAAGGACAGTACTAGAAAGAAACAAAAGCAATGTAATTGCAAAAATTCTCGATGCTTGAAGTTGTAAGTTCGGCTCTCTTTTGTATGAAAGCTCTTAATTTCTGTACTTCTTTAAATTTTTCAAGCGCAATTTCAGTTTATTTTACTAGTATTGGAACCTCACTAGTCAAAAAGAAATCCCCTCAGTGTTTTCCGCCTACAAGCTATATTCTAAGTTCAGATTCTTATTTGAATAAGAAAATTTACAGATACTTAATCATGCTCTATTTCTTTGAAGTTCTCATTTTATTTTCACCATTGTAGGGAACAAAACAAAAACTGAACCTATATCCACAGAGAGATTGTGAATTAAGATTGATCTCTCAAATTGCTGTGAAGGAGCATCTGGAATTATATACAGGCCATACCTACTTCAAAGGATTCTAATAATGAAATCTATGATCCCAAAGTTCGTCTAACGAGACCCGAGGAAGAAAAAGAAAAGAAACTAAATGAAACAATGGATTTCTTCCCCTTTTTGCTCTAATATTTGCTTCTAACTGACTACTTGAATGATAAGGATGTTCAGATTCCATTTTTCTTTCTTTTCCTTTCATGATATCCTTCAGAGGCAACCGCACACCTTTTCGCAAACAAATACTAAAAAGTGCAAAATTTGGATTTGATTCTATGATGCTGCTGCAGTACCACCATTGAAGTTGAAATGCTTAATGGTTCACCAACCAACTAAATAGTTAATGTGTACCTTTATATCCCTCTGTCCAAAATGGATTTTGAGTTTTCCTTTTTAGGATGTCCCCCAAATTAAATATCCACTTCCAGAATGCAGAGACTTGAGCATTTCAAAATAAAGCTGAAACGGAATTTGCCATCTTTGAAAATAATAAACTGCATAATCTATATTTCTTTAACCCTAACTAGCCCACCATCAATTGTTTAAAAATCCAAAAAGTCGCTTGTGGCTTTACTTGAGACCAGTACCTATATGTTCTACTCTTGTATAAATCAGCTTTCCAAGTCAAAAGTGTGATTTTCAAGTTGGTATGAGAGGGTGATCCAATTTTACTTTATCCTTTTGCTCTTGGATGGGTGCATTTAATGTGCTTTCGAGTAAAAATTTTAGGTTGAACATTTTGACAGTTATATTACATTGTGGAAGTGATTCAGAATCGTTCAATTGGGTATGCATATTGTTGAGTGTTGGATTCTTCATTTATTTATGGATATGAAACAATTTTACCCATACTGATTGACAGGTATTGTCAGTGTTTTGCTTCTGGGAACTATTGCGATGGTTGCAACTGCACAAATTGTTATAACAATGTGGAGCATGAGGCTGTTAGAAAGAAGGCAATTGGAGCAGTTTTGGAGCGAAATCCAAATGCCTTCAGACCAAAGATAGCTACCAGCCCCCAGGGACCAAATGAGGGTGGCGTACGTAATTCAGTCTCACAGTTTCCCAAAAGATGATTTGTGCTTCTGATGTATAATTTCTAGTTTCATTTCCCTTTACACGTTGCTAATATATTATATGTGTGAAGAGTGCAATTTGTGTATGTTTTACCTGAAAAACAGATCTTAACTCAATTACTCAATCACCAAACTTAAAACCTTAATGTCACACTTCTCCTCTAATAGCAATGGTTATACATTGTGTCTGTTGGTTGTGCAAAAATTGAGATGCATCCTTTTCTGCGTATAGTATATATATCCACGATTGAAGTAGTATGTATGAAGATGATTGATGAAAAATTGGAATTAACATGTATTATAGATGTTGTAATTGTTTTCTTGATCATTATTGAAGGTATCCTTTTTTTATACCTTAAGTCAAAGTAGCTGCTCTGTTCCACGTCTTATAACTTAGAAATGAGGAACTCTCTGGTTGAAGTCTATGTATATATTAGTGATGGTCCTAATGGGGAGACATATGATAACTAAAGGTATCTCAGTAATCTTTGGTTGCAGTCTTTGTCATTATGATAACTAAAGGTATCTCAGTAATCTTTGGTTGAAGTCTTTGTCATTGTCAATAAAGCATAAGAAAATTTATTTACCATTTTTTGAGGAGATATGATACTTTCTGATGTTTGCTTACGAAGTACTGCATTTATTCGAGTGATCATGTTTGGTCACGAAGTACTGCATTTATTCGAGTGATCCACAACCGACGAAAATTTCTCTTTTGCCTATCACTATCCCGATGAGCCGAAACCAAAGCTCTTATCATTTTCCCTTTCTTTTCCTGTCACCCTTATCGTCCTTTTGGTAAGTTGCAGTATATATGCATGTCCCTTTTTAACTGATTTAACAGAAAAACAGGTAGAGGCAGGCGAGTTTACAATTGCTGGGAAACACAACAAGGGATGCAATTGCAAGAAATCTGAATGCCTCAAGAAGTATTGTGAATGTTTCCAAGCAAATATTGTATGCTCCCAATACTGCAAATGCATTGACTGCAAGAATTTTGAAGGAAGTGAAGATAGAAGAGCTCTTTATAATGGAGGACATACAAGTACTGGAGTATTCTACCATCAGACAGCCTTTGCAGTCATTAACGGAGCAATTGGGGCTTCTGATTTTGGTTCCACTACACCGATAAGAAAGGGGAAAAATCAGCAACGCATGTTTGTGATGACATCTGATGTTCGATTAAATAATGGTCATGCATGCCAGGTTCTAATTCGCAGGCTCTTTATATAATATTAAGTACTGTCTCCATCTCATGGTGACTTGCAAAATGTCTTACAGGGAGGGGAAAGTATAATCTGTTTTTACACAAGTGGGGATTAAAATGGACCTATAACTTACCTTTTTGTTCTTTTAACTTATAAAACTTTTTAATTAGGAGATGAAAGAAGATTACGGTCTTATATTACATGTTTGAATAAAGTTATAAGGTTCCATTTTAATACATTGGGATGTGATTTAGGGGATTTCCGTAGAAGGAAAGCAAGGCATCTTTTCTGAAAGAGAGCAAAGTTAGAGAGCTGTTGTTGCTTTCTCTGCCTTTCTTTATTTTCATGTGAGAAGCTTAATTCTTTTTTAAATTGGTGAAGTATATTGTAATTTCTACCTATCTATATTATGCCTTAGCTGCCAGCATTACCTTTGCAACTTATATGGCTGGAAACTCATCGGGTCATTGGCAAATCCGTCTTTTGTGTGTTTTTGCTTTTGTCATGCATGTTATGTTAGGACTGAGTGTGAGTTATCCGTGCTCTATTAAAAGCATGAAGAAAAAGAAGAACTAATAATTTGATAATACGAGGTAGGATAGCGAACATGGTATCAAGTTGAGTTAGTCATTAATCAAAGCGCGTTGCATATGGTTCCCATGATGCTTACGTCCAATTCATATCACTGCATGATTAATAAGTCACCACCTTTATCATCATTAGATTGTATATACCTTCAGAGTTTAATGAAGAAACTCTCTTTGGATTGTATTTAACTGGAGAAAAGGGATATTAGCTGGCTAACATGCTAAAGAAGCTTTTCATTCATGTATTTGAGTGTCATGTCTAAGTTTCTGGCTTTGCATTTCCTCAGGTGGTTTGAAATCTGAGATTTTCATACTATTAGTTAATTAACTATTTAGATTACTTTAATTTTGTGCTCCGTTGATCGCGAAAGTACAATATATTCATTATTTCTACCATTAGAACCTTATGACTGTAACAATCCACTTCAAGCTACGTTTTCACGATTTTACGATTATTAATTTTGCTGTTGCTAGGAACCATTTTCAACATCTACAAATGCCACTTCTTCCCCATCATCTGTTGTGTCGTCTGGACCTTTTACTGCAATGACGCTGATTTCGAAATCCACATACAGGTCTGTATTTCAAAAATTGAGGTTTCAAATTCCTACTGAATTTATAGTTCTGATGCCATTGATGGGAATATATGTATGTATTCGTCCTTAATGTTGTTCATGCTAATCATTGAAGGTCACTATTAGCCAATGTCCTCCAACCACAGGATGTGAAGGAGCTTTGCTCTTTTCTGGTCAAAATCTCAGCTGCAGCTGGAAAGACACTTGAAGGTCGCCTGTTGAGTAGTTCTTAGTTTTGAATTCTTCTGTCAAATCTTTTAATCCCTCTACAAAGCATGGTCTGTCTCAGCCTTATTAGCAAGAGATGGATCTTGATGATGGCCCCTTTTGTTTGTGTGCATATTCAATGATGCCCATTGCACATCCTTAAAGTGATATGATATATCTATCTTAGTGTAAGTCTATATCCATGAACCATAGGTCTACTTTTGGAACTACGAAATTTGCTTTTGAAAGCGTTACATTGGCTTTTCAGGGAAGAAGTATATGACGAGCACACAAGAGGAGATAGATCAGATGATAACTCATGCTTCGTTAACTCAAGAGAGTATTGTAAACAAACATGTTCTTCAGGAGTCAAGTGGCAACAAAGAAAATAGACTTCAAACTTCCTCACACGAATCAGATGTAAATGGAAGGGCAATGTCTCCTGAGACACTAGCTCTGATGTGTGATGAACGAGATATCATTTTAACTAGAGATAACTGTTCAACCGGAATTTCAGGCTGTGACAACAATGCCACTGTGACATCCTTGACCGGGAATGGACTCAATCCAGTCTATGTGGAGCAAGAAAGGCTCATCTTGACGAGGTTCTGTAGTTTCCTTAATGGATTCATCATTTCTGGAAGCATTAAAGGTGAGTCTGTATCTTTTGTTTCTTACACTTGCTATTACTTGTGAATACAAGAAACTATCTGTATTCTGGCATTTCTTCTTTCAGGCCTGCTGTGTGATAATAACACCCCATGTATATAGGAGTTGCAAAAGATCATGACCAATCTGTATTGGACTACTTTATAATAATAACACCTCACTTACATATCGAGTTCCAAAATACTGTCTTCAGAATCTCAACAATGGCAGGGACAGAAGCTAATATACTCTCTAAAATTTTTAACATTGTATCATTATCTTACAATAAAGCTGCTTATTCTTCATGCTGTCATGGAGTTACAAGCTTTCTGTTGAACTTGGGGTATTTTAAATTACACAAACTTCTGATTCTCATGTCTTTCTCCAGCAAATCCTTCAAAGAAGGAAAAGAATCAGAAAAAAATAAAAAAGGGTCTGCTACAACTTTATTGTTCTGGATGACCTCCACCCGCTAATTTTAGCATTTCCCTTGCCATACTGGTGGAGTCATTTTGAATTCCAGATCTGCTTGATGAATCTTACACTAGCAGGTTATCATGCCTGTGCTGAAACTGTCTTAACTGGTTATTTTCTGTTTATTCCTGCGTCCTATGACCGGTTTCTAAATATAACCAAGCAAAAGAATTGGTGTGCTGTTAATTAGCTCTTACGTATTCTGACATATGTTGGTAAATGATTTTGGATTTGGTATCTGCATCACCTCAAACCTTAATAATTTGTCAGACTAGCAATTTTTATCAAGAGGAGGTTCAGAATATGACATACATCAGAAATTAGTGAGATGTTATAACATCAAAACTTTATTCTGAAATCTTCGACTAAAGCTGTTAAATTATATAACTTAATTGATATCTGAATCGTGAAACCCTTTCTGTTGTGACGTCTTCTGGCTGATTTAGTGAACTAATTGTATCATTCTGGTTACAGGTAGTAATTGTTCTCCGCCACCCAAAGGCATAGCCGAAAACCTGCAGGCACCAGTGTAGAATGGCATTACAAAATCCATTTCTGGAACAATTCATGAGGAGCTAGTAAGTAATGGTTGAATACTTGAAGCCAGAATGGAAATATCATGGCTTTGTTA
This sequence comes from Ehretia macrophylla, assembly GCA_037974665.1. Classification (NCBI taxonomy): domain Eukaryota; kingdom Viridiplantae; phylum Streptophyta; class Magnoliopsida; order Boraginales; family Ehretiaceae; genus Ehretia; species Ehretia macrophylla. The sequence continues at coordinate 69,365,163 of CM075764.1, forward strand.
ATTTTGATCTGTATTCAGAAGGTTGAAGGGCCATACCAGAATGGAGAGAAACGAGTTCCGAGAACTACACTTTGTGGTTCGACATACGTTTTTGTAACTGTGATATGGCCATAGTTTTGGTCATTATTGCCACAATGACACAAGAAATGTTTCTGTACATAGAAGAACATGAATTCTTTCACTAATGCACTTGTGAAAGTAAGCTTTGGTATTAACCCACCGGGGCAGTTTCTGCTGGTTTGACCATTAGTAACTCATGAATCATTGTGCTATTAACTCTGATGTCTTGCTTGGGACTGCTGAAACCATTCAATGAAATTTTTCTTAACTGGGGTAATCTTACTTGGTGACAAGGAAAAAGGCTTCCATTTGGCAGCTGGATTGGTTTGGCACACATATGTGGTGGGCCCCATAAGCGCACATAGCCAGATGGGTTCGATTGTCGGATGGAAGTAATTTCCTTGTGATAAAGGACATTCCTCTGGGAAAAAAACTGTAGGCCCTGGTATGGAAATACAAATTGCTTTTTTATGTTTATATCCTGGAAAAATTCTTGTATTCGGCAAACGATCATTCGATCTCTGAAATAAAAAGTGAGCCCCACAAATGTGGGGCCCACATGTGTGTGAGAGGGGCCGAATGGTCGAAGGCCACATGCAAGAACTTCCCTATATCTTGATATCCAAAATATTATATACGGTGGATCATATAAATGGCCATTCAAACTTGGCCCTTGTGTTTTATTGCTAATCGAAATGCCTCTCTTTGGTGTTAGGATTTCCCACTGTGAATTAAGAGGACAAGAAAGAGCATTTGTCTCACGTTGGAAGATTCCGGGAAGAATGAATTATTAATATACATGTGTGGAATTAAGACTCTGAGTTATGCTTGAGTTGTACATATGTATTACAACTCATTTGTTCTCGTGACTCTCCGTCTCACAATAACATTTGGCTTATCACATGGTGATGGAGCTTATATGGTGAGCTATAAGGGATCTTTCTTTTTTTTTGGTGCAAGGGAGGATAGAAGCTAGCTAGGCGGGAACTATCCGGGGTGAGAAATCATCCAACTTGTCTCTTTTCAAGAGGACTTAAAGAGGTTCTAGAATGTTGTCAATTTTGGAAGAACCAAACGATTGTTGGAGACTAAAATTTGTAAGTCAATCCGCGCAATAATTTATTTTACAGTAAATATAAACCAATTTATACTTAAGATAGCGATCAAGAATCTGTCTGCAGTCTTGCATCAAAGGCCCAAAGGCCTCGAAGGGGTGGATAGAGGGATCTTCATGTCATCTTATTGTCTTTCTTTTTCTCCACTCTGCATCACGATTTACAAACCATTAATAGATAAGTAACACTCGGGCGTGGGAACATAAATTAAATAATACAAAATAGAGAAGCAGACAGTGGAAGCACGATCTCCAATAATGTAACAATGTGATTACGTAATGATGCAGTAATTTAATTTTTACATTTAATGGTTTAGAATATTTTTTCTTTTCGGTAGAACAGAGATCAAAAGTGATGGTTTGAATTCAAAATTTTTTATCACAATATGTCACTATTTAATTATTCTATCCAATTCTTTGATGCATAGTCTAAATTATTTTATCATAAGTGGATCATCACTTTATCATTATTGATCAACCTAATATTGTCGTTACGTTATAATAGAAACCAAATCCAATATGTCTTGTGATTATAACATATTATTATTTGATCATTTCACTTTCCTTTGATATATGGTCTAAATTATAATTAAATCATTACTTTACCATTATTGATCAACCTAATATTGTTTATGATATAACCCAAATCTAATCTGTCAATGCAAATTCATAAGAGGGGAAGGCACATTTTTCGTCGGTAGTTGATGTGAAGTAGTTACCTCGAACCTTCCTCGAACCGTCCTCGAACCTTCCTTATCAGGCTATTTTTGATAAAGCATAAACATTTCATGGTCATCTTGCCAGAGTTTTCAATCAATAATTGGCACTTCATTGTTTTTTGCCTTTTTTAAATGATGTGAGAACTCAACTGGTGAAATTCGATCACCAATTAATAAATTCTTGAATATAACAGTACGGTAAAGAGTGAAACTTCAAAATAATAGAGAATATTGAATTTACGACCTCGTAAAAACTATATCACCTCACTACTACTGGATCATATGCCAGGTACATGGTACTTGATTGTTTGTTTTTGACATAGAAGTACTAATTCTCATGTCTGGTAGGAAGTTGCATCAGCAAGCAAAACCATGAAGATGGAGTGAGAAGATGGCAAAACTCTACAACTAATGGGATGGGAAATTTCGATGGAATCTAGACATATATGGTTTACATTACTCTTGACCAAACATAATTGTTTACTATATTAGTCTCGATCTAACATAGTCTTCAAGATAATACGTCATCCTCCTCGTAAGCAAATCTTCTACACTTGCGATTACGGGAGTTATATTGATCTCACAAAATACTTTAAAATAATTTAATATATCTAATTTTTAGAATCACTTAATGTCCACATCTTCACCAAATTTTGATATCTAAAATCACTTATCCTCCTCATAACAATACATTGTCCTCTCCTCATGAGTAAATCTAGAATTGCGCAATCGTTGGACTGTACCGACCCCCATAAAATGCTTCAAAATAATTTCATGTATTTTAGTTTGCAAAATCACTAGTCCCATATCTTCACTATTTTTGGTCTTTAAAAGTGCTTGACCGCTATTGATATAACATTCAAATTCTTCGAGAAAGATAAAAAAAATCTGAAACCCAAATAAGCATAGAAGACAAGTAAGCCAAAACAACCACGCAATTTGGAAGTGATCTGTCACACTCATCCTTTATTCTCTTTTCACCGAAAACATCTAATACACATCATCCACAACAAAACCCCAAAAATTGTTATGAGTTGGATATTTATAAACAGTAGCCGTTGGGCATGGTACTGATATTTTGTAAATAGTAATTGTATAGTAATCTCATTTTTTTTCTTCTATAAATAGAAGTTATTGTAATTCATAGTTTATAGTGAAATTAATAGAATTCTCTCTAGTTTCTTTTAATTTTTTCTTATATTATTGTCTTTATAGCAATTATTTTATAACACATTATCAGCACGAAGTTCTGCCGTAACAACAGCGTACAAAGTAATCGATTCAAATTTTCTCAAAAGTACATGTAATCATTCTTTTTAATTGTATTTTGATTATATATATATAGGATCTATAAATTAGACACACATATATGTATCTACATATTTACATATGCATATATATATATATATATATATATATACACGCGCATATAATACTATGTTCATTATCTGCAAGTTGATTCTGGAAGCGTGAGGAATCAAAAATGTTTTCCCTTATCAAATCCATTCATTAAAATATTATTTTCTGTTTTTCTATAGTTTTCTTTTCAAAAAGGAGATGAGCCTACCAGCAATTAAATAATGATATTGGTATTTAATTAATCATGTCAAAACAAATATTGGACCTAAGTTGAAACAAATTCTAGACTTAATTATAAGGATATGGAATAACTTCTGGACTTAATTTTTCATTATTTACAAGAGTGCAAAAATGATGACTTAGACATAATTAATGATATGACAATGAGCTTGTATTCAATATTTCTTTCATTTAATATTTCTTTACATACCTAACATATCTTTGTTGAATTTAACTTTAATTTTCTTTATTTATTTACGTATTTACTTTATTGAATCTAACATTAATTTTATTTATTTATTTACGCATTTACTCTATTGAATCTAATATTAATTTTCTTTATTTATTTACGTATTTACTTCATTGAATCTAACTTTATTTTTTTTTGAATTTCTATATTTATTTACTCATTTACTTTATCTAACTTTAATTTTCTTAATTCATTTATTACAATATATTTAATGTTCATTTTTCGTTATTTAAATATGACAAACTCTTTTATTTTATTATACGTTAGCTCCTAATAAATTGTATAGTTAGAACTCATATCATTTCTCTAAATAATAATAATAATAATAAAAGGCAATTTGACCAAACAATTAGGGTTTGACCCAATACCCTTTTTATTCTTTCTCTTTCTCATTTTCCCGCGTTCTCCACTTCTCCATCATCTTTCTCTCATCCCATCCTTTACCTTCAACACCATAAAAAAAAAAAAAACACAAAGAAAAGAAAGTGAAAATTTTAGCAATGGATGTGTTGATCATGGCGATTATAGTCCTTCAATGTTTACTACTCACGACCCTTACTTTTGCCTACATCTATTTCAAAGTAGGAATTAGAATCCAAATGAGGTTAGAATTATTGTACTAAGGATCTTTACCTCATATATTTGTCATTATAATATTTTAGATGTTTGAATCTTGAGGATCTTTTTTTTATTTGTAGCTCATTAATTGTTTGAGGTTACAAATTTTATCATATCTATCTTATAATTATTTATTGAAGGTTATGATATTATTCATGTGATCTGGTAAGTGTGATTATCTTTACTTACCTTCTTATTATATTTCTTTAGAGTATTTTATTAATATTTTCATTAACAAACTTATTTGTTACTGGGGAAAAATTTACTTCTTTACGATGGTTTATTTTGGATAACTTTTAATTTATGATTTTGGATGATATTATTCATAGGAATATAGATTTTATATTCTCATATGAAGAATAAATAACTAGATGCACATATCATATAGAATGAATATATTATTTATTTCTATGAGAGTATTAATTGTGATTTTGATGATTTCTTATTTATTGGGTGAGAAAAATAAACTTTATCCCCGAGGAGAATAATGAGAAAGAATATTAAGGAGAAATCACTAGAAATAAGATTTCAAAGTAATAGTGATATTTACTTGCAACTCTTTGTCTTGACATCTTTATTATATCAAACAATTCAAAAATGCCAATTTACATATTTTGTTCCTTTGTTTTGAAAACCGATATATCTATTACGCTTCAAGCATGCAATAGACTATATTTATTTATGTTTTTCTCAATTGAAACATCAATTCTATTATGAGCATTTAAAGCTGTTAGATATAACCGAGTCATTATTTTTGCATTTGACAATGCATTTCATAATCAATTTGCAACTTTTTGCAAATGAATAATTTGGTGAACTTTTTGTTCATATTAATTTATACGAGGATCAATATGATAATGCTTTCCATAAATTTCTCATTTTTCCAGCTTTTGTTTTGCTCCCTTGATGCTGAGAATACTAATTCATTATTTAGTAAAGTATGCTATTGAAACATATTCCATCAATGGTCCATATATATAATATTTGACGAAATTTCAAATAATAAATTCTTAGTTTTCTTTATAGACCCATCTTTATGTGTTTGTGGGGGAGCAGTTGAAACATATATTGCGCAAAATATTCTTAGATGATCTTTGAATAATGGGGAGTATATAATTCAATCGGTTGACTTTATTTGAATAAACATTGCAGCATATAATATAACATGTCCCCAAACAAGACTAGACAACTTAGTTCTCAATAATATTGGTCTAGCAATTAGTTGCAAGTATTTAATAAAGGATTCTACAAGACCATTTTGTGTATATGTGTGAGTTACATAATACTCAACACTAATCCCAATTGACATACAACAATCATCAAGTGATTAGGATGTAAAAATTCCTTCAATATCAAGACGATTCTCTTGATTATATAATTCATAAATATTTTCCGTAATCGAATTATGTATATAAAAACTCTTGCAAATGTCATATATCAGGTGGATAGTAACATACATGTGACCATCGTATCGAGACATCTATTAATACCATAAAATATTAAAATGGTCCTCATGATAGAATAAGTGGCCCACATATATCCCCTTGAATCTTTCTCAAAATAAAAATATAGGATTTTTGATATCAATTTTAGTAGGAGATGATCTTTTGGATCAATTTTTATTGGGCACAAATAATACATAAAAATTCATTTAACAATAGAATCTTTTAATTTTTTTAATGATTACCCATTTGAATTTTTAATAATTCTTTTCATCATTACTGGGCTTGGATGTCTAAGGTGATCATGCCAAAGCATAAACTCTTTGGATCAAATATCTTCTAGTTAATTAATGGGTGTTCATAGGAATTTTTCGATAATTCTTCTTTCATTGTCGTTACACCCATATAAGTTATCACTTAAATATAAGAAAATACTTGGATCATTATATCTTTATTCAATTACTCATATATTTGTATGATAAAACCTAGAAAATCAAACAGTGACATAATAATAGCTCTTTTAGAGCATTCAATAAGACTGGTAGTAGAAGAATATGTCATAAACAAATATGACAAGAAAAATAATTAAACATAATATTAAGATATAGATCATCATCCAATATAGAATAATCAATATGATCTATCTTAACTCTTATAATTTTTTTTTCATTCATTGATATTCAAGAAAAATTAAACGAAATATATTGGCGTATTATATGTACTCATCAAATACCCTAATGAACCATATTTGTAGTAAATATCACTATTACTTTGAGATTTTATTTATAGTGATTTTCCCTTAATACTTTTTCTCATTATTCTCCTTGGGGATAAAGTTTATTTTTCTCACCTAATAAATAAGAAATCATCAAAATCACAATACTCTCATAAAAATAAATAATATATCCATTCTATAAGATATGTGTATCTAGTTATTTATTCTCCATATGAGAACATAAAATTTACATTCTTATGAATAATATTATCCGAAATCATAAATCACAAGTTATCCAAAATAAACCATTGTAAATAAGTAATTTGTTTTCCCCGGTAACAAATAAGTTTGTTAATGAGAATATTGATAAAATATTTCAAAGTTATATAATAGGAAGGTAAGTAAAAATAATTACACTTACCAGATCACAAGAATAATATCATAACCTTCAATAAATAATTATAAGATAGATATGATAAAATTTGTAACATCAAATAATTAATGAGTTACAAATAAAAAGAAGATTCTCAAGATTCAAACATCTAAAATATAATAATGACAAAGATATGCGGGAAAGATCCTTAGTACAATAATTCTAACCTCAATATCACATTTGGATTCTAATTCCTACTTTGAAACAAAAGTAGGCAAAAGTAAGGGTCATGAATAGTAAACATTCAAGGACTCTAATCGTCATGATCAATGCATCCATTGCTAAAATTTTCACTTTCTTTTCTTTGTGTTTTTTTTTTTTTTTTTAACGGCGTTGAAGGTGAAGGATGGGATGAGAGAAAGATGATGGAGAAGTGGAGAGTACAACAAAATGAGAAAGAGAAAGAATAACAAGGGTATTGGGTCAAACCCTAATTGTTTATTCAAATTGCCTTTTATTATTATTATTATTATTATTCTTTAAAGAAATGATATGAGTTCTAAATATACAGTTTATTAGGAGCTAACGTATAATAAGATAAAAGAGCTTGTCATATTTAGATTACAAAAAATGAACATTAAATATATTGTAATAAATGAATTAAGAAAATTAAAGTTAGATAAAGTAAATACGTAAATAAATAAAGAAATTTAAAAAAAAATTAAAGTTAGATTCAGTGAAGTAAATACGTAAATAAATAAAAAAATTAATGTTAGATTCAATAAAGTAAATACATAAATAAATAAAGAAAATTAATGTTAGATTCAATAAAGTAAATATGTAAATAAATAAAGAAAATTAATGTTAGATTCAATAAAGATGTCTTAGATATGTAAAGAAATATTAAATGAAAGAAATATTGAATATAAGCTCATTGTCATATCATTAATTATGTCAAAGTCATCATTTTTTACACTCTTGTAAATAATGAAAAATTAAGTCCAGAAGTTATTCTATATCCTTGTAATTAAGTCCAGAATTTGTTTCAACATCTTTGTAAGCAACATAATATTAGGTCCAATATTTGTTTTAACATGATTAATTAAATGCCAATATCATTATTTAATTGTCAGTAGGGTCATCTCCTTTTTGAAAAGAAAATTGTAGAAAAATAGAAAATAATATTTTAATGAATGGATTTGATAAGGAAAAGCATTTTTGATTCCTCACGCTTCGAGAATCAACTTGCAGATAATGAACATAGTATTATATGCGTGTGTGTGTATATTTATATATATGCATATGTAAATATGTAGATACATATATGTGTGTCTAATTTATGGATCCTATATATATAATCAAAATACAATTAAAAAGAATTATTACATGTACTTTTGAGAAAATTTGAATCGGTTACTTTGTGCGCTGTTGTTACGGCAGAGTTTCATGCTGATAACGTGTTATAAAATAATTGCTATAAAAATAATAATATAAGAAAGAATTGAAAGAAACTAGAAAAAAATTCTATTAATTTCACTGTAAACTATGAATTACAATAACTTCTATTTATAAAAAAATGAGATTATTATGCAATTACTATTTACAAAATATCAGTAGTTACAATTTAAACAGTGCTCGACGGCTACTATTTGAACAGTGACATACTTGCAAAAGATGATAGATATATAATAAAAATTATGACAAAATATTACCTTCTCTGAAAAAAAAAAGATGGCCCTGTACGGTACCTACCGCTTTGCCACATATTTTTATCCATCGCAGCAACCACAATGCAGGCTCTTGTTCCCGCGCGCGTCATGCACCCGCCAGACCCAAATTTAACAACGTTGTCAGCATCAAACCACCACTATAAATACTCATCACCTCATCATCATCAACAACCAAGTCCAATCATCATCACACATCACAACAGCAACAACATCAAGAAAATGGAAGAAGAAGTATTCAACCCAACTCAGCTTCGATCCCACTTCCTCCAAGTCCTTCGCACTCGTCGTTCTGCTCAAGGTAACACGAACTTCCCATCTCAAAGCCTTCATTTCATGTTATCATCATATTGGATTTTAGTACTATCTATAGTCAACACGGGTTTAAACGTTTTAGGCAGAGGTTTTATTAGCCATCTGCTATGTTGTATTGTGTGTGAGTCTGAGTTGGGCTGTCACATTGTGTGTGTTTGTGACATAAGGAATATGATTTCCATTTTTCTTTTAATTTAATTTTGCAGTGCCTCTTTCAGTGGAACCTGGAAAGCCTGTGGCCGAACCCATGTATCAAGAAACGCCAAAGCCAGTGCGCAGTGAGGTTGAAAAATAAATTCAGAATCTTCATTTGTTTGCTATTTTTTCAATTATTGATACAATTTTTTATATGGTTTTGGTGCTGAAAATAGGCGATGGAATCTTGTCCAAAAGAGGACATTCCCAATTTCAAGGAACTATTTCAGGAGGAAAACTTCTACTTGATCACAGAGGTGATTATCAGATTCGATATTCATTCCGGGGAAAACCTTGGGTCTGACTCAGCCGGACATCCATCCCACACACATTGAAGGATCCCACACATTTGGGGCCTACCATCAATGTGTGAGCAGTTTGGGTCTGGATGGCCGGACCCAAGTTTTTTCCGTCATTTGTTACATCAAGTATTACTCAATTAGCAGTCTAACTACCGTTGCTAATACCAGCATATCATAATTTAGAGCAATTTCCTTATACTGTTCTAGTATGCATGTGATGTTACTAATGTAGTCAACTTCAATATTTTCACTATGAAATGTATTTCTAGAATTTCTAACACTTTTTAACATAATTAAACTAGAAACAAGGAATTGAAAGAGGTTTTATTTCCCAGAAAAGATCGGATAGAAAGGAAAAGTTGGAGTATCTAGATTTTTCTAATCAAGATTGTTACAATGTCTATGTCGTTCTTGTTTTAAACGGAGCTGACAATCACATCCGTAAAGGGGCAAAGAGTACAAAGTGTCAATTTGCATACCCTGTTTCCTATATATTGATGTAAGATTTATTGTATGTAATATTTTTTCACTGCAAAATGTGGTTCTATGATGTTTTGGCTCCTTACTCTGTAAATGTTTCACATTGAATCTCTGCTGTCGCCATTACATTACCTATCAAATGCTGATAGTAGAACCCCACAGACATCTCTTGGGAAATTTGTGGAGAGCCTCTTAATAATGTCAAGTATGTAAATTATTTGTGGTCATACAAATTTCTACACTTAATTTATAAGTCAAATAACAAAAATTTTCACTTAATCTCCCATTTTAGCAATCTTTTGAGGCTGCACTTGTTGCAATCATCATTTTACTATAGTTACAGGATATATGTACATGAGGTCCTAAACTTCGGTTCTCTTTTATTTCATGTCAATATAATTATTGTCTAAAAGCATGAGATTGTACTGTGTCATATTCTTAACCAGGCAGGAGAACAAGGACGCTTACCTGTGCTAGTCTTGAGCATGAAACAAAGTGACCAGAAGAAAAGGCCAGCTATTGTTTTTTTACATAGTACGAACAAAAACAAGGAGTGGTTGCGGCCATTGCTTGAGGTAACTCTTTAGATAGTTTTCTTAGATGCTGAGACTCTACTAGCGATGTGTTTTGGGGGTGAAGAGTTGCTATAGTTTTCTTAGATGTTGAGACTCTACTAGCAATGTGTTTTGGGGATGAAGAGCTGCTTAATGTTTATTTCATTTCAGGCATATGCCTCAAGGGGATATATAGCTGTTGCTATTGATTCACGGTACCACGGAGAACGTGCAAGCACTTTGACTACATACCGAGATGTAAGAGAATTTCTCCTCATTTCTTTAAATAGAAGGATCCACTTGATCCTTGTTCTGTGTCTTCATGTGCTGACTTAATAATTTGTTTGCCTTCAATTTGTTATTAAAGGAGTGGGGAAGAGAGAGAAAAAGTTACAGGATATGTTTGGATATAATGCAATCAAGCACTTTGGTATTTGGATTGTAAAAATACTCATGCTGATTCACATACTGTAGCATATGGTTCATTGCCGTCAGAGCTTTAAATTTTACTGATATAGCAATACCAAAATCTTTTTCGAAGCGTGAATTAATTGGATTATGCGATTTTTACCTCCTCCCTTGTTTAGTTGTGTGATAACTGAATGAGGCCCAGTGCTGAAAAGCTAGTCTATTTTGAATTGATTTTTACATCTGCTTTTCTTGTTTAATGCAGGCTCTTGTGTCTTCATGGAAAAAAGGTGATACCATGCCATTCATATTTGATACGGTAATGGAGAAACTAAAAGTGATGCAAAATAATAAGGCATAGCAGATTAGGACCTGCTATCATGTTTTTATTTCTTTATTTATTTATAATTACTATTTCTTGTTTATAAAACCGCCTAGATCTCTTTTTCTTGGAGCTAATGCCAGACATACGAAGGATATTAATCGTTGAGATGTGCAGGTTTGGGACTTAATTAAACTGGCAGACTATCTAACACAAAGAGAGGATATAGACCATTCAAGGATAGGAATCACTGGTGAATCACTTGGAGGTTAGGTGGAGTAAATCTTGAATGATAGTTGGCCTAACAACTCTGTTTCTTCAATTTACAGAACTCATGTTTCCCTCCACCATGTAGGAATGCATGCTTGGTTTGCTGCAGCTGTTGACACTCGTTACTCGGTGGTTGTCCCTATAATAGGTGTTCAGGTGTGTCTTTTAGAAACTATAAGTGCTATTGTACAACGAATGTGGACATTTTACCTTTTCTAGTATAAAATGGAACTGAAACTTCAATGCTTGAACAAATGTGATTGTAGGGGTTTCGATGGGCCATTGAACACGACAAGTGGCAAGCTCGAGTTGACAGTATAAAGGCTGTGTTTGAAGGTGAGACCGGGAAAAAATAGTTGACAATGATAATGTGAAGATATTTTCCAATTTGCATAACTGTTTATCATAGTATACGTAGCTATATTTCTATTTGTTCTGTTTTTTGAGGGCTTCAGAATTGGATGTTGAAAGAAGAAATGAATTAATTCTTTCTGCTCGAGCTCTATCATGTTCAAATAACATGCAATTGTTCACAAATATCCTTCTATTCTTACAGAAGACAATTTAAATTAATCCATTACAAGTTCCACATTCTGATGTAGATGTGATTCTAGAAGCATACAATTGACATGAAATAAGAGAATTGGTGTATTAACATTCATGGATTTTGTTTTCAGAAGCACGAGCTGATTTAGGCAAGGCTGCAATAGATAAGGAAGTGGTGGTGAAGGTCAGTATTACTGTAGTGGTCATGGTAGCGCAAGTTTATCCAGGAATGTTACAGATTGACATAGAATAGCCCAACATAAAAATCCCACTCAAGCTTCATCATTTTCCGTGATTCTAATTCCGTCTGCTATGACCGGCTGGCTCTTCATATTCAACTACATGGATCTATCTCATTGTCTTATATATATCCACTCAAAGGAATTTATCTCTGTCTGCCTTTATCACCAGGTATGGGACAGGATAGCTCCTGGTTTAGCATCGGATTTTGATGCACCATATACAGTTCCAGCTATTGCACCACGCCCTCTGCTGATTCTAAATGGTATATACCCTTTTCTTTTGCCTGTCAACTATTGATATCTGTGAGCTTCGTGAATGCTTTTTGTTTCGAAATGGATAGATATATCACGGAGAAAGTAAACAGAAAACTTTTCTGGAACATACAGGCAAAGAAGATCCCCGATGCCCACTTCCAGGCCTTGATCTTCCCAAAGAAAGAGCAAGCAAGGTTTATGAAGAGGCTGGTTGTCCAAACAACTTCAAGGTGTGAATCTATCTTGCCTCCTCGTTCCTTTCCTCTGTTTCCTCAGCTGTGGTGTGGTTGCAATTTCTGTAGTTTCCGAAGCCAACCGTGCTAAGATTAAAACAATGAAGAACAACAAAATTAAATCTAAATGACATGGCATAATAGTCTCTTAACTTTTAGAAGGAATAATTATTCATGTCCGTTATTGCTAATATAAAATGTCGTCTCCCTCTTTAACTTTCAGCTCATAGCTCAACCTGGAATCGGACATCAGATGACATCTTTAATGGTAAAAGAAGCAAGTGACTGGTTCGACAAATTCTTCAAGCTTTGATAACATTATATTTATATCCCCTAGTAGTTTGTTAGACCCAAGTTTGTTGTCTTGTTATTCTATGTAAATCAAATCTAGCCTCTAAACTTGATACTTTTGGCATCTCTATTGTGACTTCCGCGGAAAATCGATGATAATTTCACTTCAGATGTTGCTGCTCGTTGATTGTTTAGACCCCAAAAACTCAAATATTTTTGCCTTTTGGTTTGTATGTTTACGGACTTGGTCTTACGTTCGGCTATTGGGTGATCTGGTTGTGACTTTGCATGTGTGTGGGGTTCACATGCACTCTCACAGCCACAGTTGAACGTAAGAAATTTTCATATTTAGAGGCTTTACTATAATTACATAAGTACATGTGTATAGACATGTGAACGCAGTAAATTATATATTATGTGTGTACTCATTTTTAATGTGTTTACGCATATAGATTATAAATATTTATTGAAATATACAAACAATGATTCCAATAGTGGGATCCAAAATTTCACTTATCCTCGACTCTTGTAAGTGAATATGTCTTTTTTTTTTTTGGGGGTCAATCTGTAAGTGAATTTTCGACCCCAAAAAAAAAAAACCTGTAAGTGAATTGATTGTTGATGAGTGTTTCACAATTTGAACTATATCAGCAAACATTAACAATGAGAAACTCATTATAGGAGCGTCATCGATAGAATTGTCAATGACATGACTGTTGACAAGTGAGATGCCTATATATATTTGTTTTGTTTGATCAAAGGAAATTTTATTGCAATAATCTCAAATACAAAGAAGTATATATATTCTTAGGTCAAAAATATTTATAGTAGTAAAAAAACTTACACAAGAATGAACTTATTTATATTCCACGCTTTACAAAGACAAATGTTAATTCTTGTACGTTTGAATTTTGTTTTGCAATCAAACTTGGCACAAATAACGCCTCTGATAATGTTCAAAATTTGATCTTCCTTTCTGGTGCCATTGTTGTGAAGCCTGTGATTTCTTTCCTGCCAAATCTGGTAAATAAGAGCACAGAAGGCAACTGTGATGATGGTAGCCTGGAAATTCTTGCTTTTACAGAAAAGGAGAACCCATTTGTTGTGACTTGAGATAAGCGCAACATATTCCACCAAATTCTTTTACAGAAACCACATTCAAAGAATAAATGCTTTTTAGTTTCGACATACAGATGCATATATTTTCACCAATAATATTGAACATTCGACCAAGCAAAAATATTGAAAAGAAGAGTTGTGCGAATGATCCCCATTATTATTATTATTATTATTTTTGAATTAGTCTCTATTGTTTCAAGTTAGTTAAGTTGATCCCAATATTTTCAAAAAAAATTTAATTTAATCTTTATTGTTAAAAAAACAGTTATATTTAGTGGAATAAATAGTGTTGAAGGGTAAAATTAAAAAAATTAACATAAAGTTCACTTAGTCACCAAATCTTGCAAAAAAAAATTAATTTAGTCCTTAAGACCTACGAAAAAAATTAATTTAAAGGGACAATTTGGTAATGAGCTTTATTTTACAAGGGTAGTTAGGTTATTTTATGTAATTTTTTATAAATATTTAACAATGGAAAATAAAGTAACCATTTTTTTCGTTGCTAAAGATGACGAATTATAGACGGAAACACTATTTTGAAACACCCATTTTTGCAACCTTCTTTTTGCGATGGATTTCTACAGCTAATTAAAGTTTGCGGTGAAAATTTTTTTATAACCCGTGTCAGTTTTTCTTGTAGTGATTTAACGGTAAGTCCATAGCCACTTGTGATCCATTGACCAAATTATGGTCAGATCAGGTCGTCAGGTAAGGAAGAAGACCCAAATGTAGAATTGGAATCTAGTGCGGCGTGTGCATGATATGTCTGGTGAGCTCGAGGGACCTAGACCATGTGATCTTGAGGGAGATCTCATCTGAAGAGGTTATGATTCACTGCTTCGCCATGCATAGAGAAGACATTGCACCTGGCTTCTTATTGACCAATAGGCAGGTGCAAATCCAATGTTTTGCACTGCAGATTTTATGAGCTCACTTTGTCCAAGATGTTTGATTGTGTTGATCGAGCTTTGACCAAGTCTTGACTGAGTTGACCGAGGGTGTTCTTAAAGTTGTCGTGAATCTAAGTTTAAAGTCAGTTTAGTCAAATTCTATGTGCAATGTTGAGTTTGAGTTTGAAAAAATATTGACTGATGAAAAAGGTAATTGAATCCAAAATTTGAAGATCTAGTGTTTGGTAGTTATTGCAAAGTAATAATCTATTTTTTTGGAATTATGGCTCGTAATTACATGTAATAAGCCTCTAGGTTAATGTATAAAAACCATGATTCTAATTGTTCATGAATAGTGGAGAATAATACTTTGTGAACGTAAATTAAGTTAAACTACGTTAAAGTATTTGTATTTTTGGGAGAAAAATAACAGAGAATTAAGGAGCTGAACAATGGAAATCTATTAAGTTGCAACGAGAGAAATAAAGAAGAACAAAAAGGAAATAACAAAAGCAGAATCTTCTTGACTATTCTCTGCTAACAATCCTTAATATAGTTTCACGATTTTGGCATTTTTCTCACAGTCTGTTACAACCGACTCTACACATAATCCTTCATGTATTTGGGCTGGATCCTAGCGTGCATACTCCTCCTGTTTTTTGAGTTGTGCTTGGGCTGATCAGCTTTGGGCCTTGTGGGTGCTGCTCTGTTTTGGGTTGTAATATTACCTCCCCTTTTAGACAGAACCTTGTCCTTAAGGTTCCATGTTGGTACTGAATCTTCATCAAGCCAAGTCGCTTCTTCAATCGGCAAGTGTTCCTACTGCACCAACACTTGTTTATGAACTTCAGACCCGGCCCAAGCTATGGGCAGCTTGGGCCGGTACCCAAGGCCCTCTTAGATTGGGGGGCCCAAGTTAAAAAAAAAAAATACTAATTTAGTAAAAAAATACTAAACGGCTAGCACTTAATCGATTTTTGAACTATTAAAGGCCATTACTTAAATGATTTTTGTTTATTGTAATATTAGTTTTGCATATAATATAAGAAAGTATGGTTGGCCCAAGAAAAGAAAGTATAAAGGTATACATTCAACTCTTTTTTTTATTTTTTTATGTAATAAATTTTAATATTATTTATATACTTATATGTATCTTAACTTGAAATAATTAATTTTTTTATTAATTTTTCTTATATGCAAAAGACTTAATAAAGCTTAATTATTAAGACCCAAGAAATATGCTGAAAAAAGACTTAATAAAGATAAAGAACATTGGAGAAATGTCCTTTTATTTATAGTGATTATTTTAGTAAAAAAATTAGAGTTTTTTTTATTAAGAAAAATCCTAATTATTAAGGCTCCTATTTAGATGATCGCCCAAGGTCTTCAAATTGTTTGAGATGGCCCTGATGAACTTCGCCACTCAATAAAATCTCCCTCCGAGACAGAATTTGCGCAGGATGTAACTGAGGCATATCCGATGACGGAGGTATAACAACCTGTGAGACAAGCACATTTTCGGCTCCCACAACTCGTTTTAATAGCGAAACGTGAAAGACTGGGCGAACCCTGGCTTCTGGAGGTAAATTAAGACAATAATCGACTGGACCAATACGCTGTTCCACTTGAAAAGGTCCAAAAAAATTTCGTCCCAACTTCTGATTGCCATACCCTTTAATAGACAGTTGCCGATACAGTTGCAACTTCACCAAGACCCAATCACCAATTGCAAACTCTCGTTCTATTCTTTTCTTGTCAGCCTGCTCTTTCATCCTCTATTGAGCTCTTTGCAAATTGTTCTTTAATTGAGATAAAATATCATCTCTTTGTTTCAGCTCTTGCTCCACGGCATCATTATTTGTAGAATTTGGCATATACTTCACCAAACATGGAGGATCTCGTCCATACACTGCAACAAAAGGCATCAGGCCAATTGAGCAAATTACTTTTGGAAAACCATGCGCAAAGACATCAAATAATACGTGGAACAATGCCTTATTTGCCAACAATCAAAAATCAGCAATTTATTGCCAGCGGGTCTGTTACAACCATTGCCAATTCCAACACAAATATGGGAGGACATATCTACGGATTTCATACAAGGCTTGCCGAATTCGCAGGGATATTCTGAAATTCTTGTGGTTGTTGATCGGTTAACAAAGTATGGGCATTTTACACCGTTGGCTAGTCAATCATCTAGTGCCAAGGTTGCAGAGATATTTATGAGGGATATTGTAAGGTTGCATGGTGTACCACGTTCAATCGTTAGCAATCGTGATAAACTGTTTATCGGTTCTTTTTGGAAGGAAATGTTTAAGTTGCAGGGTACTACTTTGAACATGAGTAGTTCGTATCACCAGCAAAGTGTAATAGAACACTTGAAATGTATTTGAGGAGCTATGTTATGGATGCACCGAAGTTATGGGTCACGTTCCTTCCATGGGCAGAATATTGGTATAACACATCATACCATTTGGCACCATCCGCAAGTACATTCTGAGAAATCCTGCATGTCCTCCAGATGGCAAATCATGAAATTCTTATAACAATGAAGATCTCAAGTTTGAAGGTATGAACAATCTTTTTTAATACATCAAGATACCGTCATGAATGGTGTGACCAGGCAAGGAATCCGGTGCATTTTCCAGCTGTTGTTTTAGTTGAAGAATTTCTTGATCACTTTTGTTGGCAACTTTCAAATCTTGTAACAATGATAACTGTGGTACTGAAAAGGCTTGCAAAAGAGCATCGAGTGGGTAACGTGAGAATGCATCAGCCGCTACATTTTCCTTGCCTAGTTTGTTAATAATTTCGAAGTCGAAGCTCATTAATTTAGACAATCATCACTGTTGATCCGGGGTTTGGATCGTCTGCTCGATAAGTGCCTTTAGGCTCTTCAGATCTGTGCAAACAATAAATTTACGACCCAGCAAATACTGTCGCCATTTAGAAATGGCCGCTGTAATGGCAAACATCTCACGGTGGTAGGTTACCTTGCAACTGCTTCGTAAGTTTTGGATTGAAATAAGCTATCGGGTGTTCCTTTTGTAAGAGAGTAGCTCCAATTCCGATGCCTAAAACATCAGTTTCCACGATGAACGGTAATTTGAAGTTGGGCAATGCAAGAACAGGGTCTGTAACCAAAGCTTCCTTTAGTTTAGCAAAAGATACAGCTGCCTTTGACTCCAATGAAATGCGTCTTTTTTGAGCAGATTAGTCATAGGACTTGCAATAGCAACATATCCTCTTATAAACCTCCGATAGTACCCAGTCAGCCCCAGAAAACCCCATAGAGATTTAAGATTATGCAGCTCTTTCTAATTCAACACAGCTTGGACTTTAGTGGGATCCATTGCCACCCCATCCGCCGAAATAATGTGTCCTAAATATTCGATTTGCCGTCGACCGAATGTGCACTTAGATAGCTTGGCAAAGAATTTATGTGTGAATAGCAACTGAAGCACTTGTTCAAGGTGTTGCAGATGTAGCTCATATTTGGACTATAAACAAGGATGTCATCAAAAAACACCAACACACTCTTGCGAAGCAGGGGTCGGAATGTGTCATTCATCACTGATTGGAAAGTCGTTAGAGCATTGGTCAATCCAAAAGGCATGACCAAAAACTTGTAGTGTCCGTCATGTGTCCGTAAAGCAGTTTTGTGAGTATCTTGAGGTTGCACTCTTATCTGATGGTAACCGAAATGAAGGTCAAGTTTTGAGAAAAATTGCGCTCCATGGAGTTCATCCAACAATTCATCGACAGTAGGGATAGGAAATCGGTCTTTGATTATCACTGCATTCAACGCTATATAATCGGTACAGAATCTCCAAGTACTGTCTTTCTTTTTGACAAACAAAACTGGAGATGAGAAGGGACTTTGACAGGGTTTAATGATGCCGTCTTTCAACATTTTTGCAACCAATCTTTCTATCTCATTCTTTTGATAGTGCGAGTATCGATACAGCTTCACATTGATAGGCGCAACACCTGGTTGTAAGTGTATTGCATGATCATAGGGTCGAACAAGAGATAGCCTGTGAGGTGTTTCAAAGACCTTGCTGTATTCCTGCAATAATTTTGCAATGTCGACACACTCCGCTATTGGTTTTGGTTCCGAAGTCACAGTCATCGTCAAGTTGAAACAAGTTGCCACTGAGCTTGTCACGCCCCAACTCGACCCCACTTACAATCAGTCGAGACGCAACGAAATTTCGGTAATATAACGTCTGTAATATGGACAACAAGGCTCTAAACCAACCTTTTATAACATCACACAACCAACTCCAAATTTCAACAATTCCACAACCATCATTAACATTCAATACATCTAACACCATATATTAAACAACCATACAACATATCAACCACAAGTCATATGCCTCCGTTTCAACAACATACCACAAGTTATACTATACATAGGCATACTTGATATAAAACTAGACTAGCAACCTACTCATAATCCAAAGTAAGACAACTAAACTAGCATTGTACTTTTCACTATCATTATAACATCTTATACAATACATACTTTAAAGTAAGTACAATACAACTGGTTCTAATATACAAGATAGCAAATAGAGAACTTCAGCCAAGACATCATGGATAAGACTCTGGCACATATGACTCCTCAACAAAAGGCACATTCTTAGCTTCTTGAGGGATGTATCCAAACTGGCTCAGTTATACTTGATAACAATAAACGAATGACGGTAAGCTTATATATAACAAAGCTCAGTGAGGATTCGAAAGATATTTTGAAAGCATTTACTTTACCACTTGAGAAATCATCCTATGAACAACAACACACATTAACCTTCATTAACATCAACATTTCAATTCAAGCCTCATAAATAACCATTCAATTGAGAAATGATACACTAATTGGTGTAGCTCCATACGCCATCACGATCTCAACCAACTTCTTGTAACACCCATAATACATACCAGAGGTACCTCATCTAGTCCTTCCCTCCATGGCATCTCTGCCCATGTGAGCTGGGGGTAGTCTATGATAGTCATGCCGTTATCAACCCGATAGCTCGACGCTGCCCGAGAGGTGACACACACTATCGAGACTCATGACAATAATAATAAACATCTCATATTCTGGAAAGACAACAAAGTAGGTTGTCCTCCAGAGCATCATCAATCATCAATCAATTAACAACATTTCAATCAACATAACATCAATTAAACAATTAAGACAACCAAATTAGATAACAAAGTAGGCCACCCAACTTAACACACATATCAACATACTTCCAAACCTAAATCTACTCAATAATAATCCATGAAACAACTACTCAAACACCATCAACCAACTAAAGACAACATTTTAACATTTCAAAGAAAGACTACACAAACTTCTAAGATTCATAACTTACAATCTACTAATCAAACAACCCCTGAACCTTTTCCTATCACTCAACCATACATGCAACTACATTATCCCCATCGGAAACCAAACAAAAGCCATCAAAACAAGTCCAACAACCCTAATTTTGGCAATGCACCTTGGCTGAATTTTTTGGACTTTTGCTACAGCATTCAAATTGAAAATTCGGCATTACAACATTACTACACAATAATTAATAGGCCTATAGAAGTAACAACCATTCAATTCCAATTACTACAACAACAATTATTCAACTATAAGCCAATAAATCAATTTAAATGCCCGAAAATTAGAAATACATGCTATTACCGTTCCAAATGGATATAAACACATATAATTGGTCCTTGTCATCTTCTAAGCAATAATCTAACATCAATTTAACAAAATAACAACTAACAATGCATCAACTAAAATCTCAACTTAACTTTGAAATAATGAACAATATTTTTCTCTCACCTTTGATGCCAAATGATGTTAGGAATGTGTAGAATGGATGCCCAACAAGCTATTTCAAACTTTGAATGACAAGATTTGGCCTTGAATTGCAAAATCTATGAAGAAATCTAGTTGAAAACCTAAGCAAAAATGCCTCTTTTTTTCTTCTTGGATTTTCGGCTATGTGTGTGAGTTTTCAGTTTATTTTATGAGCATTATGAGTATATTATGCATATATAAGGCTTGGTCAATATTTTTGCAAAAGTCAAAGTTGACAACTTAAGTTAATTGAGTTAGTTTTAGTCTATATGCTTATATATATATATATATATATATATATATATATATCTAACACTTATACTATATTAAGTAATATATTTCTAGTTGACAACAACTAATATATGCATACATATACATACAACTAGGTACAAAACCCAATTTTTGCAAAAGGTGTAAAATCCATTTAAATTCCTAATTTGTTTCAGAATCAATTTTTATCAAGTACGAGTTTATTAATATCCGATGACTAGGTTTTAAAACGTTCAAAAGACCAGTTTCAAAATTTTAGCAGACGTGTTTCAAAAATACTATTCATAAAACTCGACGATAAAATTTTCAATGCAGATTTTTATGAAAATTTCATGAATGCTCACATAACATGTAATAGGAGTAGAAATCACAAAATTAGCATATTTGAATTCAAATAACACATATACAGATCAAAACACGTAATTTCACATAAGGATGAAATTTGGGGTTTCACAGAGCCTGAAAACTGCAATTTTCAAACATTTTTGTAAGGTATCGGATTAAGGGTCATCTGAGCATTTTCCTTTAAACAAACTTCTTGCTTACCCACTTTAAACTTCATGGTTAGCTCTGACTAGTCATGGAGTATGGGGTTGAGAGTGGACAACAACGATACTCCAAGAACTATGTCAGAACCAACAATTGGCAACACAAACAAATCCACTTCAAAATTATTTCATTGAGCTGTAAGAAGATCACTTTTGGCGCAACCTTCACTTACTAGTTTCTGACCATTCTCAACGGCAATAGTGAAATTTGGGGTAGACTCAATGGACAAATTAAGGAATTTAACCACTCTTGTTTGAATGAAATTCTAGGTACTACCTCTATCGACTAAGACCTACACCAATTTACCGTTAATTACTCTAGTAAAATGAAGTGTAGTAGGATATAAGGTACCTGATAGAGCATTGAGGGATATTTCGGGAAAAGCTTGCAATGCGTCAATTTGTACTTCAATAGCTAGTTGTTCATCATTGCCAACTTCGGTATCATCTTGCTATTCAAAATCCAAGAGGAATAATTGTGGCCTGGTTTGGCATCTGTGATCTTGCATGAACTTATCGTCATAGTTAAAGCAAAGCCCCTTCTTTCTTCGAGCTAACATTTCTTTAGGTGATAACTTTTTGATAATGAATGATGTTGGGGTTGATGTATTTTGGGCTGGTATATGGGTAGTTATACTTTGGGTTGGGTATTTGGTTGAGGTGTGGGTATATGTGGTTTGGGCTGAAGTGTATGGGTTTATGGATTTTGGGTTGTTTTGGTTTGGGAACTGGTTATAGGCCCAACGAGCCCGGTCCTGTCTCTATGCAATCCGTTTCTGCCATGCCAATTTGGACTCCTGCAATTTTGCCAAACCCATGGCCTATGAGAGTGTCATTGGGCGCAGGGCTAATACTTCCAAATGGATATCGAGCCTAAGTCCCACAACATAACAACTGATGAGAAATGATGGGGTTAGGCCCATTGTGCGGTTCGCCAAGGATTCGAACTGGGATTGATATTCTTCTGCAGTCAAAGTTTGAGTTAACTTAGCCAAAGTACCCTGGTAATCTTCAAAATCCGATGGCCCGAAGCAAACTTCCAAAGCACGAGTGAATTGTTCCCAATTTGTGAACTACCTATTCCTCGACATCCATTGAAACCATTGAAGGGTCTTACCATCCATGTGAAAAGAGGCGATGAGCAATCTTTATTCATCGGGACTATAGTGATATGAAAAGAACCTCTCCGCTTTAAAAATCCATCTACTCGGATTCTCGTTGTCAAATCTAGGAAAATCCGACCTCATTTGCTGCCCTTATAACATTGTAGCCCCCATCGAGGTAAGACCAATTAGAGCCGCCGTGGTAGACCATTAGGGCACCATTGTGTAAACCCCAGTTGAAGTCCCAAACTGAGGTAAACACTGATTAAAATGACTTCGGTTGTCGTCACCATGGGAACAAACCCAATCGAACCAAATGTTGGAACAACGGGTGAGCCCACCATGGTGACCATGTTTGGATATCCTAGTAGAGCTGATGGGGTTCCGTCCGTCGTCGGCGCTAGTGAAGGTGGGGGCCACCTTTAGGTTTCTCTGTAAGCAATTTTAGTGTCTAGTCTAATTTTCCATCAAGCATTGTGATCTTCGTGATTATTTATCCTGAGGATTGCTAATGCTCGTCAAGTCTTTGCGTGTTGTTTGTGGTTGTTTCTTGCACCTTCTTCATTATTTCATCGAGAGCCTTTAGGCGAGTTCCTTCTGCCATTGGCTCTCAATGAAAGCACAAATGTAAAATATTTAGATTTTTGGGAGAAAAATAACAGAGAATTAAGGAGTTGAACGATAGAAATCTATTAAATTGCAACGAGAGAAATAAAGAAGAACAAAAAGGAAATAATAAAAGCAAACTCTTCTTGACTATTCTCTGCTAACAATCTTTAATATAGTTTCATGATTTTTGCATTTTCCTCACAGTCTGTTACAACCGACTCTACACATAATCATCTATGTATTTAGGCTGGATTCTAGTGCGCATACTCCTTCTATTTTTTGAGTTGTGCTTGGGCTAATCAGCTTTGGGCCTCGCGGGTGCTGCTCTGTTTTGTGCTGTAACATTGTATCCCACATATTTATGTGCACAATCTTTCCAACATCACCAGCAGTCGTACTATAAGAAAATTCCTTTGAATAAAAATGGATAGTTGTAGGCTTGTAGCTACTGTTGCCATCAAATACATTCATGATTAGGTTCAGAGAAAAGCTCATGTGACAAGCTCTAGAAGGGGTCGAGGAATGGGAGGAAAGGGCATTTCCCCCCGAAATCTAAAAAAAATTAACAAGCCGCCTTAATTAATTGACTTGCTTTGTCTTTGTTAAAGATTTTTTTTTCACAATATTCCAAACCCTTGTTTATCTATTGACACGCTAACAAAATGTTATTTAAAAATGTCAAAAAAGTATTTTGATACTTAAGAAAGAAAAAACTAAATTATAAAGGTTAACACTCCCCTACCAGTGGCCCCCCTCCCCCGAAAAAAAAAAGAAAGGAACTATTTGTCTCCAACCTTAAATCACTCTTCATTCTCATCAACGCACACCCAATCCCTCAATTCTCACACTTCTCACTCATTTGCACAATAGAGCGTCTCCAACCCCTTAACCTTAAATCTAATAGTTTACAATGCACACACAACATCTAAACCCCCTCACACCCTTCCCCCCCCCCCCCCTCCCAGTTGTATGTAATAGCCTGCCACAACTTTTTGGTTTGTCAAGCAGATATATATATATTTTGGTCAAGCACACATTTTTTTTTTCGTTTGTCAACGACACACAAATTTCGAGTAAGGTGAAGAAATTTATTATGGGAAATACTTCATGAAGAAGATGAAGTTACACATCAGTTGCAATTTAGTCCTTATGGTGGAAAAATATGCTGATATCTTAGAATCTGAAACACCATTCCCACATAGGGCTGAAAATATTTACATGATTCACTATGGAGTGTTTTGGGTTAGAGAACAAAATTCTGAAGCTAGCAAGCAAGATCAAGAGGTTGTACGATTATATAACTAATCCTTACATTTCAAAATCTCCAAGAAGGGCATATATGAATTATAGAGATCTTGACTCGGGTGTAAACAATATTGACTATACAAGCTACACAACCAAGCTTGCTATTGGGGCTTTAAATATTTCGGGAATAACTTCAACAGATTGGTTGATGTGAAGACTAAGGTTGATCCTACCAATTTTTTTAGGAACAAACATAGTATTCCATATCTATTGCCAGAAATTGGGGCTTCAAATATTTTAGAAGTGATTTCAACATATCAGTTCATGTAAATACTACAATTTCATCAGAAATGGGCAAAAGCATTCCATCTCTATCACCTTAGTAAAATAAAAAAAAAAAAAATAATTTTCACTTATTTAAGTCATGGGTGAAGATAAGAAGAATAGAGTAAATAAATGTTGTGGATTCGTGTTTAGGAAATCATTGTGTTAGAAGTTCCCTTGGTTCCTTAGTAATTCTTTATCTATATGACTTAATATATCTATCAATGAAAGCATACAGAGAAAATATTTTTTCTTCTTATTTCACTGTGTTCTACGATACAGTATTTATAACGGTGTACATGGCTAAGACTTTGTGTGAAAACAAAGGTTACAACAAATATTAACAGATCCGTTACAACAAATAAAGTCGAGTTATCTATACAAGCTATATTTATATCTACACCAACTACGAGATTAACGTTATCAATCAACAATAATTTTTCTGTATTGTCAAAGATTTGGAGACAACAAATTTATTTACTTTCCTTTGTCAAATTAATACTATTATGACTTTTTCCTAGCTAAAAAACAATGGATTTAGTATTGTTGAGACAGATTTGAGATTTTTTTTTTTAAAGAATAGTCTATAATAATTTTTACAATTATATATGATAATTTTGTTTTCAGTAAGGGGTGATTGATTTTTTGAATTAAAAATGGTCTAAAAGTATCCAGGTAATACCCCGAACCTAACTCCATGCTACAGGTCAAGTCCGGACCCGTCACACGGACAGAGTTTCCTCTGTACTGTGGATAAACTGGTTGCCTGCAATAAACACATACAAGTCCCGAGCCATTAGCAAACATCTTATACAACCCCAAACTTCCATATTAACAATAGTCCACCAACTTTCCAAGACTAACCAAGTCTTGGTACCACAAAAATTTACATCACATGCACGCATGCAAGACAATTCTAAACTTTAATCATAAGTAGTAAGACACAATGATAAATCAAGTTCATCATTCTAACTATCCAACACACAAGCATGCAGAAGAGATAGTAAAACCAGAATCAATTATTACATGCTATCTACTTTACTATTATTCATACAAGATTACAACTTGTTACATCCACCAAATATATACAAGACCACATGGTCTTAAAAGGACACCAATCAATATCTTCACACAAGTATAACCAACCTTAACACACAAGAAAGTCATGGAAGTTGTTATAATTGCACTTCTTACTCTTCCTCTGTAATACCCAAGCCCGGAATGTGAAAATTCTTTGTTTATTATTTTTGAAAATTATATTTCCTTAAATTCTTTGTGAATTAATTGTTACTTTCTCGCCGTCGCAACGTGCATTGCATTTAAGGAGCGATAGCTAGATAACGATTTCTTTTTAGATGACTTAAATTTTATATTTTAAATGTTACTAGCTTTAATTGATCTTACCTTAGCTAAAATGGCTTTAAAACGCACAAAATAGGGGCCTTTGACCAAGTCTTAAGTAGTTTGACCTTGGACCTTTGACCCTTTGACCATTTAACACCTTATAAGCTAAAACTAAGCAAAAAAAAAAAACAGCAGCAAAACAGAGCAGCTCTGGCCGTGAGTTTCCAAGAAGAAAAAAAAAAACCTTTCAACTTCCAATCGATCAATCTTCGCGTGAGCTCGTGCGGGGTGATTTCCGAGGCAATTTGCGTTGTTTTCCTAGCGACTAGGAGTACCTGAGGTGAGGGAAGCATGTTATTTGCGCATTTAAACGTTATGTATGTTAACTTTGTCAATTTTGAGATTTATCCGTAGATCGTTATTTAAAGCGATTTGATGCTTCTAGAATGTTCCTTGGCATTTGTAGAACATGTATTTATAGCTTTGTAACATTTTCTGCGGTTAAATGTTGTGATTGCAAATTAAATTGTTAATTGAATAGTATTTTATGAATAGTAAAACCTTGAAACGTTGAAGTTGCGTTGTTATGTTTTCTGTTGATGTAAAAATGTGCTAGGTACGCTAGAATGCTAAAATGTGTGGTTTGTTTGGGTTGCGTAGTGGAAAAAATGAGAATTATGCCTTTGGGAAAGTCGGGGTCGTTTAGGTCGACTTTAGCGTTTTCTCGTTTTGCGTGTTGACATTACTTCGGGAAGCCATGGAAGCACTTTTGGTGCGATTATGGCGTTGGTTGGGTGTTTGGTTGTTATAGTTGTAGTTCAAACGAGAAAGGGGAAAATCGGGGCTTTGCGCGAGTTCTAGGGTAAAGTAAGGTTTCGGGGTCTTTAGACGTGCCTTATGGTGACCTAGGAGGGTTGGCAAAGTCGGTTTCCAGAACTCGTAGTTCGTTTGGAAATGGTAGCATTTTGACAGTTGGGGCCGAGTTGTGTTTTTGCTTGTTTTCTTGACTTTATGCCTTTAGAATGCTTAGAGTTACTTGAAATACTTGTTTGAGTTGTTCTGGATTGAATTGCTTATCAATTGCTGCTATGGCGTGCGAGAGTAACCTACTTTGTTATTCTCCCACGTGTGGCTTTATCGCTTGTTTATCGCCTTGTATCGAGTCTTGCATTGCATAGTGTCTCGCGCGTGAGTGATGGGCCTCTCTGGGTAGCCTCGGGTTGCCAGTGTTGGTTGCTCTAGCTCCGCTGCTATTCCCTTTCTCGCTTGGGTTGCCTCCCAGGGAGATTTGGGTCGTAGGTTGATGGATACTTCCGGGGTATTCCAAACTGGTGTTATAAGGTGATTTGGGCCGGCGCGTCGTCATCTAATTCTTGAATGAAAGTTGCTCGTGAAAAGAGTATCGTATCCTTTGAATGAGTGTTTATAGTTTTAATGCTTGCCTTGCTTTGTTGATGGCTTTATTATATCTCTGTATGATATATGTATACATTGCTTGGCTAAATGCATTGCATACTCCTCTCATCTCCGTCATTGAGACCAATTGCCCTCGCTGAGCAATAGTTTTTGCTCATTCCTTTCTATACCATATTTTCATAGGAGTAGTTGAAGCAGACCCTCTCGAGGTAATTGAGGAGGAGGAACAGGTGGAGGTGTTCCCGTGATTGTACTTCTTTGCTTTGCTGGTGGTTGGATGCCAGATTTTTGTGCGAGCCTTGCATGATATGTATATTGCTTGGATGTCGTTTAGTTTTGAGGCTTGTAGCCTTGTATGTATTTTCTAGTTTGAGGCCTCTACGGTCTTATATTGTATAAGTTGGAAGAATGTAATGTTGTAACTTATACTCTTGTGACTAGTAAGAAAATGCATGCTAATGGAATTGATTAGTGGCATAAGTACTTGTGTAGTATGCATATCATTTTTGGTTTGGAAAGTTGGATAATAAGAAATGTAAGTTTTTAAAGAAAGTTGGCTTGTTTTGATTATTGTTTGGCGTTCGCAAGTATTATATTGATTTTAGGGTTTTCGGATCGTCCGCGGTACAGAGGAGACTCCGTCCGTGTGTCGGGTCCGGGCTTGGCCTTTTGCGGGGTCGGGTCGGGGCGTGACATCTTTAGGTGGTATCAGAGCATGATAGTTTTGCATGAGCCGGGATATGATTCTCGGTCTGTGGGGTAAAGGTCTAAAATGCTAAAGTGTTTATGTATGATTGCTAAGTGAAAAGAAAATGATATAGTATGACTTTGTGAACTTGGAATGTTTATGTGTTTAAGTGAAAAAGTTTGGCAAGTTAAACTTGTCTTATGTGAATTGCGTGTTAGAATATTGGATTGTTATTGACTTGAGTGTTATCTAATCTTATGTGCTATATTTCTGTCTATAAACTGCTTTTAAATGTTGCCAGCTATTGTGAATTGCTACTATGCCGCCACGTCGTGGTACTCAAGGTATAAGATCAGATGAAGAGGCAGCAGAACAGGGTCAGCAGCCGTTGCCTGAGCCGTTTATGGCTACTATGACTACTGCAGTAGACCGGATTACACAGGTGCTGCATGAGCAGAGGCAGGACAGGAATAATCCCCAGGGAAATCAAGCTAATCCTGGTGGACAGGGGTACATAGTTGAGAATAATCAGTTAGAGAAATTTCTGAGGCACGAGCCGGGAAAGTTCTTTGGGGAGCCGGATGATGAGGCGGCCGAGAGATGGATTAATCGAGTTGAGAAGATTTTCACCGTGTTGAGGTATACTGATGAGGCAAGAATAGACTATGCGTCATTCTTATTCGAGGGTGATGCAGAGCAGTAGTGGAATACTGTCAGATTGAGGTGGGATTGTGAGGATGTACCACATTTGTGGGATGATTTTGTAAGTGAGTTTCGGGATAAGTATATTCCCGAGATGGCTATGGAAAGGAGGGAAGATGAGTTTGTGGCCCTGAAACAGGGAAATATGACTGTTGCACAGTACGAGGCTAGGTTTGTTAGTCTGTCGAGGTATATGCCCGAGTTGGTACGGCCGGCTAGGAGGATGATACATAGGTTTGTCCGTGGGCTGAGAATGGACATTCAGTTGCATTTGACTGGGCAGACCTACACTACTTTTCCCGAGGCATTTCAGGCAGCCTCGAAGTTTGAGAAACGGAAGGCTGAGATGTTAGCTGAGAGCAGTCAGCCGAGTAAGAAGCAGTATTTGGGCCAGAGCAACCAGAGTCAGCCGAGGCAGTATCAGACTTCTGCATAGGGTCCTCAGCAATGTCCATATCAGCCACAGCAGCAGATTCAGGCTAGGCCAGCGGTGACTAGACCCCAGCAGGGAGGTACAGCTCCTACCCCTGCCAGAGCCCCAGCACCTACGGGAAACACTGCGGTTAGGCAAAATCAGCAGTGTAATTATTGTAATCGATTGGGCCATATTGAGGCTAACTGTTGGAGGAAGAGTGGTAAATGTACGGGTTGTGGCAGTGATGATCACAGGGTGAGAGATTGTCCTAAGTATAACAATGTTCAGGGCCGTGGTGGAGGCCAAGGTGTTCAGAATAGGGCAGCAGGTGCACGTCCAGCACAGAGAGTTCAGGCTAGGGTCTTTGCACTGGATGCAGAGGAGCTACCCGATACCACAGCTATAGTGGAAGGTACCTTTCTTCTCAATACTCAGCCAGTTAAAGTTTTGATTGATCCCGGAGCTACACATTCGTTTATAACTCCTGCATGTGCACGATCTGTGAATGTTTGCATTGATAAATTGCCGCATGAAGTTGAAGTTAGTACTCCTTTGGGTGCAAAATTTGTTACTGAGTCTATTTGCAAATCTTGTGATATATGTATTGAGAACCGTAAATTTCCTGCTGATTTAATTATATTGCCATTCCGTGACTTTGAAATCATTTTGGGAATGGACTGGTTGAGAAAGTATTATGCTCAGTTGGATTGTAGAACAAAGGTCGGTTATCTTAAGGTTCCTGACCTACCGGTACTAGAGATTGTTGGGAATTGCAGGGCTGCCCGCATTCCACTATTATCAGCGATCAAGACTTCTAAGTTGGTGAATCGGGGTTGTGTAGCTTACTTAGCCTATTTGATCAATCAGCCTACTGATAAGTTGAGTTTGAATGAGGTTCCGATTGTTAGAGACTTCCCTGGTGTATTTCCCGAGGAATTACCGGGTTTACCACCGGATAGGGATATTGAGTTTGTGATTGATCTTGTGTCAAGCACTGCGCCAATTTCAAGGAGTCCTTATAGAATGGCATCGGCTGAACTTCAAGAGTTAAAAATTCAGCTTCAGAACTTGCTTGAGAAAGGGTTTATACAACCTAGTTCTTCGCCGTAGGGTGCGCCTGTGTTGTTTGTGAGAAAGAAAGACGGCACGCTACGGTTATGCATTGATTACATGGGACTTAATCAAGTCACGATTAAGAATAAATACCCCTTGCCGTTGATTGAAGAGTAGTTTGACCAGTTGCAGGGTGCGAGTGTTTACTCCAAATTTGACTTGAGGCAGGGTTACTATCAACTTAGGATTCGGAGTGACGATATACCAAAGACGGCATTCAGGACTAGATATGGCCACTATGAATTTGTTGTTTTGCCGTTTGGTTTGACGAATGCACCAGCCGCATTCATGGACTTGATGCAGAGAGTTTTTCGACCTTACCTTGATCAGTTTGTCGTGATCTTTATTGACGACATTTTAGTGTATTCGAAGAACGAGGCTGAACATGAGCAATACTTGAGGATTGTGCTACAGACTTTGCAGGAAAACAAGCTTTTTGCTAAATTCAGCAAGTGTGAGTTCTGGTTGAATCAGATATCTTTTCTAGGCCATATCATTTCAGACCGAGGAATTTCAGTGGACCCAGCTAAGATTGAAGTTGTTTCATCTTGGAAGAGACCTGAGACGGTGTCAGAGATTCGGAGTTTTCTTGGATTGGCAGGTTACTACCGGAGATTTGTTAAAGACTTTTCCAAAATTTCTGGACCTTTGAGCCAGTTGACTCGGAAGAAAGTTGCTTATAATTGGGATGCTAAGTGTGAATCCAGTTTCCAAGAATTGAAGAAGAGACTAACTACAGCTCCTATACTAGCTTTACCTGAGGGAACAGAAAACTTCGTTGTCTACAGTGATGCATCTAAAGAAGGTTTGGGCTGTGTTTTAATGCAGAATGGTAAGGTGATTGCTTATGCTTCCAGGAAGTTGAAACCTTATGAAGTCAATTACCCTACACATGATCTTGAGTTAGCTGTAGTTGTGTTTGCATTGAAGAAGTGGCGTCATTACTTGTGGGGTTGCAGATTTGAAATATTTACTGAC
This sequence comes from Ehretia macrophylla, assembly GCA_037974665.1. Classification (NCBI taxonomy): domain Eukaryota; kingdom Viridiplantae; phylum Streptophyta; class Magnoliopsida; order Boraginales; family Ehretiaceae; genus Ehretia; species Ehretia macrophylla. The sequence continues at coordinate 69,396,808 of CM075764.1, forward strand.
CACAAGAGTCTCAAGTATTTGTTTTCACAGAAGGATCTAAATATGAGGCAGCGGAGATGGCTAGAGCTATTAGGTGGTTATAACTGTTCTATTAACTATGTGCCAGGTAAGGCAAATGTTGTTGCTGATGCTTTGAGCCGAAATGCTACTGTTGCAAGCTTGATTATCAAGGACTGGGAGACTTTGGAAGAAATTTGTTCATGGAAGCCAGAAGCTACTGAGGTAGGGATTCGATTTGCTAGTTTACAGATTCAGTCAGGGTTGCTAGCACATATCAGAGAGGCTCAGAAGACTAATCCTCACATCTTGAAAATCTAAGAAAAAGCTAAAGGGGGAGAGTCGGAGTTTAAATTACATGCAGATGGCATCTTCAGATTCAGGGATAGAGTATGTGTTCCTGATGATCCGACTTTGAAGAATGAGATCCTGTCCGAGGCACATAATTCGAGGTATACGATTCACCCGGGCAGTACTAAAATGTATAGAGATTTGAAGCAACACTTCTGGTGGAACAATATGAAGAGGGAGATTGCTGGGTATGTATCCAGATGTTTGACTTGTCAGAGAGTTAAAGTTGAGCATCAGAGGCCAGCCGGACTTCTACAGCCGTTGTCAATTCCGCAATGGAAGTGGGTACATATAACAATGGACCTTGTGACCGATCTTCCTAGATCTCCGAGATGATGTGATTCTGTTTGGGTTGTTGTGGACCGTTTGACTAAAGTTACACATTTTATTCCCGTGAACAAACAGGATAGCCTTGATAAGCTAGCTGAATTGTATGTTGCTAATATTGTGAGATTGCATGGTGTGCCACAGAGTATAGTGTCAGATAGGGATCCCAGATTCAGATCTCGTTTTTGACAGAAGTTGCAAGAGGCCATGGGAACTAAGTTGAGCTTCAGTACTGCATATCATCCGCAAACTGATGGCCAGTCTGAGAGAACCATCAGGATCTTGGAAGACATGCTTCGAGCATGTGTGCTAGACTTTGGGAAGAATTGGGAGAAGTTTTTGCCTTTAGCGGAGTTCACCTACAACAATAGTTATCAATCTACTATAGGTATGGCTCCCTACGAGGAGTTGTATGGTCGGAAGTGCAGATCCCCGTTATATTGGGAAGAGGTTGGAGAGATGAGAACAGTTGATCCGACTGTGTTACCTGAGATGATTAAGATGGTAGATAATGTTCACCTTATTCGCCAGCGTATGCTTATAGCTCAGAGTCGTCAGAAGAGTTATGCAGATAAGCACCGTCGGGATCTTGAGTTTGATTTGGGAGATTGGGTGTTTCTTAAGATTTCTCCACGGAAGGGATTGATTCGGCACGGTAAGAGTGGGAAGCTTAGGCCCAGGTATGTGGGTCCGTATGAGATCACTGAAAAGGTAGGTCATTTGGCTTATTGATTAGCTTTGCATCCGAGCTTATCGAGACTGCACGATGTGTTCCATGTGTCTATGTTGAAGAAGTATCATCCAGACCCTTTACATGTACTTGAACCAAAGCCTTTGCAGATTGAAGAGAAGTTGTCTTATGAAGAGAAACCGATTCGAATTGTGGATCGAAAAGTTCAGGAGCTTCGCAGAAAGAGTATTCCGTTAGTAAAGGTTCTGTGGAATCATCATGGGTTTGAGGAAGCGACTTGGGAAAGAGAGGACCAAGTTCGGGATCAGTATCGGGAGTTGTTTGTTGACCAGGTAAGAATTGCGTGGGCGCAATTGTTTTAAGGGGGAGAGGGTGTAATACCCGAGCCCGGAATGTGAAAATTCTTTGTTTATTATTTTAAAAATTATATTTCCTTAAATTCTTTGTGAATTAATTATTACTTTCTCGCCGTCGCAACGTGCATTGCATTTAAGGAGCGATAGCTAGATAACGATTTCTAGTCCTCAGCAAATAGTGAAACTAGTATTTAGATGACTTAAATTTTATATTTTAAATGTTGCTAGCTTTAATTGATCTTACCTTAGCTAAAATGGCTTTAAAACGCACAAAATAGGGCCCTTTGACCAAGTCTTAAGTAGTTTGACCTTGGACCTTTGACCCTTGACCATTTAACACCTTATAAGCTAAAACTAAGCAAAATAAAAAAAAAACAGCAGCAAAACAGAGCAGCTCTGGCCGTCAGTTTCCAAGAAGAAAAAAAAAAAAACCTTTCAACTTCCAATCGATCAATCTTCGCGTGAGCTCGTGCGGGGTGATTTCTGAGGCAACTAGCGTTGTTTTCCTAGCGACTAGGAGTACCTGAGGTGAGGGAAGCATGTTATTTGCGCATTTAAACGTTCTGTATGTTAACTTTGTCAATTTTGAGATTTATCCGTAGATCGTTATTTAAAGCGATTTGATGCTTCTAGAATGTTCCTTGGCATTTGTAGAACATGTATTTATAGCTTTGTAACATTTTCTGCGGTTAAATGCTGTGATTGCAAATTAAATTGTTAATTGAATAGTATTTTGTGAATAGTAAAACCTTGAAATGTTGATGTTGCGCTGTTATGTTTTCTGTTGATGTAGAAATGTGCTAGGTACGCTAGAATGCTAAAATGTGTGGTTTGTTTGGGTTGCGTAGTGGAAAAAATGAGAATTATGCCTTTGGAAAAGTCGGGGTCGTTTAGGTCGACTTTAGCGTTTTCTCGTTTTGCGTGTTGGCATTACTTCGGGAAGCCATGGAAGCACTTTTGGTGTGATTATGGCGTTGGTTGGGTGTTTGGTTGTTATAGTTGTAGTTCAAACGAGAAAGGAGAAAATCGGGGCTTTGCGCGAATTCTAGGGTAAAGTAAGGTTTCGGGGTCTTTAGACGTGCCTTATGGTGACCTAGGAGGGTTGGCAAAGTCGGTTTCCAGAACTCGTAGTTCGTTTGGAAATGGTAGCGTTTTGACAGTTGGGGCCGAGTTGTGTTTTTGCTTGTTTTCTTGACTTTATGCCTTTAGAATGCTTAGAGTTACTTGAAATACTTGTTTGAGTTGTTCTGGATTGAATTGCTTATCAATTGCTGCTATGGCGTGCGAGAGTAACCTACTTTGTTATTCTCCCACGTGTGGCTTTATCGCTTGTTTATCGCCTTGTATCGAGTCTTGCATTGCATAGTGTCTCGCGCGTGAGTGATGGGCCTCTCTGGGTAGCCTCGGGTTGCCAGTGTTGGTTGCTCTAGCTCCGCTGCTATTCCCTTTCTCGCTTGGGTTGCCTCCCAGGGAGATTTGGGTCGTAGGTTGATGGATACTTCCGGGGTATTCCAAACTGGTGTTATAAGGTGATTTGGGCCGGCGCGTCGTCATCGAATTCTTGAATGAAAGTTGCTCGTGAAAAGAGTATCGTATCCTTTGAATGAGTGTTTATAGCTTTAATGCTTGCCTTGCTTTGTTAATGGCTTTATTATATCTCTGTATGATATATGTATACATTGCTTGGCTAATTGCATTGCATACTCCTCTCATCTCCGTCCTTGAGACCAATTGCCCTCGCTGAGCAATAGTTTTTGCTCATTCCTTTCTATACCATATTTTTACAGGAGTAGTTGAAGTAGATCCTCTCGAGGTAATTGAGGAGGAGGAACAGGTGGAGGTGTTCCCGTGATTGTACTTCTTTGCTTTGCTGGTGGTTGGATGCCAGATTTTTGTGCGAGCCTTGCATGATATGTATATTGCTTGGATGTCGTTTAGTTTTGAGGCTTGTAGCCTTGTATGTATTTTCTAGTTTGAGGCCTCTACGGTCTTATGTTGTATAAGTTGGAAGAATGTAATGTTGTAACTTATACTCTTGTGACTAGTAAGAAAATGCATGCTAATGGAATTGATTAGTGGCATAAGTACTTGTGTAGTATGCATATAATTTTTGGTTTGAAAAGTTGGATAATAAGAAATGTATGTTTTTAAAGAAAGTTGGCTTGTTTTGATTATTGTTTGGCGTTCGAAAGTATTATATTGATTTTAGGGTTTTCGGATCGTTCGCGGTACAGAGGAGACTCCGTCCGTGTGTCGAGTCCGGGCTTGGTCTTTTGCGGGGTCGGGTCGGGGCGTGACATCCTCTACTGCTACTAGCTGGGGGTTCACCTCAGCTTTTCTTGAAATATGTTAAATGAGGAGTGAGCAACAATGTTGCCCAGCGAGAGAGGTGATGCAACATACCGGGGCGTGCAACATGATATGCAACAAAGATAACACACATATAACACAAGGTAACAAAACTAGATAGCTAAATATTTAACCACATATAAAAAGAATATGGTTCCACTTGTCTTTAATCACGAGCCACGAACCAAGATCTTCAAGTAAGTGCTGACAAAACCTTTATTCCTCGAAAATAGGGTACTCTGGATGTACCCCGATCCTATGACCCTTTCTCTTGAGATAGGTCCATACGCCCCAACTAGGTGAACCAAGCCTCTGGGGTAGTGGAGTATACTCAGTGAGAGAAAGAAAATAGGCACCATGGTAGTCGAAGGAGCACGGCAAGCCCGATGCCACCCTTGTTTCTTAACACTACCATGTTCGAAAAGGTTGCGCAACCTCGAATCAAGTCCACGAGAGTCAAGATCATCAAATAACACATAAGAGGGACAACAAAGTAGGCCGCTTTCGCAATTAACCATAATTTGCCCAAAGTAGCGATAGAAACATAAAAGGGACAAATGACATATTTTCCCACAAACTTTACAATGAGCTCAATTATACCCTAGACAAACACATAAATACATAATAACACACCTACAAGCATTTATAAGCACCAAGGTAACCATTTATCATTTTTCCCCTTTCTTTAGCTAAGTCATTCTTCTCCTACATGAAGTTCAAGTTTCAAAACTACAATCCAAACATCCTACATTCCTAAAGAAGCCAAAAGACACCTATCAAGACCCTAAAACCCCACTTTGGAGACAAAAGCTCGGGAAGGCCCCGAGTGGATTTTAACAACACCTACCCTATCTGGACCCCAATTTCACGCAACAAAAGCACCAAAAGTGCTCCCATGCCCCAAGGATACCTAATCTAAAGTCCAAACGTGCCCGGATTACGTTATGTGAAAACCCCCTTTTTAAAGTTAGCCAATTTTGCATTTTAACTCATTTTCGGGCAATTCAACTTCATGTGAACTTCTAATTAGTTTCACTAATGTCTAAAGCACCTAACGGAAGTCTCAATTCATTCTAATTTGCAAGATATACCAAAACCCTAAATTTCATCACTATTCATTGTCTTCTTTGTGAGATTCAAGCATTCAACCATGGAGGTTGTTAACTAGCTACTCAAACATGACCTATATATCACAATAAGCATGTATGTCACATTATATGAGTATATTTATAGCCATAAGCAACAAATCACAAAATTGAAAAACTTGACATAAACTTTAGATCAAAAAAATGCTAACTCCCTCACTTGCAAGAGTTTGGAAGGCTTGTAGGTGCTTAGAACAACTTGAAATTAGTTGTAGAGTGCTTGTGTAAGACCAAATCTTCCTCATTTTCTTGCTTATGGCCGACGGGTAAGGGGGTATTTTGAGAAATAATTGCTTTGTTTTGATGAGTAAAATGCATATATGTGTGGTATATTGAGTATATGTATGTGTATATGCATTAAGCCTAAGTCAGAAGCTTCTAATTATTGGTCAAACTAAGTTAAAACTCCACTTAGATGACAATTAGCAAAAACTCATGTTATACTTAGGTAATACTATTCAAGTGATGCGCAAAACATTTTTCAAATGCATGTTCCCGGCCTCTAAAGTCTAAAACTACAAGTTTTCGATTCCTTTTATAAGTTATACTATCTAGGAAAAATATTAAATCGAGCATTTAAGACAGTCAAATTTCTTACGAATATTGCCCAATAGTAAAACAATTAAACAAGAAAAGAAATGCACATAAAATGCTCAAGTAATTATGCAACAGTTATTTAAGAGATTCGACGAAATTCCCGGGCGTTACACCCTCTCCCCCTTAAACTAATTGCGTCTATGCAATTCTTACATGATTCAACAAACAGCTCCTGGTATTTATCCCTTATCTGGTCTTCCTGTTCCCAAGTGGCATCCTCAACTCTGTGATAATCCCAAAGAACTTTCACCATAGGAATATTCTTGGTTTGAAGTTCTTGAATCTTTATATCAACCACTCGAAGAGGTTTCTCAACATATGGCAATGACTCATCGATTTTCAACGGCTCTGGCTCCAGAATTTGTGAAGGATTTGGATTATACTTCCTCAATAATGACACATGTAACACATCCTGAATTTTGCCCAAACTCGGAGGTAATGCTAATCTGTAAGCCAAATCACCAACTTTCTCAGTAATTTCAAACGACCCTACATATCTAGGATTGAGTTTACCTCCCTTTCCGTGTCAAATCAAACCCTTACGTGGAGAGACTTTCAACAACACATGATCACCCACTGAACTCATCGGCGTCTATCAGCATAACTTTTCTGACGACTCTGTGTAGTAAGCATTCTTTTCTTTATAAGTTTCACATTATAAACCATTTTAATAATTTCAGGTAGAATGGCTGGATCAACAGTCTTCATGTCTCCTACCTCATCCCAATATAGTGGAGATCTACATTTCTGCCCGTAAAGTGCCTCGTAGGGTGCCATACCAATGGTAGCCTAGTAACTGTTATTATAAGCAAACTCTGCAAGAGGCAAATACCTTTCCCAACTCTTTCCAAAGTCTAAAATGCAAGCTCGTAGCATGTCTTCCAGTATCCTGATAGTTCTCTCAGACTGACCATCTGTCTGCGGATGATACGCTGTGCTAAAGTTCAAATCGGTTGCTAAAACCTTCTATAGTTTCTGCCAGAACTGTGATGTAAACCTGGGATCTCTTTCTGATACTACACAAGTTGGAACCCCGTGCATTTTCACAATGTTTTCAACATATAACTCAGCTAATTTATCAAGAGAGTCTGTCTTCTTTGTAGCAATAAAATGTGAGGCTTTTGTCAACCTATCAACCACAACCCACACTGAATCATTACCTCGCGGTGATCTCGGTAAATCAAATACAAAGTCCATAGTAACCTGGTCCCATTTTCATATCGGAATCTCCAAAGGTTGCAACAATCCTGCAGGCCTTTAATGCTCAGCCTTAACCTTCTAGCAAGTCAAACATTTAGCCACATACTCAGTTATTTCCCTTTTCATATTATTCCACCAGAAGTTTTGCTTTAAATCCCTATATATCTTGGTACTACCAGGGTGGATAGTGTATTTAGTGCCATGAGCCTCAGCAAGAATTTCATCCTTTATAGCTGAACCACCAGGAATGCAAATTCTATTTTTATACCTGATGCAGCTTAATATCGGACTCTCCCCCTTTGGACTTCTCTAGAATCTTCAATAACTGAGGATCTGACTGCTGTGCTTCCCTGATTCTAGATAGTAATAAAGACTGAATTTGTAAACTAGCAAATTGGATACCTGTGATGCCCGAGAACCTCACCATACACATTTTAACTGTTGCATCTACTATTTGCGTATCTTTACTATGCATTACTTGTTGCTTTATGTGGTTACTATTTATTGCATTTTTCAACCACTTAATTACTTCGAAATATTAATTTTCTTAAATCATATTAATTGTTTTAGGAATGAGATTAATGTGCGACTGAGCTAAATGCATTAGGAGCCTTTGTTTAAAAAATGATTTGTTGAAACTAATGAATAGTGTTACGTGACTTAACTAAGTATTTTAGTTAGCTAACAATTATTTGCACCTTAGACTCGTTTTAAAGCTAGTTGGACTCATTTTAATAGCCCATATATGCACCCAACATGACCCACCCTAATATATGCTAAATATAACAACAACTTAAGCTCATAACTAGCAAAACAAAAAAAAAATATGCAAAAATTACTGTAGCAAATCTGACCAGCCCTTTGTGCATCCAAAAAGGAATTTTTGCTCACCAAATCTTCAAACCAAGCCAAGCCAATCTAGGAGCAAGTAGTTTAGGGTGTTTGCTAGCCTCCCAAGAGTTCCTACGTGCATTGGTGAGGGTTTTCATGCTTGTTTGTCCATTCTAAAATTGTTGCTCAATTCTTGAATTCTTAGATTTGTTATCAAATGCTATTGCAATGTTCAAATATGCTTATGTATGTTATATATAAGTAGTAGAGACCTAATTTATGCTATTGTTTCGTAGTTTAAACAGTTGGAATCGCTTGTTGATCGTAGGGCATAAATAGTGACAGGAATTTTAGGGTTTTGTGGAATCGGACTTTATAGCTTGAATCAATGGTTCTAATAGGTGCTCTAGATGTTAATAAAAGTAGTGTAAAGGCCCTGTAGGGTTTAATTGCTCATAACCTAATGAAAGAAGGAAATAGCCGACTTTTTAGAAAGAGGTTTCGGGGTTATCGTGAATCCGGGTAAAATTGGCCTTCACTTTTGATGTCCCTAGGCTAAGTAGACCCTAATTATGCTTTGCTAGCTCCCGTTTGAGCCTTGAGTGAGGTACGTGTAGTACAAAGCCAAAAGAGGGAATTTATGTCCTAAGGGTGCCTAAGGGGTTAACTAGGAGCATGGTATAGGCCGCTTGCTAATCTAGAACAATTATATGAGTTTGGAAGGAAAACGGGTTGTATTGCAAAGGGGTTAAAGCAGGAATTTGAATGTCTCACGCTTCTAAGACCTTGGCATGACTCCTTGTGTGCTTAAATGTGGTTTCAAGATGTTTTGGAGCTTTTGGTATAGTTTTATGTGAATCTTGAATATGCCCCTTTGTAATTTGCATAATTGCTTTATTGAATTGAAGATTCTAAGTGAATTCTTGTTTATAGTAATTGTATTGCCATAGTTCTAAGTGTTTTCCTTGAGTTTTATATTGAGTTAATTGTAATAAGAATAAGTATGGATTAATGGCTTTAGAAGTTGATAGTACTATTATGAAATTAAATATGGTTATCTATGCTTAAAATGCTCTTTTAAATGATTGTGGAACATGCTTATATCATGATTTTATTGCTTGTTAGTTATATTATTTGTATATTATATTACTTGAATGATTACTTGGTTGTATGTTAATTAAGTAAACTATGAGTTAGCTAACCTAGTTGGACAATTAATGAATGTTGTAGTTAAAGAGTAATTGAAACAATGTTTAACTTTATGTTCAAGGTGATTGAGGGTGATTTGAAGCCAATCTTGCATTTTGGAGCTTGGTAGAGGTGAGGGAGACTTCATCCTTATGTGCATAATAGTTTATTTACTTGTACTTAGATTATGTGCACTTATTGTCTATATATTGTGTGTGAGGGCAATCTACTTTGTTGTCCCTCAATCATGTATTTATTGATTTATACTATTGTTATCATTTTGAGTGCATTGCATTGTGGTTGCGCAACCATTCGGATATGGTAGTGTCGGGGAAACCAGGCGGCATCGGGCTTGCCGGTCCACCTCGGCTATCATGGTTGCCCAGTCCCTCTCTCGCTTGGGATGCCACCCAGGGAGAGTTGGGTCGTAGGATTTCGGGGTACATCCGGAGTACACCCATTTTGGAGTTATAAGGGATGCCGACTTATCAATATCAGTGTCATTATTACATTAGGATTTCAGGTCATGGCTCGTGGTTGAAGAACAAAGTGAATCGTATCCTTTTTAATGTGTGGTAACTTGTTGTTTTAATTGTTCTTTGGTTGTAAAATGTTTTATTTGTACTAACTGCTGCATTGCACGTCCCTGGTAGACCTTATCCCTCACTGGGCAATTGTGATTGCTCATACCTCGCTAAACATGTTTCAGGTGATGCAGTTGGAGGAATTGCCTTGATTGCTGTGTGCTATTACTTGAGATTAGAGTGATTGCCTGCTAAACTATGGAAGACCTTGTTGTCCTACTTTATGTTCTATTTTGGAGCCTAAGGGCTTATGTATATATTTAGGTAGTTGCAGGTTTGAAAGCTAAGTGGATGTAGCAAGTGTTATGGAATTGTGGCATGTAATAACTTATGCTTCTGCTTCTAGCTACGTTGCATGCTTGTATGTATTTATATTGTCTTGTGTTGCTTAAGGCTCAGATGGCCTTGAAGTTTAGATTTCAATTACAAATGTTGTTCATTTTGCTTCGTGGTTTTATTTGATTGTTTACAGGTTTTCAAAATGTCCACGGTACAGGGGAGACTCTGTCCGTTTTTTCTAAATTTTGTGACCAGGTTTAGAAATGGGGTTGAGAATAGCTTGGTTATTAGAGCCTCCAGTCTCGTGAGGGATTGGGGCGTTACAATACCTGTCCTAGAAGTCTTCGGTTTCCACAGACACAATTCCTGCACAGTTTCCCAGTCCTTTATTATCAAACTGGCCACAGTAGCTTTTTGGCTCAATGCATCTGCAACAGTATTAGCTTTTCTTGGCAAATAACTAATGGTACAATTATAATCATTCAATAACTCTAACCAACGCCTTTGCCTCATATTCAAATCCTTTTGAGAAAATAAATATTTTAAACTCTCATGATCAGTAAATATTTCAAATTGATTACCCTACAAGTAATGACGCCATTTTTTCAAAGCAAAGACAACAACAGCAAACTCAAGATCATGAGTAGGGTAATTAAGTTCATATGGCTTCAATTTCCTCGAGGCATAAGCTATCACCTTACCATTTTGCATAATAACACAGCCCAAACCTTCTTTCGAAGCATCACTGTAGATTACCAAATTATCAGTCCCCTCAAGCAATGCAAGGATAGGAGCAGTGGTAAGTCTCTTCTTCAATTCCTGAAAACTGGCTTCGCATTTGGCATCCCAGTTGAACACAATTTTCTTTTGAGTTAAGGAAGTTAATGGTCCAACAATTTTAGAAAAGTCCTTAACAAACCACCTATAATAACCAGCCAATCCCAAGAAACTACGAACCTCTGTGACAGTCTCGGGTCTTTTCCAGGACATAACTACCTCGATTTTCGCAGGATCTATAGATATTCCCTCATGTGAAATGATATGGCCTAGAAAGGCTACCTGTTTCAACCAGAATTCACACTTGCTAAATTTGGCAAACAATTTATGTTCTTGCAATGTTCGCAGCACAATTCTCAAATGTTCTTCATGCTCTGCCTTAAGTTTAGAGTACACTAGTATGTCATCAATAAAGATTACCACAAATTGGTCAAGGTAGGGTCTAAACACCCTCTGCATCAAATCCATGAAGGTGACTGGAGCATTTGTCAACCCAAATGGCAGTACAACAAATTCATAGTGGCCATACCTAGTTTTGAAAGCAGTCTTGGGCACATCTTCTTTTCGGATTCTCAACTGATAATAACCCTATCTTAAATCAAATTTAGAATACACAACGGCACCTTGCAACTGATCAAACAGTTCCTCAATTAAAGGCAAAGGATATTTATTTTTCACAGTCACCTGATTAAGTCCCCGATAGTCGATGCACAACCGCAATGTACCATCTTTCTTTTTCACAAATAAAACATGGGCACCCCAAGGTGAAGAACTAAGCTGAATGAAACCTTTTTCAAGCAAACCTTGTAGCTGAATTTTCAACTCCTGCAACTCAGGGGGAGCAATTCTATATGGGGTTCTAGATATAGGATTAGTCCCCGGCAACAGATCAATCACAAATTATATTTCCAAGTCAAATGGTAACCCAGACAACTCTTCAGGAAATACCCCCGGAAAATCTTTTACAACAGGTACTTCATCCAATTTCAATTTATCCCCGAGCTGATTAATTAAATATGTTAAATATGTATCATAACCTTTACCCAACATTTTAGTAGCTTTAATAGAAGAAATAATGTGAGTCCCTGTAGATTTTCGACTTCCAACAAATTTAATTACTGGTTGATTAGGCATTTCTAATGTCATAATTTTCCTTCTACAATCCAAATAAGCATAATACCGTTCCAACCAGTCCATCCCCAAAATAACCTCAAAGTCTCGGAATGACATGATAATCAAATCAATAGGATACATGTGTCCCTCAATGCAAATATCATAATCTTTACACACAGACTTCGGAACAAACTTTGTACCTATAGGATTACCTACCTCAATTACATACGACAGTTTACCAACTTTTAAAGCAGTAGATTATGCATACATAGGAGTGATAAATGAATGCGTAGCCCCAGTGTCAATCAAAACTACTACTGACTGATTATTAATAAGAAAAGTACCTTCAACCACCACTATCGTATCAGGAAGCTCTTCCTAGTCTAAAGAAAATACCTGTGCCTAGCGTCGTGGAACTGCAGCTACACCTGATGCTTGGGTCTGGGTACTCTGGCCGGATGTCAGACCTTGTCCCTGCTTAAACCTAGGGCAATCTCTAGCTCGGTGTTGGTCGCTACGACAACCAACGCATCGACCCAACTTCCTCCGACACTCTGCCTCAAACTCTGCCTTAGAATGGCCCTTGCGATTACAATGACTATACTGCTGGTTTTTCCTTGCAGTTGTACCCCCCGTAGGAGCCCTATAAATGGATGTAGCGGAGCTACCTTGCTAAGATCTAGTAGCAACTAGTCTGTCCCTATGGCTGGCTCTGAGCTGGCCTTGGCTAAAACTGTGTCTGAACTGGTCCTGGGTAGCTCTGGGTCTGCCTCGACTGCTGAACCTAAATAGGCTGCTGAAACTGTCTCTAATAGCCCTGACTCTAAGACTGATACTGTCGTTTACTCGATTGACTAGACTCGGCCAACACATTTGTCTTGCGTTTCTCATATCTCGATGCGGCCCTAACTGTTACAGTATTATTAGGATAGTCCTGCAAAGACAAATTAAGAAAAATTTCACTTCTCAGCCCTCTGATAAATCTCTGAATCTTCATGTCCTCAGGCTACACTAAAGCTGGAACGTAGCGAGAAAGTTTAGTGAAAGTAGCCTCGCACTGATCCACAGTCATATTTCCCTGCCTTAGAGATATGAACTCTTCTTGATGTCTCTCATGAGCTACCACATATACATACTTATCTCGGAATTCCCGAACAAAGTCGGCCCACAAATGTAGTACTTTCTCGGCCTCCCATTTTTCTCTAACGGTACGCCACCATTCCTCGGCGTCACCCTCTAGTAAAAATGCAGCATAAGTGATTTTTCTGTCATCATTACACTCAAGTATTGCAGCAACTTTCTCAAACTTACCCAGCCACATTTTTGCTTTCATATAATCTGACTTTCCATAGAAGCTATATTCCCCGTGGTGTAAGAACTTGTCAAACAAATTACCCCCACCAGTACCGCTACCCTCGGCTCTAGCGGCCTGATTACCTCTGCCAGTCCCTGCTGGGTCACAAACTGAGCAATAGTACTCATAGCTGTGGCCATTGTGGCCATAATCTGTGTAGTGGTCGTTCTTGCCCCTGAGGTACATTCCCCACCTGTGGTACAATCCCAGCTACTCCGGCCTCTTGCCTAGGTATATTCTACCTAGGTGCTTCCTCTGGTTCCCTTCTCAGCCTTCCTCTCCTCCTCATCTCCGTACTAGAAAAATGCAATGTTATAATAGGCAAATAGATAACACAAAGATAACACATACATGTTTCAAAACACCTTATGCACATAAGACAACATATAAAACACTTAACAAGCATTAAACACTAAACTTTTCATATTCATATCATATCATGCTTTTGACATTTCTTTTACATACTAGCATGTCCTTTACTCAAGCAGTTATTTGCTTAGACAATTAGACAATCACATAGTCACGTAGTTCAACTTTCACACATGGACCTCTACCCACATACCGAGGAAATTAACCCGACTTCATGCATTCAAATAGCTCTGATACTACCTAGATGTAATGCCCCGAATCCAACCCCACGCTACAGGTGAAGTCCGGACCCGTCACACGGACAAAGTTTCATCTGTACTGTGGACAAACTGGTTGCTTGCAATAAACACATACAAGTCCTGAGCCACTAGCAAACATCTCATACAATCCCAAACTTCCATATTAACAATAGTCCACCAACTTTCCAAGACTAACCAAGTCTTGGTACCACAAAAATTTACATCACATGCAAGCATGCAAGACAATTCTAAACTTTAATCATAAGTAGTAAGACACAATGATAAATCAAGTTCATCATTCTAACTATCCAACACACAAGCATGCAGAAGAGATAGTAAAACCAGAATCAATTATTACATGCTATCTACTTTACTATTATTCATACAAGATTACAACTTGTTATATCTACCAAATATATACAAGACCACATGGTCTCAAAAGGACACCAATCAACATCTTCACACAAGCTGCACATTATAGCCAACCTTAACACACAAAAAAGTCACGAAAGTTGTTCTAATTGCACTTCTTCCTCTTCCTCTATTGCTACTAGCTAGGGGTTCACCTCAGCTTCTCCTGAAATATGTTAAATGAGGAGTGATCAACAATGTTACCCAGCGAAAGAGGTGATGCAGTATACCGGGGCGTGCAACATGATATGCAACAAAGATAACACATATATAATACAAGGTAACAAAACTAGATAGACAAATATTTAACCACATATAAAAAGGATACGGTTCCACTTGTCTTCAATCACGAGCCACGAACCAAGACCTTCAAGTAAGTGCTGACAAAACCTTTATTCCTCCAAAATAGGGTATTTCGGATATACCCCGATCCTACGACCCTTTCTCTTGAGGTAGGTCCATATGCCCCAATGAGGTGAACCACGCCTCTGGGGTAGTGGAGTATACTTAGCGAGAGAAAGAAAATAGGCACCATGGTAGTCGAGGGAGCACGGCAAGCTCGATGCCGCCAGTGTTTCTCGACACTACCATGTCCGAAAAGGTTGCGCAACCCTGAATCAAGTCCACGAGAATCAAGATCATCAAATAGCACATAAGAAGGACGACAAAGTAAGTCTCCCTCGCAATTAACCACAATTTGCGCAAAGTAGCGATAGAAACATAAAAGGGACAAATGACATATTTTCCCACAAATTTTGCAATGAGCTCAATTATACTCTAGACAAAAACATAAATACATAATAACACACCTACAAGCATTTATAAGCACCAAGGTAACCATTTATCACTTTTCCCCTTTCTTTAGCTAAGCCATTATTCTCCTACATGAAGTTCAAGTTCCAAAACTACAATCCAAACATCCTACATTCCTAAAGAAGCCAAAAGACACCTATCAAGGCCCTAAAACCCTACTTTGGAGACAAAAGCTCAGGAAGGCCCCGAGTGGGTTTTAACTACACCTACCCTATCTGGATCTTAATTTCACGCAACGAAAGCACCAAAAGTGTTGTCATGCCCCAAGGGTACCTAATCTAAAGTCCAAACGTGCCCGAATTACGTTATGTGAAAAACCCCCCTTTTAAAGTTAGCCAATTTCGCATTTTAACTCATTTTTGGGCAATTCAACTTCATTTGAGCTTCTAACTAGTTTTACTAATGTCTAAAGCACCTAATGGAAGTCTCAATTCATTCTAATTAGCAAGATATACTGAAACCCTAAATTTCATCACTATTCATTGTCTTCTTTGTGAGATTCAAGCATTCAATCATGGAGGTTGTTAACTAGCTACTCAAACATGATTTATATATCACAATAAGCATGTATATCACATTATATGAGCATATTTATGGCCATAAGCAACAAATCACAAAATTGAAAAACTTGACATAAACTTTAGATCAAAAAAATGCTAACTCCCTCACTTGCAAGAGTTTGGAAGGCTTGTAGGTGCTTAGAACAACTTGAAATTAGTTGTAGAGTGCTTGTGTAAGACCAAACCAAAAAGATTGAAAGCAAAATCTTCCTCCTTTTCTTGCTTATGGCCGACGGGTAAGGGGGTATTTTGGGAAATAATTGCTTTGTTTTGATGAGTAAAATGCATATATGTGTGGTATATTGATTATATGTATGTGTATATGCATTAAGCCTAAGTCAAAAGCTTCTATTATTGGTCAAACTAAGTTAAAACTCCACTTAGATGACAATTAGCTAAAACTCATGTTACACTTACGTAACACTATTCAAGCGATGCGCAAAACATTTTTCAAATACATATTCTCGGCCTCTAAAGTCTAAAACTACAAGTTTTCGGTTCCTTTTATAAGTTATACTATCTAAGAAAAATATTAAATCGAGCATTTAAGACAATCAAATTTCTTATAAATAGTGCCCAATTGTAAAGTAATTAAACAAGAAAAGAAATGCACATAAAATGCTCAAGTAATTATGCAATAGTTATTTAAGAGATGCGACGAAATTCCCAGGTGTCACAATCCACATATTCAGAAGACAAAAAAATTAAAATCAATGGATGCTGGAATCACCACCATCCCATAGCTACATACGCCAAAGTTTGATTAAAGGTCTAACACCTTTACTTAATTAGGATCATCAAATGGTTGTTATTCATCCAAATCTCTGATTCATGGAAGGGATAACAACTGGTAGGGTATATTCGAATTGATGACAAACCTAATAACAGAGTCGATGGAAAATCTTATAGGGGTTAGTTTTTATAAAGGGTATTTGATAGATAATTCAATAGTTTTTGGTATTAGACATTCAAACATAAAAACAAAAAAAAAACTCAAAACTCGATTGTTAATATATACATATATATATATGTGTGTGTGTATGTATGTGTATATGTGTACGTGTGTGTTTTTTTGTCACACACCGAACAAAAAACTTATGCAATAGGCACGTGACAATAGCCGTACATCTACTGCAAGACTCAAACTCACTTTTTAATAGCTAGCACGAGTGACAAACTTATTGTAAACATTCTATATGCATTATTTTTAAATTTCTGAATATAATTTAAAATACAAATATTCTAATTCTAAAGTTTAAATCCAAACTGATAGAAAATTTCAAATATTTAAATTGTTACATAAACTAAGAGAATGAAAATTAAACTACTCCCAAAACATCAAATTAGGTCAAATACGAATTCCTTGCTAATATTCTTGTTTCATCTCAAAATTCATGCCTTTTGAATGTTAAATCATAATACTCCACAAGTTCTCTAACTTCTTGGCATGACTTAAAAATAATTTTGACAAATATTTTTGCTTGATAAGTATAAATCAAAATTCAAAGTTTAAACATATCAATTATAGCATACATACTAAGTAGAGTGCACAAGATTGACAAGCAACTATGATTAAGAATGGCCACATATCGTGTAGCCACACAAAGAACTACAAATTCATGTAATCGTATGAAAATCCACAAAGACAAAGGCCGAAACTAGTTTCGAATAACGGATCTCAAAGCATATACAAAGTCACAAAGATAGTTCCTTAAAAGAACACTGAACAAAGATTAATCATAGTCGCTTGTGCGTAAAAAATCAATCAAATAATTCCCATGAACAAAGTCGAATACTTGACAAAATTAAATACATTTCATGCCAACTCGGAAAACTTTATAACAAAATAATTAATAATATACATGTAATTAACTATGAGATCAAAGTATCAAAAATAGATTCTCAAATCAATTTTGAGACATTCATTTTCATACAAATTATTTGTATATGAACAACTATTTATCGAGTAAATATAATTTAAAAAATGTGATAATTAAAGATTTTATTTTGAAGAATAACAAAATAAAGGCTTTCATTTCAAACTAAGATACAATATGAGATTTAGGATAAGCCTAATGGTGAGTCACTCCCTCTTGCAGTTCGGAGATCAGAGCTTGAATATTATGAGAATGGGTGTAGGTGGGGATGAGGGTTAAAACAAAAACAAAAAACAAAGATACAATATCAATATTTATCAGGAACAAAAAGCTAAAAGAGTTAGGGATGGCAATGGGTACCCGCTCTATCCAAAACCGACAGGTAACCGTTTGATAAAAATTCGATAACAAAAATTGATGAGAAATCCATTAGAGTTTGGATTTTATAAAGGGAAACCGATGGGTAAACCAATAGGTTTTGGTTTTTGACGTTAAAAAAACTAAAACCCGAAATCTGATTATTAATTTAATAAAAAAATCTAACATATATATATACACTTAAAATAATAGAAGACTAACTAAAATTGGTAAGTAAAATGATAAAAATTTGAACTAAACTCAAGTAAAAAAAGTGAACTAAGTCCAATTAAAAGAGATGGACTAAACCTATTAAACTAATACTTATACTCTTAAGAATTGTCATCTTTACTTACCAAAATGAAAGAAGAGACGTTTCTTGCTCGGCGCTTGGGAATGAATTTCTATTTGTATAACTTGTTGATTTTTATTTTTGCTCATAAAATTATTATGTAATTTATTTCAAGTTTTATCATTAGCTTGGATTTTTTTATTTTTGATTTCTTTACATTTAAACTAATTTTTCTTACATTTTTTTAGGTTTTTTTATTTAAAGTAATTATTTTTTAGTTAAACGGTTATGGTTACGGTTAATTGCGATTTTTTAAATCCTTAACGGTTACAGTTATGGTTATTGGTTTTGAAAACCGTTAGGTTTTGGTTACGGCAATGATTATTGGTTTGTTAAACGGTTTTGGTTACGATTTTGTCATTTTTCGCGATTATTCGAACCGTTGCCATTCCTACAACCAATGGCATTACATAGCATGTTCCAGACCGATTAGAAAGGTTCCTAGAAGCTTTGGTTGAAATCCTACTAGCTAGGCCATGTTTGTTTTTTTCCTTTTTTTTTTTTTGGTGAAACACATGATTCTTTAAAAGTGTAGAGAGCTATAGACTATATACACGAGGAGAGCAAAAATATTAGCTTATTTAACTATTCAACATTTATTATCAAGTATTTATTTTACCAAAAGTTTTATGTCTCACCCTTTTATGTGAATCTAGTACAAGGAAAAACATAACTCCCAACTCTTTAACTCCTATTTATGTCCATGATGAGTAGAATATAATATGAAAAGTTGTAACTCCAAAATCCAATAATTATAAATTTTTTACACCACCAATTACATACTATTTCACCAAATTGTCATTTACATAATTTCTTTTTCTTTATTTTGCTGATAAAAATCATGGGTATTATAGTTTTTATGTACATATACACAAATGACTATATATAAAATTGAGAAAAAATAAAAGATATAATGTAACGCCCCGAACCCAATCCTACGCTATAGGTCAAGCCTGGACCCGTCACTCGGACAGAGTCTCCTCTGTACCGTGGACTAAACTGTTACCTGCAAATAGTCACATATAACATTTGAACTGCAAGCAACAACACATACAACCTATCTTTCAATACCTTCATAGCCAACCCAAGTTCACAAGGCCATCCGAGCCTTGGAGCAACAAAATCTACTTATAGCACACAAGCATGCAAGACAATATTAACTTTAACTATAAGTAGTTGGGTACAACTATAACCAAGTTCTACTACAAAGCTATTAAACACACATGCATGCAATAAGAGAAGTAATCTAGAATCCATTATTACATGCCAACTAACTTCCATATCCAACATACAAGATTACAGCTCCCAAGCATATATACAAGACCCCAAGGTCTCAAAACACAATAACTAACAACAACTCCACGCAAACTTGCACTTCTTATTCTTCCTCTACTGCTACTAGCTGAGGATTCACCTCAACTTCTCCTGAAACATGTTAAATGAGGAGTGAGCAACAATGTTGCCCAGCGAGGGAAGTGATGCAATACACCGGGTGTGCAATATGATATGCAATCACAGAAAGCCATAATTATAACATAAAGCAACAAGATCAAATAGTCAAGTAATTAACCACATTTTAAAAAGGATACGGTTCTACTTCAAGTCTTCAATCTCATACCATAAGCCACGAACTTCACGCAAGTGCTAGCAAACCCTTACTCCTCCAAATTGGGGTACTCCGGATGTACCCTGATCCTACGACCCTTTCTCTTGAGGTAGGTCCATATGCCCAGCAGGTGAACCACGCCTCTAGAGTAGTGAAGTATACTCAGCGAGAAAGGGAATAGGCACCATAGTAGTCGAGGGAGCACAGCAAGCCCTATGCTACCCGTGTTTCTTGACGCTACCATTTCCAAAAAGGTTGTGCAACCCCGAAACCAAACCATAAGATTCAAGAACAACGAATGACAAGTAAAAGGGTCGACAAAGTAGGTCGCCCTCGCATTTAATTGCAATATAAGTCAACATATACATGAGATAGTTTTATAGTCTCAAAAGAGGCAAACATCATAAATTTTCCCACAATCTACTCAAATAGCTCAATTACACTTTAGATAATTATATAAGTACATGATAATACATCTACAAGCACTAGACACATCAAAACAACCAAATACTACTTTTCCCCTTTCTTTAGCCAAGCTTTTCTTCTCCTATGTGCATTTCAAAGTTACAAAGCCACATCCTAATCATACTACACTCCTAATTAAGGCAAAAGACACCTATCAAGATCATGAAAACCCATTTAGAAACAAAAGCTCAAGAAGGCCCCGAGCGGGTTTTAACTACAACTACCCTAACCGGACCCCAAATTCATGCAACGAAAGCACCAAAAGTGCTTCCATGCCCTAAGGATACCTAATCCAAAGCTCAAACGTGCCCGGATTGCATAACGAGAAAAGTCCCCTTTTAAAAGTTGACTAATTTTGCAATTTAGCTCGGTTTTGGGTGATTCAACTTCACATAGCCTCCCAACTAGCTTCACTAGAGTATAGAGCACCTAATTGAAGTCTCAATTTGTTCCAATTAGCAAGTTTATTCAAAACCCTAAGTTCAAGCACTATTCATCATCTTCTTCGGGTGATTCAAGCTTCTAGCCATGGAAGATGTTATCTAGCAACAAAAGATAGTTCTATAGTCTCTAATGATCATATAACAAGCATCCAAAATAAGTTTTATAGCTATACTCAACAATATAAGAAATCAATATATAAGCAATCAACTTTAAACTCAAAAAAAATGCAACTCCCTCACAATTTAGAAGATGAAGACAAGTTGTGGATGCCCCCTAATGCTCCAATCTCCTCCTAGACCAAGCCAAAGGACCAATTCTTGTTCAAGATTGAAGGAATTTTTCTCCTTCTTCTCTCCTAGGGTTCACGGGTTTGGGGGGGGGGGTATTTTTGCAATTTTGGTATTTATTTTTTGAGTAAAATGTGCATATGTGTTATCTAATGTATATATGCATGAGTAGGTTTTAATATATTAGGTCAATGTTAGCAAATTTCATGGTCAAACAAGATTAAGACTTCAATTAATTGACATCTAATGCAAAATCACAGTTACATTTACGTAACACTATTCAAACGAGGCAAAAACTATTTTTCAAACGTGCACTCTCGACCCCTAAAGCTCAAAACTACCATAACCCGACTCTTTTTATATGCCATGTGACCTAGGAAAAATATTAAATCAAACATTTGAAACAGTCCAATTTCTTATGAATAGTGCCTAATAGTAACACAATTAAAGAGAACAAGAATGCACATAGAATGCACGAGTAATTATGCAACAATTATTCCAAAATGTGTGATGAAATTCTCGGGCGTCACATAATATATATATATATATATATATATATATATATATTAGCCTAATATATTAATACCTAAATATACGTTTCTAAACCAATGTTTATTAACGCAATTGTATACTTTCAACGATTATGTAATTCATATCGCAATGATTATGTCATTTGCTATAAATTTTAGGGTAAATGTCATAAATAGTCAATTATTTTTTGTATAATTGACACTTTCATCAATTATCTTTCTAAATGAACCTTTTAGTCTATTATGTTTAACATTATTGATGTCATTAGTCCAACTCGTCTTTTCTGTATAATTTTTAACGTTAAAATCACGTGGCACGCATGTGGTGTGCACATGTATGCTCTTGAAGCTGCTACTTGGACATTTTTAATACATCTGCATTATGTGTCAAGAATACTAATGTCAATTTTACCCTTACAAAATTGAGATATTGTGACGCCCGAGATTTAGCCATGCATTCAATTACTGTTGCATCCCTTGTTTGCGCATTTCCTTCTGTGCATTATTGACTGCCTTCTTGAATTACTATTCACTCCGTTTTTAAACTTCATACTATTAACGAATTAGTATTTTTATTAAATCATATTAATTGTTAGAGTAGTGGAAAAAATGTGCAATTGAGCTAGAGGCGATAGGAGAGCTCGTTTAGAAAATAATTTTTGTAGATTGAATGAATAGTGTTACGTAACTAACTTAGAGATTTAATTATCTAGCACACATGTTTCACCTTAGGCTCGTTTCTAACCTTTCAACGCGCATTTTAGAAGCCACTTAAACACCCAAACTTAACCCCACTCAACCATATGCCTTATATATCAACATTAGCTCATAACATAGAAAAGAAAAAAAAAAGCTGAAAACACTGTGCTGAACCCGACAGCCCTTCTTGCTCATTGGGAGAAATTTTTCATCATCAAATCATCAATCCAAGCCAAGCCAAGCTTTGAGCAACTAGTATAGGGTGTTTGCAAGGTTCCTAGGTGCTCCTACGCATATTGGTGAGGGATTTCACGGCCTATTTTCGCATTTCTAAATAGTTGTCAATTTCTTGATTTGTTGAAAATGTGATCAAATGTCATTGTATTAATTATCTATGCTACTATACCATGTATATGAATGCTAGAGAACATATTTGAGCCATCGTTTCGCAATTTAAACGGTTAGAATCGTTAGTTTGATTTTTAGGGTGAATAGTAACATTTTTCTAGGGTTTTGCGTAATTACTCGAATTAGCTTGATTCAATGCTTCTAATAGATGCCTTAGGTGCTAGTGAAGGTAACATAATAGCCCCGTACACTTGCATTGTCCTTAAATCACTTAAAATGTAAAATAGTCGACTTTAATTTGGGGCTTTTGAGGTTAATGCGAATCCGGGTGAATTCGGACTTCAATTCTAGTAACCTTAGGCTACCTAGGTACTATAGAAGCCTTGATATCCCTTGTTTGAAGCCCGGACAATGTATGTGTAGTTTAAAGCCATAGGAGGAAATTTGGGGCTTTCGGGGTAATCGCGGGCATTTGAATGAGTTAGAGGATTGAGAGGGTACCTTGAGGGTTAGTTAGAAGGTTGGGAGAGTTTCCTTTGAAAATGGAATCATTAACCTTGGTTTGGAAGAGAAATAGTTTGAAAAACAAAGGGGTTTAGGTGCAATTTCGGTTGACTCACACTTCTAAACCCATGGCATGACTTCTTGAGTGTTTATATGTGATTTTAAGTTGATTTGGAGCTTTTGCTATGATTCTATGTTTATTTTGTATATGTTCCTTTGTAAACTGCATATTAGCTTCTATAATTGCTTCTACTCTAATTGCATCGATGTCAACCTACTTTGTTGATCCTCCTATGTGTTAATGCTATATTATTGCTATTAATTTGCCATTTTTAAGTGCATTGCATCGTGGTTGCGCGCAACCATAGTGTCAGGGGCGGATGTGTTGAATATCGGCTGGGCGGCAGAGGGCTTGCTAGTGGATATTCAAACTCCGTGCCCTAGTCCCTCATTCGCCTGGTCCGGAGATTGCCAGGGGATGTTGGGTCGTAGGATTATCGGGGTACATCCGGAGTACACCCACTGAAGTGTTTGGGGTTATGCCGGCTTATCGTGATCGTGCTCGTGGTTCGTGGATCTTGAATGAAGACCAGTGAAGATTGGTGTATAGGGGGATTGTGTGAAAAGTATCCTTTTAAATGTGTGGTTACTTAAGTTATCATGGTTTCTTAAATTGTCTAAGTGATATTGTTGTATAACTGTATTATCTGTTGCATTGCATGCCCCGGGACTATATCCCTCGCTGGGCAACAGTGGTTGCTCATACCTCGATATATATTTCAGGAGACGCTGAGGGTGATCCCCAGCTTGTTGAGTTAGTTGAGGAGGAGGAAGTTCAGATTGATCTTTTACCTTAGTTGTTGTGCCTGATAGCTTGAGGTGGTTTAATTTTTTGCTGTTTTGTGGAAGGCTCAACTGTTTATCTTATGTCCTATTGTGTGGCCTAAGGGCTATGTATATGCTTGTTGTATAAAGTTGAAGGATAGTAGATTGAAGTGTAGAATTGGACATCCATGTCTTGTAATAACTTTTATTCTTGCTTTTATTTCCTTGCATGCTTGGGAGTGAATGGTTAATGTAGAATGTCTTATCTTTTAAGTTGTTTTTATTGATATCCTAGAATGTCATTGCTGCTAGACTATGTTGTAAACAAAGTTCTTGCATGCTTGTGTGGTTTTGGAATTATTGTTTACTTCAAGGCTCGGATGGCCTTGAATCTTTATATATAGCCATGACAAGTATGTTTACCTTGTAGTTATCTTATTTGTAAGTTTACAGGTTTCCAGAATGTCCACGGTACAGGGGAGACTCTGTCCGTGTGTCGGGTCCGGACTTAGCCTTTAGCTTGGGGGTTGGGTTGGGGCGTGACAGATATTACTATACACGTGCGTGCCACGTGATTTTAACATTAAAAATTAGATGAAAAAGACGAGTTGGACTAATGGTGTCAACAATGGTAAACATAATGGACTAAAAGGTTTATTTAAAAAGATAATGGATGAAAGTGTCAATTAGATCAAAGATAATAGACTATTTATGACCTTTACCCTAAATTTTATAATCTTATTGTGTATAAATTTTGGTTTCATTTTATTTTTGAGATTTTTGTCGTTTTTAATTTTTTAAAATATTTTTTAGGTTGATTTCATATTTAAATTAACTTTCTGTTTTTTTTTTCTCTCTAAATTACAAGGTCTCAACTAATTTTTAAAAGGGTAAAGGTCTAGTTTAGTCTATTATGTTTGGTATAAATGACATTTTCATCCATTATATTTTAAAATGAACCTTTTAGTCCATTATCTTTGATGTAAATGACAATTTCGTCTATTATCTTTCGAAATGAACGTTTTAGTTCAATATGTTTCACATAAGTAACGTCGTAAGTCCAACTTCAAAACATATTGGACTAATGATGTGAAACATATTGGACTAAAAGGCTCATTTCGAAAGATAATTGATGAAAGTGTTATTTTACTACAAAAAAGAAGTTGTTTTGTGACAAAATTTTGTGACAAACATACAATCGTCGCAAAATTGGGATGAAATAGCCACGAAATATGTTAGGGCTCAAATTATGTCGATCTTGTGACGAATATGTGACGGCAACAATGATTCGTCACAAATTTGTCACAATTTGCAACAATTTTTCCACGAAAAACAATATTTCTATGAGGCACACTCATATCGTCACAGTGTCGTGGTAGTAAGCGAATAGTTGATTCAGAAATTGCAACGAACCTGTGACGCTATGTATAAATTACAACAAACTTGTGACAATATGAACAAATTAGATATTTTCATCTTATATCGACTACTTTGACAAAAAAAAAAAAAAAATCTTATATTTGTGACGATTTTGTGACTATTGGTGGTAAAAGTCATTTTGTCGCAGTTTTGACACAATATTTGTGATGAATTTTGAAAATGTGACATTTTTGTGACGATTATCATATTTTCACACACGGGTGAAAATGGGCCAATTAACCTAGCTCATTTTTCACCAATAACCATTTTCACCCAACATATAAAAACATACACACACCACGATCGTTACTTTAGACCACCACCACCCCGAACAACCGCCACGTCGGGCCACTACTACCTTACACCGCCGCTACCTCGTACCCACATAACAGTGGGTTTCCACCACTTTCAATTAACAAATGAAAATAATTTATTTTCTTACTTTGACCAAATGAGTCTTATTTATTGTTGTTCCACAAAGTAGAAACAAATGACTCTTATTACACACACATACACATGATTTATGTGCAAGCCATTTGGATTTTTATGATTTGAAAAAGAAGGTGAAGTTGATGAGTAATTCGCATTCCGCCGAACAAAGATAAACATGTAATATAAATTCTTTCCTTTTTATTTTTATTTTTCTTTCCTTTTTTTTAGTGTTCTTGAAGCTTATTACATTTACCCATTTGGATTTTTATGCAGATTACAAGTATATAATTTTTTTTTTACTTTTGTGAAGTTGGATGATCACTGGCTATTAATAACTTTGCCATAACTAATTTGCATCTATGAGGAGTTTAGTTGTAGGTCTGTAGGAGATATCACAAGGCAAGCTGACACCTTGATTAAGGTTTTCAGTATAGAATTTGAAGCTTCTTGGCTCTTGAGTATGTGTAATTTGAGACTTTTATGCTGAAGGTATGGGCAGAAAAATGTATTTTGATTTTATAGGTTGCATTTGAAAATGGAGGCTTATGCATGTTATAGCATTATAAATTTTATGAAATGGAATAAATTATTACTTTGAGGAAGTATGACTAGTGAAGGGACTGGTTTGAGTTGGTGTAGCTCAAGGCTGTGTCTATACTACCCATTGACTGCTTAAAGATCAATCAGTTGGCGATTGTTGTGGAAGCAGGGGATAAGCTTGAGGTTGATTACACATGTACTCTTTGGGGTTTAAAACATTTATTTTCAAGATATTGTTGTGTACATGTGTTTTGTGTATGTATGCACATAAATATATAATATACGAATTATGTTCTTGATGGTGGAGGGGATTTGTATCATTTGGTGTTTCTTGTTATAATGTACTCTTTTTGCTCAGCCTCTAGTATTACTCCCTCCCTGCCTCTTCGCCTCCTCCAAGGTTTGGATTGTCAAGTGTATGAGATATGTATTTATATAGTCGTTATCTTTTGACAACCTTTAATCTATGTTATTTTATTCATCTTCTAAACTTCTGCTTTTACTTCTTCAAGAGAAAGGTACAAGAAAAATGTACAAATTGGTTAGGGCTATCAATGGTTATCAATTATCAGTCTGTTTGACAACACCATACTCTATTTAAACCTTTTTATGAGCAGATGTCTACATCATAATATGTTTTTCCATTTCCACATGGACGTAGTTATCACTTAAAACATGTAGATGGTATTTCTCGTTCAGTATCAGAGACATATATTTTTACCCTAAGACTGGTAGTTTATTTTTAAAGGATACTGCAGAAGTGGAATATGGGATCATCTAAAGCCCAAACTGCCAAAAAATTTCTCTCATTTGGCTTATTTTTAGTTCTTTTACATATTTACCAAATGGAAATATATATTGTATGAGCACTCTATCCAATGCCTTTGTCACTTGACCTTGGATGCGAAAGGAAGACTATGTATTTGTATATATTTCATTTGATGAAGAACTTTTGTACCAATACCATACTTTGAATTGAAGAAAGAAGGGAATTCTGCAGTCCTGATGTGAGCAAAAGTATATGGTAAAGCAGTGTCTTTTCATCTGGTATATTTTAATTGTAAAGTAAAATACAAATTGAGTTATGCAAAACTGAAAAGGAAAGCAATTTTTCTTGGTTAGAAACTGAAGTTGTTTCCTGGTTATTTGACAGGGTTACATGTCATAGTTACAATGTTTACGAGCTATTTGGTTGGATTTTTTGCATTCAGAGCCTTATTTAGTCATAATCCTGCTATGGTAATTCAATTTTACCTTCAGTTTTAATGTTCAGAGGCTTATTTAGTCACAATCCTGCTCTGGTAATTCAATTTTACCTTCAGTTTTTATGTTTTTAACATTATCTTATATTTTTGTAGTGTTGATGATTACTTATTCTCTTTCTAGATCTTCTTCTGCTTTTACTCTAGTATTTTTTGTTTCTTTGTCATTGTATGATTCACATTTTTTGTGCTTTCATTTCTCAGAGTGCTACTGGAGGCATCCTTGAATTAGTTGGCGCTATGCTTGTAGGGTATGGCAATATATTTCGTATAGATTTTTCTTATGAGAAACTCTATCCTTTTTGTTGGTTCTTTTTCTTCTATGCTTGTGATATAGGTGACTGATGCAGACCATGTTTTGAAAACTTGTAAAATAATCTAGACTTGTGGCTTCATTCGGTCAACATTATCTCAAATATGCAAAACTTGAACACCCAATTTTTCACTTAGCAGGTCAGTTAGATAAGTTATTTGCATTATTACATATTTGATGGTATTGAGTTTCTTTGACTGAGTCAGTTGCATATGAGCATTTTGTCTTTTGTGAATGATTGGTTTGATATATCCTCTTCGTGTTATATGTACTTATTGTTTTTTTAGAAATGTTTTATGTATCTCTTTTACCCTATCACCCCTCGACTAAATAAAAAAAAGACATTAACGGGAGAAATTACTTCTCCAAGTACATAAGTAAATCACAAAAAGAAATTACTTCTCCAACTCAACCATGCTTGTGAAGAATTATCAAATTCCGGGCGCAATCTCCATGCATTATACACAATTTGTTCCTTAGCCAAATCAAGTTCAAACAAAAC
Source organism: Ehretia macrophylla (assembly GCA_037974665.1). NCBI lineage: Eukaryota > Viridiplantae > Streptophyta > Magnoliopsida > Boraginales > Ehretiaceae > Ehretia > Ehretia macrophylla. The sequence goes on from CM075764.1 coordinate 69,425,101, forward strand.
CAACCCCAAATCCAACTCTTCCCAAAACTGTTGGATAAAGTCAACCATTTACTAAATTCCAATACAATTTCCACAACTACATTGATAGTCCTAAGCCAACTCATTTCCTCTAAATAAGATAATGTGCTTGAAAAAAAATTCAAAAAATGCAAAACTTATGCCACAACACTCTCTTCTATATGCAAAGGTATTTTTCCGCCATCTTGAGTTTTTTGGCCACTCTCCACACGGCTATCCGAATCAAGAAATTCATCTTCAAGACTTTCTTGAACATTCTAGTTGTCATTATTTTTATTATCATGAATCTCTTCTAGCTTACATGCATATTCACATGAATGGCCATAACCAACTCATGCCTCACAGCTCCAATAAAAAACCGATATGTCTTTACGTTAAAAAAAGGTTTCCAAATGTCTTGCGAGCTGGGTTGAAAAATTGATAAAATCAAGATCTAAAACATATTTTAGCACCCTTTTTCATGCTTCGAGTCACACTTCGATTTGCAAACCGACAGGGGTAGAGCCAGAATTTTAAAATTGGGAGGGCAATATTCAAATAAGAATATTCACGACAAGGGAAAAAAATAGGGGGCCGTTAACTTATTTTTAACGATATTACATAGATTTTTTTAAAGACAGTAACTTTTTTTTAACGATACTACATAGATTATATAAGAAGATTATCCGAACCAAATAGGAAGGCAAACTTTGAACACTAAATCTTTTGTTTTGATAATCTAGGAAATCTAGTTGATGTAGACTTAGAAATTCAAATTAAATATTATTTCCACCTAGGTTTATAAGTGAAAAGACATGAAGAAAGGTAAATTTAGTGCTTTGTTAAATAATCTGAAAAGTAAACTCGACTTTTTAAGACTAAAATCTGAACTTTTTTTAACAATTTTATAAGTTCAATCTCTATTGTGGTCTTTAAAGTAGTTGAGTAAGTGAAAAATTTTAGACTTTGGAAGCTTTAAAGTTTGCCTATGACTTTTAGTTTGTAATTAGTCGAAGAAGAAAAAGAAAGTTATAGATGTATCAAGTCATATTATTGGTAAGTTGGGGCTCCATATAGACTTGTGTATTTTGTCTTTATATATACCATGATACTAAGTTATTTTGTCCGCTTTCATTCTCATTTTTATGTACTTAGTTGTTTTTGTTGAGTAAAGGCTTTAGGTTTGTTTATTTTTCTGTTTGCAGATATAAGACATGGATTGCCTGAAGATGGTGAGAATAGTAAATTTGATATGAATTGTCTTCTATGCAAAGATGTCGTGCCACAATGGAGGAGAATGTTAACTTTTTGCCTATAGTTCTCTTTGGTCCCTAATCATAGTAGGAAAACAAACTAAATGATGTTATGATATATATGTACATTTGTTATTCCTTTTTGAATGTATGTTTGAAGAGATCGCTATTATGTATACTTAGTTAATTTGATTTAGAATTGTTGAATGATGGCTATTTTGGTATAGAAATGTGTTAAATGGTGGCTATTTTGGTGTAGAATTGTTGAATGGTGACTATTATGTAATTCTTGCTTGATTTGGTGTAGAATTGTGTTCTTTTGAATGAATGTGTAGGTGTTTAATTACTGAGATTCAATTAGGGATGTTCTTTCGTAATTTAGCAGGACAAACAAGATGATGGTACAAACAACATGAGAATAGTGGATTTAAAAATTGCCTCGAATGATGAAAACACGATGTGACGAAACATGTAGCCACCAATTTGTGACAATATTTTGTCACGATTCTGCGATGAACATGTTGTGACAAAAATGTGACGAAATATGTAGCCATCCACCTGTGACAACATTCAGTCACGAAACATTGACGAAACAAGGCCACGAGAATGTGACAAAAGTTTTGCCACGATTATACGACAAAACAATTTGCGACGATTTAACCATGAAATGTTTATTTGTGACAAATTTGTGACAAAATGTTCCAGCTTGACATATCATCGCAGATTCGTCACTTTGTGACAAAAATGCAACGATTGACGATTTTGCCAAGCAGTGTTAGGCGACTACTTGGATTTCATTGTAATTTCGTCACAAATGCTTATTTGAGATGAAACTATGACGTAAAACTACCGTCACAAAACACCTATTTTTTGTAGTGTTTACACTAAAGATAATGGACTAAAATGTTCATTTTGAAAGATAATAGATGAAAGTGTCATTTACACCAAACATTATAGACTAAACTAGACCTTTACCCTTTTTAAACTAGTTGATACAATTTTTGTTATAAATTATACTAGGGTAAATATATAATTTAGTCCATTATCTTTGATGTAATTTTTACTTTCATCCATTATATTTCAAAATGAACCTTTTAGTCAATTATCTTTGATGTAAATGACACTTTCATCTATTATCTTTTGAAATGAGCCTTTTAGTCTAATATGTTTTACATCAGTGACGTCGTTAGTCCAATATGTTTTGAAGTTGGACTAACGGCATCACTGATATGGAACATATTGGACTAAAAGGTTCATTTCGAAAGATAATGGATGAAAGTGTCATTTACACCAAAGATAATGGACTAAAAGGTTCATTTTGAAAGATAATAGATAAAAATAGAAATTACATCAAAGATAATAGACTAAATTATACCTTTATACATTATACTATATAGTACAGTTATAGTTATCTCATTTTTTATGATTAATCGACTTATTATCATCCCTAATCCATGGACCTCCACTGCTCTATGGCAGCTAGGACGGCTCAAATACTAGGTTGGAACCTTTGGTAGTATCCATTAATGTTTATACATTCATCATGTGGTTTGACAAATCTAATTAGAGATAGTGGTGTGATGAAGAATACCCCTTGCCCCTGAACGACTACCACAAGATGTTAGTTTTGAATTTGAATTAGAAGTAATTCCACTTTCATAGTAAATTAGGTAAAACGAAGAAAAAAGAAACATAATATTATCTCAAGTGAAAACATTTGTTTCAAAGGCAAACTTTAAAAAAAAAGAAGTTGATATTTACTCATATTCAAAATTAATGTTTTACCAAATAAACCTACCTAAAATATAGACCCATTATTTGGGGTGATTAATAATTTTTTTTTTTGTGTGTAATTTTTTTGTGACAGTGAATTTAATCCTCCATTAAAGAAAATAAAACATTATCACTTAATACAAAGTAATAAGAAGATAGACAATTGTTTGTGGGGAGGGACGTATGTGGATCAATGGTAGTCAAGTAATCATTTAGTCAATTTTTACATTCGATAGTTTAGATCATATTATCATAACTGTATTATCATTTCACTACTATTAATCTACTCCATAACGTGTATCTCTTTATGTAGTATTAGGACTCTTTCCTAACTAATGTTTTATTCCAACATTCTACATTATATTCTAGCCATTGATCTAATTTTTAAACTATAAAAACTGGAGAAAAAGTGTTTTTTTTAGCGAAATAAATGGTTAAGATGCAAGTTAGAATGTTAGAACAAAATATTAATTAGAAGATGATCATAATCCCTTTGTGTAAGGATGCTATGCCAACATGCAAAACCTAGCAAGTTCCAGTACAAGCCCAATTTTTTCGATTCAATGAAACCAAAGGAGAATAAAATGAAAGCTTTGTTTATGAACAGCTGGAATTATCATAAAAGAGTGAACACATTTGCATTTTTTTTAATTTAAAATAGAGATGGAGTGTTAAATTTATTACACATCTAGGGATGACAACGGGTATCCGCTTTATCCGAAACCGATAGGTATTCGCCTGATAAAAACCCAATAACAATAACCGATGGGGAATTCGTTAGGTTTTGGATTTTATAAGTCATAACCGATGGATAATCCGATATGTTTTGGTTATAAGCTTGAAAAAAAACCGAACCCGAAAACCGATTAACAATAATGAATAAATAATTTTATTATCAAAAATTGACACAAAATAAAAGACACTGACATGCTACCGTGAAGAATTGAGCACTCAACCTCCTAAAATTACATGCAAGACTTTACCAACTAGACCACAATGGTTGTTAATACTTTAGGCTGCACAAAATTAATTTTATCCTTGTACTCACGGCCAACTCATACCTCACCTTAATACACAACTTAGTAAAATGACATAACCCTAAACATAACAAGCCATCGCCTCCATATTTTTTTTTCTCTCTCTCTACCACTCACCGTTGAAGACTATCTAACATACCTTCAACCTCTATCTTCTTCTTTACCGTGAAGAATTAAGCACTCAACCTCCTAAAATTACATGCAAGACTTTACCAACTAGACCACAATGGTTGTTAATACTTTAGGTTGCACAAAATTAATTTTATCCTTGTACTCACGGCCAACTCATACCTCACCTTAATACACAACTTAGTAAAACAACATAACCCTAAACATAACAAGCCATCGCCTCCATTTTTTTTTTTCTCTCTCTCTACCACTCAGCATTGAAGACTATCCAACATACCTTCAACCTCTATCTTCTTCCTTTCACTCTCTCCATCATTAGCCATTAAAGATTATCTACTAAGTTTCTAACACAAATCTCTAGTTGCTCACTCACTGTTCGAGATTTTGTTTTTTTTTTCTTCATTTATTCTCCTTCAATTTTGTGATTTGATTATACATGTACATATTTTTTGATTTACACAATATTTGTGATATTTTGTTAATTTTTTTAGATAATGTTCATATTTTCTATTTTAGGTAAATTAATTATTTTGAGATAATATATTGTGTAAATTTATTAATTTGTTGGATTTTTCTTCTATATTATTTTTCTGAATTTGAATAATTCACTAGTTATAGTTTCAAATGTACATCTGTAATCAATAAGTTCTATAGCTAGCTGTATGTATATGTGTGAGTATGTGTTGTGTGCTTTTTTAAATTATTTTTCTTTGTGATTGTAACCATATATATATACAAACTATATATACGTACATATATTGTGTGCGTGTTCTGCGTGCTTGTGTCTATATATATACGCATTAATTTTTCAGATCTCTATAGTTTGTCGTCTTTATGTAAGATATGATGTGTATTTTTGAAGCTAGGGTTTTATTTATTTTAATTGATCTTTATGTTTGCTAATTAAGAAAAAAAAAAACTTGACTTTTTTTTACAGTATTTATGGAGTAAATATTTTATTTAAATTAATTTGTTTTAGATAATCGAATTTGGATAACCACGGTTTTTTTAAGCCCATCGGTTTCGGTTTTGGATAATAATTTTTAAAATCGTCGATTTTCGGTTTCGGTTTCGATTTCGGTTTTCGGTTTGCTAAACAGTTTCGGTTTTTATTTTGTCAAAAATTGCGGATAACCGACCCATTGCCATCCCTATACACATCACCTAAATTTTTATCATATGAGAGAGATTTGGCTCCTCTACGATATGCTTTTCTAGATGTGCCATTTGAGCCAACTCGACACTACTTGGTCGAATCATAGGTTGAGAAAATTGAGTCTGGCTAGGCATAGATGTTTAGTGGACTGAGCTCATTTATCAGAATATAGGACCTACCTTGTCTCACGAGCTCGCTACTACGAGTCACTAGCTGGGTTAGATTAGACCAACCCATTTTTTGTGATTAGTGTATTTTGAATATAATATATATATAGTAATACACAAACACATATACATACACAAACACCAATATATATATTAATAATTAAAACAATAAAATTTAAACTTAATTTTTATAAGAAAAGTGAATTTAACTATTAATGAGACAATATACAAGTTAATGAGACAAAGTATATTAATGATATAAACATAAAAATAAAATATTATATAAACGTTTGAAGAAAGCTAGTGCAAAAGTTCTCTATTTTGTTATGATCCTTGTACAGGTGTTGGGCTTGCTAGTAATGGTGGTGGGCTTGGCGATGGTAGTGGTTGAATAACTACTTCAGGATTAAAATAGTTGACATTTAGTTGTTGAGATATAAGGTATCTTATAAGCGTCTCAATTTCAAATTTACACCGAAATATAAATTAACGTTGGCAATAGTTACAAATTACATACCTTTATTTTTCAAAGTATGTAAAATGATTTCAAAGCTCTGACGAATGTAATAATCGTGAAAGATTTTCTTCTTCATGAACATAGTTATATATAATATTGTAGACTTGTAGTAAAATAAAGTTGAATATACTAAGTGACTAAAGCACTATGTTACTAAGTATTTATAGGAAAAATTATATGTACGATTATAAAAATTAAAAAAAAAAAAATTGTACCTAAAATCTTTTTTAAAAAAATAATATGAAGGGACTTAAAGTTGCAAGTTGCAAACTTGCAATATCATACAAAGAATTTGTTAACAAGTCATTTTATATCAACTTAAGAAATAAATTTACTACTTATTATTAGTTTGTTAAAAAAAAAAAAGTTACTATGACTTGCTAGTTTGTTTTAAAAAAAAAAATAGTTACTACAATTTATATTACATGCATAAAGCACAATATTTTAATTTCTTTTAACAAGTGAGCTCAAATTGTACTTAATTTGTGTTGGGCTCGATATGGGCCTTATCTAGGCTCAAGTTGGGCCTGTGCTAGGCTCGAGTTGGGTCTGGGCTCAAAAGGGTTGGGTCAAAAATTATATGATCCAACCTGGCCCACATATATGTTGTGGGTTGGGTCAAGTCGAGCCCACTATCAACCGAGCTGGGTTGGGTCTGAATTTTCGTGTGCTGGGCTGAGTTGGGCCTGTGTCGGCCCAACCCAAATGCCACCTTTACGCTTTCCTATAATTTCATTTAATACATGTTTTGATTAATATCACGTGTCATTGAGTATCATCAATGGACTAAACTAATCCTTTTATGTTAACCTTATAAACATGGTTAAAAAATATTAAATAATTTATCTTAATTAAATATTTTAATTAGCTCAATTATATCAATATACATAAAAGGAAAGAATCATAAGCACTCAAAATTCATAAGCAAACCAATGTATACGAAATGGGAGAGTTTATACGTATAATAAACCATTATAAGGTTTTGACATATTAAGAGAGTTAGACAATGCAAGTATTATTAGGCATTAATAACGGGAACAAAACATACTCGACGGCTTGTATTACGTGTTGATTGACTGAGTTGCGTCCCCCTTTTTGTTTAATTTGTTACATACTGATATTATACGGAATACTTTTAATTCAATTGGTATTGAGTGATTGTTAATAATACATGATATTTTTGACCAAACAAAAAAAAAAAAATTCTTTGTCCTTGTGACGTGTTCACATTTTTAACAAGATAAGTAGAGAATCCTTAAGCGAGGGCATCAACCTTGGTATAAGTACTTTGCGTATTGTATGCAATCTGGTCCACATTGGACTTAATTTTCTTCAAGGTTGTGTTTTGGGCCCTAGCATTGGATGTTTGCCAACCAGAGGGGTTTGGGCTTTCCTTCATGGTCAACCATAGTAATTTGGATATACGGCCGAGATGAGGTCTTGTTAGCATCATCAGTCTGTCTTTCCAGAGGAGGAAAGTCTTGTTCGTAATGCTGAAACATCATGCAGGGCTGAGAGGGTTCCTGCGAGGATGGTTCGGATGACTCTTTTTTCTCCTCTTTCCGGAGATATTCAAGCCCTGCTCAATATGCGACTGATGGATCTGGAGCCGGAGTAGATGATGTAGCATCATCATCATCATCATCCCAACCAGTAGGTATGATGGATTCAATAGGAATATTAGCGGATGGTGGTGGTGTAAAAGTACACCAATATGCCTTGGAACAATTTTCGCTTTCAATCCAGACTGCATCTTTGGGCTTTGGGTCTGTCTTCCAAGGATGAGAAGATGACTTTTTCTTTTTGTTCTTTTTTTTCTTCTTCTTTGGTAGCTCATCATCAGAGTAATCTTTACAAGAACATCCGGGGTCACACTCATTAGGATCAAGATCCCAAATAAAGTGACCATCGATTTTGTCTGTGTAACAGACAGATCCATCGGTGTTGAATTCATGGACTGGTATGTGAGAATCTGGGACAGAAACTGGGCTGATCATCATTTGCTGGAAAATGGTTTCTGAGGATCCTTCTTGTTCATCCACTATAAAAGTAGTTTTAACTGTGCCATCTTGAAGCCTTTGAAATTGTGATTGCGTAGCTTGGACTGGCTCATGTTGTTGTTCTAAGGAGGATATAGAGAAAGTGGAATTTCGTGGAGATTCCATATCAAGACAAAACATTAGTTAAGCTAAGATCTTAATCTTTTAGATGTCGTTGCTGTATAACCCTTTTTTTTACATGTAAATCTAATTGTATAATTCTTCCAGTATGGTTGTTGTGTTCACTAAATTAACAAGAACAAGTTATCATCTTTCTAACTGGTCTCAGTGAGTTTGGATCCATTTACTAACTTCTTGCCATATATATGAGTCTAAGCTTCTCTTAGCAGCATTAGCCTCAATGCTATTTTGCAGTCTGCGCGCATTGAGATGTATAGAACGGCTCGTAGAGCATAGACTCCTATTCTCTAGGAGGACGACATCTCTATATATTGTGGTCTCTTCTTCGCCAAACCTTCATTACATTACAAAGAGGGATGCTAGCAGCTCAAAGGATTCTTATTATTAATTCTTTCTTTATTTGTAAAACTCTATTAATTTATCTTCTTCAAAGTCAAGTCAAATTAAATGCAGAACGAGATTTGGACCACCTAATATTGGTAGAGAAAACCCATTATTAGTATCAAAATGGGAAAATCCTTCTATCCAATTTGCCATTGATGACACGACAATCAAATGCGGGAGATGATGATGCATGAAAAATAATCCTACAAGGTTCATGCAAAATGACAAAAATGGGCTCTCAATAGTTACATACGAAATTTAACATTTTTATTTACACACAACTTTGAAACGTATTACATGTAATGTATTAAGGATCGTGTACATACACAATTAGACTGTAACACTTTTTATTGCTTTGAAATCCTTCCTTAATTGACCTGGTGCATGTGTAGGGGCGTATCGTTGTATTTAAAGGTCTATCAGTTGATGGTCGGATTTTACCCGATAATCCAATGTTCACATTCTGCCAACTGAATTTTCACATCATCTAACGGGTGCATATTATATTTACTGTGAGTCCCACGTCTATTTAATATAACTAAGGGTAACTTGGTCATTATAATTAATAAAAATTTATTGTAAAATTAGGTAAACTTCGAACGATTTATAATAATTCTAAAAGATCAACAGTCGCCATCATTCGGCCTAGACCAACCCATCAAAATGATATCAACATAAGTAGGCACTTTCACATTAGGGAAATGGATGACGATATCAACAAAATTCAACAATTAAAAATTATTTATATAATTTTAATAAAATGATATGGACATTTCATAATTACTAAATTCCATTGTGGGAGAATTATACCACAAGTCTCCATTATTTTTCATTTTTTCAAATTAGTCCCTATTGTTTTAAATGCTTCAAATTAATTCCCAATATACAGTTTCAAACAGTGTCAATTTAGTCCCTGCTGTTTGAAAATATTAGAAACTAAATTGATATTTTTTAAAAAATATTGTAGACTAAATTGACACTTTTTAAAAATATTGAAAATTAATTTGAACCATTTGAAATAATATAAACTAATTAAAATAAATAAATAAAGAAACTATATGTACTATTTTTCCTTCCATTATAATGTTATGCTTTTATAAGAGGAACGTACTCTCACTTTAGATTAGGGTAGTATCACTTTCACGAAATTTCCTAGCTATCACTCTTGTGAATAAACGAGCCAAAGCTAGAGAGTTAGGTGAAATTTCCTAGCTATCACTCTTGTGGATAAACGAGCCGAAGCTAGAGAGTTAGGTATCTTAATATAGAGTCTGATTCACAAGTGGTGGTGCAATTGGTAAATGGCAAGTCAAATGTACATAATGTGTTGAAACCAATTGTTGACCAATGCAGAAGTTTGCTTGTGGTACAGAGGGGATTTAAAGTTGAGCATGTGTATCGTGAGGCTAATATTTGTGCTAACTAACTTGTAAATTTTGTGTTTGGACATCAGCTTGGTGTGAAGTAATTATTACAGCTCCTGGAGTTGTTATCATCACTAATTGAATAAAATAGAATGGATGAATCTCACCGCAGTGGATTATGTAAATTGGCCCTAGCCTTCCAAAGAAGGGGAAAAAAAAAAAAAAGTAACTCATTTAATGCTCGGAACTGTCTTTTTATTTGGTCAAATCTCGACAGCTTAAAGTCCCCTCTACCACAAGATACACCATTCTTGATAGCCAGCGGCAACTATCAACTGGTTTATATGAGTAAATCAAAATTTTCAGAAGTATATAATATTTTGAATTATTCCACGTAATACTAATTATAGTAAATTCTAATAAGTAACCTAATACTATCATAATTAGATTTTGGCCTATGTTATCCATCCAAGTTTGACCATTTGTGTTTCAGACATTAACTTTTGTATGTGACTGCTCTTGTACCACGTCATTAATTACACTTTTGTAGGCACGTCAATATTAAATTACATGAGTCAGGAGTGCTGAAGATAAATCAGGACTTTCAAAATTAACATATAACATCTTGAGCTATTTTACCTAACTCTAATTGATTTTAGGATAGAACTCCAGGATAAATAATAAAGAGAAGTGCAACATCTTGTCCTAGATTGGTTTGTACTTTTATAAGGAGTGGAGTTCTCGACCATTGTACATGTGCATCTTGTCCCAGTTGATTAGGTTAGATTTATCAATAAACTAGTAATTAGATCTTATCATTATCAATGGTATCAAAATAGGTTACCATTCAATTCGAAAGTGTGGATTTAACACTAACTGGTGATTCTAACTATGATCGTGTTCTTTTAGGGTTGACAATGACATTGCATCTTTGAGTAAAGAAGATTCTAATATTTCCTCCCAAATTAATTCTATAAAGGATTTGTATTTAGTTTTTAAAAAATTTAAATTCTCTTCTATTATTAACACGCAATTAAATATTTTGTTCAGTTTGTTGTCGACTTCCCGGAGGGACCACTTCACATATTGTGCAAAGGAGGGCAAAGGATTTCTTGATCTCAAGCCTTTCTAGTTTAGAGATGCCTTAACTATATAGTTAACTGAAATATAGAACATCATAGCATCTAAAACCTTGATATCAATATGACAGTTGAAACTATTCAACAAAAGTCCATGTAATAGTACATCATAATCACCAAATACCCAAAATAACTACCATATGATAGTTCATAATCAATAGCGATAGGCATGGGCTTCAAAATAATTCTCAAAGTAGTTAAGATTAAGTATTTAGCCTAATCCTATTTGTTTATCTTTATCTTAAATTCCTAGTTTCCTAATAACCTGCCAGCACTAAACTTAAGTTGCCAGCAATTAAAAAATATTAAAATAATTAGTAAACTACCTAAATCTAAAAGAACAAAAATATAAATAAAAGAAATTTTCATAAAAAGGGAACACAAAAATTTTAAAAAAAATTGAAATTAAAAATTCTGAAAAATAAATAAAAACGAAGCGTTTTGAAAAACTGAAAATAAAATGAAAATAAAATGTATAAAATATATAAAAACCAAGAAAAAAAACTGAAATTAATAAATATGAAAAAGGGAAAATGGAAAAAACACAAATAAAAACTGAAAAAAAAAATGCAAATCAAACCCTAAAAAACGAAAATAAAACCTACTATAAATACAATATATCTATATATATATACTTCAAACACAAAATAGAAAAAAATTACCTTAATGGGTATTTGAGGGGTTAGGAGGGGATATTGGGGGGGGGGGGGAGGCGCTTCAAAAATCGTGTAGGGGGGGTTTGGTTGTATGTTGCTGCCCTCATAACATTTAGGGGTTGGGCGACGGCCCAGTCTTAGACTAGGCCGTCGCCCAAACCGACCTCGCCTACTGGTCCGTCTCCATAGTTAGATTTTTTAATTATTTTTTTTATGTTTTGCCAAAGTATGTTTATTAATTTTTTTCAACTAATCATTTTTAAAGAATTATGTTTATTCTGTCTAATTATATTTTTCTTATTAATTTTTTTATGTTTTACGCTCAAAATATGTTGATTAATTAATTTCGTAAAGAATTAATTCATCTTAAATATAACTTATTATTAACTTAATTAATTTATTAGTCATTAGATTATATTTAATTAATATTTTAATATTAAAAATATAGTTTTATTGATTAATTAATTAATTTTGATTATTAAATATTTTTTTTAATTTATTACTACTAATTTATAAAATTAGAATATTATTTAATTAATAGTTATTAAATGAATAAAAATCTTAGATTAATCAAATAATTGACTAATTAGGTGTTAAATAAATAATATTAATTATAATTTTATTAGTTATCAATTTAAATAATCTATTAATCATTAAATTAACATATTTAATTTTTCAATTATTGAATAAATAACTTTTATTATTTAATTTATTAATTTTTATTATTAAATTATTAGACGACCCAGTAATTAATAAATAAAAAAATTTAAAATTATTTAAATAATTAATTAATCTTAAGTATGACTTATGATTAACTTAATTAATTTATTAGTCATTAAAATAAATTTAATTAATGTTTTAATATTAAAAATATAATTTTTATTGATTAATTAAGTTATTTAGATTATTAAATTAATTATTTTTTAAATTTATTACTACTTATTTATAAAATTACATAAATATTTAATTAATAGTTATTAAATGAATAAAAGTCTTAAATTAATCAATAATTAACTAATTTGGTGTTCAATAAATAATATTAATTATAAGTATAACTTATGATTAACTTTTGTATGTTAGTCACCAATTGAAGACGGTTTGGAGATGACATATTATTTGCCAATTGGAGACGGTTTGGAGAAGACTTATCTATGTCGTCTCCACGAAGTCGCCAAGTAGTGATGGTTTGGAAATGACATAGATAAGTCGTCTCCAAGTAGTCGCCAATTGGAGACAGTTTGGAGACGACATATTTATGTCGTCTCTAAGTAGTCGCCAACTGGATACTTTTGGAGATGACTTATAATGTCGTCTCCAAGTAGTCGCCAGTTGGAGATAGTTTTGAAACGACTTATTTATGTTGTCTTCATTTCGTCTCCAAATTGGCACAATGCTTGGCAACAAAAATTTATGTCTTATTTCTGTCATCAATTTGGAGATGAATTGGCGACGGATTGTCACTAAAAATAGTTTTCTTGTAGTGTATGACCACAACGTAGTTATTAAACCAACCCTTTCTTAGTATAGATGAATTTATTGTTTAAGTTGTGGGGTTAGTAGTCCTCATTGATCTGAAAAAATGCTTTAATATATTTTGATATTTTTAGTTTGTGGAACCATTTAGTTCTTTGTGTTAGGTCCCAACGTTCAATCTTGAAGGAATAAATAAATTGAACGAGCAAATTAATATAGTTTTGCATAATTGCACAAGTAAAATAATTAGAGGAGGTAAAGAGAAGAATTTAACACAGTTCGATTTATTCTAGTTCCCAAAACCCCTTGTTTGGTATGAGGGAATGAGTTGGGAATGGAATGAGATTCTCAATTCTATTTTAAATTCCCATGTTTGGTATAAGGGAATGAATTTGAGAATCACATTCCCAAGGAAATCTCATTCCCACATGAGAATAGTCATTTCAGACCAAATACATGGGAATGGCTCATTCCCATGTGTGTGGGAATAGACTTAACTACTATACCCCTATTATATAACATAACTTTTATAAATAATTATAATAATAATAATAATAATAATAATAATAATAATAATAACGAAAAATATAATAATTATTATTATGAAAATAAAAATAATAAAAAAATAATAATAAAAACAAAAAAATAGTGATTAAATAATAATAATTAAAAAAGTATAAGTAATATTATTATAAAAATAATAATAATAATAATAATAATAACGAAAAAATATAATAATTATTATTATGAAAATAAAAATAAAAATAAAATAATAATAAAAACAAAAAAATAGTGATTAAATAATAATAATAATAATAAAAATAAAAATAATTAAAAGTATAATAATTTAATAATAATTATTATTATTATAATAATAAAAATAATAACAATGATAAGAATAATAATAAATAAATAAAAATAAAAAATAATAATATTGATTAAAATATTAATAATAATAATAATAATAATAATAATAACAATAATAAATACTAATAATAATAAAAAGTAAAATAATAATGACAAAAATAAAAACAAAAATAAAAATAATAATAATACCAATACATAATGATAATAATAATAATATATTATTATTATTTATTGTTGTTGTTGTTATTATTATAAATAAATAATAATAATAATAATAATAATAATGATAATAATAATAATATATTATTATTTATTGTTGTTGTTGTTATTATTATTATTATTATTATTATTATTTATTATTTATTATTTTATTATTATTATTATTATTATTATTATTTTTATTATTATTTATTTATTTTTGTTATTATTATTTATGTTTATATTATTTACAGTTTTTTTTATATATATTCTTATTTTTAATATTATAATAATAAAAGGACAATCCTGTCATATTATACAAGTTATTTATATTATTACTTTTAATTCCTAGAGCATACCAAACATGTCATTCTCATTCTCAAGTTCATTCCATTCACAATTTCATTTCATTCATTGGCTCATTCTATTCCTATCCAAATTCATTTCAATGTACCAAAGAATTCCCTTGGCTTAACGGAAAATTTCCACTAATCAACAACAACAATTATAGTAGCTATTACAACAACAGCAACAGTAGCAAGTATAGAATAAGAGTTCTAAGTTAACTAAATGAGAGTTAACAATATGCAAGGATTTCTTGCTTTTGATATCTTAACACTCTGCGCCTCTCAAGGCAAATATTACAATTAAGCTCATCTGCTACAACTCAAATATCATATGAATATAATAATGAATGACTCAATCACTTACATGATAATGAACGCTTTCAGAATTTGGAGCTTGAAATATATCCTATCACAATGATCTCGAACAACTTAAGAGTCTAAATATGATTTTCTTGTATGTGTGAGTTGTGTTTTTTTTGTGAAGTTTTTGGGTTATTTATAGCCCAAAACTTCAATTATTTTTGTTGTTACAGTACCCAAATAGTGTTCCAACGGATCTACTTCAGTACCTGCACAATAACTCCAACATTTAAATTTATACAGTGCCCAAATAGTGATTCCAACGGTGTTGCTACAATAACCCCGCGTGCTATACTACCCAATTTCAAATAATGAGAAATTATTGAGTCCAATAATTCTAACACTTTCTCCATTAATTCCCACATCTCAATTAAATTTGATCTCCGTATTTAGCTTTAAATCTACTCTTACTTGTCAATGATAATTATTATTTACCTAAGAAATAAAGCCCTTTCCCATTTATGATACACTAATAATTCCATCTACTTATCGCCTTCGTGGAGCTTACATAATTTGCAAAGCACATACTTTTTCACCAGGCAATTGAACTTCTATTCCCATCATTTTATAGATTAATTTTTCATGTTATCTTTATCTAAATATTATCTAAAGAAATTAAACATCAAGCTAATATTTCATGATAATATTGTTGATGAACTCAGAGTAATGTAGCAAGTAGTCAAAGTATAAAATAAAAAAATAAAAATAAAAATCAAACGAAGAGGTGGAGTCAATTTTCGAATTTGCTACATGATTTAAAATAACTAAGAATGTTATCTGATATTTTCCTTTTTCTTTTGTCTTTTGAGATAAGTAATTCACAATAACGTATATGATATACCTGTGGTTAGTTTTTTTTTTTTTTTTTAAAAAAAAGAGAGTTCTAAGTCAATTTTATATTGTTTTTAAATGATTTTACACCCTTTAAAAATTAATCTCGAGACTTCTTGCACTTATACCAATAATCATAACACTGAACCAAATGCCCAATGGCTACGGTTAATTTTGTATTCACAATAAGGAGAAATGTTGAAAATGAAGAAAAGTAGTTGGCATTGTATCATCTCAACCGCATAAAATGACATGAATTATTTACTTTTTTTTTTTCGCACAACTATCTTTTTCTCTCTCCTCTCTCTAGAAATCTGTCTTCTCTCTGCTCTCTCTCTCTTTTGCCTTTTCTATGTTTTTGCTACCTTTTCTCTCTCTACTTATTCATCTAAGGGTATCTCCAATGGGGCTCTAAAAATGCAATAATTGTCCTTTTTAGAGACTTTGGCAATGAAAATTTAACACCAATGGCAGAAATTAACACCCAAAAAATAGTTTTTTTATCTATATTTAGAGACTTTGGTTAAATATGGAGCCCCATTTAATTTTTTTTCAGCAAAACTTGAGACCCAAAATAGAGACTCAACAAGAAGACAAATGAGGCTCTATTTTGTGGTACAACCCGAGTTGTTAGATCGTCAGACTGTCGGATCTGACGATCTGACAACATTTGAAAAAAAAAAAAAAGGTCTGATGAACATAAAAAAAAAAAAATAGAGGTTGCAACGGATCTGAT
Organism: Ehretia macrophylla; assembly: GCA_037974665.1. Classification (NCBI taxonomy): domain Eukaryota; kingdom Viridiplantae; phylum Streptophyta; class Magnoliopsida; order Boraginales; family Ehretiaceae; genus Ehretia; species Ehretia macrophylla. The sequence goes on from CM075764.1 coordinate 69,441,665, forward strand.
GAACGTTGCAACAACAAACAAAAAATTTACTGTTGCAACGGATCTGAACATCTCAATACATATACAACACAAACATTGCAAAATTAAATCTCAAAGTGTGCAAGATACAAAAATAACTTCCCAATTAAAAAAAAAAAAAAGGTAAGTTAGATCTGAGAATTAAACTTCTGTATTTGGCGGTAGAAGGGTCGCGCGGTGAGGTGGTGACGCGGTGGAGGGGTGAGGTACTGACGCGGTGGGGGGGGGTGACGTGGTGACGCTGTGTGTGTGGGGAGGGGTGACGGGAGTTACAGGAGGAGGAGGAGAAGAAGAAGAAGAAGAAGAAGAAGAAGATGGGGGGGAGGGAATGACTCGCGGGGGGGGGGGGGGGAGGTGACGGGAGGAGGAGGAGGAGGAGGAGGAGGAGGAGGAGAAGAAGAAGAGAGGGGGGGGGAGGGAGTGACGCGCGGGGGGGGGGGGGGGAGGTGACGGGAGGAGGAGGAGGAGGAGAAGAAGAAGAAGAAGAAGAGGTGGGGGGGGGGGGGGGGAGAAGGAGTGACTCGCGGCGGGGGAGGGGGGGGGGGGGAGGTGACGGGAGGAGGAGGAGGAGGAGGAGGAGAAGGAGGAGGAGGAGAAGAGGGGGGGGGGAGGGAGTGACGCGCGGCGGGGGGGGGAGGTGACGGGAGGAGGAGGAGGAGGAGAAGAAGAAGAATAAGAAGAAGAGGTGGGGGGAGGGGGTGAACGCGGGGGGGGGGGGGGGGGGGGGTGGTTTATATAGGTGTTAGTTTTTTTTTATTTCATTAATTATTTTTATTTTTATTTAATATTTTTTTAATATTATATGTCTCATTTTTTTATTCAATAATTAATTATTCATAATATATTGTATTTTTCATATCTTAATTATTTTTGTTATATTCGTAATATGTCACAATAAATAATTAATTATTCATAATATATTGTATTATTCATATATTAATTATTTTGCTTATATTTGTAATATGTCACATTCAATATATATTCTTTAAATATATATTTATTCATAATATATTGCATTTTTCATATATTTATAATATATTAACAAAAATTCATATTAATTTTCATCCATAATATTTAAGTTTATATAGGTGTTAATTTTTTTTTATTTCATTAATTATTATTATTTTTATTTAATATTTTTTTAATTCATCATATATTGATTTTTTTATATTATATGTCACCTTTTAGTCATTCATTAATTATTTATTCATAATATATTGTATTTTACATATATTAATTATTTTTGTTATATTGGTAATATGTCACATTCAATATATATTAATTATTTTTGTTATATTGGTAATATGTCACATTCAATATATATTCTTTAAATAATTAATTATTCATAATATATTGTATTTTTCATATATTCATAATATATTAACAAAAATTCAGATTAATTTTTTTCCATAATATTCAAGTTTATATATATATATAGATAATACTTAATTTAAAACTAATCTATACATAATTTTTTACTTTATTTAAGAATTTTTTTTTTCGTTTTCAGCTATGGAGAATGCAGACGGAGGTTTCAGGGGTCGCAATTTCACAAATGAAGAAGATATTGCTTTATGCCGTTCTTATATTGCAATCAGTGAAGATCCCCTTGTCGGGATAAACCAAACATCAGCAACAATGTGGAATCGCATTCTTGAAAAATTCCATGAAATATGCCCCTCTGTTACTCCAATGGAAGCACGCACATCGAAAAGTCTAAAATGTCGATGGACACCAATCAACAAAAAGTGCACCAAATTTCCCGAGTGTATCGCTCAAGTTACTTTAAGACCAAGGAGTGGAGCAAATGCTCTTGATAGCGTGCGTTTTTTTGGAGTAATATTTTTTTTCTAACATTCATCTGCCACAATTTGAGGTTGTGATATATATAGATTTATGAGTGGATAAGAGATAACAAACAAACGGATGAGATTCACGAAGGAAAATCCAATCCAATGGCCCTTATTTGGATAAGAGATTTTAGATGATGATAAAGAACGGACGAATGAGATTGTCAAAGAAAAATCCAATCCAATGGCCCTTATTTGGATAAGAGATTTTAGATAATGATCACGAACAGACGGATGAGATTGTCAAAGGAAAATCCAATCCGATGACCCTTATTTGGATAAGAGATTTTAGATGATGATAAAGAACAGACGGATAAGATTGACGATTTCGATATAAGATTTTAGTTGATGATAACGAACGTACGGATGAGATTGAAAATAATATATTCCAATGTAATCGAATGTAATTAAACGTCATCCATTTCAAAATATTATACCGTTGTCGGAATTAATTAATTTTGTGGTTGAAATATTCGAAAAAATATATATATTTTTTTAAAATCATAATTTTTTTAAAAAAATTAACTATTGCAAAAAATAACGAGTAATCAAATTAATATGCAAAATTAAATTAAACATAATATAGAGACTCAACTTAGTTAAGACCCTCATTGGAGTTAACTTTTTTTTAGAAACTCAAAAAAATAAATGGGGCTTAAGTAGGGGCTCTAAATTACTCAGGGTCTTTATATTTGGAGATAGAGACCCTGAATTTAGAGCCTCTACTGGAGATACCCTAACAAACATTTTCTCTTTCTTCATTTAAGAAAAGATACATAATTATTTTGAGTCTTCTTGCAAACCACGTGCATTATAGCATTTCTTACAAAATTAACTTTGTAACCGAAATTTTGTTTTTTCTTTATTTAGCTTAGAGGAAATTGGACAAATAGTCCCCATTGTTTATAAATTTTGGACAAATAGTCCCTATTGTTTCACAAGTCATTCAGTTAATCCCCATTGTTTGTAAAAGTCTCACAAATAATCCTTATTGTTTGCAAAAGTCCCACAATTAGTCCCCATTGTTTGCAAAAGTCACTCAATTAGTCCCCATTGTTTGCAAAAGTAACTCAATCAGTCCCCATTGTTTGCAAAAGTTACTCAATTAGGCCCCAATGTTTTTTGCAAACATTGGGGACTAATTGAGTGACTTTTGCAAACAATGGGGACTGATTGAGTGACTTTTGCAAACAATGGGAACTAACTGAGTGACTTTTGCAAACAATGGGGACTAATTGTGGGACTTTTGCAAATAATAGGGACTAACTGAATGACTTGTGAAACAATAGGGACTATTGGTAAAACTTTTACAAACAATGGAAACTATTTGTCAAAAATTTGTAAACAATAGGGACTATTTGTAAGATTTGCCCTTTAGCTTATCTAATTCTTTTTCTTTTTTTTTGGTCATTATCTATTAGCCTTTTTTTTTGTCAGTATCTTTTTTGTTCTTTATCCATCTAGTTGGCTAACTGATATGGAGATTTTTTTGTTATTTTTTTTTATGTGGTTATTTGTTTAGCTTATATAGTTAGCTTTATTTTATTTCATTTTTTTTTTGTCAATTAGTATTTTAGTGATGATATGGGTTTACCCAACAAAAATTACTTAGCAAGAAAAGATATCGGTCTAGTGATCACATCAAAAAAAAAATGGACATGATGTTCAATCCGTAATAAATGGGTGTACTACTGATTCATGATTCGAAAGTGTTAAACAAAATTTTGGATATGTAACAAACCTGAATTAGTTTTGCATGAAATGCTATAATGCAAATTAGTTTGCAAGTTTTTCAAAATAGGTGTTAGGAAACTATAAAATGTCTTGAGAGTTCTAAAATGAATGTGTGAATATGTGTGTTAGGGTGTTTCTTTACTCAAGTGAATAAATGTGTTAGGATGGGGGCTAGGATTATGGAGGGCTGGTGGGGTCTAATTTTTAAGGGTGTGGTGTTGGGGTACTAGTTAGGGGGAGGGGTAGATAAAGGTTGTAAACTAATAATTTGCGCAAATTTTTTAAGGGTAATTAAGTTAGTTCATTTAATATTGATAACCCGGAAGTTGTCATTGTATACTCGAACACGGCCTAACATTTTGTTAAATTGTGTGCAAGAGTTTCCCGTGACTTACTCTTGTTTTGGTCTTCAGGTGTTGTGTTCCCCTCCTTAGGACAAGTTCTTACACATTACTCACCCGTCCATCACCGAAAACACCACCGCATGTATGTTATTATTTGGACATCTTGTTTGGACTACTCGATTTAGACGTTAGTCTGCCGATTGAGCTGATTAAGCTCCGGTTTTGCTTCCTGTGAGTTTGACGTTGGACATAGATATGAAATATTTGCGGACTTCTCTTAGCCAAGAATCTCAACAACAAACATCACCAATTTTTCATTTTAATGATATAGTAACAACATATTGAAGAAACAAGAGTAGAAGATCTGGAAAGCCTCCTTGAGCATATTTCCAGGATACGAATTATTAAAGCATTCTCAGTAAAGATGTGTAAAATAAGTCAAGATTTTAACCTAGAATAATATGGTTATGTTTATAGACAACATACATATCACATTTTCTGTCTATTTCATTACTTGAAAGCACACCCATGTAACGAAATCAATAAATAAGGTCAATAAAGAACTAACAGCAGCTCATAAACTTGGTTAGGTGAATTCGAGGATCGATCATGGAATGTCACCCCTTCTTGGGCATGGCTGCGAGCCTCGTATACATCCTTGCCATTGACTGGTACCCTCTTGTATCACCCGATCGAAGAAGATTGCCTAAACAAGAGCAACCGCAAGCATCAGACTCGAACAGTCATGACACAAAATGTGGAACAATTGATATTCACATCATAATGCGGTATAATTTCAACTCAAACACAACTATGACACGAGTAAAAAGTATACTACCATTGCAGAGAGAAAAAAAAAATTATCCTACCTTTATTGCACCGACCCTGGCCAAGGTTTTTAAAATTGTCAATTTCACCTCTCTTAAACATCAATCACTCAGAGGGATTTTATAATCTAACTATTTCAATCAAGCTACTGAAGAACCAAACAAAGGCCTCCCAAGATATAGAAAACAAAAAGGGAAAGGGTTGTAGGCAGAGGAAGGGAAAAATGAGAGACGCAAAATCACAGACAAGACTAATAACAAGCCATATGCAAATTTGCCTGTGAAAACCATCATTCGTCTTATTTGTTCCAGCTACTCTAGAAGCCTCATCAAATCCTCATGGAAGTAGCAATAGAGTGAAGAACTATATGACATTAATGGCACAGAGGAAGATTGTTGACATGAACTTGTATAGAGCTATGGCAGACTTGGTAATATACCTTACATTTGAGGCACAATAGCCATTTAGAGTTTAGGATTACGCGTTCAAAATAACATACATGAATGAATCAAAGAACATTAGTTAATCTATAGTGCCCTCTTCCCTTGTTCACAAGATGTAAGTGGCCGAGATCGAGAATGTTGTGGTAGATGCGCGGCAATACTAGGAAGGACTAGATTACAAACGATGTGAGTAGAGAAAAAGTGGGGTTGGCCTCGATTAACAAGAAGATTAGGGAGAACCATTTGAGATGGTTTGAATGTGTTAGGAAGCAACCGGTGGAAGCACCTGTTAGAAAAGTGTGAAGCTATGCAAATGGTGTACCATAAGAGAGGAAGAGAAAAACCTAAAAGTGCATAAAGACACTCGGACGAGATCTCGCATGCATGGATGTAACAAAGGAGATGGCCTTAAAAGGAATAAGTGGAATTCTCAAAATCATATAGCCGGCTTCACCTAATAGGACAAGACTTGGTTTGGTTCTTTCTGTTGGGTTTGGTTCTTTCTGTTGGGGGTGAGGCCAAGGGAGATGCATGTTCATACAGTAATAAGACATTAAATTCTCCTTCAATCCAAAATTGAATGTCATGGTCTTCCCCATTATGTGGAGCTTAAGGTCATAGTTGGAATTGCAATAAGTTATAGTTGGAATGGAAATAAGATATCACAGTAGTAACGTATAAGGTAGAGCCAATCAAATTTTTTTTGAATTTTCAAACATTTGAAAGTTCAAAATTGGGTTGCACAGGTGCAAGTATAATATACAACAGTAGTCAAATAGCAGATAGAAGATTCTTTTTGAAAAGTAGCAGATAGAAGATTCTACAAACAGAAAGGATATACTATAAAAGGGATAGTAGGGCATTCAATTTGGATGTAGGGAGTATATATATTTTGAATCATAATGTAGTCATGCGCAATTGAAGCAAACCACAGAGAAGCAAAATATACTAAGCAAACATTCCAAGTTAAACTTCTAATATACAAACCAGATTCTAACTGCCTTCAAGCATCACCAAGTAAACAAAAATATGGAAGCAACATGGAGGAGCGGCAGAGTCACTTGGCAACAAAAGGTGAAAAACTAACATGTAAAGCACACATACAATTCCCACGTAGCCAAGAGGAAGTGAAAGGATTTTGGTATAAGGAATGATTTAAAAAACAGTAGCACCTGAGTCACAATTTAGTGGGCTATCAGGTTCCGGATGAGCCATCAAAGCAATTATTGCCCTGCAAACAGATTGGAGAGTCCAAGCTGGGCTCCACGCATTCTTCAAAATATCAAGGCAAATCTCTCCAGTCTGCCATTAATCAACACAACAATCAACAGAAAACGAAAGAAAAAATATTCCAGCAGAATTACACTAAGCAGAAAAACCTTCAGCACTAACTAAACAACATATCCACGAGGTTTATACCATCTTCAGTTTAAAAATCATAGTTGTTCCCCATTAAATCAGTAAAAGGATTTCATTTGGAAAGACAGGAAGGGGACTCGCAAAACATGACTTTGTTGGCTTAAGATACAACATAAGTCCCAACATTTTCCAGTACTTTTGAACTCCTAACCTTTAAGGCTTAAAGTCTAATGGACTTTCAGCTCTGTGCCTTGTCCGCCAATCCGATCATCCACCACACCAAAATTTTGGATAACCTCAACCAGCATATAGAAACTAACATGAAGACATATATATCTTCTCATCATGCTGCTCAATAATGCTGGAACAAGGTGAACTAAATGATATAGGTAAATTTACCACCACATCTATAAGTCTAAGCTGTTAAAGAGGAGTTCATTATTTTTATTTATTGTCCCCAACATGGCCTCTATAGGCAAAATTCATTTTTAAGGAGCCTTGGACGTGAAAATCTTCTTTTTTACACAGTGAAGTGAGACATGAACCCACGACTTTTTGTCAAACATGGCTCTAGAACCATATAAATTGACCACCTCGTTAAAAAGCTTAAGTAGTAAAAAAAATGAGTTTATTTTACTTATTTATTGTCTTCAACAGTGCAAAAGAGCTACACTCAATATGATCCATTATTTGAGGGATTTTAGATGATATATATATCATATTGCCTCATGCAATCCATCTCATCTTTTTCCACTTAATAGAATTGGTTTTATGGGAAAATTTAGTTTTGTGAAAGAAAATTGGATTCCCAAGTGCAGTATCACAAAAAGCAATGCAGCTAAAAGGAGGTATCTTCACCCTTGCATTACGAGCAATTCATTTTACTAAACTAGAATGAACCAATAGTTGCCAAATAAAAGAACAATGATTACACTACCTTAAAATGTACATTTGGATGAAATATTTTCGTCAAGAACCGCACTTGAGGAGGCTGTAAGGGATATTGTTCTGGTACCGAAAGAGCGAGTTGGAAAACACCTCCCTCGTATGGAGTTTCTGATGGCCCCTATAAACACCATTATGAAATAATCAACCGGCCAGTATAATCCATTATTAGAACACCCACCAAACCAAACAATTTCAAGAGAAAAAGGAAAGAGATTCCTACTTTGATAAGAGCAGTCCACTTAAATATATTGGAATCATCACAAACAAGTTGTATATCTGGATCAGCTGATTTCTCTCTAAGCACTTCTTTGTACTCCTTAAAAAGCCTTGCCCTTGATGCCTATTCTTAACATAGCTACAAAGTAAGTAAACACACACAAAAACCATGAAATATAAACAAAAATTTTGCCTAGACATGGTATTTTCATCTCATACAACCAAAAGAAAATGTTAAAAAATTAAAAATTGCAGTTAGTTTTAGTGGATTTTTAACTGCTCACATGGAATTCTCATCACCATGCCCCAAAAAAACTTAATTCTTGCTCTAATTCAAACCATATCAATTTTTATCCCATTAGGTGGGATTAACAATATGGATCTGAAATCAAGAGCCATTTCCTAGTATGCTGCTCAATTCTGTCAAGAGTCTGTCTCCTCTAATTTAAGCTAATCTTCAATTGCTCACATGACAATTTCATCTGAGTACTACAAAGAACCTTAAAAATCAAATTTTGCTGTTAATTAATTACTGATTTTCGGGTTATGTTAGTTCAACATGGAAGGCCTACAATTATGTCCATGTACACAGAAAACATGGTAAAAATAGGTAAACACAAAAAGAAAAAAACCAAAAAAAAAAACCCAGAAAACAAACAAAAATTCTCACCTACCCACATAGCAATTTCAGCTGAAATTTAACAAGAAAGCTAAAAAGATTGAATCTTTGCAGTAAATTTAGCTAATAATTTGTGGGTTTAGCTTAATCTAAAATATCATATAGATTAAATAGAATTTAGAAGTGGTTACCTGCATTTTGTTTACTGCTGTATGATTATTTCACACTTTAAACCCCAGCAAGAACCTATATATGAATTATATTTATTGTTAATATACATCAAAAATTTTACCAGGAAAAACGGAAAATTTTAATATATTTATTAGTTACCTCGAACGTTACCGACCGAGAGAGAGAGAAAGAGAGAGAGAGAGAGAGTTTTATTCTAAGACAAGCGAGATGATCTTGTAGTAAGACGACCTATTGTGGTTTATGGTTCCTCAGTGTTGACCGTTTGACTTTTTCCATGATTTATTTTGTATGTATGATTTTTTAATTTTTTTTTTGTCAAGGGGAGAATTTATATTAACAAGAAAAAGCCAAATACAAAAATTGGCTAGCACAAGACAGAAAATATAAATAGATGGATCTAAGTCCAATCCCAACAAAAACGAATCTATAAACACAAGACGAGGGCCAAACCAAAATCCAAAGGCCGAAAAAAAAACCTTAGCACACAACATTCAAAGCCGAAAAGTGAGTACGCGGCTGACAAACACCAAGAATGGCAAGCACAAAACCATAATCTCAGAACACAAAAATCAACAAGTGAAGCCAAAAAATTGAGGTAAAATCCTAGTCTACAACCCAAGCTAGAGCAGTAATCGGAGATGCCACTCACGTGACCACAAGCCCGCCAAAAAGGAGCAAGGAAGGAGAATGAAGAACACGACACCGCCACCTGCTAGAAGCTACAAATATCAAGAACTCCAAAAGCCGCTAAAACGACAAAGTCTAAGCATGAAGATAGTGAAGACGTAGTCCATCGGTATCTTATCATGCAAGAGTCTCCTAATTTAATGTATGTCCTTTTATATTCTCATAAATATTATTGTGAAATAGGTTGGTGAACCATCGTCTCATGTGTCTTAGGTCAACTTACTGGCATCATTCCTTGGATTAAGAATGTAACACAAGTGGGTGGTGTCAGCTTAAATCTTTTTTTACACACACAACACTCTTACACTTCTTATCGTTTTTAAAAAATAGTAATTTACAAAATAATTTCTAGGGTAAAGGTCATAAATAGTTCACTATTTTTGGTCTAATTGACACTTTCATTCATTATCTTTCTAAATGAATATTTTAGTCAATTATGCTTAACATTATTGATGATGTTAGTCCAACTTCTCTTTACGTCTAATTTTTAACGTTAAAATCACGTGGTGCGCATGTGGCGCTCACGTGTATGCTCTTAAATCTGCTGCTTTGACATATCTAACACATCTAACACATCTGCATCATGTGTTAAGAATACTAATGTTAATTTTACCATTGAAAAATTGAGATATTACGATACACGTGCGCATCACGTGATTTTAACGTTAAAAATTAGACGGAAAAGACAAGTTAGACTAACGGTGTCAATAATGTTAAACATAATGGACTAAAAGATTCATTTGGAAAGATAATGGATGAAAGTGTTAATTAGATCAAAGATAATTGACTATTTATGACATTTATCATAATTTCTATATGATAGGAAAAAAGCATTATTGGTTCGCCAGCAATTAAACAACTAATTACAAAGTAACAAAAAGCAATATATCATGACATATATTATCACGCCCCCAAATTTGTCGGGGTAAATAAGGGGGCAAGACCACTGTACACTTAAGAGGCCTAAAACCCCTTAAGCACGCAAGGCACAAGCAGACCACAAAATAACAATCGGAGCGCTAAAATCCATTATGAGATAAGTAATACATTATAGTTGCAAAACTAGACCTCTCCAATTAAATCACATAGCCATTAAATATATATATATATCGTTCCAGTACATATTGTTCATGAACTGCCCAAATTATGCCATGCTCCAAGATAGCATAAAATCTCATTAAAGTTGTCCACCATTGATCTCCCCATTTTAACATAGAAGCATGACTAACCTTCTCATTAACAGTCCATTTAGGCACTATTATCTGCAAAGGAAGCAATGCGAGAGCAAAAAAAGGTGAGCGAAACTAGAGGGGTCTTCCCCCAAGAAAACAAAAGCAGCAAGAATAATCGAAAATTCCAAGATATACGAGGGCGAAAGAAGTGAAAAACAAGTTCAAGATATTGAGACACTAGTCGAACAATAAAACAAAATAGGAACAAGACACAACCAGTCAAAGGATACTAACATATACATGCATAAATCATTTAGAGTGTGCTACTGTAGACGAAAAGACACTAAGGTACATATCAGAACAATCAAATGCACAACAAACGGAATCCCTTAAGTTGTGTCACTGGTAGTAACCATGTCAGGTATGGGGTATGAACCCCCTAACAAATCCAGATGATAAGTACCATGCTCTCACTAGGCCCAAATGATGAGTACTATACCCTCACCAGGCCTAAATGATGAGTACTACGCCCTCACCAGGCAAGAGATCTCTTCACACATACGAATACATATCAAAATACACAGCTCAGTTCACAGCTTAAGGAATAGGCCAATCAAATAATATACGTGTTCAAATACTTGGATACTAGACCCGAGGCAGGACATAAAGTAGCAATAATACATTTACAAGATGAACTCTAGAAAGATTCCCAAAGAACTTTTGATGGAACTTAACCTTAACAGACAAGCACAAGGATTTTAGAACATTTGATAAATGAAATTAAAATGAAAATAATAATAATAATATAAGAGTACACCAAATAACATGATAGAAGAGGGTATAAGAACATATAAAAAAAATTCGCTCATAGGATCAACGACACTTTATCAGTTTGGCTCAACTAACCATAGGATGACGTGTGCAAAAATAGTATCTCAAAAGAATATAAGAGTACCCAAATTAATATGGCAAAAGGGGGCAAGGGCTCATAGAAGGAAAGATATCAAATTCTACTTAACAAGGTAGGCCATGGTAGTAGAATGACAATCAAGAATATTTTATAGAAGGAAAAGTAATTCGCAAACACCATATGAACTAGTTATGAGCAGTAATCATCAATATGAGATTTCAAATATGGTTTCAATTAAGCAAACCCTTTGTGATGCTTTACGGTTTTTCTTTTTGAGTGAGGATGAACATGGTAGGAGGGGCAAAAGAGAATACCATTTATGTCATGAACTAATGCTACTAGAACAACTTATTTTATTCGCCACAATGAATTCTTATTCTAAAATCGTGATTGGATCTGCATATATTCCAAAAATAGAAAGTTCGACACAATTGAAATTTTGATGCAAAAGTACCCGTCAAAATTAATGTAGACAAAGTGAGCTAACTAATGCATATTTAGATCACTTGGACTTATTAACAGGCAACAAGCTTAAGTTTCATGCTAGATAAAACCAAATGATCCATTTAAAGACTTGAACTTTTTATAAACATATGTATGCATAGGGGCGTTGAGAACTCTTCATAAACCAAAGCTATTGCTTATTAATTTCATTTGGCTATACGAATTAATAATAATCACTAAGCCAAAAGAACAATACAACATAACAAGAATTGGTTTAAACCCAAATCAAATGATGATGACTAGCAGAAGCATCATCTTATGCGAAACTATAGCGTCTAGCATATCAAAATGTTGCAGGTCATACTCAATCATAGATGTGGAACAGCCAAAGGTAGATTGTAAGGCTTAGCTAGATGAAGCACCAAGCTTTTTCTCTTGTTCGCCAACTTAGGAACTCTAGCAACAAATTACATAAAAAAAAAATATATATATATATATATATATATATATATATATATATATAAAATAATAAATAAATAAAAAACTTATCCTTATTTATGAATCATGCATGAGCGTGTATGGAAAGACATACAAGCGTATGTTTCTTCTTCTCTTTGTGTATGTCCACTTGTTTTCCGATAATAGTCTAAAAATCACTTAATATGAAATTATGATGATCACTTAATATGAAATTATGGTGATCATTTAATGAATTATAGTTAGATGGATATAATTAAGGGCCTGAAGGGTATTTGAGCGATTCAAAACAGTCAGAATTGATAACAGGATTCTGCATGTTGTCAAATGATGGTGTGCACAATAACATTTGACACTAAGTTTTGGGAAAGGAAAATGAGTTGCCCAAACTATAATGAAACTAAGTACGTTTTAGAATTTCATCCTTCCTTTTACACAACGGGTTAATTTAATGATAGAGCATTTAAGATGTATGCGGAAGACTTATTTACATATAGGTTTTGAATCAGCCAATATGTTATTTTAAAATCGATCCTAATAAATTTTGTATCTAACTAATCTAAACTATATTTCTTCTAAACGAGTAATATATGTCAGGCTTTGAACTTTCCGAATTTTCCAAGATTCTTCCCCATTATCTAAAAAAACAAAAAAGCCTCATTGATTACTTGTGTCTACTTCTAGATATTATATTATGGTTAAAAACACTTTACGACCAAAAACAAAAACAAAAAAGACACAGAAGAAAATTCTTCTTTCTCATCTTTCTATTCAGTACAGACAAAAGAGGGAATAATTATTTGTGAAGAAAATTCTACTCTTAGATTATTGAGCTAGAGAAGAAGTTGATATTTTAGTATGTTAATCTGTTGCATTGAATTTTGTCTCGTAGTCTTTTCATCACATAGCTTGACTTTTAATTTAAAAAGAAGTATTTCAAGGACGGTCACTTCTTGTACGTTATTAATATTATTATTATTATTATTTAAAGGAGGCATAGTACGAATGCAAATCAAATCAAATCAAATCAAATCAAATTATCCAGCCCTTTTCATATTACGTGGGATCGATTATAAAAATTTAACGTCATTCATTCTTGTCGAGAATTATCTCCTCCGTTAACTCTATATAAGCAAGGTCTCGCCAAGTCTTTCCTTCCAACTTATATTTGGTCTTTTTCTACCCCTCATATAAGATACTATTTTCATATATTTGTACCTTCTAACGGATATCTCTATGGATCATCCCATAACATGTTCATACTATTTTAGACGAGTCTTCTTCATTTTACCCTTAACTTGGGCCACCACTATTTTTTCTTGTATTTCCTTATTTTTTTTTATTATTATTATTACAAGGAGGCATAGTCCAGGGGCCGGGGCCGGGGCCGGGGGGCGCGGTCTGGTGGCGCGGAGGGGGAGAAATTAGTGACTAATCCATCTCAGATTATAGCGTCCTCTTTATCTCTATCTAGGATCCGTCACAAAAGGGGCAACAGCAAGGTCAATGGTGCTATTTCTCAAGGCATAATTTAAGCCAAAAATTAATAATTAATCCGCACATTGATGAGCGTTCTAACACGAAAAAATGTATGGACCTCATTTTTTGCCGCAATTAATGGGAATCCACTCGCTAGGAAAAGTGAAACGTTGTACCCTTTCTTGCGTGCATTCTTAAATCCTGGCTGAGAATTTGTTCGAGTTTACATGCCTAAGAGTATTCCTCGATCTTAAGTGGCTCATATTTGAGCAAAGATTGCGTATGGTAAGTGAGTTATGGCCACAGATTACAGAATGTCTGACATTATATATATATATATATGATTTCCTCAAGGCACTGCCTTGGCTTCAAAGCTGTCAATTGAAGTATTGTTTTCATTGGCAGTAGCAATGGGTACCCCTACCCTATTACAACTTTCCAGTTAAATCAAATCAAACTAAACTATATTCCACTAAGTAAGATCAGTTATTACAACTTTCATGTTGAAACAGAAAAAATATTATCGACTTTCAACCCCATTATACTATTCATAATTGTAGGATATTATGTACTTACAGTCTCTATGAGAAGTAAATGAATGGGATCAGTGCAAACAGAATGGTTCATCAAGCCATTTTTTGCCTAAACTCCCTAAATAAAAATAAGGGTAACTGTTTCACACCTAACTGTGATATCCCTCTCAATACTTTACTGGAGCTTTGTAACTAGTCGTCAATTTCTCTTACCAGCTTCTCTACTCATTAAGTTGCCCTAGAAAGCAGCAACAAAAGCAAAGCTAGACCTCTTACCATAAGCCCCAAACTTCTTGTCTCCACCATCATGATATGGAATTAGATATGTAATCATGGGTTGTCGGGGGAAGGTGAAGGTGTCCAATTCCGCAGCAATCGACTACAGCAACTATTCGCTCTTATTGGGTTGGAGCGGTTTTTAGAACACGAGACAGAAAATTCTTGACAAAACCATGACCTGCATATATTCACCCTAGCAGAAACACAAGTCATCTGCCTTTTTCACTTGTTTCTTTCTACAATGAATGTACATCAAATGGAAAACAAGCACCTCCCATATGGGCAAAAAACAAACAATGTGAGAGAAAAATCTATGAGAGAAATAGCAAGAAATAAGACGCGAAAAAAGAAAGTTAGCCAAAAGCATCAAAAAAAGCAAAAAAAAAAATAGAAGTACAAACGCCGTTGTCACATGCTTCCAGCTCTGCCAGGAGTTGTTTTTGATGATTTGAACTTTGAAATGTCAACCAGGTCACCAAACAGCTTGTCCTCCGGTTTTGAAGGTTTTCCAGAAGGTGGCACATAGGAGGGAGTGGAAACTGGATAAGAGGAGTTACCCATGACGCTGTCATCCCTCGTTGATAGTCCGGACATCCGTTGCTGAAGGAACTGCGCATTTGGTTGCTGGCCATAACCATAGCCATAGCCATAGCCATAGCCATAGCCGGCCATCTGGTTGCTATACATTTGCATTTGCTGTGGATACATATAAGCCATCTGTCCTGATTGCATTGGTTGTGGATACATGCCCATTGTTGGACTACCAGGTATTGGCTGAGGGTGCATGCCTACCAGCTGATTGCCTTGCATGGCCGGGGTGTTGATTGCTGCAAGATGACCACCGGTGATTGGCTGCATGTACATACCAACTCCCTGGTCATTCTGTGGTGGCTGTGACCCATGAGGATATGGACCACTATGCAATTGTTGGGAAGGTGCCCCAGCCACCTGACCAACTTGCATGGTCTGAAGGGGCTGACTACCCATCAATGGGGTGTTGTCAGTAGGCTGAGCTTCCCAGGGTGGAGGTGGGAGTGAAGAACTGCTTTCAGCACCTGCCAACCCAAACAAAGAATAGAACTACAAGTGATAAATAGAACTTCAAGTTCCCATACACAACCTATGAATGAAGCAGTCTTAACAGCACAAAGAAGCTAATATATGTGTGTGTGTGTTGATGGAAATGAATCAAACTTCACACGGAGATCATGCTAGAACTTTTAGGATTATGATTCATCATTCCAAAAGTATGATCAAGGAACATGACTGCTGATAAGAGAAGAACGTTTATGTAGATGACAGATCCAAAGGTCCATAATACAATATAAAGAAAGGGATACAGATAGATAGAAACGCACCATAAGCTGGTGAAGATGGCTGCTGTTGCTGCGCTACCCGGCCATTCCAGGCAGTATTTGAACCTTGCGTATATACAGATTGTTCATATTGGGGTAAATTTGCACCAGGAACATTTCCATTTTGATAGAAAGACGGTTGAGGAGATTGCAAATTTTGCTGTTGCTGAAATTGAGATGAAGGATATGTTTGTCCAACCGGATTTGTCGCCTGGGTGTTATTACTTTGTGGAAACATGTCAACAAGAGCAAGGGCATTCTGCTGAGATGATACAGGACTTGCTGGCTGAGGTCCTCCTACAGGAACAAGAGCTAGTTCGTCTCCGCTCAAAAGATCCATCTTGATGTCAGCCTTTGCTGGAGTTGATGATGGACCATTAGCCGCAGGAGGAGCAGGAAGCAATAATTGCGTTCCCAAACCAGAGCTGGAGGACGATCTGCAAAAGGAAATTCCATAGTTTCGACCTTTTCACATTAATACAATCACCATTTTGCAAGAATGTCAAGATACTGACGGTGAAGTTTTGATGTCAGAAAATATCCACGAAAAGTCCAAAATTGAAATTTAACTAATATGCATGCCCGGCACTCAGAAGAGTAATAGAAGTATATTGAGCACATGCTAGTACCCGTTCTAATTTGAATCACAATTTCTTAACAGTACAATTTTTGTGAGTAACTAACAGCATAAATTGGGATCAGGAGCACTCTTTTTAATTTATGATTCCCTTTATAGCAGTCAAAAGAAGTTTGAAACCAGTCAACTACGTAGTATGGCAACATACCAAGAGATTGGGCAAGGATGGTGACTAAACTATTTATATAGAACTAAATGCAAAACTAATCTTGATATATCTATAAGACCATGGTAAGCTTCATCATCATGGAGAGGCCAACCCTCGTAAGCATCACTTAATACAATAAAAAACATAAGTAAAACAGTTTACCCTTGGTCCAATGGTTTGCTATCTCCAGTATCTATGAGGGGAGCATCAACATCAGCCAAGGCTCGAGCAGGTTCAGGCTTTGGTTTCCCTGCAGGAACAGAAGTGCCTGAAGAAATAGCTTCATGTTTGGCCAGTACACGTTGCAAGTCATCATTCAAAGTGAGTCCTTGGCTTAATAATGATTCATCCCTACATCAGATGAATATTAATGTGAACAACAATAACCCAGATAACTAATTTTTCTTTTTCTATTAATAAGATCACCCAGATAAAGAATTATTTAAACTTGATCAGAAAAGAACTCTCTGCCATGAAGCCATTATAAAAACTGGTTTCTACCAATTATGCAGCTTGAGGTAGGAATGAAGTAGGTTCCTAATTACTATTGTTATATACATCAGATCTCCCTAAAATGTCATTTCAGATTGAATTGTTTTTGCCCATATCAGGATTCTAACCTCTAATTAAATGTGTTGATTTCTGATTGCAATTCCGACTTAAATAAGATCTTTACAATTTTAATACCGACCACAGAATGAATTGCAATTCTTTTTCAACCCTCAATTCCAACTAAAAGCACCATAGGGCGGCGGTTCCTCTTCTTCCTCTTCAGCCTCGAACAAAAAATTGCTCTCTCCATCAGCTCGACTAAGATTATGCTTTTGATTTATCATTGTCTATATTTCCAGGGGATATAAATACCTTTAACATAGATAATCTTGAAGATGGGAGACCCAGAAGTCCAGTGCAGTATAAAGCCCCAGTTCCGAACTATCCTTTTAATTTATAACAATTTCAATTCCAAACAATTACGAATTACCTTTGCACAAATACAACCTTGAACATGGGAGAACCAAAAGTTCAAGGCACAGAGTAAACCAACCCAATAATGATTCTCAAAATAAACAGATATCAGCAGCAGCTTCAGGAAATCACAAGATTGCCACATTCACGAGATATTAAGAGTGGCTATCACTTGAGATACAAGAAGGATGTTTAAAAACAATTGCTCATGTTCACTGATGAGCAATAGAAGCATAAGGAAGGACAGCACAATAGCAAGAACAAGAGGCGAGATGCCATGATAAGTAGATACAGAGGATGGGAAATGCCAGAGAAAATTATCACTTTTGCTCAAACTATGGATCCCAGACAAAGAATTTGCGAATAGAAATAAGATACTGTCGAGTGGTTCTTGACTGCACGATATTTGCACGAAGAAGTGACATATTTTAATATCTATTTTGAAGGAAGCAAACCATGCAAAGGCCAGAGTCTTCAGCCTTAACAAAAGAAGCAAACACCTGCATTGATTACTTGAATATCATATGATCTATATACCATTGTATAGAATTTGATGAAACAACAGTGGATAATACTTTTTTCCCCTTTACTTCAAGGGAAACAGTGGATACTTCACCATCAAGGAAACAGTAGATACTTCACCATCATCAATTCACACCCCCGCACGTGCAAGCAAGATTAATTTTTTAGACTTGCACGTGAACAGTTTTTTATGCTTTTAAATAGATGGCAGCGAGACTTGAACCCAGGACCTTTTGGTACTTAAGCTCTAATACAATATTAAATTACCACCTCATCTAAAAGCTTAATCTATCAGATTGGCATTTATTATATTATTTATTTTCTTCAACATCAAGTGCTCTTACATGCTAAAATTTCAAACAAGAATACCAGCTTTGCCAGAAGGTAACCTATATTCAGCAGCAATTAGATGAGAAAAGGAAATCTCAAGGAGGAAATCCTGTGCACATACTTGTGCACAACAATAAGGTATAAAAAGCTCCCCACCCTTGCCCATATTCATTTTCTGACACAAGCTATCCTTTTTTGAGAATAACGCCAGCACAATCAACACTCCCAACCTCTGCTCATTCTTCTACATCAACCTCAAGTTCTCAACCATTTCATCACATTTCTGAAAAATATATCTACAAGCAAACTATTCACAAAGTTTAAAAATCATGAATCACACCTTTACCAAGAAATGTGAGTATCATTGTCCATAGAGAAATCTCCAATAATGACATAAAAGTTAAAAACTTATAACAATTCCAACACGAAAAACAAATCAAAAAAGAATGCAAAAGCCCTTTACAGATTAGTTGGCAGGACTTTATTTAAATAACAGCTGAATTTTAATTCTTCAAAAAGGAACCTCATCCATGATTAGTTTGAATCGAGTTGCTGTAAAGATTTCACAATAAAGTTCTCCCTTCTCACCCACAAGAAAAGGAAAACTAAAGAGGACAGAATGAAAGATGGCTAAATATGAAAGAAGACCTTACGTAGTTGAATTGACAAGGTGTACCACTCGTTGCTTGTAAGTACGACACTGTTCCACCAAATCAACAATCACCTCCTGCTTAAGCCCCTGTTATTCATTTTACACAGGGATCTCAATAGCCAAGTGAACATAATAGAATTGCTTAAAATGACACCACAAGCACAAGACAATAACAATTCAATATATTGGGAATCTCAATATTTCATTGACAGCATAAATGCAAAAGTATATTATCCCATTCTGCAATATTGTCCAAACACAGTCAGAAATCTACCTCTTTATTCCCAGGATCTAATGCACTCAGCATTTCTGCAAGTACATCCATAACACCACGTGCATTTTGAATCTCTGACAAGCTACAAAAAGGAAAGTTTCAATTATCAAAATAAAGGATATAGACACCATAACTTTCTTTTCTTTTGTTTATTTTTTCCTTTTTTTTGGATAAGTCATAGAAACTATAACTTTGAAAGAGTTAAATATGCAACACATACGAATTATAGTTTATACAAATTCTAGCCCTCGCTAAACATTGTAAAATAAAGCAGACTGAGTAAACAAATTTTCTATTCACGTGAAAATAACACATAACCTCCTGAAAATACTGGACAGGCGCATGAAATTGCAGAGACAAGTAACCAGAAAAGAGAATTCAGAAACATGTCAAAACTGATTATTTGTTCAAACTGTATTCAACTCGGAACAAATTTTCACACGATTGACAACTGTATTCTTCAAAATTGTCTAGATTTTAGGACAGTATCAATGCTAGAAATATATCTGACAGAGCATCTAAGACACCCTATAGACACTAGAACACACGTCTAGAACCTGAAATAGGTACCAGCAGATTTTCTTCATTAATGAACAAACTAAGGATACAGACTAAATATACGAGTTCAGAACATGTGCTTAGCACAGACATAGGTTCCAGTCAAACTAAATTGCTGGATCAAACTTCACAAGGATTAAAAAGGAAAACAATTATAGCACTTACCAAGTGTCCCTCCAAACCAATAGAAAGGTAGAACTAGATTTTCTCGAATAGAAAGAAGCACTCAACTGCTCCTTCGATGAACGAGATACATGACTATTAATTACAGAGCATCATTGGCAGCTCTTTTTCTCTTTTATAGGTGAAAAATAAATATATTAACTGAGAAGCAAGAGGGTGTAGCCCATGTACAAAAGATATGAAATTACAGGCATCATTGGCTTTTCCCTATAGGGCCATAGGTTTCAGATTGAAACTCTGAAGTTTATTAGAGTTTTATCTGTTTTGTTTCATGCACTAATCAAGATGCTTTTAGCACAGCTAAGAATTTAAAGGGCCTCAACCAGCCCTACTTTCTGGCCCTATACTGGAAGTAATATTTCTTTTAATAAAGCCACCTTTGAGTGGTGGGGGCTTTGGCATAGGCCCCTACCCATTTATTAATCACAATATTCAAGGTACAACATGGAGGTGCAAATGGGGCCTCACCTCCTCCAAACACAAGAGTCTATCTCACAAGTTAGTGGAGATGACTGACCATAGCTACCAGATTTGCCCTACCTCGTGGAACTGCGTACTGGATCACATATCCCAATTCGCAGCACTTTTGTGTACCAAAACGCTGTGATTCGTGTTCCAGTTCACTAAAGTTGGCGACCCAAATAGTATACAAATTTTTACTCAAAAAATAGCAAAAGAGAACATAGAACTTAAATTCCTACCAGAAAAATTATCTCAACAGTTGAATTTGGAGTTTTGGACTTCAGAACATACTTTACAGCAAATTAATTTAGTACTTCAGAAAACAAAAAATATCATTACTCTATAGAATATATGGTAATGATTGTTCACAGCATATCATAAACTGAATTAGCACGTGCAAGAAGTGTACTCCCATCGTACCATATAAATTCCTCAATGTCGTACCCCGTAACCGAACTCGTTCTATAACTCGGTACGTACTGCGAATCTGGTAACTATGTGACTCACACAGGAGAAAGGACATGCCACTAGCATGTTATATCATAAGTGACTTAGATGACTGGCTCACAACGGTTACAAGATAACACAAAACACAAGTGGGCACACCAGTCATGGAAGCTGAAGCAAATACCGCCTCACTACAATAAATTACACTAAGAATATATCAATCTTAACACATACTTAAAGGGCATTAATGCTGAAGCAATTCTGGTTCTAATTTCATCACGTTCATGTAAATGACAGAAAAAAAGTTAAGAGAGAAAATTACTAACAGCATTTTACAAAACAAACATCATGCAATTTAACGAAGTAAAGTTGCAATCTTTCTGTATTACTCTCAGAAAAAATGAGAAAAACTCAAAGGTGTACCTCAGAGTAGGAAATTCAGCCTCAGCAGAAGACTCAGCAGCTTCCTGCTGAGATTCTGGATTACGGAGATTTTGTGGGTATGATGACAGAGGATGTGTTTGGGGAGGCGTGAAGACGGGTGCTGAACTCGCCGACCTTTGAGGGAACACTGCTCCAATTCGCTGAAACATTTTGCATTATCATTCAGAAAATATAATGGAAATGAGCATCTTGCAAATAGAAGTAACAATTAATTCTTGAAGGGTCCAAAGGAACAAAAGAAAATCTTGCACAAGTTACCAGTAATTCCTGGTAAGCTGCAAAATACTGTGGATATCTTGCCCGTGCCCCTCCAAAAGCTTCTTGCCAGGTGTCTACTAGAATCAATATTTTCTCTTTCACATGAAAGTCAGGCTGCTACAGTTGCAAAATCATATGTTTCATACGTTAGCAACAGCTTCAACTAAAAACTAAATACTCCCTCCATTGAAAAAATGAACGTTTTACTTTGAGTGGGCATGATATTTTAGGTTAGCAAACCTAACGATGATGTGACAAAGAGTAGTGGACACAATATGAGTTTGGTATAGTTTTTTCAACTACAAAGATTAAATAGGTTCCAGCAAGGTTTTTTAATCTACGTATTAATAAAGAAATAATATTTTGAAATCTGAAATATTCCATTTTAGGAAACAGGTTGTGTCAAACAGTTTAAAACAGAAAGAGAGACGTTCAGTTTGGAAAGGAGGAAGTATACAAAACAAGAAACTCAGTATATTCAAGCAATTACTTTCTTTTTCAC
This sequence comes from Ehretia macrophylla, assembly GCA_037974665.1. NCBI lineage: Eukaryota > Viridiplantae > Streptophyta > Magnoliopsida > Boraginales > Ehretiaceae > Ehretia > Ehretia macrophylla. The sequence continues at coordinate 69,463,935 of CM075764.1, forward strand.
GATTTTCACCATCTCATGGAGCACATCTTTCTCAGCAACATGCATATGGACAATGTCTCCACAATTCTTTACAATTGTCTCCAGTAACTGGAACATTACAAAGAAACCAAGTGAATGAAGTACATATTCATGGCCTAAGATAGAAATACAAGAAAAAAAGGCAATAAAGTCAATGCTCACCGTCAAGGCAAGAAGTTGTACTTTCGGATTCTTACTACCAAGACGCTTTTTTATTCCTTTTACAACATCCTTTGCTTGCCTGGATAATCAAAACAAGAATTAGATAAAAACCACTCATTCATAGCTGTGAAGAAATTTATCATATTAGAAGCTAACAGCATAAAATATCCAAATATACAACCATCAGTATGCACAAGTAAGGAAACAGGGCCTTAAGTTACAGTGTTTAAATACCAAATGTAACTATTTTAAGCTGTCTGCCTCAACTCCCAGTGAAAAAGAAATACACGACCAGCAACTTAGATGTCTCCAGGAATGCATATGCCAGAGATGCTTATACTTTCAGAATTAGGCCCTCTCTAGACAAAAACAAATCAAACAACTTGTGGCGGCCCAGACCTTCCGCATACTTTTTTTGACAACTAAAGGCTAATTAACCTTCCCAGAATACAGAATCACTTTTTTGAAAGACATAATGCTTTTTCCCAATTTTTAATGAAGAAATAGTGTCTTCACTTACATTTTAACATATGTAACCAACATGCTAAGGAAATTGTAACTAAAAGAATGCACGCTTAATCTCAAAAGGATGCAATACCTGATTCTTTACAGCAGAAAAGCATTAAAAGATGTAAAAGTGCTACTATGAACGGATAAGATGTGCGAACATCATTGGTATCTCACTCAAAACACAATAAAGAAGGAAACTGTACATCAGAATGAAATGTAATGGCATATAAGTTCCAACTTCAAGGGAAAGGACAAGATATTTGGCAATACTTGTTAAGTTGCATCTTATGAAGCAAAACCAATCGCCAAAGGTCTACCTCAGACTTACACAGCAACAGAATTTTCAGTTTTTCACTTATTTAGTAACTCATGCAATAATTCAACATTTACCCACTGGCACAGGGTAAATTTGCATCAATATCACACTTGAAGGAGAAACAGAACAACAAAAGTAGCAAGAAAGCTTTTAAACACAACACCACATATTGTTAGAGATTTCACACTCATTGTTGCAATTTCCACGCAGAAGCTTGGTCATTTGAGAAAATGTTACCAACTGCCACAGGGTAAATTTGAGTCGACAATCACACTTGAACAGGAAAATCAAACAATAAAAATAGCAAGAAAACTTTTAAACAGAACGCCAATTATTACTAAAGATTTCATACTCGTTGCTGCAATTTCCATGCAGATGCGAGGTCAATTGAGGAAACAAGTTGATACTCTTAGTTATCCAACAAACTTTTAGTGCTTTTCACATAAATTTAATTGTCAAAAACGAGTAGCATGTTAAGTCAAAACTGTTCACTAGTGTAAATGATTGATGCAAAGACGGAGAATATTGAAAATCTCAAGCAGGGGGGAGTTGGTCTAAGGCATCAGAATTAGCTCTTTCCTATGAGTTGATGGTGGTAACAACCATACTATCATGAAATGGAGAAGCAAGAATTGTCTCTGTCCATTTCTGCACAGTTCTTCACAAAACTTTTTCTCTTAAAGGCTTTTTCATGCCTCTTTTTTTTTTTGGTGGGAGGGGGAGGGGAACTACTAACTGGACTGTAACGCATCTCCACCGGTATGAAAAAACTGATCTGCAAATTTGCAAGAACCTGCAAGCTCATACGAAAAAGAACTCATTCTTTGTCAATATCTCAATTATTTCCCATCCACCTCAAGTAACTATCTTATTACAGGTTTGCAAGAAGCTTAATGCTTATTCAAAAAGAACTCATTTTCTCTCAACATCTTTCCTGTCCTTTCTACTTCCATTCTTTTCTTTATTTTATCATATAATTGAGTGTCCTACGCACCTTCTACTCTCCCTCCCACCTTCCATCCTTTCTTCCTTCTACCATTTCTGTCCAATAATCCCTCCACTACAGACTATCTAATTACGGAACCGTGAGCACCATCAAGCTCATAGAAAGTAACCCCTTTTCTCTCAACTGTGGGATTAGCTTCGCACTCTCTCTTCCTCGATAGGTAGTAGTACTAAAGTCCTATAACGAACGAAAGCCTCCTTTCATCCGCATTACATTTTTTTACGGCATTCAGAGGGTAGAAAGAGACTAGGTATCGGTTTCAGCTTACCAGTGAATTGATAGATATTGACTTTGTACGATAACTCAACTTGAAGTACCTCGACAACCTAGCCGGGGTTTGCTTAGTCTTTCCACAGCTCCTTTCTACTTTCATTTATTACTTCTATATTTCTCCCTCAGTCATAATCAAGGGCCCGCACCACAGCTCACCACATATTTATATCTCCATTCCTTCTCCCCCTTCCCTCTCAATTTTTTTATTCCTTTACCATATACAGTTTAGGACCAATAAGCTTCTGCAGGAGGAGGCCATTTGGCTGCTGTCAAACAAGATAAATGAGGCCATGCTTGAGACTAGCTATTTCTTTGCTCTCATAAAACATCCTGGATAGATAAAGCCAATAGTGATCCTCGAATGCTCCAAGCATCATTTATCCAATCCACATAATCTTAAATGAACTTGAAGGCACTAATCACTCTTCACAAACATCCAGTGTAGCCATAAAATAACGAGCAATTATCTATATACTAAATGGATGACTCCTCATTGATTTTTCAACCAACAAACCAGCATAATATCCAATAACGCCGCTGCAAAGCATGTAAAGATTCTTCGAGTAAATTAGCAGACCTCCATCCAACTTTGCAATTCGAATAGATTCAGTACAGATATCCAAACGTAAGCCATACTCACATGGTGATGTGAAAAGATCTCCAAGAACCTCGTTTAAGTTGCTTTCTTTTTTATACTTCCATTGCTATCTACAACTAACCATCGTCTGTACCCCGATACACACAGAGGTCCAAGCACCTTTAATTCCTTCAATACTTAGGAGGACAATCCAGTATTGTATTCCATTTTTACTTCAATTAATATCACTTTCATGGTTAACCATTGTGCAATTGTGTTGTGAACTCAACACTATACTACTACCAACACTACCAAACTACTTAATTAACTGATAATTCTCAGTCCAGTCCAAAAATCACGCGCTAAATATAATTTTCAATGTTTAAGTATAACTTCGCTTTAATCCAATCAAATTCCATACTACTGTTCGCGCTATCAAACTAGCTTTACCAAATATAGAGTCCTCAATAAAATTATTTCAACAAAAAACAAAAATATAAATTGAAAATTTTCCAGAGAGTTTTCATAGAAAAGAAACAATAACACCAGAATATATTCTATAACACACCCAAAAAAAATAAAAAATAAAGAAAAAGTAACAGAACTAGAGAAGCATACGCGGGATCGTTATTGCAAATATCGCAGATCTCAATGTTCATGGCCCAATCCGGCCCGATTAGCATGCTGCTAGTGGCCCGTTCCACCATTGAATTCACCATCTTCCTCTTTCACTTACAATCACTACTCAAAACCCTAGCACGGCACAGCACAGCACCGCCCGCCGGAAATACGATCAATCGTTCCCTTTCCACCGGAAAAAAAAACTCTCCGGCAAGATCACAAAACCCTCTCTCTGTCTCTCCCAAATATTTATATCTATATGTTTGTATGTATATATTATATGTATAGAGATCAAGTCAAACAATATCAAAATATCTAATTATATATAATAATTATTCTTTTATATATATATATAGTGTATATTATTAGTTAAAAAATAAAATAAAATAAAAAAATGGATCGAACAGTCCTAAAATCATACGCCTCTCTCTCTCTCTGATCCTTTATAAATTAATTTTATTTCTTTTCTTGAAAATAATGTGTGAGCCAATGAGAAGCAAACACGTGTACGAATTATTACGTCACCAGTTGCTTTAATGGGCTCTTTAGTTCCGTTGATGCTGTAAAGCTCGGCCGACCATTTTGATCGTACGGCTAGTGTTGCTTCATAAAGTTTTTTAGTGGATTTGGTGTGGCTTGTCATTATCACATTTTTTTTAGTTTTTTTATTTTTTAAAAAAATTTCTGTCTCTATCATCACATGCTAAAATTAATATTCTTGAATGGTTGTACATTTTCCTTAAATGATTGTACATTTTCCATAAATGATTGTACATTTTGCCGAAATTTTTTAAGGCATCTTTGGGAATGTCATTCTCTTTTGTTTTTGTATGTAATGTGTTGGGATTTTCAAGATAGCCATGGGATTTTTTATTTTTTTTTGAATTGATGGGCATCGGTCAGTAATTTCATACTCTTAACCAACTCAAATCACTACGTTATTCATGTTCCAGCTCATTTGTATGCTCATCCTATTCATGTGGGATTTGACTACGAAGAATAAAGATGTAGAGTTTTTTACTGCAATTTTTTAAAGTATTCGTTTTTGGTAAATTATGCAAATAGTTTTTCTTGTTTTCATTTTTTATAAGAAATAATATCATTTTGTCCCATGAGTTTACTATTAAAATCTAAAGTCCCCCGTGAATTTTAAAGATTTACCCAGATTCTCTCATCAAACTTAACACCATTAATGGTGTTCTAACAGTCAACCCTTTGACTAAATGCTTTTACCATTTTGCCCATCACACATGTTTGCATTTCACAATATTTTCCTCCAGCTTGCATTTCACAATATTTTCCTTCCATACAGGCCATAATTCTAATGTGTTGCCCAGGACACATGCTTATTGTTCACAATATTTTCATTCCATACAACCCATAATTCTAGCGAGAGTTAATATCATTCCCAACATTATCTTCATTGAGAACAATAAAATTTGAACAAAAAACTACTCCAAAATCATATCAGCTCCTTTAAAACAAAAACATAAACCATCTTCATTTCAAAAACAGTAAAAAAACTCTACATAATCCTCCAACAAAGATATTGCCAACATTGTCATCCCAAAAACAATTAATAGCTTTACAAGATCCATCCAAAAAAAGGGTCCAAAATATACAAATTTTATCCACCGATTGCCACAAAAAAAGAGTTATATAACAGTCCAAAACATACAAACTATATAAATTAAAAAGTACCAATAAGAAGTACTAATATGTATTACGCCACCTGAACCTAATTAGACCTACATATTATAAAGAATATGTTTAAACATCAATACAAAAGGATCAAAGAACTACTGAAAAAGCTACTACCTGGGCAAAATTAATAGCGTGATGTAATTTATAGTTTAGTTAACTTCACTGAACTTTCAAATGCTAATAGCGCCATATAAACCTAAAATAGAAAGTCAAGCACGCATCAATATTTAGCTAACTAGAGAAAGAACAGTGCATTACCATGAACATTTAGCTAACTAGACTTACATAAATACTTGCATAACTCTCAGGAAAAGAAAAAAAAAATAGAAGACCTGCATGCATGGATGTTTAGTTAACATGGACATTGAGCTAATTAGACCATCAAAGAACTATAAACCTGCATGAACATTTAGCTAACTAGACTTGCATAATGTAGAGAAAATGTTTAAGCATCAATACACAAAAGGATTAAAAACACTGAATTGGAAAAAACTTTTACCTTGGGGCATGAAGGCCTTGATCTAGCTTGGAAATGAGGACCTTTCACTATTGTTGCATACTTGAGACACCTGGCTAGCCTCCCCATGCTTTGCAGTCTAATTCCAAGATCATTCATATTGAAAAAAAGTTAAAGACATTATAAGATGTAAAACATTAAAGTTATTATCATAACATGATAATTCAAAATTAAAATAATAGAATTAAAGTGTAGAGCAATGTAACCTGTTGATGTATAGAGGTTTTGGATTTTTTTTTTTTGAATTTCTCTGAGATGTTCCAATATCATTTATTGGACATGTAGTCCTATTATGGCTCATTTCTTTGCACTGACTACATCTGCAATGGACTGATCTCGGGTTCTTCGGAGGCTCTCCAACTTCCCTAACGCTATTCATCTTTGGTCTCCCTCTCTTCGTAACTTTCTTCGGGGGCAACACTTGAGCACAACCAACTTCAGGCCACATACATTGGTTAGATACTGGATTAATCATCCCTTGGTAGGTCTTTTTGTATGTATCCACAGTCAAGTATGGATACACATATTCTGTTGGATCATACCTCATGGTAGTTATGCATGTCATTGCATGCTTACATGGGATTCCACTTAATTGTCACTCTCTACATTGACAAGTCATTTCACGAAAATTCACCACATAACTTTTCTCATTATGCTCATGGACTTGAAAAATCCATTTGGTAGATTCGTATAGGTGCATATACCTTCCATCTTGAAAAAAAAATTCTATGTTTTCCAACACCTTTGGAGGAACCCTTGATTCCCATTCCATTGCCTTTTAGTACCTTGTGTAGAAAGTTTTCATCACTTTCTTTCTCATCCATTCTAAAAGTGTGAGAATAGGCCTTCCCCTATATGTGACAAGTGTTACATTAAAGGATTCAGACATGTTATTGGTCATGTGATCACTCTTAACAGCTTCATAAAACTCATGTCTTACCTAACTTTGTAAATCCACTTTGCAATCTACCATCAACCATTTATGTGCACTTGGATCCAAACTTTTGACCTCTTCCATATAGTGATCAAACTCATACTAGTTGTAAGCTTTAACAGCTCTCCAAAACAGCTTCCTTAGTCTAACCCCAGGGAATTTCTTCCTGAAATTTGCATATAAATGCCTTGTGCGGTGCCTTATTCTATCATTTGAACAATGTTTTCTAAAAGCATTTTGTAATCCTTTTTGTCTATCACTCATGAAAGTGATAATTTTATCCATTCGAAGAAAATCCAACAAGCATTCAAGAAAATATCCTCAAGTATCTTCACTCTCAAATGTACACACCATCACAGCTATAGGGAATATACTGAAGTTTGCATCAAGTGAAACAGTAGTCAATAGTTGTCCTCCATAAGGTCCTCTCAAGAAACAACCATCAAGGCCAATAAATGGCCTACAACCATTAACAAATTCATCTCGTTGAGCAATGAAACTTATAAAAACTTTATCAAATGCTACAATGCCCCTAGGATTGTTGAAAAGCATACCATCATACTTGAACTTTACACATGATGTAAAGTTACTATTTTTCACTACTTGGACATACCTAGGCATTAAAGTATAACTTTCAGCCCAATCACCAAAAACCAAGTCTATTGTCTTAGACTTAGCCCTATATAGTTTCTTCCTAGGTACTTGAACCGCATACTGTTGTTCTAGAGTAACAGCCATCTCATCCACAGATTTGTTAATGTTGACTTTGAAATCATTCTCAAATATTAAAGCTATTCATGTAGATGTTGTGCCTATACCAGATGAGTTTCTAATGCATTTATGTTTAGGGTTCAAAGTCTTTATCTTGAAAGTAATATCATCAACAAATGTAGATGCATGAAGCCTAAATGGATAACCCTCAACACTACATTCAACAGTGACTTTTTGTTTATCATTTGCCTTTTTCTTTAGTTTAACCCCTTCTTGCATACCATACTCATTCAATATCTTCTTAAAGTGGTAGACATCATGAAATATATGGCCTTGTTTAAACTCAATCTTCCATTTACTTGTCTTTTCTTCCATAACTTTTTGGAAGTAATCACCTTGCATCTTATCAGCCACTTTGCCCATATGTTGCTCAACTGCAGCTTTGCTGTCATCTTCAACTTCAATGCCTTTACAATCTTCATCACTATCGGAATCTTAATCTGATAAATTGTCATCTTCAGTTATACTGTCCTCTACAATCTCTATAATTCTACCATTATTGCTACCATCATTCCAATAAAATACCTCACCACCATCACTACTACCGTTGCTATCACATTCATGACCGTGACTCCTAATAACAATAGGTTCATTTTGAGCCATTTTAGGTCCAGTTTGGATCATTTCAAGTTCAAATTGAGTCATCTCATGTTGACTTTGAGTGGTTTTAACTCGAGTAATTTGGGATAGTTGGGAGGCACAAGTACGCAACTTAATGTTTACATCAATTGTAGTCCTTCCAGTTGAAAGGTACAATTGAAGAAGGATTTGTAAATCTTCATCGCTCTCAATAGGAAATGTGTTTTCAGTGGAAGGATAGACACCCTCAAATGAAACTAACTGTCCAAACCAATCTCCTCATAATGCTCCGCATACATCATTCACCAATTCAATAGACCCATAACCATTTGTTTCCAAGTCGGAAAAACAAGTAAATGTTCACCATTATAATTTACATCAAGATGGAATAACATCCTATAAATTACAAAAGGAAAAAATCAATCACAATTGCAAATTAAATATATTAAATATCATGAAAAGAGTCATTTTTATACTTGCATACATAAAATTTAATGACTATTTCTAAGTCTCATTCCTTTACTAGGATACATAATGCATAATTGAAAATGTTCTATTAAGATAATGACCATAATAGTTTCCATTGACTTAAGAAAGTAAAAACTTTAGTATGGTCACCATAATATTTTCCAGTGACTTAAGAGAGTAACTTCCAATAAATGCATGGAACTATCATTCTCAAATTGGTAGTCACAAGAGGAAACAATGTTTTTTTTTTGTTTTTTGGCTCATACTGATACTACAACTTCAAACACCAAAATGATCTAGCTTCCTAAACAACCTAGTTACGTTCTACCAAGATGATGACCATTATAAAAAAAAGAAGATAAACAACAATATAAAGCAGCAAAAATGAAATGAAAATCTGGTATTCATATGTAACAAAAATCAAAACACTAATTTTCAAATCCAAATAAGCATTCAACCCATTTGTGATGATTGACGTAAGGAATTGAAACAACTATCACCAAAATCTAGTATACAAGCAAAAGTTAATCATGTGTGCGTTTTTGTGTGTATTTGAATGTGGGTGTGTGGATATTGTCTCGGCATGCTTTTTTATTTTGCTCCGGTCACCACCACTAGTTGCATGTGTGTATTTTAATATGGGTGTATTTCTAGGGTTGTAAAAAACTTGATATTACATGTTGAAAATGACTGATGGCTTGTGCGTGGCTGGAGGCAGTACCCTTCTTTGAAGCTTGCCGGGATAATGCTCAAATTTTCCGATCAACTTCCATTTTTTATTTTTTTTTAAGGTTCAAAGCAACATAGTATTTGCTAAGGAAGATGATCAATTTGTAGGTATGGAGGGTCTGATGAAAGATGATGAAGCTTCTTTAGGAAGCTAAGTTCCAACTACACACGTGGCAGCATTTCATTCGCACATAGTTTCAGCCAAATAATACCTTTGTTTGGTTTTTGTTTTTTAATATAAAAATACACATTTACCCCTAAAAACTAACAAATAGTTAACGGTGTTAAGGTTGATGGCGGAATCTGGGTAAATTGAAAAGTTCATGGGGGACTTTGGACTCTAATCATAAACTCACGGGGCAAAATGGGATAAGTTAGTCTTTTGACCCCAAAAGATAAAAATAAAAAAGTTAGCCCTTAGTGTTTCAAACGGTGTAAATAAATCCCTATATTTTCAAATAATTGTTAATTTAGTCCATATGTTTTAAATATTTACCGACTAAAGTACCAAATATTTATCTAAATTATCAACTTGTGCCTTAATCCCTCCTCCAACAGACCTGCATTCTCCTTCCCTACGACCCTACACCCTCATCACCCTCCCACCCCCCATAGCCCTTACACCTACCCCCACTCGGCCCCTATACCCCGCCTCCACTATAGTATCCATGCCTCTCATACCACCTTACCCCACGACCCAACTCCAACGCATGTGTATACATGGTGTTGTGTGATGTGTGTGCACTTTTTGTGTATGTGTGTGGTCTATGTGTATATGTCCATGGTATGCATGGTGTGTGCGTGTGTTTAATTGTGGTGGTAGTAGTAGGTGTATACTGATAGGGTAAAGAAAATGAAGAAGATGAAAATGAATGGGGGACTAAATTAAAATGATTTGCAAGTTTAGGGACAAAATTGAATTTTTTTATAAGTTTTAAGGACTAATTTGAACATTACATTGATTTTCTAATTTTACCCTTGTAACACTGTACATATATTTTAAATCTAACTGTACTTTTTGGGGAATGGACTAATTTGGCTAATTTGAATAATTTGAAAGAATAGGAACCAATTAAAAAAAAAAACAATAGAGACCATTTACATAATTTTCTCTATTTTTTATATAGCTCATTTAAATTAACTAAAACAAACAAGAAATTGACCATAACAAGTTAGAAATATGATATAAAAGAGAAAAAAGATATAAGCAAAAGACCAGAGGCCGAAACAAACAAAAGAGTCAAAACATCTAGACCAAAATAGGAAACCAACCAGAAAAGTTGGGACAAGTTAATCAACACTGTAGACCCAAGAGATAAACAAGTCGAACTAAACTAACCATTCTAAAACTAAACTAGCCCAAACCAAAAACAAGGATACACAACAAAACAATCCAAGCCCACAATTCGAAATGTGAAAACAACTACGAAAATCAGAGTAACAAGAGATTACTGCCACTCTTAAAATGACAACGATGAACATTTAAATTGATCCCACTAAAAGAGACAGCCAAGCCCCCATTGATGTGGCAATTGCAAAGGTATTTAACACAAAGGTAACCTTGCTCTCATTCACTACAAAAAAAACTGAAGTCTGTGATAGGCCATCGCCATACCGTCACCACTATGGCAACGGCACGGTGACGGTAAAGGTTGACGCCAGTTTTGTGACGGGATGGTGAGGGCACAGTGTCAGACAAAAAAACTTGTCACCATGCCGTCACCAACAGTGACGGATTAGTTGGTCGTCTCCAATTCGGTGACAGCCAAGCTTTGACCGTCACGAATTTGGTGATGGCTCGGTGAATTTTCTTGATTCCGATATGTAAAGACGGTACGGTGATAGTATGGTAACAGTCCGTTTCCATACCGTCACCATTAAAAGTAACGGCTCAATTTCCTATGATTTTTTTAAACCAACAAGGCGTTCAAACACTGAGTAACAACGAATCATATCAAAAACAATGACGGAAGCAGTACTAGTTGAGTCTGTTGATTGTTAACGCGAAGTACTGACAAACGTCGTGCGGTAGCAATAAAATAATATGTTCTGTTACATATATATTATGGACAATATTAAACATATTTCCTAATATAATATGCAAAGGACAAGATTTTATTTCATAATCATATGATAACTAGAGATTACATTATTTCACGGTTAACTTGAGTCATCACCATACAAAAGTACTTAACAAGATAAAATACACATATTACTGATAATACATTACATATTATTAACCTTAACTACCATTTTTTTTACATAATTTTCACTCGAATAACTTTGGCATAAGGATGCGATACATGCAATCCTCAACCATTTGCTGGTATTGAGCCCTCGAAATGTAGCCCTCTTCTTTTGGTGGTTCGTTTAGATCAAATCGACCTTCAACTCTGCTACTGCTTGCCTTTGATAGAACATATTTTGTTGTGTATTCCTCCTTTTTAACGGTAACCCACTGACCTTGAACTTCTTTACTCATCGTTGATAAGATATTGATGCACTGAGTTTAAGCTTATGTAAAGATGGAAGACAACAAGCGGGACTGTGCTTTCTTTATATAGAACTAAAAGTGATGAAAATTTGGCGACGGCACAATGAGGGGTCTTCTCCAAATTATTGGAGCCATATTCACGTGATTGTCCAAATATTGGAGACGGGGGCCTAACCCATCTCTAAATTAGAGACAGGAAACCATGCCCGTCTCCAATGGAGACGGGCTATTGCCCTTTTCCACAGAGAGGCCTATGTGGGCCTCTTTTATTTGGGCGATGGCCCTAGTTCACACCGGGCTATCGCCAATTAAATGTTTTAACAGAGGGCTCACAGCCATCTATTAAAATGATTTTAATTCATATCACCCCACATCCCCTTCAAACACATAAACGCCACCCCCTACCCCTACTCAATCCGTCCCACCTCCCACCTTCCCACCCTTCTATAGACCACTCACCACCATTTTATTTGAGGTAATGGTGTCTTTTTTTATGCTATATATATATATATATATATATATATGTAAATATATGTATATGTTGAAAGATCTCATATATTTAGAGCTATGAACATTATCTAGCTAAGAATCGAGTAGAAGCAAAACATGAAATTCAAAACTTTCTGGATTTTCAAAGCATAATGTTCATATGAAACTCTAATATTGATATCGTGTGATTAACATATGCAAAACATATATATAACAAATATATATATTGACAAGAGATAGGAGAATAAGATACCTCTTGTAAACAACTCATGGAAACCATGAATCTGAAATTTCTTATCACTTGATAGAAGACACCATCCCTTGAAAACACAAGAGCTCTAGTCCGTCCACATGAGCAAAGAATGGTTTCTCCATCTTCGTGGTTGTTTTGTGCTAGATAACCATGGAAGATTAGTGAGCTTGTTTGTGAAGAAGAGAGCATAACCATTTCCTTCTTCTCCCTAGTTCTTGGTTGCGTTTTATGAAGAAGAAGAGAAGACAAGTTCATCTACTTCATCTTCATTTTCAGCCATGGTGTATGATGAATATGATGAAGAAGATAAGACTTCTTCATTTCATTTTCTTGCTGCGTTTTTTCTCTGATTTTTAGGCCATGGAGGCTTCTTTCTTTTTTGTTTCATCCATGTAGGAGCATAGAGAAAGAGAGAGGAAGACTACTCTTAGCTCACATGAAAACAAAAGACAAGCCTTGTCATCTTTTTTTTTCTTTTCCCTACTTTCCTCATTGTTGTTCCCTCTTTTAAACAAAAGAGAAGACAACATTTCTTAAATCTTGGTTGTGTTGTCTAGCTTTTGTTGAAAGAAAAAACAAACACGCATATATATATCATATATTGTGTAGTATTTTTTCGCTAATGTAATAATATACATATATATACATCATATGTATATTGTGTAGTATTCTTCCACTAATGTAATAATATACATATATACATCACATGTATATTGCGTAGTATTCTTCCACTAAGACATTTAAATATTCAACCTAATCACTATTAGTTGAAATTATGAAAACAACATTTTCATATTTTCACATTAGACCCAACACTTATTAATAATTACATATTGGCCTCAATAACTTTTAATGGTCAATTGTACCATTGTTAACTTCTTAACAATTCAAGAGAAACAAAATATAATTATTAACTTTTTAACAATTCAAGAGAAAACTAAATGCAATTGTTAACACTTTAACAACTTAAGAGTAAATTAAGCTCAATAGGAAAAACATATGTCATGCTCTATTGTGTGTGACTTTCTAGATTCACCGCTATATAGCACTGAAGAAACATTAAACACTTTCAATGTTAATCAAACTATTCGATTTGTTTGGAAAATATTTCCCGTCATTCTCAAAACAGCTTCAAAGTTCTCGAGTGATGTTCTAGCTACCAACGTATCAAAACAGTTTATAAAACAATAAAATCTTATTCAAGTGAATCTATTTATGGTCACCGATTATTGTGCAATCCAATCCTTCCATTAATTGTCCCGTCGAGCAAGAACCATGATTCGATTAAGTTCATAAACTCGATACCATGCATAGATCTAACTAGTGTAATGAGAGACGACACATGAAAAACCCTTTTTCTATCATTCATACCTCGGCCAAGGATTTTTTAATTAAACAACCAAGTTTAGATCGCATAGGACATCGCCTCACGCCGGAGGTTAATGGATCCTATCTTGACCACTACCTGTCAATCACTATACCGAACGAATGAAACTGCGAGAAGACGCATCTCATCTCGTTTGTCGAAACAATCATTGTCCAAATGCTATAATCAAACCCCAATATAGATGACAACCGTAATGTCTCAAGTCTAAGGATTACATGCACAATCACAACGAATAACAAATTATTAATTTGAAGTCATGTAATTTGTTATTCATGTCACATTCAGTGATCTATTCAACTAATAGTCACCCACATGTTTGTTAGTTGCATCCCTATATTGTTATGGCACATGACTCACCATCCTTTATCATTAACATCCATATGTTAATCAAAGGTAACACATGTGATAGTTCGTAATAGATTATTGAAGTCCTGATCAAATAATCAAATGACTATGAATACTTTAAGTATTTATCATATTAAAGAAATACGCCAACATATTCTAAACGCTTTTAGAATACATTCCTATAATGAAAATACTAGGGACTCATTCATACACATAAAAGAAGGAGAATATGAATGTGCTAATTGTGTCAATATAAAAACACATATATATAGACATAGATGCCATAATGTACAAGTTAATGTCAAAATGCCCCAATATATGTCATCCAAATATGTAGCATTAGGGCATATCTCTAACAATCTCCCACTTACACTAATGTTATGTTACATAGTATTAGCACAACATACAATGGTATCGAATATCCATCTTCTCAAAACGAGGACCTATCTATGACAGATTCATAGCTACGGTTAGTGGGTCAGTTACATCGAGAGATGTGGCCGTTTTCTGCAAAGACATATCTCAATTTGATTATTGGCTACAGATGCAACACATGAAGATGGAAACATCTTTCCAAATGTTTGGACATACAGTGAGACCTGGGTTCCACAAGCTTGTGCAGTAGCTTTGTATAGTCGTAACACAAAAGTATTACAACTTAACGATAGGAACCATAACCAACTCGTATAATTTCCTCGATCCAAACAACTTCTTTCATAATATTACATATCACAAAAGATATAAGTTATGTAATGGAATCTACAGTTTTCTTATAACCTTCTAACTTACTAAGCTCCCACTACAAATAAACATGAACTCTAACATGGATATTATATTATAAGATTTGGGAGAATGAGAAGAGGGAGAGAATAAGGGTTAGGGATTTAGGGGATTTGGGAATTTTGGCTTGATTTAGGGATTTGGGGTAGGTGGGTAATGAATCAAGTATGAAAGAGGGAGAGAATATGAAACTAAGGCTGATTTGACGATTTTGTCTTCAAAAAAATGGGTCACATACTTAGTACATGCTCAAACCGTTAAAAATGAGACGGAAGGACCAACGGTGGCAAAAAATAGAAAGATAAAGGATTAACCTATGATCATTTTGAAAATGAGGGACCATCTTGACAATCAGAACAAAGATAAGAGACTAACCGGGTAACAAACCCTTATATATATATGTATATGTATGTACACTTATGTATAATATATGTATATATTATAAATTTTGTGGTTGTTATGAAGATGTTAATTAATAATACACATAACCTAAATATATTAATTTAGTTTTTTGTTTGTATTTTAGGATTTTTTTTTCATTTTTATTTATCTATTCTTTTTTTTGTTATCATTTCTTTTTTTGAATTTGTGTTATTTTTAACATATTTAGGTTTTTTTTATTTACGGAATTTTTTTTTAATTTTTGAATTTTTTTTTTTCGTTTTTATTTATCTATTCTTTTCTATATTTTGTTATCATTTCTTTTTTTGAATTTGTGTTATTTTTAACATATTTAGGTTATTTTTTTTCTATTTCCTGATTTTTTTTATTTTAGGATTTTTTTTTTGGATTTAATTTTTTTATTTTCATTTTTATTTATTTATTCTTTTTTTTGTTATCATTTCTTTTTTTGAATTGGTGTTATTTTTAACATAATTAGGTTTTTTCGGATTTTTTTTTTTTTCGTTTTTATTTATCTATTCTTTTTTTTTTGTTATCATTTCTTTTTTTGAGTTTGTCTTATTTTTAACATAATTAGGTTAATAGAAGTTTTTTTATTTTCGGATTTTAAAAAAAAATTCAATTTTTATTTATTTATTGTGGTTGTTGATTTCAAATTCAGATAATCATAAACCATAAAATTAAAAATTTCAATGTCACGTCCGAGCCCAGATCAACTATTAAAATGTTTTATTGAATTATTCCAACTTCATATTTGTCGAGTTGTCACATATTAATGTTGCGTAACCTTGTACATTGTACGTTGGGCCATTTTACGTAGTTCATGATTCTATAAATAGAACTAAGTGAATGTGTTTGAGTAATTTTAAAAATGTATTGTTGTTGTGGAAATCTTTTGAGTACAGGTATCGGATTATTTACGGTACAGAAAAGACTATGTCCGTTTATCGCGTCTGGACTTTACCTCTATATTGGGGTTTGGTTTAGAGCGTGACATCCAATATTTTTAACAATGTATTTTATTCGTATATTTTTTGTGTATATATTTTTGAGAAGTGTGCTAATATGGGAAATTTTTCTAGATTTTCATAATTTTCACATTGGACTTGTTCTATCCGGATAAAAAGGTTCGTGTCTATTTATCAATTTGAATAGTATTTGTCAAATATAATTCAAAGTAAATTTCATATCAGTTTTAAGTTGCACAATTCTTTAAAGATATCTTTTTCTGTGTTGAATAATATGTTGAATGTTGGATGGTTTTGTTGTGTATATTTGTCATGTTGTGAAACTCATGCATGATAATTCTCACTCATAGAATGTAATAGATCTTTTTACCTAATAACCTATTACGTAATTTTTAAAATGCAATAACATTTATGAATTGCTCAGTGCATCATTTCATGGAGTCAAATCGTGAATAGATGTATCAAAAATGGATTGATGGTAATCTTAATGAGGCCTTTATCTAAGGTGTTTCGGATGTTGTATCTTTCGCAAGCAAACAACATTATTATATGGATGACAACAAGATAAGATGTCCATGTGTAAGATGCCGGAACTTAATGGGATTCTATCGCATCAAAGTCTCGTATCGACTGACCTTGTATTCCTTTAGAATAGGTTTTAGTTAGAAGAGATCCGGTGCTTTAAAATTCCAAACAACAGGAACTGTGGTAGATCATCTGTATCAGAAGGGTTTTATGCCTTTTTACTATCAATGGATTGCACAAGGGGAACATGTGTACAACAATTATGATCCAAGTGCACAAACTTTCACGTATAATCAAGGGCAATTTGTTGGTGAAGCAAATAATTACAGAACATTGGTTTTTGACGCTGTCAGTCCGTAGTTGACCAACGATCACAATGTTGAGGTTAATAAAGAACCTAACATGGAAGCTCATGAATTTTTTGAGTTGTTGAATGCCACTGATAGGCCATTATTTGATGGTTGTGCAAAACTTACTCAATTGTCAGCCGTTGCTCAATACATGAATATGAATTCCGAGCATAATATGAGCAACTCCCTATTTAACAGGTTCATAGAAGAGTTAATGGAAGTGTTGCCCGAGAATCATAACTTGCCTGAAAACCTTTATAGAGTTAAGCAAATAATCAAGCCATTAGGGTTGGGATATCAGAAGATTGATGTTTGCGTAAATGGATGCACCTTATTTTACAAGGATCAGAGTCTCATGGAAAATTGTACGCGTTGTGGCCACGCACTTTTCAAGAATATAGCTAGTGGTAGAAAACGGGGTAAGCCTATTGCCCACAAACAGTTAAGATATTTTCCTTTGACACCAAGGTTAAAAAGATTGTACATGTCAACTACTACAGCGAGACACATGACGTGGCACAAAAATCACAATGTGGATGATGGAAAAATTTGTCATCCATCAGATGTCGAAGCTTGGAAATATTTCGATTGCGTATATCCAAATTTCATCGTAGAACCAAGAAATGTTTGGCTAGGCCTTTGTTCATATGGTTTTAACCCATACAGTTCAAATGCGCAACCTTATTCTTGCTGGCCAGTGATAATTACCCGATACAATCTTCCACCGTGGATGTGCATGAAGGATCCCGTAATATTTTTGACATAACTCATTCCCAGTCCCAAGCATCCTAGTAAGAATATTGATATCTACCTAGAGCCCTTGATCGATGAATTGATAACTCTATGGTCGGAAGGGACATTATGTTATGATATTGATATGAAGACTAATTTTTGTTTGAGGGCAGTCTTGATGTGGATAATAAATGACTTCCCGACTTATGGTATATTGTCGGGATGGAGCACACATGGGAGACTATCATGTCCTATTTACATGAAAAAGTCAAGAGCTTTTCGTTTACCAGTGAGGAAGAAGCCTTCATTCTTTGACTATCATCGTCAATTCTTACCACAAAACAGCTCATTAAGACATGACAGGAAATTTTTTATCAAGGATAGGCATGAGATATCTATACCTCCACCACCACGATTATCTGGGCAACAAATTTAGGAATGGGTGAAATTTTTTTCGACAATCCAAGAGAGATCTTGCAAGAAGCTACATGGGTTTGGTAAAGATCATAATTGGACGAAAATAAGTATTTTTTGGGATTTGCCATACTGGAAGACGCACCTTGTTCGTCACAACTTAGACGTTATGCATATTGAGAAAAATATTTTCGACAATATCTTCAATACTATCATGGCTGTTAAGGGTAAGATTAAAGACAACCTTCAAGCTCGAAAATACATGTCCACTTTTTGCAATCGTCCAGAATTGTGCGATAACAATACAAACAATATCGATGTATACACACTCCTTAGAGAAAAAAGAAAAGTATTCCTACAATGGGTTGAAGGCATAAAATTTCTCGATAGTTATGCTTCTAATTTATCAAATTGTGTCGACATGAAGGATTTGAAAATGTCACACATGAAGAACCGCGATTGTCATATCTTTATGGAGAGACTGCTTCCCATTGCATTATGTGAGCTCATGTCGAAACAGGCTTCAGAGACATTTGCTGGACTAAGCTTATTTTTTAGCAATCTATGTTATTCAACTCTGCAAGGAACCGAATTGGAAAGGATGCAAGATAATATAGTCATGACGCTGTGCAAACTAGAGTAGATGTTGTCTCCTGCATTTTTTGACTCAATGGAGCATTTATTTGTCCATTTGGTTTATAAAGCGATATGTTGTGGACTTGTTCAATATCGATGGATGCATCCTTTCGAGAGGTTTTTGCAAGGCCTAAAGAGGATAGTTAAGAAAAGCACGTGTGGAATGATCTATTTGTGAAGCTTATCACGTCCTAGAGACTTCAACTTTATGTTTATATTGTTTTGAACAACACGTGTTAACTAAAAGTAGAAGGTTAGGTCGAAACAACCAGTATAACGAGGTGGACTATCCTGAGGGTTACTTATCTATATTTACTTGTCCGGGTTGTCCAATTAGGACGGATACAGAGGTCTCACTACTGGAAGATGATCTCCAATTGGCGCACTTATATGTACTCATGAATTGCCCAGAGGTGCATCCATATATCAGGTATGTTTGCATTGATTGGGTATGCAATTTCCTCCGTTGGGATTATCACACACATTTTTTTTTAATGAGAAGCTTTAAAAATTTGTGTAGATTATTTGAGGAATACTTGGAACAACAATACGACCCTATGAACCAAAGAGATAGCCAGTTGCATATTGACAGATCTTTCCCGATATGGTTATATGGCCAGGTCTGTACATATGCAATTTTCGCCTATTCATTAAAAGGCACTACCATATAAGTATTAACCAAATGTAGTCATATTGCAGTTAGGAGATAGGTATGACGTAGACAATCATGTAAAATATCTCTCCAAATGGCCACATAGAAAGGCCCGCGTATGGTGTAGATACATGATAAACGGATACAGGTTTTCTACATTCGAATATGGGTCTTCAAAGTCTACGAACAATAGTGGAGTGTTCGTAAGAGGTACAGGCGATGGTACAATTAGGGAAATAGGGTATTATGGTGTTTTGAAGAACATTATTGAACTTAAATATCCTAATCCAACATTGCAACATACAAGAGTTGTTCTTTTTAAGTGCGATTGGTATAATACCACAAATGATAGAGGTGTGAAGCCCAATCACAGGACCGAATTGGTTGAGGTGAACGTGAAAAGAAGATATCCCAAGTATGAACTGTTTGTCTTGGCAGGTCAAGCCCAACAAGTGTATTATTGTGTCTATCCAGGAGCTAAGAAAAAACGAGTTGATTGGGTAGCCGTTGTTAAAATACGTCCAAGACATTTCTATGACATGGACAGACAGGAAATAGATGTGGATGATAACACAAGTTTTCAATTGGATCACATGAATGTGCCCACAGTGGAACCGAATGATTTTGAATCTAATTCACATATTAATTATTCGGTTGTAGACACTGAAATAATAAAAGAATATCTTAATGCCGAACATGGAGATGTAGAAGCATATCTAGATGACAAAGAAGATGAGCATGAAACAAATGATTATGGTGATGATGATGATAGTGACCCAAATAATGATGATGATGATGAGGGAATGAGGAGGATGATGATGACAATCATGCCGGTGACAATGATTGAAATAATGATTATTGAAAAACATAGGTTAAACAAAAATGTTGTTCATGTTTTTCTTTCAAATTATCAATTAGTGATTCAAAATATTATTTGTTATCTATGACAGTATTGGTACAAGTATGCATAATTACATTCTTTCAGTCTATATATATTTATTTATATATTATAATTCTAATGTGTCAAAACAGGCAATGGGAGGCGGTGAAGATCCAAATCGCAAGGGAAAAAAACAACTGAAGCAGAGCAGCTTGTTGGGGAAAAGAAGAAAATCTACTAATACACCGACCATGGTGCCCGAGACTCAACGATTCTTTCCGACCGGCTACAATGATGCTATGTCATTGGGTAGTCGTGGATCTACAGGTACGCATCATGCGAGTGGTCGTAGATCCACAACGGCATATTCAACTACTGGCCATGGAGCTGGCAATGTCCCATTGGTCGTTGGGCGTGGTTCATCTAATTCATCAGTGGGAATGCAGCATCGGATCCCAGACGATACACATCCCCAACAAGAGCAGCCATATGTACAGGGCCCATCAACCAATGCTAATGAATAACACTGTTCTTCAACTGGATTGCCACAGGAATTAGAGGACTTATGCGTAGATAGTAATGGCTCTTCAATGCCCGGTGGTGCACAATTTTCTAACATGTCCGAGTCTTCACGCACTGCTGACAGACTGGCTGCAGGAATCGAAGATTGACAATTTTATGGATTCCAATCTCTAGCCGATTATACGGTATGGCAAAATGACAAGCGACACTGCTTGAAAGTCGTAGGAAATGGGTATGTATTACTTGAAATTATGAAGTTTAAATCTTCTACTTTTTTTTCACTAACATACATATTTTGATTATGTTATGTTGTATAGATGAGATCCATATAATGCAACCAAAGGAGTTTCAAGAGCTCTACATGCCATGTAGGTAGAGCCGTGGTTGACATATAGATAGGTCCCAAGTGATACAAGAATATTATGGTTCGAATATTTCAGGGTATGAAATGTTAAAGCAATATAAATCGAGAAAAACTATTGTACAATTATCATAGTAATTGTTGAATTATATGGATCATAATATTAACATTTTCAAAGGGAGTACAAGTGGCTTCCAATTGATGAAGCTGAAGTTTGGCACAAGTTTGAATTTACTTCAAGACGCCGAATTTTAGATTTGACTAACAAAGGACGAACAAAAACGAAAAAGCTAGATTTCATACCACTTGAAATATGGAACCAAATGTTGGAGCTATGACAAAGGTTAGAATGGCAGGAAATCTCAAAGAAAAATTCAAACAATCGAAAGGCCAATCCGTTTACTCACCATCTAGGTTCAATCTCAACCCATGAAGCAGCTAGAAGAATGGTATTGATTTAGTAATACAATCTTGGTTAATTATATATATTATGTGAATGAATCAAAATTATGTCAAATACACATTTATATGTAGGTTGATTTGGTGATTTGCTATTGTAGGAAAAAGAACTAGGGAATACAGTGACTTATGCGAAGGTTTTCCAAAAGGCTCATCGCAAGGGGACTGACGGACCGTACACAAACTCTCGGGCCAAGCAGACTATAGTATGTATTATTCATGGAATATCTGGTAGAGGCAGCAATGCATAGGGTAGTTGTTGAAGATAATTTGGGATTCACAATGTTGCAAAAAAGGTATAAGATTCTATTAAAGTATTTATAATTGTTAAAGCTAATATTCCAGAGGGAAAACATACTTAGTGATGTGGATGCACGAATGTAGCTATGATGTGAACAAACATCTCTCCAATAAAACATGGTTATTTGTTATAGACTCTTGTGTTGGACAATGTTTGAAAATGTCTTCTTATGGTTGGAGTAGCACATGATTATTATGTTGAGGTTAAGTGTGGTACAGTATTAGCTTGGATACTGTGAATTATGTTGGCTTTATCTTGTAACAGGTTATTGAAAAAAGTCCGAAATACAAACGACATGCTGGCCTTTTTTTATTGACATCGTAAATGCATTGAAGATTGATGTCATAACTTAATAGTGTGTGTTTGAATATTATGTTTGTGTGGATGACAAATCTTCGTTTGTGTTGAAATTCGGTTTTGTAATACTAACTTGTTACTAATGTGTTCGTAGGCTCGTTACAACGAAATGCTCCAAACGGCCAAGAATACATCAGATTCAAACCCCACGCCTGTGGATCATAACGCAGTATTTTTACAAGCTGTCGGCCCACCATGCAAAGGTCGGATATATGGGGTAGGTTTACAAGTTTCAATTGAGTCTGTTACAAACACTGCAACCCAGCCTCGGTGTGTGATCACAGAGGAACAACTGAATGGCGACGTTTCTAGAGCCACAGTGACTTTGAACGAAACATTACAAAGTCTGAACAAGCGGATCGAGAGTCAAAACGAGTTAATCAATGAACTTCAGGGTCAATTGAAAAAGCAGAACGATGTTTTGAAAGTCCTCTACACAAAAGTATGTGCTCAACCTGAAGAGCAGCATTCTTCATCTTCACTTAGTGATGAAAATGGAGAATAATTTGTTATAATGTTAACCCTCTAGTTTGATGTTAAATACACTTCTATGTGTTGATGCATTTGGTTTTTGTAAATAATTTAAATTACAGTCTTGATTTTAATTATATACATCATATCGTATTTTCGGCATTATTGAAATGAATTTCACATATCAAACAGGTTCAATTTGGGATGATATTTCAAAATTTGTGAAAGAGTTATGAGAAATTCAAGTCTATGGAATGGTTAAGTTAGTGAGGGCTTGGTGAAGGGAAGGGTTTGTGACGGATTGGCGAGGGGAAAGATTGGCGAGGGCTTGGAGACGCCTATTTTGGTGACGGTATGGTGAGGGGTTAAGTTGGCGAGTGCTCGGTGACAACAATCATTAGTGACGGGCGGGTGAGGGGAAAGATTGGCGAGGGCTTGGCGATAGAAAATTTGGTGATAGTTTTGGGACGGCACTAGTTGACGAGAGCTCGGTGACGGCAAACTGTAGTGACGGTCTGGAGACGAGAAAAGATGGCGAGGGCTTGTGACGGAGGATTTGGAGACGGGATGAAGATAGTTTCAAGGCCGTCGCCAAATTGGTGACGGTTTGGTGAGGGGAACAATTTTGGCGACAATCTCGTGTCTGACGGACATTTTCTTTCACCGTACCGTCATAAATTCTAAATTGGCGACGACACGGTGAGGAGAATCGTCTCTCGCAAAATTTAATTTTTTTTATAATGATTGTTGCTAAATTAATAAGTATGAAATTATTAATTTTAGATTTTTTTTAGAAAAAAAAAAAGAAAAGAAAACCATATAAACTCATCACTGACTTAGTTGTTATGTTACTTTATATGACTAATTTGATGTGATAGTCAAAGATTACAAAGGTAGAGATCTAGATGGTGAAGAAGATGACAGTCAATATTTTCACCCAGGACTTGTTTTCCAAATCACAACGATGCTAACAAATTTTGATTGTATTTTACACATGGAAGCATGGTATCTGCCTTGAATGTTGAGTAGAAGACAAGCATGTGGAATGTCTTGTCAGCAACAAAACACATAGACATCACGTTTCGCAAAGCTTAAGTGGCGTCTATTTCTACTGTAGTGTTGGGTGTCATGGATTTAGATTATCTCGTAAAATGATATTACATAAGTGATTTTTGTTTTTGAATAGATATTTAATTTGGTCTCTTATTTAAAGTATTTTATTTTACTTTTTATTTTTAAAAATTTACCTTTTTAATTATGTATTTTTACTATTTATTTCAATTTAAATTTTATTTTTTAAAATATATTTTTTTAGTCTCGTATTTTTATTATTTGTTACAATTTTGTCTTTATCTTTCAAAATAATAGATAATTAATATGGACCATAATGATAAAAATAAAGACTAAATTGGGATAAATAGTAAAGATATGAGATTAAAAATATATATTTTGAAAGATGATGATTAAATTGGGACAAATAATAAAAATACAAGACTAAAAGAGTACATTTTAAAAGATAAGAACTAAAATGATACAAATCTTAAAAATAAAGGTCCAAATTGAGTATTTATCCTTTTTTTTTTTTTGGGTCAAAGTACGTCTTTATTAAGATGAGCAAATATACATTAATCAATGTTTTGAACAGGCCAGTCGGCCATTCTATTGGAACTTGTAAACAACATTATATTAATGTTTGTAGTTGCAACTTTGATGTCCGAAAGAATGCTTCGAATAGTCACGTGCAGAAAAAGAAGAAGAAGAAAAAAAAAAAAAAACCTTCTTCACTTAATTTATTTAACTAAAGTTATTGTGGGAAACAAATTGAAAACAACTTAGAAAGAAAGAAAGAAAAGATGCTTCAATGGTTTCAAATGTCACAATCTAATGTTTCCTTCATAGGATAAAAAGCTTGAGAGGCTATAGCATACTATGAAAAATTACTTTTCCTTTTTATGACGTTTTGGCAATTTAATTTGGATAAATTGTTCCCAGGTGTTCAAACTTGTAAAAACACTAATATCATGGGTTTGGATCCTCTCAATTCTCTCATTTTCTAAATGAGGATTATTTTGAACTATATTATATTTAATACTTTTAAATTTCAAATATTTGTTTCAAATGAGAGAATCCTTACCCCAATATTACACACACGCATTCACACACCCATCTCCCTACCCTTTTGTTCTTTTGACATCTTGTATACTCTTAATCAACATCATTTTTTTTTTTTTTTTGTCAGAAATAGTTTAATTTATCGATAAGCCAATAGAATGAAATATAGTTATCCTACTCTAGTAGGATGGATATCAGCCAACAAAAGATCCCTTAAAAAGTATGGGGAATGTTTAAAGCCTATTACTAGTTTCTCTCTTAACTATAGGTTGGTTACAAAACGTTTCGTGGATTCTACAATTCACACTCACGCGCTAAGTGAGATCCACGTTTCAAACGTCAAAATATTTTGTAGCCAAACCCCTTAACTACCATCTGGCCAGCTTGGCCAAAAACAAGAAACCCCCCTAGAATTCCTACAGATAATTCAGTTGCTTCTTTCTCTTTGGCAATCCACATTGTTGGCAATAGCTTTGTCATTCAGCTCTGAAGAATTAACATCCTCAAACAAGATTTATCAATAACACGATGCAAAACTCCCGAATATTCTTGGAAGAGACAACTCTCGACAGCCCGAATCCGCCTAATGGAGAAAATGCTTGATTTGGTTTGGTTTATTTATTAGGCAATAAGGTTTTAGCTTAAGATTCTTAAATCACTTCCTGATTCTGTTAACCCCTAAACAGTTTCTCTCTTTATCCATCCTTCGTGAGCCCCTCGCCTCCTGTAGAGGTGTTTACTTGCTAACCACCATGAACTGTCATGAGGCTAAGGCTAATAAGTCAAGCTATGAGGAGTTCAAACTGCTCAATTTTAGCTTGGTTGGTAAACAGTGAGCTTGAGCTCAACTATGAAATCAAGTCATACTTCACTCTATGCCAGATTCATGAATAAGGTGCGAATTCCGTGAAATATGACCAATATAAATCAAAAGTAAGCGAAAGAGAGATTTTCAAGCCTACAAGCTGCAAGCAACAACGACTGAGAAGTCGTTGAGTGCTAGAATTTTGAAGGATTCATTCGTGTAAAGAGAGTCAGGAAGTAAAATATGACTAATATAGATCAAAAGCAAAAATATGATTTCTAAACGTATTAGCCAGGCGAATCTTACACGAGCTAATCAGACTTGAGTTAGGTTAACAAGGGGAACTAAAATTTTGGTTTCCAAGACACTGTCTGTTAATCACCCAGTAATCACCCATGCACTGCAAAGTGCAAACAAATAGAACCATTGAAATATTTACCTTGACAAAAGCCTTGGTTCCCTGTAGCTTTCATCTCCACAAGCGCGAAATACACCTGTAACCGACTCATATACTAAGAGAAGATAACCATTTAATGCAAAAGCATCACAAATATATAAGACACTAAGACAATTTATGCAATATGCTGATTTTAATTTTGCAGGCATGGAAGTTCACAAGAGGAGTGAAGGTAAGAAGAAGGGACTTACAAATTCTTACAAAAGATTTACAATTTTTCATCTCAAGCTTCAGAATCCATGTACACAGACCGACCCTGCAGTCACTGAGACACAAGAATTGCCAGCTTGCCCACACATAAGCATGTCTAAAGTTGAGAGACATTTTCGATTTTCATCTCAAGCTTGAAAAAGGATGCAGCAAGCAAAACTTAATTTGAAGTAACTGAGAAATAAACATATGCAGCCATACCCATCCACAAAAATGTCTCAATACGTATGCATATTGCTATAAGCTCAAACCTCATTTCATTTTGTGATAAAAGAGGTGGGCGGAGGGGCCGGGGAATATGCTTCGAACCAATAAACGACTGCAGATAAGCAGCTCTAACCAACTGAGCTAGCTGCTTGGCTCACTCACTTACCATCACAACACCAGATCCTTCTCAGGCTCTGGTATTCATTATTGTCTTACTTTGCTGTAATTACTGCTAGCATTATTTGACTGTCATTTCCCGTGAAGGAACTGAAGTTGAAGAGAAGAAACAGAATCTTCTCTTTCTGTACACATGGAAAGGCCAAGGAGTGAAGTGCACCAGGCTATATGATCATTAGTATGTGTATTGTGATTGTGTTGCTTATACATGTACATCTTTAAAGTTGCTTATCAATGCCAGGCCGAGGAGTGAAGTGCACCACGCCGAGGAGTGAAGTACACCAGAACTTATCAATCCAACAAACATCAACTAGAAATATGAAAATTCTTGCCAGACCAGAAGGCAACGATGGACAAGAAGTCATCTTGACATTCTTATGTCTTTACTTTCTCTAATCAAGTGTTGATTATTGACAATTATGCAATGGCTAAATAAAACTTATAAATGTCACACTTACAAGAAACAAATTTACAACAAAAACTCCTTATATAATTTGACCAACCTCAACAGGATTTCGGTATAGATCAAAATACATCTAACAGTAGGTCTCCTGCATCTAAAACCTCAGTAAACACTCTAGAGGAAGTAAATTCATCAGGTTAATATGGAACAGGAACTCTAACAGTAGAGGGCCCCGACTTCATGTCCTCCATGATAAGCTCTTGAAGAGCTTGAGTTACAGGACCTTCTTTGCCTACAAAGCAATTAGTGATACATTCAGTAACCATGCCAAACATTGGCTAACATATTGAGAACTAAATAAATATCAAATGCGTGACTTAACCAAACAATCATCAGTAAACCAGGGATGGAATAACTACAGCTTGTCAACAAGATAATACCAAGAATTAAATATTATAGGAATTGTGGCTGTTTTACAAATTGTAACTTCTAACTGACAAATAGCAATTAACAATTAGAGAACAGTATATAGATATGAATCACAGCATGCTTTTACAGGCTGCAGAGAAATTCTTACCATCACCAATAATCGTATCATCCCACTGCACCACTGAACGAACAAGAACTCCACTGCCAATTAGCATCATCTCATCTGCTCTTTTCCCTTCTTCAACAGTCACGTTTCCTACTCTTATTCCAGAAAGCTTTTTCTCCACCACCAAACTTTCAGCTAGCACCAAAACTCTCCTAGCTGTGCAGCCACTGAGAATCTTATCAAATTGTGGCATCAGAAGTTCCTTTTGCTTTGTCACGAAAGCTACATTCATGTTGGGTCCTTCAGCAACATATCCATCAGCATCTAACCAAATTGCTGCATACGCATCTTGTTCTTCAGCTTCCATCTTTGAGAGTGCATTGGGAAGATAATTTACACTCTTCATGACAGCAAATTCGGGGGGTTTTATTGGGATTGATGAAGTTATCACTTTGATCCCTTTGAAATCAGGTGGCGATTGATCTTGTATCACAATGGCATACAGAGATGATTGATTGCAGCCAGAAGAAGATAGTTGAAAATCACCTGGTCCTGCCGAAAGCCAATATCTTAGTGACCCTTTTCTGCACTTGGAAGCACTTACAGTCTGTATCAGAATTCTTCTAATGCTTTCCCTGTCAAAGGGAAGTTTAATTTTGGCCATACTTGCTGACCTCAGGAAACGATCGAGGTGTTGGTCCAACTCATACAGATATCTGGAATAAGTCAAATGGAAACATGGATAAGATTCAACACTTGAGTTCTTCTCCACTCCTGGTCAATTGCCTAGAATGAGGATAACTAAATAACTATGAAATTCTCACATCATATCACATCGTTTAAGTTTGGCATACAGCAAGAATGTTGAAGTTAAGTTTGTCTTGCCGCCACATTTACACAAGGTCATGAACAAGTAAATGTTACTTTTCAACAAGGAGATGAAATTCAGATGTTACATCGGGTAAGAATGAAAACTCGGTAATACTAGAAAAAAGGAATATGAGTAAACGAAAACTGTCACTGTACAAGATGGACAACCAGATTCTTATGAAGGCCAAGAAAAGAAAAAGTCATTTCAAAAGATGCTTCTGGAAAAGACTACCGTTTTAAGACTCAGGTGTATAAACTTGACTCATGCTGTTCAATTACATTGCAAGCAATCATGATATCAACAAACACTAATGAAAAATCAAATGGTTGCATCCATTGGCCAGAACAACTAACCCATCCATTATTGCCGCAGTATCAAAAACTCCATGCCCTCGATGGACCATATGGTCATCCATGGGAATCACCATAGCAACCGGATCTGCTGTGATTCCACCAAAAATGCTAGAGTACATAGCCAAATATAGCTGCTTGCTTTTGTAACCTTCTTGATTTGTTCTTATCCTTTCAATTGCCTAAACAGAAAAACACATAGAAAAATACTAAGATCAGTATCAATTAAGCACCGGGTCTACTGATTCCTGTAGCAAAAAGTCCTAAAGGTCAATTAAAGCACTAATAAGTTGCCAAAGAGTATCCATCATTATACATAATACAGAAATAGATTTTCAACTAGCAGAGTTCATGCTCAACTACTCGTCGCCCCAGTTTGCACAAACTATGTGTATCTCTTTACATTCTAGGCATCTCACTTTAGCTCTTATAGGCAAACTTAGCATGTATATCATGTTATATTAACAAACTAGATGATTAAATGGTTACTAGAACAATGAGACAGGAAAATACCTCAGAGCAAGAAAGAACCGGGATGTCATATATTTCTGCAAGATCAAACAACAATCATAGAATCTAAAACTGGGATAGATTTCAAAATTAATATATATATATATATAGTAAAAAAGACATCAAGTTGGTGAAATACATTATCAAGTTTTCAAATAAAAGCAAATTACACATTATACTTATGACAAGTAATTGTTTCATTAGAAGTATCCATTTATTGGTCAAAATGAGAATGATCAAGAAATCTAGAAGTACAATGATTAGAAAAAATGTGATTCATATAAGATGAGTTATACAATGGTTTAAGTTGATTTGGACACTAATGTGGAGGCAACTATCAAAATGTGCGGAAAATGAGATTGACCACCCTAACGTGGATAGAGGGAGAGGATAAGACTCTCAGCCGGCAGTGGATTTCACCCTTACAGTTAGTGCTCCCCATTTATGTGCGGCACCATCTGGCGCTATCAAATGGGAGAATTTTTTTAGAGTGAGACTCGCATGTATAGAGCTGCTACCTGAGATAATCTCAGCAAGAGTTAGCTCTTTTACCAACCTAATGGAATAAGACTTGATTCGTTAATTATCATTTCACTAAAATTGAAGTGAATCCAATTTCCAAGATCACTAGAAGTAAACAAAAATTCTATTCAACCATTGGTAGTGAACAGTAAAATAATATAAACTAAAAGAAGTGAGTAAACTTACGTGCAGAAGACTCAGCATGATATGAACTTCTGACAACATTTGATCGTGTCAAGTGGGTATTAACATGTCCGATATGAGAATTACAACACGACCCAAATCTCAAAAACGAAAGATTTCTAGAGAAAACAAGTGAAACTGGTGATTGATCAGTGAAGCTCAATGAAGATCCTGAGAAGGGTTTTGTGGGACATGAGAAAGTAGAAGCCATTTCCAAGTCAACTGTTGAGATTTGTCTCTGAGAAAAGAGAGAGATCAAAAGTTTCATCCACGAGGAATAACGTAACATGTCAACATCAAATTGAGTTTTATACGTTCGACTTGACGAATTTGCGCGGAAGTATCGATGTGTCGTGGTATAGAAAGCCGAATAAAGGGATTGCCACTACGCCTTTGGTCTAATGGGAAGACATTCGTTTTATATGTCAGAAATTGTGATTTTAATTATCGCTAGTTATATTATATTATTTTTAAATATTTTTTGAATTAAATAAATGAATAAAAAGTTAAATCATATTAGATTGTTTTTTTTGAATTAAAAATAAATAAAATAGAAGGTTAGATCACATTAAATAAAAAGGGATTTACGGCTTCAACCGTACAATTTAGAATAAACGATATAAATAAAAAGTTAAATCATACTAAATCGCATTTCTTGAATTAAAAAATAAAATAAAATAGAAGGTTAGATCACACTAGACAAAAAGGGATGTACGCCTTGAACCGTACAATTTAGAATGGACAATATATACTTAACGGGAAAGTATTCAACCTGGCCAGCTTGATGGTCCAGCTCTCATAGGATAGGCTTTTTTCACTTAGAGTCAGATGTCTGGTGACTAAAAGTTTTTTTTTGTACTCGAGAGAAAATATTACTCCAACATAAGCTTTCAATTTCTTGACAAAAAAATAAAAATAAATAAACTTTCAATTTTCATCATCAAATTTTTCATTCATAACTTAATTAATTTAAATACATAAATGTAATACGCTCATCTACTTAAAAAGAGGAACGTGAATATACCCCGTCCTTCTCACATAAAAGTGTAATGGAACCTACATAGAATATAGTTCAAAACAACATATTTATAAGGGTTAAAAACCGGATTCCAACATTATCTAGTGTTAGGATTCTTGGGGTTTTAATGTACTTATTTCAATCTATTAAATTAGGGTCTCATTTATACTTCTTATATGGAGGAGTAAAATGAACAACACATTCCTATGTTTTATCAAAGTTGCGTATAAAATATTGTGTTTCGAATATTGTACACTTGCCCCAACTTTGACTTCCGTTATAGTCTAGTTAACTGTTAATAAAAAACAAAAATACCCTCGTTTAAAAATTAATAAGTAACAACTTCACTTTCACTATTTTTTTTTTAAAAAAAATTTCCTTAGAGGGGAGGCCTAAGCTAGGAGTTTAACTAATCTACCATGGGGATGTTGCACGTCTTTTATTACTATCTAACAAGTGGAGAAGCTAATTTGAAGGTTGCATCAAATCATGAATGCTCAAGGGTTGTTCAAGCTCAAAGTTGACAATCTAGTCCGCACAAGTATTTGCTTCGTAATAAGCATGACGAATCCTGAACTCCTAATTTTTCATGAGAATTCTCTTGCACTTATCCACTAGTGGTTGCTGGTTCTTCCCTTTAAGAGATGGAGCATTACATGGGAGTCCGTTTCGATTCAAAGATTGACGATGCCCCTCTCCTTAACTCATTTTATACCCTCATAAATAGCCATAATCTCTGCCATATTAGTAAATGCCATTCCCAAGTTTATCATGAAGCCCATCCTCCAATCACCTTCCTCATTTCAAAAGAGGTATCCCGCTCTCGCCAAATCCATATTTCCTTTGAAACATCAATCAACATTAAGTTTCCAACCTACTATCGGTTTTTCCCAACCAATTTGCATTTGTCTACGAAGTAGTCGATTTTGAGAGTTGTCATTTATTGCCTAGGCAATAGTAACACCGCGAGCATATTCTATATATGATAAAGCCCACTTTGCCATTCACGTCCTTAGTTGGTTGATTACTATCTCTATACCATTTCTCATTTTGCCATTTCTACATCCATCAAATAGTAGAGATAAACAGGATATTCCAAGGCACCCCTCTCACAAGCACTTGGTTCTTACGCCATCTCCAACAGGTTATGTAAAAGGCACTTTACTCTACATGTAGAAAACAAGATGAAGATAAACATCTCCAACAGGTTCTCTAGGGATTCTCTACTTTACATTCAATTTTTAGCATCTCCACATGTGGAGATGCTGAACAAATGCCCTAAACCATTCTGAAAACCAACTGTCAATAAAAAATAAAAATAAAATGAATAAAAAAAAAAACATGTCCCCAACGGTCAAAAATATGAAAGAAATCAGCCACAAAAGCAGAAACCAAAAACCACAAGTAATTTTTTTTTTTAACAAACAATTTGGCAAAAGAAGTTTCACCTCAAAAAAAAAAATTTGCATCCAAAAAGTTTTTAAAAAAAATTTCACGAAAAAGAGGTGCAAACTTATGGCTTGCTGTGGTGGCGGCCGCGTGGTGGTTTGCTATGGTGGTAACATGGTGGCTATTGGATGGTAGAATAGTGGTTGTTGGGTGGTTTGATATGGTGGTCGCGTGGTGGTGGCAGTGGCTGTTGGGTGATTTGCCATGGGGTGGGGGTGGGTTGTGAGAGGTTGGCACATGGTTTGGGTAGAGAAGATGAAGATCGATGGTTTTTTTTAGAGGGAGGCGGCTGATGGCGAAAAAAAAAAAAGTGGGGAAGGGATTTATATATAATTTAGGGTTTTAATTTTTGTTTAATTATAATTTAAATTATTTATTATTATTAATTACAGTTTATATAGCTAATTTTTTTTAATTATAACTTAGCTTATCTAAGTTTATTAATTACAGTTTAGCATGAATAGTTACATTTCACTTTTATTTTTACTTTGTTTAGTTCTAAACTTAGATTTGAGTGAAGAAATAAAGAAACACAAAAATGTTGGAAAAGTTTTTTTAAAAAAATAAATATTAGTAATTAAAAATAAAAATTCATCATATACAATTAGCAAATTCAAATAAAAAATGTAAAATTGTTAATACAAATTTTAATTAAAAATAATACGTAGGAGAGACTTTGGAGTAAAATAAAAATAAGATTCTCTAAAATAGAAAAGCTGCTGGAGTGACTCTAAAATAGGGATTCTTAAAATCAGATTGTAGGGAAGCTGTTGGAGTTAAACTGAAATAGAGAATCCCTACATATAGAGAAATGAGCAAAATTCTCTACATGTAGGGAGAAAAATAGAGAAGTTGTTGGAGATGGCCTTAAGATTATTCTGAAAAAGGGATTGAGGAAGAAAGTTACCAATTTTATGCCAAAGCTCCTTTAGCCCCTGTTTGGATTGCAAGAAGGAAAGGAAAGGAAAGGAAAGGAAACTAAAGTGAAGGAAGAAAAATGAAGGAAATGAAAGGAAATAAATTACCTTGTTTGGATTGTAAAAAGATAATAATAGAAAGAAAGAGAAATTTTTTTATGATTTTATGTTTGGATTGGAGAAGGAAAGGAAATGAAAGGTTAATTTTAAATGAAAAATTACTTAAATATCCTTTTTTATTTTTTTAACAATAAAATATGTAGTGACAAAAGAGACTTTTTATAATTTTATTTTATTTTCCCTCCAAAAAATCTCAAATTAAAATGATTGTAAAATCTTTCTCATTAAAAAAAATAGAAAGATTTTTCATAACATTTTCTTCCTCTAAAATTGCAATCCAAACAAAGAAAATGATTGAAAAATCCCTACCTAATCTTTCCTTTCCTTTAATATTGCCAATCCCAACAAGCTGTTAGTGCAGAACACCTTTGAAAAATATGAGTTGGTTCTTCCAAAGTTCCTCCATATTCAAGGCAACCCACACAACCATTTTTGTTTAGCTTTTTTGCTGAGTCAATTATGGATTTCTGGGCATCATGCCTAGAAGATCTATTTCGCCTTTGAACGAAACCTACCCGCCACACCCCCCCCTCCCCCCACTCCCCAGCCCCCACCCCAACAGATTCACGTGAAATGAACCATCAGCAATCTATCAAGTTGTCTGGCGAACATTTGCCAACATTTCTTTGAACCAATTCCAACTCTTGCAAGGTGCAGGTCTGGACTCATGCTTGGTGGATCTCATTTTCTACCAAAAACTCTTGCAAATCCAATATTTCAACTCTGCGATTTGTCATATTTTCATGTTCTTTAGCAAACATCCACTATAGAATATTTCAGATCTATAGCTTTGTGCAGCATCTGAAAACGTAGAAGCCAGAGATTTGTGAGGTGCAGATTAGCGGAGCACAATAGCGAGCGTCTCAGCGGCGCTTAGGATAGAAGCAAGTGTATTTCCTCTCTCACCATGAATAGAGCAAGATAGGTCTTACACAGGTTGAAATCGTTGCTGTTTCAGTAGCCAAGTGAATTTGAAGCGTCTCAGCGGCGCTCCCCCTTTGAAAAAGCTCTCCAGCTTCATGTTGCTGCAAACCCTTTACTACATTAACTTCACTCAACAGATCTATCTTTGGCTCTGACCATGAAGACTACTTTATTCATTTTCCTATTTCAACCATCTCCAAGTTCAGAGGATGGCTTGGACCAAGGAATAAATCATCATGAGTTCTCTAATGTTTATGAGATATGTTCACCTCTTCGAGAGGATCTTGACCTTGTGAGGTTTAAGAGCCTTATTTTGCTTTCTTGTGGCAGATTTGGTGGTTTTAGGCCTGTTTTTTCTTTTTTTGTGTGTTTTGGTGCTTTGCTTTGGTGCAAGTGGGATTTCGTCATATTGCTTGAGTATGTGCAAGATTTTTTC
The DNA here is from genome assembly GCA_037974665.1 of Ehretia macrophylla. Taxonomy (NCBI): domain Eukaryota; kingdom Viridiplantae; phylum Streptophyta; class Magnoliopsida; order Boraginales; family Ehretiaceae; genus Ehretia; species Ehretia macrophylla. The sequence continues at coordinate 69,499,104 of CM075764.1, forward strand.
ATGTCCATTGTCATCTTCAGTCAAGATGAGAATCATTCCTTGTGTTGCCGGCAGCCTGGTTTTCTTGGTGTTCTTGTTCCTGCATGTGTTCCTGTTCGTTGTAGAGGAGATAGGGTGATCTTTGCTGTCACCTGTTCAAACTTGGGGCTCAGAGGGTCCGTTTCGGTTCTCGAAATGTCTAGACCATTTGGGTGTTGGAAATCCCTGGCCCATCTTCTATCCGGGTTGATGGGTCCCGCCGAACTCATTTTGGTTACTGGTGTTTGTTTCTTTCATACTGTTACTTTAACAGTCTTTTCAGCGGGATTTGGCGAGCATTTAACCGGGCCAGCAATGGAAGCCGATGGTATTTCTTCAGAGTTGATGGTGATGTGGTGGTCATTTTGGTTTATGATGAGATGGCTCAAGCCCCTGGTGGGACTATTTTGCTTTGGACCAGACTTTTCTGTTCCGATCCTCTTGTTTGTGTTTATTCTTGTTGTTTTTTTCTTGTACTGGGCCATGGCCCTCTCTGTTTGCTCGGTCTATTTTGGATTGGAGCTGGTTTGTATTTTTAATTTGTTTATGATATGTTTTTGACCAAAAAAAAAAAAAAAAAGGCAACCCACACGAATTTCAACTCCACATTTGGCAAGCTGTGTAGAAGTGGCGATCCTATCTTGAGCCAGCGAGCTAGAGAAAAGTTTTGACTCTTTGTGGACATTTCAGGCGGCAAATAAGATTTCATTTACAGCTTGTTTGGATTGAAGGATTTGAGTAAAAATGATTGGTTTTATTAGAGTGATTTTTAAAACAGTTTTCTTGTTTGGATTAGGGGGGTTAAGGGGAGAAAATAAAAATCACTCCACTCTTAACATTTGAAATCACCCCAAATTAGGGTCAAAAGGAAGGGAGGAAAAACCTAAGGTACAGAAAGACGATACTACCCTCAGCAAATTTGAGAATTACACCATTGCCACATGTTTTTTGAACTCTGATGCACCTCCTCTTCTTTGCTAGCTATCGGATCATCACTCAGAAAAGAAAAAAAAAAAAAACTGATGCTAGATTCACGAACTTCACCCACAAAGATTTGGATTGCTACATTTCGCTACTCACTTTACAGTTTACACCATAAGCTATATATATAGACACAGACATGTTATATGTATATAGATAGATAGATAGATAGATAGATAGATAGATAATCTTTCTATATAGAAATTTGGATAAGGGCAAACTTGTCAATTTGTTTATAAAATTTTTGGGTATTTTTGACTGTGACCTCTTCATCAGAAGTTAAATGTGATTTAGACCCCTTATTTTTTTTTAAGTGAGAGACAAACCCCTTCTATTAGGAGTCTGTTATATTTTCTGTTAAAATAGTATAAAATGACTATTCTACCCTTTATTTATTCTCTGTTTTCCTTTCTTGCCCTTACCTTTTCTTTCCCACCCTGTCTCTTTTTGCCATTTTCCCCTCACTCTCCTCCCCCAAATCCTGCTAAGATCTGTGTGTGTTTGTGGCCTTAAGTCCTTCAACTTCATATCTTTCTTTTTCTTTTGTTGTGCTGCTCTTGATCTTTCGTCTTGGTGGTGGTTTTTCTTTTTCTTTTTTTTTTTCGAAGTCTTGGTGGTGGTTAAATGTATTTCTATTTTTTTAACAATATCTTTCTGAACTATTTGTATGATGCAAACGAGAAGATCCAATCCTAGCAAAAAAAAAGAAGAGAAGATCTGACCCACATCTTGGCTTGGCAACCCGATTGGATATTTGGGTTAGCAACCATGGCAGGGAAATTGGTTGAAAGCAATGTTTATTTCAAGAATAAGGCAGCAGGAGATATTAGGATTTTCTGAAAGGGTCATTGCCTTTCTCTGCAAAAGGCTGTGATTTTGTTCTCATATTTTATTATGAACCGACAGTTCTTCTCTGGGGAGAGGAGAGAGATTAGAAAATGGCAAAAAGAAATGAGATAGAGAGAGAAAAGGTAAGGGCAATAAAGGGAAAAATAAGACAAATGAAGGGTAGAATAATCGTTTTACACTGTTTTAACAGAAAATATAATAGACCCCTAATAGAAGGGGTTTGTTTCTCACTTTAAAAAAAATAAGGGATCTAAGTCATATTTAACTTCTGATGAAGGGGTCTCAGTCAAAAATACCCTAAAATTTTATCTTTCTCCCATTTTTTTTCAATCCAAACAAATTATCTTAGGCAAGTTTCGAATTAAAACTTGGTAAGCCCTGGTCATTAGCAGGAACTGATGGAGAACTTTTTACTTCAACATTTTGGTTGGAGGGTTGTAAAAGCTTATTAAAATATTTGCATGGAAGAATTTGTTAATGATAATCATAGGTTTTTTATATGGAGAGATTTTATTCCATATGCTCTGACTTTACTTTATCCCACAGCATGTAACCATTCGTTAAGAGATGACGTCTTAGTTGAGACCTGGTTCCAATAAATGTAGTTTACTCGAAACTAAAGGGTCAAATATAAATAGTATCAGTGGATTGCTATCAAGATTTGTTTCTTCATTTCATCTTTATTTGTTTTTAACGTCTCAACTTTCCATATTAACATGTTGTGTTCTCATTTAAAAATTTTATATACATCTTTTTCAGCACACATTGGGTTTAGCCCGTGCAAAAGCACAGGCAATCCTAACTAGTATGTATATAGATAGATAGATAGATAGATAATCTTTCTATATAGAAATTTGGGTAAGGGCAAACTTGTCAATTTGTTTAAAAATTTTATATATTCCTCCTATTTTTTTTCAATCTAAACAAAGAACACACATAATCTTTTATGAACCTTTCCTTTATAATTTTATCTAATCTAAACAAAATATAATCCTCCCCTTTCATTTCCTTTATTATTAAATCATCTACTTTCCTTTATTAATTTTTCCTCCCTGAATCCAAACAAAGCCTTAAAGTTTTGATTCTCCCTTGCTGGTCCAACCAGCTCATACACAGTAAAATTGGCCTTTGCATCATGAAACCAAAAGACAAAATCATCAGTAGTGTTGTCGTTCTTCCAAACTCGAATTCCTGCAATCTGGGAAAGCACTCCAGCTGGTAACATATTTTGAAAAAGATTCTAATTCCAACACCCTTGGTCTGTGACGAAATGATCTTCCGAAATAGGTTGAAGAACTTGATGGACAAGAGCTGAATCCCCAACCCACCAGTCTCTTCAAAATTTCACCCAACGACCGTTGCTGATTACCCACTTTAGACCTTTCTCTAAAACTTTTGTTCCAACCATAATGTCATCACAAATGAAACTTTGAGTTTGTTGATTTTCTTTTATAGTCAAAAAGTCTATCTGAAAAATATTCTTCTTTGAAAATTTTCACCTACAAAAGATTGGGTTCTATTAGAATCCACTTTGCAAGAAGGGTTTCATTCGCAAGTTTGTGTACTTCGAAGACCCAATCCCCATCGTTTTGCTGTTGACATAATCGGTCCCAAGAGACCCAATGAATTTTTTTTCCTTTTGCACCTGATCCCCAAACAAACTTCCTTTGAATTTTATCAATTTCACGACAAGTTTGAGTTGGGAGTCGAGTTGTACTCATAGAGTAAGTAGAAATGGCTGAAAAGGACAGATTTCTTTAACGTAACCTTCTCTGCAAGAGAAATAATTTTTGTTTTCCATCCCGTAAGAGGATAAACAGTCGATACTCAATATAGGAATTTCATATTTGTAATCACACTTCTCCCCTATGATTTAATGTAGGATAGAAAAGAATGAAAAACATGACAAGATATTAAAACTGTAGCGAACAACACCTTGATACTTGAACAATCGAGCCAACTTAAAATAGTTAATAAGAAACCATGTAAAATAGTCAATTCTTCAAATCCAATTCATCAATCTTTAAATCAGAAAGAGCAATACTATTAATTCTGAATCACACTTGAAATTTGATGAATACATTGAGCTGCTCCCACCTTATCTCCAGCACCAACGTGCCAGACATAGCCTTATCTTTAAGAGTCCTTCCTAGGATTGGCATTTGGACTGGGCCAGCTTAGGCCCAACAAATAAAAATTTGAACCCAACCCAGTTCAATTAAATTTAGGTTTGACTCAGCCCAACCCTCTAATATAGGTTGACCGAGTTGGGCCATAAAATTTATGACCTAGCTCATTCGAACCTAGGCCCATTTTGACTCACAACTAGCCTAGCCCAACTCGTGAGCCCAGCCAAGCTAGGAACTCAGCCCAACTCGGGCCGATTTGATTTTTATGCTTATGCTACTATTGTACCTGTGTATTGTGAGGTTGTAGCTTGTTATGTAATATTTTATCATTTATGTTAATATTATCAATATACTTGTGTCTAATTAATTGTTAAATTAACTTTTTTCTTGAAATAGTTAATTAGTTTATGTTTTAATTAGAATTTTTTTTTTATTAATCCAACTATCCAAGTACTCCTAATTAGTTTTTTCAATATACATATATGTATATTAGTATATATAATATATTCAAAATACACAAATCATAAAACATAATGGGCTGGTCCAACACAGCTCATGACTTATGCTAATGAGCTCGTGGGCCAAGTTAAGTCCTGTGTTTTGAAAAATAATCCTAACCCAACTCAGCTCACCAAAAACTTGAGCTGAACTAAGCTCAATTTTCTCGACCCATAACTTGTGTAGGATGGATTGAGTTGGCCCAGATGCCACCTCTAGCCCTTCCTATGGACAATGAGCAAGTTTGCACATAAAAATTAAAACTTCAACAGAAAATCATGGACGAGAGATCATGCAAGATATTCGAATCATTAATTCATTATGCTCCCTATTTAAATCAATTGCAGAAGTGCAATAGAAATTGATTAACTATATTGAAAAAAGATGTCCGGATCTAATCTCGTCTGAAGATTCTGGCCCACTTTCTTTTGTTTTTTTTTAATGTGTTGGGATTAAAAACACGTAAGCTTTGTTATTGTAGCTGAGATCCCCCAATGGAAGAAAGATGACCCAATACGTTTGTAAAGATGATCTAATGAGCTTGCGAAGAAGAAACCCAATCTGTTTTGATAAAATAATGGCGGGAAAATTCCACATTTAGTCCTTATTGTTTCCTTTTAGTTTTAAGTTGATCTCTATTATTTAACATATCTCAATTTCGTTCCTATTATTTTCCTAAAATTTTTTATTTTGTCCCTATTGTTTAAATTTTTTCAATTTTATCCTTATTGTTACCCAAAAGTTGTAAGTTTGTCCTTATTATTTTATTTTTTTTTTTAATTTCATTCCTATGGTTTTAAAAAAGTTTCAATTTCATTATTTTTTTTAAAGTTCTAATTTCATCCCTATTATTCAAGGACTAAATTGATTTTTTTTGAAAAATAATAGGGACAAATTTTAATTTTTTAGAAAATAGTAGGGATTAAATTAACTAATTTTGAACAATAGGGACGAATTTGAAATTTTAGAAAAATAATAAGGATGAAATTGAGATTTTTTAAAAATAATAGGAACGAAATTGAGATTTTTTTTAAATAATAGAGACGAAATTGAGACATTTTAAACAATATAGAACAAATTAAAACTAAAAAGAAACAATAGGGACTAAATGTGACATTTTCCCAAACGATAGCTAATAATATTTGTTCATGGCATTTCTAGCTTTTTAAATGTGTTTTCAAGGTATAATACATATCCTAGTTGCACTGTACATGTGTAACTCACACTCTTTGTTAACTTTAACAGTAAAATAGATGGCGGGAGATTTTGTATACAAAATTGTAAAACTATGCAAAATCATATAAAATGGTACAAAACTGTACAAAGGTATATAAAATTGTACAAAAGTGTACAACATTGTACATACAAAAGTATACAAAACCGTACAAAGTGAATAAGACTGTATAAAAGTGTATAAAATTATACAAAAGTATATAAAATCGTACAAAAATGTATTAAAATGTACAAAAGTATATATGGTGTCACATTAGGTCGATTGACTCTAGATTTTGCTTTCATCTTGGTGGCAGGTGGACTCTTGGTTTTGTGTTGACAAAGAAAAGAGACTCTTGATATTGCGTTTGTAGTGGCGATTTTAAGCTGTTCTCGCATAGTTAGTACTGTATCATTAGATATCAACTTCATGACGCAAACAAAGAATCTTAACAAAAAATACTAGACGCCCAGGTAAAATCAGCTCTTGTAATCTATCTAAATGAAGAAACAGGAAAAAAAAAAAAAAAAACTAGAAATGGAAGTGCTGGCTAACACACCTGAAAAGGCACTTACAAATCATTCAATTTAATTTAGTTCATGATCTTGGCACAAGCCTATATGTTTTTGTTTCTCCTATTTCGCAAAAGTACTTGATTATAAAAAAGAGTGTTATAAAATATACTGTCAAGGAAAATATCATCATCACAATGACAATTATTAATATGGAATGATTTTCAATATGGCAAAACTAAACATGCGATACTGATATGAGTAGGCGTGGAATCTATATGGGGCCCATCCCTCTCCTTAAAACCTGATATCTAGCTTTGTTGGATTGAATTAATATTTTTTCTTGTTAGTATATATTTAAAGTTGGAATTTGGATCCAGTTTTTAGGGGTGTGAGTGTCCTAACCCAATTAGAAGAGAATTAAGATCTGAGATCTAGAATATGGGATAGAATTTGATTCGAATTTAAACACCTTTTTTCCAAACAATCTACGTCTTTCTCTCTATATATGTTGTGGCTTCTAAGACAACACATGAAGAAAATCCTTCTTTCACAAAAATAATATCATTCTCATGCACTTTTGAGAGAAAATACTTAAAAATACCCCTTTCATTTTCGAGCCCATATCTCCAATACTCATGTATAATTGAGGCATTTTTTCGTGGAGTAGCAGACTTCTAATTATGAGGCTTCGCTGAAATATTCTTTAAAATAACAAATTCCATTAAAAAAATTATAAATTTTAAAACAATTTTATAAGATTTTAGACTACTTCACTTAATAGGACCTCAGACTATTTAACATGTAGATCCAAAAAAAAAAATGTATTACATTTTTTTGCTAATCTAGGAAAACATCTATACTCAACCAACCCACGAAATATAGATTAGATTAGCCATCACTCACTGACATCGGATGTGACACACCGACGTTTCCTCGTTGGTTTAACGGCTGAATGTGAACCACAACTCCCACGGTGTAACAACCCGGATCCAACATATAGCATATCATACTTTATTGCATATAAATTTGTGTCACTTTAAGTGTTATATGTGTGTAAGTGTTTATTCTAGCATTTAGACTTATATAGTAGTTTTATTTTTCTTCTACTTTTCTTATTTTCTTTAAAGGGACACTACTATTTATTAAATTCAAATAAAAATGTTTTAACTATTATTTTGTCATTTTTATTTTACGAGATTGTTCCTAATACATAGTAGGCTTAATTTTATTTTTTCAAAACGAGCCCTGAGTCCAGAGTAAAAATTAAAGTATTTTATTTTGCAAAACTCGTATTTTTTCCTTATTGTATAAGTGATTTTGGGCATACGTTCATTAAAATTAATTGCATAGCATGTCGAAAGAGTGCATTAAGAAAATATTATTCGAATTGTGTGAATAGTAAAAATAATATTTAAGTGGGCTAAATAGTTTAATTAGACTTTTGGGCCTTAATTTAACTAAATTTTGCATCCTTTTAAGCCCAACTATCTATCTATACATAATATATATATCATATATACATAACATACATAATACAATAGCAAACAAACAGGCACAAAAATACCCAATATATCCCCCCAACCTGTCGGCCATCTAGGAGAGAAAAAGAGAAAATTTTGCTTTCACTTCTTCATTGTGTGGTCTTCCAAGGCTAGTTCAAGTGGTTTCAAGCTATCCTAAGACTACTTCTATCATCTTTGAGCTTGTTTTGGTGAGAGATTTAGCATATATCTTGATTTCAAAGTTCATGTCATAATTTTAAATTTCTAGATTTGTGATTATATGCTTATATAATGTTTGATAATTGTATAATAAAGTGTTTACATGTTATATAGACTTGTTTTGTGTAGTTAGTTGGCTTGAATTGTGAATAAATGCAAAGAGTCAATTGTAGAAGACAATGAATAGTAGTTTTCTAGGGTTTTTGTGAAATGTTGAGTCCAAGCTTGATTATATGCTATCTAATGATGTCATAGGTACTAGTGAACCTAGGTTAGTGATTAGAATGGATAAAATTTGAGTAAACTTGAATGAATTTGTAAAATTGGCTTGAATTTAAAAAGGGCTATGCGTAAAATGTTTGTTCGGGTGTGTTTGAATGTCATAGGTAGTGTTTATTATGTGGGATAATGCTTAAAATACAATTATAGCATTAATTTGATGGATGGTTTGAGTAGTTGTAGTTCAAAGCGACATTGGGGCTTTTGGGACTTTTGGGATAGACATGGTTGAAAACGGGTTTTCATAGCTTTAAGTGGTGCCATAAAATATCCCTAGAAGTGTAGAATAGCTAGCTTGTAAATTATGTGACTTGTGTATCGTATGTGCATTGAATTGACCTAATGAACTAAAGGGAAAAGTCACAAAGTTACTCTAATGTTGGCACTAGTTTGGAGTTCTACTTTTCGTGTAGTATTAATTGATTTCAATTGATTGGCTAAGTGTTTAAATGCATGGCTATAACATGTGTAGTTGTTTGGAGAAGTTTTATGAACTAGGTTGCATAGTTGCTTTGTTAGAATTTGCTTGTATTTAGCCTATATTGTTATCTTTATCTTGCCTATATTGCTTGTAAATTGCCTTGTATATGTTACCTTGCATGACTATCGAATCGGTTTTCCTTGAAATTATAGATATCATCGAGTGAAAACTTACACCTATTGTTATCATTATCGTGGTTGCGCAACTATTCAGCACGGATGTGGTGGCCACCCACTAGGCGGTATCGGGCTTGCTAGTGGTTGTCCATCCTATGAAGCTATTCCCTCTCTCACTAGAGATGACGCCTTGGGAGAGCTAGGTCGTAGGATTAACGGAGTGTTATATCCGGAGCATTCCGTTTGGTGTATAGGGTTATGCCGACTTATGAATTTCTTGTTATCGATATTGTTATTATTATCTATTTGAGTTCGTGGCTCGTGGTTCGTGGATTGTGGTTCGTACTTGTGATCAGTCTTGTATCTTTTTAATTAAGTAACTCTCGCTTGGGCCCTAAGTCCTTGGAGAGTTACATATGATTGTACCATTGCTTATGTGTTATATATTGGTGTTTGCAAGTTAATTGTATGGTTATTCTTCTATTGTTTGCATATAGTTTGTTACTTAGTTATAGTTTTTGAAATGGCTATAAGTTTTATTAATTGGATTTAATAATTGTCTTGCTAATGATTCCTTGGCTTATTTGCATTGCACGAAAGGGTTTTAAAACTCCCCGGTTATCTATCTCTCTCTCTCACTGAGTAACTGTGTTTGCTCACTCCCTCTTTCTAACCATTTCAGATTCGGTGCCTTCAGAGTCTGAGGAGAAGAAGGCTCAAGAGTCCCCTTGAGTGAATGTTTAGCTTTAGATAGTTGTACAATGTGAATTTATGTAAATTAAATGATTAGCTTGGCATGTAATCTATTTTGTATGTATTCATGTTCTCTTAGAGCAATGTAATATGAAGATAAAGCCTTGTATGATTTGATAGGTAGAAGTGGGCTTGTAATAACTTAAAGCTTTACTTTATCGCTTAGTTTAGCTTGCATGCTTGTGTGGGTTTAAGTGGAGGATGGTTGAAGGACTTAACATCTAAGAAAGTTAAATAGAAAATATTAGAATGGTATGATAATCGAAATTATAATCATAGTATTTCAATGGCTTATAGTAAATGCATGCTTGTATGTTTGATTTTGTCATGGTTGTAAGGCTCGGATGGCCTTAGAGTTTTGGAAAGTCATGTTAATGGAGCTTGTGATTGTTTAAGGTCGTTGGTATATTGTTTTGTGGCTATTTCTTATGGGTGCACACTGGCGGAGGCACATTGGGGCCAGTGGGGGCTGCAGTCCCAATTGACCCGTAAAAATCGTTAAAATTTCTATGTATTTTTTTAAAAAAAAATTAGATATCTATGCATTTTTAGTTAAAAATAATAATTAGCCCCCATTGAAAAATAAAAGTACTAGTATAGTTAAAAAATTATGAATTTTAGCCCCTATTAGCCCATAAAAATGTTAAAGTTTTTATGTATTTTTTGAAAAAAAAAATCAGATATCTATGTAGTTTTGATTAAAAAAATTAATTAGCCCCCATTGAAAAATAAAAGTAATCGTATAGTTCAAAAATTATAGATTTTAGCCCCCACTGGCCCATAAAAACGTTAAAATTCTATGTATTTTTCTTAAAAAAATACTCGTATAGTTCAAAAATTATAAATTTTAGTCCCCACTCACAAAAATTCCTGGCTCCGCCCCTGTGGGTGCAAGTTTGTAGATAGTCCTATAAACAAGGGAAACTCCGACTATTTTCTCTCGTTTTTCGTGACTTGGGGTATTGGGATTGGAGTTTTGGTTTCGTAAGGGATCGGGGTGTTACACACAGTATATCAGTTTGAACCTAAAGTATGTATCAGGTAAATCAAAGTACTAGTTTTAATTCCGCTACATTAGTTATGTTTTATTTCATATGTTACACGTTTCAACAATCATTACTGCGAATGTATCATTTTTTCTTAAGATGCCAAGATTATCACTTGAACCTTCAATTTCCTCCGTCTTACTCTTTAGAAAGCATTTTCTCTAGTTAATACAGGATCGGAGGAGTTGAGGCATTAAATGGCAAATTAAATGCCTTTTATTTCACTGTAAAGATCCACTTGTGGGATTAGGGACATGTCAATCTATATATATCACAGAAATCTACTTGTCACATCTGTTATTCAAGAGCATTTTTTCCTAAAAAGGTCATGCAATATAGATGCACAACAGCTATAATCAATGGAGTACTGTTCACTGATACAAAGACATTTGATTGATTGCTTATTGAGAGAGAACATGAAACACCTAACTTAGTACAATGTTATATAGGTTAGTAAAAGCGAGTTTTAAGAAGCACTCCCATATGGAAAGCTAGTTGAACTTTTGGAATTAATGGAGGTGAGCTGAAGAGTATGTCTATGTATGGGCGGACCTATATATATTTCGATCAATGAAAGTTATAGTTTCCATTAATTCTAATAGCGAAACCATTAAAAAATGAGTTAGAATTAATTTTTTTGAATATTTGTGGATGTTCTTAATGTGTCTTTAAGTTAAAAAATTAATTTAGTACTCTTAAACAAAATTACTCATATATAAGTGTTAAAATTATATGATTTTAGCCTTTACTAAATATACATCTTAGATAGGCCCCATGTCTATGTCTATTTTTCAAGGACAAGGAGTCTAGTGGAAATCTCTCTATTTTCAGTGGGAAAATATTGGGTCTCTATTCGGAGATCTGTATTTTCAATGGAAAAATATTAGATCTCATTAGGTAGACCATATGACACTCACACATTAGTAGAGTTTATGTTATGTGAGTTCTATCAGTATGTGAGAGCTGTTTGAATCTAACGAGTTGAACTCAAGAATTTTTCATTTTTAGTAATTGACTTTACATGGTGTTAAGAACGCTAGATCTTTTTAGTTTGAAGAAAGATCATTCAATTAATATAATGAACGAAGTATACAAAAGCTTATTTTAGCTTAATAGAATAAAAGTGTAATTCACCAGGTCTTAGGTCTGGTCGTATATACCTCGCTCTATATGTGAGAGGTTAAGAGATTGATTTAATTCTCGTTAGTTACAACATTTTTTGTATGGTTTTAAACCTCCTCTTGTATCATTAATTAAAAAAGAGTGTAATTCAATGCACGAGATTTTCATTATGTACAATGTTTGAGGAAGAATATATCAGACTTATTTTTAAATATATAATACGTACACTTATTTATAATTTTGTAAGAGTTATTTTCATAAATGAAATTGTAACTCTAGTAGAATCATAAATATATATTATTATGCATGTAGCAAAAATTTCCTTAGTGGGTATAATGAATAGATCAGTCATATAGATGTAACAGGAACTATCATGTTAATTCCATATAGTTGATAATACGAAGCACATGCAAGACGATGAGTTCCTGTGCTGAACTCAGTAAAGCTGCTTGTCTGGTCTTATGACGACTAAAGCTATCATCTCAATATGGATAAAAAAATTTAAAGGGCAAATACCATTTTCCTTCAGAGTTATATTTTTTATTTTTTTAAAAATTTAAGAGAGGCCTATAATATAATTAGCGAGACTCGAACTTGTGACCTCTCACATACATAACGAGTTACAAAACCTTCACAGTTTTAGTATTAATAGCAAAAATTTCTATTAGGTTTCAAATTTGTCCATGATATCAAGTTATGACCAAAAAAAAAAAAAAAACTTTAGACTAATTAAAGGCTGTTTTTGGTGTTTTCCACAACCTACTTTCCCTTAACAACCCACCAGCCACCACCACCCACAAAACCCTGTAAACCACACACACCCATATCTACCACCCGACAATCCACTTGTACTTATGTATATATATGTATGTGTCATAAAGAGTGTGAGTGTGTGTGTGCGTGGAATCTCCGGGTGTGTGAGTACTGTGTATGAATCTATTTGTGTGTGAGAGAGTGGATGAGTATAGATAAGTCCATGTACGTGTGAGTTTGTGAATCTATGTGTTTGTATTTTGCCCCAAAAAAAAATATCTCTGTGTTTGTATCAAAGGGGCAGTGAGTGTGTGTGTGTGTGAGAGAGAGAGAGAGAGAGATTTATATATATATATATATATATATTATTAACTACAATTTTTTGGCATTCTTTTGGTGCCTCAAAATATTTGTCAAAGAGTTCAGGAAAAATATCTGAAATCAGTTAATTGCTTGAGAGTTGTTCTCTACCTAGATTGGATTATATGTAAAAGATTCACTTATATCTAAAATTTAATATCACTTGTTATCTAATGTTCAACATCTCGATGATAATATAAGTGATCATTGCACTGAAAATCCTCATAATTAGCTAATTATTAAGGATATGTGTGGAGTTTCATAACCTTCCTTTCTTAGATGATATATTATTAAAAAAGGAGACAAATAGGAGTATAGTACTTGCTTGGAGAGTAAGTAACATACGGGTCTAGAGACGAATCTAAATAACTATTTTATTAATCCTCAAGTTTGGAGCATCAAGTCAATATTAAAGTCAAATGTGTTTTATAGCTAAAAGTCCTAGTGAGAAAATAACAAAGATCTATACACAATGATTTTAAATTACAACATTAGTCAAAAACTTACTAACTCAAAACAAACTAAAAGAATTATTTGCATTCTAAATTATAACTAAATGGCTTTGGTAGGAGTTTTGCCCCCATCACACCAATAAACTTGGCTTCCTCGAATTGTACTTTGTAATTCTAAGCCATCAAATTAGTTATTCATCTTTTAAGGATTAAACCACCTCTAAGCATTCTTTTCTTTTTTACTGTCCTTATTTGTTTTTCTCATTTCCGTAGTTAGTTCTTCTTATTCTTCTTGCAAACTTCTTCATAATGAATTTCTTTTTCATATTTCTTGATTCGTTTTTGAATTAGAAGACTAAATCACAAGTTCTCTGTTCGTTCATGCTTATTTTCAGGTAATCTTAATATATTTAGTTATATAAAATCATAAATTATTTATTCATGTTATCTATTAATCGATAATAATTAATTAAGTTAATTTTAAAATTGTATATATAGTGCTATTAATGGAACACATATGCGTGTTAAAGTTTCAAAAGCAGATGTGCAAAATATACGGGCATAAAAAGAACACCTATACATATATACAGTAGAACCTCTTTAAATTAATAGTGTTCGGACCACTAAATTCTATTAATTTAACGAGATATTAATTTATCGATAAATTAATAACTATTAATTAATATAGATATTTTTAATTTTTTTTGACTTTATAGTAAACATATTATGATTATGATGTCTTTTTTTGAAAAGTGACTTGTGTTTTTTTGGTCCAATTTAAAAAGATAAGTAATGAGAATAGAAGATAAAATTTAATTTAGTAGAATTAGAACAAAGTTTCTTTAATCTCATATACAAGTGCTTGTAGGATTAGAATGTGAACTAATTTATCTAATCTTGTATCATAATCCTTGTAGTATTATCTCAATTTTTTCTCTTTAAATAATAAAATATGAAATTCAATTAGATTTGAAGTTCAATAAAAGACAAGCTACTCTTGATTCATTTTTAAGAAAGCTTCATAGTCAATTTATTATATACTTTTTAGCTACTTATTAATTTATGAAGTATTTGAATTAATAAAATACAAAGAAAATTTTTTAAATGTATTATCTTATAATTTTATCGAATTTATCAACTTTTTACACTGGTCCCAAGTCAGGACCAGACATTTTTATTAATTAAAAAAAATTTATTAATTTATCGAGTATTAATTTAAAGAAGTCCTACTGTATTTATAAATCACGAATTTTGACGTAATATTGTTTCTCTCTTCTCTAATATTTGTTTCTTCTCAATCCTTTCCTCTTCAAAACCATATCATTCTTCAGAAATCCTCCCGCAGCCCAGTACTGTATGCTCACTTTTCACAATATTCTTACATAATGAGGAGTGTAATCACGCACGAATCTTCTAATAGTACATACAGTTCAAGAACATTGGATTTTTCCCATAACAGTGTAAATAACGAGATAATCTAATTTCCAACATGGATGTTTCGCTTTTGCAATTCTTGTTGTGTTATTTTGATATCAACTCATAAATCTTTGATTTGGTGTGTCCAACAGTTTGTTAAAAGGGCTGCTCGCTATATAGTTTTATATCTCCTTGCTGCCATGGCAGGTTTTTTGCATACTAAAAGTGTGCACACCCACTAATTAAGTTAGAAGTTCATTGTTGAACCTTTTGATTTTTTACTATAGTGTAATACTATTTTATAGTTTTAAATTAGAGAATTCATTTGTAATTATAAATTTTTATGCAATTTATTTATAAATCAAATGAATTATACACGATAATGTTTCTAAGTACTCTGTTATCATTTCTTTGGCTCGTATACAGTGGGCCAACCTCCATTATATATAGTTCTTTTGTAGAAGGACAGGAAGAATGAAACACATCTAACCGCAATTATTGTACTGTAACTAGGTTAATTATAGGATTCTAAAAAAAATAAAAATAAAAAACAAAAACAAAATCAAACTCCTTTTCCACCCACTCGTTTTGGTTATGTCCTCCATTCTCCATAAAAAGAAAGTTAAGTTTGTACCGGACTCCATTACAATTAATAATGTTTTTCAGACAACTTTTATCATATACCATATAACTTTTAGAAAAGGAAACCACCTATTAATTATATGGCTGCCTCCTATTGAAGATTTGGGACCAAGGGGGTTAAAAATGTCGGAAGACTTTATTCTTCGCAATTCTCCATTGGCACATCATCTGCGCAACTCAATGGCCGGAATATCGGAGATGCAGAATTTTAGGTTGCACCATTAATGAATATTATGATATAATATAATTTAATATAATATATATGTGTATATATATATTTCGTTTGGGTATTAAAGATTGCACTATTTTTTTTATTGCTCCTCCTGGCTACTCGCATAAAGTTTCCTGAATTCATCTTAAATATTGATATTAGTGGCCTCTGGGAAGTGGTTACAGTTTTAAAAATTACCATGGAGTTGGGCAGTAGAGACTTAATGAATAATATCCTCTAATTTATACAGTATGGACGCTAGAAGTCGCATTAATATTCCTTCATGAACTACGTTGTGCTTGAGGCGTCCGAGAATACCTATCATTTTTGGATTTACATCCTTTCATAGCGTTCAACATTATGAGAAAGATTCACCGGTAGTGTACTAGCCAACTTTCTTCATCAGAATTGGATTTATAAGTTATGAATTCAAGATCAACATATGAATTTTAATTTGGGCTACTGATCATCTTATAAATAATAATTGATTTTAGGATGGAATGTCAAGTTTGTTTATCATGATATATATTAGAATTAGGTCTTATCAAATCTTATCTATCTAATTCGATTAAAGATGACAATCGTAGCGAGTTTTACGGGTACCGCCCTCACCTCAAATGAGGGAAGTATTAGGGCGTGAAATAATGTGTGAAGCGGCCGGGAAAGCGGGGATAGGCTGGGTGGCTTTTTATGAGACAGGGTGTGGCATAGAGACAGGTCTCTCTATCCCAAACTTGTCCAATTGCCATCTCTACGTTCTACCCATTCTTATTTCAGGGACCAATTCTAGTACTCACAGCTTTTCTAAGATTACGTCATTGTGCCTCCAATAATCAATCATAGAGCATTGCGATATACCACTCTATTTTTATCACTCAAATACCATCTCCTACATGGATGTTTAGTTGACATGCTAAAATAACAAACTTTTTAATTTCTCTATTTTCTTTTAGTATGCCAACTAAGCATACATATAAAAAATGATATTTGAGTGATAAAAATAAAATTGTATTTAGTATTTCTCTTAACGTAATTACACATGAAGGATGTGTTGGAGAATACCAATTGTCCCATATGAATAAAAGTCATAGTTCCAAACTAGTATATAAGCAATTTTACCTAATATTAATTGATTTTTAGATATTATAACCTCAAGTCATGAGATGAATCGATGATCTCATCAGGCATGGTGTCATGTGTGAGAGGAAATGAAACGTTGTCCATGTGTCCACCTGGGCTAACACTACATTGTTCAAATCTGGTTTGATTTCTTAACAATCTTTAAAATCATTTTCAACTTTGAGTACTTCTTAATTTAGACAAATTTTCAATCAAATCAATCAAGAGCCAAATTTTAGATTTTTTTAATAAATTCATAACAATAAATAATTTATCGATCGATCTCTTGACACAAATTTTACAAACTCAATCGCTCACAATTGTTTTTTGGCTAAATCAACAAACGCTCACAATTGTGTTCAAGCTTATTCAATAATTATACAAATAATATACATAATAACTCTGAATAGTTAGATTATTTTATTTATTTATTTATGGGAATTAAGTAATGCTGAATAAAACCCGTAGCTATATTGTAGCCCAAGCATTAAGTGTTTGTCTGTCATATTATACACTTAAATGCTGCCTCAGTAGCCATGCCTACTCTAATGACTGCATCAGGCCTCAGTTTAATGAACACCTATGCACTATCACTGTCATTAATGGAGATTGAGAGTGTACCTTCATCCATGAACAAATGCATATTAGGCCATTTCACTATAAATAGAATTGTGCTTTCCTCAACATGTATCATCATCATCATATACTACATCTTTGGCCATTTTTACCACCTTCACTTTACATCAGCCGCCATTGTTTGTTTACTTTTGAGGTTAATTTGCTTTGTTTGACTAAGAATGGGGAAAACTCAATGTCGTAATGGCCTCGACTTGAAGAGAGGTCCTTGGACACCTGAAGAAGACCAAAAACTCTTTGCTTATATTCAAAAGAATGGTCATAGGAATTGGAGTACATTACCTCAAAAAGCTGGTAATTATTTTTTTTAATCTTTGTTTCTTGTTTTTACTTTCATCTCATGCATGAAAATGTAGAAAGAACGCGGAGCACTAGCGCTATAGGGTCGGGTTTTGTGGGGATAAGTTTGTAAAAAAATAAATTTATTATTCACGCCTCGACCGGAAGCTGCTAGATTTCCCCATCTCTCCTCGTATATATATAATTACATATCGAGTCTTCTGTTATTTTCACTTCATGGTTTTGCATTGCTTGACTTTGTTTAAGGTCTGCGGAGATGTGGAAAGAGCTGCAGAATAAGGTGGATTAATTATCTTAGGCCAGATATCAAGAGAGGAAAATTCACTCCCCAGGAAGAACAAACCATTATTCAACTCCATGCTCTTATAGGTAACAGGTATAAACGCATTATCCATTTATATATTACCACGTTCAAACGTTTAATTTGTTAGAGAAAGAATTATATTTATTATTATCTTGTAATGATGTTCCAGTACGTGTAGGCAAATTGTTTTTTTGAGCTAGCCTTTTACATGCACAATATTTGATATTTTTAAACCGGTGTTGGTGAGACTTGAATCAGACCGTCTGATAACCTAAATTTTAATATCGCAATTTTAATACTTTTAAATAGATAATAGTGAAACTTGAACCCTTAACTATTTGGTAACTCGGATTCTGAGACCAAATTTTTTTTAAATAAATGGAGGCGAGATTTGAACCTTAGAGTATTTGATAATCTGGACTCCTATATTAAATTACTACTTCATATAAAAATTTAAACGTTAGAGATGGATTATTTTATTTATCTATTATCTTAAACATGATAATTATGTAAAAACAAAGATATGATTATAGAGCTTAACGATATCTTTACTACTTAATATTAACGAGCAATATATTAATTAAGCTTAATTTACTTGTTCTTAATACAATATTTTATGTCATGTTTTTCTCTTCAGGTGGTCAATTATTGCAGCATTTTTGAAAAACAGAACAGACAATGAGATAAAAAACTACTGGAACTGTCGACTCAAGAAAAAGTTGGCCAAGATGGGCATTGATCCTTCAACTCATAGGCGTAAAACTCCCACCATTGTTGGCTTGAGCAACACTACTGATCATGAACCCAGCAAGAATGCTGCAAAAATCATTCACATGGCTCAATGGGAGAGCACTCGCCTTGAAGCCGAAGCAAGACTTGTTAGAAAATCAAAGCTTGAAAACAGACCACTCAATTCATTAGAATCTGAAATACTCTCGAATTTGAAGGCCATGCCACACTTATATGCTCGCAGTTTAGATTTTCAACCACATGAGGAAGTAGTAGTAAAACCACCATGTCTTGACATATTAAAGGCATGGCAGATTGTTGCTGGTGCTTGTGTTTCACTTGATCATGATGCAGACAGTACTTTCAACAACAAGCCTCATGAATTTTCTTCATCCAGCTTTGTAGACAATGACCTTAGGTTTGCGGCAGTCACATCCTCGGGTTTACCTTACAAGAATTTTCAGGGCGTGACAAATGGAGTTACAGTATTCCCTGCAGCAGCTGCCATGAATGAATCGATATCAAACCTCCAAAGCTTCTTCCCAAGTGGATGTATAAGTAGTACTGAAGATTTTGGAGCTGCCAATGCTGCAATATTTGACAACAGTGATGACATTTGGGGTGTTGATGAACCAATAGATGATATGGGAAGCCAGATGAATTCTTTGGATGATTTTTGGGATGATCTTCTTCCTTGTGATTTTAGTGAAGAAAAGGTAGTGAAAAATGAAGGGTTTTTCAGTAATGGTGATCATGGTGGAAGAGCAGGAGATCCAGAGTTACTTGGATGCAGTCTAAGTTACTGTGGAAGATTAGGCTCTCTTTTAATGCATTGAAATAGTTACCACACCTTGATAATAGGAAACGATCATATGAGAGGATCTAAATCCGTTTAAGTATACAATTTCACTCTCTTTGAATTAGCCAATAATTTGTGAATTGACATGCAGAAGTGCAGAATAAAATGATTTTTTTGCTAGTGTTAATAAGATTTGGTTACTTTAGCCACTACCGTCAATTTTTTTTTTAAAGATGTTTAAATCTTACAATATACATTAAAAAATGTCACTTACAAAAATTAATCTTATATTTCTTACACTTACAGCGAAAGAAAGACTTGTTGGTACTACATCAAACTTCAGGCCAAGAAACAATTTTTATATAGGAATTAGATGTCTAAGTCTCAGACTTATTTTAAAAATCTCTTGGATTTAACATTTTGTTAGTGTATTTTAATGGTCAAAGTTTTGATCCTTCTAAGGACGAAAATGCCCCTAAAGGTAATTCTAATTTTAAAAATATGTACTATATGTAAGTACATATAGTACCTCTTTAAATATGTATAGTTGCAAAGCTATACACGTGAAATGTGTGATCAAAATAAAGTTAAAACACAAACCAGAATTTAGCAAGAAAAAAAAAAAACCAGTAAAATAAAATTAAAATAGGAAAAAAAAAAACTAAAATTTATGTATGTACGTATGTTCATTTTGGAAACTATAATGCTAGGCCCGTAATATCAAACGTAATAAACCACAATTTCTAACCTACTTTTTGATTTTTAATTTTTTTAGAATTTTTTATAGGGGCGAAAAGACTTTTATAAGCATTTTACACATTTCTCATCGACAGTTAAAATAAACTAACCAATATTGAGTTCAGAACACCCTCAAGAGATTTTTGAAAATACAACATCTAGTTAAGATAACGGATCTAAATTAAAAATTTAAAAATAATTTTCTCATTACTTTATATTTTATTAACCTTTTTATTCTCTTATAATTAACGGATTAGTCTTTAAAACTTTCGAATCATTTTATACCTCTCACTTTTTCTCATCTCGATCAAACATGGTCCCAATTGTTTTGAAGAAATTCCATAACACACCAGACAGCTTGATCTTCAGACCCACTACAACCCCTCGACTGTGAACTTCATTATAACTAGTAAGTGCTGTCATTATATCCAACAGTTAAGCATAGAAAAGTTGGTTTCGCAATTGAATGTTATTTACATTGAAAGCAAGTTAAAACGACGTCAGATTAAATTGTGATACCCTCAACCCAACATAATAAGTTAAGATACGTACCTATATGTGTACGTGCATTTACTATTGAGTAATGAAACAGGAGAAGTTTCCATCGCTATTATTGGATTCGATGAAAACGTATAAATTCTGGATTAATTTTTTTATTTTTTATTTTGGGGCATCTGTAAAAATAGTTTAATTTCGACTCCATTTGTTTACCGTAAAATATTTTTTTTGGAATACTATGGTTTTAGTTCAGTGGTATGTTACCCTCATTGTGTATGTAAGAGGTTGCGAGTTTAAATCTCACTGGTTACATCTTCAATATGTGTTGTACATTCTTACACCTCTCTTGTATATATATATATATATATATATATATATATATATATATATAATATTTTCTTAATTTTTTAGTGTTATGTAACACCAAAAAATTAATCAATTTAAAAACATTTTTTATCACTTCATCTAGCCCGGCCTCCTCTTCACCCAAACCACCACCCCCCACCCCCCCCCCCCCCCCCCCCCCGGCCTCCCCCACCCTGATCACCCTCACCCTCACCCTGCTCCTGCTCCGACCACCCCTTAGTCTACAAAATCAATTTGATTCCATTTAACTCACATCTCCACTAATATTTATTTCTAAAATTACTTAATCTTCACTGACAAATATTCTAAATTCGACCTTGCTGATTAAAGCACCAATGTTTGACAAGTCATTGTCATTATATTGCTCAGTGAAGCCTTAGTGATCACCTCCAACAAATCTTTGGCAATAATTATATGCCTGTAATAATTTGCATTGACAAGTTGCTATTTGTTCTTAATATGAAAGGATAGCATCACTTAATGCCCTGGCAAGTTGAGTTGCCACGGCTCCACCAAATATTACACTCTGCAAACCATTCATTGCATAATTACGACTAAGATTCATGGAAGGATTGTGAAGAATGCAACCAACTGTGATAAATATTAGGGTTTATTACCCGATTAGTCCCTTATTTTTGCCTCTAGTGTTTAGTTGGTCTCTCATTTTTAAAATGATTATAGGTTAGTCCCTTATCTTTTTTTTTTATGTCACCGTTGGTCCTTCAGTCTATTTTTTAACGGTTTGAACATGTGCCAAGTATGTGACCCATTTTTTTAAAGACAAAATCGTCAAATCAGGTTTAATTGCATATTCTCTCCCTCTTTCATACCCGATTCATTAACTACTTACCCCAAATCCCTAATGCCGAGGCTAAGTAACAATTGCCGGAAGAGTACTTTGATTGAGGAGATGGCCACCATGTCCATGGTACTTCAACAATTCTTAAGGAACGCATATATGAATTTAATAAACATATTACAAAGATGATAGAGAGTTTACTTCACCAAGCATTTAAAAAATTGATAAGGACCTGAAAATACATAGTTAAATATTGCCCTCATATCCTATGAATAGACCATCATGATGTCGAGGATAATGGACTGCGATAGTAGGGTATATTGTTACCAAAGTTCTTTCTTTCCTTCAACATCTCTTGTTGCGATGGAAACAAGAAATCCCACGACGAAGGTGCATCTCTTGAAGGTGCACACGACGAGCTGGGATTCTTGTTGGCGTCAACGTTGCGGCAAAATTGGTGGACTTGATTTGACGATTTTGCCCTAAAAAAAATGGGTCACATGCTTGGCACATGCTCAAACTATTAAAAAAGGAGACAGAAAGACCAACGGTGACACATAATAGAAAGATAAGGATTAACCTATGGTCATTTTAAAGATGAGAGACCAATTAGACAATCCGAACAAAGATAAGGGACTAACCGGGTAATAAACCCTAAATATTAATTATGATCACTTGGGGAAAGGTACTTGAAGACTTCTTATTTTATATCTCAAAATAATTTATATATTTCAAGTTTGATACTTTGTCTGGTAAAAATAGACTTAGCTTTTTACACAAATTAAGAAAATATAATTAATATGATTAAAATAATAAATTTTACTTAGTCTTTTTTAATATACCCCTAGCTCCATTAATAATAATTACATGTACTGCTTTTGTATTTTTTTACTGGGCTCTTATATAGTTTAAGCTTGGTCAACCTATGTACATCCTTTGTTAATTAATAATATGATGCTTGACCAAAAAAGAAAAAGAAAAAAAAACCAAGGAAAGGAACAATGATCGAGAAGATGAGTCGGCTAGTAGTACATTGAATGCCATCCCTTGCTTGAAGAATTGGAATAATTTCTCTAATTAGTCATGGACCAATTTTTATAATTGGACTTTTATATATTACAAATTAACATAATAAAATTGATGAGATATTCTCTTTAAATTTTTTTACTATAAGCTTTTCCAGTTACATTGTTGTAAATATGTGTTTAACTATTTCATTTAATTTCATTTCATTTATTTTTCATATTTTTAAATTAAATTTGCAATTGAGTTCATACTTCTCCATTTAATTTTATAAAAGAGAACCGTTCAATCTCAAATCTTGTTGAACACAATAAATAAATACAATGAACCCATCTTTAATAACTTAAACTTTAAATGAGGTAGTCACTTAAAATTATATTGTAAGAAGATTTTACTTAGGGTGGTCTTCATGACCACATAAAATGCAAAATGAATTATGATGGTTCAATGACCAAAGTCATTAACTGATATTTAACCTCCTACATAATTAAATGATTAGTGAATTCATGAAAGGACAAGAGGAATGTAAAGAGTTCATATATCTAATGCAATATTGAATTCACCTATATTACAACCCTACATTATGATACACTTAGTGTGTTCATTATACCTTACTTTATGGTATACTTAGTAGGGTTAGTGGATTCATGAAAAGTCATGTAATTTATAGTGTAATCATGTTTTTGATGAGTGAACTTGATATATGAGTACTATATAAAGGACTCATGGTCCTTCTCTCCACTCACCATAACAAACACATATGTCTAAGTTTATTTTCCCATCAATTGGCAAACATAAAAGTATATAGAGTAAAGGGAAAGAAGATCAAGTTAGTCATAGGGTGTTTAATTCATGATATACACCATTAAAGATGTGTATATATTAACTTTATATATTATTTTGTATAACTCCAAAGTGATTCAAATTCATTGAGGTATGTTTTATATTTAATTATTTTATAATGTTATAAGACATGAGCTAAAGATCCGATTTTCGTCTTACAAGTGGTATCAAAGCAAGGTTGAAGTTTATGTCTTATAACTCAACTATGGTTTAGGTTCCATATAATGAAAAGTTTTATGGAACAAAATGTTTAAATTTTTGGTAACTTTGATTTGTCACATTGGACGGTGTTTATCGATATTTTCAAGTATCTTGATAAATATAGGGTAACGAAATTCTAAAGTTTACCCCTCTTTGGACTAACATTTCTTCTCTCCTTTATTCATAATATTGTTTCTTGAATTTATGAGATTTTATAATGAAGGTGAATATCCAAAATAATTAAATAAATATTCAAGATTATCTTCGTGTCAAGCTTGACATATAAAGGGCAATTTCTTAATTTGCTTACTAACCATTTGGGATACCTTTAGATGGTTGATTGTTAGTCACCAAAATGACTTAGTCATTAGTAACCAACATTTGGATTTCTAATCTAATGGTGGATTGGTTGCCGCCAAAGTAGTCCAATCACATCATTTGATAATTGATTATTCATGATTTTATACGCCTATAGAGAATATAGAGATGTGAATTACCCAAAAGTGATTTGTTATTTTTATGATAAAAAATAAAGTTGAATTATATTATACCCAAAGGTATATATAATCTCAATTTTTATAATGATCTAAAGTGAATTATTACAAAATCACTTATCGAGTGAACCACTCGCATATCATTAGTTATACCCAAAGGTATGATACATTCGGTTACTCGCTAATGGCGTGACATAATTGAAAATGCTCATGCACATTTGTTAAATCAATTTTTGAGTAAATCACTAGTTTGTTGCAGTCTTTGCCCAAAGGTAAAATATGATGAAGCAATAGATTGCTCGTAATGATAAGAAAAAACATGCTTAGCATCATTTGTAAGTGAAATTACTAGCATATCACTATTCTTACCCAAAGGTGGGAGTGATGATGCAATAGATTTCTCACTATTATAGTAATATATTGCTTAGCATTATCAAAATTATTGAGAGCTTCCCATCAAAGCATATATCCAATATTTAAAGTTGAGTGCTCTCTTTAAAATTAATTTTAATTTTGAGTATGCACTCGTTATGATGATCGTGATATTTGGATATATTATACTATAACTTGTTTAAAGTTTTTCAACCATTAAAGGTATAAGATAGATTTATTCGATATTGATATTAAAGTTGACTTCTTGAAAAGATTATGGAATTTATAAGACAAAATTTTTGCTCCCAATTATGATTTTGTATATTTATGGAGAATAGTGAGAGTAAATTAATTTTTATGTCATTCTCATTATACCTTCAATGTTTGCTATTAATATTTTTGAGATGAAAGATGTAAGAGCTATAATTTTATTGAGAGTGAATTATATTTATATTTGTGTATTTCATCAATAAAAGCAGAAGTCGTTTCAATGTCAGCAAGGTATATTGGATACATGAATTTGGTATTATTCGTGTATTACATTTTTTGTTGAAGTACTTATGAATATTTTCACACATATCCTGAGAAGGATCACTAACTTTCAAGAAGTAATACATAAATTTTGATATCATGTTTAAGGTTAAGTGAAAGTGATCATCCATTAAAGTGATTCGGGTTGGTTATATTAAAGAAAGATATTTTTGAGGAAGTTATTTGGGTCATGCTAAGGGTATTTGTCAAAGATTTCAATGATACATATTGATGTAAGTTATAAGACTAATCATTTTTAGTCTAAGCATACTAAAGTCTTATGGAGGTGTTCATTATGTACATCACTTGAAGTGATAATTATAGATTCTCATGAAAGTGCTAGCACATAAATGAAGTATGAAAATTACGAAGGATCCTATTAATGGTTAATAGTTGGACGCATCAAAACAATATTTTTCTAGTTCCTTGTGCACATTTTGAGGAATTATAGTAAACTGGAATTGTCAAATTATTGACATGAAAGTGAGACCTTATAATTTTTTATTTTAAGGATATGCCTGCATCTTGTTATTATTCCTCATTAAGATTTAGCTAAGTAAATGGCTGGTAGTGTGATGCATAAAAGGAATTATATCGTTTGATTTGATATAAAACCGCCATGATCCATATTAGTTGTTGGTTTAGATAAATATTATGTTTGTATTAAGGTAGCCACTAAATGAATTCAATAATGGGTATCACAGTTGTTATGTGATCATTCGGCTAAATGGGAGAATGTAAGAAGTTTTTACTTAAGGTGACCTTCATGACTACATAAAGTACAAAATAAATTATGATGGTTCAATGGCCAAAGTCATTAACCAATATTTAACCTCCGACATAATAAAATGATTAGTGGATTCATGAAAGGATAAGAAGAATATAAAGAGTCCATATATTTAATGCAATATTGAATTCACCTATATTATGATACATTTATGGACTGTTTAGAACAAATGAATTCCACAAAATTTTGACCAACATCTTCCATTCTTCTCTTTCAGGTATTCTTTTAATTTTTTTTTGTAAATTTATTTGTGATTTTTTTTTTTGGGTAATATGTATTCGATTTGATAGCCTATCGCGTATATATTTTATTGAACATCACATAAAATATAGAATACAAGATTTCTTTTGTACTTTTTTGCAGCCATTGAAATCTATTGAACAAAGTTAATACTCCACTGCATAAATCATCTTTTTCCTTTTTATTTTCCTGTTGTTATTGCTTTTTACCTATTTGGGATGTAGATTGACGTGATTATTCGTGTCAAATTTTACTAATTGTCCACTATGCATTTGCCAGTTCCAAATCTAGTAATATACGACTTCTTGTTATTTCTCTTGTTTAGTTGGTTGATTGATTTAATTTTAAATTGTTTCATTTTTTTCTTATATTGAAATTCAGGGAGTATGAGGGACTCTGAAAAAAATGCGCTAACAGCTTTAGTTACATATGTTGGGTACTTAGTGCTCCTACTTCGTTTATACAAACATATTGAGCGGCTGTTAGGGGAGACTAATCGTGATAGATATCATATTAGACAATAATTAATGAGACAGATAGAAACAAATAGAAATTCTCGTCATGTATTACGCATGAGGCCTAATGCATTTAGAACTTTAGTAGATATTTTTAAACAAAGGAAGTTGTTACATGATACACAATATAGTTGTGTTGAGGAACAAGTTGCAAGATTTTTACACATTTTGTCTGGGAACGTGCGAACTCGCCATGCAAACTTCTTTTGGTGCCGAAGTGGTGAGACAATAAGTCGTCATTTCCATCAAGTGCTTAGGGCCATCATTGCACTTGAAGATATATTTTTAGTACAACCTGATGGATCCATAATACCTCCAGAAATAATTAATAGTGAAGGAAGATTTCATCCTTATTTTCAGGTACTGTTAGCATACTTAGCCATCTTAAATCACAAGTTATATATTTCTGTTGTCTATTCGTTGATACTGATCAATTAAGCTTAATGTTAGAATTGTGTTGGTGCTATTGATGGAACACACATTCGTGTCAAAGTCTCAAAAGCTGATGTTCCAAGATATAGAGGCAGGAAAGGAGTACCCACAATGAATATATTAGCTGCATGTACTTTTGACCTCAAATTTACTTATGTCTTGCCTGGTTGGGAAGGATCTGCAGCAGATTCAAGAATATTAGAAAATGCTTTGGATAGGGAAGATAAGTTGAAAATACCCCAAGGTAATTATATTAGTACTCCTGGATGATTTGAATAATATCAAGTAAAAACTTAAAAACACATGAATTGTGTTTATTTATTGTAGGAAAATTTTACCTAGTTGATGCGGGGTATCCTTTGAGATCCGGATTCATCACTCCATATCGAAGTACTAGATACCATTTGAAAGAGTATTCTCGCTCTCCTCCCGAGAATCCAAAAGAGTTGTTCAATCTTCGGTATGCGTCACTGCGTAATGCAATTGAAAGAGCATTTGGAGTGCTAAAAAAAAGATTCCCAATTATAGCTAGTGGAACAGAGGCAAACTATGATGTTGGTACCCTTTCAGAAATTGTGCTTGGTTGTTGTATTTTACATAATTTTCTCATTATGTATGATCCAGATGAAGAGATTTTGCGCAAGGTAGATAATGAGTTGTTTCAAAATTTGGATCGATTAAATGATAATGAGCGCATTCCTAGAGTTGCGGATGCTAGAGAAGGAGAGCAAATTAGAGATTGCATTGCTACCCATATGTGGACTGATTATATTTCTTATTCATAGTTGTTATTTTAATGCCTTTGTATTCTTTTATATTTGCGACAATGTATTCTAAAATTTATTATTTTATGGATAAAGTATTGTTGGCATTGATTTATGAAATAAGTTTTTTCTGTTAATATTCATTTTTATAAATAAATTTTTGTTTTAGTATTCGTTTTGTAGTTTACTAATTAGTTTTACTACTGCATCGGGATGGCACGACAAAGGCAGATGGAGACACCAAATGAAAATGAAGTTGAAGTTGTTAGTGAGGGGATGGATAAATATCTTAGATGGCCAAGAGAAATGGGTAAACTTCTTCTTGACAGTTTGAAAGAAGAAAAGGTGAAAGGTAACAATGATGAAAAACAATTTACCAAGGAAGCTTGGAAGACTGTTGTTGGTATCCTTAACTTGGAGTTTCAGAAAATTGAAAAAAAAATTAACAAAAATAAGGCAGTTAACAGATTGAAGACTATCCAAATAATAATGGGTCTAGCAGTCGAGCTCTTGGATAACAAAAGTGGTTTTGGATGGAATGATACATCAAAGAAGATTAAAGCTGCTCCAAGTGTGTGGGAAAGTGTGATTAAGGTGAATTTGACAATGTATGTATTATTCTTATTGTTGGTAGACTATATAAAATTTAACTCAAAATTCTTATTCTTTATTTTATAGGCAAAACCAGATTATAAATTAGTGCGTGACAAGGAACTCCACTTTTTAGAAGATGCTCGCGAGTTATTTGAAAAAGACCGAGCAAATGGAGCTGGGGCAGAGAGTGCAAAAGAAAAGCTACGAAGGTGGCAAAATGAGCGACAATTTTCTACACAAGAGCAAGATATAGGGATTGAAGATATTGATAATTTGCAAGCAACTAATGAGGTTTTTCTTGAACAACCTAATAATTTTCCTGGCACTTGTAACTACACATCAGTGGAGCATTCACAAATGACTCAAGACTTGCCAATTGGTCAAGAGAATAATTCATCAACTCCAAGCATATCAAGGGCAAATTCCAAAGGAAAAAGAAAAAGGTCCATGAGTGCTACAATTGCCGAAGAGATTATGGATGTTACGTCTTCAATGAAAGAAATTGCCAATGCTATTAAGACTACGAGCAAACGATTTTATTCAGCTAATGAAATTACAGTCGAGCTAAAAAATTTGGGATTGGATAAGTGGGAAGTCATGGATGCGCTCGACTTTCTCAAAGATAATGAGTCATTAGTGGAGAGATTCTTTGCATGTGATGATGATATCAAGCTGGCATGGTTGAAGAGAAAGATGGGAATTATGGATGATTAAGTGGTGGACATTTGACAAGAAAAATTATCTATTATAGTTATTTTTGTAATGTTGAATTGGATGAATAATTTGCATTAGTTGAACCTCAAGTTATTTTTTCTATGTTAAACTTACGGTTAAACTTAAACTTATTATGATTATTTTGTAATGTTTAAATTTTTTGAAAATATTTCTTTGTTTTGTTACTTTTTACTTTGTCTTTTGGATTTTTATGAAAGTATCAGGAATCAATAATGGATTGAAAAGATAGCCTAATTTCAATTGAATAAAAGAAGGCTGTTTAAGTAAAATACAAATGTTAATTCTAATTTCAAGTGTGTTCCAAACACAATTTGGATTTATAAATAACAGAATTGACTTAATATTGTTTTAGATTTCCAAACAAGAGAATTCATTTGTAAATGAATTCCACACATGAATTACTTCCAAACACTATGTTACATAATGTTTGGAAACACTTGTGTTATATAATTCATTTAATTTATAAATGAATTCCATGAGGATTTGTATTTATAAATGAATTCTTTTATTTGGAACTCTAATTTGGAACATATGTGAAATTGAAATTAAGAATTATATTTTACTGAAATACCCCTCATTTATTCTATTGGAATTAGTAAAATTTAAGAATGATAAACAAGCACTTTTGAACTATTTGTAAATTCCACATTTTGAACAAAGATTTGTGTTAGGCTTGAGTAAATCCAAGATTTGCAAAATTTTAAAGTGTTGTTTCCAAACAAAAAAAAAATTAGATTTGCAAATGAATTCCGTAAAATTTTGTAGAATTCATTTGTTCCAAACAATTTATTAGTATGTTTATTATACCTTACATTAGACAGTGATTGGTATGTGAGAATGAGTTGGGAATGAAATATGATTCCCATGTTTGGTATGAATGAATGAACTTGAGAATCCCATTCCTAAGGGAATTCCATTCCCACATATATGAGAATAGTCATTCTAGACCAAATACATGGGAATTGCTCATTCTCATGTGTTTGGGAATAGACTTGACTACTATACCCCTGTTATAAAACATAACTTTTATAAATAATTTATTTTATAATAATAATAATAATAACAAAAAAATATAATAATTATTATAATAAAAATAATAATAATAATAATTATTATGAAAATGAAAATAAAAACAAAAATAAAAATAAAATAATAAAATAATAATAAAAACAAAAACAAAATAGTGATTGAATAATAATAATAATAATAATAATAATAATAATTAAAAAAGTATAATAATAATAATAATAATAATAATAAAATAAAAATAAAAATGATCATAATAATAATAAATAAATAAAATAATATTGATTAAAATAATAATAATAATAATAATAATAATAATAATAATAATAATAAATACTACTAATAATAAAAAAGTAAAATAATAATGACAAAAATAAAAATATTAATAATACCAATAAATAATGATAATAATAATAATAATAATAATAATATTATTATTATTATTATTATTATTATTTATTGTTGTTGTTGTTGTTATTATTATTTATTATTTATTATTTATTATTTTGTTATTATTATTATTATTATTTATTGTTGTTATTATTATTATTATTTATGTCTATATTATTTACTGTTATATTTATATTTATTTTTATTTTTAATACTATAATAATAAAAGAGCAATTCTGTCATATTATACAAGTCATTCAAATTACTACTCTTAATTCTTAGAGCATACCAAACATGTCATTCTCATTCTCAATTTCATTCCATTTCCAGTTTCATTCTATTCCTTGGCTCATTCTATTTCTATCCAAATCTATTCCAATGTATCAATCGCTACCTTATGATATACTTAGTAGCGTTAGAGGATTCATGAAAAATCATATAATTTATAGTGTAATCATGTCTTTGATGGGTTAAATTGATATATAAGCACTATGTAAAGGACTCATGGTTCCTCTCTCCGCTTACCATAACAAACACATTTGTGTAAGTTTGTTTTCCAACAATTGACAAACATAAAAATATATAAAGTAAGGGGAGAGAAAATTAAGTTAGTCATAGGGTGTTTAATTCATGATATACACCATTAAAGATGCGTCTTTATTAACTTTATATACTATTTTGTATATCTCCAAAGTGATTCAAGCTCATTGAGGTATGTTTTATATTTAATTATTTTATGATGTTATAAAACATGAGCTAAAAATCTGATTTTTGTTTTATAGATGTACTAAAAGATCCTAAGTTTAATGGTGTGTTTGGATTGAGGGGGAGGAAGTTTAATAAAGGAGAGGAAGGGAGAGTATCATAAAGGAAATGAGTGGAGGGAGTCAAATCATGTTTGGATTGCATAATTTTATAAAGGAGAGGATCATAAAGAATGATGAGTGTTCTTTGTTTGGATTAGAAAGAAAATAGAAGGGAGGGATCATATAATGACATTTATGTCCTTTTTTATTTTATATTATAAATATCTTTTATTTAGTATAGTTGTAATTAGAAGAAAAATAAAGGATAAAAATATTATTACAATAAATAGTAATTTCCCCTCCCTCCATTTTACTCCAATTTGGAGGGTTCAATAATAAAGGTTATGGAAGGGTTAAACTCATCCCTTCTATATCCCAACCCTTCATTCCCTCCCAAACTAAACAAGAGAGAGAATAAACCCCTCCCTTTACTAACCCTCCCTTCCCCCCCCCATTTTCCCCAATCCAAACACACTGTAAAACTCATTGCTCTATTTGTAAAATTATATCTACATATAAGGCTCAAATAAAAATTATTTAGCCGACAGTGACGAAGGGATGTTAATCCCTGATTTAGTGAGGGTAATAATAGTAAACTTTTATTGTCTTTTAAAAAAAAAATCCCTTACCTGATACAAACCGAGAAAGGCCAACTCCAAATGCAACTTTACTTTTCTTTGTTTGATTGTTTCCACTTTCCACTTCTTTCTCTCACTACAAAGGCACCAACCCAAATACCCAACTATCTAATCCATTAGGATAAATATCTAATTTGGTCTTTTATTTTTAAAGTTTATGTCATTTTAATTATTATATTTTAAAATATATTTTTTTAGTCCTGTATTTTTATCATTTATCTTCATTTAGTCCTTATCTTTCAAAATATACATTTTTAGTCTCGTATATTTACCATTTGTGCTAATTTAGTCCTTATTTTTCAAAATAATAGAGAACTAATGTGGACCATAATGATAAAAATAAGGATTAAGTTGAAACAAATAGTAAAAATACTATATTAAAATGATATATTTTAAAAAATGATAACTAAATTAGAATAAATAATAAAAATACAGAACTAAAAGAATATATTTTAAAAAATAAAGACTAAAATAATACAAACCTTAAATATAAAAGACTAAATTGAATATTTACCCAATCCATTATCTACTCATACCTTCTCAAATCTCAAAGCCGCACATGCACTGCTTCAAATCGGATTCTTATTTTATTCTTTTTGAGATAAATATTTGTTAATGGTCTCATATCTTCTCAAAGCAAGTATGTCTTCGTTATTTTAATGTTTTGAATTATTTTGTTAGGGTTGAGATAAATATAATAAAAATTAATAAAATCAACCTACATCAATAATATAATAAAAATAACTAGTTACTGCTTAGATTAATAATAAAATAAAATAAATTTAAATATAAAAAATATATATAAGTATCGAATTGTGATAACAACCTACATAAAAATATAATAAAACAAAATTTTGAACACATAAATACATACACATGTCATTCTCCAATTTTTTTACATTTATCATATATGATAGATGAGATGAAAATACAAAATAAATCAAAAAT
The DNA here is from genome assembly GCA_037974665.1 of Ehretia macrophylla. Classification (NCBI taxonomy): domain Eukaryota; kingdom Viridiplantae; phylum Streptophyta; class Magnoliopsida; order Boraginales; family Ehretiaceae; genus Ehretia; species Ehretia macrophylla. The sequence goes on from CM075764.1 coordinate 69,532,286, forward strand.
AAGGGATCCAAACAAAAAAAAAAAAACACAAAAGTGCTTAGAAAAAAATAAGTAAAAGATATTAGCATATACCTTAGATGCATATAAGTTGAAGATTTGAAGAGAGATATGGATGATATATATTTAAATAAAAAAAAAAATCAATATGAATAGTGTTTTTGTGTAACTTAGGGTATCTCTAATGGCAAGAAAAATAATGCACTATTCATAAAAATTTTATATTTTTGATAATTTTTAGAGACCCGGGTCTCTATTTTAACTCAAATCTCTAATGGGACCTACTACTTTTTAGAGATTTGAGTTAAAATAGAGACCCAATTTATTTTTTTGGCAACAAATTTAGAGACTCAAAAAGTGATTGGGTCTCTATTTTAGTTTAAATCTCTAAAAAGTGGTGGGCCCCATTGGAAATTTGAGTTAAAATAGAGACTCGAGTCTTAAAAATTTACCAAAATTAATAAATTTTTGTGAATAGTACAAACCATTAGAGATACCCTAAGAGAGTAGAGTCATACCAAAAGTTTGTCACTTTTTTTACTCATCGAGAAACCGCAATTTTGGCCATCTCTAGGAAGAAGGATGCGGCTGAAGTTGTAAGAATGAAAAGGAAAGAGCAAAAAGTTATTTTAGGGTTAAAGATAAAAGTCATTGTTAATTTTATATTTTTTTAGTTGTTAAATTGTAAATTGATATCTTTTGGACTTAGGTCAAATATTTTACTAAAATGTAGTTCATGTATGTGTGTGTATATATATATATATAGATATTTAAATAAATTAATAATCGAGTTTTGAGTTTTAATTTTTTTAAAGTTTGAAACCAAAATCTATCAGTCTATTTGACGATTATCTCTTATAAAAATCAAATTCTGACGGATACTTTATCAGTTTTCACTATCAAATTTTTATCAGATAGTTACTCATTAATTTTGAATTTAAACTTTATCCGTTGTCATCTCTACTTAAGAATATTTTAAAAATTTTATTGAATTAGTTAGGGGTATATTAGGCTTTTCACATGAACAATAGCAATTTCCATCCGACTTTAACGTTGCAATTGACGAAAGGACCAATTGCCCCACATTTTGGTAACATTGAGGACTATTTATGTTACTTTTAAAATAATGCGGATTAAAATAAAAGTTCGAGTAAATAATGAGGGTTAAGTTAAATCTGACTTAAAAGGAAAAACCACTTGAAAATGCGTGGCAGTAAAGATTGAAGCAGTGAGAAACAAGTTTCGGCATTTGCTTGTTTTGACAGCAAAAAGCAAAACTAACAACCGCTCAGCATTCTTCAACACAAAACGTATAACAATAATAATAATATTCCACCTCGCTTTGTTAAATCCCTAGTGGCATTTGATTCCCAAATTTCATATTCAAAACCCTTCTCGTGAACTCACATTCTCTCTCTCACACACACACACACACATATATATAGATATATATATATATATATATATCTATATATATATATGGCGATAATAGGCGACGCGCTGCGGCAAGCGTTCATGCCGAAGCGCGAGTACGAGAGCCTCCAAGAGGAGGACAAGGCGTGGCACCGCCTCCAACGCCCGCTTATACTTTCTTTACTAACCCTAATTTCACTTGCCATTGTCATTTCGACTCTCATCAGCTTGAAAATTGTGTTTCCTAACGATGACCTAAAGCGGCCCTTCTGTGGGGACGTTAGGATTCAGCCGCTCTCGATTAATTTCACGGCCGCTGCTGGTGGCAGTGGTGGTGGTGGTGGTGGTGGTGGTGGTAGAGATTCGGATCTTTTTCCGGGGGCGTTTTATCTTACGGATAAGGAGACTGTTGATTATTATTGGATGGTTGTGTTTATGCCTTCCGCTTTGGTATTCTTGGTCTCCGTGGTCTACTTAGTTGCAGGTGTATATATATGCGTATACTTATGTGTGTGTGTGCGCGTGGATTTGCTTATCGATAAATGGTGTTTGTGTATGTATGTATATATATTTGTACATTGGAATATTTTGATGGAATGTAGTTAAGAGGAATGAGGAAGGTCGTGCTTGTTACGATGGTCAATTATCCACTTGTTAATGCTTGTTTGTAAGGAGGTTCAAGTGTCTTTGTTGTTTGCGGGAGTCTTGTGCACTGAGTACGACCGTTGTGTAGGACTTGGTAGTTAATTAGGAATGAGGGAGGTATAAAAAATCTTTGCACTAAAATTTGTGGTTATGATTGTCACACAAGATCGCGAAATCTTGGCGATCTTCTCTATCTAACAAATGGGGGGTTTCCTTTAAACTTGTCCATCCTGCACTGAGTATATGCTTCAACAAAAATCACACAAGGGTAGATTAGAAACCTCTGGTAAAATGTCCGGCTGAAAATATATGTATGTATAAAAAGGTCGTAGGCAGTGCACAAGGCTCTTGCAAATAATAGGGTTTAGGGGTAAAGTAGATAGAGGGTTTGGGGGAAGAATAGACGTATGCAGCCTTACCCTGTTGTGCAGTGACAAGATTTGGACCCGAGAATAAGTATTCAACAAGTAACATTTGGCCATCGCGCCAAGCACGACCTTCAATGGCCTTCAATGACCTTCAATTTGTGTGCATATGTAATTACCTCATGTATATATTTCTGCACATGTATCTGAAAGGAGAAGATTAATTTATTTATTTATGGAATTAATTCTCTAGTTGTACCTGATTTATATCATATTCTGTTGGTAAATTCTCACATTTTGTCTGACATTTATTACTATTGAAGTAGCTATTAATGGGTATTATGTTAACTTAGTGCACCTTAATGTGGGGAGACATAGTAATTAGTAGGCTTGTATAATGCTGAATAATTCTGTTCTTATCAAACATATCTGCGCATGCTGACACACAGGCGTGTGCTGAGGCACAATCTTATGTCATGGTGGCATTAATTAGGGTTTTTCTTTCTTCCTATTGTATTAAGATAAAGAATTGCATTTTCTATAGGTGTTGAAATGCATTTGTAGTAGTAGTAGGCTGCTCCATTTGCTCAGTGAAAGACATTACAAGTGGCCTCCAACATGGGAACAACTCTTTGTACTACAGAAGTGTAGGACAACAATTAGTCAATGAAACATAGGACATCAACGGGTGAATTAAATGGGAGTATATTGAGCACTAACCAGGGATGGTTTTATGTTAAATGGCATTTGAAAAGGAGGATTTGGATGCATCAAATTCTCTTTTAAGAATAATATAACTTTTTTTTTTGGTATTGGATTTTATTAGATCTATAGAGAAGGAAATTGGGGAGCATTTGATTGACCATTCTAATTTGCTGTCCGCCACTAATAGAGTTTAATGAGCTGCAACAGCTTACCTTCTATAGAGTTACTGTTGAGTTCGTGAGTTATTTGCAGATCAGATGGTGTCCCAATCTATTGCTTACTAGTCATTTGGCAATTGCAGCTGCAACTCAAAAGTAAAAATAATGTAGTTATTAAAACCTGTAGAGCTCTGACAAATACCTGTTGTGAACATGGGAAATAACTTTCCTGCTCATAGGCTGGAATGATATACATTGAACACTCCATATTATTAATGTAGTTAGTTAAACTTGTATAGATTTTTGAGGCAATTGATGTCATAAAGTTGCAACAACTAAAACTCTTGCTACACCAAGGATTATCAGTAATAGGGGAAGAGCTGGTTGGTAGTAGAAGGTAAGTTAACTTTTATGGGCAATTATATAAGTCCATTCTAAATTAAACTACGTTTCCTGCAGAAAGCTTCTCTCTTACCTAAGCTTAAGTAACCACCCCCAACGAAAAAACACAGAAGAAAAACAGAGAACAACAAAAAGATAAGAAAGCTTACTAAATGTTCTTTTCTATGTGGTAGGAACCCTGGAAGTTCTATTAATGCTTAACAATTTTCTTTTCACTATCAATAGTTCCTTGTCATGCTTAGAATAGCTATCATAGGAATCCTACATGCTGGATGGTATTGCTGGCTAAGCAGTCTCCTCCCTTTCCTTCACTGGCTCTAAGCGGCAATCATGTACGTACTCTTTTGGGAGATATGATTAGCGGTTTAAATCTGCAGTTTTCAATCAGATTTAATCCTCTAGGAGCAGTTATGATCTGTACCAACCAACCAACCAACCATGTCACACGGTGTTTCTCTTAACTGTTTTGTGTTGTTGCTGTATATTGATTTTAGTCCCTCTCTTCATTTGTCTAGTAATTTCTTTTTTTGGTCAGTCATTTATCTAGTAATTGAGAATGACAATTTTGTCGCAGGAATTGTTGTAGCCTATAATGCTCCAGCTAGACATGGATGCTTGAAGGTGGTTGAGAATAACTATTGCGCTTCCAGAAGGGGTATGATTTCTGACTCTTTCCTTTGACTTGGTATCTATGAGGCTGATACAAGTATATATAAATGAGCTGTTATATAGGGGACATTGTAGAACTATTACTTTATTATCATTATCTGAATTGTAGCATCAGAGTTCTTATATATTTATTAGTTCCCATATTAAAGTGCTCCCATTCAAGTGCCATAAAGGCATTAGAATGGCAGTAGAATAGCAGATCTAGGTAAAAGCACATGAACATAGATGTTGCAGTGCCCGCACCGCACTTATCTACTCAAAACGGGAATTGCGTGGCATGAAAGGGGAACACATTTATATGTAAATGTACTTAAGAAGGAATTTGTTGTGCTGTGAGAAGCTGGGATTCACTGTGTGTCATATGTGGTGTAAGTTAAAGTTTAAAGATATCAATTTGCACTTGTTTGAATTTGGTAGTATGAGAATAGGTACCTTCATGATTTTTGTAAACTAGTGCATTTGGTAGGGGAATTGAGTCTTATGCTGAAGCCAGGATATGCCTATCACTTATTTTGTGTTAATGTCTTAATTGCATACAATTTTCGCACAAACATTTCCACAAAGCTGAGAAGTTAAAGAGAAGTTAAGTCCTTTCAAAATTTATGGTAGAAAAAAATATAAAATTCTAAAATTTCTGTTGTGTTATCAGTCACAAATTCGGTGCAGTTTCCATTGACAAAGTTTTTTTGTATAAATAGGAGAATGGAGAATGTGAAGAGGAGAGATTTGCTACTTCGCCATAAATGAACTGTAAGTTTTAGGCCCCAGGTGACATAGGGATTAGGTCATAAGTAATGGTGTTAGAGAACCTTGATAATCTGATTTTGGAGAATCAAAAGGATTAATGAGTGTTAAATATGAGAAATAGTCTATAATTCCTATCAGTGTTTGCATTCATTGCTATATTCATGTAACGTCATTTTGTCAAGCTGGAAAAAGGATACCTTGTCTTCAGGAAAGACAAGGAGCTAGTATGTTTGAGGAGTTCATTGACGATTATTTAAAGAAGAAAATAGGCAATTAGTTGATGTATTAGTCTGATCACTGATGAAATATATCATTGGCGGAGGATGGACGCATTCTTTATAAATGAATTTGAGGAAAGGAAGGGAAAAACCAAGGTGTTCTAATTCAATGAAAGGTTCCTGAAATCTATTTTTATTATGCTCAAAATCACAATTAGACAGGTTAAATGTTAGACCTTTAAGAGGTTGAAATAAGGCCTAATTAAAGTTTTTTTTTTTTTCCCCCCAATTGGCATTAATCATGTTACGGAAGGGGTAAAAAGACAACTGTATGATGGGTGTGGTGTGTGTGTATTTGCTGTCAACTATACATTCTCTCTCTCTCTCATATATATATATATGGGGAGTGAAGGTGTTAGTTTAAACTGAGAAAGGAGCATTTGCATTTTATGTTTGAGAGGACAGTCATACTAAAGAATTTGAGATTGAGAGAGAAAATATCTGAAACTGAATTGTATTTTCTTGAAATGAATTCTGTTACAGTTACATCTATTTATAGTTTTCAGCTGCTAGCTTGTACTGAAAATATCTAATGAGCTAATGCTTAGCTGTCAGGTTAGTGGTTTAACTAACCTGATCAGTCTGTTACATTCCTAACTGCCTTAGTATGGGTTACACAAGAAGTTTATAATTCTAGAACTAGTTAGCTGAGCTACTGTCCTCATCACATACATTGAACCAGCTTAGTCATATTTAGTTGGAAATAAATCTCCACTTTTGGAGGGAAATGCTTCTTGATTACCAGATATAGGAATTTAGGAGAACAAATAGAAGAAAATCCATTATGACCTACTTTGCTGGTGCTTTGCAATCATTAGAAGTGGGTCAAGTTGAGAGTACATTTACTAAAATTACTAGTAAACAAGCTATTAAAGTGTCAAAATGATCCAAAGAAGAGGAAATATAAGGATAATGCAAGGAATGGGCATCCTAAATGGAATGCTGATTGTGTGGTGGGTGAAACATTAGAAATACTATTTTTTATTTATTTTTTATTGTGTGGCTGCATGTCTGTGCCTTGTGTTACAAAAAAGAAGCAACATTTTCCATAATGTATTCTCATTTTATATCCTTCATAGTCTTTCATTCTCATTTACAGGTGGAGTACGCTGCCTATCAATTCTGAATGTTGTATTTGCAATTATTTTTGGTCTTCTTGCATTATTTCTTGGTTCCACTCTTCTTACGTTAGGGAGCAGATGCTCTGTTCCATTGTTTTGGTGTTATGAGATTGCATCATGGGGCCTGGTTGTTCTATATGGAGTTACAGCCTTCTTTCTAAGAAGAAAAGCTGCTGTAATTCTTGATGAAAGTGACTTTGCTGGGAGGAATCTTGGGGTAGAAATGCTTGAAGCAACCCCTCTGGAATTCTCACCAGATTTGGAGAGGCGTGTCAGTGAAGGTTTCAAGGCTTGGATGGGTCCATCATTCCTATCCTCTGATGAGGATGAAGAACCTGACAATTATCAGGAAGTACAAAATGTATCCCGGACTAATTCTAGCCGGCAGAGAGTATCTGGTGATTTTTGACAACTAATTCTCTCCCTGATGGATCTCCAGCAATCTTGGCAGCATCTGTGTTGACTGAACTTGGAGTTAGATCATGATTGGTAGAAGTGGTCAGTTTTCAATGTTTGTTTGGCAAATACATTTACACGGATGATGGGACAAATGCTATCGGTGCAACAAGAATGTTAATGTTGAAGAAGTGTTTGGGTAAGATTCGAATTCTGTACAAAGTTTAGTAGAGGTTTCTCTTATTCTTTTCTAAAAGGAAGCGTGAAGAGGGGAAGTGAAGCATCTTGTGCTCCTGTGACCAGCTTTTGTACTTAATACTGTTATCAACTGATGACTTTGTAAAATTAGTGTAGCTTGGCTTATGCTTCTGCTTCTCGAATTTCCTTGCTAGAAATCTAGATTGCATTTTGAATTTCAAAACACCTTCACCCTCCCCCTGCCCCCATTCTCTCCTTCCCCCTGCCCAAACAGAAGAACACTTGGTGCTGATAAGTGCGACTCTAACTTAGTTGGTTTAGATGCGTCAGCAATTATGTCTTTCTGGAGTATGTCCTTGCGATACACATTCAACTTGTTGCCCCGGCAAGTCATAGACAGATGTATGTTTATGCATCATGATGGCTGTTAGATTTATATTAGTACTTTGCAGACGTTCTTATCAGTTACAGATAGTTATTTGCGTGGACATTTACTTATTAAAGTGTCTTTGAGATGCGTTACATCAGCATATGACGGGAAAATGTTTTCTCGGTGGTGGTTTGTTGACGTTGTTTTGAGAAAGGTATGCAAGTCAATCTTGGAATCATGTTATAGTGGAGTCAGGCTATTCTTGCCCAGAAACTGTAGTGCCAGAACTGTGACATGTATGCCATCTGTGGCGTAAGTATCACTGTGTTTTGCTCTCTCTGCAGTTCATAATAATGAATTAGAAAGGTCTGACTTTTGAATAACCAGTGAATTTTTTAGAGCTATAGTTTGTAGCTCATTCTAAGTTGATAGTTTGCTTGCAGATTGTTTCTCTATTTGCAGATTCTGAGTGTGATAAAAAGATGTCCATATGAAGTAGATATTTTCATCTTTTTCTTGTCATGTTTTGGGTTGTCAAGCAATGTAACCTGATCATGCTTGGCTGTTTTGGAAGTGAACCATGTGTGTTTGGTGACTGAATTGTCAAGTTGATTGCTTGATAGAGGACCATGGCTATGGCTATCAAGTTGTCAACTAAAAACGAATGATTTTATGATTCTCTGTTTGAATTGAAGAAGAGAGAAATGTTAGACGGAAGAAGAAAGAAATGTTAGACAGAAATCCCTTGATTTTGCTTATGCTCTTATGCAGTAAAGAAAGCGAGGTTGGCTAAGAATCCATTTGAAGTAACGTAATAGGATCTGAGTCAACAATCGTGACTCAAGCACATAGTCCTAGCTCTTAGTTTGTGCCAGTCGGAATTCAAAGAATCATAATTTCGAATTAAAAGTTATTTAAAAACTTTTTTCCATATTTGTTGTTATGTTAAGGATATATTTAAAATTAGATAAAAGTATTTTGGATGTGTAGAATTTTTCACTTATAACGTTTATTTTCTTTCATAAAACCCTAAATTTGGAGAATTCGAAAGTCTTCTCATTAAAAAGTTATGGAAGGACCCTTTAATTCCTATATTTGCTTTTAGTCTTCTCGTCAAAAAGAATTTTTGAGGCACAGAAAAGTATGCAACAACATAAAGGTAAGAGTAATATTTTCTTTATAGTATATTTGGTTATTTACTCTGAACCATGTTTTTAAAAACTGTGTTTTTAAAAATCATGTTATAAATTATGTATTACGAAAAATGTTACATATTCTCCCCTATCGTCTATTTTAACGTTGAATGTAATACATACACGTGTGATGCAAATATGACATTTATCAAACTAGAAAACATATGGAGAAAGATAAAAATACTCTATTTCTCAAGCATATCATAAAATAAACAATGTTGTATAACTTCCTTTGATATTAAAAAGAGTTGCAAATGCCCATTTCTAATATTCAAAATTCAAAAGGTTGCAAATAACACTTCCGACTGATTTATTTTCATAGGAAACTCAACAACAGGCCACAACAAACTTTTTGTTTAATACCATTCATTATGCATGAACTTAAGAATGAGAGTTTGCTGCAATGAACAATAAAAAATACACTTTCACTTTGAAATAGACAAAAAAAAAAAAAAGCCAAAAAATAAAGAAATCAGAAAATTGACAAACTCATTTCGTGATTAAACAACTATCATACCTTTACTTTGAATAACATTCTTCTACAAGCATAATACACATTCAAATTGAAGCGGGATTAAACTTTTCCAAGTGTTTTCTTTGGGTTTCTCTCTCTATGGTTTTAAAAAGGGGGAGTTTAGACTTTGGTAAAGTTTTGCAAATAGTGAAAATGTTAGAAGTTCAAACAAGGGCAATTTCTTCTTTTAATAACACTAACTAACGGAGTTAAACAAAACTTTACTTTGGGGTGTGTGTGCAACATTTTTAATAACATAGAGTTTATAACACGACTTTTAAAAACACAAGATTTATTATGCAACTTTATGAAAACACAGGAGGATATAGTGTATTTTACTCTATTGTTATTAAGTCATCGAATAATAAATACTAAGTCAAACTTGAATCCTAAATTAAAACTACGAGGGAGTAGAATTTGATCAAAATTAGATATATTATATCAACTATGAAATGAAGTAGAAATCAGGTCAGAATAATTGTATTTGCAATGCTATAAAATCAATAAATCGACGCATATGACTCGAACCTCTTAAAACTCACAAGTAGCTTCAATCAATTGGGAGTGTTACTACTTTTATATGTGACAACTGTTGATAGTTACATGTTATATTTCACACAAAGGCCAAACAAGATTGGACCTATGACTTTTGTCAGTTTAACTTGATTTCTCTTTTACTATAGCATAGGCTGATAGGCCTTTGATGCACAAGATCCCGGAATCGGCTTGGCAAACTAGCCTAATGAAAAGAAGGCAGAGCTTTCACAAGATTGAACCTCATTTGTTCAACCGAAATTTCTTCTATTCCTTCGTCATCCTTGGTTATTTTTGCATAATAAAGTCGGTCGGTAGGTAGGTCACCTTCTAATCAATCTGAGCTAGTGGCCAGAGTTTAACAAATCTGGACATGTTCTCAACCCAACAAGACAAATGCCCATTTCCTGGGGCACAATCATTGACTATTTCTTATCTCTAGGCTAAGTATACACAAACATAAACTAAACATTTCCGATCGAACTTTGATTCCAATGTCAGTGGAATCAAAATTTGCAGAAGCCTGTTCCAAGTCCATATTCATATAACAAATATGCATTGCATGAAAATTTCATTTGATAGTGGTCAACTAGTGAAAATGGTGCTTGGGGGCAAGTTTGTTGAACATTTCCGATCTTCTTGTGTTTGGCGCAATCAAATGATCACTTGTTCAATACCTGAATTCGTCATGGTCATGCTTGAAGTGATTGTCAAGTGCTCAATTGGTGAGTTTGTGGTATCATGTTCCAAGTCTTAAAGTAGCCTATAGGCGGAGCTAGGAATTTAATATTGAGGAAGTCAAAATTTAATTAAAAAGATTGACGATATTAAACATTTTAGAATTGAATAAGAGTACAGTTCTTTAATAAAAATTTAGAACTCAAACATAGACCATTGTTGATGAATTATGAGATAGTACCAATAAAGAATATTATTTTACAAAATAACAAAAGATTATGTAAAATAAAGTTTATCAATTCAGTTAATGAAATGGGGCTCGTCTCCCCTTCACGGAATAAAATTCACAATTATCAAATCAACGTGAAAACCTTTAGCAATTTCTTTCCTGATATAGATAATCAAGCTATTTTTGAGAAAATCATCCTCCATCCAATTGCAACACCTTGTTTTGATAATTTTCATAATAGAAAAGGTTCGTTCTATAGTTGCTATTGAGACATAACAAGTTAAATCAATTGTATCAATCTATCAACTAAAGGATAAGATTTTGAATTTTCAGTTTCCACCAATCTCTTTTTAGAGCTACTATGTTAGACAAATTTTTTAGGTTAGGAAGATTAAGCATATCAAGCTCATAATGTTGTAATTGATAATGTAAATGAATCATCTCATGATCTTAGAAGTAGAGGATATATCATTAATTGCAAAATGACTTAAAAGTATCTCTAGGATCCAAAGTTGTGCTAAGAGTAAGAAGTTCAATTGTTGACTCACTAAATCTATTGTTTAGCTGTTGTAATTGTTAATCTATAACACTTATAAATATGTCTACCCAGTAATGATACTCCACTAATACAATGTCTTTTTCACTACAAGATCGAACTATGTCAGAATAAGAAGCAATTATATCAGCCAGGACTTGTATATTTTAATGCAAACAAAATGATGTCACATTCTCTATGAGAGTTCCCTAACCAAGATCTCTTAACTTTTGCATTAATAATTTTTGTACTCAAAACGATATCCATAGAATTTAATGTTAAACATTTGGCTTTATTTGTTATTTTCATGACTGGTTCTTTAGATCCAGCTAACGTGAAGTGATAAGTTGGTTATTATGTTGAGAGTATGTAGATCTTGACCTTATCTTGCAATTGAGCTCAAAAGTAAGGCCAATTGATGAGGGTAAAGTTAACATCGCTCAATCAGGCAAGACACATGAACATTTAACCCACATCATCTACCTTGTGTGAATCCCCTAATTCTAAAAACGTAATGCCCTGCTATAATGATTCCTTACTGGTTGAGCAATCACCCTCATCCTGATTTAACCTCATGAATGCATTATATAAACCAACATTTCACAACCTAAAGACAAATTTTGGGCTCCTATATGACTACTAAGCTAAGCTTCACAAAAGCCCAATAAAACACTCTTATTGGCTTGAGCATTAGGTGTCCACCCTAGAAAAGACTTAGGGGCCACTTATTTTCCCTTTCTTGTAGAGAACCTTTCCTTTTAGATCTCAACCATTCGTAAACAAACTCTTACCATGATAGATTAGAATAAGATACTATCTAAACTAAATACCAACCGCATTCACAAAACCAAAATTGCATCAATCATCTTGTTTTTCTTCTTATTCTCTCACTCCTTCCCTATCTCTAACCACAACCCAAAATAAGAATCACTTCTCCTTTCTTGTGTACAATATTGGGTTAATAGCGCAATTAGTCTCCAACATTGGCACATTTTTCAATCTAGCCCCAATGCTGTAAAAAGTTAAAATAAGTTCCCAATGTTTTTCTAATGTGGTCAAAATAGCCTTCCTTGTTAAATATTTAACAAAAAAATCGTTAAATGATTTAATTACCCTTAAAAAATTATTAAATTGCCATTTACCCATTCTACAACACGCACTGCATTAGGTCCACTCTCGCCCCTTACCCTAACCCTTCCTAACCTACCCGTCAACCCCTTCACCTCTACCCCCATCATATCTTATTAATATTTGCACCAAACATTGGGGACTAATTGAGTGACTTTTGCAAACATTTGGGACTGATTGAGTGACTTTTGCAAACATTTGGGACTGATTGAGTGACTTTTGCAAACAATGGGGACTAATTGAGTGACTTTTGCAAACAATGGGGACTAATTGTGGGACTTTTGCAAATAATGGGGACTAATCAAATGACTTGGGAAACAATAGGGACTATTGGTAAAACTTTTACAAACAATAGGGACTATTTTTCAAAAATTTGTAAACAATAGGGATTATTTGTAAGATTTGCCCAAATTTTTAAAACAAAGTTTTAAAATATAGGGATATAAAAGGAATACCAACATTAAAAATACATTTACAAATTTTAGAATTAAGTTAATATTATTTTCTAATTCCAAATAAAAAAAATTATTTTTAAATACAAATCATTACAAAATTCATTTATAAATCAAATAAACTATAAACCACAAATATTTCAAATACTTTGTTAACCTCCCAAAATCACAAAATAAAATAAAACAAGTCAAAGTCTTGAGACACGTGCCCATCATGATGAGCTCACCCCGCAAGCAACAACAATGGACCTCCTCGATGTACGTGCCACACAAATCAAAATCTCCCACACCGTCAGACCATCTAGAATACAATAATAATAAAATAAATAAAATCCTTATCAAAAACCATCCTCATCACCTCACTTGCAAATCCCAATGTGTCATAAACAAGACAGTGACAGTTAATATTTTGACCCCACAACATGCCACGTCATCCGATAACAATTCTCACTTTTCCATCACTCGCCGCGTCACCTTAGCTTTCCCCTTCCTTCATCCCTCCCGTTGATTAATAAAAAGCGAAGCTGAAGCGCTTGCGTGTCGTGAAAAAAGAAAAGAAAAAAGAATATATATTTAGAAAGCGCAGTTTAGTAAAGGAACATATACTTGAGCTAAAATGCACCCCGCTGATCGCAGATTAAACGCTTTGGTTAGACACCTTGACGGTGCATCAACCGCCATGGACTCTCACAATCCCAACTCCATTTCCGCTTCACCCACTTCGGGCCCGGGCTCTTCCGGCTCTGTTTTCTCTCACGTTGTTCGGGCTCCCGAAGACCCCATTCTCGGGGTACTTACTTTTTTTTTTTTCTCCTCTCTCTCTCTACACACACACAGTCAGATCACACATACACACGTATATAGATATATGATTAATGTTTTGAGGGTATAGGAAAAGATTGTTTTTTTTATGAAAAGTAATTAGTGGGTATTTGATATTTTGATTGATTATGATGTATAGTGAAATCAAAAGTTGAAATTATGATGTAAAAGTTTGATGCTTTTAGGCTTTATTTCTTAGTCATTATGTCGTAAATTTAAGAAGGATTGTTTGCATAATGGTAAAGTTGTCATCGCGTAATCGAAATCACGGGGTTCAAGTTGAATGATACTGCATGCGAATCTCACCTTGCCTTTAAGTAGAAGATATAACTGGGTGCAAAATGGACTGTTATGAATATTTGATGGGTGGTGTTTTGTTGATATAGTTGTAATCTCTTCTCTTGTTTTTAAATTTTCATAAATTTTTTTTTTCTCATAGAAAGCAAAAGATTGAAACTTTGTTGTGTTAGTAGTATTTTTCCTATCGAATCTTTATGTAGCTTAGTTGTTCTATTTCATAGGATTGCCAGTTTTAGTGTTTTTTGTAGCTATATAATTTTTTTATTATTGCGTTGTTCAAAGTAATTTTTCTAAATCTTACTTTGAAAGCTATAGTAGTGAATTTTTTGGTGCCATTTGATGTGTAGGTTACAGTGGCATATAACAAAGATCCAAGCCCTATCAAGTTGAATTTGGGCGTTGGAGCTTATCGAACTGAGGTTAGTTTTTCAATATTTTGCTTTTTCTTTTAGTCTTATTTATGTCGGGACAATTTTCTTGTCATCTTTTGTAGTTATGAGAAAAATGAAATTCAATATTATAATGGATTTGTTCCTGTAATTGGGGTATATTATTTTAGAATTATAGATTCACTGATACCATTTTAAGCCTCAACATGCTTAAAGGAGATGCCTGTGCCTATATCTAATTGGGTTCAAGCCATTCTAGTTTTGATGGGATATTTTACGCTTTAATATGGAAAAAAAGGTTAAGGGCCAGTTTAGTATCGGAAAACTATTTTGCTGGATAATTGAACCTAGCTTATTAGAATGATAGAAAGTGGACGGTAGATTTTAGAAATCAGAACTCGGAGATCATAAGTTTCAAATAGAGGGGGAAGCTCACAATGGAAAAAGTCTTTATTCTGTAGAACTCTCTTCTATTATATCGAGCAGTGTAGTGCACTAGAAGGCATCCCTTCCATTGTCACAATTCATTTGTGTAAACGGAAATCCAAAAATTAATTTCACAGCTCAACAAGCCCCAAGATTCTTGAAAAATGTAGAACGCAATTTACCCATGTTTGTTTTCTGCAAGTTATATCATATGCCATCCGATTTCATAAGATACTATAAATCTACCTTTGGCTTTTTCCTCTGCCAATAATTGTGTTGAGCATTTCTCTGTTGGAGGATTTAATTGTGAGGATTAGATGCCTAACCTCCAAAACAATATGGAACATTGGCTAGGATCGACAGTATATATCTTTAGCATTGAGTGAACTCAGTTTTAGTTTTACTCTTAGAAACTTGTAGGGTGATTATTGGCATTTTATAAACAAAGAGAGGCAAACTTTCACTGGTTCAAACCATTAGGATGAAATGCTTTTACCGTAAATTTCTTACACTCTGCTTTGCTTCATGTACTTTCTAGTTCTCATAAGAAAAGTATGGTTAGGTAGGGCTGAATCGCTTTACGACATTGTTTTTGCAAACTATGCAAGCTAGAGCTGCTCAATGATAGGTTTTTGGTGTCATTTCTGATGTTAATTTTGGGGGCGTAACAGGAAGGGAAACCTCTTGTTCTGAATGTCGTAAGGAAGGCAGAGCAGATGCTAACTAATGACGGGTAATTTTGTTATATGTTTTCTGGAAATAAAAAATATAGATTATGTGAAAGGGGAATTAATCTCTTACTGGTGCGCAGCTCCCGAGTGAAGGAATACCTGCCCATTGTGGGACTTGCAGACTTCAATAAACTCAGTGCCAAACTCATATTTGGTGCTGACAGGTATAGCATTCTTATGCTCTATAGGAATTATAGATCACGTTTATAAGTAGCACGTCACGTAAAGTTTTCGTGGATAGGAGCATCTCATAAGAATTTGTTTCTTTTTGGAACACCTTGAAGGCAATAAAATATTAAACTATCTGCAGCACAAAAGAAAGTAAAATGAAATATCTGCTGTGGAAACACTGAGCTCTCTCATACAGAAACTCTGAGGTGACTTCAGAGATTGATATTTCATGTCTTCCTTTAAGTGAAACATCTCTGATCTTTTGGCGTAGCTGAAAATGTGTATAAATGCCGCATCATTATCACTCAGCTACATTTTCCCTTTTAACTCATTCTAGGAAGTGAAAATATCATATGAAAATGATCATGATCTAAAGCGTTAGTGCTAATACTTGCTTCCTGTCTGTTTACCATATTGATTTCAAGTTTTTGTCCTCTGTTCGAATGTGTTGTCAATCAACATGGTCTACGGAAATAACAAATCATAACATCTGAACTTGTATAGAAAAAGAGAATTAAAGAATTGCTTGCTGCTCTCATTGTATTCTGTTCACTGAGTTTTCAGTGGATAAATTAACCCAAGATGTGAAATACAATAAAGGGCTTCAAGCCAAACCAAAACCTTACAAGACTAAGTGGAAACACAGTTAATGGCTTACTAATGGTAAATATATACATTGGATGCTGTTAACTTCTCTAGTTTTCAGCTTTTGTTATCCATTTTGGTTTTGTGATTTCTTAATCATTTTAGTTTGTCCCAGTGTCGGACACGGGTCAAATATTGTCTTGTTCCAGATCCTTGAGTTTTTCCAATTAGATCATGATTTCATGATAATTTTTCTCAAAGTAGAAGAAGACAAAGTTAGTTAAAGTATCAAAAATGAAATTATGAAAGTTTTATCAAAAGTACTTTGACTTTTTAACTTTTGAGCTCCAGCTACCTTAATGACATGGTGAGGTGTACACTGGAGTCTCTGATTCATGACAAAGTTTGACTTATCCCCTAAACAAATGAAAGAAAAGAAAAATAAAAAATGAAAAGAGTAAGAAGATGGCTGTTTTGTCTTTCAGAAAAGGAAAATAAAAACAATTTTTAAAATGAACACAAAAATTCATGTTAAACTCTGATGTGCAGTTAAAATGTTTCAGTCTGAAAGGGTTGATCTTGTGCAAAGTGAATCCAAATCTGAAGTCAGTTCCTGCATGTTTTGTTTGGTCAACAACAGCATCATCTTTGTTTTTTCTAAATTTTACTTGGTAAGCTATCTTTGGCTTGGTCTTATACAATTCTTCTTATTTTTTTCTCGGGAATAGTCCTGCTATTCGAGAAAACAGGTTGACAACTGTTCAGTGCTTGTCTGGTACGGGCTCCTTGAGGGTTGGAGCTGAGCTTCTAGCTCGACATTACCATCAAGTAAAGTGCTACTTAAGCTACTTCCTACAAACACACACATGAAGATATATATGCACACACTTTCTCTCTCCCCTCTCCCCACTTCCCTAATCCCCCGGCCCCTCTCTCCTCCTTATATGTATCTCTGTGTTGAGCAGGGTATGCTTGCGTGGATTTATATCTGTGGTGTATCTGCCATGTTTTTAAAGTGTCCCCTTAATCTTTGTATACTTACTTTGCAGCGCGTCATATACATCCCACAACCTACTTGGGGAAACCACCCAAAAGTGTTCACTCTAGCAGGCTTATCAGTAAAAACTTACCGTTATTATGATCCAGAAACTCGTGGGCTCAATTTCCAAGGTTTGAGTTTTTTTATAACTATATACTTGAACAAAACTCATTGTGACTTTTACGTAGAGTAATTTACCCGGTAACTGAAAATCGATTCCGTTCACTATTAAGAACAATGATAATTGGATGTTGCCTCATAATACTGTGTCCTTAAAGTTATCTCATCAATTTTCTTTACAGGTGCAGAAATGAAATCTCGAAACAATTTTTTTTGGTTAAATTGTAGTCTTTTACAGTTCTATGACTTGCTCTTCCAGATAGTCATCCCAGCTAAACTACTATTATGACTCTCTTTCTCTCTCTCTGTTGAAACCTTGTTTTCTCTTTGTCATTGACAACTGATCCTCCAGGCTTTCTGTGCTGTCCACTTTCCTAACTTGAAAATGGTACATTTGATTAGTCTAGAACCCACTACTAAGGTTCGGGTACTACACTTAATATGCATTTGTTTTAGTTTTAAGTAGTGATGCACTTTAGAAGATGACCTGGAAAAGAATTTCATAGCAGGCATTCTTTGTGATAGGTGTTTATGTATGCCTAAAGAGAACGAGTATAACTCTGCCTCTCTGTTGTGCAAAATGTATATACATGTCTCCTAATTTTGTCACCATATTTCGTTTCTGATGTTTTCTTTCTTGTAAATGACAGGATTGTTAGAAGACCTTGGATCTGCTCCATCAGGAGCCATCGTCCTTCTTCATGCCTGTGCCCATAATCCTACTGGTGTTGATCCAACACCTCGGCAGTGGGAGCATATTAGGCAGTTGATGAGATCAAAAGCATTGTTGCCTTTCTTTGATAGTGCTTATCAGGTTGGTGTATTTTAATGCACACACATTTTTATACATTGACTTGGGGGTGGTTAAAGCACCTCTTCAACATGATATCAAACTTTATTGTTAAGTGCCCAACTCCTTACATCATAGGGTTTCGCAAGTGGAAGCCTTGATGCAGATGCACAATCTGTCCGTATGTTTGTTGCAGATGGAGGTGAATGTCTGGTGGCGCAGAGCTATGCAAAGAACTTGGGGCTTTATGGGGAACGTGTTGGTGCCCTAAGCATTGTAAGTTTGATTCATGATCTTTAGCATTCAGCATTAATTGTGATGTATGCAGTGATTCAGATATTAATTAGTAGCTAACATTTTAGAAATAATATGTCATTTGAGCAAGTTGGCTAGGTTTAAGGAAGTTTATGTGGTAATGGAATCACATTTGGTCTAAAATAATTGCCAAGACGAGAAAGGAAAAAAGATCCCGAGGGTGTACTCAAAAGTCGCCAGTTCGAGTTTCTTCAGAGCCACTGGAGGTTTACCTGGCCGTTTAACTTCAGGGCCCCATGGGATTAGTCGGGCAAAGCTCAGATACCCATGGATTTCAAAATATATATGTGTGTGTGTGTGTGTGTGTGTGTGTGTGTGCATTATGAATAATGTCAAAAATGTGACTCATATACAGAGAAGCCAGCATCTGGAAAGCATAGAAAACTAGTAATATTTATAAAGCAAAGTGATCAGAACATCCTTGGCATAAGAAAGTAGGAATTCTTGTATAAGTCCACCTACTTGAGCATTTCAGATAGCACTTTTGACCTGTAATGCAGGACATATCGTTTGATCAATCATAGTATTCCTCCTTGTGCAAAAATTGTGCTTAAAAGGAAAAAAATCTCATCTTTGGTTCTGTGAAAAAGCTCTTAATCCATTCAATAACAGCCTAAGTGCCTATTCATTGAATTTTATTCAGTTTATCGGTCTTGTGTCATTATTAGTTATTAAGATTTGAGAGTTCATTAATCTCATTAGTTTCTAAGCAGTTGTACTTCCCCTCTCTCCATTTGGGAGTTAAGTGTATATTTACAGTGCCCTGTTGATAATATTATCGTAGTCTTGGTTGCTTGTGGTTTCCCTTTTCTTCCTGTGCATGGTTCACTGGGTTTGACCCGCTGGAATAGGCTATAGTCTTATATTAGCAGTACTTTTTCCTTCACTCTACTTTGGTTTTACATGACACCCCCTTTTCTCTTTTGGTTCTACGATCCTCCTTGCTTTTGATTTCATTATTATAGTGATAAAGTTAGATAAAAGTGCGGTTCTTGCTGAAAAGTTGTTCCATATACAGGTTTGCAAGTCAGCTGATGTGGCTAGCAGGGTTGAGAGCCAGTTGAAGATGGTGATCAGACCGATGTATTCAAACCCACCCATTCACGGTGCATCTATTGTGGCTACAATTCTCAAGGACAGGTGATAAATTATTGAATATGGATCAAGAGGATTTATGCATGTCTATGTTTCTTTTTTCTTTTTTGTGCATCTAAAATGAGTTAACTTTGATAAATTGAACCACCAATGCAAATTTGTTGTGTTTGCTTAATCATGGCCTGAATGCAGAAACATGTTCCAAGAGTGGACCATTGAGCTGAAGGCTATGGCGGATCGTATAATAAGCATGCGCCAGCAACTGTTTGATGCTTTACGTACTAGAGGTAAACTATATTAGAGATTGTCTTAGTACATAGCGTGGACCTTTTTGGTTAGTTTTAGTACCCTTTTAAATTTTTATCTTTTACCATTCTTATTTCTTCTAGAGTAAGGGAGTTGGGGATATAAATAATTCTGCACTTTCCGAAACACTCCAAATGCCTTGGACGTCGGTGAAGCTATGTCACAGATAAAGTTAATTAGAAGCATATAACTAAAGTTATTCTTTGAGCCAACACAACAGCGGTTGTTCATACGGTCCTCCGTAGAAGAGGCTAATCTTGCATTTCTTAAGTTCAGTTCAGTCTCTCTCCTGACTAGCTTTCAATAGGCTAAAGTCATTTTTATTATAGTTTTACAACGTGCAAGAGGCTGCTATGCGCACAGAAAGCTGGAGCTATACAAAGTTTCTAAAACTTTTACAAGTCACATTGGGCATTTTTATGGGCTATCCATCATCTCGGATAATTAAGTCCTTTCCACCATATTTCCTTGCACCTCCCATCTCCTGTGGTCTCTCTCGGTCGATTTCCAGTTGTCATACTGCAATTGATGGAAATCAGAACTCAGTTTAAGTTAGATACAGTGGCCAACTATTAGGACAGTACATAAGCAAGATCAGTTGAATGTTAGCCCCATCACTGCACACTAAAGCCTTAGAACTCCGCGAGTTGATTCTTGCAGACGGGCCTATGTGTCTTCCACTGAAGTCATCCCATCAATCCCCGCTTCCCTTTTCTTTAGAGATCTTGTTTTTGGTATTGAATTTTTCAAAAAGATAGATTTCCCTCCCACCCCCTCCTTTGTTCTCAACCTCTCTCAGAGCTGGTTTGATTGAAGTGCCTGATAACTTCCCAAGATGAGTTATAACTTTTATTGTTCATTATACCTCTATCCCCCTGCCAAACACCCGAACAGTACACTCCAGAGCGCATAGCTTTGGACATAATTGTAACTCGTCTATTACATCATTTACCATGTGCCCAATGGTACACTCCAGCGCCCGTAACTCTGAACAGAACCATCGCTCGTCTATTTCATTATCTACAATGTGCCCCTATATTTCTAGGCACTTAGGCGCATTCTTCTGGGTTGGTTTTCAATTTTGTTTGGATGCATTATGGATTTTGATTCATCTCTCTCTCTAATGGTAGGTACTCCTGGTGACTGGAGTCACATTGTGAAGCAAATTGGAATGTTTACTTTCACCGGCCTCAACCCGCATCAAGTTGCTTTCATGACCAAAGAATACCACATTTACATGACATCTGACGGGTAACAATACTCATCATAAACTTAATATGAGCTTGAGAATCAATTAACATCTTTAATACTAAGCAGATTCCTTATTAATACATACATTTTCGACCATGCAGGCGAATTAGCATGGCCGGACTGAGCTCTAAGACAGTTCCGCACCTAGCAGATGCAATACACGCTGCTGTTACGCGAATTCGTTGAGTCTGTATGTTTTCTTCGCTCTCTCCACCCCCCCCCCCCCCCAACCCTACCCTACAGTTAGTCGTACGAGCTGTTGGGAGCGTCGTACCGTTTCGTTGTAATAATCATCTGCTCCATGTTTCAGAAGATGGACAAAATAATAGAAATTCCAGAAAGGAAATAAGTGATGTCATGAAAAGTTCGATTTCTTTTACTTATTCACTGTTTTTGGTACAATTTAAATCAAGAAAAGTACGATAGGTTTTTTTGTTGTTAAATATTTTCTCATAATATTATAATGTTGTTAGTTGGATTTAATAGTTGTGAATTATTCACATTATTTTGTCATATGTGTGTTAATATTTTACAATTGTTGATTTTTGTTCATAACGGCATAACTTTATGAACCGCTATATTTTCTGTCCGAAACTTTTTCTTCCGGTTGTCTATAGACTCAAAGAAACTCTCTTCCTTTCCATGTTCTAAT
Organism: Ehretia macrophylla; assembly: GCA_037974665.1. Taxonomy (NCBI): domain Eukaryota; kingdom Viridiplantae; phylum Streptophyta; class Magnoliopsida; order Boraginales; family Ehretiaceae; genus Ehretia; species Ehretia macrophylla. The sequence continues at coordinate 69,554,005 of CM075764.1, forward strand.
GTGGGTACAATTTCTATGAACTACCTGCGGCAAAATTGAATTTTTGAAGTCATCTCCGAACAGTGAAAAATTAGATTTTCTATCAAATTTATGAGAAATGTAGCTGGGATTAACTTGGTAGTGAATATTTTTGTACCTAAAATTAGATTTGCTATCGGAACTAAGCCAAGTCAAATTAAGCTAAAAAAGTTATAAACAAAGTACCAAAATGATTGCGGGAAAGATACGGTTTGGTTATCAGTGAATGCTCGCATGGATTCACCAGTTGGTTATACAACCTAAAAAAGGATTACCGACGAATGCTCGCATGGATTCACTAGTTGGAATTGTTATACAACGTAAAAAATGGTATTCACTATAATTGAGAGCTATTTGTGAAATTGGTAAAGATATCATGCCAAGATGATTTCATTAGTTAGGCAAGGTAATATATATAAAAGAAGTCCCGTATTCTTGGGAGACAATTAAAGATACAAGAAATAATTGTGGAGAAGAATATTCGTAAATACACGTCTGTTTTATGTTGTATAGAAAGTCATATTAGCGAGTGTTTGGTATATGAAGATATTTCGAATCTTAACATTTCCTTTCAAATTGGAGAGTGAATATCCAAAACTCCCAACTTGCGTAGTAATACGTTGAAGTTGGTCTTTCCCAACTATTTTTCCTCTTATCTCGTGCATACAAAATCGAGTTTGAGTATATTTATCATAGATTAGTGAGGCAAGCTGAATATTCGATTTAGAAAGGAAAGAATGGGCTCACATGCATATGGGATTTGTTAATATAACTGTCAGATATTCGACTTTACGCGTCACCAAGGTGACTCCTCCGACGAATTCCATTCATGTAACGAACGATTATATGAATCTAATCACAATTCATGGGTATCCAAATGACTTTTAGCTTAGCCAAAGTTCTCCCTTATGTTCCGTATAAACTAATGCCCTAGAAAAGGCTTTCTTCCTCTATCAAGGTTGTTCAGAAAGTCCTTAGGTTCAGCTAAATCTGGGATGGACGGCTTTGGCAGGCATGGATGAATTGCTTATAGTAAGGTAGAAAGGATGTGGGATAGGATAAACAAAACACACAAATTAATTTATTGGAAGCAGCACAAATTCAGAAAAATTTACTATATACCCAATGTAATTGTCACATATCGACCCGACCCGACCCGACCCGAATCTGGGGCCGATCAACACTACATTACCAAATGGTAGAAGATCTTATATCAGATATAAGGGTCCTACCTAAATATCACAAGCAAAAACATTCAAAATACTAAAATGACCATTCAAGCATTTAGAATTTTTCTAATCAATCTATTGCTTTAAGAGAAACTTTCATCGAAGTTTGATTACTTTTTTATTTTGTCTACAAAGATTTTGAATTTGTTCACTTATCTCTTGGTCTAATAGTAAACCATCTATCCATTGATTATAAAAGTCCTTCATAAACGGGACCAATCATGTTGCCGCCAAAAGCAAAACCCCATAACAATACCTTTTAAGGGATGGCTAGTACAAGGTGCTTTGGTCGAAATCTTTAGCGATGATTTCGTACTAAATGTTCTGATGAACCCGTTTGTTTGCCGTAAAATATTTTTTAAATTTTTCGGTGTTTGATAACACTAAAAAATTAATGTTTTTCATGTTTTTTGAAATATTTACTTGAAATGAGTAGAAAATATTATTTAATGACTAATAAATTAATTAAATTAATAATTAATAAAAATAAAATTTAATATTAATTAATAATAATTAATTAACTAACTAATTATTTATTTGATTAATTTAAGACTTTTATTTATTTAATAACTCTTAATTAATTAATTAATTAAAATTATTTATTTTAAAAAATTAATTAATTTTAATTTAATGACTAATAAATTAATTAAATTAGTACTTTTTCAATTAATTTAATAATAACAATTAAATAAATCAATAATAAAAACTATTTATTTAATTATAGAAAATTAATTAATTTTAATTTAATGACTAATAATTTAATTAAATTAATAATAATTAGTTATTTAATTAATTTAAGATTTTTAGTTATATATTAAATATTAATTAATTATTTATCTAATCTTATAAATTAACAATAATTAATCGATTAATTATTTTTAATTAATTTATTTATTATGTATTAATTAAAAAATTATTAATTAATTATTTTAAAAATTATTAATTTAATTAATGTTTTCTAGTATTACAATAAAACATCAGAAAATATTTTATTTTTCAAGAAAATATTTTCTCTAAAAACATTTTCTCTAAAAACATTTTCTACCAATAAGTTATTATATGACAAACAAACGACGCCTGTAGTCTATCATACTCAGCAAGAAGAGGTCAATCTTGTTCAACCCAACCATCCACTCCATCCTCTTATATCATATAACTTTATGATAGATATCAAATAGTAATAATACGTCCAGATTATTTTATTATAATTATATCATTACCATTGGATCCCTATATGGACGTACCTTCAGTATCGAATCTCTCTCATTATGTCATAGTAATACAAGAGGACCCAAGTACCTCTCTATTGGGGTCGAGATTGGTTGGCAACAAGAAGATTAAAACATGAACACAAAAGGAAATTAATCCAAATTAAAGTGCAAAAATTTAATTATTAAAATCTTTAAGTCCTTTTTGCATTTACAACCAAAGAAAACAGAAAACAGTAAATAAAAGCTATCCTCAATTGATTTAGAAGTATACATACATGTTCTTGTACCCATAGCACAGTTTCCACAAATCACAATGAAAGAGAAGTCTTTAAATAATACTGACTCAAACTACAAGTTCTTTAGACAACAATTGAATAAAGATAACTATAAGTCTAAACTAAAATACACATATATTATGTATATAACCTCTCATATGTTACACAAAAGACCTCTCTACCTGCAACCTTTCAAGAGATAGGAAGAGGGACTTGAAAAACTCATCGCATTTGTTAGCTTTCCACTTTCTGTTCCTTTCCCAGGTGTTCCACAATCACTAAAGTCGAGAATGCGCCTTTCACCCTGCAAATAATCCCAATGAGTTAAGCCATAAGATAAGAAAGCAATCGATATTTCACGACTAAGGGTATAATACTGTTTGTAGTAGTGGTAAAATCAATATAAAGACAAAAATAAAAAGTTTGACAAATTTCCAATTGAAAGAAAAGAATGTTGTTATCAGTTTGTCGGACAATTAAATTTGTCTTTCGGGCATCAACAGAAAAACATAACTATTCAAGATGGCAATTGTCCACAAGGAACGTATTGCTTTTATATGTAATATATATAAGTTCAAGAATATACACCATTTTAGTCTTCAAGATCAGACTAGTTTCAAAAAGCATATTAGGAGAAAAGGCTCATTGAAAGAACTTCAGTTTCTTCCTAGTTCATTTCTTCCCCAGAACCAGCAACTCTGTCATGCTCATCGCTATCCATATATGTCATTGATAAAAATCTTTCTGGCAATGGATAGGTGATGAGCATTACTGGCACTATCCGATCAAAGTCTCCAGGAGAAGAAGTTTTGACAGTTCATAGAGAAAGGAAGGAAAACATTCAAACACAAATAATATAATTTAACAAGTTGGAAAGCCTCAGGGATGGTGGTATACCAAGTGCATCATTAAGTATTCAACGAGCGGATTTTGATATTTTTTTATACTCAAATTTTTGAAATGTAAGGCAAACAGATTTAAGAACTGTATAAGGTAATAGTACTTATGTCTGTTCACTCATACCATTGCACTGGAAGGCAAACCCTGTTCTGGCTGACATTTTGAAATCTCATTACACTCTCCATCTGCTTCTTGCTTTTCGGAACATTTCTTCTTTAGCAATGTTTCAGGAGTTTCATCTCCCAGAACCTCCTGAGCATTTGCAAATGCAGACGCAGTCTGCTCACTTAACTGCTTCATCAACCCAAGAGCATCATAGCTTTGGTCGCCCGGACTTAAGTAATGCCCAAATTCCTGCAAAAATTCCAAAAATTTTAAGTAGAGAAAAATTTAAAAAAATATATGAAGTATACATATATATAACAATGAATCACCTCAATTGTCACATCAGCATCAACCCTCGAGCCAAGCAGAAAAGAGTTCATGAACCAAGGGGATTTCCATGCAGAAGGGGATTTCCATGCAGAAGGAGATTCAATACTTCTTTTAAAAGGTGTTTCTCCAAATCTAGGAGCAAAAGAGTTGGTAAGAACATCAAACAGGAAATGAGAACAGCCATCAGGTGGCCACTGACGTTATAACCAAATAACATAATGTAAGGATAGGAAGTTATGATCATCTTACATGGTTAAGTTTTCTACAGCAACACCATTTCTTGAAATTCCAACCTTGTTCACCACTGGAGTTGACGAAGAAGCTGAATGTACGGATCTAGTAAGAACTAAATTATTTTCATCCTTCTTCTCAGGTACAAGAGGAGAGCAAACAGAGAGACATGGGGTCTCAGATGAAGATGAAACGGCATTCATTGAAGCTTCTAGCCTCCGAGAGTACTGGTTTCCGAGAGCCCTAACACTTAGACTGATAGTTCTGTCGCTCTTTATCCCAAAACGATCAGGAGAAACAAATGTTAGGCTGTCCATGTTGTGTTCAATAAGAGTTCCAGAACCCTGGTTTACCTGAAAATCAGAAAAAAGGAAAAAAGAAAAATCAAAACAATAAAATGAATCCAAGTTTTCAAAAATAAAAATAAAAATTGCAGGATACTTCATCTGAATTCTCGTCTCCGCTTGTTCAGTAATGGGCAAATTTCAAGTCACAAGCATGAGTATTTTACATTTCAAAGAAAATGTGCATACCACATTCTTTTTTGCTCGCAATGGGGGAATTATTTACAAAATTTTCAATAAACTGGATTTTCCTTCTATAATTTTCAAGTTCAGGAACAATTGTGCCATCAGTAATATCCCCAAAGACACACCTACCTAAGCATCTATCAATAACGATATTAGAGAGACACCAACAGACTAGGAAGGAAAAACTTCACAGCAGTAAATGATCAAATCATTAAATTGAAGTGGACTTTTGGCAATATCCTCCTTTGAAGTAATTTAGAGGATAGAATTGGCAAGATCACCCACCCTCCCACAAAAGAACAAAAACGAATAACGGAAACGCAATCTGCATTACACCCATACCCAAAAAAGAAAGAATAAATAAAAATAAACTTACGATTTCAGCAGCCTCATTGCCTTTATTCTCAGTCTTACTGTTGTTGGCTTCATTTTCAGTTCTGCAATCTACTGCATCAATCTGTTGCTTTATCTCACCATGGGGAGCACTGATGTGAACAACATCAGGATGAAGTTTGCGATCTGAAAATGTAGTGCCTTTTACGCCATTTACATCCTCCTTTTCACCCTGTCCAAGATCAGGATTTATATTTTCTTTATCTTCAATAGAATCCCCAGTGTTTCTATTTTCATCTGATGATGGAGACTGTTTTAATGCTCTGTCATTTCCAACCTCATCAAACATAACATCTAAACGAGAAAACTCTCTGCTCAAGTTGTAGAATGACTCCTGGTTCAGATCACTTTCAAGCTTCTTTTCACTTCTCTTTTCTGACAGAGGGGATACCAAATCACGATTCCGTTTCTTCAATATAGATGGCGTGCACATGTAGGATTTGGCAGCACTTTTCAGTACAGCATCTGGGCTCTTCTCCCCTGATGGTGAGTCCCACAATCTATTGATAGATGTCCAAAATTGGCGGGTACCAAGAGGGCTGTACTCCTGCAGCATATCTGTACCAGACTGTATAAGGTCACAACTAAGAAATGGGATATCCAAGCTTGGAAATCGAGGAGGCTCATAACATAAAGCTCCTGAATCCTTCTGGTCATCATGATTAACTGGATTTTTGTCCACAGAAGTCTGAACTTCATGTTGCGCAGAGCAGAAATCATTGACTGCTACTAGTTTGGAAGCATCATTTGCCTGGGGCTTTTTCTCTTTCATTACATCATTACGAGGAGAACTATCATACTCATTTACACAGATAAAGCCATCTTCTCTATCTGGAAGGGACTCCTGTACTTGGTTTCCAAGTAAGGAATCATTGAATTGATTTGGGCTAATATCAAAGATAAACGAGCCATCATGAGAAGGAAGTTGCGGAGTAACAGAAGGCTGTTGACAATATGAAGTTGCCAACATATCAGTATTCAATGAATAGTAAGAATGTGAAGCAAAAGTGCCATCTTCATGGATCTGATAGTTTGAAAGTAGAGGATCTGCAGTTCCATCAACCCCATTTACATCAATTCCGGAAGGGAAACATTCATCCACAACAATACCGGTACTTAAACACATTGAACTTTGTAGTGGAAAGGGCATTGTTTGATGGCTGTCACTACCATTCAGATATTGCATGAATTGCTCCAGTGAATCCTGTCCCATATCCTGGGATGTCATTTTAGTTAATTCATTGGTATTCATCTGCCAGTCATTGCCCATGGAAGTTTCCCACTCGTGTGGAAAGTTATTTTTGATGAACACAGATGCGCCACCTAATTCATGAGGTACCTCTGGTTTGTAGAAAGCAACCTCTTGAATAGCCGTGAGATAATTTTGAGAACATGATGCTGGACTGCAGCTTGGATCCTTTTTATCACTCGATTCTTCAGCTATTCTGGAATCATCTCTTGTATGCACAACTGCATTGCCCACATCAGTTGTAGATTGTGAACAACCAACCACGGTTGAACCTTGACTGGATTGCGAAACTTCCTCCAGTTCTGCTCCATCTTTAGGCGCACTGTCATCTTCACTACACTGTTGTAATTTCGAAGAGGATGAAGCATTAGATTGGTTAGGATAGCTGACAGGAGGTGGGCCTTGAAACTGCTGAAGCAAGCCTGATGCCAAATATTGATCCAATTTCTTTTTGACAGAACTATTCCAATGATTTTTAATTGCATTATCTGTCCTGAAATCACGAAAATACTTCAGAACTCAAGAAAGAGAATTCTAAAAATAAAAGAAACATTATCTATAAGTAATGAATAATTTTACAGTAGTAAGGATAACATGTTTAATAGATGAAGAAAATAGGGGGTAGAATATAATTAAATCTCTCATTCTTCCATCATCGGCATGAACATACCTTCCAGGCAAGAACTTTGTTAGCTCCGCCCACTTGTTTCCATAGATTTGATGGGCCCGAATCAGGGCTAGTTCCTCCTCTTGTGTCCAAGCTTCTTTATTAATGGCAGGATTTAGATGATTGTGCCACCTAACAATGTAGAATAACAACAGATGCGGTATAAAATTTGCCAACAATTACAAGCTTCTGCAGTCATTTGAACCTTCTGTGACATCAATGATCATCAGAAGTGCTACTGTTTCATTGAGAGCATCATATACATATGGGGCAATCCATGACTTAAAGCTAACATTGATCTCCCTGCGTCACTGTTGGATTGATTGGGAGACATAAGGATAGATTGTAAAGGGCAAATTCATACCCTATATCTTATCTAAGGTGCTCCATCAGCAGGGCAATAGCATAGCTATTATTGACCTGGCGATGCATATAAAGGGACTGACTCGTCAAAGGTCTGGGTGGGCTAAGAACGAAGTTCAGGATCAACAAGGGGTTACAGAGTGTAAAACAAAAAATAGGCTGTTGTGGCCTCATGACGGGGGGAACCTCTTTCGCCTTGATCTCAAACTGAGAATCCTCGCCGCCTCTGGCCATTAGTCTAAAGCTATAGCAAAGGGGCTCTGTATTCCATTCCCTTCCTCACAGGGATCAACTAGTAGAAGAAGATTATAACATCCAGTACGGCTAAAGGAGTGAAAGAAATTAGCAACATATTGGAAAAAAGAAAAAGAAAACAACCAAATTGAGAAGTGGTATACAGAAGGCTCTACCACTTCATTGACTGTGAGTATAATATGAATGGATAATGACAATAGCCCAAATCCATACATCTATCAAGCTAAATAAACATGAGGGAAGAAGGCAAGAGTGCTTTCTTTGAAAAAAAAAAAAGGAAAAAGAAGATAAAGGCAGGATTTTATTTGCTCTATGTACCAAAATGCTAGAGCACTAAGCCTCAACGTTTGCGTACAAGTATGTAATATTACTTTGAAGAGACAACACATCAAGCCAGCAGGTACATGAGACACTTGGAACTGAATTGGCAAACTTTATTCATATGGCCCAAGGAAAAGAAATAACACCCCCCCCACCCCCCAACCAAAAAAAACCAAGATTCATGAAGCAAGCATATAAAACTACCCCCCCCCACAACCAAAAAAAACCAAGATTCATGAAGCAAGCATATAAAACTACTTTGCATCTAGAAACTAGTTCAATGCTTTGTGAAAGGCATGAAATTGATCAAAAGGAAAGCAAAATGGAGTTAGATCGATATAAACAGCTTGTGCTCTAGATATTCAGCCATCCCGGAAAGGACCAGGAGAACAAAAACAAAAATACAGCAAATACTTAAATAGCTTCACAATGTCTCCGTGCTTACCTTTCTCGACATTGCTTTCCAATCCGTCCCGGTAGATGTTGTGCAATGGTTGACCATTTCTTGGGTCCAAACTTCTCCACCAATTGAATTATTATTTCATCCTCCTAATCACATGACAAATGTTCGTCAGTTGGGCTCTCTGACATAACTAGTAGGAGAAGATCTACAAAGAAGCAATACTTGAAGTTGCCTTACTTCTTTAGACCAGGGGCCTTTGACAAGTTCAGGATTGAGAACCTTTTGCCACCTGTGCAAGCATTGTACATCTGTCCGATCTTTGAAGCATTCCGCTGCACAAAAGAATTATAACAAAAACAGTAATTCCTATGGCCATGATATGAAAATCAATTGCTCGAGGTTTAGCCAATAAAAGTTTAAACTTGACTAGGCAACAGAATCATGACTAATTGTTACATGTAATAACACATGGAAGTAAAATATAAGGCTTATGACTTGAATGTACCATCGTACCGACATTACTGCAGAAAATGATGCTCATGAAAATCTTACATTAATAAAAATTATTGATATAGTCCTCAACCCCAAGAAGAAGGAAAACAATGCACATAAGTCTATCACAGCAGTCAATGATCAAAATGGTCATCTAGAGTTTTATGTGTGGAGTAAATAAATATAATCATAATTCAGACAATATGGTTTTGCAGAGCAAAAGGAAAAACCTATCAAGGTATGAAGCTATATTGCACATACAAAGTGTGTCCTTGAAAAAAAGCATCGGTCACCCCACATTCCCTCTGAACAGGAGCAGGCAGATTTTGCTCAATGCATAAAAGTAAAATGTGTCATACTCTTGAAATGTTATCTGTATAAGGTTTATTGTTAGCCTAAAAGAAAAGGGTAAATGGCACAAGACCCCCCTATGGTTTTACTGATGTGCACGTTTCCCCCATGTACTTTGTTAAGTTGCTATTACCCCCTTATGGGTTTTAAAAGTGTTCACACGTCCCTATCTGTCTAAGAATCGTTAGTTTTGTTAACGGCAATGGTTAATTGACAAAAATACCCTTTTTTAAAAAGGGAACAAGAAAAAGACATAATAATTAAAAAAAACAATCCCAAACGAAAAAAAAAAAACCCCCACCAGCCCCAACCCCCCACCACCACCATCCCCCCACGCCACCATCACCAGCACCCAACACAAATATATCTCTCTCACTCTCGTTTTCTCTCTCCTTGTTGACTCTCTTGGGCTTGGTGATTCTCTGTTGTTGTTGTTGATGTTTGATCATGATCAATCATTTCTTGTTTTCAATTTTCCGCTTTTTCATCATCTCTCACTCTTTCTTTGTCGTAACTCTTTTCATTTCGATCATCAAAAGAAGCAAAAGCTTTCATTGACATGGGTGTGGCCAAGAAAGTTGGCTTGACATCACCAGCCATTAGTGCATTTATTTTACACTCTCTCAGTTCACCTTCATCATCATTTTTTTTAATTTAATCTCTCAAACAAACACATCTCCATCAACACAAAAACACACATACACATTGGAATGCATATGCATGGTGGGGGCTGCTGCTTTGCAGGGGGTGGGGGTGGGGGTGGGGGAGAGCTTATTATTTTTTGTACTTTTTAAATTTCAAATGACCATTATACCCGATTAAAGGTATTTTGGTCCAAAAAATATGTTATTTTAAGTGAACTACTCTCAAAATTACAATTAGAGCACGTGTGCTACACTCACTGTTAAGTTAGACAATTTTTTTAACGGAGGGAAGACGCGTGCACCTTTTTATAAACAATAGGGGGCAAGTAGCTAGTTTATAAAACACAGGGGGCAAACGTGCACTTCATGAAAACCACAAGGGGGTCCCATGCCGTTTACCCTAAAAGAAAAGGATATAAGATATTGATCAATTGTGTTGTTTTCCTTTATGGACATGGCTATTTTCAAATACGTGTAAATATCATCAACTCAATTGCAATCATTACATTTACCTTGAATTTTGTCCTTGCAGGTTTATACATGATGAACACAGAGCTTTCTAGAATTTCAATTATGTCCATGAATAGCTCTGTTGTTGAACAAACTATTAGTTTGTCCTAGGAGACCTCTAGCTACTTATGTTGTCATCTGGATTCGAAAAACGATATCCTGAATCCTAACGGCAACACACTTCACTAACATGCAGCCGTCTTCACTACAGTCTGCTCTTAAATTTAATGTTCATCTGCCTTTATGTCTTATGTTATGCCCAGAAATTCTTACATTTATAGCAAATAAGAGAGAGAGAGAGAGAGAGAGAGAGAGACGGGGGGAGAGAGAGAGGGGGGGGATTCTTTTCATTTATACTGTTCGATAAAGGTCTTAAGCATCTAACTAGATTATTTATCTGGCAATTTTCCCGAAAAGATAAATTGTAGCTAGACAGCTAACACATAGCACAATGATAATACTCAATCTTTATTCTAGTTACACCAAAAGCATCCTAAATCTGTTATCACCACTTTTAAGGTTTGGTCCGTATAGAACTTATCCACACACTGAGAAGTATCATCAGAATATAATCATAGACACTAGAAGAAGTATACTGTTTTGTTCAGCAGTATCTTCAAGAAATAATCCTAACCATGGACACTTATTCACCCTCTTAAAATCATTTCTCAGTACCCAAGCTAACAACTTGAAACTTGTCATCTATATCTTATGCAAGGCCTTCAGAACTGAATTTTGTCTTTACATTGAAGTACTGAAAAAATAATTATGATAATCCAATTAAGTGTAGAAGAGGAAGGATAAAAACAAATTTAGATGCGCATCAAGGAAGAATTACTCTAGAGCTATTCTAATACTAAAGTCAAAATCAATCCCTAACCTACCCTCATAATGAGATATTCTGCGAGGTTATTAATTAACCAGCAAAACTCAGTTTCTAGCTAAAGAAAACAGCAACAGCATATGCAAGTAATAATATTGAAGTAACATAAATTGTTTAGACCTTATTCGAAGCATAGAGAAGCAAGAGCATTACTAAATTTAAAGAGCCACTCAGAGGTCAAACCAAGCTATAGCTTTGTCTATTCATTTGTTTCTCCAGTGACTAGTTTAAGAAAGAGCAGAGAGAAACAAAAGCCATAGAATGCTCAGACTTGCTTCTAATTCCATGAGTTCATATAGAAGAAATTCGAGTTTTTACCAAAAGAAATCAGTACCTATCTTTTTCCAATTTTTCCCTTTAAAACGTTGCACAGCCTGACACAAAATCTCATCCTGTATGGAGAAACAAATTCATTTTGTTAAAAAGATATCAAAAGAATTTGAATCTGATTTATAAAATTTACCTATCTGAAAACTAGAAAACTAGAGCATATTTCTGTAACAACTGCACAGCATGCTCATACACCATCAAAAGGTGACAGAGGGAAGGAGGAAAGGAAGGAGGGAGAGTGAGGACAACAAAAACCCAGGTTTCTAACTCATGTACCATAAGAATCATAATATTCAAAACCAGGTAACCACATAACATTGTGAGATTCCAGATGATGAAGCAAAAAAGTTGCAAAAAGGATTATTGTAATAAACTTTATGAGACCTTTCCATTAAATGATTAATGGTGAGATACTTGATCCTCCAGTTTACATTGATAGAACTACATAGAACAGCCAAAGAGTTTTCTTTCGAGGAGGGAAGAGGAATGACATATGTGATGAAAGAGAGAAAGGAAAAGGAAAAGATGCTGAGAATTTGTCTGTTATCCTTTCTGACAAAGTCCTTTAAAAGGCGTTGCAATTTAAGAAAGACAGATATTATAAGGCTTTTTTCTTTATAGAACGAAATTCCTGGAGTCATTAACCATTCATCCACACAACGTTATCAGTCAAAAGTACTAGAGGTACCAAGCTTATCGATCTTGCAAATTGTAATTATCATTTAAGCTTGAATTCTGTGGTGATGATATAAGAGTAATCAGTTTTATGGAAGTGCTGTTTCAAACAATTCAATGTATAATTTATATCATAATACATTACAACTGGGATCTTATGACATATCAAACTTCATTTCTCACCCTGCATGATGCTCAGAATTGTTGACAAACGATACATGGTAAATAGGGAAAAAGAGCTTTCTATTGATAAGCTAAGATAGTTTTCCAATTCCTACATGGTTTTCTTTTGGGATGATAAGTCCTCCTTTCCATATTTTCACAAACATGGCACTTAGTATTGTTTTAATGAAGTTGGTGTTGAACAGTGAGCAGAAGACTATCATGAGTACAAAATGGGTCGCCTTAAAATATGATAACAGACTTATAGACATGTGAGGCCATATCAAGCAACAAACAGAGACGTATATCCTATAAGAAATAAAGCAATGATGTTTACCTCTTCTGGAGTCCATTGTCCTTTTGTGGAACGCCTTGTAGGGCCACTAGTCCTCCTATAAAAATAACAGCATGTCACACACAATATTTTAGATAGAATGATGATACACATTATCTCTCCATTTACCGCATAACTTGCAAGTGGAAAAGGGAACTTTAACAGCCATAAACATGGAAAGGGTATGATGCCACAAAAGACCTAACATGAAAATCGAGATGGAAAAGGTCTTTTGCTAAGAGGTAAATTAACAAAGTGTTCGTACTTGCAGTTTCAAAATTTTCCACCATTTCATTTTCTTCCAAAACACAGAGTTCTTTTTTAGAGAACCATGAACAGTAACACAACAAATTCATGAAAATTTTAAGTCACGTTCCATGAAGAATTCAAGTGATGAAGCTGCAGGATTTAAAAAAAAATACAAAATAATTTGTTGTATAGCAAGCAAATACGTAAAGTGCTAAATCGATTCTCCTGAGATTACATCTGGATTAACAAATAAGTTAGGATTTCTTTTGAAAAAGGACAGATATGGCGTTGCGTCAGAGGTACATTTGTAAAAAGCACAAGAAATAGCACAAGGGTAAAGCAACTAGAGAAAGAAAGACAGTACAAAAGTGGAAATCAAATATCATGAAACAAGCCTCATCTATGTGTATCTGAATTACCCATGTAAAGGCCGAGCTCTCTGTATAGCATTGCTGATGCCATCTGAAGAAATTGTATTTGTTCTATCACCTTCCATTGTTGTTTGACACAAAAGCAAATCTGCATAGCCCGATTCCCACACGTTGACTATCTTCTCCAGATTGTCTTTCCCAAAACATTATATGCTACCCTATGACGCCAAAGAAGCTTACCCTATTGCACGATGATTTCAGCAGCTAAAACCATAACACAAACAGCAGTCAGAACACTGAGAAGTATATTGAAATTTAATTCATGAATCAATGTGACAACCTAATCTAACTATCTAAGCATCTGACTTCAAGGGACCAATGGGGTCCACCGATAAGAATAAACTAATCATTACAAGATAAAAGCTGCAATAATTACCCCATCTATTTGTTTAAAAGCATAATCCCTTTTTAGATTATATCGAATTGAATTCAATTTTCAAAAATTTCTCAATTTGTCACAATAATTACCCTCGGTTTCAAATACTCGCTAGACGTGCATATTCTGTAATTGTGGATCCCGAAATTCATCATGTAATCACTATGTTTCCTCAATAAAAAAATGTAAGTCAATGAACAAAAATCTCAAAAGTCAAAAAAAGAAATGAAAAGTCGGAAGTACTGAATCCATACCTTGATACAGATTATATCAACAAAAGAATTAACATTTTACAATCTTCAAAATCAAAGCTCGCGATTTCAAATAAAGAAAAGAAATTAGGAAAAAAGGCAGATAAATAGAAATTTTAATTTTAATTAGAAACCGAAACCCAAAAAAGTAACAAATTCAAATTGCTAATAAATTATATCGTACATAATTCCTATTTCACTACCGACAAAATGAATTCAATTTCATTAGGGTTTAACAAAAACAACATCAAAAAATGAAACATTTGATACTCAATCAAGAATACAAATCAAAACATGTATAGTTAACCAATAAATAAACAGACCTAAATTTATCAACATTATAATTAAAATTAACCAATAAAATAAATAAATGAAAAATAAAAGAAAAATGTGAAAAATGTGGACTTACATTACTGAGCTTAAGAATGTTCAACCATACCAATGAAGGGATCAACTCAACGCGCATTTCAGATCAAATCCGATAATCAAAGACTGCAATAAAAAAAAGATCAGCGAATTCGCGATGAATTTCTAGAGAGAGAGAGAGAAAAAAAAAATAATAATCCTAGAGAGAGAGAGAACAGAGTGTGTTTTTGAATAGGGTGAGTGTGTGAGTGTGTGTGTTTTAAGGTATGAGGAAACGGTAACAAAGGAATTCAAACATAAAAGGGGCGGACTGAGGAATTCAAACGTCATAGGGAAGTCAACGGCTGGGATTCGTCCATGTTGAAATCTGAGCCGTCCATTTCTGTCTTTGTTCCAAAAGTAAAAACACAATTTAAAGGGTGACGGCAATGTTTCTTCTACCTGCTTCTTTGTAAACACGCCTATTTTTTTATTTAATATAGAGAAGGTATGGGGCCTTTTTTGGAAATAGTGAAACGGCTTTGATTATTTTCTTAATAGAGGTTAATTTCACTTTAACCCCTATAAGTATATAAATTGTAACACTTCACTCACTAAAAGATTTTTTGTATCACTTATTAACCCCGTTAACTAGAAAATTAAACTGATGTTATTAATTTATTTAGATAAATTGACAAAAATGCAATTAAGTAGAAATTGATACTTTTTGTGCATGGGAAAAAAAAATTAAAAAAATAGTATTCAAATCAATTACTTTATCCACTTCTCCAACCTTCCCTCTCCCTACTTTCTCTTTTTTCCGAGACAATTCTAAAAAATGAACATAAAAGAAACGTGATAGTCACGGTCAATATCATGAAATAAACATATTTTGGTATTTCCTATAATGGTATTACACTTTAGATAAACAGTGAACAAATTAAGGAGAAACAAATGAACCAAGAAACAATAAGTAATTTGACTCTAGTTATTGGGTCAAGTATTTTTTGCTCGTAATCTCATTCAACAACCTACTTTATATCTTGAATTCTAGAATCTAAGGCACCTCCATTATCCTTTTCTTGTTTGCTCATTAATCCACACACCTAGATAAATGAAGTAAAAATAGAAAGAAAAAAAAAAGACAAAATAGGGGATTATTTCTAATGCAAAAGTTGTGAGTGGTTGAAAAACAATTAACCATGAAGTACACTTTCTATTTTTTGTAACTTCATCTATTGCTTAAATTTCTTTATTTCCCATTCTTGTTCTTGGCTTCATCAAAGATCAAAGGTTTGTATTGCTATTATTTACACATTGCTTATTTGCCTATAAGCTCTCAGTCATCTAAGTTAATTTGATTTGTTTTTATTCCATTTATAATTAGACAACACAAAAAAAAAATGTAAAAAGGATATCATTTTCATACTTATGGTCATTTTGTCAAGTTAACTAATCAAACTATCCATCCATTCACTTTTATGGTTAAGGGAGTTAAATGATACATAAATAGAGTTTAGGAGATAAAATGTGAAACTTATATAATTTAAGGGGATAAAGTGAATTTTAACCCTTTTTAAGTATAAAATGGACTCAAGTATTATTTGCATAGGTTTTCCAAATTTTAAAAACTTTATTTGGATAATAGTATGATAATTACATAGCGCCATTCAAAAAGAGAAACGAATGCAACAAATAAAACACTTTTTTTCTTCTTTTTTTTTTTGAACTTTTGAATTTTCAAAATACGTAAAGGAATCTTTTAATCGGTGAAGTATGATCTATCAATAAAATGACAGCTGGCGTTATTAAATTCTTACTCTATAATAGCAAACAAGTGAGTCATCTATTGCTTTTAATTGGTGTACTTGGCTTGCAAATTTTTAAAGGCCTACAAGAATATTTCTATTTGCTACTTATAAATAGGGATAGCAATGGAACCAAAAGATCTAACCTTAAGGCCCACTCCAGTCACCTAAAAGGTTACTCCAATACATGTCACATATCAGAGTCCTTCACCTCGATCGCTTGCCCAGGCCCCGCCTAAGACCTGCCATGCCCCGAATCTCTGCAAGAAATGGGGTGTTATCCATGGATGTTTGTTGTTCTTTTAAATTGTTCGACATTCAGTTTAATTTAAAGCACATAACTTCAAAACATAAACTAAGATTATAATAAATGACAAATATATATGTGTGTGTGTGCGTTTGTGTTAGATAAAGCTCAAATATAAATTACATATTGAGTTATATGCCTCCAATTAGATAACAAAAATAACATTACCATAGTTGAGTTTTAAGCATCAAAATCAAGTTCCGATTAAAACCACTCATAAGAGATATACATGTGAAAAAAGAATATATCTTTTATTGGATGCATATTTATCACCATAAAGCATTTTTTGGGGGTATTGGATGTCCATATCTCATAGTAATCGCAACTCTACTTTTGAATATTAACATATTTTCTATTTTTTTTCATAATAAATTTTTAAGATATCACCCTTAATTGTATTTCTAAAACTATCTTGAAGCACAATTGGAAACTATATACTAAATAAATCTATTAAGTCCACTGTGATCAACAATAAATGGATGATATTCTTTTTTTTTTCTTTCTCTTCTTCTTTTGGTCTTGAAATAGTATTCATTAAATGAATGCAAAGGATAAGTAATAGTGTCTAATCTCTTGAGTAAAAGAGTAATTATAAAATTATTTTATTATATCATTCTGTTTCTTTGTACTTTTCTTTTTTTTGTCTAGAGTGAAAACTTGTATTACTTTGAAGGTAATGTAGTTCCATCAACCCCTACAACTAAGAAGTAATCATAAAGCAAATATTCCAACTTGGAAGGCAAATTTGAAATCCAATCAAATAGCTAGGTATTAGATATTTATAAATTAGAAAATGCATGCTAAAATTGCAGCTTTTCTATGGATAGAGAAAGTTGTTTTCCAGTTGCACTTGATAAGATTTTATATTTATCACCTTAAGATTTTGGTATATATATATATATATATATATATATATATACATGTACGAAAGCGAGTTAGGGTGGCGAAATATGCTTGTCCCCATCCTTGATACTCGTCCCTCGTGCACGGATTAAAGATTCATCGTTTCTCCTATCTCATTTCCCATTTCTTAACCTCTTTATTAGGGGCTAGAGTGGGGCATCTACCCACAAAATCAATCTCAGAGCGAGGTTGACAAGTACCTGCAAACCAATCCCCTTGCCAACCCTACTTATAAATGTCAATTTGGATATGTAGTAGTATGAGACATTTAGTGAAAAGAGGAAAATAGCTTCAATTATTTTTTATCACAAAATGGACACAATATAGTTTTATGAGGGTTTGCGTATTTTAACAACTTGATTTACTTATGTCAAGGTCGGAATCTCACAGTTGAGGTTGAGAATTAGCTGAATATGCTAGGCTTGGCTCAGATTAGCCCGCCTCAACTCGATGCGGGTATCTTACCTCAGCTCGGGGTCCCCCTCGTCAATCCCCTCCCCCCTCCAAGTCGAGATCGAGAGAGTAAGATATAGATTTGGGAGTTGTTCCCGAGATGGAAGTACCCAACCCCGGCAAAGTGGGGATAGCCACGTCAACAGTGCTTGCCCTCCAGATGACTGACACGTTACCTGGTAGTTATGACAAGATGCGACGTTTGGGATTCACGAGGCGGTTACAGGAGCTGCCTATAAATAGGGCTTTGACATCCGAGATTCATTTCACACTTTGCTTACGAAATTTGGAGCTTTCAGGTTGGCAACCAGAGGGGTCGGACACTTTTAGCTCGACAAATATCCTCTCGGGGTATTCAGCTCGGAATCCATTAGCTTGGAGCCAATTAGGTCGGAGGCAATTAGATCGGGTCATCTTCGACAACTAGAACGGTAGGTACGTCCTGACTCCCTTTAGATATTCTTGTACATATATTTTAATTTGCAAACAGGATGGGGAGGTCGGAGTCGGAAGATTCCCAAGCGATAGAGGTGAGGTCATATGGAGGGGACGAGAATCCGTCGAGCTTTGAATCTACCTCAGATGGAGGCCACGGTGATGACAGTGCCGGTGCATCTCAAGGATCAGCTCGGCAATTAGGCCTAGAGAGAGTAATGATGATTGCCAAGTGATCAGGGTCAGGCAGGTGTAGGAAGAAGCCGATGCGGATCCTTTGGCCGACTTGGGAGACTTGGGTGATAGAGAAGATGAGGAGCCGTTGAATCAGTTAGAGGTCGAGATCCCGCAAGAGTACTTAGCTGGAGCCTCTACGTCGGAACCAATTGAAGCAGTCCTGGTTAGGGCGGTCCGACCTCGGAGCTCAACTACAGCCATTGGTTCGTCGGCTCGGGGGAAGAAGATAGAGCAGTTGTTTGCCTGCTGTAAGCGCGAGTGTCATTCTACCGTCCAGATGGCTAACGCTAGGCTAAGGGATTAGTCGGTGGACCGACACCACAAGCTAAAGGTTCCAAGTCGGAACAAATCCACCTGCTATTCTCCACTCGATCACTTCAATATCTATGACCTCGCCTTCGATGTCATCCGGCTTCCACTTCTCGACTTCATCGCTGGCATTTTGAATTACTTTGAGCTTATCTCGGGTCAGATGTCACCAAATGGTTGGGCCGTAATGGTGGCGTTTCATGTATTCTGCCTTGAGAGGAAAATAGAGTTGACCCTGCATTGGTTCAGGTAGTTCTTTGTATGCAAACCCAACCCGAAGCAGCCAGGGTGGTTTCATTTCGCAGCTCGAGCCAACAATGCCATATTCACCAAGTGACACTCCTCCAACAAGGGCTGGCATAATGACTACTATTGGGTCGAGCCGGCTGTGAACCCGGGGTACAGAGTAGATTGGAATCCCTCCTTAAAGAAGAATGTGAACGACGACCCCAAGCTCTCAGAAGCGGAACTCGCCGAGGTCGGGGTACTGAGACCTGAGCCGGGTATGTTGATTGACATTGATAGCGTCCTCAGGTGGGAAAGAATCTGGAAATCAAAGTTATTCGGGAGAGAACCTGACCTGAGGAAGGAGCACCCCCATCTACTTCCCGAGCCTGAAGAGAATGAAGAGTCCGGCTCAGAAGAGGGTCAGTTCGCAGGATCAATGCCCGATCTCCCCGTCTCCTTATCTACCGTCGTTCTTTTTAGTTTGTATTTGGTCATTTTTCACCACTCTTTCCTTTATTTTTTGCAGATATGGCGGACACAGTAAAGCTCACGTATGCTCAAAGAAGGAGAAAGACCAAGGCCAGTGGCGAAGTCTCGGCTCGATCCGGCTTGGGCTCTGTCGCTCAAGGGCAGAGGCAACTGCCCGGTGGCCAAGTGTGGAGATCAGCGCCAAGGTCTCCTCCAAGGGAACATCGGGGTCTCCCCTGCCTAAAAGATCGAGCTCGAGGGTGACGATCCCGGAGTACTCAGTGTCCCACCCTGAGAGTAACAAATGGCCTCGGGCTTAATACTCTGGGAAAGGAAAGGCCACGAAGGTGAGCCCTCCCAGCAAGGATTTTGTTGAGGCAGCCAAGGTCGCCCGCGACCCCAAGTTGGCAATGGTCCTGGCGGAGCAACTCTCGCTCGACTTGAGGACGACCATAGTCACGGTGAGGCATATTCGACCGTGTTAATATGGTTATGTTTTTTAGCTCGGCTGATCATTTTGCTATCTTTTGCGCGGGCGAGTGCCACAACGTTTTAATACCCAACTTCCTTGCCAGGGCCCAGTCTCATTGCATCGAGCTCGAGCAGCGATACATCGACGCCCAAGCCGAGCATGAGGCCTTAAAGGAGGAGGCCGCCCAAAGGCGCAAAGTGGACACATCGGAGATTGACCAGCTGAAAAAGGAGCTCGATACAGAGAAGAGCTCGAGTGCTATAAGCTGGAGAGGTGCGAAGTCGAGGCAAAGCTTCGGGAGCTGGTAGATCGGGTCAGTCTCTAAGAGGGGAAGGCGGTGGAAGTCTTCAAGTCCAGCCAAGCGGCTGTGGACTAGTTGGTCACGGAAGGTGGGGCGATGACCAAGTACACCGAGCTAGAGTACTACTTCCAGGGCCAAATCGCAGCTCAGGAGCGAGCGAAGACCTTTCTTCCCACCTCCGAGAATGACTATATCGAAATCTTGGAAGCTACACCAGCAGAGTTCTGGGACATCTCTGAGCTTCCAACCGACTTGACATCCCAAGCTCAAGAGGTGGTCGAGTTTGTGAAGAAGGGTATAGATCAGGTCGGTGATGAAGCCGATGCCACCACCTCCGTCGTTGCGCCTAAGTGAATTTTGTAAACTCGCCCGGGTTGGGCTATTATAATTTTGAATTTTCAATTTAATGAAATGATTGTTTTGCATTTTATTCGAGTTCGTACAAATGTACTTTTCCCTTCACAAATTTTCTCAAGTAAGTGGGGTCGGACCAATATAGTGGACCTTTCAAACTTAATTTAAATGTAAGGAACCGAGCTGGACGCGATTAATGAATTTCATCCTAATCCGAGCTGGTTAATTGGACAACTAATGTTGCCGACCTAGACTCATCAGTCCGATTTTAAAATTGGTCAAACTAATGTTGACAAATGTTGAGTTCAAGTTTTAAACCCAAACTAACATCCCGACCTAAAGCCGGATTATACCGAGTTGGACCTTAATCCGAACTGGCAAAGCTAACCAAATTATTATTGATTATACCCGAGCTGGAACCTAGTCCAAGCTGGTTTATTTAATCACTAGCTCGTAATTAAGCGTGGCCACCGCGTTAATCCGAGTTGGCAGTAGCTTAGTAGCTGAGGCACTTGGGCCCGGGTCGAGCTTTGCACTAGTTTTCAAAATACATTGTATTAAAGTTGTACTTGGGCTCGGGAGTCGATTACAAGCAATGTTTTGGCTCGCGGCCTTAACAAAGATTTCAGCTCGGAGCCCCTACAAGAGATTTTAGCTCAGGGGCTGTTATAAAATATCCGACTCGGGGGCCTTTACGAGAGATTTTGGCTCGGGGCCTTTACAAGAGATTTCGGCTCGGGGGCCTTAGACAAAATATCGCTTCAAGTGTTCTGAGTGCCATACATTCTTTAGTAGTTTTTCGTAGTTGTCGCGGAGGTAGAAGGTTCCAGGTTGGACTTCTTTTACGACTTCGTACGGTTCTTCCCAGGTCGGGGAGAGCTTATTACCCGAGCGTGGCAAAAAGATGGCCTTTCTGAGTACAAGGTCGCCAACCTTAATAGGCTTAGGCTTGACCTATTTGACAAAGCTCTTTACATGGCAGCTTTGCTGGCCAATATTCTGATTTGAGCTTTAGCTCGGAGCTCTTCAGCGAGGTTGAGCTCTTCACGGATCAGGGCTCCGTTGATTCCTAGATCATGGTGGAGGGTCCTACTAGTAGGAGACCCAATCTCCACTGGCAGTACTGCTTGAGTACTGAAGGTTAGTTCGAAGGGCGATTCTCCCATTGCCGAGCTGATGGTCGTCCGATGAGCCCACAACACCTCAGGAAGAATCGATGCCCACTGGCCTTCTGCTTCCTCCAGCTTGGTTTTCAGGCCTTGTAAAATAATTTGGTTAGTCCTTTCGACTTGGCCATTACTTTGAGAGTGAGCAATATATGAGAATCTAAGGTCGATCCTGATCTCAGCACATTTTTCCTGAAAATATGCACTGTCGAATTGCTTGCCGTGGTCGATAATGATGACCTTCGGCACCCCAAATCGGCAAATGATATTCTTCCATACAAAATTAAAAGCTGACTTTTCTGTTATTCTAGCAACACCTTTAGCCTCAGGCCATTTGGTGAAGTAGTCTACAGCTACGAAGGCGTGCTTCTTCTGGCCAACACTGGTTGGCAATAGGCCAATGATATCTAGACCCCATTGATAGAATGACAACGGGCTTACCATAACTGTCAGGTTTACCGCAGGCTTTCTCTGTATGTTGGCGAACCTTGGACATGTGTCACACTTTTTTACATACTCTTTGGCATCTTGTTCTAAAGTTAGCCAAAAATAGCCTTGCCTCAATGCCTTCCGAGCCAGAGCCTTGCTACCCAAGTGGTTTTCACATACTCTTTCATGGATCTCTCGGAGTACATAGTTTCCCTCCTCGGGCCCGACACACTTTAAGAGAGGCCAAGTGTAGGCTCTTTTGTAAAGTTGCCCAACTATTATAACAAACCTTGATGCTTGTTTCATGAGTTTCCGAGCTGCCTTTTCATCCTCCGGGGTCATCCCCCCCTCCAAGTAGTCCATGATTGGTTTGGTCCAATCTGGGCTTAAATTGAGCTCGGAAACTGCTTGTCTCCCCAACTAGATACTTGGTTTGGAGACCTCTTCCACATGGACCAGTGCAGGTCAACTCTCGCCCAAGGCCAACCTAGACAGAGCGTCAGCCTTCATATTCTTATCCCTCGGGATTTGCTGCACTGTGAGCCTCTTAAGCCCTGAAGTCAAATCCTTAACTTTGTTGAGGTAGGCCAGCATAGCATTGTCTTTAGTTTCGAACTCTCATAATATCTGACTAGCAACCAATTGAGAGTCGGTGTTCAGGTCAATTCTTCGTGCCCCGAGCTGAGCTGTAATTTTCAATCCTGCGATCACTGCTTCGTACTCAGCCTTATTATTGGACGGCGGGAAGACGAACTTGAAGGAGTATTAGTGTTCATGCCGGGTCGGGTCGAGAATGACCACTCTAGTTCCGCTTCCAGACTTCCCTGATGCCCCATCCACATGGACCTTCCACACATCCTCCAAGTCATGTTCGGCTCGGCCAGTATATTCCACCACAAAGTCCGCGATGGCTTGGGCTTTGATAGCTGTTCTGGGTTGGTAGGGGATGTCAAATTAACTCAGCTCAAGTGTTCATTTCAGCAGCTTACCCGACGCCTCCGGCTTGTGCATGATGGACTTGAGCGGGGCATCCATCACGACCTTAATTGGATAAGCATCAAAGTATGGCTTCAGCTTTCTTGCTGTCGCGATGAGCGCGAGGGCGAGTTTTTCCAAGGATGAATACCTCACCTCGGCCCCTTGCAAGTTTTGCCTGACATAATAGACCGATTTTTGCTCTTTTCCTTCTTTGCGGAGTAGTGCTGCTGCTACTACTGTCCCTAAACATGCCAAGTATAGTACCAGCTCCTCCCCCGCCTCAGGTCGGGATAGCATGGGTAGCGAAGCTAGATACCTTTTCAGCTCTTGAAAGGCGTTCTGGCATTTCGTAGTCCATTCGAAATTCTTAGGATTCCTCAATATTTTGAACAGAGGAGCACACTTGTTGGCCGACCTGGACATGAATCTGCTTAGCGCCGCGACCTTGCCCGCGAGCACCTAGATGTCCTTCACGCAGGTCGGCGGCGCCAGGTCAAGTATCGCCTGAATCTTCTCCGGGTTGGGTTCTACTCCACGGGCTGTGACCATGAAGCCTAGAAACTTTCATGCCTTGACGCCGAATGCGCACTTTTTCGGGTTCAGCTTTATCCCAAAGTGCTTCATTACGGCGAAAGCTTCATCCAGGTCGGCTACATGGTCTTCATCCCTTCTGCTCTTGACCAACATGTCATCTACATAGATCTCCATATTTTGGCCAATCTGAGTTTTGAAAGCCTTGTTCACCATTCGAGTGTAGGTAGCTCCAGCATTCTTGAGGCCAAAATGCATGACCTCATAGTAGTAGAGACCTTTTATCGGTGGTGAAGATAGTCTTCTCTTTGCCTCCGGGAGCCATCTTGATCTGGTTATAGCCTTTGAAGGCATCCATGAAAGAGAGTAGTTCGAACCCGGAGGTAGCATCCACCATCTGATCAATCCGAGGTAGGAGAAAGCAGTCCTTAGGGCAGGCTTTATTGAGGTCGGTAAAGTCAATACACAGTCTCCGTCCACCTGAGGACTTGGTCACCAGTACCACGTTGGATAACCAGGTTGGGTATTGGATTTCCTTTATGTGGCCAGCGTCTACCAACTTATCCACCTCTTCTGCTATGATTTGTTGCTTATCATAATGGAAGTGCCTGCGTTTCTACTTTACCGGATAGTAATTTGGATCGGCATTCAGGTGATGCTCAATCACAGCCAGGTCAATACCTATCATGTCAGAAGCAGACCATGCAAATATGTGTTCATTTTTCAGGAGAAATTGGCTTATACCTTTCTTGAGGTTGTTAGAGAGTTCACTCCCGACCTTTTATCTCTTTGTTTCATTGGAGAATTCTACCTCTTGAAGGTCTTCAGCTGGGCTTCCCCTCTTCGCATCCCTCTTCTCATTGGGCAAATCTGGTCCCCAGCCAACCTAATATTTAGGGCGGAGAGAATTTTCATAACATTCCCGAACTGAGAGCTGGGCTCCACGAATTGTGGCCGTGCCGCTTGGGGTCGGGAATTTCAGGGCTTGGTGGTAAGTTGAAGGAACGACCCTGAAATGATTGAGCGTCACCTAACCTAAGATCCCATTATAAGTAGAATTGCAATCCATTACAATGAAGTTGGCCTGAATCGAAACCCGTTTGTCTCCGTCTTCCAGCTTCAGTGGGAGGTTGATAACTCCTTCAGCTCGGTGTGCATGTTCGGTGAATCTAGCTAAGGTCCCCCTCAATGGCCTGAGATGGCTCCTGTCTAACCCCATTTGCTCAAATGCCTTCAAGAATAAGACTTCTGTCGAGCTCCCGGTATCTACCATCAGCTTCTTCACGGTGAAGTTGACTATTTCAGCGCTGATCACTAGTGGGTCGTCATGGGGCAATATCACACCCTCCAAGTCTTCTGAGGAGAAAGTGAGCTCCTCCGTCTCCAAGACCGACCCCGCACCGGTCCATACTCCCTTCCAGCCTGAACATAACCCTTCCTGCCAGTCGATGTCTCCCCACCCGAAGCCAATCCTCCTATAATGGTCTTAATCACAGCCAGACGTCCGCCCCTAGCCTGGCGCCTAGGTGGACTTCTCTGTCTGATCTTGACTCCGGGTTAGCTGTTGATCTATGTACCTCCGAAGGTGACCTCGGGCTATAAGTGCTTTGATCTCCTATTTCAAGTATTTGCACTCCTCGGTAGTATGGCCGTAGTCCATATGGTAGTGACAATACTTGGTCCTATTGTGCTTCTAAGATCGGTCTTTCATCCTTGAAGCTGGAGGCAGATGGTTTTGGTGCTGGATCTCCATCAGGATCTGTTCCCTTATGGTTTTTAGGGGAATGAACATAGTGAACCGGGGGTTCTGCTTCGGCTACTTACCTCGTTCATTTTGGATTTTACTTCAGGTTGGGCTCGGGAGGTCTCTCCCTTCTTGCCGGTTTTCTTCTCCTTGTCGTCATCCCTCTTCGCCTGATAGATTTCTTCTGAGTATATGTACACTTCTGCTCGTATCATCAGCTCGGCTACAGTATCCACGGGATCGATGGCCAATGAGGATGTAAGGGGGCCCAACCTGAGTCCACTTTGGTAGGCTATTAACGCCATGGAGTCCTCCAGGTTGGATATTCTGAGTGACTCTTCATTGAATTGGGTCGTGTAAGCCCTTAGACTTTCTCCTCTATATTGTTTTACCGACAGCAATGACGAAGTATGGCAGGTTGCACGTCGGCTTCCCGCGAAGAAGGACAAGAAGGCCTCAGCCAGCTGATGAAAACTTATAATTGAGGCGGGACAAAGTTTTTGGAACCAGTCCAAGGCATTGCCAACCAAGGTGCTCGGGAATGTCTTCGTCTTCATCAGGTCGGTCATATCATGCAGAGTCATATGGTAATCAAAGTTAAGCAGGTGACTGGCTGGGTCTCCGTCCCCGCTATAGACGGCCAGGTTAGGCATCCGGTTGCAAGTGGGCAACGGTGTCGCCAGTACCTCAGGTGAGAGTGGGCTAACATCAAGCTGGTTAATGACCTTGGCTATGGCAGCCGCAATCTTGGCCCGCTCGGGGTCGGCATAGGCCGCCCTTTTGCCTTTCGCCTCCACGGGCCTCGCCACCGGCTCCAGGAAGCCTTCTTGGTCTTGCGCTTGGGTTCGCCCTGGGGCTGGAATGCGGAACTGTAGACGCGTGGGCCACGACGTAGCTACTTGCGGAACAGGGTGTTCCGCAGCTAGTCGGGCTACCTGCTCCTTTAGTTCCTCAAACATTTCGAGCATCATCCTCATCTCTGGTGATAAGCTGGAGTTAGGGTCTCCATCTGTAGAAGGGTTAGTTTCTGAGACTAAGTGTATACGTTGGCTCACTCCAACGTCAGTTTGGGTTGGGTCTTGGGTAGGCACCTGTCTGGTTTCGAGGTCCCCATCCGGGTTGAGCGAGTCTTCTACTGATGCGCTGTGGCTCTTGTTTGTACCATGATGGTTTCTCAATGAGCGGTGAGAAGAGTGATAGAAAGAACTCTTTCCCACAGACGGCGCCAAACTGTCGAGGTCGAAATCTCGCAGTTAAGGTTGGGAATTAGCTGAATATGCTGGGTTTGGCTCAGATTAGCCCGCCTCAACTCGGTGCAAGTATTTTACCTCATCTCGGGGTCCCCCTCGTCAACTTATAATATGATTATTACATTATTATTATTATTATTATTATTATTATTTACTTTACATTACTTACATTACAAGAGATTCATGAGTACCCTAATAGTGGATTATTTCTCTTAACAGTTGAGAGACTAAAGATCGAATCTCATAGGGGATGAGGGGTAGGTAGAGATGTGGGTAAAAAATGTACTTATTTTTCTAAAATTTTAAACACGTCCCTAATGTTCAAAATTAGTCAATTTAGTCTTTATTATTTTTTTAAAAAAATAATTTTTTTTTCTATTGTACAAAATTAGTCAATTTAGTTCATATTATTTCTAAAAAAAATTCAATTTAGTCCCTACGACTAAATTGACTAATTTTGAATATAAAAATAAATTTAAAATTTTATAAAAATAATATGAACCATTTGCGCAAGTTTTCTTATATATATAATTATTACATAGGGCCACCCCTAAATTCTTTATCTTT
The DNA here is from genome assembly GCA_037974665.1 of Ehretia macrophylla. Classification (NCBI taxonomy): domain Eukaryota; kingdom Viridiplantae; phylum Streptophyta; class Magnoliopsida; order Boraginales; family Ehretiaceae; genus Ehretia; species Ehretia macrophylla. Next base: position 69,581,458 of record CM075764.1, read on the forward strand.
AGAAGGAATATAGAAAGGAACAAGAGATTCTTTCCCATTTAAAAAGAGAAATGAATAAAAACAAATAAAACACTCTTTCTCGTCTTTTTTTTGCTTTTGAATTTCAGAAAAGTATGTAAATAATCTTTCAATTGCCAAAGAAGGACATATTTGTAAATTGACAAGCTGAGCTATTTTATTTTTGGGTTACTAACACTTTGCCCCTTTGATTTATAACTAGCATAGCAATTTACCTGCTAATATATTTTTTGTACCACTTAAGCCCCTTCCTTGTATCAATAAATGAAAATAATCGCCAAAATATTATATTAACTTTTGAATATACATAATTAGCTTTGAGGGGTTTAAGTGAGGTAAATTAAATATTACACTCTCTTAAATAAATATTATAATATAAATTGTTATACACTATGTAGATTATTACTAACTTTTATAAAGAAGATATCGTTGCATTATTCGGGCTTCGGGTAGAAAATTACTAACTTTTATAAATAAGATGATGTTGCGTTATTTAGATATCCTTTTTTTCTTAGTCGTTATTTACTCATACTTCAACAATAAATAAAGATAAGCTCGTGCTTATACTCGATTATGACTAATTTGATCATTATACTTTCTCCATCTGGCAAGAAGTTTACCTTTTTGTAGTTTATTTTTAAAATTGAATATTTTTAACAATATAAATTCTTATAAGAGCACATGCTTGTCGCTCTGTAGGTACAAGAAAATATCGTAGTGAAAATAATGAAAATAAAAAAATCATCATTTCGCAATCAGATATTCTATTTTTTTAATATCTTTAGATTAGTCATCATAGACAAGAAGCAGCACCAGAAGAGTATCTATAAAAGTAGTGGGTCGTAAAATGTTTGATACTAGGCTCCGTTTGTTTGTCGTAAAATATTACTTTCTAGTGTTTACTAATATTGAAAATTAATCAATTAAAAATCATTTTCCAATCAGTCAACAATTATAACTGCTTTTGCTTAATTTTTTGGTGTTTGTCAATTGTAAAATATTTTACGGTCAATAATTATAATTAGTACAAAATTCTGAAAAATATTTTCATATCATTTGAAAGAATAACATTTTACAAAACTCACCGTACATTTAAATACCATAAAATATTTTTTAATATTTTATTTTTAAAAAAAATATTTTTCTCCAACAATTTATTTTACGACAAACAAACAGAACTAAAAAATATATATTTTATTTTTTAAAAAAATATTTTTTATTGAAAATATTTTATACAAACAAATTATTTTACGACAAACAAACGGTAATTATACATTATAATTGTTAAATCGTGTATTATAAATCAAAATATCATCATTCAAATAGTAAAATGTAACAAGCCGTCTCCGACCTGGATAATCTAGATGCAAGATAGAAGTAAATCATAACGAACTGTACTAAATCATAAGATTTACTTTGATTCAGTGCAATTAAGCTCCAATTCACTTGACAATTCAAATCTCGTTTAGTTTATGAATTCAACTGAATCATAAGATGCAAATTATGAAGCGTACAATTATGATAACTATTGCTTCACATTTACAGATTACAGATCGTTGTGTTTCTCTTATGATATTCAAGAATTATCTGACATCCGTCTATATTACAGAAATGGGTTGCTCTTACATTCGGTATCCGACATTCGGCCAATACTATAAGACCGGGTCGAATGCCGAATATCACACTGGAGAAATTTCCTAATTTTTGAGTGCTAAAATATCCTCCATTTCTCTTTCAATAATCTCATATCACTTTCAGCCAGAAATGCTCCCGAGTTTGAAAATCACTTCTAGGTTTGTCAATTCTCTTTCCTTTCAACTTCTTCCATTAAACATTCCTGGAATAAAGGGAGAAATCAAACCCATTAAAATAGATATTGAAGGAAAACTATATAAACAAAAAATCGTAAAATTCTATGTGAGATGTGAGATGTGAGATTCAATCTATGTGCCATCAGGACCCAAGGGTAGAGCCATTTTTACATGAGACCCCGACTCACTCCAAATTATTTTTCGACAATGTGTATAGTTTTAAATTAAAAAACCAATATAACCCTCACGCGAAGAAATTATCTGTATGTGTGTTTTTATTGTGTTAAAACGCTCAACAAAAATTCTAGATCCCACACAATAACCTTCAAATGATGAAAGATATACCTAATTAAAAAAAATTACCATCAATACAAAATCAAACGCAACCATTCAATACTAACAAAGCCATTCAAAATTCATTTCATGACTACTGAATATGCAGGCTAGGAGATTTTAAAAACAATAGAACATACAACCTCTAAAAACAAGGTAAAAGATTATTACCTTACTATAGATTCTTCGCCACCATCAGCAGATAGACTTCGTCCAGAACTTATGACCAATGGCATATACGCTTTTCTTGCAAAGCCCATCCAACATGAGAAGCGATATAGAACATTGTGATATCACCCTGTGATTTTGGTTTATTTCCGATACTACATCCACTGCATCTTACAAGCAATCTCTGGTCCTCAAGTAGATTCATCAATTTCTAAAGGATAAACACTTTCTCGAGTAGTTGTTCTCCCAACTCCCGCCAAATATTATTTTAAATGTTATTTTAGCATCATTCCACCAATTAATATTAAATTAATGCAATTTTAACGTCATTTTATCGCTTCAAAATTACACAAATCATGAAACATTTTGTACTAAAATAATTTTTAACTTCATTCTACCGACCTAAAATTGCACAAGTCATAAGATATTTTGTGCTAATGCAATTTTTAAACTCAGTCCAAAATTGCATAATCCATGAAAAATTTTACACTAACATAATTTTTAACCCCATTCCACGGGCCAAAAATTACACAAGTCATTAAATATGTTGGATTAATACAATTTTTAACTTCATTCCACCGGCCCAAAATTACACAATCTTTAAAATTTTTTATACTAATGCAATTTTTAGCCTTATTCTACCGACCCAAAATTACACAAATTATGAAAGATTTTACGCTAATACAATTTTTAGCCTCTTTCCACCGACTCAAAATTACATAAGCCATGAAAAATCTAACTTATAACAGAATTTAAGAGCATCATCCACCATAAATATTTTACATAAATAATTAAAGATGAACTTACTCTGTCTGTCTCATGTTTATAATACTCTACACTGGTTATATAGAGAGTTCAAACACAAGTCTAATCCTGTTAGAATAACATTTATACAGAAAAACCGTGATTGAAAATTGGATGAATCTAACAATAGACAAAGCAAAACAAAAGCGAGAGCATGAATGAGCTTGCTGATATCTTTAAACCCATAACGAAATCTGTAGTAGGTAGAATGAAACGTACCCATGTTGGCTACAGAAAGAGAATGGATGAGTTGTACCTTTGGAGATGTACAAAAGGTGTGAATCTAACGTAAGTAATTGTATTGAAGAGCCGTGAGACGCCATCCTTTATAGTATTATGTAACGTGATAGTTGTACGGCGAATGTAAGAAGCGAAAGAAATATCTAGAGATTAGGGTTTATTCGTGAGCAGTGAAATGACAAACTTGCCCTCCAAACCTAAATACATAAAGGCTTTCTTTTAATTTTATGAAAAGAGAGATAAAGTCAAATTATCGAACAACGTTCCTAGGATATGTTTTTCCTTGTCTATTCATTTTAATCTTCATCATAAGCTGAGTCGGCAGAGCCTCAAATGAGATACAACCTAAGGATAACTGGAGATTGTAATTTGTAATCCAATCAGCACATTAATTGGTCTCGCGAAACGAAAGGCTTTTTTTTTTTTTGGATCATAAAATACATTAAGTCAATTCCAATAATTTCTATATATTTACTCATTAGCAAAAATAAGGAGATTGGCACGGTGAAAGACCTCCAACAAATCCCGTAAAAGACTTTCCTAGTTTTTGGTATTTCTTGAATTACTAGATTAAAATTTGGAGAGTTAGTTAGGGCAAGTTCAATGGGAGATTTTAAAATGTTCAAAAATAGAAAGTTTTATATTTTAGAGTCCCCCATTAAAAATAGCCTCAGACTTATATTTTTATACATTCTTAACTCTAAAAAATACAGTCCCTTAAATAGATAGCACTTTTGTATTTAAATTTAAAATAAGAATTTCTAAAACTCTAATTACCAGTTTAATTTTCTTTTATTTTTATTTTTTAAAAATATAGGAAGGCTATTCAAAATGGCCTATGGATGATTAAGAATGGGTTCAACCGTCAGCAAACAAAATTTTTGAAGAAGTTAAAAAGAAGTGGAGCATTAATTATTCGAGCCTTACACTAGCAATTAGAAAATACAAACTTATCTCATTTTACATTATTGTCGGGGTATTTTTTAAAATAAACATAACGAAAGGGGTAGTTTTTTTTTTTTTTTTTGGTTGAAGACAAAGTGAGTTACATACGGATTTGAATCGTCTTCAATTAGAGGATAATTAGAGGATCCTTTGGCCCCCGTTCAATAGTAGTGGGGTAAAATTGTCTTACGAGGTCGAGTGTTTAACACTTCCCACTGTTTTCGTATTTGACTGACTTGATGCATGTGTGGAGGCGCATCACTGCACCCGAGGGTTACCAGTTGATGGTTGAGTTTTGTCGAATAATCCGATGGTCGGGTTCCAGTTGGGTTCTCACGTCATCCAAAAAAATTAGAGGATCATCCAGTTACATTTTAAAAGAGTGATATCTCTACTTGAAATAAATGGATAGATTTGTGCCACATCTCTACTTATGCTTAACACCAAAATGATGTAGTTCGAATCTCTTAATAAAAAATTGATTGAAAATTAAATTATAAATTTACATAATATTTTTGGATATTACATATACATAGAATATTAATATTGTAATCATGCTTAAAGGTATTTATCTATAAAACTTTCATTCTAGTGGTTGAGATCTTGAATTATTTTCATAAATGATGTTTACATTTTTCAAATAAATATTATTTTCTTAAAATAGTTTTATATGAGAGGAAAAACATTTTATTTTATTTTTAAATATAAGGTGATAGTAAAATGTCCCATATATATCTTTTATTTTAACTGGGTGTGATATATATATATACATATATGTTCTTTTTTTTCAAATCAATTTTTTTATGAAAAGGTTTAAACTACGTCTTTTTTATATTAAGTACAAGTGAATAATGAGATGACACAAATCTATGCGTTTATCATTTCATTCGACACCCGCCTATTCTTGCACTATATTACACCAATTTTACGAGTTCTAAAGGCTGTCAGCATTTCTGTTTCAAGATTGAGATATCAATTTTACACCAATTTTACGAGTTCTAAATGCTCCAAACAACTTCTAAGCTTTACTAAAGATAATCGCATGTTCACAAATATCATCTTCCTCATCGCAGCCATACAAGTACCGTAATATTGGGTTTCCTTCCTCATTTTCATAACAAGAATATACTCCAAATAAAAAGAATTAAAACATTTACTTAATAGATCATTTAGGAACATACAACCTCTAAACACGTCAAAAGATCATTTACCTTATAATAGCACGTTCACCCTGCTAAGAATTAAGATACAACAGAAATTAATGATGCAATAATTATCTAAAGCCTCAAAACTATTCTACTACTTAGTTTAAGAAGCTCACAGCCAAATTCCAGAGTACATCCACTTTAAATAATTCTACAGCCTTTGTCCAAGAAAATACTTTCAAAATAGTTTAGTTGCAATTTTTAGCCTCTTTTCACCAATGAAAAATTATACAAGCCATAAAAATATGTTAAACCTTTGAGACAAGAGATTTGAGTGAAGAAAACTCATTGACTAATGGTTACAAAACATGCAAACAAAAAAATTATTGGTGCATAACAACAGATTTCAAGCAAAAGAAGTTGGTTCTACTAGAGAGAACACAAGTGATTTGGAAAAACCTCCAAAGAGTAGAGTCACCCACGGGCCAACATTTTATTTTAGAATCAGAGGCGGTCCCGGGGGGACCAAGGGAGTCCGGATCCCCCAACCTCTAGCCACCCCCCCAACCCCAACGTCTAACAGCCAACCAAAATTTTGAATGATTAATGTAGGTGTATATATAGCTAAATAAAATTTTTTACACTTATTTATATTTAAAATATTTGTTATCATTATTCTTTCTAAAAAAACACATAGCCAAATTTTCTTAATTAAATTTTAACACCCGCCCACAGCGTTTGCTGCCTCTCCTCCAAACCCTCTATGCGCTATTGGCACTTCTTCCCGACACGTTCACTCCACAAGAATATAAGAATACCACTAATAGTGTCAATGGAAGATTAAAACAGTAAAATGACAAAGCTACAGTCAACGACTTACAGCCCACAAAAATCCATCACACGGCCAGAGAGGGGCATAACAGCGTGACTCGAGAGATATCAAGCACTGACCATGACAATAGTAGTGGCAGGACTATACTACTGTTTTTTATATTGTGTCATAGATTATTATGCCTTGGGTCAAAATTATATTTGAGCATTTTCTATATAAGAATAGTGATTACCAAACAGTAACAAGCTAGCCTATCATTAGGCTAAACAGAAAAATAAAGGACAAAAATTAAAAAGATATACCTGAAGAAAAAGTTCTTCGATTGCACACAGTAAAATTTACAAAATATAAAATCTGAAAAGTAAGAAAGATAGCTTGTTCGAGCTCTGCCTAGAAACGAGGAAAATGCCGCCTACTTATACAAGGTTGCGGACTTGAAAACAAAATAAAAAACAGCCTAATCCGGAATCGAAATGTCTGGAGTCCGGGGTCTACTATACACTCACGTGAAAAAAGTAAATAATTGCTTTACTTTATAAAAACAAACAGTAAACTTTGTCTACTGAAAAAGACATTTTGTCTTCTGAGAAGGACATTTCTTCTGATGAAAGCGAGATTCCACCTTGCCAGCGAGATTCCACTTTACCATATCATCCGCGAATATCGGCTTTATGAATCAGTCCAAAAATCCTTTAAGCATCTTCAGACTTTATCTTCATCTTTTTATAAATTTGCCCGAGAATAGCATCATTACTCCTGGGCAGGTGCTTTTCCTTTTTGTTTAGCCATTAGTGCTTTTTCGATCAGGACATCTTTTAAGCTGTCCCAAACATCTTCTACCAGCACATTAGGATTCTGTGCTTCTCCTGCTAAAACATTAAATTGATTTGAACGCATCGACGTATCTGATGTAGAATCAACATCATGGTCATCACCATCAACTTCTTTTCCAAAAATTTTCAAAAAATCCTGCTTTATTGCATCGAGATAAGATGCCATAATATCACCTTTAGAACTATGTTGTTGTCGCATCTGAATTTTGTGTAGGAAATGCGAAAAAGGAGATTCATCCTCCTGAGTTGATTGATCCACTTGTTCTTTGTAGATTTGTACCATCTGAGTGATTTCATCCACCATAGTTTGTCCAAAAGGCTTATTTGTCTCTGGATCAATTTTCAAAAGTTTTGGCCAAAATTTAGAAAAGAATTTTCTTTTTAAACAAAATATTTTTTGTTTATTCATAACGGCAATAAGTACCCACTTCCAAATCCATGGGACACCAAATTCCATAAAGAAAAAATAAATAGCTTAATCCTTCAATATAAAGATCAGGATTATTCCCAATATGAGGGCAAGAAGCTAACCATTTAGTAAAAAGTCCTTTATAAGGTTCAGGTAAAATTTTGATGGGAGGTCCATATTGAGGCCACCAAGTATGGATCCAAGCAGGGAATTTCCTTTGTTGAAAAATTTGGGGATTGAATTTTAAAAACCAAGTATGTTTTTTCTGAGGATTTTTATATAATAAAACTTTAAAAAATGCTTCAACATAATCCCAGTAATTAAACTGGTAAATATTTTTATTATCATTAGGATAAGTAAATTGTCTTTCAGCCATAGTGCTGATTCCTCAATCTGAGGGTGAAAGAATTTTCTTAATATAAGTTTTACTATAAGTATAAATTGGAAGAGAATTATTCCTTTTAAAATGTTCAAACTCACAACTATCAGTTGCCTGCAAGAGAGACTCATAAAAGACTCTTGACTTGTGATGATGCACAGGGAAAAAGAAGTTATTAAGATAACGGTCCATAAGGTACCATGGGTCATTTTCCCATTGCTTATCCGAAATTTCAAGGATAAGTATAGTTTCTTCATGAGAGTGTGATTCATAAGAATCAATCTCATCTTCTTGTTCCACAATATTGGCATAGGATGATGCCTGTGGGGCAGAAGTGTCTGCATCAAGCAATTTCTTGATTTGTGCATAATGTGGATGAGATAGGTCGATAGCAACCCCATCAGTGGTTAGATTAACTAACTGTTTTCCTGCAATGACACTTTGAGAGTCATTTTTACCACGTCCTCTTCTTCTTTCCCTTTGAGGGTTAGAGTAATTTCCCCTAGTGGGGAGCATCCTGCAAAAATTCACGGGTAAGGAAATCAGGTAGGGAATTTTTATCCCCTTTAATATAACAAATATCAAAATCGAAAGGAACAAGATGAGCTTGCCACCTAGCAAACATTTGCTTAGAAACATCATGTTTAAAATCTTTTTGAAACATAAATCTTGCAGCACTGCAATCAGTACGAATAAGAAACTTTTGATTATATAAATCATCTTGAAATTTTAAAACACATTTAACAATTGCAAGAATTTCTTTTGCAACAGTAGCATAATTTTTCTGACTATTTCCCCATTTGCCAGAATGAAATCTAACAAGTAATTCTTGTTTCGATTGAGGATGAATCTGTTTTAAAATCCCTCCAAAATCAATATCAGAAGCATCAGTTTCAATAATTTTTTCCCATGTAGGATTAGCAAGAGAAAGGCATGGCAATTTAACCACTTTAGACTTTATTATTTTAACCGCATTTGTATGGGCTTCGGTCCAAGCAGAAGGAGATTTTTTCAATATATCATATAAAATAGCAGTATCAAAAGCAAGATTTTGATAATAAGGCAGAACATAATTTAAACTACCAAGAAATCTCTATAATTGAAACCAATTTGTATGATAATATTTTTGAAAATATTCAAATGTTTAAAATGTTGTTCAATATTTTTAGAGAATACCAAAATATCATCGATATAAACAATAATAAAATCACTATAAGGAATAAAAATATCATTCATAATATGTTGAAATTCTGAAGGAGCATTCTTCAGACCAAAAGGCATAACATTCCATTCATAATGTCCAATTGGAACAGTAAAAGCAGTTTTATATCTATCAGATTCATGAATTTGAATCTGCCAATATCCTGATTTTAAATCAAACTTTGAGAATATCAAAGCATCATGTAACCTATCTAAAAGATCTTTTTTATTAGGGATAGGATACCTAATCCATTTAATCACTTTATTAAGAGGTTTATAATTAATAACAAGTCTAGGAATACCTCTTTCTTGTTCTGAATGTTTATTAACATAAAAAGCAGTACAACTCCATGGGGAATGAGAAACTCTGATTAATTTTTTTCTCAAGTAAATAATTTATTTCTTTTTTACATAATTCTAAATATTCAGAATTCATTTGACAAGGTCTAGCTTTTGTCGGTATATTTTTTTCAACAAAATCTTCTTCATAAGGAAGAGTGACAATATATTTTTTCCTATTCCAAAAAGCATTTGGATGATCATTACAAATTTCAATAGAAAATTGATCTTGAATTAATTTAATTTTTTCTTGAATTTTTGAAGTCTTCAATTTTTCTTCAATATTATAAAAAGAAATCTCTTTTTGAATAAAATTCAATTGAGAGTTTTTTGCAATAAGCAAATCTTGAATTTGATTTAAAAATTTTATTTTAGGATCAGTTATAAACTGAAAATGTAAATTCATTCCTTGAAAAGAAGCTTTTATACCATTAGCATCTATATGAGTAAGAGGCATAATTTCCTGTATAAAAGGAGTACCAAGTATAACTTGATTAGTCAGATTTTTAACTAATAAAAAAGTAGCAGGTATACAAACCTTATCATGACAGATATAAGTGTCAGTCAATTTATATTGGACATGTAAATTTTGTCCAGTTGCAGCAGAAATAGTATGAGTAGTTTTCTCAAAATATTTCATAGGAACTAATCCTTCCTGTATACAATTTATATATGCTCCAGTATCAATTAAAGCAATTAAATCACGTTTAATAAAATCTTTTTCAATTAAAAGATTAATTTTAACATGCCATTTTTGTGAGGTTACTAGCTTAAGATTAGCTAACAAATTATGTTGATCATCTATATATAGAGAATGAGAAATTTCTTCTTTCATTTTTCCTTTTTCTATTAAAGAAAGACGATTTTCAATCACATCATTCTGCTGTTTTAGAGTTCTAATTTCCTCTTTCAAAATTTTGACTTCTCTATTCAAGTCATTAATAGTAACTACAGTATTCTGTTTTGCATTTAACTGGTTTATTAATTCTAAAAACCTATATGATTGTGGGTCCTGTATAATAGTAGTTTTTAATTCTTGATTAGAATTAAAACAATCAATAATTTTAGCTTTTAGCTTTGTATTACTAATACTATCAAGTAAATCAACAATCTTATCACTTGAAGTCATAACATTTAACTCAATATCTTGAAATTGAGATTGTAATTTATAAATATCAATATCAGATTCACTATCATTTCTTTGACAGTTATTACAACATTTATCATTATTTTCATCATCAGAAAAACTAATTAAATCATCAGATTCAATAGCATGAAGATTATTACTACTAGTAGTACTAGAATCATTATCACTGTCCGATTTGTCACTATCTGAGTTTAACAAGACTTTAGATAAAGATTCTTTAAGCTTATCATCAATATCAAGACTATTAATCTTCTTTTTCATTCTACATTTATCAGCATAATGACCTTTTTCCCACATGTATAACATGTAGGTATCTTCTTTTGGGGAACATAACCCTTTTTCTCACGCCATGCGCGTTTTCTAGCTGCTTGTTTTTTATAAGCATTAGACTTATATTTCTTATAATATTCCATCTTATGAGGTCTTTCTTTATTTCGTTTTCTAGGTTTATTCCTAGAGGTACTAGGCATATCCATAGCAAATTGTTCACAAAATTCTCCTAACTGATTTTTCTCAGTTAACTTTTGTTTCTTTAATTGATAATTCATACGAATATCATTACAAAGAGATAACCCCTCTTCTACACATAAAGTAATAAGGGTGCCATAATTTAAGGAATCCCAATCAATATTATTACTATCAAATCTTTGTTTAAGATTTTTCCTAATTCTTTCTGCAAAAACAGAAGGTAATCCATCAACAAATTTTGATTTCCAATGATTACTATTAGCATCAGGAAGATTCATTACTCTAGACAGTAAAACATCCTTGTACCATCTAAAAGATGTTAAAGTAGGACAACGTAAATTCTGCAACAAAGTCCTGGAATTATCATAATGATGTAGATATCTACCTGTAAAATGCTCACATATAGCAAGACACAAAGTATAAACAACATTTTCTTGAACATTTTCTCCGACTATCTTAGTAGTATTTAAAATTTCATCTCTTTGATTTTGAACTAAATAATTATCCCACCAACCTTTAAGTTGGCCAGCAAATCCTGCTGTGATCATTAAAGCTATTTGTCTATCAGAATTACCATTTTGTTTACAAATAGTAGAATACATAAGCATTCTATGAGCAGTGTTATAAATCTGTAATTCTGTTTGACCATCAATAGACCATTCATATATTTGTCTACCATGAAACATAATAGTTTTAGTCATTAATGGTTCTTCAAAAAGAACATCCTGAGGAGTAGGACGAGGATAATAATATTTAATTTGGGTAGGAACATCCTGATATCTATTCCTATAGTTTTTAAGCTTATTAACATCAAAAGCTAATTGTAAATTTCTAGCATAAGCTATTTTTTCTTCCTAAGTAAGATTTGGTTCAAATTGGCCATCTAGCATACTAAGTTTTAAACCTTTTAAAGCATCATCTAAGACTTTTTCTAATTTAGAAGTGGAAGGTGCTAATTTGAATCCATCTATTAGAGGTGGAGGCTGTAAATCAGCTTGAACTTCAACAACAGTCTCTGAATCTGAAGAAGTTGATTGTTTCTTATTTGTAATTTTTTTTCATATTATTATTAATTTGCTGAAGTGTATTCAACACTAAAGAAAGTTGTTCACCAAAAATTTTAAGTGAAATATTTGTAAAATTATTTTGCTTAAAAAGCTTATTTATATGGTCAGTAACCGTAGGCAAAACATTATTGTCTATCATTTTCATAAAAGCATTGCCTTCAATTTCAGCTGAAGTTTTAGCATTTGAATGTTTAAATGGTTGTAAAGGCGGATAAGTAGCCTGTAAAATTTTTGTAGAACCAGAAGTTCCAATGTTCCATTTTCTTTCAATAACAGCAATATTAGCATTCATGAGATTCTCAAAAAACCAAGGAACAAAATATTTGCATTCTTGTATTTCATTTAAATGATTATAAAACTGATCTCTGAATTGAAATCTTTCCTCTTGTGAAAAATAAGAGAAAAATCAATCACGAAATTCTTTCCATTTGGGTTGTAAGAACTCATTATTAATAAGTTTTCTTTCATTACTTCCTGGTGTAAAATCCATTAACCACTAAAATTAATTTCTGAAGTATTACCTCCATAATCAGAAGGAGTAGGATTAACCCCAAATCCAAGAATATCTTTTTTAATTTCCTGAGGAATTTGACTTTTAGTTAATCTAATTTTCTCTATTATTTCTTGAGGAATTTCCAAATTTTCTGCTATCAATTCAGGTTTATCTAATTCAGATTTATCTTCTCTTATATGAGAAATTGAGGCTCTTGATGAAGAAGGTATATCTACCCTATAATCTAAATGAGATATATAACTGTGTGATGACACAGATCTGATGAAACGAGGAATACCCAAATTCGGCATTTGTTGAAATCTAAGTCTAATTTGACCTTCAGGAGTCTGTTCTACTTCTATTAATTCAGTTTCAATCCTAGGTTGACTAGGAACAGCTTTATCTATTTCCCAACATTCTGGAAATTCTATTTTATCCCATTGAATCATTCTTCTAGTAGATATCTTAGATCTACTTAAATTAGTTTCTATCATAACAGTTTCACCTGTTTTGTCCTGTAATTTACAGTTAGGATTCAAGGTATGTAAAACTTTATAATATATGCGATAACATATACACATAATTTTAGATCCAATCTTATAATCATATCCATGAGCTTTAACATATAATGTCAGTGCATCAAGTATATTTCTATCAGATAATGAAAGCTGTAAATTTGGTCTAACATTAAAATAAACTGGTCCATGTGCCAAGCTAGTTTGCATAATTCCTATTAAGGATTGTCTCCAATTATTATTTCTAGCATCTCTAAAGACTGCCATAAAATTTTCTGGTAAACCTGATAAGGTTAAAGGCTTAAAAGCAATCTGTATTAAACCAATATGCAAAAATCTATGCGTATGTGCATATCTATCAATATCATCCTGAGTTAATAATTGGATTGTAAGTTCATTATCATCCATAGGGATAGATTCTTCTATTGTTTTTACCATATGTTTGATACCTAAATTTTCAAAGGTACCAAACTGATATATTGTCCTAGGTTCTATTCTAGGAATAGTCCATTTATTTAACAATTCTAAGTTCTGAGGAAGATCATATTCTTCTTTCTTAACATTCTTAACATAGGGCTTTGTCCTAAAATGATTTATCATATCAAAAAGATACTGTTTGGTAAGTCAACTATGCTATATAGTCCAGAATATTTTAGAGTAGGTAAAACTGTTCTTTATTCCTAATCTTTATACGGAGAAAACGTGGTTGAAAATTGCAGTAATTTAACAACAAACAGAGCAAAACTTTTAACCAAAGCATGAATGAGCTTGCTGATATCGTTAGAACCATATCTAAATTTCCACGGCAATAATCTGTAGTGGGTAAAATGAAACGCACCCATGCATACAGAAAGAAGGACGAAACTTATTTATATTTGGAAATGTAAAGTTGGGGAAGCAGACATGCTTTTATAGAAACGGGCAGTGTAGCAACATACGTAAGGTTTCCGGGTTTCCTCATGAGAGGTGAAGTGACAAGTTTGCCCTCTAAACCACTAAACCGAAACACATAAAGCCTATTTATACATTTCGAAAATGAATTACAATTTTGATCTCTATTACAAAAAAAAAAAAAAAAATTGCGAAAACGGCGTTCAAAGAAGCTTACTTCAAAAAATTGTCCACTTTGCAAAGTCTTGTGAACTGACCATGGCTAGCTTGATCATGACACGTAATTAACGGTGACACCTTTTTATTTTAATAGAGCCCATCATCTTTTTCGATAGGCTCACCATCCTTTTGATTGTTTGTAAAAAAAAAAAAGACCCATAACTCTTCTATGAGCATGTGGGAGCCCATCTTTACTGTTTGCGACAAAAGGCTGGCCAAAGGCTCAAAAAACTAACATTACACGAGTTCTTGTGACAGAGAACCCAAAGCGGACTTTCTTTTTCTATCAGAAGCCGTGCTTCGAACTCAAACTATTCTATCATTTTACCCAACTCTTGGGTGTCAATGCAGAATCATTCAAGCACAAGGAGAGCAACTCATTCAACATAGGGAGCAAAAGAACAAGAAATAACTCATTTAAAGTTTCCCAGGAGCAAAAGTAGCCTCATAAGAAAAAAAAAAAAAAACTTAATTACTATTCCATCAACATTATACGACGTTGAGAAGAGTAAGTTAACTCATGGACAAAACCATCTCATGAAGACCATGGCACAAATTGGATACATATCGTACACAAAAAGGTCATGGCAAGGCTGTATGGTTCTTTTGATGCCTCGTGCAGCTCATCAGACTTTCTGGAATTTATTAGGGCGCCCAGCTGAATCATTTTCTCTAGAGCGAAAATGCCTCCCACCTCTGTTGTGCCTTCCTCCCCTGAAAAACAAATTAATAGTTAGTAGTTAATATAATACCGTCTATTGACATAAGAGGATCAAGAGTAGTAGTACTTAATCCACTGAAAAGTGCATTCTGACCATATTTCATTTTGAAACTGACAAAAAAAAGAGAAACAATCCGAAAACACAAACAACAAGACTTTCCAGAAAGTCCAGTCACCAACCTTCCTCGATGGCCCTTGAAATTTCCCCGGTGTTTATCTTGACTACTACGAAGTAGACTCCAGTACTCCCTCTCAGCCTCACCTAAACAGCACAAAATTAGAAACTTCACCGAAGATGTATCTTAAATACAAAATTCTGACTCTTCAGCATGTCGTCTTAAAACAATCAGCAGATAAAACAAATATATGAAAAATAACAAAAAGTCAAGAACCATGAGAAGTGAGCCAATCATAAACAAAGTATACAAGGAAGGGCTGTATTCCTCTATGTGAATTGCCTGAACTATATGCAGTGTTGCTCAGACTGATATATCATGGAAAAGGTTCAAAACTGAACCTTTTCCACTTAACTACCCCTAGGTAATCACTACTTCCCTCTAAAGGTTCTGGATGCAGCAACTTGAATTAACAAGGTGGCAAGTATATCCAATGGTATCAGCACAATAATATCAGACCATAGCAGAATATTAGAATGTCCAGCATACACAAATTTGTTCTATATCTCATCGCTTCTCCATGAAAGGTGGAATAAGGGAGTGGAAGCAAAGAATACGGGAGAAAGTAGATGATAGAGCAACAAGCTGTGAGATACCTGCAACAGGATCTAAAGTGGCAATAAAGTTCTTCACGAGCAGACCACCTTCATTAGCAAGCGCAGCAGCAGCACGTGCTTTCTGAGCAGCTCCTGCGTCTTCAAACCGAATGTATCCTGAATCTGATCCAATCTTGAAATCTACAAACTAAAAACAAACCAGAAGAGCTTTAAAATATAGCAACACAAAGATTAATGCCAACCATTTAAACAGAACAATTTTCCCACTCTTCTCAGACACCATTCTTCACTAAAATAAGCTGCACTACTGAAAATCTTTAGCATTATGTGCAAGGGAAGAAGTTCCTCTGAATAAAAAATTGGCAGATGTCCACCTCGTCCCTGATACTTTGTAGATTGAAGGAACAAAATTGGTATAATAGTAGAAGCAAGTATAGGGGGAAAACAACTTTATGCTTTCTTTTTCTAGTTAACTTGAAGAGATACTAAAGGAGCAAAGACCAAATTCTTGGACGACTAGATGGTAAATAGGAGAATTTTTTAGATCAAAACTGTATAAGAGAACATAACTAATGCACCATTCCTCCCTCTGCAGAAAATATATAGTCTTGTTTTAACTCGTACGTATTTAAAACATAATAGATGTAATGGCAACTACCAATTTTTAATGCACTATTATCGATGTGTACCAGCACTAATTGCACTTCCCATTTAGGTGCCAACCTTACATTACCACATTAACTAAAATATGCTTCATTATACATTATGGTTCACTATTATAAAAGATGAAAAGAATTTATTTACAAATTATTGCACAAAAAAGATGAGAAATTTGAATAAGCTATATTCACACCTCAAAAAGTCTACAGAACATGTGTTTAGCCATTTAAATAACCATGCACACCAATTGGTTAAATAATGCAATAAGTGCACCACAGTTCAAATAATAGCCATTTAGGTACCGATTATTGTATCAGAACCACAGTTCACTGTTGACAACGGTGAATAATGCACAAAAGACAACCAAAATAATCTCAAGGCACAACTGGATTTATCTATTTTAATAAATAAAAAGAGAATTTCATAGTTGTGGCACCAAGTGATGCAACCCATACACAAATAGAGCTACGAACTCCGGAGGTAAGAAAAGAACACAATAATTTAAGAAGCATTCTCGGACCTTTGCACATAACTCCTTACACCACAAGGAATAAGTGGACTTAATGAAACCAAACACCATAAAAGTTTGACACTACATAATAGAACGCAAGGGATCTACTAAACCACAAAGGGCATAACATACATACTGTAATCCATCACTTCTCTACCTTAGTACACCAAGAAAATAAGAGCTTTTGTTTACTTGAGATGTCAAGGATCAACTCTGGGTACAAAAAGCAGGAGAGGGAAGAGCCCGAGTAGAAGGAGAAGACGATGAATAAAATATGGCATGAAATACTGTATATGCTTGGATTGTCCAATAGTCCAAGAACTCAAAAAAAAAAAAAAAAAAAAACATCCTCCAAAATATGATTGTTAAAGAAAACTTCTTGGCCCACCAAAATCCACCATAATTTCTCAATACTATATTGTGCAGCAGCTCTCTGCACAGTAGTACCGAGAGGACTATAGGAGGGGAGAGAGAGAGAGAGAGAATAATGTAGACAGAATCACAGGAAATAGAAAAGTAGCATTGAGTTGTTCAAATGTGAAATTGCTCTTTGACATGAACTTAGTAACCATAGAAAAGGCTATTATATATTTGGCCTACTATTACTCAGTAAATGCAAAAATCAGTCTGGTAACAAAATTAAACTTTGAGAATCAACAAAATGCGACAGGGTTGGTCAATTAGAATAACAAGCAAATCCTGTTGAGGCTTAGAAACTGTGGTATGGATTTAGGACATGCTGAAAAGGATATCCTTTTGTAATTTAGGGAGCGTTTAGACCTAAAGTGAACTCAACTGAGAAGCATGGATAGCAATCAAGATCAATCATTTCTGCTTGCAGTCAAAGGAGAAGTAAACAGAAAAAACATACGAGTCAGCAATCTAGACATAGAGAAGACAACCATAATTTTACTTACAAGTACCAAGAACTTGATATCTCAAGCAAAAGCATTAGCATGATTGTAGCATTACCTTAACAGTGCCAAACTTCTGGAAAATACTTTTCATATCCTCACGTAAAACTACATCTTTGTTGTCCTTGTATGCAGCAGCAGTTGACTTTTCTGGTGTTTGTTCGTCCTTTTCAACTGCATCATCCTTCTCCACACCTTCAGATTCCTGAACATCAGTTTCAGCATCTGGTTTATGCTCCTCCTTTTCTTCACCCTTCTCCTTGTTCTCATTGAGATTTTCTTCGTCTACTTTACTATCCTTGTCTTCATCTACTTTACTATCTTCTGACTTATCCTGTTCTTTCCCTTCAGTACTGCTGTTTGTAGTATCTTTTTCTCCGTCTGTTTTAAGACTATCGATACTATCATCTGCTGGCTCATGATCACCATTTTCTGTCGATCCTTCAGCTGAGATCTTTTTCAGTTTGAATGCGACAATTAAGCCCTTAGGGTAGCTGCCATGATCAAATACATCAGATTTTCTAAATGGCTCTAATTGGTGGCAAATTTTAAAATCACCAGACTATACAAAAATAATAAACTTACTCAGGTTCAGCTTTGGAATTATTTTTACCATTAGAACCTACTCGAGATCGAGTAATTTCAACTTCTTCTTCTTGCTTAGCCCTCTCCACGTCAAATTCCTTCCTGGATTGTAGAAAAAATAATAGCATAGTTAAGACATTAATGTACGGTTTTACACGTCTGCCAGTATGCACACAATATAAAGAAGCACATTATCTGTTCTAAATAAATCCTCCATGAAGGAAGTCCATCAGCAATCCGACTATATTTCATATCTATAAATATCCTTTTAGCAAAGTTTAGTGAGATTAACATTACAACAATGATTTAGGTCTTCCCAAAACTTAAAAGAACCAACATTCAATTCCAAAACAAAGACCAAAATAGTGAATCCTTTGCAAAAGCTCGTAATGAGATGAGGAATCGTCCTGACATATGATTGTGTCAATGAAAGAGACTAATTTCCTCATGCCGCATGAGGCTTTCCACATTTTATTCATTATTGGTATAAAACGGAAAATAGGAAGTGATCAAAAAAAACCAAAAATATTAACACATAATTCAGGGGGAAAGGGAAAAAATATCACATTCTACAAGCCCTATTATTAAGTAGATCTAGAGTAGAGAAAACATGAAATTGCATATACAATCCCTACTAGTTTGTTGACAAGTTTATCAGTAATGGGAATTGGTTTTCTCAAATTCCAAGACAACTTTTCTGACACCTTCTAAACTCAGACCCTCTCCCTCCCTCCCTCCCTCCCTCCCTTTGTCCCTCCCTCTTTCCCAAACTTCCTGCTATCCTACCAGAAGAAAACTCGAACTTTTCAGACAATGCTAATGCAAACTTTGGCACGACAAAATATATCAAAAAAATCTAACCTAACCAAGCTTTAGCAAGGAGAATAGTGGTAGATAACAAGTGATCAAATTGCTTCTACTCATTAAACATCAAGAATAAAGATGACACATTAGTATCTGGGGACAACATAATTCCCTCTTTCCATGCATGAAGGTTTCTTATTTCCTCATGTGTGATTTCTAGAAAATCGACAAATTGCACTTGCATATAACTGATGATTGGAAGCAGGGCCATAGTGCTAGAAAAATAAATTTTGCTTCAAAAGACTCCCTCTTCTGCTCCCTCAAGTATAATTTCAATTATAGAAGAAAAAGAAATAAGAAAAATCAAGCTGGAAAGCCAAACGAAATAAATCCCACATTTACCACATAAAAGGAAATTTCACATGCAAAAGAATTTCTCAGTGACATTTATACCTATCTAGGATCAAGGAATAAGAAACAAATGATAATATGAGCCATCACAACAACAATAAGAAATATAAAAAATAAAAGAAATGGTTATGTAGGAAACATTTTCTTCAGAGACAAGTAGATAAGTAGTCTCACTAAAACTCTCAATCAGGGCATCTTACTTTGGTTTTAGTTCCAAATCAGCTCCGGCAAATACTAAGCTTTGCTTCAAAATCTTTTCGGCATCTTCCTCTGAAGAGAATTCAATCAAGGCAGTTCCACAAAATAACCTTTTGTCAGCCACATGACGTGGCAGCCTCACACTATTTACCTGAACAATGAAAATGAAAGTAGTCAATAGATGATACTTAATAAGCATATTGCATGCAAAATAAGCAGGAATAAATTTTTTACTAGTGGACTGCAGGTTTTTTCTCAATAACTTGACCTGAAAAATTAAAAGAATCAAGTAGCCAAAGTGGCTCCATTTAAATTAATTCCTTGCTGTGTATCAGGTCTATGCTATCTCCCAAGTAGTGTAAAATGATTCCTACATAATCCACTGCATTACTACAAGACTTGGCACTGAATTTGAGTATTATATACATAAACTGTAAGGTATTCATTCTTTTCAAATGGCTAGAAAACCTTTCCCCTGCAGAAAGCATCGTAACTAAAGAATACCTTGGCGTACTGGCCAAAGAAAGATTCCACATCTTCAAGCTTTACATCATACTCGAGCGGAGATGCGGCTATTGTCCTGCCATCTAGTTGCTCTATAGCCTCATCTAGCTTTGCCAATGGTGTGACCCTACCAACCTTCTTTCCTGAAACGCGAAACAACAAATACATTAAACACATTACCCCAATGACCGCCACAAATATGTTCCCATCATCAATCAGAGTAAAAGCAACAAAATCAATAGAAACACCTACCATCTTCAGAAACCTTAAGGAAAGAAGAAGTCCTCAGAGTTTCAGCAACAGCCTTTATTGTATCTTCTGGAATATCTTCTTGCTTTGCATCTCCTAACAGCAAATGACTTCTCATCCGACCAAACGAACATATCAATGCCAAACTAAGCACTAAAGTTCTAGTTAAGAACAACAATATCCCAAGATCACAACAAAAAAGATAAAAATCAAATTTTGCAAACCACCTGACTCTCGCCATCCAGAACGAGTATTACAATATGACTACAAAGACTAAGCAAAAACCCGGAAATGAAAAACTCCATTTACTCCATATAATTCCATCTCCTGCATACTTTGAACTATATACATTACATACTCATATACATAAATTACTTATCGATATATTTGTAGTCTTGTTCACAGAGAAACAGACACACACTTGTGCATACATGTATATAGTACACACCCATATAAATACCTGGAAACTTGGATTACTCGATAATACACAATGAACTCGATAATACACAATGAAGGAATTAAATAAAGATCCTCCCTTTCTCATACTTTTACAACTTACAAAAGAGAGTAATCTTTAAGCATCAATTCAAGGTAATTATAATTTTTTTTTTTACAATATACATATATACATTATTATACGCGTGCATGTTATATATACTAGGTCATACACACACACAAACATACACACATACAAAAACACACACGTGTATATATATGTGTGTGTGTCATACACACATACAAACACACACACACATACATATATATTGAAAAAAAGGGGGAAAAGGATACTTCCATCGTCACTCTCAGAGACGGCTTTTCTGAGAAATTTGTCAATTGGAAGATTACTATCACTGAAGTAAAACTCCACCTGCACACCACCAACATTTTTTTATTATTAATTTTTTTATAAAAAAAAAATCATACACCCAAAAAAATAGAAGAAAAAAATTAGTTTCTTTTTTATTTTAATTCTAAGCCAATGATGCAATGAGGTAAAGAAAATGGAAAAAAAAGAGGCATAAGTGATGATGAGTAGACCTGTCTGATGACTTTCTTTGCTGTTTCCTCATCTAACGACGTCGTCGCCATTACTGTTAGTGGTACGATAGAGAGAGAGAGAGAAATTGTGTGTGTGTGTGTGGAGAGTGTGGTTTAGGGTTTTGGTAGCTTGAAAAGGAGGCGAAGAAAGAAGGGTTTTTTGTATTTGAGATTTTTGATTGTAACGGGTCTTATTCCGGGTCGGATCTGAAAACTTTTTCCTCACATAATGGAGCCCTAGGTTCTTTTTCTTTTTTGGGTCAGAAAACCATTCATTACAATTTTTTTCTTTTCTTTTTTTTGGTTGTGGACAAGTGATTACAAATGGGTAAATAATATTAATGGCCCTTTTTTTTTGCTGGATAATATTAATGGTCCTTATCTAGACCCTTTTTGACAATTTTATCCCTAATTTTTAAAATGTAATATTTTGTACATGAGTCTCACATTTAACTTCTATAATCTTTTTATTTTTTGTCAAAAATTATTTAAAGGTTTAGCCGTGTTACAAAATTAAAAGATAAAGAACAAAAATATTATGTTTTGAAAATCAAGGATGAAATTAAAAATTGTTAAGATAAGGGACGATGGATATTATCTACTTGGTTTTAAATTCTAAACTTTTCCTCTATATGGAATAAAAAATCATAAACTCATTACATAGGAAGTTGTACTTTTAATTATTAGGGTTTGTTTGGATTTAGGAAGGAAAAAATAATTAAAAAAAGGTAATAATTCATTTATAAAGGAAAGAGATGAAGAAAATTAATTTTTGTTTGGATTGGATAAAATTATTAAAAAAAATCATAAATAATTATGTGCTTTCTTTATTTGGATTAAAAATAAAATGAAAAACGTGATAAATTTTAATAAATAAAATGAAATATGTACCTTTTTCTATTTTCTTTTTTTTTTCTTGCTAACAAAGTAGTACAAACATTTAACAATTATTTAAATCCAATCACCCATTTAGCCCCAATTTAGGGTGATTGTGTAGTTACTCATACAATTGATTTTCAAAAGTCCTGTTAACCAATCTGTCTTCAAAACTCCCAATCCAAACAATAAAAATCCCTCCTAAAACAATCATTTTCCTCCAATCCTCTCAATCTAAAGAATAAAATCCCTCCCTAAAAAATCTCTTTTTCCCTAAAACTCCTAATCCAAACATATTATTACATTTTCATCCCATTCACCCCAACTTTTGAATTTTCTATACTCTAGTCAACCATGGGCTTGTATGGTAGAATTTTCACATAAATCTTCTTTTGATGACAAAAAAGTTGTGCTGGAAAATAATTTATTTTTAAAAAAGATAAAGGAAAGGATATTAAATTTCATGTACATATTTGTTAGATAGCAAAATGAAATGATTAGTTAATAAAAGACAAGTGGGTGATGACAATTTTCTACAAATTACTATGCATTTTGTAGGGACGAGATGAAGGAAAATTGTCTCAAAATTTGTCTACAACAGTCTCAGAAGAAAACTTCTTATAACTCTCTTGCAAAACTAATCACCTTTAAAAATTAAAAATAACTCTTTCTTTCATTTTCTTTTTATTTTCATGCTATGAATGCGATAACTATTTTTTCATAAACAAAAACATGGATCTCCTTAAATAACGAAGTTTAAGCTAAAGAAAGAAGGTAGGGTGGGACGCATTTGGTATTTTTTAGATTAGCATGAATCTTTTGAAGTTATGTGACCTTTTAATATAGAATGTCATACTCTTTGCATTAGGGGTGTACAGTAAAACCGTTAATCCGTCCAAATCGCCTAATTCAATCCAAACTAATCCACTTTTGGTGGTTTTTTAAAAATTTCATTGGCTATGGTTTAAGATTTTATAAAAACCGACTATATGGATTGGTTTATGATTTTTAGCATTGAAACCGACAAACCCAAACCGTCCCAAATATATATATATATAGGCCCAATACAAGTGCTGATTTTTTTAATTGCTGTACTTTTCTTTGGTTCAACTGTTCAAGTGCTGATTTTTTTTCATTTTGTATTTGGCTATGTTTTGTTATTTTGGGGATTACTAATATCTTATGGTTATTTTATCTTATGGGAATTACTATTTTGAATTTGGGGTCAATGTAAAAAGTAGTTTATGGTATTTTGATATAGACAAGTATGTTGTTTCTTTTTGTTTGTTGTTCCTATTTACATTTTTAATATAAGCAATTATATTAGTAAGTAGTGATAAATATCAACCCGACAAACCGAATCAAACCGAACCGAACCATTCTAATGGTTTGGAACCCGCCCAACTTTGGGTGATTTTGATAAATGTATGGTTTGATTTTGGTTTCAATTTTTTCAAACCGAATGCATTGGTTCGATTCGGAAAATATCATTCAAACCGCCCAAATCGATCCATGCACACCCCTACTTTGCATCATGAGATATGAAGCGTACGCAAGGATTTGCTCTTAAAGCTTTTGAAGTTATGTGACCTTTGAAGAGGTGCTTTGTAAGTTAAGTAACAATGATTGGAATATAGAGATACTTAGATATATGTCTTTAACCTCAAATTTCATGCAACAAGTTTTAATCCAAAGTGTGATAGAAGCATTTGGGTTGCCTTCCATGGGAAACTGATGGCAAAATGTAGACTCTGTCAAATTTAAGACCCAAAACTCAATATAAATATAAGATTGGACCGAGCAGTCTCACTTTCACATTCGACTTTACAATGCCGCATTAGATACTCTAAACGTGAAAACAATAGAACCTCGAGACTTACCAATAAATCTTCATGCTAAGGGTACATTAGAATTCTCATGGAACAAACGAAAGGGAATGTAGAGAGAAAAATCATTAACAAACTGTTTGGAACAAATTAATTCCATAAAATTTTATGGAATTCATTTACAAATCCAATTTTTAGTGTTTGGAAGCACCCTTTTAAAAAATTAGAATTCCAAGATCTGCAAATCTTAGATTTTCTTATGCTTTGTCTAAATCCTTACTCAATAAGTCAAATTTGTAAATTCATGTTTTCCAAATCTGTTACTCATCTTCTGAGGATAAAATTACCCCTAAGTTTAAGAGATGACTTTGGCTAAAGTATTTAGATTAAAAAAATAAATAAAAAAATCATTGTGTCTCTACCTATTTCTCTTTCAAAAAAAAAAAACTAACGCCTCTCTCACCCTTTCTCTTAAGATTATTTTGTTATGTTAAACGTATGGTTGAATTTTAAGATTATTTTGTCACGTGGAATATAGGTTTATTTTGTAATCTTGAACTAATAGTTAAAGTAAGAATT
This sequence comes from Ehretia macrophylla, assembly GCA_037974665.1. Lineage (NCBI taxonomy): Eukaryota > Viridiplantae > Streptophyta > Magnoliopsida > Boraginales > Ehretiaceae > Ehretia > Ehretia macrophylla. The sequence goes on from CM075764.1 coordinate 69,606,323, forward strand.
GTAACTTTCCAGATAGAAACTAGCCAATCTGTGGGTATACCATGAAGTTACAAAGGTTGTACATGTGACCAACCCCCTACAACGAAATAGGCACAAGGAAAAAGTAATAGACCGGACCAGCCTACAAAAGCGATATGATTATTTTTGTATTGTTTAAATTTATTGAAAATTTTTCTTTGTTGTTTTTTACTTTTTTTGGACAATTTTATGATAATAGAAATAATCAATAATGGGATGAACAAGGCTAATTTCAAAATAATAAAAAAAGGTATTTAAGTAAAATAGAAATATTAATTCTAATTCCACATGTATTTCAAACATATTTTGTATTTATAAATAACAGAGTTGACTTAATTATGGTTTACAATTCCAAACAAGGGAATTCATTTGTAAATACAAATTCTCGCAGAATTCCTTTATGAATCAAATGAATTTCACACCTCAAGTGCTTCCAAGTAAGGAAAAAAAAGAAAATTAGGTTCCTCGTGTGAACAACAAAACAAAAAGAACAAATGAATGGAATGGATTTTGTTTCCTTGTTTGGATTGAATAATGATTGGAAATTATAATTTTATAGGGTGAACACCTGACCTCCTGTGCTATTATGAAACTATATCATACCCCCTATGATCCAAAAACTACACCATACCCATTGTGGTGTTACAAAACTCATCACACGCGTCTTTCTTCTAATCTTTTCGTCAACGTAGATAATAAATTTGCACAAAAGACCTAAGTGTCCTTAATTATTTTTTGTTTCTCTATTTTCTCTTTTTCCCTTATATATACATATACAAACACATACTAGACCAAAATAAATATAAAACTATATATATGTATATATATACATACATATACATATATACTTAACCCAAAAAAAGAAATATATATATGGTGGGGGTGAGGGGATGGGTGGGGTAAGAGGCCTGATGGATGGTGGGGTGGAGGGATGTTGATAGAGTGGGGTGGAAGCTAACGGGGGTGAGGTAATGTAGGGCTGACGGGTTAGGGTGAGGTAGTGGGTAGTTGGTTGGGGAAGATGATTGTTGGTACTTTTTTTTTATTTTTTTTGGTGAAAATAGTGGGTGGAGGGAGAAGAAAAGGACACAAAGAAGATCACAAGGGCTTTTTGTCCAAAAAAATTAACCTATTTAAGCAAAATAATATGAATAATTGCATATGGCGCGAGTGTAGTACACTCTCTATCAAAATAAAAGAATTTTTTGATAGAGGGGGTATTGTATTAACTATAACGAACTACAGGGGATATGACACAATTTTTGAATCACGGGAAATATGGTGCAATTTTGTAAAACTATAGGAGATTCAATGTAGTTCATCCTAATTTTACATGAGAATTTAAGCATACACTCTTCTTTTTCCTTCTTCTCTTTTTCTTCTCCTTTTTTTTTCCCCCCTTGACTTTGTTGTCCTCTTCTACTACCGCCATTCACCATTTTTCTCTATTGTCGCCACCCTTTTCTTGCTCGATACTACCATAGTGTCCTTTCTTTTCTTCTTATTTTCTTTACAATAGATGCATCTCCTTGTCACAAACCACTTATGTTATTATGGAGCTGATGGGCTATAGTAACCGTTGGTTGGCTAGGGTTTTGAGTAAAAATAGAGATTGAAAATTTGGGTTTTTGGTTTCTAAGGATGATATCAATATTATGTTAAAATGCCAGTGAGAGTTTAAACATTTGATATCTCCCTTTCCTCTCCCTCAATTTTCTCCCATTTTGTGGAAGCCATTTACAATGAAAATGGAAGGATTAAGGTTCTACAGGCTTTCACACAAACGCCTGTTTCTTGTTCATTTTTCTCCTTTTATTTTCTTTCTTTTTCTTATTCTTTCTCCTAACCCCGTTGCCTTGTTCTACTTTGCCACTCTTTTCCTATGTTTTTTCTTATTTATATTTTCTCCAGATTAAATGAATCTGCACACCTTACATACCATCACACCCATAGCATATATTGTTGTGGAGCCGACCATTGGTGACAACTATTGGTTGGCTTGTGTTTTGAGTAGAAAGAGATTTTTTTTTTTTTTTGTCAAAGAGTAGAAAGAGATTGAAGATTAATATTTTTGGTTAGCGAGGATAAAATCAATATTTTTTTAAAATGACAAGGATGATTTAGACATTTAAACTCTCTCTCTTTTTTTTTTCTCTCCTTTTTTTTTTTTTTGTTTCTCAAATTTAAGAAAGCCAAAAGTCTTCCTAGGGAATGGAGATACCTCAGTTCTCTCCAATTTTGAAAAAAATTTAACCAAACAAAGAGATAGATTCTAATATTTATTTATTTTTCGTTATTTAAAATTGAAATTGCATTAAACAAACAAACAAAAACATAACAAGTACACTAAAATTAGCAAGTATCTGCTCAAGGTCAACTTACAAAAGCCTTTGCAAAAGAGGAAGAATATTACTTGTCCAGTCCTCCCGTCCAGTCCTCCCAAAGATTCCTATACAATTTACACTTCGTTAGCCAATCAAGTGATTGATTACATGTCACCGAACAAAACTCAAGCTAGCACCATGATTAGGGGCAAATTCGAGATTTTTATTTAGTGGAGCTAAAATATACAATTTAGCTTTCACATATAAATAATTTTTTTTTTAGTGAGAACTAAATAAATTTTTTAGACTAACAATACTCTGAAAACACTTTTTCAAATTTTTTTTTGAGGTGAGTGGGTACTACAATTGAGTGGTTCCGCCATTGACTAGGGATACGAACAACAATATATTTTAGAGTCTGTTTGACTTAACTTTCAGACATTTAAAATATTTTTTTAAAATATTTTTTTATGAGTTTAGAAGTTGAAACTAATATGTGTGGTTCATTTTTCAAAGTGTTTCCAGTAAAAGCCAAAGCTAAAAAAAAAGAAATAAGAAACTTCAAATTGGAGTATTTTAAGGAATACCTTAACGAATATGCATGGAGTTATTTTTCATTTTTTTTCCCTTAAAAAACCTTCCGTATTTTCGAAATTCTAATAATGCCCTCAAATTTTTTCTCAAAAATACTCATTCATTCATATTTTTTAACTGTACTTTTGGTATAAAAAGACCAAGCAATCAACAATCTTTATTCAGTAATATTTTTAACTAATACCCTACTACTAAAAACTTTCCAATTTAAGAGCTAAAATTTCACAATTAAATCAAACGGCCTATTACAGATGCCAAAATGCAATGCAAAGAAGAAGAAAAATTCCAAATAAGGCTCCGTTTGTTCGTCGTAAAATATTATATTTTTCCAATTTTTTTGTATTTGATAACACCAAAAAATTGATCAAGTGAAAAATGTCATTCAGTAAACAATGGTGGCTACTTTTTTTCTAATTTTCCTATATTTGGTAACATCGAAAAATAAGTTAACTAAAAAATATTTTACAGTCAAATATTAATACTAGCACAAAGTTTGAGAAAATATTTTTATGCTCTTTAAGAGAAGAAAATATTTTTCGAAACTCAAACACTAAAAAATATTTTTTAATATTATATTTTTCTAAAAAATATTTTTTATCAATAAATTATTTTACGATAAACAAACAGAATTCAAAAAAATATTTTATTTTTTTTAAAATTATTTCCCTCTAAAAATATTTTTCACAAAGTTATTTTACAGCAAAAAGGTGGAGGTGTGTGTAGTGTGTACTTGTTACGCCAACAAGGGGTTCAAAAAGGGCGTCCACGTAATACACGAGTCAGAAAAAACCGAAAGTCTTCCCTCATCTATCCGAACCTTATTTTCCCCAACAATCCATCTTTTTTTTATTATTTATTTATTTGTTTATTTATTTATTATTCCTTCTCCACACAACAAACAAACCCTACATATACTTCTTCTTCTTCTTCTTCTTCCATTTCTACTTCTACAAAAACAAAAAAAATAAAAAATAAAAAACCTTTTTATTTCTCTCTCTATCTCTCAATTATTGTTTATCATCAGAAAAATTAATTAAAAGAAGAGGACAAAAATGGTGTTCTACTTCAAAGCAAGGCCAGAGGCTGGAGACTACACCATTTTCATGGGGCTTGACAAGCACGAGAATGAAGAGCTTATCAAATATGGCTTTCCTGAAGACGTTTGGTACTTTTTTGCCCCTATGTTTTTCAATATTTTACATTTATACCCATTTCAATAATTCTTTATTCTTTTTCATTTTTTTAATTGGTTTATGTTATTCTTGTTCTTCTGATCTATTGACTTGTACCCATATGTATGTTATGTAATGTTGTAATTTTTCCAATTGTTTTGATCTCAATTTTGAATTTTTTTTTGCACCCGTTTCTTTCTTTTCTTTTTTTTTTTTGGGTCAGGAGAAATAATTGTTTTTGTTGCAGGCTTTCGATTATTGGTTCCCATAAGATTGAATTTCGAAATTGACATTTGAAGTAACTAAGGAAAAGTTGATAGGATTTAATGGTATATTGTCTTAAATATTTACTTTTTTTTAGCTTTTCTGGTTTTTGGTGTTGTGCGAGTATCACGGATAAATTATGTGATGTTAAGGGAAAAGGAAGATAATTTTCCGAAGGACTCTTTAAGGAAGTCTATGTTTTGCGTAATTCCCGTGTTATGTGAGAGGAACACGTTACAATGGTTGAAAATGAGGAAGTTTTGTAGGAGGGGTTTGAAGGAGGAGAATGGTTGGATTAAAGTGAGGGAAGCACAAAATGAGGAATATGTGAAGGGGAGCTTCATGTGCCTATTGATATGAAAACAAGAATTAAACGGATTATAGTTGTTTGTGGATAGAAGAAACAAGTTTTTCCTGGTATATTGGTGGAGCGGAAGGGGAAAGAGGAAGTTGAATCGTGCAGATTATATAGAAGAGTTTGGGGGTGAACAGAAGGTTGGAAGCAGATGGTAGGGGGTGGAGTGATCCAGTGAGTTGCCAATCACAGTCAAAAAGCCATTTATGATGACTACGTCATTATGCTTTTGTCTTTCACATTTATCATGGGGGAAATAATATTGATTTGAGTCATATTACTTTGGCTAGTGGGGCATGATTTTTCTCGGGTACAAAATGGTTTTGAAGAGGCCGATAATAGTAAAATACAATGGTATATTTTTTGCATGTATTGCATATTTCTGTGCAGATGCTTACTCTTCTGGAATTAGCACATCTCCTATGAGCTTTGGATGTGACTAATCTGTAAAAGATGGCTTATCTTATTCCTATATATCACAGAATTGCATGAAGTAAAGAACCTATATTACAGTAATAGTAAATGATGCAGTAGCTATCTCTACAATACAAGTCAAAGAACTTGTGTAATAGTATTACAAAATGATGTAGTAGCTATAATATTTGTTGGACTGTCATGATGCAGTAGTTATCACATGGTTGGGGGAGGCACAAGCGCTTTGGAAGACTAAATTTAAGGGGGTAGGTGCACGTCAGTCAATAAGATTTTCTGATGTGAAGGAAGTTGTCCATTCTATACTTAGTTTGCATCTTGAAAACACTTCTCTTGAAGTAATATCCATGTTTTTCCCCCTCATATTCTAATTAATTTTGAGGACTAAGGATAATGATTTAACTCATTGGTCCCGTCACCCATGTGAGGTATGATTATGATTAGGTTATGTTTGGGTCATTACAGATGGAGATTGTGTCATAGTTTTTGGAGTTTAGTCAAAGTCTTTATATAATAAACATGGGCACAAAGTTACTTGGTCTCGAAGTGTTTGATCTTTTGATTGTTTGTCTTTTGGGTTTGACTCTTCTCATTTGCATATATGAGTTATATAGTGTGCTTCTAGGAATGAATTTGTTTTTAGTATATGCCGAGAGTTCCCTCTTCTTCTTTCTATTGTTTTCCTTTTTTTTTGTTTAATTCCGATCATATTTATCCAAGTGTAATTAATCTTTCATTTCTAAAGGTACTCTCCTAAGCCCATCTTCTTTGTGCTTGCTGCTTTAAATCTTCAAAACCAAATTTTTGATTTCATCCGGCAAAATACTAGCTTCTGTCGTTTCAATTATGGTATTAGAGCAAAATATGTTTTACAGTATATTTAGATACTTCACTGATGCAATGGGTGAACTGATGGACAGGCATTCTCAGTGTAAGAATGTAAGAGAGGGTTAGATGCTGTTAAATTGAGTTTAAAAATGTAGGAGAAATAGAAGATCAAAGAAAAAGAGTTTAATTTTTCCAAGGTAAACGCAAAAGGACATCTTAATTCATTCGTCTCTCCTATCACTATTACAACTCATTTTAGACGACAATACTTTTGGGGCTCGATTGACTCATCAAAAAGACCATGAAGTAGGAGGCCAAGTAACTTGGTGGCCTTGTTTACTAAGAAACTTATTAGACGCTTGGGGCTTTGCAATAGTTTCAATGGCTGAAAACTCAAGTAACCATTTCTAGAGAAACTGAAATTATATGATTTACAGTAATTCCAAATACGGAGGGAATGCAGTTAAAACCAGAAAACTAAGACATTCATTCAAGGTAAAATCTGTCAAGATGCTTATAAAACACTACAAATACTTTCCTTTCGACAAAGGTTTTAGCTGACATTTAACCTTGTGATAGCTACCGCATCTGTAAATCTTAAATTGGAGTTTATAATAGAGGGCTATTTTGAAGTAGTTGAGTATGTCATGTGGCACTGTCATACCCACCTGCATTTGTGCCAGTATGTTACCTTCATCATTCACCAGATACCTAGGATGTATTGTTTGGTTTGAAGAGAGGATGGGGTCTGCTATCTCTTTCATGACTCTTCTTTCACAGCAATTCCAACTATTGCATGGTGAGTAGCGTTTGTAAGTGGTGTGAAGTAGTGCCACTGCTTATGAGAGGTTGTAGTGTCTAGGCTAGTAATATTCTTGATGGAGAATACAAGAGATACAGGGGGAAATTGGGGAAATGCCTGGAAGTATAAAAGAAGTGCTAGCAATATCTATTTGGAACTAGAAGCGGCACATCTTGCAGGCAAGGCAAGATGACCCTAGAAACTTGTACTAAATTTCCCTATTGATGTTGGTGGAAGGCCACTGCCTGCTTCCCCCAAGTGCTGATTAGGTCATTTTGAAGGTAAAAGAGGCCACTTGCAACTTAGTTTAGGATGTTGGAATTATAGTACACCTTTTTGGAATCTACTCTTGAAATATATAAGATATTATGATAGTGTCGATTGTTTGTTGACTCTAGATTATTCCTTTGTCTAAGTGAGCCATAATCTCTCATGAACAAGGAGCTACTAGTTTGAATTCCAGAGAGCTATAGAGCTCCATAACTAAGGAGGCCTAAAAGCTATGGCCAAGTAAAGTTGGATAGAAGTGCTCCAGCATTGTCTCTATCTATATGGATAGAAGTGCTCCAATACCATTTTGGTTTACAAATCTCTATTTAAAGAAATTTCAAAGGCTATAAATTTAACAGATTTTCAATTTTTTTTTTAACTAAACCAAACCAAATTAAGCCTTGTCTCACTAGGTGGGGGTCGGCTATATGGATCATGCAACGCTATGCGTTCCTATTGAGAGTTATTTCCTTTATAAGCTCCATACATGCAAGGTCTCGTCTAATTGTCTCCGTCCAAGTTATCTTAGGTCTACCTCTACCCCTCTTCTGGTGTACTATTTCTAAACCTTCGCACCTCTAACAGGTGCCTCGACAGGTCGTCTCCTAATATGGCCAAACTATCTCAAATGATTTTCCCTCGTCTTATCCTCAATCGGGGCCACTCCTACTCTTTCTTCATTCTTACTAGAAGAGAGAAAGGAATGAAATGAACAGGATTGAGCTTACTTGATGCGCATGAATTTGCATGAGGAAATGAGGCTAAAGATTGACATGGGCGGAAGCAATTGTCCTTTTTGATTGCAACATTGCCTGCATGCTAGTACTTCATGGTGTGCCATGTCTATGTTTAATTGAGTATGGCATACTGTTGTGGGTGCCTCACACGTACTAGCACATTTGATCTAGGAGGTTTTAACTTCTTAAAATCATTAAGGATAGCTACTCTACTTTATTTGCGGTCTTTGTGAAAATTTATTACCTGGCAATATAGTTCCTCTACATGCTGTGGCCTGTGCTGAATGGTTGAGTTGCAAGTTTATGTTGAAGTTAGTGGAAGTGTTCTTTGGTGCATTGCAGTTTCAAGTAAAGTGAATATAGAATTAAGCGAAGTCTACAATTACATGCTTTTTGGTCTTATGACTCCTAGATGGTCATAAAGCCAGGAAGAAGATTAAAAAATCATTTAGTTGAAGTTGGAGACACTCCCAGAGGTAAATGTTGGTTTGAATTTTGGTGGCTTCACCCGTCTCATCTGTTGCCAAAAGTACTAGTTTTTATTAGTTTTCTTACCTCATAGCATGTTTATGTACTAATGTTTGGCTGGATATGTTCATATGTTGATCAGGACATTTGAGTTCTTCATTTTTTATCAGGCTCCTAGATGCAAGAATATTACTTTGATAATTTAATTTTCCGTTTTTCTCGAATTTTGGAATTTTCTTGACAGAATGTATTTTATTATAGGTTCCATGTGGATAAAATGTCCTCTGCCCATGTTTACCTGAGATTGCACAAGGGTCAGACAATTGATGATATACCTGAAGGTGTGCTAGAAGATTGTGCACAACTCGTCAAAGCAAACTCCATCCAAGGTAAACACGACATGGATTTTTAGTTTGCCGTAGATTCATCTAAAAAAAGGATTTTCCTTAGTTAAGATCATTTCCTTGGCCGTTTTGTTTTTAATGTATCTAGGAAAGTTCCTATATTTTACATTGAATATCGGATTGATGAAGCCTAAACATTAGTTGTTGCTTTTTAGTGGCTTTTTCTACACACTGTGGAGCTTACAGAACTGCTACTGTGGAAGAAGTGACTGATAAATTCACTTTAGATAACACTCGTTCCTTTGTAGAGGTTTATGCAGGTATATTACTAAGAGATTGTTATGTGGCAGGAAATAAGGTGAACAATGTTGATGTTGTTTACACTCCTTGGGCAAATCTTAAGAAGTCTGCATCCATGGATGTTGGCCAAGTTGGTTTCCATAACCAAAAGATGGTGAGTCATTTTGCTTCTGCTGTTTCTCGTGAGACTAACTCGTATTGGGTTTATGCGTTCTATATTAAAATCATATTTTGAATTGAGCAACCATGTGAAAGCTGGGCTGTTCTCTATGTTTACTCTCTATTTAGGTTCGTACAGTGAGAGTGGAGAAGCGAATAAATGAAATAGTCAATAGATTAAACCGAACAAAGGTGGAGAGGACACCTGATTTGAAAGGTATGCTTATCGATTGCTGCAACACTATTTGGATTCCTCATGATTTTTCGTGGGGGTCTTGCTTCTGTACATGTTTCTTCTTTTCTCTGTTGCATTCTTCATTAAGTTTTATGTTGTCTTAATGATTCTTCATGCGCAATGGTGCCTTTTGCCCTTTATGTACAGCTGAGCGAGAGGCTGTCAATGCTGCAGAAAGAGCAGAGAGGAAACAGCAGCTCAGGGAAAAGGGAAACGCCTTCAGATTTTCAGTTACATTGAATTTACTTTGTCGTCCCAGCATGAGTGCATCATCAACCAAGATGTATGTGTACATTTTCAACTATTATTGCCTTCTATGTGAGGCTTGTATTGGTTTGGAGTGAGGACAACTTTTAGAATTTTGCATTTATCACATTGCAGAAACGGCGTGAGGAGTTGGAGAGGCTTGAAAAAGAGAGACAGGCTGAATTAAGGAGCTATAAGAATTTGATGGTGGCTGAGAAGATGACATCTAATAAAGATATAGCAGCAACCAGCAAGTCCCTGCAAGAACTGGAAGAGGACTTCATGTAAAAGCCAAGTATATGCTAGTAAAATTCGTAAGCTTTGCTGCCTTTGAGTCAAAATTCAAGGAATGGAAGAAAAAATTAAACTAGGGAGAGACGGAAAAAAGTAAAGGGGAAGAGGGAGGGGGGTTACATGAGGTGCCTTACTGCGTTACGTGTGTTTAGACATAAATACTCTCCTTACTAGGTGAAACGTGGTCACAAAACCTCGACTGGTGGCCTGCACAACTTGATTAACTTGATGATGATGATAAACTTGGTTCTTGGCATCATCAATTTATCTTGGTATTTGCCAATATGTTGGCAGTTAGTTTGCTTCTCTTTATTGTCACCATCATTTCCTTTTCACTTGGAGATCTTTCGAAATACGATCGTCTTAGGTTAATTTTTCTTTTTATGTAAATTGTGTGGCTTTGCCTTCACCAGAACACCCCTCCCCCTCCCCAACCTCTCCGCGGCTTCTCCCTGCCCGGGTCTATTGAAAGTGGAAGTAGGGAAATAAGAATATGGAGAGAAAAGAATAGATTAATTTCTATAGCTGAAATTATAAAAAACTGAATTCTATCTGGCAGATTAATGAAAGAGGCGTGGATGTGTGGAATCCCATCTAATGTAAAGAATTATTGGTATTTAAAAATATTACATATTTCAATAACAATAAATTGTTGTTCTTGAGATGTGTTAGCTATTGAAGTATATAATTCAGCAAAGCTTGTGCTGTAAACTCCATTTATGCATTTAGAAAAAGCACAAGTTGAGCAGAAACACGCATTTTCTTTCCCCAATAGGTCCCTTTTGCATCATCAGAATTCTCTCTTGGAAGGCTCAATAATCTCTTAATACAGCATCGTCTCATCTTTCATCATTTTCTTGGAGGGAAACACTAGAAACGCTTCGTTGTTTGCCAAATGGAAAGAGATGGTGATACGTGTTATTATCACATTTTTTTAAATTTCGGATAAAAACATAACTGCTAGATTTTCAGGCCAAAAACGCACCACCCAACTTTAGGTTAGGCTTCAATTTTGGAGATTCCTATAGGCGAGTGGTCAGTTAGATAAGGTGATCGAAAATCGTATATGTAATTTCAAATGCGCATAATAGATTGGTTCGCTAACAAAGATCATTAGCTCTCGATGGCAACTCAAGCATCATGATGGTTTGAAATATATGGCAAAACCTTGATCACCACTCGCAGCTCTATTTGAGCAATTTTCTTGAGCTCTGCAATACATGCATATATATATATATATTAGATATGCGAAGCACACAATGGTCTATATTAATGAGATACCTCCATAAACGTTATAACTGATGAGGGGATGCGTTAAATAATTTGGACGGTTCGGAAAAGAGACTGACCCCTTTCTTGTCATCATATAAAGAAACGAGCTTGATGGGCTTGAGGAAGCCTCCATCAAGGAATGTTTTCAGACACCACATATTCAATAGTGCAGTAACAAGAAAGAATTGTACCCCGCCATCAACACATTGAGATTTCTCTATCACTCTATAAAGAAAGGCTCGATAACTAAAGAAATGAAAATGCTAACTTGATATATTATATCACTGTCAAATAGTTTTATCATTGAGAACAGATTTGCATCATCCACATTCTGCAGACACACACCATCGTATCCATCTTTTTAATGACTTAAACTATGATTTGGCAGGGGCCGCGCGAACGCAGGCCCCCTCTATCACAAATTATGACGTAGGCTCTCCCACTTGGGGAGACCTTAGGCGAGCGCCCCTCCCAAGTGCAATGGAGGTCACTAACCTAGGCCATGAACCTTCTTGATCGCCCATTGACCCCGTCCAGGTAAGTATGTTTTACGTTGCATGGATGTCTCTTTTTATATACCTCTGGCTAGCTCTTTTTCACATTACGTCTCCGATGTGGGACAAAGATGTCATGAATATCATTATGTATTTGTTGACAACCAAATTTTAATCAAGACCTCAGATCAGAAAATAGTGAATACAATCCATGACTTATTATTATCGCTTTTGATCAGCGAAATCTGCAGGTACCTATTGAAGTATGCTACTAGAATTCAGCAAGAAATTGTACTGTAAACTCCATTTATGCATTAGAATCACAGGACCTGTTGCTCCTAATGTCCATACAAGACACTTACTGAAGATGCAAAAAGATTTTGCTTGAGCATACGGGTTACGAGTCGTCTCATATCTATAGAGAAGCTAATTATCGATATGTGAATACGTAAGCAAATCATGGCCACTACCACTGTGGAGTTTGTTCCTGCACCTCTGCGCTGTCTCTTGGATAAGGATAGAAGGGGTATGACAAGCATAGATGGATATGTATGTAGATTGAATGGCTTTGCCTCTTTGTAAAAAAGAAAAAAAAAGAAGCATAAGTATAAGCAAAAACATGTGTTTTCTTCCCCTAATAGCTCAAAAACCAGTCAAGAATATGTATCAGCAACAACCCACTGGTGTTAGAAGATGTAATATAAAGATAGTATCGTAACCATAGTTAAAGTGGCAATAAATTCTATAGATCCCTGGTAATTTAGTTAAGTTTGTGTGGAGGCTGATTTGCATACGCACCTTGGTTGTTTGTAATTTGAGGATTGATACCATGAGTGAAAGAAATTTTGCAAGATTATAGGTTCGCAGTGAAATGAATTTTGTTTTTTGTATTTAATAAGTATTGTGTGACCAAATAATTCAAGGAAGAATGTACTATAGAGAAGGTCCTTTTAAGTAGATGATTCGTCTCATTCCCTAACGAGTGAAGTGCTTACGTCCCTTTAGAGATGGGGGCGAGCCAAAGAGCTTCGGGAGGTGGGGCACGAAAGTTTGAGGTGAGCTCTCCCCACTAGGTCAACTATTTCACATTTTCCGTTTTCTTAATTTGCTTAAAATGTTCGGATTTTTTTTTTGTCAAGCACCATTTCTTTGAAATCCCATTATGGCAATGCCAATAAAAATCATAAATGAGAGACCCAAAGTACTAGCATTGGAAAGGGAAACTGCTTCCTGGGCTTGCCTAGATTTTTCAGTAAAATATGATTTGATGTTTGAGGCCTCGCTTCACTAACTTTAAGTCCAATCGAGCCCATTCATACCCTCTTCTTACATAGTGTTTGGATTGCACAAAGGAATGGAAAGGAAAGTAAAGTGGAGGAAAAAAAAATAAAGGAAAGGAAAAGAAATGAATTAACTTGCTTGGATTGCAAAAAAATAATAATGGGAAGGAAATGAAAAGATTTTATGATCTTTTGTTTGGATTGAAAAAAGAAAGGAAAATGATAATTTTAAATGCAAAATTACTTAAGTACCATTTTTTATTTTTATAACCATGAGATATGTAAGGACAAATTTTTTTTTTTATAACAAAACCTTTCATTTCCCTCAAAAACACTCCAATTTGGAAGGATTACAAAATCATTCTCATTAAAGGAAATAGAGAAATTTTAGAACCCCACCATAACCTTTTCCTCCTTTAAAATTCCAATCCAAACAAGGAGAATGATTCCTTATTCATTCCCCATCCTTTACTTTCCTTTAAAAAGTCCAATCCAAACAAGTTGTTAATTCAGCTTGTTTGAGCATGACTTTCTTTGGAAAAAAGAATTTGAATAACTTTGTTTTTTGAAGGAGTCATCATTTTTTATTAGTAACAGGATGTCAGCACAAACATTTTTATGTCACAGTTTTCTGGTAACCTATTAATATTCTAAGAGAACAACCACTATATCATGTGTCACTTAATGAGTATCTCTATAGGAACAATTATATCATGGCACATGTAAATATTATTTAAAATATCAAAATAATAATTCCATGAAATATTTGGTGAATTTAGTTGATTTCTTATATAATTTCTTTGGTTTATTTAAGTTTGTTTTAGTTTAGATATTTGTCTGAAATTATGTTGTTACAATAGTTTTATGAACAAAAGAAAAAAAAAAGAAAATAGATTAATAATTCATTACTAATGATTCTGACAAAAAAAAACTCATTATTAATAATTCTGACAAAAAAAAAATCATTACTAATAATGACTTCAAATGATTGTGTACTTTTATAATCTTTATTTTGTTTTTTAAAAAAAGACAAAGGATTTCCATTCAATCTCTAAAATTATTATGATAACAATTTTTAACTGTTGGCTCATATCTTATTGATACTGATTTCTAATCTTTATCAGGAAATACAAATTTATGTTGGCAAGGTCTTAATCAGTTTTATTTATTGTAGATAATTAAGGGAAAAAAACAATAAAGACGACATATACTACTAGATAATTAATTTAGAAATTTAGAAATGACTTTTACATATTATAATGTAACTGATAATTATTAGATGTTGTATTATTCAAATCATATTATTTAAATTTATATCTTATATTTAGTTAAGATTTTCCTTTCTATCGTAGGACTCTATCATATATTCATTTAAAATTTAATTTTTTTTTATCTCTATCAGTATAAATTTTTATTTTATTAATAACGTTATCTCTACTTTATTAATAGCGTTATCTTTACTTTATACTGGTAATAAGAGTCAGCTAGAAAATCAACATTTGCGCAGGTTGTCCTATTCAAGAGTTTTGTGCTACTACACTAGACTTTGAAGCGTAGGGCCTTTTTTATTAGGAATTCATCAAGGTAATCATGGTTGCATAATAGGATTATCCATACATGGACTTGTTTAGTGTTTACGCGGCATTAAGCGTTTCAAAACATGATTATAATTATTTAATGATATACATATAGAATCTTATTAATAAATTTTGAAATCCTTGTATTCTTGATTGTCCTTACAAACTTAGAAGTTATGTAGTTGTAAATTTTTAGGTCGCAATTAGTAGATTGTAGAAATAAATGGATAGTCTGCGTGAATAGAGCTTTCAATTTTTTGTGCATTATTAATGTTCATTGTTGATGATTCAAGAAGACGCATACATGAGGTTCTATTAGTTTTAATTTATTATGTATGTAAATACACACATTGATGTTTATATATGTTATATGTATATATATAGCTAAAACAATTGCAAAATTTTCATGATTTTTTAGGTGAAGTACTCGAGAGAGCCAGAGAACTCTACTAAATGTAAGTAATTTTTCAGTTTATTTTTTTAAAAAAATATTTTTTGTGAATATAAATTATTTATGTAATTTGTTTTGTTATTTATTTATTTTTGCAGCTTGTAAGGCGAGAGGATCGGATCTCATAGTTCATTTCAAGGTTTTGCATTTCGATTTCTACTATAAAATAATTTATTTGCTTAATTACCTTAATTTTAATTTTGTCATGATCTATTATGTTTTTTATCATGTAGAGATTGGATTTTCTTTGATTATATCTGTAACAGTCCTTTTTGTATGCTTTGTAGTACATTTATTGATTTTGATCTAATATAATTAGTATAATGTATGTGTGGATGTTTTGTTTCTTTTTGCAATTTTTTTTATTATGTTTGTGTGCTTATCTTTGAATATGATTGTAGATGTTATAGAAAATCAACAAAACACTCAATCAATTCCTTAATAGTTTTGCTCTCGATATTAGTGAGAGCTATAGCCCCACTGGCCTATATATAGATTTGCATGTTCCATTTTATGTAATTATAACATTGTCTATTGTCAAGATTAAGTTTTTGTGGATTTGGGTACATATTCATATTTTTTTAGTAGATTTTGAAGAATGGGCATATAAAATAAGGAAGTACATAGAAAGAAGCCAGTACGACCTGCATGAGGTGAATGTTGCATTTATTAGAATATTTTATGGTTTTGAGAAGTAAGAAGTCTGATAGGGAAAAAATCTTTAGAAATAAAATTAAGTCCCCATTCACATAGATGAATTTTATGTAAAAAATGTAGTTTATTTGTTCATGAAATAAATATTACGGTTTTTTTTGTTCAATGACTTAAACTTATTGTTATTTTAGTTTCAATTAATTTATTGCTCACACTTTCATTTATATTTTTTGTTCAGATATATGATGTTAATGGAGCTGGATCAAGTTCTACAAGTGTTGCCAATATAACAATGGTAACATTGAACATATATCCTATTATTTATTAATTATTACTAACTTATTGCTGTTATTTTTTTGGTATTGCAAGAAGTTGAAGTAATATCCCAGTGCTTTACAAATGTTGATGGGGGGTGAGTTCAAATTTGTATGTCACTTCTTCCAAAAAGGGTTAAGGATGAAGTAATATATGAAGAGAATGCTAAAGCTAAATTGCAGATGTCTCTTACTATGACGAGGAAGGTCATTAAGAAAATGGTAAAGATCTAGTTTAGTCTATTATATTTGGTGTAAATAACACTTTTATCCATGATCTTTTGGTGTAAATGACACTTTCATCCATTATCTTTCGAAATGAACCTTTTAGTTTAATATGTTTCACATAAGTAACGTCGTTAGTCCAACTTCAAAACATATTGAAGAAAACATATTGGACTAATGACGTCATTGATGTGAAACATATTAGACTAAAAGGCTCATTTCGAAAAATAATTGATGAAAATATCATTTATACCAAAGATAATGGACTAAAAGGTTCATTTTGAAAGATAATGGATGAAAGTGTCATTTACACCAAACATAATGGGCTAAACTAGACATTTACCCTTAAGAAAAAGAAATATTAGTTGTCAAGAACCACTTTATTGATTTTGTTTTGTTTTTATCATGATGGTTTATATATCGTGTGATGTTTTATCATTTGCCGTTGAGATATTTTCTTACTTTATTTGAACATCTTTTAAATAATATTATACATTATCTATGTCGATACTTATTGGAAGATGGTCGATTGAATGACAGATTAAATACAACAATCTTAATCAATTTTCTATGGTTTATTTGGCTACTTTGGCGTATCATTGGAATAATTTTAAATAAGGGTTTTCCCTTCAAATAAAATTAATTTTGTTTTTACTATTTTGAATATAATTGATAGAACCAAATCTATATGCACAACTAACTAGCAGATTTATTAAATATGATTATTAGATTATAATATTTTAAATTTTCATCTTATTAATTTAAACTCTTTATCGCCGTCTGTAAAAGTCCTTATATTGTGCACTTATCTAATAAGTACACTTGTCTAATGATGTGTGTTTATATCAAATATGGGATTGAAAGACTTTGACCAAAAGAAAAATTATGCGTGGCAGGTCCCTCAATTATTGTCTCAAGTCTCATAGATATGGACTAAAATATAGTTTGTTAAATAAAAAAAATATATTTTAAGCAAGTTTCTCTAAAGGTAAAAATCATTTTTTTTGGGGTCATAAACATTGGAATTATATTTTATCAAAAACACAACAATCATCCAACACCAGTAGTTTCAAAAATAATATATATGACATTGTACATCTTTAATGGAGGATCAACCATCAAATTTAGAGAAAAAAATTAATTTGTCACGGATGGCGTGATTAATGCTAAAGGTATATCACTCCAAATAATCAACTACCAATGTAGTTGTCAAATTGGAATCAAATTTATTGGTCAAGTTTAATTTGTCACGGATGGCGTAATTAATTCTAAAGCTAATTGTATTATTTTGTGTACTTGTACATTTCAAGCAAAAAAAATGAATGTAAGCTTATATCCTCCCAAGTTCAAAAATATTTCTTCCCATTATAAATATCTTTTAGCCTTTGACTAACAATGAGTATTCATTGTGATAAGTTGTTGTACTATAAGGTTTATAATCTTGGGGTAGAGATCCAATGTGTTCCTACCTAAGATGAATTCCTCATGATAAGAAAAAAATGAAAAGAGAAGAAAAAAATTCCAATTCGAATTTAAGGCAAATTTGCATTCTACAAAATTGAGATTAAGAAATCATATTAGTGAAATCACAAATTCAAAAAGGAATTAAAGTGTACCATAAAAGTATAAACTAATTAAAGGCATTTTTTTGGCTTTTTTTCTTCTTTTTTTTTTCAATTTTAGAATCTATTACTATTATAAGGTAACAATCGTTTTGTCATGTATAAGCAAATAAACACAACAAAATGTTATCCTTTAGTAAGTTATATGTAAAAAATTTCTATTTCACTATTTTGAATATATTTGATAGAATCAAGTCGATACGCACAACTAACTATGAGATTTATTAAAAAAATTATCAAATTAATTTTTTATTTGTATCATATCTATCTTAGGGATGTACACTTATCTAAGGAGCAAGATAGATCAAATAACCGTACTTAGTATTTATATGAGCTACAATTTTTTTCTATTATCGTTGTTTTTCATTCAAGTATTGCCACTTTTGTACTATTTATATGCTTAGATCTTTTTGCTATCAAATTATAGGATATCATATGTGTCACTTTTACTATTGAGCATATTTTGAGGAGTGAAAATTGACTTTTTACCTAATGTAAAAAGTATTTTAACGTTGAATACCCTGACTATTGGATGTAATATTGTGAATTATGTGATTCCATATTATGTTTATTATTCAAATGTTTTTAATATTCCCTTTCAATTTGAAATGTGAATTTATTAAGTTTTTATTCATAAAAGTTGTTTTGATTCTCTTCTATTTAAAAAAAATATTTTTAGAGATACAACATCGAAGTGCGAGTGCGTGCTAAAAATTTGTGTCAGTTCTGACTCATTACAAAGTTGCCAGCGATAAGTTGGTAGGTGGTCCATACATTTTAGAGTATATCTATTTATGTTATTCATGGTGAAATAATAATTTGTATAATATTGAGTATTCTAACATCTTTTGTTGAGAAACATATGTACTATAGCAAAATTTAGGGTGAAGTGCACTAGAACCCTTGTGGTTTGTCAAAAGTGCACAACACCCCTATAGTCAAAAAGGTTAACAGACTTCATATAAAGATATAAATGCCCTCAATTTTTTTTCATTTATCTCTTTTGTCCTTTTTCCTTTTGTTTAGACCAAAAAAAATAAAAGAAAAAAAAATATATATAGACACAAAAAAGAGAAAATACATACACACACATATAGATATTTGGTGTGAAAATACACACACACATAGATATTTACCACACCAAAATTAGTTATATATATATATATATATATACACAACACATACACATACACATCACCTATATATATTGTATACATATAACATACCAAAAAATAAATATATGTGATTGGGGGTGACAAGTTCGGGGGGGAAGGGGAAGGGGAGGGGGAGGGGGGGGGGGGGGGGGGGAGGGATGTGATGAACTTGAGGGGGGGGGGGGGGGGGAGGGATGTGATGAACTTGAGGGTTTGGGGGGGTGCTGATGGGGCTGGGTGGGGGTGGGGGTGGGGGTGACGGGCTACGTCAGGGTGGGGTGGTGGGGAAGATGACCGCTTTCTTTTTTTGTTTTGTTTTTTAGTTCTTTTTTTTTTTTTTTTTTGTAAAAATGGTAATTTGGTTAATTATTATAATTGTTTTATTGTCAAATTCGTTAGAAACCAATAAAAATCTCATTTAATGTGCGTGTTCTACATGCTCCGTTAAATATGACAGATTTTTTGAAAGTTGAGGGTGTTGTGCATTTTTGTCAAACCGCTAGGTAGTGTTCAGAAGGTTTTTGAACCATAGGATGTATTATACACTTTTGGCAAACCCCAGGGCCGGGGTGTCTGGTGACTTCACTCGCAAGATTAACTATTGAATCTTTTAAATTTATGATGGTAGATAATGATTTGCAAACATATCACATATGCAAGGAGTAAGCATGACGTCAAACTAAGACGAGGGTATCATGTATTTTGCAAAGACAACATTGTGAAAAAAATGAGATACATGTGTCTTTTGAGAGACATGATCTTTGTAAAATGATACTTATTGTCGGATTTTTGAGAAAATGGGTGTTTATTTTATTTGGTTTATTTATGTAATATTATAATATTTAGGGTAGCTATATATTATAATCTTTCAATTGTGTGTTTAGAAAGTTGAATGAATAGATTTCAAATTACACATTTTAAATTATTTAAATATACTTATAAATTATCTATATAACACCCGTGTGATACAGGTATAAGACTAGTTTATTTATTATTAGCAACGACCATTTGTTTCTATCAGAAATTATCAGCTATCAAGACATCAAAACTAACACAAAACCTTCAGCAGTAGAAAAATTATGAGCTGCATTAAATTCTACAATTCTTTTGATTTCTTCTTTTCCCTTTGGTAAGCTAGGATTGAAAGATAGAATTCAATCTGTTAACAGACCTTATGGTGTTCAGTGTAGCCATCTTGAATACGATGCAGTAGGGTACTCTGGACTGTTGGCGGCTGCCATGAAAATTTGGTAAAGAATATGAGCACAAATTCAATGCATGCATGCCACAATAAACAAGGAGCATTAGGTGTTGGCTATATTACTACTATAAGTACGGTTACAACATTTATGGTTATTGTATACGGATATTTTTGTTACACGTAAACACTGTCAATAACTTGTTCTAAGATTGATTCTTATCGCTTACTTCTTGTTCTAAAATGTGGTTTTATCGCTTACTTGTTCTAAGATGATTCTTGTCCCTTACTTCTTCATTCAAAGATGTGATTCTTATCGCTTACGTGTTCTAAGATGATTCTTGTCGCTTACTTCTTGTTCTAAGATGTGATTCTTATTGCTTACTTGTTCTAAGATGATTCTTATCGCTTACTCTTGTTCCCCCATTTTTTAGCGTCCTGATATTTTATTCAAGTGTCACATTCAGTTGAACTTTGAGAGCAATTTAGCGTCTTCAGTGTCACATTCAGTTCAACTTAAAAGCAATTTAGTATGTGCATACTTAACAAGCATCTTACATTCAAATAATTCAACTAAGATTTAGACTTTGAGAGTAATTTAGTATGTGCATACTTGACACGCATTCTTACATTCGAGGGGCTGCACGAACGCAGGCCCCCTCTACCATAAATTATGACGTAGGCTTAACCACAAATTATGACGTAGACTCAACCATTTGGACTGACCTTAGGCGAGCACCCAGGTCACCAACCTAGACCATGGGCCTTCTTGATCGCCCATTGACCCCGTCCAAGTAAGTTTGTTTTACGTTGTCCGAACGTCTTCTTAATTATATACGACTCCGCTAGCTGATGTTCACATTACTTCTTCATGTGGGACGACAAATATTTCATGTCTTCATAAAATCCATAAAGAATCATCGGTCTTGTTTGGGATACAATTTTGATCACTTTCTATCAAGAGAATGCGCTGGTTGCTTATTAAATACCAGAATTCAACAAGCTTGTGCTGCAAACTCCATTTATGCATTAGAAAAAGCAGAAGTGTATAAGCAATAGCAGGGGGACAAAGAAACCAAGAGTTAAAAGGCTGATGTTTTTTTTAGTTTTTTAGTTTTGTTCACCAACTCGCTCTAGATAGGACTATATTGATCCACCTCATTAGGATTACAAATCTCGTCTTGCAGTGGCAGGCCTTAAACATATGCTATAGTCAGTCAAGTGCCAAATAATATTTGAGATAGGAGGGCATAAATTCAAACTTGAAATTTTTTATCTTAACAAGTTGCTAGCCGATCACTTTACCTAATATCGGAAGGTAAAGGCTATTGTTGTATGAGACTGGAGGACTGATTGAATAAGGGGAAATTTGGGAAGATTATTGTAATACCCCCTAAATAGGCATACACCTCACACTTACACATATGCATACATATCTACTAATTGTCACCATCCTTTTAAAATGTCATTTTTCTTTTTTGGGGTCTTTTCATAAGTGAATAAAATAGTTGGGGCCAACTTATAATTAGACTAATCTAACGAATATCCTTCTTGGCAAAAGAAAAAAGAAATAAAAAAGGGAGAATAGCATGAATAGTCCTCATTGTTTTAAAAAAAATCAGTTTAGTCTACATTGTTTCAAAAAGTTCAAAAAGGTCCTCAATATTTTTCAAAAGATTCAGTTTAATCCCCATTGTTTTAAAATATTGAAAAAGGTCCACAATGTTTCGCAAAAGATTCAGTTTAGTCCATATTGCTTCAAAAGGTTCAAAAAGGTTCTTAATATTTTTTCAAAAGATTCCATTTAGTCCCCAATGTTTCCCAAAAGGTTAAAAAAAGTCCTTAATATTTTTCAAAAGACTTGAACTGGTCTTCACCGTCAAAACAACTATTAATTTTGACAGAATAGTAGCCACATGTGTGTCACGTGACCAGTCTTTGAAGAGCAATTTACGTAAAATAATTTTTTTTTTTGTAATTTGAAACACGTGACTATTATAGATTATGAATTCTCCTTGAAATTTCCATTCTAACGGATAAAATTTTATGAAATTTAGACAAAAATTGAAGGAGTTACGATTTTTTAAAGATTATGTATAATCTATAATTTTTTCGCAAGGCATGAGGAAGAAGAGAATCCATACAACGTTGTTTTGCATATTAGTAGCGAACCAATAAAATTTTGTCACGTGTCAGACTGTATTATGAAAGAGAATCTGTCAAAGTTAACAGCTGTTTTGACCGTAAAGACCATTTTGAGTCTTTTGGGAAGCATTGAAGACATTTTTAAACATTTTGAAACAATGGAGACTACCCGAATCTTTTAAAAAATATTTGAGATCTTTTTGAACATTTTAAAAAATATTGGGGACCTTTTTGAACATTTTGAAAAATAGTGAGGACCTGTTTGAACCTTTTAAAATAATGAAGACTAAACTGAATCTTTTAGAAAATATTAGGGACCTTTTTGAAATTTTAAAACAATGGGGACTAAACTGAATTTTTTGAAAATAAGAGGGACTATTCATGCTATTCTCCCAAAAGAAAACAAGCTTTCATCTTTTTTTTCTCTCCCGGATCTCCCTCACCCCACAACCAAACCCAGCTGCAAATTAAGTAAAACAACATACAAAGTGTAAGGATCGTAGCCTTTTGAACCATAGAAATCATAAAGGGTGAGTGGCTTTAGTTGGATTGTGAATTTGTCATGTTTTTATGTTTATATGCTTATATTTGTATGTAAATTCATATAATGATTTGGGTTATAAAGCAATTGACTAAATCTTTGTTGAATATCATATGGGTTTTGCGATTTGTATGAGTTAAAGGATGGTGATGACATTTATGATGAATTTATGTGTATATGTTAGTTGTGGCTGCCGTGTATGTGTGTGATTGCTTTGGATTATGCATATTGACTTCATGTATGTAAGATGCTTAGTTTATAAATGGAATCTTATAGATATAGGTTGTCTTTTGTAGAATTTTGAAAGATAGGAAGACAAAAACGTGAAGGAAAGAGAATATGATAGGAAAAGTAAGAAAGTTAAAAAGTAGGAAATGATAGAGAAATGAATGAAAATGATGTCTTTGTTTTGGCTTATTTGACATATATGATAAAGTGAATTGTGTGTTTGTAGAAATTAAGTTGACTTTGGTAAAATAATTAAATAAGTTAGGCATAATTAATCGAGTATATGACTTATATGCATAATGTTAATCTAATACTTATACCGTTTTGTATTCTATAATCTCAATAAGAATGTTATTTTGTAGCGTTTGGTTAAACTGAGACTATAGTTGAAAAATAAAACTATATTACTTATAACACAGGATTGAGGTAAGTAGAATACCCGCCACCCACTTCCACTTTCTTTCAATTTGATTTATATACTCCTTACGCGCATTGATTCATTGCTGATATATGTTCGTTATTTCTTGAATATACTACTTGTTCACATTAGTTGTACTCTGTGACACCTAGACGACAGGGTGCGATATATGGCCATCACTAGCCTCTAGACATATTACAATGTTATTGTTACTGCCATAACAGGAGAACTAGCTACTCTTTGTTAGATTAATGGTTATTGCATTATATTGTTAACACAATACATAGTACTAGTGGTTAATTATATTGTATCAATGGTTGTCTATATGCTTATTATCACAACTGTACAAGGATGTTTGGATATTATTTTATATGCTTCATACGATTTCACAGGGTATCCTACTTAATGAGCTTTCTTTGCCCATTTCATTCGATTGTCTTTGCAAAGAGAAGTGGAAAGGAATATCAGGGAGTGGAGCATCACGGAGAGAAGTACCAGGGAGAGAAGTACCAGGTAGAGGAGAATCAGGGAGATGATCAGACATAGACTTTCACTAGATGTACTTTTTAGATACTGGACTTTGTTACTTTTGAAATAGGTTCAAGTTAAGGATGTTGTAATTTTTGAGGAAATGGATATGTAATTACTCGAATAGATGATCGTTGTATATAGATACTTTAATATAGTTTTTGGAGATTAACTGTTATTAATAATTATTGTGCTAGATCACCTTGCAGGCTTAAGTTGTTTCACTTAGATTTGTGACAGATCACGGTCCAAGTTTTAGAGTTGAAATTCGAGACATGACAATTATAGATTAGTTATATGATTATCTTCATGTCACTTGATTTTTATGGGTTGTTTTTTTAATTTATTTGTTTAGTACGTAGCAACGCCATTAGTTGTAAGGCATTTGTATGATGTATCTTAGGCTCCCGGAACTGATACTCGGAATGAGAAGTGACTATTATTAATCAAACAAGTTAGCAGAAGTTGCATCTCTTAAATATATAGGTATTTTAATTAAAAAAATTAATTATACTCTATTACTGAAAGATATAATTTATATAATAGTCAAATTATGTATTATAATTTTCACGAAAAATGAAATTTTAAATCTGTCATTGGGACATGTACCACAAAAAGACACTGTAGGTGCATCTAACTAGTTAAAAGAAATTTATCAAAAATGACTGTAGTTTCAAAATGGATTTCTTCTATAGCATACTGTTGATACAGGTTGTTACCATCACGTTTGTCTTTAACTTCTTTATTATGATGTTGCTTAAATTATTACTTGTATTTGTAGATGTCAAAAGTAATCCTACCTTAAAACGGTTCGGAGGAGAGAGAGCCTAAGGACAATCCGTAAAGAGGTCAAAGCCAAAGCTTAATAAAGACTAGCCCATTATAGTTTCCCTCTAAAAGAAAAAGGTGGAAAGCATAACGAGTCAAAGGAAGGTCGTTGTAAGTACCTCAGGACTTTACACTTAGTGAAGGTAATGGCGTCAGTAACATTAGCGTGTAGAGAAAACGCCTCGAACATAAGGATCGAAATAAGCTTATCATGGCAGATGCAACCAACAGGTTGTCAGCCTTTCCTTCCAAGAGAAAATCCAACGTATGCGAGTAGGTCTAAGGAATTAAAGGAATATGAAGACATCAAACGAACGAGTACAATGGGACCCAAAGGTGGTTGCATTTAATGCTCTGATGCATGTGCCATCAGAGGAAGCGTGTAAGGAGACATAAGACGAGCAACCAAGCGCCACTCTCAGCCAATGAGTAAGAAGAACTGGATATCCACTTACTGACTAAGACATAAAGCTACCAAATTCCACCAATCAGAATATTGCAGAACCATTCACTTGGCGTGATGCGACTACCTCAAGGTAATGACGACCAATTAATAGCTACGAGGATTTCCAACTACTCAGACTTGGGACCCATTATGCAACGCTGTTAAATAGTTACTGTTAGGACATACAAAAAATGCAAATGGAAAAAGGAAAAATTCTTATATCAGGGAAGCATCCATTCGACTATGATACAAACAGTTGGCCGCACATGACATGAGCCCCCACCTATGTGTGAAGAGGCCCGATGGCTGTTGGCCTGATCGGAGACTTACAAATTCTATATGGAATTGACCTTAGTCTGTGGTTCTCATTCATGTCAAGAACTGGTCACAACACATTGGACATGTTCTTCTAACCTGTGGAGCATGAATCTAAGTATAAAATGACTACTGGCTGTTACGCGAGGGTGATACGCTAAACCTCATACTTGCAGAGGTTCTCAAAGCCCATGTATTCATGCTGCTGAATCTTCCCGATCATGTTTGAAATTCCAACACCACCTGATTGAACAAGTATTCATTTGATCAGAGTTCTATTATCTTGATAGAACTAAGTTTCAGTCAAGGGGAAACCAATGGGAGAAAGTAGATGCTTACCTAATGAAATTGCACTCACAAAAATTGTGAATGCCAGAATGAAGATGATGATTGATGATCGTCCCAAGATGATTATAATCCTCCTCACGACATGCTGCCCGATTAAAGCAGCAATAGTTGCCACGACAACAAAGTATAGGGCTGCCAATACACAAGCACGCGTAAGATTCCTCATGGATTATATGTAACCTATTTTAGGCACAAATGAAATATCTTCGACTGTAAAGCTAACTGATTAGTGGGGGTTGGGGAGGAACTGTTAGAGATTAGAGATGTACTTACCATATGGGACTGGAAAACGTTTTAGAAGATAATACTCCACGACAGACATAGAGGAGGAGAACATCATCGCAAAGGTGGCTGTGGCACTGGAAACCTGTACATATACTCTCAATTATTTTGGGCGACAGACGTTCAAAATAGCTGCCTTGTATAAAATGGCAAGCTGCAACGAATAGTTGATAATACCTTGCCTTGGAGGCTACTACATATAGATAAACTACCGATGCAAACTAAAAATATCCAACCTCAATTTTTTTCTCCCTTATGAAAATACAGGCACTATATTGCTGATCGTAACATACATACAACAACAAACATCAACATTCCTTATCTCCAGAAACTAATAGTTTTCTATAAGTTCTGTCAATTTATTCAACGCAAAAAGTAATGCTTCTCCAATGCTACTGGATACATATTGTAATACCATTTATGGAATGCCAAAAAAAGCCTCTTTTGGCATGAGATGCGCACCATATCTTTCCTTCATTCCTATTAGTTTCTGGAATTATTCGCATAAAGGAATGATCAGATGTTTACATCCTGAAATCGGTAACTCACCTGAGGGGGGACTCCGAGTTCCAAAAATAGTGG
This sequence comes from Ehretia macrophylla, assembly GCA_037974665.1. Classification (NCBI taxonomy): domain Eukaryota; kingdom Viridiplantae; phylum Streptophyta; class Magnoliopsida; order Boraginales; family Ehretiaceae; genus Ehretia; species Ehretia macrophylla. The sequence goes on from CM075764.1 coordinate 69,633,066, forward strand.
ACCCATAATAAATCCTCCACCAAGACCAAGCAGGCCCCCAACTACACCAGCCAAAACTCCAAACAAGCAATAGATGATCAGTTGGCTCACACGGAAATTTGTTCCTGCAACTCCCTGGGATGCAATCGTTCTCCATCCTTTATACAAGCTAACAGCTTCATACAAGGATACACCGACCGAAACTGGGATCTGCATGGCATTGTAAAGGACAACTGGCATTAACTTATGTGAACTATTCGTAATTAACTAAAGCTGACACATGCATTAGAAAATCTAGTAATTGAGATAGTTTTCAATTATACAGCCAGTCTAAAAAGAGGTAAGACGTAATTGCCTGCATCTATGTACCTGCAATAAATTGATCACCCAGTATGCTGCTGAACAAGTAGCTGTATAATTCTGTTTTCAACAGGAAACGATGAGGTTATGAATTTCATCTATAGCAGATACAACACCAAGATACGAGTTTCTCAGAAAACATAATGTTAAAAGAAATCAGAAAGTAGAGAAAAGTGAAAACCTTGATGATCTGCAGCGCAAGAAAAGCAATCCAAACAAAAACAAGAAGTCCAAATTCCTTCCAGCAAACATTCTCAATAACAGAAACCTGCGATGATGAGAGATAATTAGAGTTGAAACCTCGTGGGAACAGAAATCAGCTTTTGTGACAGCATTACCTCTGGTTCTACAGGTTCCTTGGATTCTTTGCTGGTACCGTTGTTGGGCCCTCCTGGAAGAAGCTTGTATTCCACTTCTCCACCAGTGCCTGAAATGACAGCATGTGCAAATGCTTTACTTTCGAGGGAACACAAGGAACTGAGCAATACTTTAAAGCACAGATGTAAAACGGATCCTGTAAATCAACTTACCATTTGCCTCTACACGGTTCGCAGCCTCCTGAAGGGAGAAAAAAATTGAGAATCAGAATGTGCCAAAATTAGTTGCAACGAGAAAGATACATGGATGCCATGTTAAAGTGCAATGGAGAGTTTCATTCTTGTGGTAATTTAAGCGATCAAAACTCATAACATGAAGTTAGACCCGATCATATCTCCATTTGAATCAGGTAAAACACCATTAACAATTTCATATTTTATCCACTATATAAGCAGAAAGAATGACCTTCTTCATGATGGTTTCTTTTTTCCATGTTTCAACTCCTCTCAAAAATGCCTTGGTCGATGTGCCTGCAATTACCATATAAATAAGAACTATTGTTGGAACAAAATGCAAATTTAACAGACTGTAATACAACCAAGCATTACCTACGAAGAGGACAATCAATAGAACCGTAACCATCCAGTCAGAAAATACCACATTGAATGAAACTCCAATACTGATGCCCAGCATAAGCATTGGTTGGATGAGCACAGCCAGGTCATAGTCGATAATGGGCTTGTCAAGTGTGGGATGACGGAGCTTAAGATTATAGTAGACAGTAGAGAATGATGCTCCCATGATCATACCTGTCAAAGACAAACACATTTCTTTTTAATTTCGCGAACATGACAGGATTATTCATGAAGCACATAATGTCAACCTCTAATCTGTAACAAAAAAGAAAAAGACATCTTTATCTGACAGCAATTAATTGATAAAAGAGCAAAGTAGTAATCAGTGAAATTTGTGTCCACCACTCGGGAAGATATATTGCAAATATCAAAGTGACGCCCATGATCAAGAATGCTCCTTTTTTCATTATAAATGATTCAAATCCATGATATTACATAAGACTTTATTCTGTGTAATCTGAAGGAAGCGAATTGATCACCTTTGAGGTGAAGAGTTCTCAAATAAAATTATTAAGCACGCTATGATAATATACACATAATTTCTTCTTCCACTGATTATGAACGAAAGGGATCTGATCCAACTCAGTTCAAAGAGAAACCAAGCTGCCTAAATATGAATTATATATTCGATCAAGGATCAACATAAACAATAATGATTTGTCTTACATTTCGAAATAGCAGTGGATGATTTCGGATCAAACCCAATAATCAAAGTAAGCATAGGAACGAATATTCCACCACCTCCGACACCACCTACACTCCCAAATGCTGCTCCAAGGAAACCGATTATGCTACCAACAACAATTTGCCAACTAAATTCCATTTCCTGTAAACAACATCCAAGTTACAAATTTAGAATAAAAAACACAGTCAACTGCACGAAAAACAAGAAAAAAAAATCAAATGTACTATAGAACTTCATCACAGAAAACACAAAGACATATGCTTGTAATTTCAACTCAACATATTTGCCTAGATACTTGGATCCAATTCACATGTTCCATTCTTCACAAATATGCACGCATAACTATGCATTATGTGAAGTGGCATACATATACATACATTAGAAATATCATAAAAAAACTGGAAACTTGCGTATCAACAAGTGTAAATTTAAAGTAACTAACAATTCTTGATTGAATTAGCAAAAAAACAATTATTGATTAATCAGATTTGAATTTATCAAGATAGACATCCACTAGCACTCATAACCATAATTAATACTAAAAACTACCATTCATTTATATGATCATAACCATTAATTTGACAACTATAGAAATTAAACAATAAAAATAAATTTTTTTTTGATGTCCCATGTTGACATGGGATATGATACGAAAGTGGTTTATAAATATGTGGTTATACGTTTAAGTGATAATTCGTGTTAAGTATTTTTTATCATTAGATTTATTCTTACAACTCTGACTTGACAAAAACTATCTTCAACTTCTTACATAAAAGAAATACTCTAAATCAAACAGAACTAAAGCAGAATAACAATAAAATAATCAATGAAAAAAAATGTTGATGATGGTAATTTGATATACTTACAGGCCAAACATGATGGTAGGCTGATTTATCTGGTTGCCACAAGAAGTTCAACAAGCTAAATGAATCTGCTGAATACTCATTTGAATCATGGCTTAAAGCTTCATTCTTTAAGCTTCTTTCTGCTGAAACAAAAATTGAAGCCAACAAAAAGCTCCATATTATTGTCAACAACGGCTTGAATGCTCTCCATTTCACCTCTATTCCTGCCATTAAAACCCAAAATTCAAATCTTTCTTGACCCTTTAAAGAATACCCAAGAATGAAGAAGATCAATTAATCTTTTTTCTTCTCTTTTACGGTTTTGACATGCAAGAAGATGAGTAAAGAAGCGGAGAATGAGAAGGTGAAGGGTCAATTTGATGGTTTTAAATATTTGTTGTGATTGTTATGCAACGAGAGAGAGAGAGAGAGAGAGAGAGATTAACATTAGCTGACATGGTTACAGACAAGCATGAACATGGCAAATTTTAAGGAATTGTTTGATCTTTTGATGTGGGATTCATGTTGCATTTATGACACGTGAGGGGCCACTAGCCCACCATTACTACATTGTTAGCGCATAAGGAGTAAATGCCATTTAAAAAAAAAATTGAAATTTAGACTTAAATTTCAAACTCCCAATTTTCAATTTTATCCAAATTTTCACATAATATCTAAGTTGAATGGTATTTTAGTTTTTTTTTTTTTTAATTTCACAAAAAAGAAAAGTCAAACTATTGTCCTCACTCTCACATATACAGACACTTGCACTCACAAACACACACCTACACACAGACACGCATGTAAAACTAACACATACACACAGTCAATCACATGCACACAAATTGTGTAGGGTATGGGGTGCAAAGAATGGAGTAGCGAAGGTAAAAGAGGGTTGTTGTGGGTGGGTGGGTGGGGGGGGAAAAAGGGGTAGGGGTTTTTCTAATTTTTTTTGTCTTTGTATTAAAAACTAGAAAGACCAAAATGCCCTTCAAGTTAAGGTTTTATTTGGTCGAGTTTGATGTATTGGGGAATATAAATAAAATCAAAACTTTGTTGGGTGAGTTTGAGATTTAGAATAAAATTCATGGAGAAGAATGACATTTGCTCATTTAAAAAGCATGTCCATTTGCATTTTTTTTTTTAGCCCCCACGCCAAGACATTTGCTTGTCCATTTGCATGTGATTGTCAATGTCACGTCTTTTTTTTTTTGGTTATAAGGAGACTTTAAGTCTAGTTGATAACTCCTATTAATTTAGAGGGTGTCTCACTTCTAATGTTTTTTTGTAGTTATTCATTCAACAAAACATGAGACTCTATAAACGTATGAGTCTCAATCATATATGACAGTTTGTTTCATGTTTATTCAAGTTAAAAATGCCAAAAAAACAACTCGATCACTCAACCTTGTGACTTGGCTTTCTTCAACACCATACAACGTTGTTCTCTCTCTCTCTCTCTCTCTCTTACAAGGTTGTTCTATTAACAGGAATTGACTTTTTTTTTTTTTGGTCGAATTTTTTTAGAATGGACTAGGAGGGCTGCATATGATTCATACTAGATAAAAAGATAAATGTGAATATTCAAGTGCTCTACCAGATTATAATCACCGTGCATTTCTTCTAACGGTATAATTCTCATTTTATGTGCAAAAGGTTGTGAAATCGATTCATGATAAATGTAATATTTTTTTGTATGTGATGTAATATTGATTTAACCTTCCATTTAAATAAAAAGAAAGTTCTCTACCAAATTTCTTGCCTCATTTTTCCTTTTTTTCAATTTTTCCTAATAATAATCCTCAGATTTTCAGAATGAGCAATTTCTTATTGAGAATGGTGATATATTTCATAGTTTGGAGTGGGCCACATTAATAGAATTTGTCACTAAAGAGGAAGCTGATAAGTTTCAAAAGATTGGGTTGGCCCTATAACTTAACTTCATTTTGAAATTATAGTTATTTAAATAAAAAGACTTGTATATCATTCAACTACCATCCAATGTCTATATCTCATATTTAAGACATCTTATCTATTTTCTTAATTATCTTGGACCTCGCAACTTGTGTTGGACTGATTTATCCGCCTACACATGACGTCAATGGCCTTTTTTTGAGGTCAATTATTGGCCTTTTATACATCACATGATCAATTATCCATTGCAATCTCACCCAACCCAGAATTAGAATAGATCTAGAAATTTTAAGCAAAATTTTTGGTCTATACAAAGTTAACATAACTCATCTTGAAAGTTGTAAGCACTAAAACACCAAAAATCCATTTTTATTTACCATTTTAAAAATACAACAATAAAAAAGTATTATTTATTTTTCTCTTTTATACTTTTAACACATAATGTGGTGAGTGAAGAAGAGAAGAATGATAAGGAAAATTTCAATACTTAGTTTAATGTAATGTAACGAGAGGTTAGCATATTGACATGGGTCGAGACGTAGATCACCCATCCGGTGTTTAGTCCCTAGAGGAAGGAGATAAGGCTAGTATAACTACACTGGATTAATAAGTATAAATAAGTCAAATATCACTAGTCTAGAAAGGTCAGCTGTAATAAGTTCATGTATCATTGATATTATATGTTAGTACACAATAGGTATAAGTGCATCATGTGTTGATAGAAACCTCCCAACTAGGTGCTCGAGTCTTGGGGATTTATAAGCCTTGACAAACTATCCCACCCAATTAACAACACGCCTTTGTTATGGATTCAATTGTTGCCGCCTCGCACGCGCTCACCCTTAAATCATTTACCCATGACTCTTCACCATGGGATGAGGCCCAATGATATGACTGCTCGACCTTTGCACAACAAACAAGGCACATAATTATGAGACCTTTTTCCATACTTTTTTTTTTTACATTACTAATGATCATAGGTTACCTCAATTGGAGATGTTATCAACTTCACTTGAAGCCCAACACACTTCGACCACTCGAGACCACATATTGGCTAGCCTAAAAAGAGCAAACTAACTTATGAACAACTCTCCCAGCAGGTCTAACCTACCAAGGGATATTGTGTACCGAAGATCACCACACCAACTTGTCTCACTCACAACACTGGCCTCTTCATAACAAACTGTCGTTGTCCTTACTCTTTCCTGAATAAGCCAACAAGCTGGCTTCAATACCAGTTTACAAGAGTCAAGGCATAGTCTGCCCATGCAATGCCCAGTCCTTAGAGGCGGGGGACAAGGCTAGACAGCTACACTGGATCATATAAATAAACCAAATATCACCAGTCTAAGAAGGTCGACAACAATTAGTATTTCTATTATGAATATTATATGTTAGTATATAATAGACATAAGTATAATTCGTGTGATTAGAGGCCTTACAACTAGGCGTCCAAATCTTGAGGTTCTGTCCAAATGTGACAATATGCTGACATGATTAAAGATGCTAAGCTGAGAGGGCAAATTTGTTAACATATTGTTTGGAATAAATGAATTCCACAAAATTTTGAGGAATTCATTTGCAACTTCAACTTTTTGTGTTTGGAAGTACCTCTTTAAAAAATTAGAAATCCAAGATTTACAAATTCTGGATTTACTCAAGCTTTACTCAAATCCTTGCTCAAGATGTGAAATTTGTAATTCCAAGCTACAAAATTGGTCAGTCATCTTTTAAAGACTAAACTGCCCTCTAAATTTTATTTCATTTCTATTGCTCTTAGTCTTTTGCTCTCATTTCCTATGTAATTATTTTTTCTTATTCTTTTTGCACGTTTCTTCACGATAAATTCATTTTTCACGTTTCTAAATCCAGATTTCTTTTTGGTCTTCAAATTAAAAGCCCATATTATAAGTTATTTATTCATTCATTCTTAATTTCACATAATCTTAATATACTCCATTAGGCATCTAAAATCATAAATTATTTATTCGTGTTATTTATTCATCTATCTAGAAATATTATTTAATCATCAATATTAATTAATTAATTTTAAGTTTAAAATTGGTTAGTGATATTAATAGAATATATTTTTTTGTCAAAGTTTTAAAAACAAAGCTTCAAAATATAGGGACATAAAATGAATACCTATAATAAATATATTTACAAATTTTAGAATTGATTTAAAATTATTTTTCAGTTTCAAATAAGGAAATTTATTTTTAAATATAAATCCTCACATAATTCATTTATAAATGCAATGAATTTCATACCACAAAAGTTTTCAAACACTCTGTAATAGTTTATTATTTTTATATTTTTTTGTGTGGGATCCATGTTGCTTTGCGTTGATGTCAACTCATTGTTGTCCATTTGCATTGTGAATGAAATGGTCCCCTTTTGCCAAACAAGAAGGAAAATGACTATCCTTCCTCAAGGGATGGAAATGATCATACTCGCATTTTTTATGATAAATATAAAAGAACTTATGGTGGAATTTTTCATTGTTTTGGGTGGACCAAGTTAATAAAATCTTAGGACAATATTCAAGTAAGGCGTACAAAATGTACAATATAAGTTGTACGTACAACACAAACAACCTGTGTAAAGATAACATTAACGCTTTTAAATAGATATTATAACTCGTTCTGAATCCATCTTATCTGTTGCTTTAAGCTTGGCCCTCTTAACTGGTGTTGGATGGATTTACCACAAATGATATTTAATTGCCTTAATACTCTGATGACTTAATTAATTGCTATCTAACCTGGCAGTTTAAAATGATCTAACAGAGCATTTGAAATCACTTATAGTGGGGAATTCATTTGATTTAAATGAATTTCGTGATAATTTGTATTTATAAATAAATTTTTTTATTTAGAACGGTAAAATAATATTAAGTTAATTTTATGATTTGTAAATATATTTATTGTAAGTATTAAGAAATAATAAGAATAGTAAAAAAAAAAAAAAAAACCTAGAAGATAGTTTAATACTTAAAAATGAGCAACTAATTTGATGGCCTGAAATTTTTAATTCCACCTCTTGAGTGACAATTTGGGTAAAGATTGAATAAATTTAGGATTTACAAATTTTGAATTTCTAATTTTTTAAAGAGGTACTTCCAAAACTAAAAAAAAATAGATTTGTAAATAAATTCTGCAAAATTTTATGGATTTCATTTATTCTAAATAGTATGTAAAAAGTTTTAACCCAAAGTTGTAGTCTAGATGAATATACAAGTCATCTGGCAAGGTTGTTTGTCGTGTAAGCACTTTTTTATGGTTAGAGATAGCACATGTTTTAAAATGTTAAAATAAAGTATTAGTTAGGATAAGTAACATTTAACAAGTTTAGGTTTAGAATTCCTTAACTGTAATTAGGTTCACACTTTTGACTGACGTGGAGCATGTGTTGGAGAGTACCGCTGCATCTGTGAGTTTATTAGTTGGTGGTTGGATTCCGCCGGACCCAACCGATAGTCGAGCTCTACCCGTTGGATTCCCATGTTAACAAAAAAAAAGTATTAGTTAGGAGATGATACTAATCTAATTTTCTGCCCATCCTTAATAGCTTATTTTTTTTTCTTTTCCCTATAATAGAAGTGAAACAAGTAAATCTTTATTTTTAGGGGCTTCCTATTTTTGTTTTATTAGAACAACACTTAATTAATAAATTATTTTAATATTTTAATATTTTCTATCTTCTAATAATAACAATTATCATTAACAATAATACGAATATTATTTTAATATTAATTATTTTATTCTTTTTTAAACTTGAACTTTTTTAATAGCAATATTCCAAACGATTATCTTCCTTCCGAAGCAAAAAAGAAAATTAATTGATGTTTCATTTCTATACCTAATTTTGACATACGTCAGTGCCCATTCCATATTTTTAAGTAAGTGCTCTATCAAAATTCAAATTTGTATTATCATGTTTTGAAGCTAAAAATGGATGTTTTATTGAAAAATTAAATCCATAAGTGTTCTTAAAAGTGTTTCTGTTTGACTTTAAGAAAGAAATGTAAAACTTGGGACCAATTCTTGTCGCAATTGGCATGAAAATGAAATATTCACGTGTTTTCCAATTGTATGCGTTGTGAATATGGAAAACTTCTGAAAAACTGTGTATAAAGATAATTTTGAAATTTGACACAGAAAGTGTTTTCGAAAAAAATAATTCCATTGAGATTAATAGTGGATCCAACCAATTGAAAGGTTGTATAAGGCCATCTCCAACAACTTCTCTATTTTTTTCCATACATGTAGGGAATTTTGGTAATTTCTCTACATGTAGAGATTCTCTATTTCAGTTTAACTCCAACAACTTCCCTACATTCTGATTTTAGAGAATCCCTATTTCAGTATCACTCCAGTAGTTTCTCTATTTTAGATAATCTTTATTTTTGTTTTACTCCAAAGTCTTTCCTACGTATTATTTTAGAGAATGGTTTAGGGTATTTGTTCAGTATCTCTACATGTGAAGATACTGAAAATTAAATGTAGGGATTCTCTATAAAGTAGAGAATCCCTAGGGAACTTGTTGGAGATGTTTATCTCCAACATATTCTCTACATGTAGAGTAAAATACTTTTTACATATCATGTTGGAGGTGGCCTAAAACAGAGGTGGAATCAGAAATCTAACGTTAGGAGGGTCAAATTTTTTTTTTTTTTTTTGTATAGTATTTTCGTACCTCAAAGTTATATCTATCTATCTAATAAAAAAATAAAATCAAAACAAGCTGTAATAGACACACGTTCGGGGATCGAAAATATTTTTTATATAGTATTTTCGTGCTTCAAAATTATATCTATTTATCTAATAGAAAAATAAAATTAAAACAAGCATAATAGACACACACATACTAGTAAAAAACTGACAAAAAAATAAAATTGTGGTGACTTAAACATATACCCTCAATATGTTGGTAATTATAACTAACTGTTAAACTAACTCTATATTTTTTAAAAAATTTATACCTTTTTAACTTTTTAATTGAGGGGATTAAATCTATTTTTTCAAGAAAAAAAAATATTAAACTTTTTTTTTTTTGGAGGTGGGGGCCGAGTTCCCCGGTCCCCCTCCGTCCGCCCTTGGTATATTGGCCAGTGGGTCTTGTCGAATGTGGTTGTACATCGACCAATTTATTGGTTCAATGGACCTGCTCACTCAATGTTGTACATCGATCAATATCATTGTTTCAATCTACCTGCCAATTAAATGTAGTAGTACATCAGCCAATATTATTGACTCAGTGAACTGGATAGTTTCAAGTAGGCTTCTTTCTTAGCTGACGCTTTACAAGGATAAGAGTGTGAATAAGTAAGTTTAATTGAGATAGAAATCTAGCGTCGCTTCAGTGGAAATTTAGGATTGCGCATTTTCGAAAGTTATTTTAAGGTGATTAGCTCTTGGATTTTAGTGTTTTTTTTTTAATTATTTAAGAGATGCTTAAAGTCGTATAACGTAACTAACAAGACTCGAGCTCACAACTTCTCACATACATAACGAATAACATACCACTAGACTAAAGTCTTAGTTTTCTTAGGCGTGGCCATTATGATCTCAACTTTGCTTAATCGGATTTAAGAATGTGACCAGGTGTTGATCCAGGGTTATAGTTTAGTAGGGGTTAAGTCACACAATCAAACATTTATATAGAATAATCTTTTTAAACAAAGACTAAATTAATTTTTCATAATAAAAATTACTTTAAAAATGCACATAATTTGAATACAAATTTGGAATTAGTGAGAGCTGCAGCTTGTAGTTCCACTCTGCACTTAATAGATCTGTCTATGAAGTGACAAAAACTATTCGCTAGAATAAACCTACCTAGTGCTAGATTATAGGAGAGACTGATGTAATTATATACTGAGGTGAAGTAATTTAATGATGGCAAAAAAAATATATTGAACGCCTTCAATTCCTCACCCTCCCCTCCACCCATGTAGACCTATTGTCCAAAAAAAGCAATGCAAAGGAGGCTTGAGGCTTGTTAAGGAAGGCGACAAGGGCTGGTAAAGGAGGGAAAACGAAAGGCGTTTTCTGGTCCCCCTAAGTTGGGGGTGCTTGGGTTGGGTTGGAGTAGGGGGCTGGGGGGAGGGAAAAGGGTGTGCCACTATGAAACAAGGGAATGAAATAAGTTTTTTTTTTCTTTTTTTTTTTAAGAGAAGCTCATTCAATTATATTAGAATCTATTTAGGGAATGTTTTATAACACTTATCTGTCTCTAACAAGAAGTGAAGATAATCAGGAGGTTGATGAAAAGTAACGATCTTAAGAAATTTAGAGAGACAAAAATTGACCAATCAATCCATATACTTATTGCGTATTCTATAGACATGCACTACCTGGTAACCCTATTAATATTTTAACAAAGACAAAATAAGGGAAATTTCTTTTTTCTTTTTATATTTTCATTGTACATCCTTTTTGTTTTTCATCTCTCCTGCCAATCAAATTTCTTCTTCAAAGGATGGAAAGGTCATCATCCCATTTTTCATCTCCTAAACTTTCCACCAAATAGAAGCCATGAACTTGCAAATGTGGGTTTAAAGGCCTGCTTGCTAGATACTGAAAAGTGATTATGTTTGTTTAGAAGTTAAAATTAACTTGTTTGATCTATTTTTGAAAAAATTTATAAGTAAACGTTGTAACTAAAAAAAAATTAAAAAATAAGAAATACTAAATTAGAGCTTTTCAGAAAAAGACTTTTACTAAACTAATTTTATATAATGTGAGAAGTTTTTTTTTCCAAATATATCCCTCTTTTTTTTTAAAGCCCAACATTGTCTTCAAAATTTTTAAAAGTCTAACATTGTCCAACATACGTTAAATATCCAACAGTTTTTTTTTTAACAACACTTGTAATTAAAACTTTATTGCCAAAAACTTTACAAATTAAAAAATTAAAATTTTACAGTTAAACCAAACTGAATTTATGTAAGAATTACTAAGATCTTTGATAGACATAAGACAGAATGATGAAATGTTTCATAGTTTGGGGTGGGCCAAAGTAATAAAATCTATCAATGAAGAGGAAGAAGATAAGATTTCAAAAGATTGGCTTGGGGCTACCCCAGAGTCGTAATCATCCCTGCTTTCCATCCACCGACAACACTTGGTACAACGTGCACGTGCAACATAAGGTGTATATACAACACAACAAACTTATCATATAAAGGCAACATTAACACTTGAAATTAGCGTTATCAATGATACGTCCTGATTAAAAAAAAAAAAAAAATGATACGTGAAGACTTTCTATATCCTTCATCAACCATACAATTCCTATAGCTCATATTTCAAATAACTCGCATCAAATTGTCCAATATAGTCGAACAGTAAGCTTGTACATAGTGACGGATTCAAGTACTCACATTCATGATGTGTATTCGTACAGTAATAAAGTTTAATATGTGTATAAAGTGTCCAATATAATAATTTTTTTATAAAAAAAAAAAAAACCAAAAAATAAATTTTTTTTTTTCAAGGGCACTGCTTACACATAAAGGTGAGATCCATATACTTATAAGATTTAGTATTTCCTCTCAATCGCACTTTCTAACTGTGTCCGATAGAACCATTCTCAATTGTAAAAATAACGAGGTAGATTAGCATGTGCCAAATTTTATGGATAGTTTGATTTTTTCTAAGCGGGATCGCCACTTGTTCTAAGTAATATGCGATGACACACTCAATAATTCAACCTTGCTGCTTCTTCTTGTTGTTTTCTTTTTTCCTTTTTTTTTCTTTTTCTTTTTCTTTTCCCCATCTCTCAACATCATACAATGTTGTCCCGTCTTTCTTTGTTTCTTTTCCTTTTGTGGTCGGACTGTTGAGTAGACCTACCCATGTGGTTGGTAATGATTTTGCCTATTGCCTTTTGACCAAAGGAAAACAAAACAAAAAAAAAAAAAATGTGGACAGATCATGAGTGTGTGAGAGTGTGAGAAGCGAGAGAAAGAGACAGAGAAAATAAGAAGATTAGAGAGTTGAGAGAAAAACTGTCCAAACAGTGCGCAGTTTTGATCTACTCGTCAATCAGTTGGCCATTTGTGGTCCGATCGAGCTAAATTTTTTTGTGCACGTTCACAACTCGTGGGTTTTCAATCTGTATGGTAGAGATCAGATTTGGAACTCTCTAAAGTGGGTTTTTTCGGGCGTGAACAGTGACGACGTTTTTAGTGATTTATCTTCTACTTCTTGATTTAATCTCTTTTGTTGATGTAATATTTGCAAGAATATGTTATTCTTGGTGAATGTATTGTGTATGTCTCTAGTTGTAGCTAGAGAAGACTCTCTTGTACCTATTATTTGTTGATAGTGGAAGTTTTTGGATAGACTACGATCCCGTGATTTTTACTCTTCATATTGAGGAGGTTTTTTACATTAAAATCTTGTTGTTGCTCTATTTGCTTGAATTTTTCAGATTGGTGTGTGGCTCTATTTGTTACTTCCTAACAGATTTACATAAAGTGCAAAGTGTTATTTCGCTATGCATTTTTCTGATTTGTTGTTGCTGTTAACTTTTGATTTCGGGTTTCCTCCTAACACGGGCAAGGTTGTTATCTACACTACAAGTTGTTGAGGTTAAATTAGAATCTTATCTTGATATATAGCATCTTTTAGAGATGACTAGTAGGCAGCTTCATGCCAGAGAAAAAAGACAATTGTGAATATTAATTCAAATTCTCTATCAAATTTTCAAGCCTCCTTTTCTTTTTTAATTTATAATTCCTTGTAGTAAATCTTAGGTGTTCAGATCGAGTAATTATCTACTTTTGAATAAGCTTGTAATGTATTCTACAAAAATTTGGAAAATATATTGGTTCAATGTTATAGTTTGTTTGGTTGGACAAAATGGAGAATAGGAGGGGAAAAGTTATTTTCTTTTTTAGTTGGAGGGGAAATGGAAATTAAGATAAATTTTTTTCTTCTTTTCTACTTTTTGATTCGACATTCTTCTTTCATTTTTTTTTCCCAGGTGTCCATCAAAGAGGAGCGACATAATCTATTAATATTGGAAGTTTTCTTTTTTTCTTTTCTATAAAAATCATACCAATTGAAGGGGGGAGCTAAAAAGATTTCAAACATTTAGGCATCATGCCCCTTGAGCTACATTACTTGATCAATCAAACACATTATTAAGAAAACTTTTAAGAAAAGTGTACAATTTAAGGTGTACATACAACACAAACAATTCGTATAGAGACGATATTAACGCTTTCAAATAAACACTATAAAAGATTTATAAAGACGGGCTTATCCTTTGTCAACTATACAAATTCTATAGCGCATATTGAAAATCATCATATCTATTATTTTTTTTTTTGCTAATCAAGAAAGCGATGAAATTCATCAAATTAAAAGAATTTTACAACCTGATGGAATCAACACTACAAAAAGAGAAACTCCTCCTAACTAGCTAAACAAGAATGCTAAGATCAACATTCCTTGCTCTACATATATTTCTATTTACTATACAATTTTTGTATTTTCTACCCATATACATTCTATTCTTTACATAAAAAATAATTTAGTGAAATAAATGGTTATCATTGCAGACCTCCCCTTGATCGATTCTTCTATTTCGTTCACTCCATATGTAATAAATCGTTGCTTCCAAAAATAATTTGGTGACAAATAATTTGAGTATCATGGTAGAACATTTAATTTTAATCCATCTAAGTAGTTTATTCAGTGTGGGCCTTTAGCAATTTTGCACCCCTTCTTCCAGATATGATGATCTCTATCATCGTATCTATTCTCTTAAGCTTGGCTCTCGCACTTGTGTTGGACGGATTAATCACAAATGGTTTTTAATTGATTTTATAATTGCTAACTTCATTAATTTATTGCTATCTAACCTTGCCAAGAATTAATATGATTTAAATATTTATAAGCCAAAATTGTGGCCTAGACAAGGTTTACATGAGTCATTTTGAAACGTTATAAGCATTTAAAGGCGAGGATATTTTACGGGTCATCAATGATAAAATATTCAGTAGAGCAAACTAAACTAGTGTTAGTCTAGGTAAATCCAACAAACTCTCTATTTTTTTTTCCATAATAAATATTAAAATTAATAACTCTTTATTTCAGTTTTACTCTAACAACACTCTCTATTTGACTTTCTATTTTTTTCTTTTCACCTTTCCTTCCCACTTCCCTTTCTTTTTCTTTGATTTACTTTTCTTTTCCCACTTTCCCTTAACTTTTCAACCATTGCTTTGTTGATAGTTTGACATAAACAAAAAAAAGAAAAAGAAAAAGAAAAAAGGAGCAGTAGCGAACATAAAATCCTCGCTGATTGCAACGAGCTAATGGCACCAATTGGTGAGTTATCTAATCTGGCGAGATCATTTGACTAGTTTGTTGAAGTATATTTTTTTAGCTTGATTCTCTACTTTAGTTAAAAAGTCAAAGTAAAGAGCTTGTTAGACTTGTTCTAAATTAGAGACGAATGCAATTATACAGTATGGTGAAGTAAGTCAATGATGGCAGAATTTTTTTTTTTTTTTTTTGAATTCAAAGTGAGGCCTAAGGTTTACATATATACAAATATAGTCAGCGAGACTTAAACTCGCAACCTCTTACAAACTCTACGAGTGTCATACCACTAGATCAAAAGGTCTTTGGCAGAAAGATTTTTCACAAGATACATTTTTCACTGTTCACTCTACGTCTCTAACCAAACAATGAGAATATCTTAAAAGAGGTTAATTCTTCAACACAATAGGAAGTTGACTTTTTGGAGGTGTTTAGTTCGCAAAATCTTACAGGATTACAGGATTCATAGAAATGAGAAGTTAGGAATGTGAATTTTTCATTTTGTTCGAAGAGTAAAAAAATATTTCTAGACATATCACATTTATAGAAATACAATATTTTCATAATTTTTTTAATTTTTATTCTTATGTGAGCGGGTGAGAATTTAACATTCTCAAATTGTGAAAATATTTTAGAGAAAATAAAAAGACAACAATACACATCCTAACTAGAAGTACCTTTTAGGTTACTTATTTATCTCAGCTTCTTTGTTTCCTCAAACTCACGTTATTTCTAGAAATAAAAAGTAATAAATAAAATAAATTAATAAAATTAAAAAAAAAAGTGAAAAATTTAAAATTAAAATAACAAGAATTATAAATAAAAAATTTAAAACTTAAAAATAACAAAAAAAAAATGATAAAACAAAAAATAGAAAATAAAAAATTTAAATTAAGTTGTTAAATTTAATATTAAAATAAATAAACTAATAAACTAAAACTAATAAAATAATAAACAATGAAAAATAAAATAAAAAATTTAAATTTAATCTTGTAAATGCTAAATCTAAAATTTCAAAATTTTAAATTAAGTTTATACTTAAAGAATAAAAAAATAAACCAAACATAACAATATAACATTAGTAGAATTTTGACAAAATATTCCTAGGTTTAACGTACCAAACAATGATACATATTCAAAGAAATAAATCAATACACACACATATATGAACTCAGTA
The DNA here is from genome assembly GCA_037974665.1 of Ehretia macrophylla. Lineage (NCBI taxonomy): Eukaryota > Viridiplantae > Streptophyta > Magnoliopsida > Boraginales > Ehretiaceae > Ehretia > Ehretia macrophylla. The sequence continues at coordinate 69,649,319 of CM075764.1, forward strand.
GAAACTCCAATAATGGATTCACCCATGTTTCTACCTCATTGATTGAAATAACTCCGAAATCGAACAACAAAAGATCTTTTATTGGAAGGATCGGTCCTATACGTACCCACATTAACATAAAGAAGAGAGTTAATGAATTTATCGTTTTTCAAGTGTGATCGTGAGAAATGATGCATAAGGGCTCGCATAAATATAATAGCAAATCAATAATAATAATAATAATTAATATTAAACTGCACTAGTCTTGTGTTTCAGTGGTTAAATATTTTCCTGCTAACAAAAGACTGTTTATGTCATCCAAAAAGTGGCTTTGGGATTATTTATAGTAAGAAATTTGGAAATTTAAACCTTTTCAGTTTAATTAATTTTTTTTCTCGATAAGAAAGCGTTGGTATTATTCACAAAAATATATACAAAAAGCCGGGGAAGCGCGGAAGTCTTTGTCAACAGTATAAAGGTCTAGACAAGGAACTCATCATCGATGTTCCACTCTGTACAAATTGATCTGTTAACGTGATTGTTCCTGAAATTCCTAGTTGTATACAATTTGCATCAAATGTCAAAGAGAATAACATTTGTTCTTCTGTTAGTGCTCCTTCCTGGTATATACGTCTATTATTTTCTCTCGAAATATGAAAAATGGAAGAAGATAGGAAAAGCTTGCGTTTCTTCATTCATTCATTTAGGCCCGACTAGGAACACGTTGACATCCAAGAAACCTAGCTCCCAATCAAACCCTCCCAGTAGCTATTTCCATGTGCACAGATGTAGATCTATCTCTATGTTATTTTTTCGACAGTTAGCTTAAAAAAGAAATGCATTGTTTGCTTACCAGAAAAAGAATTTCCATTTTGTAATTTAGCCATCCAAGTAGTGATGGAAGACATTTCACATCTTCGAAATTTAGTTTAGTCAAGATTATAACTAAGAGTTAAAAAGAATGATCAAATAGTTACCTATTGTAATAAAAAAATTAGAGAATGAAGAAGCTCACCTGGGTAAACTTCAAGAGCTCTTGCTCTGTCTATCCTTCTACTTCTTATTCTGGATATCATTAAAATGATACAAACTGCCTACGTTTTAAAGCCCTACCATTACTTCGAACCACCGCTTTCAACCTCTACTGTACAGAAAGAAGGAAAAAAATGTCAAAACTCCACTTTAGAGTTAGCAAGCCAATTTAAGACATCCCCTTTGTAGTTAAAAGTATAACAGAACAGTAAAAAGATAAACGTAATAAGAGTTCTCAAGTATTACTTTATTTTTACATTTCAGTAGGAGCAAATTAATGCGCCTTTTAACCTTTATGGCACCACTGCTAGCTGTACTATGTAATGTATTATTTTACATGGTTAATAATCTTTTCATAGTAAACCCAGGGCCGGCCCAAGCTATGGGCTACTTGGGCCTGTGCCCTGGAGGCCCCAATTTAAAAAAATTATTTTTTTAAAATTTAAAATAAAGGTCTATTCTAGATTAGTATTTTTTAATTGGGACCAAGAGGTAAGAAAAATAAATTTCATATAGATCTATCTTTTTATTAATTTGTAATATTATGCTATTTTATAATTCTAATTTTGGTGTTTTTTTTTATTTGTAGTGATTATTTTAGTAAAAAATTTTAAATTTTTTTATTGAAAAAAAACTTAACTATTAAGCCTCCTATTTAGATGATCACCCAAGGTCCTCAAATTGTTTGAGACGGCTCTGAGTAAACCGTCAAAAATCAAGATGAAATATTATTCACAAAATACACTGATAGTGATAACTCAAAACCAGAGGCCAATACTTCTCTTTTGGACACAGGCGAAAATAATATAATATTATAATGACAAGTACTTCTATATTGTACTCTAGCTAAGATAAGATAATAACTAATCATGTAATCAGGAAAGACAATAAGAGCTTGTCATGTATAATCTAAGATGTTGATAAGCCTAGCTTGTCTTGTAGACTAGTTGAGGCTTTTGCCTATATAAAGGCCCCTGGTTGTACGCTTAGACACAACAACTAGAACTACAAGTTCTAAACTATCTCCTCTCTACTCTTGTATGCTCTTTCTCTATAATATATCGACATCCTTTTTGTATACTATCCTCTCTTAGCTATACGATCGTGTTAATACCTCTTTTATGGTTGTACCAAAGGCCTCAACTACAAGACAAGCTAGACCTATTAAGATCTTAGATCACATTGCCTACATGGCAAGCTTTTATTGACTTTCATTATTGCATGGCTAGTTATTATCTTATCTTTACCACTATCAATACGCGCCCACCACCACCACAACCACACACATATAAAACAAACTGTGCACAAACACACAAAATATGCATACACATAACATACATTGCCACCTCTATCAAAACATACCTACCACTACCACCTGACCTATGCCCTTTCCTCTGCCAGTGACTTTCACGAAGTGAAAAAGGTCGACATCGTATACTCCACATTTGTTGCCCTAGTTTTTATCTGAAGTATTCCTATGGGCGATCTACCACCCAACGTGTGAAGAGTATCTATCAAACTTCGAGGGGTCAAATACATTACCCTTAATTGCCAGACCATATAATCAAGAAGTTTGGGATCTCTTGTCAAACAAAGCAAAAGTTTCTTGTTAGGTTCTTAAATGCCTTGATGATCTCCAAGTCTATGTTTGAGTCGGTAGTCTCTCAGCCTTCTACCACAACCTCGAGTCTTATTTAGTTGAGAGTTAGTGAGAAGTGTGTGTTGTTGTGTAATTGGTATATTAGTAGAATGTTTGATATTATTATTCAATAATAAAAAATGTGCCTGATTTAGCTTAAGAAACTCAAGTCAACAAAAATCAATACAGCCCAAAGTAATTCACACACAAAGCACACACACACACAAATGCACGCGATGCACGAACAGACATACACAACATAGATGCACAAATAGCACACACGTGCATACATAGAGCATGCCTTAACACACGCATACACATACCTCAGGTTGTGAGGATTAAGGCCGGGTAAGGGGTTTTGGTGGTAGGGGCGACTGGAATTTGGTGGGGTTGAGGGGCTATTAGCTAGGTAGGTAGCAGGGTTGCTAAGAAATTTTGGGGGTTTGGCTTAGGAGGCTGCGGACTGAGGTTGGGTTGAGGATTGAAGTGTTTTTCTATTTTTTGAGTCGTGGTTGGTTTTCAAGGGTAGGATTGTAATTTGAAAAATTATTATGTATGGGTAATCAATTCATTTGATATACGTTTTTCTCAAATCTTTTAACAGAAATGACTACTTTGTTTATATTTGATAAACATTGAGAACTAGTTTAACGTTTTTGAAATAATAGAGACTAATTTGAAAAGATGAGATAACACTAAGGACTAATGACGCAATTAACCATTTAATTAGGGGATAATGGACAAGATTGAACATAAAGGGAAAATATAAATCTTTTTGTCTTTCCTTCTTTTTACTGCAATATAATTCAATGGCATTCAATCAACACTTTAGCTCATATAGCAACACATAACCACAACTTTTACCAACCCCTTTCATAACCTACAATGCAACACATATACCCAAGCATTTATATAGCAAAATAAGGAGCAAAGCAAGCTAATAACTCACGAAGAAAGGCAGCCCTTACAACACACATTCAAGCAACACTTAATATCAACATTTAACAACTAACTTTTATCCAACAATTAACCCACTTATAAGCAATATAAATGCACAATCTTTGCCTAACCATCATATATGCCAACTATAATACATATTAAATGCAAAACATTAGCAAAACCAAGCTTAAAACAAGGTTAATAAGCAAAATACAAAATATGCACCATTGCTGGAATTTTATGAAAATTCACAAAATTGCCACTAAACTCCACCAAACTTGCTCCTAAGCCAGGAAACTATGCTATGAACATATATATTTATGCATATGAACTTCATATTTAGGCTAGGAACAAAGATTGAACACATATCTAGGTTCAAAACTCTACATACAACACATTTTAGCTAGCTTTCAACATTCAATGGTTCATTCATGTAACTATGCATATATAATACTCACAAGGCACTACTTAACAAGATTATCATGCATAATCAACATAAATAACACAAATAGATGAATTCATAACCAAAATGCAAACTTTGAAAGTTTAGATTTGAAAACCCCTCACCTATTTTGAAGATAAAGGCAAGAAATAGCAAGAATAGACATAGGTTGAGCAAGTTCTACTTCCAATTTGGTCTCAAAAGCTCTCTTTCTTCTTCTTCTTCTTCAAAAATTGCAAGAACCCTAGCTTTCACTATTTTTCCCCTTTTTCTTCCCCTACCCGTGAGCTCCCTCTTTTTTTGTTTTGGATTTGTTTTGCTAAGTTATAAGGTGAAGTGGTCTTGGTCAAATAGTCAAAGCAAGAGCAAAATATCACATGCGGTTAAAAGACTACTTATGTTGGTTCTTTGATCATATTTACAAGAATGTCCTACTAGAAAAATATCTAACATGGTGAATGACTACTAATTCATTAACAAATTCAATAACGACCACCTTGTCCTTCTTTGTCAAATTTAAATGAAATGTCAACGAAATGCTAAGCACATGAACTTTAAATGTACATTTTACTTACCAACACTAAGTAATTCACTTAAATGCACATATTACTTCAAATAATAGTTAAAACAAGTAAATGCACATAAATTTCCCACTTGGGTCTCACACTCTAGCTTTATTATTGCGTATTTGCTCTGAAGGTTAAAATCTCCAAAAGCAATGGTATATAAATTGATACTTTTGACATAAGTTGTTAATCAAACACACATAAAATGGGCCTATAAGAAAGAGACGAGAGATGTTTCTTGTAGCTTAAAAAAGGTGTTTATAAACATTGATGCTTATAAGATATAGGTGCTTACAAATCAGACATAGAACTTATCGATCAAAGGCGCTAAAATAAGCCCACGACTGTCAGATTCTCACATAGGCTAGCATTTTCATATGTATGCTCAGGAATTGCTACCTTTTCAGGTCCTTCACCAGATCCAGATCTCGAGTCATCAAGGTGACACGCTTTGCGTGCACAGCACAACGTGTGCCATCTTCAAATAAACCAACCAAGTGTGCTTCCGTTGCCTCTTGCAATGCCAAGAGGGATTCTGGCTGGTAACGCAACCTTTTCTGAAAGACGAACAATATTTAGTAAGAAAATTTGCATCACACAAAAATGCATTAGTAAAGAAAACAGATGTCTTACATTGTATTTATGACCAATCTAACGAACCATCCTTTGAAATGGTGCAATTGGAAGAAGAAATCCAATGTGCCTTTGATAGTATCTTATTTCTCTACATGATTAATTGCAAGTATTGATTAGAACCATATAGAGTGCATCCTAAAAGGACAAATTTGATTCATACGATGTCTACAACGCCAAAGAATTCTCACATGTATAGATGAAAAAAATGAGGAAAATTATTTAGAGATCATTTCATTAATAAAAATGATGATTACCCAAATACCCTGCTTTGTTGAGGGGCAGCATCTCGTCGTCCACGATTCTCGGTGCTCTGATTAGCTTCCTACAATCAAACTCAAATACATATTTATATTAAGCAAATCAGAAAATAAAATAATTCTCATTTTCATAATCAGATACTTTTCGATACAGGAACATACCTCAGAATTTCTTTGTCTGCTTCGCCGAGGGGCAATATATCGTCGTCCACGATTCTCGGTGCTCTGATTAGCTTCCTGCAATCAAACTCGAATACATTTATGAACAAAAAGAATAGTATTTGAGAAAGGGCTTATGCTTCTATATTATACAATAGAATACAATAGTGTTTATATAGAAATTACAAGTTGACCTACAGGAGCAAAATCAGGAAGCTAAACTAGAAACTATTCATAATCTCCTAAACTAGAAACTATTCATAATCTCCTAAACTAGAAAACTTATTGACAAATCAGAATATTTACAATTAATGCCTCATATTTACACGCTAATTACTGCATGATTATAGCACACATGCTCATTACTTCCTAGTAATTACAGTAGAATTCCAGCACTCCCTCTCAAGCTGATGCAAAGATCCTTTGCATTCCAAGTTTGTCGATTAAACGTTGGAATGTGGTACTAGGCAGTCCTTTTGTAAGTACATCTGCTAGTTGCCTATCAGAAGAAACATATGGTAAACAAATTTGCCCCGAGTCAAGTTTTTCCTTGATGAATGCCTATCAATTTCAACATGCTTGGTTCGGTCATGTTGCACTGGGTTATGACAATGCTTATTGCAGCCTTGTTGTCACAATATAGCATCATAGGACCTTCTACTTTGACTTTTAAGTTAGATAGAATTATTTTTAGCCAAAATAATTCACATATACCAAGTGCCATGGCCTGAAATTCTGCCTCTGAGCTGGAGTGTGCCACAACCGGTTGTTCTTACTCCTCCAAGTAAGGGCATCCTCAATAGAGGCTTCAAATTTAGAGACTTTCCAAATTTGGGTGTTCTAAGCCTGTTTTTAGAGCCCCCAAGCCTAAAAAACAACACTATTCATTACAAAAGTATATGAGATCCACCACTTTTGGCTTAAAAGATGCCAAAATAGAGCTCCAATCTAAATTTTGGGCTCTAAATTTGTTGAAAAAAATAGAGCCCAGGCTCCATTTTGGCATCTTTTAAGCCGAAAGTAGTGGACCCCACGTACTTTTGTCATAAATAGTGTTACTTTTTAGACTTGGAGGCTTTAAAACAGGCTTGAAACACCCAAATTTAAAAAATCTCTAAATTTGAAACCTTCATTGAGGATGGCCTAATTAGGTTTCCTCCAAGGAAGATACAATACCCGGTAGATGACCTTCGGTCAATCATGGAACCTGTGCATCTGTGTAAGCCTCTAGCTTAAATCCTTATCCTTTCTAAAATAGAAGGCCTTTACCTGGGGATCCTTTTAGATATCTCATAATTCTATAGATCGCTTCAAGGTGTGGTTTTAGAGGATCATGCATAAACTGACTAACTACACTCACATCATAGGCAATGTCTAACCTAGTGTGAGACAAATAGATAAGTTTACCCACTATTTTCTGATATTCTCCTTTGTCCACTGCTTCAACTCCTTCTATTAATGCTCCAAGTTGATGATTAGCATCAATTGGACTACCAATTGGTTTGCAGCCCACCATTCCAACTTCTTGAAGTAGATCTTGAGTGTATTTCTGTTGAGAGATGAAAATTCTATCGTGACCTAGCTACCTCAATTCCCAAGAAGTATCTCAAGCTCCCCAAGTCTTTAGTTTCAAACTCTTTTGCAAGATAAGCTTTCAAACCAACTATTTCTTCATGATCATCACTTGTTACAATTATATCATCTACATACACAATCAAAGTTGTAATTCCCTTTTTCATAGAATTCTTTATGAGCAAAGTATGATCACCTTGACTTTGAAAGTAGCCCCGATTTCTCATAGCTCTAGTAAATCTCCCAAACCATGCTCGTGGTGATTGCTTCAAACCATAAAAGGACCTTTTTAATTTGTACACCTTGTTTCGGCTCAAGTTCACATGATATCCTGGTGGAATATCCATGTAAACTTCCTCATCCAAGTGTCCATGTAAAGATGCATTATGTACATCCAGTTGGTGTAGTGGTCATTCCTTTGTCTTAGCTAAAGACAAGATGACTCGAATTGTGTTAATCTTTGCCACAGGTGCAAATGTCTCATGATAGTCTATCCCGTAGGTCTGGGTATATCATTTTGCAACAAGTCTTGCCTTATATCTCTCTAGCAATCCATCAGGCTTGTACTTTATGGTGAACAGTAGAGAAAGCTTGGTACTGATCTCCAATGGAGATTTGTCCCCTAGATTGAAATTTAGGGAGAAGTATGAAGATAAAGTGGAAGAAGATTGTCGCAGAAGCACTGAAAAGCCTTCGATTGATGTTTACAAAGCTTCGCAGAGTTGTTTGGAAGCTTCAATTGAAGATCTCCAATAGAGATTCTTCAGGAAAAAAAAATGGAGTCAGATCATACTTGCTCTATGATACCATGTAGAGAGAGAGAAAAATTTAAGATATTTTGTGAATTGTATTGATTGATTATGATTGAGTACATGTGTGCAGTATTTATAGTGGTTACTGCACTTCTTTACATCAGTGAGCTAAGCTAGATATTTTCTTAACTAACTAGCTCTTATCAATTAACTAGATAGCTAACAACTGCCAGCTGTTTACAACTGGAAGTTCAGTTACTGAGTAACTACTTCTAAGCTAAGCTAATCTATTTACTTAGCTGATTCCTTAACAGGACATACCTCAGAATTTCTTTGCCTACTATGCCTAGGGGCAACATCTCGTCTTACACAATTCTCGGTGCTCTGATTAACTTCCTGCAATCAAACTCAAATCCATATTTATGTTAAGTAAATCAAAAAATAAAATAATTATTTGTTTCATAATCAGATACTTTTTGGTACACGAACATACCTCAGAACTTCTTTGCCTGCTTTGCCGAGGGGCAGCATCTCCTCTTCCACGATTCTCGGTGCTCTGATTAACTTCCTGCAATCAAACTCAAATCCATATTTATGTTAAGCAAATCAGAAAATAAAATAATTTTCTGTTTCGTAATCAGATACTTTTTGATACAGGAACATACCTCAAAATTTCTTTGCCCAGTGGTTTGTACTTTTCGATAAACCAACATGTAGATATCTCTAGCCTCTTTTGTCAATTCATTCTCATCAACGCAAGAGACCTATCAAGTAGAATAAATCCGTGTTTGGCTTAACAAAACCCCATAAATGGAAAATTCTACTATTATTTAATGCAATTATTAACTTGCTTGGTAAACTCAAAAATCTAACTCAACTAACTATGCCTTCTACCTCTACCCTTCCCTACCCCATTCTGATTTGATATTATGACGAAGATTTCTCAAGTAAAGGCGGCTAAGTTAATAATGGAACATTTGCCCTTATCCTGTCATAATGTTGCAATTTAACTATGCCATTTTCTCTGTAGTATTACAGATATAGATGCCATCATAGCTTTCAGAGTTGTTTCATTACCACTACTGCATCTATGCTACAACCACCCTCAACTATTTGCTCTCTTCATCAAGAAACCACCAATATCAAGTCTATCTTTTTCCCCTAGAGGATGATTTCTCTCCACTTATACCTAATGAAATACACAATACCACTAATAGATCCAAAAATCAAAGAAAAAAATTCCAGATCTAGATTAATATTATATTTATCTTATTCCGGATTCTATCTTGTGTTTAGACGAAGAGGCATTTGTATAGCTTGGTAGAGTGACACTGGATACTGTAACTGGTGTTTTTTTTGTTTTGTTTTTGTACTACGTACCTTTTGTACATTTTTGGAACTAATGGACCATTGATATAATAAAAAATAAGAAAAAATAAAAGAGAAAGTGATGTTTGGTACTTGACAATGAAATTAGAGAGTGCTTTCTCCACCATAATAACGCATGGTGATGACACTTGGTGAGGCGGGGTGTGCAAGGCATTGATACTTGGTATGCGAAAGTTTTGATGCATGCTAGTGGTACCTTAAGTGAGTGATGGTTGATACAGTAGGTAAATCTCATACGCGACATGTTTGACTCACAAGTATGATGGATGAAAGAAAGAACTATGAAACTTGCCTATGAGGAAAAGTGGACTTAGGTTATGTGGCAAGATGAAGATAATGTGACCATCCAAAAAAGAACTGTAAATCTCCCATTCATCCACACTAGCAAAACAGACTGGTTGCATTAGAAGAATAGGTAGGTCTTGTTGTGCTTTAGCTCTTCTGTGGTCTCTCATCGAGGAAAGAAAGCTTGACAGGCCCAAGCAAAAGGACAAGATTTATAGTCTGATTTGATTGGGATTTTGAACTCAGATCAAGAAGAATAGTAGAAGATAGATAAATTCAGAGAGGAAATGGTTTTAAGAGCTAAGTTGAGAAATTTAAAGACACTTAACGGTTGAGGCCTGAAAATAATAGCATTCCAAAGGGCAGGAAAACAGAACAAGGTGAAAGTGAAATTAAGACGATGTTAGGCAAGCTTACTTTCTAGACAAAACAACTTATAACTTGTTTTTTTGCTGATAAGTCATTTTGGGTTATGGAAGCTCACAAGCTAAAAGAGATCTTTTGAAATTATCTCATCCCTAATTTTCTTTTCTTTTTTTCTTTTTTTGAGTTCGACTGACAACCTTATGTTTATGTAACTTTCTTATTTGAATTTTTAAGCTGCATGAATTATAAGCCTAAACGAGAGAGTTTATAAGCTTTTTCTGTGAAAGCTAGGCCAAACACCCTAAATGTATAAAATACCAGTATTAGGAAAACTATAGACATAACTATAGGAAGACAAGCAAACACAAAGAAAATGAGAGTATGTTTCTAAATACAGAAAATTTTCCATGTTCAGGCTTGTAGCAAATTTGAGTGGTTGTATTTTCAAAATCAAGATCAGCTTTTCAACAAAGTAAATTGTAATTACATTTTCAATAGCATGAACGATTTTCCACAGTTAAATTAGCAGACAGGTTCTCATAAAACATGCATTTAGAGGATTTGTCTACTAGGTGAACAAGTGGAAAAGATAGCAAGAACATCTGTTACTTCATTACTCACCATTGAAGTTCGTCATCCTTAATTGTAATGCACCACAAATTAATTCCAGCAATGAAAATTCTTGGGGAACGAATTGTTCAATGTGTTCTTGCCATACCAGCAAGATCAATACAACCTATAACCTCTTCCACTTGCAATTCACAAGCCTCTAGATGCAATAAGGAATAATTCAGTGGTTGGTATTTATAAATGGCATGCATTGACATGGTGTTTAAACTTTAAAGGAACACATAAAATTCCAACTTGTAAGGTCTTCAAAAGAAATACGAATTATTCCATTATTTTCAAAGTTAATCTTTTTAACTCAAGTTACTATTTACAAAGAAGGAAAACATTGTTGGGTTTTACATCCAAGATTTGAGTAGAATAGTCAGATATTAATCTTGTTATGATTAATATTTTTAGTTTGAACCACAACTTCAGTCTTTATTGTACTAAAAAAAAAAGAAAAAAAGAAATTGGTGGGTTGGCACAAAGTCCAAGGCCCATGAAACAAGTTGAGTTCTAACCATTTGATTATACCAAAAGAGCCATCACATTGAGAGGAGTGCAACCGTGCTTGCCTCATTGTCCAGCCGTCTCCAGAGTTACACAAGAATCAAGGAAGGAAAGTGACGAGTCAAGTCTATGGCGGTGGACAATGGTCATTGATCGGACAACAATTGGGAAAGTGAATAGATGCTAAGGAATGATTTAATGTTGGCAAATAGATCCAATGGTCGGATGTCAAGATATGAGCGAATCTGGTTCACGGGTCAAATAGTATCTAGATATAAGTGGCTGACCTGGTGTGGCACGGTATACGAGGGCTAGAGTGTAAGAGCTATTGATTTCGTGAGAAATCTAATCTATAGAGGGTTGAATCCGGTGCTTCACGGCTTGCAAAAGAGTTGATAAGCTTGATGGACCAGAGACTTTGACTGCGAAGGCAAGGCCTTGACCAAGGGTGTTCCTGGGGTTTCTCGATGTGCTAAATCCAAGGTTGAGGTTAATTTTTCCAAGTTCTTGTGAATTTGGCTATTAATTGGTTTAGTTATGCGACATAGTTAAAGCGGTTAGGATGCTTACATCCACACATACAATCAGCTAGCAACAAGAGGTCTGAATGTGCTAATCCTATATTCCTATTGAACTCTTAGGATGATGTGATCTAGATGAGATGAAACACTAGTTGAAGAAGCATCGAATTGATGGAGGAATCATGTTAAGAGTTTACATAGCAGAAAATCAAGGTCTCGGGTCCAGGCAACTAAAATGGGGGTGTTGCTACTACTGTGAAGAGCAAACCATATCTGAGATAACAAATGTCGAGAGAAAGACGTGAAAGTCTTAAAGAGTGGACGTTGACGACATTGAAAGGGATGATGGTGATGACTCAACAAACCAGAGCTGTAATAAGATGTGTTGATAGCTCTTGAGCTAGGGCTCTAGCATAATAAAAACTGAGAATAGGTCCTTAGATGTTGTTGTGTTGATTGCTATTAAGTGAGTGTGCTAGCATGATGATGAAGACTGAGAAACTGTCTCAATTGATGTAAAGATGCTCGGGCACTTATGATTTGTTTGGTTTTGACTCAAAGTCCAAGTCCAAGTCCATGTTGAAAACAAGTAGAAGTCTAGCCTAATGAAAGTATGGTTGTGAAGAGTCCTATATATAGGACTTCTAGTTTGTAGATAGTTATCACAAGCCCATACTTAATGGGGTGGGTGTGGGGCCTGAGAGATGAAAGGATTTCTACAATGTTTTGTCAATCTAAAAATTTATAACCGTGTTTGACAGTTTGTCATACTTTTCCTAGAGAGAGCAGAGTGTGCGAGAACTTAGGCTTTTCTGTGCATAAAGCTTTGTGAGAAAGGGTCTAGACTTTTTCCATGTGAGAAGTCATTGATATGTAAACATTATGAATGAATAATGGATTTTCTCAATTTTGATCGTGGGCATGGGCAGAAGGCTAAACCACATTAAAAATATTGTGTTGTTTCCAGTGCTTTGTGTGTGTGTATCTCATCATTCCAAGCAATCATGTCTTCAGCTAATTCTTTTGATAGAGAATAGAAAACTAATTCTTTTGATAGAGAATAGAAAAGAAGATAGTAAAATTACTTACTTGAATGTCACTAAACATGTACCAATCATTCTCCACCTTCATGTACACCAGATGATGTCCAGAGGTTATTTTTACTCCTTTGTGTACAATCACTCCCAACAATTCATAAATTGGCTGTTGAATATTTCAAAACAAAATATAAATGTGAAATTTATTAACAATACCAAATAAGTTCATAATTGATGTTAGTAGAGTAGGCATTACCTCATTCTCTCCTTCACTAAGAGAGGCAAAATAATCTACTTTTACTCTTGTTGCATCCTTCATTTCAGTACCCCTACGATGCCTATTATAGGTGATTACTAAGACCTCAGGATATTGGAGCAAAATTCTTTTCTTTATCTTGTTCTGCTTACACACTGAGCATTCTTCTCCAATTAAAGACGCTGTTAATAAATGTTTGACTCTCATATCAGGTAATAAGGTGATGTATCGAAAAACACGAGAAGACTCTTCTTCCCCACTTACACAACCACATGAAGCCTGAAAACGGAAAACGAAAGTTAAGTAGAATAAAATAATATAAAGAATGAAAGCCGCAAATTTTTCATAATGATAAAGACATACAATAAGTTGTTCAGTGCCCTCAAATAACTCAATAGCCATGGGACAACATCTTCCCATTCCATCACATATCATATCGAGCACCTCTACTGGATCACCTTGTGCATGAACATCCACTGTATAATTGACAAAAAGAAATTTAGAATTTAAAAACCACATTAACAAAGAATGTGTATTTTTGTATTTTTCTACAGTATATTGTGCAGAGTAGTGGAGAATCACACAGATTCTTTGACCTTTCTACGAAATAAAACCTCATATTTCTTCATAGTATCAGACCTAGGTTCTTTGGGAAACCCTTTTTAATCAGCCTTCTCTGCTGAAAATTTTCAACAGCCTTCATTGCTAAAATTTTCTAATCTACCTTCATTGCTGATTCTTTTTTTCCCATCATCTTCATTGTTGATTCTTTTTTTTTTCATCAACTTCAAGTTTAAGAATGACTCCCGAGTGCTTGAGAGTGATCCTTTATCTCATGTCCATCTAATTAAGCTAGTAAATCAGCAAGACATACTCTTACAGTATGATACTTTCTAGCAAGTGCAATATCTCATAATTATGAGAAATTGTGTAGACAACATATACGGACAGGTTACCTCTATCTAGATGCTAGTTTAATACAAGTTCATGTGGCAAGATTCATTGCAAGATTGACATTGCATTTTAGCATCAAGACCGTGAATTAGCATACGACAAAAAGAAAGGCTTGTTATGAGAACCTGTGGATCATCAAACATCATGAGAACCTGTGGTTCATCAAACATCAAAACTCGTGCTCAAGCTTCGTCTAACACAGGGAAACATGAAGCATGACAAGAATTACGAATGAATTTACACAAGTAGGACCTTCAAGCTCTTGATACCATGACAGAAATTTAAGATGAGAGAAAATGCATTTGATATTGTTGATTCTGAATAAATTTACACGTGTGAGTGGTCTATATATAGCCACTGATCAAGTCAGTTAGATTTACTGACTTGGACTCTAAGCTTCCTATAACTAACTAACCTTGCCAACTATTATACAGCTGGCAAGCCTTAACTAACTACAACAATATACACGGTGTCTTTAGCTACTGTAACAGTGTACATAAGCCTGCTAGATTTAGCTCTAACTAATCTATCATATCAGTTATTGAGAAGGCATTACCTTTTAAGAACTGCAACAATCTATCAGGAGGAATGGGTGCAATCCCCAGGTCCATCATTGCAAAAAGTGCTCGGAGAATGTGATTCAAGCAATCCTCTTTATTCTCGCCTGAAAAGTGAAGACATAATACTTAACAAAATATATTACCTTATAAGATACAAAAGAAGAAGAAAAGATCAAATTGAAAAACTTACAGATGTGTTGCACGACATTAATTGCATTCCGAAACACCTCCAAGAGAAACAAACACTGCGTGAGGCTATTTACATAGCAAGTGTTTCCTTTATTCTTTAAACCTACAAACTATTTCAACAAAAGTAACATTATTTTGTGTACATCTATATCATCTTTTACCCAAATATGAAAATAATGTTCAACTAACACAATCATTTACATATGTAACAATAGCGGGAGAAGGGATATACCCGTCTGCCTGGTGGTCCAACGCCACCTCTAAGCGATGGAGGACCAATTCCCCTACAAAATGAAAACGATAAAGATGAAGATTACTCTGCTGCAGTTATGCTTTTTATATGTAATTATGTCTAAATATAGAAGGATTGTATCTAGTCTTGTAACTGAATCAGTTCAGTTACTTAACAGAACTGATTCAGGTATACTAGTAGTTAGTTAGACTTAGTGCATGACAGTTGTAATACAGCTGCCATTTTAGACGTGCAAAATAGCTCTACTCTACTCTGCTACAGATATGTATAAACAGCAGAAGATGTATCTCAGATCATTTCAATTCAGTTTACTACTTTCTCTCTCTAAAATTCTTCAGGGTATCAAGAGCCTAGATCCTCATTTCCGCCATTAAAATCAAGTTTTTTTTTTTTTTTTTTTAAAACAAGCTCTTACTGAGTTGTTTTCTCCTAATCTCACAGTGCGACTCCATTGTTAAAGCTCAATAAAGCTTCGCAACAGAGATTTATCATCTTCTCACAATTGAAGTACTCTAGGTTCACTAGGGTTTTCTATGAAAGAGTTCACAGCACTGCTTCTTCAATTCTCCTCTTATATTCAGTTTTTTTCTCCATTACTGCAATCTG
Organism: Ehretia macrophylla; assembly: GCA_037974665.1. Lineage (NCBI taxonomy): Eukaryota > Viridiplantae > Streptophyta > Magnoliopsida > Boraginales > Ehretiaceae > Ehretia > Ehretia macrophylla. The sequence continues at coordinate 69,664,827 of CM075764.1, forward strand.
CAAGCTTTCTTCAATCTGCCATGGCTTTACCTTCAGATCAAGCCCTGCCTTTTGGACTGAAGATGCTTCTTCAAAATATGAACTCTGTAATCAAGATACAACTTGATAACACTAACTACCTAGTGTGGAGGGCTCAAATCGAGTCAGTCTTCTCAGCTTATGATCTCCTGGAGCACATCACAGGAGAAGATGCTTGTCCTCCTAAGGAGATCACAAATGAATCAAGCACCACCACTACTCCTAATCCTGAGTATAAATCATGGATCACCAATGACAATCACCTCAGAACTTGTCTAATGGCTTCCATTTCCTCCACTGTGTTTCCTCAACCTTTTCATCTCAAAACTTCTACATCCATCAGGCAAGCCCTAGAAAAGAGGTTCAGTTCTCTGAGCAGAACTCATGTTCATCAGCTCAAGAACAGACTTCATCTTCTTACTAAAAAACAGAGATCCATCCAGCCCTATCTTGATGAAGTCAAGTCAATTACTGACAGTCTTGCCACTGCTGCATCACGGAAGATATTGTGTTACATATTCTCAGAGGTCTTCCTACAGTATGTGAACACTTCAAAGCTAACATCAGATTGAGAGACAATCATGTTAGCATCCCTGCCTTGAGCAGTCTTCTCCTTTTAGAAAGCTGAATCTCCAGTTCCTTCAAGCCACCAAACTCACCTCCTCCCCTATTACAGATATGCCTACTACCCTCTACACTAAAACTTACTCTCTAAATAACTCCTCCAATAGAAGCAAAGGCAGAAATGGTAGAAGAGGAAGAGGTGGCAGAGGTAATCAGAGGAATAGCAACAATAATTCCCCCAACCATAAACCTACTAACTCCTCTGATTCTTCTGTTTACTGCCAAATCTGCAACAAACCTAATCACTCTACACTTGAGTGTTGGCATAGGTTTGATGACATTAACTACAGCAATCCCAAGGCAGATAAGCAAGTCATGGCCACTCAAGTTAAACCTACTGCTCCACCAGACACTCGGTGGTATCTAGACTCAGGAGCTAATACCCATGTCAATCATGATCTTGCCTATCTGAGTCATCATCAACCATAGCCTGGAACTAACACAGTCAGTGTTGGCAATGGTAACACTATGCATATACAAAGCATGGAGAATGGTAAACTCCTATTTCCTTCTTCTTCTTTCCATCTTTCCTCAGTCCTTTATGTCCCACAAGTGTCATCTAATCTACTATCTGTTTCCCAAATTGTAAAAGATAATAACTGCACTTTAATTTTTTATGCCAAGGGGGTAACAATAATGGACAATACTACCAGTAGGACCATGTACAAGGCCCCCTGTAGCAGAGGTCTTTACCCTCTCCTCAGCAGTCCTCTGTCAACTGCTTTCTCTGCAACAAACACTCTCAAGTGTCTCTGTACTGCAGTTATCTCACTTGAATCCACTCCCAACTCTGTCTGCTAGCTACAAGTGGCACCTAAAATTGGGGCATCCCTCAAGACAATCTGCTAGTCTCTTATCATCTATTCTTCACACTAGATGTAAAGGATGAAGAATGCTCTACTGCAGTTGTGCTTCTTATATGTATTTATGTGTAGTCTAAGGAAACTGAAGCTAAACTTGTAACTGAATCAGTTCGTTTGCTTATAAGAACTGATTCAGATAGATTAGAAGATAGATTAGAAAATAGTTAGGATTGAGTGCATGATAGCTAGGAGTAAGTGCATGATAGCTGTACTATAGCTGTCATTTCACCATGTGCAAAAATGCTCATACTCTGCTATATTCATGTATAAATAGCAGAAGTTGTACTTCAGATCACTTTAAGAAATAAAATACTATTTTCTACTTTCTCTCTCTAAAATTCTTCATGGTATTGAGAGCTTAGATCCTCACTTCCACCATTAAAATAGCTAATTTTTCTCAAAAACAAGCTCTACACAAGCTGTTTTCGACAAATCAATTGGTGCGACTCCATTGTTGCAACTCAAAAAAGCTTCGCGACAGAGAAATTCCATCTTCTCACCATTGAAGTGACCTAGGTTACATCTCAAATCCTAGGGTTTTCTTTACAAGAAATCACACCACTAATGCTTCTGCTACTTTTGTTCTACTCTTCTTCTTCCTCCATTACTGCAATTTGCAATCTTGGTTCCATCCACCATGGCTTTACCTTCAGATCAAGCTTTACCTTTTGGTCTCAAAATGCTTCTTCAAAATATGAACTCTCTAGTCAAGATTCAACTTGACAACACTAACTACCTTGTATGGAGAGCTCAAATGGAGTCGGTCTTCTCAACCTATGATCTGCTAGAGCATATCACAGGAGAAACAGCTTGTCCTCCTCAGCAACTCACTACTGAATCAAGTACATCAACCACCACTACTTCTAATCCAGAGTACAACTCATGGATCACTACTGACAAGCACCTCAGAACATGTCTCATGGCTTCTGTTTCTCCAACTGTACTCCCTCAATTGTTTCATCTCAAAACATCTACCTCAATCTGGCAAGCTCTAGAGAAGAGGTTCAGTTCCTTGAACAGAACTCATGTTCATCAGCTCAAAAATAGACTTCATCTTCTGACTCAAAGGCAGAGGTCTATACAGAGTTATCTTGACGAAGACAAGGCTATCACAGACAGCCTTGCTTCTACAGCATCACCTGTTCCTGAAGAAGATCTAGTCCTATCAGAGGTCTCCCTGCAGAATATGAACACTTCAAAGCCAACATCAGATTAAGGGAAAATCCTATTAGCATTCCTGCCTTGAGCAACCTTCTACTCTCAAAAGAACTGAATCTTCAGTTCCTTGAAGCTACTAAACTCACAACCATCACCTCCTACAGATCTGCCTACTGCACTCTACACCAAAACATATTCTTCCAACAACTCAACAAGAGGCAGAGGCAGAGGCAGAAATGGCAGAGGAGGAAGAGGCGGCAGAGGAGGTCAGAAACCTAACAATAACACCAACTCTTCCAACTACAAGTCTGCCACTTCCTCTAACACCTCTGAGCCCACAGTTTACTGTCAAATCTGCCACAAACCCAATCACTCTGCAATTGAGTGCTAGCATAGGTTTGATGCAATTAACTACAGCAATCCAAAGGCAGATAAACAGGTCATGGCCACTCAAGTTCAGCCCACTACTCCCCTAGACACTTAGTGGTATCTTGACTCAGGAGCTAATACCCATGTAACACATGATCTTACCTACCTGAGTCATCACCAACCATATCCTGGAACTGACACAGCCAGTGTTGGCAATGGAAACACTATGCATATACACAGCATAGGGAATGGTCAACTTCTATTTCCTTCCTCTTCTCTTCATCTCTCATCTGTTCTTTATGTTCCCTAAGTTTTATCTAATCTACTATCTGTTTCTAAAATTGCAAAAGATAATAATTGCACCCTTATTTTTGATGCCAAGGGTGTCACAATAATGGACAATGCTACCAGCAGGACCATATACAAGGCCCCCTGTAGCAAAGGTTTCTACCCACTTCCCAGTAGTCCTCTTTCAACTACTTCTTCTGCAGCAAAGACTCTCACATGTTTCTTTACTGTAGTTCTATCACCTGAATCTACTTCTAACACTCTGTCTGCTAGCTACAAGTGGCACTTAAGACTGGGACACCCCTCAAGACCCCCTGCAACTCTACTTTATTCTATTTTACACACTAGACTACCTCAACACACAATAAACTGTACAGCTTGTTGTACTGTCAAAGCACACAAATTACCTTTTAGTTTGTCTAGTACTAAGTCTTTGTTTCATTTTCAAATAGTACACTCAGACATATGGGGACCTTCACCCACACCCTCTTGTATGCATTATAGGTATTATGTTGTTTTTCTGGATGATTTTACCAGATTTTGTTGGGTGTATCCATTGAAAGCTAAATCTGATACATTTGCAGCTTTTCTTAGTTTCACTCTTTACTTCAAAATCAATTCCGATCTACTATTAAAATCCTAAGGACAAACAATGGAATTGAATACAAAAACAATCAATTTCAACAATTTCTAACACAGTCAGGCATAATACATCAGACCTCTTGCCCACACACTCCTTAACAGAATGGAAGGGCTGAGTGGAAACACATGCATATTGTAAAGACTGCATTGGCCTTACTAAATCATTCTCATCTCCCTAAAAAATTTTGGTTGGAAGCCATAGCTACAACTACCTATCTTATCAACAGGCTTCCTACACCTACTCTACACAACAAAACCCCATATGAAATGCTTTATTTTACCCCAGTTGACTATTCACTCCTTAGAGTCTTTGGCTGTTTATGCTTCCCTTGGCTAAGGCCTTACACCACAAATAAACTGCAATCCAGGTCTAGTCCCTGTGTTTTCCTAGGCTACTGTCCAACTTCAAAAGGATACAAATGTCTTGACATCAAAACTGAAAGAGTATATATGTCGAGGCATATTAGATTTGCAGAGGATATCTTCCCCTTTGCTACCATCTCTGCTTCTCAACCCCATATATCATCAAATTTAACCCCATATATCATCAAATTCAACAATGGAAGCTATCTTTTTGCTAAGGAAGTTAATAGAACAATATCGAGGGAACTAAAAAGACTTACACATGGTGTTTATTGTCTTGGAGAAAACATATGACCGAGTTCCTAGAGAAGTTCTGTGGAGGGCGTTAGAGATTAAAGGCGTGTGTGTAGCAGACATTGAGATGATAAAAGATATGAAAGATAGAGCAATGACTAGCGTAAGGACGAGGGGAGGAGAGTCTAATCTTTTCCCGATTACAATAGGACTACATTAAGGATCTGCTTTGAGCCCATACCTTTTCGCACTAGTTATAGATGAACTCACTAGTCAAATCCAAGATGCAGTACCGTGGTACATGTTATTTGCGGATGATATTATTTTGATAGATGAGTCTAGAGAATGTGTAAATACTAAGCTAGAATAGATCTACTTTAGAATCTAAGAGCTTTAAGCTAAGCAGATCAAAGACATAATATATGAAATGTATGTTTAGAAAAAATAAGTCGATAAATGCGATAGAGGTAAGATTAGACTCACAAAGAATACAAGAAAAAGAGAGTTTTAGATACTTGGGCTCTATGGTTCAACAAGATGGGGAGATAAATGCGGACGTTGATCATAGAATCAAAGCAGGATGGACGAAGTGGAGAAATGCGTTAGGAATCTTGTGTGATCGAAAAATACCACTTAAGCTATAAAAAAGGAAGTTCTATAAGATAACCATTATGCCTGCTATGTTATATGGTTCGAAGTGTTAGGCGGTGAAATATTAACATGTTCATAAAATGTTGGTGGCTGAGATGAGAAGGTTGAGATGAATGTGTAGCAAAACTAGGAAGGACAAAATTAGGAACGAGGTAATATGTAAAAGAGTAAGAGTGGCACCGATTGAGGATAAGATGAGAGAATATCGTCTAAGATGATTTAACCACGTAAGGAGGCGACCTGTTAAAGCGCCTGTTAGAAGGTGCGAATGTTTAGAAATAATACACCAGAAAAGGGATAGAGGTAGACTTAAGATTACTTAAACAGAGACAATTAGACGAGACCTCGCCTGTATGGATCTCATAAAGGAGATGACTCTCGACAGGAAAGAATGGCATCGTATGATCCATATAATTAACCCCACCTAGTGAGACAAGGCTTAGTTTGGTTTGGTTTGGTTTAATCCTCCAACAACAATACAGCCAACCCTTCATCCTGTCATAAGTAATAACATCTCATAATCTAGTGCAACCTCACAGCCTAATGCACCACCTGAGTTAATACCTTCTCCCAGGTCACACCACACTGCCTCATCTTCTCAGCACACCAGTGACTCTACTACTCATTAGTCCTCAACAGTGCCACAATCAACCGCTCAAACTCATTCACATGACTCCCAAACATCAATGCATCTATCTGATTTGGCCCCATCTTTGCTACACCCTATGCTCACTAGGTCTAAAACAGGGTGTTTACCCCCACCCTTCTATACACTGCATCATCTTATCACTACACCTACTCAAACAGAACCCACTACATACAAAGAAGCCTCTAAATACCTATGCTGGACCAAGGCCATGCAAGAAGAGTTTTAGGCTTTTCAAAATCAACACACTTGGTCCCTAGTTCCTCTTCCTCCCAATAGGCAACCCATAGGCTACAAGTGGGTATATAAGATAAAGACACATTTTGATGGCACTGTAGCTAGGTATAAGGCTAGGTTAGTAGCCAAAGGTTATCATCAAGCACAAGGTATTGACTACACTGAGACATTTAGCCCAGTGGTCAAACCACAAACTATTAGAGTGATCATTTCTTTAGCTTTACACTACAACTGGATACTTCAACAATTAGATGTTTTTAATGCTTTTTTGCATGGTCAAATAGATAAGGAAATTTACATGACACAACCCCAAGGTTTCACAGATTTTTCCTACCCCACCTATGTGTGCAAACTACACAAATCCCTCTATGGTCTTAAGCAAGCACCAAGAGCATGGTATTACAGTCTTTCTACATATATAATCAGTCTAGGTTTCCACTGTAGCAAAGCAGACACTTCACTGTTTGTTCATAAAACTTCTTCCCACCTTCTTCTACTCCTTGTGTATATAGATGACATAATAATAACAGGGACTTCTACTGCAGCAATTTAGCAACTTATTTCTGCACTAAATGTCAAATTTTCCATGAAAGATCTTGGGTCTCTATCTTATTGTTTAGGAATAGAGGTTACTCCTCATCATAACTCTCTCATTCTCCATCAAACTAAATATGCCACTGATCTATTGCAAAAGGCTGGCATGGCTGACTGCAAACCTGCAGATACTCCCACATTTTCTAAACATACACAACTACCTACAATCGATTATACTCCTTATAGTAATCCCACTCAATTTAGAAGCATTGTACGGGCCCTTCAATACCTTACTATAACTAGGCCAGACTTGCAATTTGCTATCAATTCCCTATGTCAACATATGCATAGTCCAACCACAACTGACTACACTGCCCTTAAAAGAGCACTCAAATATGTGAAAGGCACTGTTAGTACTGGGCTCCTATTTCAACTAGGTCCTCTACATCTTCAAGCTTTTTCAGATAGTGATTGGGCAAGTGACTTACAAGACAGAAAATCTACAACAGGGTTTACTATCTACCTGGGCATTAATGTCATATCTTGGAGCTCCAAGAAACAAGTTACCCTGGCCCACACAGCTGCAGAGTTGAAATGGCTAACTTACCTAATGAATGACCTACACATTCCAGTAAATACTCCTGTTCTCCATTGTGATAACCAATCTGCCATAGCCCTAGCAGCCAATCCAGTGTTCCATGGCAGAACAAAACATATAGAAATAGATTATCATTTCATTAGAGAACAGGTTGTGTCCAAACAGGTTCAGGCTTCCTACATTCCCTCTACAGAACAGGTAGCTGACCTATTCACGAAATCATTATCTCTAAAGCAGTTTCAATATCTGAAGAACAAGCTTCCATTGCACAAAGTACAACTCAGCTTGAGGAGGGGTGATAAAGGATAAAGAATGTTCTATTGCAGTTGTGCTTCTTATATGTATTTATGTGTAGTCTAAGGAGACTGAAGCTAAAATTGTAACTGAATCAATTCGTTTTCTTATAAGAACTGATACAGATAGATTAGAAGATAATTAGGATTGAGTGCATGACAACTAGGAGTAAATGCATGGCAGTTGTACTACAGCTGTCATTCCACCATGTGCAAAAAAGCTCATACTCTGCTATATTCATGTATAAATAGCAGAAGTTGTACTTCAGATCACTTTAAGAAATAAAATACTATTCTCTACTTTCTCTCTCTAAACTTCTTCACTAGACTACCACAACACACAATAAACTGTACTACTTGCTCAACTGTGAAAGCACAAAAGTTGCATTTTACTTTGTCTAGTACTAAATATTTGTTTCCATTTCACAATTAGTACACTCAGACTTATGGGGACCTTCCCCTACACCTTTTTGTATGAACTATAGGTATTATGTAATCTTTCTAGAAGATTTTACTAGATTCAGCTAGGTCTACACTTTGAAAGAAAAATCATATACATTTTCAGCATTTCTTAGTTTTATTGCTTTGATCCAAAATTAGTTTTAGTCAACTATCAAAGTCCTTAAGACAGACAATAGAACTGAATACAAAAGTAAACAATTTCAAACTCACTTAGCACAACTGGGCATTATTCATCAAACATCTTGCCTACACACTCCAGAACAGAATGGTAGAGATGAAAGAAAACATATGCACATCATTGAAACTACATTAGCTTTACTCAATCACTCTTCTCTTCCTCAAAAGTATTGGTTTAAAGCCACAACTACAACCACCTATCTTATCAACAGGCTCCCAACATCCACTCTACTCAACAAAACCCCCTATGAAGCACTCTACTCTACCCCACCTGACTACTTTCTCCAACTACTAATAGGTTTACTCCTGCTCTGGGATGGGAAAGGATAAAATAATGGAGGTAAGATCAACGCAAGGGCTATATACGTACATCAACCGCATGTTTATGGTGCTGTTAGCAAGTGGGGGCAGCATTGTTGTTCCTAGTTGCTAAAATTGAAAGAAGCGGAAAAGGATCAAAGGTGGTTGCTAGCATCGAAAAGATCCGTCTTTTGAGTTTTTGGATTACTATGCTTTCCTTGGTTAAGACTTTACACCACAGACAAACTGCAAAACAAGTCTAACCCTTGTGCATTCCTGGGTTATTGTCCCACTTCTAAAGGCTGCAAATGTCTTGACATCAAAACTCAAAGAATATATGTGTCAAGACATGTCAGATTTATTGAACATATCTTCCCCTTTGCTATTATATATGCCTCTAATTACCACCACCCCCCCTCCCATACCATCAAGTTTATTACCTCTCATTCCAATTTTCTCAACCCCAACATCTTTACCAGACCAATCCACAAATTCTGCAACACCAAGGCAGCCAATTTCACATCCTGCCTCCCAAAATAGTATGTCCTAGTCTACTGTACCAACGGAATCTAGTGTCCATATTGACAACATCCAATCTCCTAGGACATCACTGAGTGCCCTCTCTCCTCAGTCTATAACTGAGCCATCCATTCACCAGTCCTCCCAAGTGCCTTTAGCAAACTCTCAGCCTCAATCAAATGACACACAATCTACAATACATCTATTTGATCTAGCACCAGCTTCACTACACCCTATGCTCACATGGTCTAAAACAGGGTATTTACCCCCTCACCCTACACAACCTTATAACCACACCTTCACTCACAGAACCTACTACATACAAAGAAGCCTTCAAATATCTATGTTGGAACCAGGCAATGCACGATGAATTTAAGGCCCTTGAACATCAAAACACATGGTCCTTGCTTCCCCTCCATTCCAATAGGCAACCCATAGGCTGCAAGTGGGTTTATAAGATCAAAACTCACTCTGATGGCTCTGGGGCTAGATAGAAGGCCAAATTAATAGCCAAAGGTTACCACCAAGCACAACGAATTGTCTACACTCAGAGCTTTAGTCCAGTGGTCAAACCACAAACTATAAGAGTAGTGATCTCCTTAGCCTTGCACCACAATTGGACCCTTCAACAACTAGATGTTTCTAATGCTTTTTTACATGGTAACCTAGATGAGGAAATTTTCATGACCCAACCCCAGGGTTTCACTAATTCTTCTTACCCCAGCTATGTATGCAAATTACACAAATCTCTCTATGGCCTTAAGCAAGCACCAAGAGCATGGTATTACAGTCTTTCCTCCTATTTACTCAGTCTAGGTTTTCACTGTAGCAAGGCAGACACTTCACTCTTTGTTCATAAAACAGCTTCTCATCTTCTTATCCTTTTAGTATATGTAGACAATATTATTATAGCAGGTACATCCTCTTTAGCTATTCAGCAACTCATTTCTACACTAAATTCTAAATTTTCTATGAAAGACCTTGGTTCTCTTTCTTATTTCCTGGCATAAAGGTCACCCATCATAAGCAGACCCTACTTCTCGAGCAAACCAAATATATTACAAAAGGTTGGAATGACTGACTGCAAACCTGTAGCCACTCATACTTTTTCCAAACACACACAACTTCGTACATCTGATTCTACTCCTTATGCTAATCCTACCCAATTTAGAAGCATTGTAGGGGCTCTCCAGTATCTTACAATTACTAGGCCAGATTTACAATTTGCTATTAATTCCCTATGTCAGCATATGCATAGTCCAACCACAGCTAATTACATTGCACTCAAAACAGCTCTCAGATATGTGAAGGGTACTATTAGCACTGGTCTACTCTTTCAACCAGGTCCCCTACATCTCTAAGCCTTTTCAGATAATGATTGGGCAAGTGATTTACAGGACAGAAAATCTACAACAGATTTTACCATTTCCCTGGGCAATAATGTCAACTCTTGGTGTTCCAAGAAACAAGTCACAGTGGCCAGATCCTCCACTGAAGCAGAGTATAAAGCCCTAGCCCATACATATACTGAATTGAAGTGGCTAACCTACCTGTTGCATGACCTGCACATTCCAGTCAATGCCCCATGTTCTCCATTGTGATAATCAATCTGCTATAGCACTTGCAGCCAATCCAATATTCCATGGCAGAACAAAGCATATAGAAATTGATTCTTCATTAGGGAACAGGTGGTCTCCAAACAGGTCCAGGTTTCTTATATTCCTTCTACAGAACAGGTGGCAGACCTATTCACTAAGTCTCTCTGCCTCCAGCAGTTTGAATATTTGAAGAACAAGCTACCACTGTACAAGGTGCACCTCAACTTGAGGAGGGTGATAAAGGATGAAGATTACTCTTCTGCAGTTATGCTTTCTATATGTAATTATGTCTAAATATAGAAGAAGGTGAAGAAATAGAGTCATAGAGAGAATTCTATAAAGAAAATATCTGAAACTGATTTGTATTATTGTTCACTGATTTCAGTTACATTACATATATTTATAGTTGCAGTTCTGTTGTGTTGCTAAGCTATTGCTGAGCTGTCAGGTTAGTTACTTAACTAACCTGATCAATTTGTTACAAGTGCTAAGTACCTATCAAGGCCTGTACATATAGTTTATCATTCTAGAACTAGTTAGCTAAGCTATTGTCCTTATCAGAAGAACTGTATCTATTCTTGTAACTGAATCAGTTCAGTTACTTAATAAAACTGATTCAGGTATACTAGTAGTTTCTTAGACTTGGTGCATGACAGCTGTAATACGGTAGCCATTTTAGACATGTGCAAAATAGCTCTACTCTGCTACAGATATGTATAAATAGCAGAAGATGTATCTCAAATCATTTTAAGAAATGAAATTTAGTTTACTACTTTCTCTCTCAAATTCTTCAGAAAGAAAAAAAAAAAAAGAATGAAAAGAAAAAGTTAGCAATGAAGAAGAAATTAAGTCAATGAAGCTATAATTTAATGTAATTCACTAAGGTAGAATAGGCATAATTTCAAGTAAACTTACATTTCAAAATTTGGAGCACTCTTTGTAAGCGACTCATCCAATATATAGCACACCGTTTCAGTTTTGTTGCGAGGGCGTCGTGGGATCTTCGAAACAAACGGCTTCATGTGCAATGCTCCTATCAATTGCACAAAAGGTCTATATGAATTAGCTATATGCACAAAAGGATACTAGCTTAGTTGTCAAGTTAGTTTTTGTAACTAACTTGATTAGTCTATAACTATGCTAACTACTTAACAAAGATTTAAACTATAACGACAGAATAAGCTTTATAAGTACAGTTACAAAGACTATCTTATCAAACTTACTGTGTAAATCTTTGTTAAGTAGTTAGCATAGTTATAGACTAATCAAGTTAGTTATAAGTACAGTTACAAAGACTATCTTATCAAACTTACTGTGTAAATCTTTGTTAAGTAGTTAGCATAGTTATAGACTAATCAAGTTAGTTTCAAAAACTAACTTGATTAGTCTATAACTATGCTAACTACTTAACAAAGATTTACACAGTAAGTTTGATAAGATAGTCTTTGTAACTGTACTTATAACTAACTTGATTAGTCTATAACTATGCTAACTACTTAACAAAGATTTACACAGTAAGTTTGATAAGATAGTCTTTGTAACTGTACTTATAAAGCTTATTCTGTTGTTATAGTTGTCACCAGCTCATGCTGAGCTGGCTTAGTTAGTTCAAGTATAACAGAATAGTTCTACTTACTCTTGTAACTATGATCCTATATATAAGTGATCACTCCCTTGTAATCATTTGAGAAAATCAATAATAGAAATATCTCTCTCTCTCTCTCTCTCTCTCATGGTATCCAGAGCTTGGTGCTCCTGAGCCGCCATTAAAGCTTCTTTTTTTTCCGACAACAAGCTTTCTCATAAGCTGTTTTCTTCATTGCGAGTGGTGCGACACCATTGCTAAAGGTTTTCAGAGCTTCGACAGCTCCAATTTCTCTCTTCACAATTGATCTCAAACTTGGGGTTTCAGTTCTTCTTCTGTCTGCCATTAAAGCACCTTCCTGCAAGTTTCTAGCACTTAATTCTCCTTCTATATCTTTTCTCTGTTCATCGCAGACTACAGTTTTGCTTCGAAAGTGAAGCAACTATATTTCTCAAAATCTAGGGTTTTTAACTCTTCAACAAGCTTTGCTATTCCTCTTCAATGGCTTCCACTTCCTCAAATTCTGCTGCCTCTTCAGTAATGGCTACTGCTTCTCAATCAGATATTCTTCAAGGACTGCAACAGTTCATACAAAATTTGCATAATCTCATTCAAATCAAATTGGACAATGCAAACTATGTGTTGTGGAAAGTTCAATTACAAGTTGCACTTCAGGGTCACCAACTATTTGATATTGTGTCTGGTGCTACTCCCTCACCTTCACCACAAATCAAAGACACAGGAGGTGTCACTATTGACAATCCCAACTATCCTACATGGTTGCTCATAGATCAACAGTTGAAGTCCTGTCTCTATGCATCTATGACTCCAACAGTCTTGTCTCAGATTCTTTACCTACCTACTGCTACTTCCATCTGGACTGCCTTGGCCTCCAGATTTAGCTCTCTTAGTAGGTCTCACATTCACCAGTTGAAAGAAGAACTTCAGACCATCACAAAAGGTACTAAAACTATGCAGTGTTATCTAGACAAGATCAAGTCCTTGGCTGACAGTTTAGCAGCAACAACAGAAATCACTAAAGAGGAAGACTTAGTTCTCTACACACTCAGAGGCCTGCCTTATGAGTATGATTCTTTTAGAACTTCCATCAGAACAAGGCCTTTTCCTATCACAATGCAAGAACTTGGCAGTCTACTTCTTTCAGAGGAAATTCATCAACAGAGGATGAAACCACCAACACCACAACAGTCCCTACCCATAGATCTTCACACAGTTCTATATAGCAACACCACACCTTACTTCAGCTCTAAAGGCAGAGGCAGAGGTAATAGCTCCAAAGGGGGTAGGGGGGGTCGAGGTCAAAAAGGTCAAGGTAGAGGTATTCTAGGATCCATGCCCTCCCATCCAACCTCTCCTATGCTTTACCCTTTTCCTCCTCAGTCTACTGCCTCTCTCAACACCAAAATCTATTGTCAAATCTGTGGTAAACCTAACCATAGTGCACTAGAGTGTTGGCATAGAAATGACACCACTAACTATCCTCCTCTTCCATCTACTAAGCAAGCTCTAAATGCACATATAGGGTCTGTTTCCTCTCCCACACCCTACTGGTACCTAGATTCAGGTGCTAATGCTCATGTGACAAATGATCTCAGCCAACTATATATCTCCTACCCCTATTATGGCTCAGATACAGTTTTTGTGGACAGTGGTCAGTCCCTTCCCATTCAGCACATTGGTGATGGTACTCTTCTCACTCCCTCTGCTACTTTACTCTTACATAACATATTATATGTGCCTCAAATTGCATCCAATTTATTGTCTGTTTATCAGCTTACCAAAGATAATAAATGTTCTATTATCTTTAATTCCAAGGAAGTGGCTATTGTGGACAATCTTACCCACAAAGTGCAGTTCAAGGCCCCCTGTAACAGGGGTCTCTATGCCTTGCCTTCCTCTGCACCTGCCTCTATTTCAGAATCAAGACAAGCCTTTGCTTGCAACTCCTCAGCAGCTTCTCCTTCCCAGCATCTGCTATGGCACTATAGACTAGGCCATCCCTCTACGAATGTCTTTCACTTGCTTTCCTTTCTACTGAAAATCAAATTACCTACTAGGACTATTGAATGTACTGCCTGCTCTATGGCAAAAGCTCATAGACTACCATTTCCTACTTCAAAATCTGTCAGTACATTTCCTTTTCAACTTGTTCATTTAGATATATGGGGTCCTACCCCATTTTCTTCTTGTAAAGGATATAAATACTATATCATTTTCATTGATGATTTTTCCAGGTTTTCTTGGATTTATCCTTTAAAATTAAATTCTAATGGAAATACTGCCTATCTCAGTTTTCATGCTATGATTTTTACTCAATTTGGTGCTACCGTTCAGACCCTTAGGACTGACAATGGCACAGAGTACACAAGCAATAAATTTCAATTATTTCTTCAAAACATAGGTACCATACATCAGACTTCCTGCCCCTATACCCCTGAGCAAAATGGTCGAGTAGAAAGGAAACATAGACACTTAATAGAGACAACTCTAGCTCTTTTAAATCACGCACATCTACCCTCTCAGTTGTGGTTAGAAGCTTTAGCTGCAGCAAATTTCCTTATTAATAGGCTTCCTACATCTGTCCTCCACAACAAATCCTCCTCTGAAATTCTATACTCAAAACAGCCAGACTACTCCTATCTCAAAGTCTTTGGTTGTCACTGTTATCCCTGGCTTAGGCCATACACTCATCATAAACTAGAAAACAGGTCCAAGCCTTGCATATTTTTGGGGTATTGTCTTAACACAAAAAGGTATAAGTGCTTGGATCCTGAAACTAATAAAGTTTATATCTCTAGAAGTGTTCAGTTTGTTGAGGATGTTTTTCCTTACTCTCAGTATTCTAATTCTAAGGATCAATCTTCCAATTCTTCATTCACTGCTTCTTTTCCTCCCATTTTTCCCTCTACACCTCTTTTGAGTAGTCCTACCTTATTATCTGCTCTTGAAATGCCTTCTGCAACTTCTAATTCTTCTTCTCCCACTCTTACAACTCCTACCACCATCTCTGCTACACCTACACCTGACTCTCATATTATAGCTAATGAGTCTTCTCCTATTCTACAATCTACTCCCCATTCTTCTGACTTTTCCTCTCAGTCTAATCAACTTCCTAGCTCTTCTACTAACACCACTGAGTCTCTTCCTGCATCCCTTAGTCAGCTAGCACCTCAGTCTCTGCATCTAATGTTAACAAGGACCAAAACAGGCTGCCTTTCTCCACCTCTTTATCAGGCTCATTCTCTGAGTACTTCCCCTCCTGCCACTGAGCCTTTAACCTATAAGGAGGCCTCTCAGTCTAGCTACTGGGTTAAGTCAATGCAAGAGGAGTTTGATGCATTACAAAGACAACAAACATGGGATTTAGTCCCTTTGCCTCATGAGAGACAGTCCATAGGCTGCAAATGGGTTTTTAAAATTAAGAAACATACTGATAGGAGTGTTGCCAGATATAAGGCAAGATTGGTGGCTAAAGGGTACCTTCAGGAGCATGGTGTAGATTATACTAAGACTTTTAGTCCAGTAATAAAGCCTCAAACTATTAGAGAAGTCATCAGCCTTGCTTTAAACAATCGCTGGCAACTAAAACAACTTGATGTTTCTAATGCCTTCCTTCATGGTCATTTTGAGGAGTGAGTCTATATGCAGCAGCCTCAGGGCTTCGCAGATTCCCTTTTTCCCACCCATGTCTGTAAACTGAAAAAATCCCTCTATGGTCTTAAGCAAGCCCCTAGGGCATGATATACCATGTTAACTTCTTTTCTCCTAAACCAGGGCTTTGTTATGTCCACTGCATATAGTTCTTTGTTTATTCACAAATCTGCTACCTCAATTATACTAGTTCTCATCTATGTAGATGACATCATTATAACTGGTAGCCACTCCTCAGTTATAGATACACTTATATCTACCATGAGTCAGCAGTTTGCCATGAAGGACTTGGGCTCCTTATCCTATTTTCTGGGTATTGAGGTTCAAAAATCAGCTAAAGGTCTTACTCTTCATCAAACAAAGTATGCTCAAGACCTTCTTAAAAGAGCAGGCTTGTCAGATTGCAATGATGCAGCTACTCCCTACTGTGTCTAAGTCTACTACTGCAGCTTCCACACCCTATTCTAATCCCACATTGTTCATGTTAGTATAATCAGTATTAATGCTGAATTATATATTCCGTATTCACTGAAGTTAGAATAGAGTGTTATGCTTGACAGCTATGTTTGAGCTGTATTCAGTTGTAATCAGCACATGGCCCATGTGCAGCCATATGCTGAATAGTTTAGAACTGAGATCAGTTAGAGTTCTGATCTCATCCAATAACTCTATAAATATGTAAAGTACACTCAATGTATTAGTTAATGAAAGCAATACATAAATTTTCAGAAATATCTTCTCTTTCTATTTCTTTCAGTTCAGAAGTCTAACTGGGGCCCTTCAATATCTTACAATGACGAGGCCAGACATACAATTTGCTGTTAACTCTCTCTGTCAGCATATGCACAACCCTACAATAGCAGATTTTGCTGCCTTAAAAAGGACATTGAGGAATATTAAAGGGACTATCACTCAAGGTCTTTTTTTTCAGCAAGGATCACTACACCTATCTGGGTTTTCTGACTCTGATTGGGCTGCGGATGTCTATGATAGAAAATCTACCACTGGCTATTCTATCTACTTGGGATCTAACTTGATCTCTTGGACTTCTAAGAAGCAAGCAACAGTGTCTAGATCTTCTACTGAGGTCGAGTATAGGGCCATGGCCCATGCCTCTGCTGAACTGAAATGGCTAACATATTTGCTCAGAGATTTATCTATTTTCTTGCAGCCTCCTATTCTCCACTGTGACAACACTTCAGCCATTGCCTTGGCCAGTAATCCTGTCTATCATGCAAGGACTAAACAAATATAAATAGATTATCATTTTGTGAGAAAGCAGGTTGTGTCTAAAGCATTGCAGCTCTACTATATCCCTACTACTGAACAGGTGGCATACCTTTTCACCAAAGCTCTTTCCAAGGCAAAGTTCTCCTATCTCAAAGCCAAGCTTCCCCTAGTCTCTATCTCAGGCTCAGCTTGTGGGGGCTGATAAGATAGTCTTTGTAACTGTACTTATAAAGCTTATCCTGTTGTTATACTTGTGACCAGCTCATGCTGAGCTGGCTTTGTTCAAGTATAACAGAATAGTTCTACTTACTCTTGTAACTGTGATCCTATATATAAGTGATCACTCTCTTGTAATCATTTGAGAAAATCAATAATAGAAATATTTCTCTCTCTCTCTCTCTCTCTTTCTACTTCTTTCAAAGTTCTTTATTCTAGAACTATCCAGTTAGGCTAGTATCCTTATCATCCCTCCTCAAACTGAAGAGGGCCTTGGCCATAGGAAGTTTATCCCTAAGCTTGAGAAACTGAGCCTTTGAGAGGGGCTTGGTGAAAATATCTGCTATCTGCTCAGCTGATGGGATGTGAGAGATTTTTGAGTGCATTGCTGATCACTTGATCTCTGATAAAGTGATAATCAATAGCAATGTGTTTTGCCCTGTTGTGGAAAATTGGATTTGCAGCCAAAGCCAAAGTTGACTGATTATCACAATAAAGCATAGGAGTAGGATGACTGAGATGCAAATCTTTGAGAAGATAGGTAAGCCACATAATCTCTGTAGTTGTGTAAGCCATAGCTCTATATTCTACCTCTATTGAGGATCTAGCCACTGTAGGTTGCTTCTTAGAGCACCAGGATATAAGATTAGACCCCAGATAGATGCAGTATCCAGTGGTGGATTTTCTGTCCAAAATATCACTTGCCCAATCTGAATTTGAATTTGAAAATGCAGTGAGGGTAAAAGGGCCAGGGCATTCCATGAGTGATAATGGCTTTTAGGTATCTAAGAGTCTTCTTAAGTGACTGAAAATCTGTCTCTGAAGGATTATGCATGTGTTAACACAAGGTGTTGACTGCAAACTGAATGTCAGGCTTGGTTAGAGTCAGATATTGCAAAGCTCCAACTAGACTTCTGTATTGTGAGGGATTAGAGTAAGGTTGCAAGGATGACTGTGTAGTAGTATGGGGTTTAGAATAGGTAGGTATGGGAGTTGGATTACAATCTAACATGCCTGCCTTCTTGAGAAGGTCAGTAGCATACTTTTGCTGGTATAATTGTTAGAAATGAGAGAATATCTATGGAAATTTCATTGATTCCTTTTTCTCAACTGAATACAATGAATGTGCTTTTATATTTATGGAGTTTCATCACTAGGCTATTCAGCACATGGCTGCACATGGACCATGTGCTTAATTGTTACTGAATTGACAGCTGTCAATTATCTAACTAACTATACCTAAGGTAGATACATCAGATAGAATATTAAGCACATTTAGAGTACAAGTAGATACATTAACAGCCCCCCTCAAGCTGAGCTTGGGACTGCCAAAGGAAGCTCGCATTTGAGATGATTGTATTTGTTCTGGGGGAGTGACTTGGTGAGAATATCAACCACTTGATCTTCAGTAGGAATGTAGGTCAATTGAAGTGCTTTAGAGGCCACCTGATTTCTAACAAAATGATAGTCTATCTCTATATGTTTAGTTGTTCCATGAAAAACAGGGTTGGAAGCTAAAGCCATAGCAGATAGACTATCACAATATAACACAGGAATAGGTTTAGGAATTGACAGATCTTGTAGCCAATATGATAACCACTTAATTTCAGCAGTAGCATGAGCTAGAGCCCTGTATTCAACCTCTGTGGAGGACTTGGATACAGTTGGTTGCTTTTTAGAATTCCATGATATGAGATTAGACCCCAGAAAAAGTGCATAGCCTGATGTAGATTTCCTGTCAATGGGATCCCCTGCCCAGTCAGAGTCTGAGTAGCCATAAAGTTGAGTAGAACCTTTTCTGAAAACCAAACCCTGTGTGATAGTACCCTTGACATATCTTAGAGCTCTTTTTAAGGCAGCAAAGTCTGCATTACTTGGAGAATGCATG
The DNA here is from genome assembly GCA_037974665.1 of Ehretia macrophylla. NCBI lineage: Eukaryota > Viridiplantae > Streptophyta > Magnoliopsida > Boraginales > Ehretiaceae > Ehretia > Ehretia macrophylla. The sequence goes on from CM075764.1 coordinate 69,683,992, forward strand.
TGTTGACAAAGGGAGTTGACTGAAAATTGTATATCAGGTCTGGTCATAGTGAGGTATTGCAGGGCACCAATTAGGCTTCTGAACTCAGTAGGATTGGAGTAAGATGCTGTGTCTGTTGGATTTAGATGGGTGGACTGAGAGAGAGAAGGAGTAGGAGCTGAGTGACAATCAGCTAGACCTGCTTTTTGAAGTAGATCTTTAGCATATTTTGTCTGATTAAGAATAATCTAATCAGGAGAATAGTGGACCTCTAAGCCCAAAAAATATGTGAGTGGCCCTAAATCCTTCATGACAAATTTTTGATCCATTGCTGAAACAAGAGAGGTGATAAAGGAATCTGAACTGCCTGTTAGTATAATGTCATCCACATAAATAAGCATAATAGTATAATCCTAAGCAGTTTTGTGGATGAAGAGAAGAATCTGTTGTGCTCATAGAAAATCCCTGACTGAGGAGGAATGATGAGAGCATGTGATACCAAGCTCTTGGAGCTTGTTTCAGACCATAAAGAGACTTTTTCAACTTGCAGACATGAGTAAGATAGTCTGAATTGATAAAACCAGGAGGTTGGCTCATATATACAGTCTCTTCTAGAGTACCATGCAAGAAGGCATTAGAGACATCTAGTTGCTTTAGAGACCAGTTACAATTGAGGGCTAAACTGAGGACAAGTTGGATTGTTTGCGCTTTAAAGTACTGGACTGAATTGCTCAGTATAATCTAGACCTTCTTCTTGTAGATAACCCTTAGCAACTAATCTAGCTTTATACTTAGCAATAGTGCCATTTGCATGCCTTTTGATCCTATAGACCCATTTACAACCAATTGATAGCCTATCTGAGGGCAAAGGGACAAGTTCCCATGTATTTTGGGCCAACAAGGCATCAAATTTCTCCCGCATTGCTTGTTGCCAACAAGGATGTTTAGAAGCTTCTTTGTAGGTTGTGGGTTCAGTGAGGATGATTTAGAGGGATGCATGTGCAAGTCTTCTTGAATAAGGTAGTTAGTGAGTTCTTGCACTGTGATTGGAGTAGACCTAACCCTAATATTCTGTTTGAAGTTGTCAAACTCTGTTGGAAGACCCTTAAGGATGTAAAGAACTAGGTCCTCTTCAGGGACAACTTCAGCAGAAGATGCAAGATTATCAGCTAGGGTTTTGACCTGATCTAGATAAGACTGCATGCTTTGAGTACCTTTAGACACATTATGCAACTGATTCTTAAGGTGATGAATATGAGATCTACTGAGAGATATGAACCTAGAGGCTAAAGTAGACCAAACAGAGTAAGCTATAGGTAGATGAAAAACCTGTGGAAGAATATAAGAAGACATAGTGGCAAACAAACAAGTTCTGAGGTGTTGATCCTTGAGTACCCATGCAGTGTAGGCTGGATTGATAGTCTGTGAAGCAATTGTAGATGTAGAAGAAGTGGTTTCAGAAGATATGAGCTTGTCAGGACAAGATTCATTGCCAGACACATGATCAAACACCTGGTAGGCTTGTAACACAACCTGCATCTGTTTTCTCCAGATTACATAATTGCTGTTATCCAATGTGATTTTGACTAAATTGTGAAGGTTTTGACTTAGCAATTTTAGTCCCTGTGGCAGATCAACTTCTGAAGTAGCCATGGCAGAAGCAGAAGAAAGCTTGAAAGATTGAGAATGTTGGAGAGATGTGAGATTTCTGAGAATTGCTTCGTTGAAAGGTTAGAGGAGATGACTGAAAAGCTTCGATTGGGTTGTGAAGCTTTGCAGAGAGCTCTAATGGAAGTTTGGAGCTGTTCTCCAATGGCAGATGTAGGAGAGAATTAGGGTTTTAGATTCAACAATTAGTTATGATAAACTATTGCTGAATTGAGATCTAAGGTGATGATGAATGCGTAAGATCTGTGAAGCTCTTCAATGATCTTCAGAGATGGAGCTTCATTGGAGGTGTTGAAACTCGGAAAAAATGGCTACTTTGAGACAGGATCAAAGCTTGCTCTTGATACCATGTTAGAAATGAGAGAATATGACTGGAAATTTCATTGATTTCTTTTTCTCAACTGAATACAATGAATGTGCTTTCATATTTATAGAGTTTCATCACTAGGCTATTCATCACAAGGCTGCACATGGGCCATGTGCTTAATTGTTACTGAATTGATAGCTGTCAATTATCTAACTAACTACACCTAAGGTAGATACATCAGATAGAATATTAAGCACATTTAGAGTACAAGTAGATACACTAACAGTAATAATGTGTGTTTAGGAGTGTACTGAACTTGCAACCCAAGAAAATATGTGAGGGGACCTAGGTCCTTCATAGCAAACTGTGAACTCATAGATGATATAAGCTTAGAAATGGCTGGGGAAGAGTTGCCAGTAATGACTATGTCATCTACATAGACAAGGATAATAATGATAGTCATAGTAGTGTAGGAAACAAATAATGATGTGTTGGTTTTACTGCATTCAAATCCTTAGTTTTGTAAAAAATTGGACAGCATTTGATACCAGGCTGTTGGAGCCTATTTGAGTCCGTAAAGAGACTTTTGCAGTTTGCAAACATAAGTAGGTTTAGAAGAGTCTACAAAGCCAGCTGGTTGTGGCATATAAACTTCTTCATGAAGGGTGCCATGTAAGAAGGCATTAGACACATCCAACTGTCTAAGAGGCCATTGATATTGAACTGCCAGACTGAGAATGATTCTAATGGTTTGAGACTTAACAATAGGGTTGAAAGTTTCTGTGTAGTCTAAACCATATTCCTGATGATACCCCTTAGCAACTAACCTTACTTTATACCTTGCTATGGTGCCATCAACATGCCTCTTGATTTTATACACCCACTTACATCCTATGGGTTGTCTTGAGGGGGTTAAAAGGACTCGAGTCCAGCACTGCTTTTGATGGAAGGCCTAGAACTCTTACTGCATAGCAGTTTGCCATACAGGATGAAGAGCTACTTCTTTATATGCGGAAGGTTCAGTGGTAGGAGAAGGAGTGGTAGTGGTAGTGTTTAGATTATACAGAGGTTTAGGTAAGTAGCCTGTTTTAGACCTAGTTAGCATAGGATGCAGAGTCTTATGGGGTGTTGGTTGACTATCTGAAGAGGTAGTTGTAGATGTTGGACTTGGTGGTGTAAGAAGGGTTCCCTGTTGTTCTGAATGAGTGGTTTTAGAAGAAGAAGAAGAAGAGGACTGAGGTGCTAGGGAATTTGTTGTGAGAGGAGAATCTGGAGGTGTAGAATGTGGTTCTGGTGACAATGTTCCTTGGGAAATTGCACCTAATGAAGTTGACTGAGGCATCATGGGTTGTTGAACTATGCCTAGGGTAGGTAAGGAAGTCTGTGGACTTGATAGATTAGATTCAGAGTGTATTGTTGTTGCAGGGGTGGTTGGTGATGGGAAAGGATTAGTAGAACAGGTTGGGTGTAGGCCTGGATAACCTACTATGGTAATTGGAGTTTGAGTAGTGGATTGTTTGATAGTAGAGTTGGGAAAAGTATTTTCAAAGCACCTAACATGTCTAGAGATATATAATCTTTCTGTAATAGGTTCCAAGCACTTATACCCTTTTGTGTGTTGGCAATATCCTAGAAAGACACATGGTTTTGACCTTGGCTCCAATTTATGTTTGGAGTAGGGTCTCGACCATGGAACACATAGGCAGCCAAACACTCTAAGAGTGTGATAGTCAGGTGGAACAAAGAAAAGAGCTTCAAAAGGAGACAAATTTTGAAGAGTGGAAGTGGGTAATCTATCTATAAGATAGTTGGCTATAGCAGTGGCTTCCAGCCAGAATTTTGAGGGTAGATTAGCTTGTTGAAGCAGGGTTATAGCTGTTTCAACCATATGTCTGTGTTTCCTTTCTGAATTGCCATTTTGTTCTGGTGTGTGTGGACAGGAAGTTTGATGAATGGTGCCCACAGGCTGAAGATAAGAACTGAACTGATGGTTTATGTACTCTTTACCATTGTCAGTTCTTAAGACTTTGATAGTTTTATGAAAATGTGTGTGAATCATAACATAAAATTGTTTATATGTAGGAAAAACATCATACTTGTATTTTAAGGGATAAATCCATGTGTATTTAGTAAAATCATCATGGAAAACAACATAGTACCTATAGTGCATACAAGAAGCTATTGGGGATGGTCCCCAAACATAAGAGTGTATAATATCAGATGCACTAGTAGTAATGGTAGATGAAACAGGGAAAGCTAGCTTGTGGGACTTTGCCACAGAACAAAAATGACAATCAGAAGGATTAAAATTCAATTTGACATTTAGAATAGAGGAAAGAGTTTGCGTAGTATTCCTGGAGGGGTGTCCCAGTCTTTGATGCCACAGAACAGCAGGTGGTAGTTGAGTTATGCAAGAGTATGCTTGTAATGAAGTAGCAGTTAAGAGTGAATGTAAGGAGGGCATTGGACAAAGACCCTTCTCACAGGGCCCCTGGAACTTGAGGTGGTGGGTAGCATTGTCCCATATTTGCACCCGCTTAGATGTAAAGACAACAAAACAATTATTATCCTTGGTCAGTTGATAAACAGAAATGCGTTTAGTGGAGATTTGTGGAACAAATAGAACATTAGATAGTTGCAGTGAAGATGAGGGTGTGAGAAGAGTGCCAGTACCTATGCTAATGATTGGCAGGGACTGACCATTGCCCACTGAGATTGATTCATGCCCATGATAAGGTTGTTGTGTCAGAAATTGAGTGGAATCATTAGTAATATGCGCATTGGCTCCGGAGTCGAGATACAATGGGTAGGAGCTATCTGTGGATGTCCCTGCTTGAGCAGTATAGGCATGTTTCTCTATTTTAGGAGGGACTGCATAGTTTGTACTGTCAAACCTATGCTAGCACTCAAGTGCTGAATGATTCTTTTTGGCACAAATTCGGCAGTACAAAGATGAATCAGATGGTATAAAGGTTGGCTGAGGGGAATAGTAGGTTTGAGTATGACATGCCTATGGAATGGAATCTTTGTTCCAATGCTTTCCAAATTGCTGCTAAGGTGGATAGATGATACACATAAGGCAAAACTTGTTGTGCGATAGAAACAAAGAAACATGATCTCAGGTGTGTATCAACTATTGTCCACTGTGTGTAATTAGGATTAACACTAGTCTTGCCTCTGTCATCTGTGAGTAGAGGTGTAGGACATGGTTTGGCTCCAGACATTTGATCAAACAGATGGTAGCCTTGAAATACAGTTTGGTGTTGTGTTCTCCAAATGCTGTAATGTTGTCTAGTTCATAGTTACCAGATTCACCCTATCCCTATCGAACCACGTATCGGATTCGACCTACCGATTTGCTGTACGTTAGCGTTCCAATTCGCTAAACTTAACGAACTTAATGAATCCGATGGTATAAAAAATTTTACCAAAAAAATAAAGAAAGAAATCATAAAAACTAAATTTCTACTAGACATGGATGCGAGAGTTAGAACAATGTATTAAAATAGATATTTGGCATACCGGAGATGAAGGGTGCACACTGCGTGGACTGATTTTTCTGAGGTTAAAGCTATTGCAATCTCTGGTTGAATCGTTTAGGTGATGTTTTTGGGTTTTCTTGGTTGGTTCATAATATCTTGTAATGTGAATTTATAAATTGTTTTGTTCAAATTTTGCAAACAACTAAGCAAGTCTGTTCGAAGGATGCTGCTTTTCGTTTGGTTTTGTGTGCAGCTGGCATAGATGAGTGCCAGCTGCTCTATGACCTAAAAAAATAAAAATAAAAAGTGTCAGCTGCTCTGGTCAACACCGAAAGCAGAAATTGATTTCGGTGCTGACCACTTTGTTTCTTCTTTTTTTTTTTTTTGATAATTGTGCTGACCACTTTGTTCTTTTATTTTTTGTTTTTGTTTTTTTTTGGTTGAGTACTTGCTAGGACTTAGTAAAGAGAGAAACTGTGAAGATAAAAATGTGTGGAAAACAAAAACAAAAAATAAATGCTTTAAATCATTAAAAGTAAATGGTAAAAGCCAAAATGTTGTGATATGATCCAAAACAAACAAAGATCATAACTTAAGTTGTTGATATAAATAGTTTTGGGTTGCACCCGTTGGTGCATTATTATTAAAATTATTTATTTCTCAAAAAAAAATACATTGACCAAAAAATATAAAAAACCTCTTGCGCAGCAACTTGAAGACTTCTAACAATTAACTCAATATAACTAATAACAACATAACATATCAATTGTCAATATATTACTAAATGAGTGATCGAATCGTTATAATTGCCGATTCACGATTCAAAAAACTGAAAGAGTTTTACTTTCAACTCTCAGAACCCCATAAAAGAACCTAAATGGTTTGAGTTATTTCATATACTTTTGTGTTTATGAACTTAAAAAAATAATATATATATATATATAATATCATATACATATATATAAATAATAATAATAATTATATTATTATTATTATTAACAACAATGATAATAATAGTATTAAAAAACACTTTGGCCAATCACTTAAAATTTGTTCAATCGCAGCATACCCGAATATAAGGGTTAATAATAGTTAAGTACAAAGTACAAACTAGTAAGTAAGAAATTCCAATCCAATTCCAAATACCCACTCTAAGAAATAAAATAGGCTTAATTCATATTACCAAGATATTTGATATAATATAAGCATGTAACATATGATCTTACATTTGAATCAATTGGCATCTCTTTAATATGTAACATTATATAGCACATGCCATATGAATTCTATTAGTATAATAATATGAATAATATTTGTATATTTGGAAACAAAGATTAATACAAAAAGTATTATGCTATTGTATTTATGATTTGTGTTTTTAGACCAAAAAGATCATGTAAGATCGATATTGATTGTACGAGCTAAGTACAAAGTTCAAACTAGTAAGTAGTAAAATTCACCAACACCTAAGAAACTTCTTGTATAGGCTTTAGCCTGAATATGCAGAAGCAAGCTTTGGAGCCTAATCGTGTATTTAAGCTGAGTGTCACACCATCACATTACATGTAATTAGAAGAAATTTTTCTTATATGCACCGTGGCTTTAATTGAATCTATATTAATACTTGCATATCATAATGTGAACTTAGTCAGTATGTTCTTATGAAAATGGTTATGTTTACAGACCAAATTGTTATTTATTTAAGACAAAATTTTAGAATGTGAATTGCTTTTGCAAGTGATACCATTTGACATGCAAGTTCAATAAATTGAAATATATTAGTATTATTTAATTATAGGGATTTTACATTTTATGCTTGAACAGAATCAGGGAAGTAGGACAGTCCGCAAAAGGCTAGCTTTCCTAGCAAATTAATTTAATTTAATTTTTTTTTCTGAAAGTTAAACTAGTTTTAGTAATTACTAAACAGAGAAAATCATTACTCTACAAAATATTTGATATACAAATCCAATAATATTTTACAACGTACCACGTACCCAATTAACATACCGAATAAGTCTACCCCCCTCGTACCCTAAAATTCATATGCTTCGTACCCCGTATCACCACTCGGATCGTACCGCAAATCTGGTAACTATGGTCTAGTTTTATATGAACTAGAGAGTTGAAGTTTTGCAACAGAAGCTTGAGTTCTTGAGGTAACTCAAAGGTATCCATTAATGGAGGTTGAGAAATTGAGAAAGCTAAAGGAGTAGATTCGGAGGTGAAAAAAATGAGAAAACAGAAGTACAGAAGTACAGAAGTAGTCACAGAGGAGAGAAGAGGCTTCGATTGTGTTCGCAAGCTTTTCTAAGAGCTTTAGTGGAGGTCAAGAGGAGATCTCCAATGGAGAACTGAAAAAATTAGGGTTTCTGAGCAAATTTGATGTGATTGCGCATAAAAGGATTGCTACATAGCTAGGAGAAACTTCTATAAAGCTTCGATTGAAGAATTTGAGCTTCAGTTTGAAGCTTTAATGGAGCTTTAATGGTGTTCTCTCATGGAGTTTTCACCTCAAAATTGGATCAATGGCTCTATGATACCATGAAGAAATAAAGACAGAGACAGAGTTTGAAGAAAAGAAAATATCTAAAATAAATTGTATTATTTTTTAAAATGATTTCAGTTACATTACACATATTTATAGCTGCAACTTTCTTATGGCTGAGCTATTGCTTAGCTGTCAAGTTAGTTTTTGTAACTAACTTGATCAGTCTATAACTATGCTAACTACTTAACAAAGATTTACACAGTAAGCTCTTTATTCTAGAACTATCCAGCTAGGCTAGTATCCTTATCATTAAATATCAATTATACTTCAAAAGATACTTAAAGTATGAAATGAAAAATGGTTAAACAAACTTTTGACTGACCTTCAGAATCAGGTTTGAATTTGTCATTGGGATTAATTGTTCCCCCTCTAACAAAAGTCTTAGACCCAGGTGTATTGTCTACTTGAAATGACTCCACAAACTCTTGGCATAATTGAGACGTTTCATCTTCTTCCCTCTGCATACACAAATAATTAAAAATAAAAAGAACAAATTCAAGAACAACAAAACTGCATAACGCGTATAATATCTCTTTCTTTCCAAATGACCGCATCAAAACGCTAAGATAATTACTTTTTTCTTTGCCTCTTCCTCTTCTCTATGCTTCTGGAAAGGCGTTTTCTTCCACGAACTCATCTTCTCATCCAAGGTTTGAACTGCATAAAAACCTTAAAACTGCCTCAGAAATCAATACCCATCTAAAGTAAGATTTTACGCAATCCAATTCAACAAAGAATGAAGTAGGCCTTGGCGCAAAGTTGTCACAATGTGACTGGTTCAAACCGTAGAAACAAGCACTTTGCAAAATACAAAGCAAGTACAATATATCCCAATATGGATTTGATTCTTTCCCGAACCCGTGCACAATGTGAGCTTCCTATTTTAAATTGAACAAAGAATAATAATCACATCCAAGAAATTTCCAAAGAAAATGGTTCACAAAAGGTTGAAATTTTAAACTATAAGTTCAATCAAATGCATCAATACACAAAACCCAGTCTTTGTGTGCGTTTTGGGTCAAATTTTCATTAAAATCAAGTAAAACTAAAATGTGAAGGAAATCGTTTAGCAAAAAAACCCCTAGAGCTAAAAAACTAGGGTTTTGAAACCATAAAAAACTAGGTTTAGCAAGTGGAAATATCCCAGAATTGGCATCTACAGCTACTGCCACAAGTAACTCACCTCCATAAGGTCCCTTTAGAAAACATCCATCTATTCCAATAAAGGGTCTACAACCAATAACGAAACCATCCCTTTGAGCTTGAAAACCAACAAAAAGCCTTTTGAAAATGGGATTACACTGAGGATTAGTGATATCTAACCCTATACATTGTAACCCAATAACTATGCCAGGGTTTCTTTCTCTCAATATATTGGCATACTTAGGAATTTTAGCATAACTCCCAGCATGATCGCCATAAACCATGTTTTGTGCCATTCTCCTTGCAGTATACAATCTATTAGGTTTGACATGGACACCAAAATCTGATGCAAGCTTCTTACCTATTTTACTCACAGATGTCATTGGGTCAATCTCAAATTCAGATAGTTGTTTCTTTGCTATCCAATCAGATGTTGCCTCTTTAAATTATACTTCAAACAGACTACATGTATGAACATCATTGTATGACTTTATCTTATTAGTGATGTCATCACCCCCAATGGATGATGCATGAATTCGCCAAGTGCAATCTTTGCTTCTAGCACATTTTATAGTGACTCTTGCCTTCTCATTATGGAGCCTATCAAGATTAAATCCTTCCTTTATCGAGTATTCTTTTAGTACTCTCCTAAAATGGTTAACATCATCAAATGTTTGGTCCTTAGCAAACTCAATGTCTCCCTTTTCATTCAACTTGAAATAACTTCTAACCATCTCTTTGCTCATTTCATTCAATTGTTATGTAACAACTATCTTTTAGTAGCTTCATGAGGTCATAGTCACCCAAATTAGCATTGGGGATACTGTATGTATCAAGAGAAAAATGCACAAAGATTGTGCTAGTCATCCCTAATCACAGTCAACGAAACGAATCAAAACCAAGAAAACCTCATATTAGGTATGACTAGAACTATGCAAATAAACATCACTTTCAAACTTTTTGCCATCATAAACTTTTTGCAATCAGAAACTTTTTGCAAATAACTTTTTGCAAATAACTTTTTGCTTCATATTGCATAAAAGTAGAAAACCTGCCAACTTAAATTATCACCCAAGCGGTTTATAATTGTCAAAAAAGAATAACCATCATATTCAATAACCCATCAAAAATAAAAATTAAAAAAAAAAAACATAAATCACAAAATATGGGAAAAATATCCAAGGAAAAAAACCCTAAACAAGCAATAGTACATTGTTAAAAATTAGGGCATTATCATGTTAATTAATTTTGACCAAAAAAAAATCAAGTTAATTAAGAATTTGAGTGGGCTGAATAAAAAAAGCATAAATTAACTAAATAACACAAAATAACACAAAATATAAGACAAATTAAAGCAAAAGAAAAGAAAAATTAAACATGCAATACAGAATGTTTGAAATTAAAGCATAAGTTTGTAGTATTACCTGTTTTGCGTTTAAAAGTAAGTGCCACTGAGAAGAAAAAGATGGTGTAGAGATTTTTGAAGAAAGATGGAAATCGAGAGACCAAAAGTGAGACTAAGTTGTTGAGAGAAAATTGAGAAAAAAAGTTTGTTGTAGAGATTTAAGAGGCTTTTGTTTTCTTGGTAAAAAGAATTTTAGAGCGTTGAAGAGAGAGAGAAAAGTGAAAGTCGGGGACAACGCAATCTTTATATCGTACACGTGTCATGGCTACATCAGATGTGTTTTATATTTTATAAACAATGATAATTTTTGAAGTCCCACACTAATCAGGCAAAATAAATATGTTAGACCATCTAAAGGAATCTTCAATGAGAGTTTTAAAATATAAATTTTTTAAATTTTGTTTATTTATAGAATTTTATAACCCAAATTATTGAATAAAATAAAATTTAGACTTTTTTTGATATCTTTTAATTAAAAGTGATAAATTTTATATATTTTTATCATCAATAATATTATTTTTTAAATTATAAAACTCTAAAATTATCCAAATTTTAAAAAATTTACATTATAGAATCTAACCCCAATCCCCACATCAAAAATCCCATTTTAAAGTCCCTTCCCATAAGTTGAACCCAAGACATGACCCAGGTTCACGTATATACTAAGCTTGTTCACTTAATAACTGATGTTTATAAACATGAACTCATTTATAATCTTGTTCATTTATTAATTGATGTTTATAAAGTTGAGCGACCCCTTGACTCGTGCATGACACAACTGAATATCACCTCCCTTGAAGGAAAAAAAAAAAAATTAGATGATGTTGATTTTGGTATTCAACAAGTTTGGGAGAAAATATTTAGTGAGTGTAGAACGCCACACGACATTGCATGATTGTAAGGGTGAGCCAAAAATATGCTTCATGAATTATGAGTAATACTAAATGTCATAATCTTTTCATCACCTCTTAATTGTCAATCCTAATTGACATACCAACTATATATTTTTTATCTCCCTTAATTAAGCCTTCCTATCTTATCTTTCTTTCTAATCTTTTGTTTAAGTAGATGTGCACTTTTAATTTCTCTTCCCACCATTCATTGCATATTTTTTTTAGATTTATTCTCTTATTCTTAACGAATTGATAACGGCTGAAAATGGAAGAAATTGTTGATATTTGTACATCAAATAGCTTAGCATAATTGTCAGAACCATATCCCTTTGAAATCTGTAGGATTCACAAGAGGAAGAAAGCAAGGCCTATATTCACCATGCATACAAAGCTTTCCCATAATCTCAGCAGCAATCCTCGCCTCTTAGACATTTGAGGTCAACGACCAAAAAGAGAAGAAAAAAAAAACATGTTTGTCATTGCAGAATCATAAAATCTTAAATAAGATGGATTGATAAGACAGGATTCACATTTACTTATTTATATTGATTTTTTATTGTGACGAAATATCATGTCACATCTCCCGCATCAATACCCAATCTCAAGCTATATTTCTATGATTTGTTGGATGTTCCACAATTTTGTTTCAATAAGGAGACACCTCATTGTGGTTGAGAGGGAAAAAAGCAGCAGTAGTCCCCATTGTTTACTCAAAAGTCAATTTAGTCCTCATTGTTTCAAAATGCTCAAAAAGGTCCCCAATATTTGTAAACATGTTCATTGTGGTCCCTACCGTTAAAATTTTGGTTAGTTTTAACAGATATGAATAGTATTTCAAGGGTAAATTTGAAAAATCACAAAAAACACAAAATTTCACACAAAAATACCAAAAAACACACACTAACACACCTACAAACACACGCACTCACCAAAAAACACACACTAACACACCCACAAACACACACTCACAAAAACACCAAAAAACACACACTAATACACACACATTAACACACCCACAAACACACACTAACACATACACACTGTTCGCGCGGAAGGGAAGGGAGGGGGGGCGCTGTTCGTGCAGGGGGGGTGGGTGGTGTTCGCGGGGGGGAGGCGCGGGGGTGGTGGGTGGTAGTGGTGCTGTTTCTCGCAGGGGGGGGGGTGGAGGGGCGGCGTTCACGCAGGGGGGGGGCGCTGTTCGCGCAGGGGGGGTGGGTGGGGTTCGCGCAGGGGGGGGTGGGTGGGGTTCGCGCAGTGGGGGGGTGGGTGGTGTTCGCGGGGGGGAGGGGTGTGGTGGGTGGTGGTGGGTGGTGGTGGTGCTTGGTGGTGCTTGTGGTGGTGGGTTGAGGAGTTGGAAGAGGAAGAAGAAGATAGAGATATTTTGGGTATTTTATTTTTAAGTAAGGGTAGTTTAGTCATTTTATAAATTTTCTGTTAGATTTTTAACAGTAGGGACCACAATGAGCATGTTTACAAACATTGGGGACCTTTTTGAGCATTTTAAAATAATGAGGATTAAATTGATTTTTGAGTAAACAATGGGGACTATTGCTGCTTTTTTCCCTAGTTGAGATCAAAGGAGAATAGAAACAACATTAGTCATTAGAGTATTATTTCGTCAATTTTAGTCTCACTTTTTATCTAGTAATATATAAACAAATTCAATTTAAATTTGAAGATTTTCTTGGATAAAAGATATGTGAGGAAATAAATCATGACTTTAAAAATCCTTTTTGAGTTTGTAATCGTTAATGACAAACACGCAAAAGTAAAGAAATCAATCCCCTAAACTTTGTTTTTTTGCTAAGCAAATAATCTTTTCATCCTACTAAAAGTCAACCATCTTTACAAAAATCAACCTTGTAAGTTAATCTTTCAATTAGCACAAATGCATCTATTTTCTAAACTATCTTTGTATTTACAATGTAGGTTAGTTTTGTCCATAACACCCGAGACTATTTACTCAAACATTTGCTCCTCTGTGAGTGGTATTGAGCCAAATAATTTCTTGTTTTGCTTCGCCCAAAGATGGTAAATGCAAAAACAAAAGCAAAGCTTAATAAACTTTATTGAGAGAATTGGTTAAGTTTTTGTCACAGGGAACTTTGTTTTTAGGACATATATACATCTTTGAGTTTCTTTTCAACCATAAGGATACATTATTTTTCAGAAGTCAATCATGCTTTTTTTTTCATATTTGGCAATTATGAATCCGTCAAGAAGAGAAGAAATTTGAAAAAAAATAAAAGTATGCAATGAATGGTGAAAGAAAAAGTGAATATTTGGCAGGGTTAAAGAAAAGGGAAAGAAATAGATGATAGGAAACATTAATTAAAGAGAAAAAAAAAATTAAGAGAGAAAAAAATTAATAGAAGAAGAGATGATAAAATCAATTTATCTAGTTGGCTTGCCAATTAAAAAGTAATAATTGAGTAATAAAAAAAGGGTAACGTCTAATATTACTTATAAATTATTATGATCATGAGTGTAAGGTCATTGTAAACTAACATGAGATAGAGGCTTATTTTTGTTTCAAAGGAGGAGATAGAGGCTTATTTAGATGAATGGTTATTTTGTGGAATCATCTTTAACCGTTCATGTTATACATATCCTATGGAGTCAAGTGGCCCATCTTATATCCAAGTATTTGTATCATGTACTTCGACAAAATGATTGTTGTGAAAAAAGTAAGATGCCATAGCGTTCGTGTAAAATGCTAAAACGGGGTAAAACACATGCTGTGTTGGATCTTCACCCTTAGGCCAAGAGTGATTATATTGATGTGTAGAAAAACATACTGACGAACTAGAGCCACACTTGACCCAAAAAAAAAAACTGGAGCAACACAATCAATTTGTAAGTGAAAACGTTAGTCAAACCAAGTCAAATCATGTGGTATCTGAAAAAGTAAGATTGATTATAAAGTAAGATTGTTTTGGGCACATGGACTAGATCCATTAGATAGCATGCATATGAGTCATGATTTTATGCTATCTTAAGTGATAGAGCTACTCACTTGGAGTTATCTATATAGTCATCAAAATCTAAAATCTTAGTAATATAGCTTGTGCTATATTGTATACTAGACTTGTGGGTCGTTCCCAAGATAAGGGAATAGTATCTAGATGATGATTATAGGAACGATAAAGGTCCAAGGTTTAGTTGTAATCAAAATAGGATGATAGTGCGAATAACAGGACCTACTCTTGATTATGGATGAAACATAGAGGGGCATTTCGGTCATTTATACTTAGCAGGGCAAAGACAGAGAACCTCCTTTAAGTATCTATTAATTGTCATGGAGTGCAACTCTAGCTCTTTAGTGGAATGAGATAAAGTTAAAGTGATAAAATATTGATATGTCTAGCAAGGGTATTTTGGACATTTTGGAGCCACGGTAATTATGTCTTTAAGTCCTTCTCCTAGCCACTTTCTTATTTAGTGCATCGTCTTTATCTTAGCTTTGTGACGAGTGTATTTGAAGTTTTATTTAGTGTGGTTTCCTAATTGGGAAGTACTAGTAGTGTTTAGAAGTTAAGACAACAGGAGAAAGAACAATCTTCAGGACAAGAATGTTTGTTTTGGCATAGATGTCTTAATTGGAGTGTGCCTAGCACATGGATGCGTGTGCATTGCATGGGATAGTGTATAGACTGAAGAGATAAGGTATGATTTGATTTGATTTAGATAATTAGAATATAATGACAATTATCTTCAAATTATTTCTCTTAAAATGACAATTATCTTCAAATTAAATCAAGAGAAAATCATATGTAAGAGTTCTAATACTTGTTGAACTCTTGAGTCTTGCTATCTCTTTTTACACTCCTATTGCAAACTAGAAAACACATAGGCTGCATATTATACTACACCACACGACACTCCTAGGTTAGATACACATGAGAATACATAGCTAGGGCTAGAAGGAAAAGGTAGACGAAAATCTCACAATTTTCAAGCACTAATCGCTAGACGGTGGAATAGGGGAGAAGATTCGAGGGTTTGATCCATCAATCGGGTTTGATCCATCAATCGGGTTCTCCATTGCTTGGGATGTTTTTTCCAGCAAACATACAATGTCATACCAGGTTGTGTGTTGAGTTTTTTACGCAGACACTTGAAGGTAATCTTCTGATAAAACTATTCTAGCGATAATTTACCGCTTTCGGTATTTTTGTGCACGATTTTGTAATTGCTTCCGCTGCGTGGATTATGGCTATTACTTGTATGTTTTTAATTGCATATTTACTGAGTTAGTAGCCTAGGAATCCGTCATTCCCTTCACTTTGATCAAGCATATATCTTCTTTGTGCAAGATCTCTTCCACTTCCAATCACCAAGCAATTACAACATATTTTGACTTATAAAATCATTAGTCTAATATAATGTCCAACAAGTGTGTATTTTAAGCATGTAAACACATTAGCACAAATACACTTACAAATTTAATTTTTCTTGATTTGTTATCATCAAAACCATATCTTTTGGCACAAGGCCAACAAAAACCATATCCGAAGCCAAAATGATTCATGCCAGGAATAGAGATTCCCATCAAATGTCTCATAAAGTAAAAAATAAAGTATTTTAGCAGAAGTCTTAGATTTTTGCAAAAGTCTATGGTGTGTAAAAAAAATTAAATAACCATTTGCTAAGCATAACCATAGCATTTATATCTAGGGATGGAGACAGGTTTTGCGGGTACTCTCCTCACCCCCAGCCTAAACATGAAGGATTTTGGGGTGGTAAATTGTGAGACCCTAACATGCACCACATACATTTAAATTGTTCATTCTAATACTTGAACATATTTGTGCATTCAAATTTACATTCTGCATGATTTTGAGTGCATTTCGCCCATAAATTGCCAGAAGGGTAAAATAGTCTTTTCACATTAACCAAACTTCTAGAAAGGGTATAAGGGTCATATGAGCAAAATATGAAGAGTTTCTAGTCATTTGCATTTTTAGGATTTCGTTAAGGGTATTTTAGTAATAAGGATTAAAATAGCTAGGCAATTTAGTCATTTTTCACCTAGGTTGTGTGACCCTTCCTTTGACCATCTAGCTAATATTATAAGTAGCAAATAAATGAACAAAATTGCACAAATCCAAGCCTTCTTCAGCTGCTCCACCCCTAGGGTTTTCAAATAGTCATTTCTTGCTTACTTGATCCATTTGAAGTGGTTAGAAGTTGAACCAAAGGCTAAGATTGTAGATTTGAGCTCTCCTCTTCTTGTGCAAGCTTTCTATAGTATTAGTTTCTCTTTGTTCAACATTTCTAAGGTGAGAAAATTTCATGTTCTTGCATGTTTGTGTTCATTTGGTGATGCTAATGCTAGAGTATGTGTTCTTGATGTTTGTTGTAGTTGAATCTATAAAAAAAAATGGAGTTGATGAGTCATTTATGCGTTCTTGAGTTTATTTGTTATTTTGGAAATGAGTGATATGGTTGTTGGTGAATATATGATGCTAGCTTGGTGTTCTTGTGTGTGTTCTTGAGCTAGGTGAAGTGTAGGAATTGTATATGTAGCTAGTTTTACATGGAAATCAAGAGTTTGGTGCAAAAATCATGAAATTCGTGTGTTTTAGGTCGGATCCGGGCCTTACAAGTCAGATCCGGTCGACCTGATGCATGCTATGTCGCCCAGATATCAACTCTCTATCGGGCAATACAAGCCGAATCCGGTCGCCCGGAATAGGGCTATGTCGCCCAGATGGGTTTTCTTTTCAGCTTTGCGCAATAATTTTCAAAAGGTCATATCTTACTCATTTCAACTCCGAATTGAGTTCCATTTGATTCTAGAGTTATCTACTTTCGATGATCTTTAATTCTATACCAAAATCAGATTATTTTAAGGTTATGAAGATAGGTAACTAAATTTATTAAGTTGGACCATTGCATAGCTATGTGTTTATAGTGGTCGCTTTAGGCTTAAATGTGTTGTGCACCTATATTTATGTGGTTACTTATTTAATGGGATGTTAAATGATTAATGTGAATGCGTGACAACCTTCTTGTGTCATAAGTACGTGAAACATGATTAAATGAGATGTATTGCGACGTGAATGCGAATGCGAACTATGTGTTATATGTGCATGCATGTATGTAAGCGATGCGAAGGGTTGCAAACCTTGAGCGATGGTAGCATCTTGGAATGCTGAGGCGGCATAAGGCCTAGCCGGTATTAACTTGACTACCATACGTAATTCCCTTCTCATATGATCCGCGTATATCATTTCGAGTTTGGGTCGTAGCACCGTGTACTTCCGGAGTACACAAGTGGGAATGACAAGGCTGGATGCGTTAATATTTAGGTGTTTCATGTTACTTGTTTGTGATAGCGAGGCTTTGAGTAACAAACAATGGGTATTATATTCTCTTCCTTTATGTGTCAAAGCGATATATCTCATGAACGAACGCATACGTGTTTCTTCGTGTAAGCTAGTGTTTCACAATGGGTAAGTTAACGTGAGTACTCAAAGTGTTTATGTGAGTGTGAAATACTTGATTTTCTATATGATATGTTATCCAACGTGCCAAAGAGTTTCAGGTTAAGGTTTCTAAAACTACCGAGTCGTTCCTCACTGAGCCTATTTAGCTCACCCTCTCTTTTGCATGCTACAGGTAAACCCGAGGTCTTGGTTATGTGCAAGAGAAGCATGAGTATGACTTATGTGCTAGTTTATGATTTTGTCAAGAGAATGTAACGAGTATAAAAATCAATGTAGAGATGTATGTAATGATCTTGTTAGTCATACTTTGTAAAGCGTAATGTTGGGTTGTAATGTTAAAAAGTTGATATAATGTCGAGCCCACTATGCTTTTATTATTGTGAATGCTTGGATGTTGAGTAGTTTAAGCAAGTGTTGGTTGACCTAAGTACAAGGGAAACTCTATCCGTTTTCCCTCATATTCGTGCCTCGGGTTTGGATCGGGTCATTTTAACGGTTCCTGGTTTCTCGAGAAATCAGGGCGTCACATTTTGGTATCAGAGCTTAGATAGCCCATAAGCCGGGATAGGGTCTTCGATCTGTCGGGTGGCAACCCCTTGAGCTAATGCATGTGAAGTGTGTTAAGTGAACTATGTGTAACATGTTTAGTATGTGTTAAAGGTACCAAATATGAACAACGTGTTTTATGCGATCGATTTGTCTTATATGATCAATGTGAATTACATGATAAGTGTTTGTTATGATATATTTGTCTTCTATGTACTAACTATGATATGTTTACTTTCTATGTATTAACTTGTGCATTATATTATACTATTACATTATATTATACTTGTTTTTCATGTCGTTTAATTGCATACATGCCATATCATGAGTGTTTCTTTGGTGAAGAAAAATGGCTACAAGAACTCTCGGAATCAAGGGAAGACTTCAGAGGAATGAGTTCATGACCTTTAAGCAAGGAAAGTTAACAGTTGCACAGTATGAAGCACGGTTTACTCAACTATCACATTATGCTTCGAAATGGTGCAAACCACGGAAAAGAAGATCCAGAGATTTGTTTGAGGGTTGAAGTTAGAAACTCGAAACAGCTTGGCTTCTTTTCAGTTTTCTACCTATAGTGAAGCACTTTTCGTTGCATTAAGAGTCGAGGAAAGGAAGAATGAAAAAAGAGCAGGGCCGAGTCAGCTTCAGAGGCAGATTAAGCCGATTGTTGCAAGACCACAATAGGGTAATGGTGCTACTACTTCAACTCCATCTTGTGCTTTTTGTAAGCGCAGAGGCTATTTTGAGTCTCATTGTTGGAGAAAGTTAGGGACATGCACCGGATGTGGGAGTGACCAACATCGGGCGAGGGCTTGCCCGAGGTTTCAGCCTAGATGCAAAGGTATCCAGAATAGGCCGGTAGGAGTTATACTTGCACAGTATGAACCGGCTAGAACTTGTACTACCGATCAACAAGATTTGCCCCGAGGCAGCAACCACGGTTGAAGGTAGATTCCGATTTTAAACCAGTTGGTTAAAGTATTGTTGATCTCGATGTTATGCATTCTTCCGTCATAATCCTTGAGTGCAATGTGTTGGTATACAAGTTGATAAGCTATCTTATAACTTGAGAATTGGTATCGTAGTAAATGTGTATTCATGAGAAATCTCAATTAAGGATCAAGAATCACTGTGACTTCAACCTATTTCCTGTTAGAGATTTTGGGATTATTTTGAGCATGTTTGGCTGGCGAAGTATCATATGGCACTTGTGTTATTTGGGATGAACGAAGATAGCACTTTGCAGCTATGAAAGGACTATAGAAACCCTTATTCCGTAGTTTTGATTGGTGATCTTTTGGCATCCTTTATTTGGGGTTCTTCTTCATCGTTCTTCTATGGTATTCACGATGAAGTCTTTATTTGGCTTTCTTACGTAGGGATTCTCATATGATATTTCCTTGGTGTTCTAGTTGAGATTTCCTGAATAATATTCGTATTTGGTATTCGACTATTGGTCTTCGGTATTTATGTAACATCCCACATCGGATGCAGATGGTTCTGGGCTGCTAGATATAATGGGATGTCTCGTTGTATCGTGCACGCGCATTTTCTTGGCAGTGGCTGGGAAGCGACAAAACCGTGAGGTGTATGGGCACCAAAGCGGACAATACGTGCATAGTACGCTTTTGGGTTCGTACGCCATGGCCTCGGTGCACGATCGTCCCCCATGGGCGGGGTGTATCCTGCAGGCGTGGGTGCATTGGTTCGGGGCGTTACAAAGGTGGTATCAGAGCCAACGCGTTCGCATGGCCAGCGAGGACGCTGGGTCCCCAAGGGGAGGCGGGTGTAACATCCCACATCGGACGAGGATGGTTCTGGGCTGCTAGATATAATGGGATGTCTCGTTGTATCGTGCACACGCGTTTTCCTGGCAGTGGCTGGGAGGCGATAAAACTGTGAGGTGTATGGGCACCAAAGCGGACAATACGTGCATAGTGCACTTCCGGGTCCGTACGCCATGGCCTCGGTGCACGCTCGTCCCCCATAGGCGGGGTGTATCCTGCAGGTGTGGGTGCGTTAGTTCGGGGCGTTACAATTTAGGTATTCTTATTGAAGTTGTACTCGGTATTCCACAGCGGTGTTCTTAATCGGAATTCTTAATGGGTACTTTCAATTGGTGTTCTTATTAAGACTCTCATTTGGTATTCAGCATTCCTTATCAGTATTTTCCTTTCGTATTTCGTATTTGCATATAAGTGACCATATCAGTATTCGACCGTTGGTATTCGAGTATTCTCACTCGAGGTTGTACTTGGTATTCTTCGTGGCATTCTTATCAGGCATCATTATTCGGTATTTTCTTTGGGATTTCTACTTGAGTATTCATCTTCGAGTAATCTTGGTTGGAATTCCTATTCAGTATGTCGTAGTGGTGGCTATTTGGAAGCATTCATGTTGATGGTATTCTCTATTCTTGGTATTCTTATTTGACGGTAATCTCCGTTGAAGGTATTCTTATTGTAGAGTATTTTCATTTGATAGTATTCTTGTTTATTTCAAGATTGAACCGAATGTGAGCAACATTTCCATCTAGCTTGCAGAAGCTTCAACAGTATTCATTATGTGCCAACTTAGTAAGTTTGAATTCTGATGATAGTATCTCTTGGCAGAGTATTGTTTTGGAGTCAGAGTTTTGTGATTGGTAGATTTCTATTTGTGGAATAGGCAAGTTAGTTCGTCTATGGGTTTCTCACTGAATCTTTTCAAAGTTTTGATGTCTATTACATATTTATGCGGAGGTGTATCATACAAATTCTTCTCATAATCTTGAGGTAGAGTTGTTATTGTTGGTGGGAGTTGTTAGAAGAAGCTAGTATGTGGAAGCCAGAGTTGACTTAATTGAGTGTTTTGTTCACTAATTTGCGGATTCAACCATTGTTGTTGTCATAGGTTCGAGAGGCTCAACTTTTGGACCGACGGGTTTACTTCAGCCGTTGGTGATTCCTCAACGGAAATGGGAGCATGTCACTATGGATTTTGTCACGGGCTTTCCAAGGTTACCTAAGGGTTGCAATGTAGTTTGGGTAGTAGTTGATTGATTGACCAAGACTTCACACTTCATTACTATGAGTGAACAGGTCAGTATTATATCAAATAGAGATCCTTGATTTACTTCTAAACTTTGGAAGTAGGTGCAGGAAGCTTTGGGTACCAAATTGAACTTCAGTACAGTTTATCATCCTCAGTCTAATGGACAGTCGGAGAGGTCGATTCAGATTCTTGATGTTATGCTGAGAGCCAGTATTATGGTTTTCGGGTAAAGTTGGGAAAAACACTTGTCAGTGGCGGAGTTTGCTTATAACTATAGTTATCAACCGACTATTAGGATGGATCCGTATGAGGCATTATATAGTCGTAAGTGTCGATCTCCATTGTATTGGGATGAGGTTGGAGAGAAGAAAGTTGTTGATTTAGTATTATCGCCAGATCTTATGAGCACCATTGAGAACATTCATCTTATTCGTCAGAGGATGCTTACAGCTCAGAGTAGGCAGAGAAGTTACGACCAATAAGAGATGGCGAAATTTACAGTTTGAAGTCAGTGATCGGGTGTTTCTGAAGATTTCTCCTCGTGAGAGTATTGTTCCGTATGGTAAAAGAAGACAGCTGAGTCCGAGGTACGTAGGTCAGTTTGAGATTATTGGTAGAGTTGGTCAGTTGGCTTATAGGTTGGATCTATCAGTAAGTTTGTCCAAGGTTCATGATATATTCCATATATCTATACTTCGGAAATATCATCAAGATTTTTCTCATGATCTCAAGCTAGAACCGTTGGAGCTTAGTGGTGAGTTGACTTATGAGAAGCGACCTATTCGTATTCTAGATCAGTCAGTTCGAAAGCTGCATTCGAAAGAGATCCCGATGGTTAAAGTTCTGTGGCTTCATTATGATATTGAGGAAACTACTTGAGGGAGTCAGGATCAGCTTGAACAACAGTTTTGGAGTAGTGCAGAGGAAGAAGAATTGCGAGGGCACAATTGTTTTAAGGAGGAGAGGGTGTGAAACCCCAACATGCATCACATACATTTAAATTGTTCATTCTAATACTTGAACATATTTGTGCATTCAAATTTACATTCTGCATGATTTTGAGTGTATTTCGCCCATAAATTGTAAGAAGGGTAAAATAGTCTTTTCACATTAACCAATCTTCTAGAAAGTGTATAAAGGACATATGAGCAAAATATGAAGAGTTTCTAGTCATTTGCATTTTTAGGGTTTCGTCAAGGATATTTTAGTAATAAGGATGGAAATAGCTAGACAATTTAGTCATTTTTCACTTAGGTTGTTTGACCCTTCATTTGACTATCTAGCTAATATTATAAATAGCAAATAAATGAACAAAATTTCACAAATCCAAGCCTTCTTCAGCTGCTCCACCCTTGGGGTTTTCAAATAGTCATTTCTTGCTTACTTGATCCATTTGAAGTGGTTAGAAGTTGAACCAAAGGCTAAGATTGTAGATTTGAGCTTTCCTCTTCTTGTGCAAGCTTTCTATAGTATTGGTTTCTCTTTGTTCAACATTTCTAAGGTGAGGAAATTTCATGTTCTTGCATGTTTGTGTTCATTTGGTGATGCTAATGCTAGAGTATGTGTTCTTGATGTTTGTTGTAGTTGAATCTATAAAAAATTGGAGTTGATGAGCCATTTATGTGTTCTTGAGTTTATTTGTTATTTTGGAAATGAGTGATATGGTTATTGGTGAATATATGATGCTAGTTTGGTGTTCTTGAGCTAGGTGAAGTGTAGAAATTGTATATGTAGCTAGCCTTGCATGAAAATCAAGAGTTTGGTGCAAAAATCATGAAATTTGTGTGTTTTAGGTCGGATTCGTGCGTTGTAGGTCGGATCCGGTCGACCTTATGCATGGATGTCGCCTGGGTGTCAACTCTCTGTTGGGCGATACAAGTCGAATCCGGTTGTCCGGATGGTCTTTTTCAGCTTTGTACAATAATTTTCAAAAGGTCATATCTTACTCATTTCAACTCCGAATTGAGTTCCGTTTGATTCTAGAGTTATCTACTTTCGATGAAATTTAATTCTATATCAAATTCAGATTATTTTAAGGTCGGGAAGATAGGTAACTTAATTGATTAAGTTGGACCATTGCATAGCTATGTGTTTATAGTGGTCGCTTTAGGCTTAAATGTGTTATGCACCGATCTTTACATGGTTACTTATTTAATGTAATGTTAAATGATTAACATGAATGCATGACAACCTTCTTGTGTCATAAGTACGTGAAACGTGATTAAATGAGATACGTTGCGACGTGAATGCGAATGCGAACTATGTGTTATATGTGCATGCATGTATGTAAGCGATGCGAAGGGTTGCAAACCTTGAGCGATGGTAGCATCTTGGAATATTGAGGCGGCATAAGGCCTAGCCGGTATTAACTTGACTACCATACGCAATTCCCTTCTCGTATGATCAGCGTATATCGTTTCGAGTTTGGGTCGTAGCACCGTGTACTTCCGAAGTGCACAAATGGGAGTGACAAGGCTGGATGCGTTAGTATTTATGTGTTTCATGTTACTTGTTCGTGATAGCGAGGCTTCGAGCAACAAACAAGGGGTATTGTATTCTCTTCTTTTATGTGTCAAAGCGATATATCTCGTGAATGAATGCATACGTGTTTCTTCGTGTAAGCTAGTATTTCACAATGTGTAAGTTAACGTGAGTACTCAAAGTGTTTATGCGAGTGTGAAATACTTGATTATCTATATGATATGTTATCCAAAGTGCCAAAGACTTTCAGGTTAAGGTTTCCAAAAACTACCGAGTCGTTCCTCACTGAGCCTGTTTAGCTCACCCTCTATTTTGCATGCTATAGGTGAACCCGAGGACTTGCTTATGGGCAAGAGAAGCATGAGTATGACTTATGTGTTAGTTTATGATTTTGTCAAAAGAATGTAACGAGTATAAGAATCAATGTAGAGATGTATGTAATGATCTTGTTAGGCATACTTTGTAAAGCATAATTTTGGGTTGTAATGTTAAAGAGTTGATGTAATGTCGAGCCCATTATGCTTTTATTATTATGAATGCTTGGATGTTGAGTGGTTTAAGCAGGTGTTGGTTGACCTAAGTACAAGGGAAACTCTATCCGTTTTCCTTCGTATTCGTGCCTCGGGTTTGGATCGAGTCATTTTAGTGGTTCCTGATTTCGCGAGAAATCAAGGCGTCACATAAATATGGAATAGGATGAGGGGTAGGAATTAACTTTCAATTCTTGTGACAAGGTGCGGGGATAAGCATGCATTCCCTATCTCAGTTCGACAGTTCTCCCTAAATGTAAATTTTTATTTTTTTATATAATTATTAAAAGCATAGGAAAATGATATTAGACGAAGTAGTAATGAAAGTTGGATGTGTCTTCTGTATTGATTCACTTTGTACTGTACATGTTCTTATATAAGTAAAAGTCGTTTGTATCAAGCGAAGATGACATGAGATAATCTAGTGATAAGTCCTAGGTGTACAAGTTTATCAGTAGTTTTACTTTTCAGCAGTCTTTGAGATTTTCCTCCATTTCATAGCAGCGAGCTTAACACTCTATAATTTATCCAGCACTATGAGTAGTTGTTGCCTTTTTGACTGAAGATTCGTGCTCCACTCCCTGCAAATGCTACAAATTCATGCTGAGATGGTCAGCTTATGCATGCATATGCAACCACACTTTCTAGAAGTCATACCTCTACTATGAGCGCTAATTCCAAAGAAAACAAGTGAATCAAAACACGTCTTAGGATCCACTGACACATCCACATATGATCATGATGCAGAGCATTGGCCACTTAGTAGCATAAGATACTTTTAGTTATCTAACAATGATAGTAATGTCATTGAGATAGCTACCTGAGTCCCGTTCATTGCACCATAATGCACTAATGAGAGAAGTCAAGAAAGGTCCTCCAATGATCAAGATAAGTCACCCTACCAAATATGAGACTCTCTCATTATAACCTTACCATAGTGAAGTACCCAGCCTCACTATTTGATTATAAACTTGTAGTTTTGATGCAAGCCTCATAGCATAGACCTTCTGTGCGGATCACCACGTACCTATGCTATTTACTCGTATCAAGGACCTTTTGCATACAATTATATATCAAATAATAGAGAGAATATATCATTCTCATAATGAATGTACTCATTTATTAACTGACTAATATCCAATATACTGAGATATCTTAGTGTTAGTGGTTTTTAGGGCGTCCAATCCCAGCACAAAGAACAATGCAAGATAAAAAATATGCAAACTTATATATGCCATTGAAGAATGCAAAGGCCAAACTCACCACTAGCATGATGAAATGAAGTCTTGAAGAGTTGAATAAATGAAGATTATATTTCAAAAATCAAGAATTAAAGACATGAAGATGAAGTTGTATTATAAGGATTGAGACATGGTGACATAAGGGGCAACAGCTTAAAAATATCGTTTGCCTTAGGTATGCATTTTTATAGTTCAAGCTCTTGGTAATCTATAAAAAAATATATTTAAATCTTTTCTCAAGAGTTTTGAAAATATTTTAAAAGGTTAAATGGGTTGGAACACCCTTTGAAGAAATGTTCTTAAAAGGCTTAAACAATTTATCTTCAAAGGATTGCATTTTTGGTTGAAAATTTGTTTTAAACTCTTGATAACAAAAATTGGTTTTAATCTTTCCACAAGAGTTTAGAAAATCTTTTGAATTGTTAAAAGGTTGGAAACACTTTAGAAGAAGTATCTTTGAAATGCCTAAAAGTTTTACCTTCAAAAGAATGAAATTTTGGGTGAAAAATGTGTTTTAAACTCTTGATAACAAAAATTGCTTTCAATCTTTCTACAAGAGTTTAGAAAATGTTTTGAAGTGTCAGAAAGGTTAGAAATACTTTAGAAGAAGTGTTTTTGAAGTGTCTAAATGTTTCCCCTTTGAAAAATTGGATTTTAGGAAGAAGTGTTTTTGAAGTGTCTAAATGTTTCCCCTTTGAAAAATTGGATTTTGGGCTCAATTTCGCAAAATTTAAAAATTGGTACTATTTGGCACTATTCATCAAGTCGACCGGATAATGCTTACTCGTCTGGATCCATGGAAGTAAGTATTCGGTCAAGTAACCAGGTCGAGTAGCTCGACCAGTTGTGCTACAATTTGAAAATAAGCCGTTATTTGAATGTTGCAATGGTTTCTATAAATCCAAACCCACTAATTTCATCAAATAACTCTTCCAAGACTCTTCCAACATATTTCTAACATCTCTAAGCTTCAAATTTCATATCTTTATCAAATCAAACTACGCTTGAGCTTAAATTTGCAAATCTATTGAGCATTCAAGAGCTTTCAATTGTAATATCTATTCATTGAGGAGTTTTGATTGTTCTTCGTTGTACTATCATTCAAATACTCAAATCTTTGTATTGTATACACTCTTGGACTCTAGTGTGGGAAAATCTTTTATGGACTCAAAGGAAGAGGGATAGTAGGTTGAAGATTTACCAACATTTGAAAAAGCTTGTGTTTTCTCTTGTGGGCTTAAGAGAAGATTGTAATAAGTTGGTTTGTGCTTCACCAACATTTGAAGAAGCATTGATTTAGTAGAGTTTAAGAAATCCTAAGGAGGAAGACTTTAGGTGGTGGACTAAGCTTTCGGGAGTTCGAACCACTTAAAAATACCGAGTTTGATTTTTTTCTCCCTACTCTATTTATATTCATTGTCATATATATTGTTTGGAGTAATTATCTTGCTCTTGTGTGTGATTTTTTTCATCATAATATCTCTTATCAAGTTGTCCACACAAGATGTTTGATAAATTGTCTCAAAAAGGTTTTTGTAGGTTGTAGTTAAATTTTTAAATAACAATACTTTGCTATAATCTTAATTCGCCCCTACTTAAGATTATTTGCCACTAACAAGTGGTAACAGAGCTAGGGTTCTACATATAGCTTAACCACTAGTAGAATATACAATGACAAATAATCTCATATTCCCAATTTTTTAAGGATATTCTATTAATAGACCTCTATGTTTTACAAGTTCAAATTATGTTGTTTGGAAGAATAAGATGAAAACATACATCCAATCCGTTGATTATACTCTATGAAAAATTGTAAAAAATGGGCCATATAAATTGTATTTGAAATATTTGATGAACTAATCGAGCAAGATATTGTCAAATTTACAAAAAATGCTCAAGCTATAAATCTTCTTTATTGTGCATTTGATGACCTTGAATTTAGACAAATTAGAAAATACACATCGGCTCATGAGATATGGAAGCTTCTTGAGGAGACTTATCGAGAAGAAGAAGAAGGCGAGAAAGAAGAAGAACAAGAAGAAAATGTCATATACTTCATTGTAAAGGATGAAAGGTATGTTCAACTTTTACATCTAGTTGTTCTTCATCTAGTAAATATGATTCTACATTTGATGAATTGGAAGAAGTCACTTCTAAAGTTCAAAATGAATTCTTGTGTGCACTTTCTAGAAACAACAATCTTCGTAAGGAATTAGAATGTGCCTTATTTGAGAGAAATGAATTTGAAATGAAAAATGCTCCACTTATTGAAACACAACATGAGCTTGATACTTCCTTGAATGATAGAAACAATACATTAAAAATTGAAGTATCTTGTTTA
Source organism: Ehretia macrophylla (assembly GCA_037974665.1). NCBI lineage: Eukaryota > Viridiplantae > Streptophyta > Magnoliopsida > Boraginales > Ehretiaceae > Ehretia > Ehretia macrophylla. The sequence continues at coordinate 69,712,044 of CM075764.1, forward strand.
AACAAAGAAAATAATGGATCTAATTTGAAGCTAGCAAAATCTAGCAAAGGAAAAGAGAAATTAGATGTTATGCATGACTCAAAATACTTGGTATGTAATCAATGTTACAAAACTCAAATCATGTAGTAGTCAAAAGATTTTGAAAACTAAAACTTATTCCTTCAAAACTCCAACAACGAACATTGTATCTACATCTAGAGTACATCAACATGCTTGTACTTATTGTGCTAGAAAATGACATATTGCATCATATAGTCATTATAGGAAATTGTTTGATAGAGGATCAAAAGTTCCATGATAGCTAAAACACAAATGGATTGTTAAAGCCATAACAAATGAGATTAACCTTCAAGGACCCAGTTGAAGATGGATACCTATATCTTGCTTTGTTGTAGGAATTCCAAGCAATACCAAAGATGATGGTGATGCAACTCAAGAAAGTAGCAAGATCATTGAGATAAGGAAGCATGGGTAATATTGGAATTATATCTTTTCATATGTGCTTCTTGAGATTTGTTTAAATTATGTGATATTATGCATGAGTGATTGAAAACAAAAATGATAATGCATTATTTGATAATTAAGTAGAAATGCTTAAGCCAATGATTTTGATGAACTCATGTTTGAGATGATATATGCATTGTTATGTGATTTTGAAGATACATGTGTTGTATGTATATCATGAACTTGATGAATTGAATGCTAATTGTGATATAGTCTTTCCAAGGAAAACAAGTGATAATAGGATCAACTTTTGGGATGAGAATTTGTTGATGTGTTGTATAAGAAGAGGAAAATGAATTTTAGAATACTCTCATGGTTCATTTGAAGCCTAGAAAATGATAATTAGTTTATCAAATTATATTGGCTAGAATCCCTCATTGTTTTAGAATTCCTTCAATTAGTAAAGTTGTCACATTTTTAATTTGGACATGAGATATACCTAATAGGATGAAGATGTATTGGTATAATATGAGATATATTAATTAATGTGCATTTATTTATTTTGATTGTCATTTGAAATATTATGTGCATTTATTTGACTTAACATAGAATTAATTTTGCTAGCCAACCATGCTTGACCATATTTAACTTATTTTAACTCTTATATACAATACATACATATATACATACAAACATAATAGATAATTGCTTAGTCTACCATTCTTGACTTCATTGACTTAGCATAATATGACTTGTTTTGACCATTTGACCACTTAACTAATTTATACATTATATACATACAATATATAACATAACAAAACAATACACATAAGCATAAGAGAGCTCTAGAGTCGGCCAGAACAAGAGAAAAAAAAAGAGCTGTGAGGAAGAAGAAGGAAAAAAGAACAAAAGAAAAGAAGAAGAAGAAACAAGAGGAAATATGTTAAACCTAGCTCTACCTTGCTTGTTCTTGCCATTTCTAGCCTTTTTCAACCATTTTAGGTGAGGGATTTCAAGTCTTGCATGTTTATTGTTTACTTTGATTTATGAAAATTCATATATTTGTGTTATAAATGCTAGTTAGACATGAATATATGCTAAGGTAGAGGTTTGAGAACTATATATATGCAATAGAACATGTTTGAGGCATTATAAGTGATGTTGAAAGTTGAGAATTTTAGCTAGATTTAATGCTTATGATTATATATATGTGTTTGTGGTATGATTTCATGGCTCTGGTGTGAATTTGGTGGAGTTTGGAGTTAATTTTGATTATTTTCCAAAAATTCCAGCAAAGGTTTAATTTTAGAGTTTAGCTTGTTAATCTTGATTTATGTCTAATTATGCTATTGCAATGTGTTTACAATGCATTGTAGTTGGTTACTATGTTGGTTGTGTTGAGATTATGTGTTGTAGAGCTCTATAAAGAGGTTAAATGATGACTAAATGTTGGTGTTAATATATAGAGATCATGTTCTTTTAAAGCTTAATTAATGGACATGAGTAAATGTTTGAAAGTGTTGATAATGGTTGGATAACCTACTCTGTTATCCAATGAATGTGTTGTTGAGTGATTAATGTAGTTGAAAGACAGCCTACTCTGTTGGTCTCTCTATATGATGTGAATGCGTGAATGTGTTATGTTATGCGATGTGAAGCGATGAATTGCAACCTTAGTGCGTCATGGTAGTGTCTTGTCGTGCTGGGCGGCATAGGGCTTGTCGGTAATTGTATGACTATCATGTACTAGTTCCTCCCTCGTGTGGTCGGTGATGGCCATGGTGAGATGAGTTGTAGATTCGTGTACATCCGGAGTACACTAACGGGAGAGATAAATGTTAAGTTCATGAGAGAGTTATAAGTGTCGACATCAACAAGTGTTCTAAAGCGGTATCCTTTCAATGTGTTGTTTAGTTTGGTTGTTCCAAGGTTATTAAGTGAATGTGATTACTTGGCTACTAACATCATATGTTGTATCTTATGTGCTTCAAATGGTTTTCAGATTAAAGCTTACAAAACTTCTTTTTACCCTCCCTCACTGAGCCTGTTTAGCTCACCCTCTTTAATGCATGTTACAGGTGTGCTCGATGTTGAGTATGTACCGAAGGAAGGTGTTAATAAGCTCAAGAATGTGCCATATATTTAATGTGTTCTAGTTGTGAGAAATAATGTTGCTAGATGTTTGGTTTTGTAGTATAGAAGGCTTTGAAGTTTATGTATCGTATACTTGGTAAAACTTGTCTTTCTTAAAGTCTAGTTGTTTTGTTGTACATGTATAGTTGGTCACGTTAGATCGTGATCATATCTAGCTAGGCTTATATTTTGTCGCGTGTTTACAATCAAGAATGCTTTAGTTTTGTAAGTGTTGTTAACTTTTGCCAAGTAAATGAATTTATGTTTAGTGTATTCCACTCAAAAGTGTTGAAGTGTTGTATATATGACGCAGGCGTTTTAGGATGTATGTTGTGTATTTTGTGGATGTTTATATTTCAGGCATTATAATGTCTGTGTGTTGTCGCGACCGGGCTTGGTTCTCGATGTGTCACACCCCAACACAACCCTACTTATGATCAAGTTAGGATGCGATGGAATTTCGGCATTATAACATCTGTAATATGAACTTACCATACAAACCTTTTCAACACTTCAAACATTCCACAATCAAGCAAACACTTTATACAACCACACAGTAACCAATACATTCCACACTTCAACCATCCAACATTAAATCAAAGTATAACACCGTCCGTCTCAAGCACCTAGACATAGCCATGATATACATAACCAAAATAGACTATCTAAGCTAGCATTATATACAAACCAAGCTTACTTTGATCATTCAACAAAAAGACTACAAACTACCACATAAAGTAAGCTACAACATTACATATTACATAAGTTCAAGTCTTTCATACATGATAGCCATAACACTAAGACATCATAAGAAACATACAAGCAAGCACTCAAGGATAAGGCTCTTGAGCTAAAGACTCATTAACAAAAGGCTCAGCCTCAACCTCCGGAGGCCCGAACACTAGCTCCTACTCAGGCTTACCTGAAATGTTAACAAAGAGGGTGAGTTTCCATGAACTCAGTGAGGGAGGAATAAAGGGAGGTTTTGAAAATCATTTTAACTTTGAAAACCACTTAAACAATACATAACATTAAGAATATTCAATTCAAGTAATAGCAAAACTTAATAACACTTAGTAAAGGATACGCTTAAGTTTGTTGATGCCGCTCCTTATACCATCATCACGAACTCTACCGACTTCTTATATCACCTACTGATACAATCCGGATGTACCCAAACCTACACCCACACCCCATGAACATTCTCCGATCATGCGTGATAAGGGATAGAACATGATAGTCGTGCCAATACAACCCGGCAAGTCCGATATCGCCCGAGGTTACAACCCTATCATGCCTCACAAACACTTCATACAACATTTCAACACTTCAACACTTAAATAATGCCACTTAGAATTCAACACTTGAATAACACTTAGAACATATTAGTTAGATGACAAAGTAGACGATCTAACTTCAAGCATGTACTTTTAAATATTAACCGACTCCAACCACACTTAACAGCATTTCAAACTTTAACAACACTTTCAACACAACCATCAACATATAACTCCACAACACTTAAACTTACTTCTAATAACTTTCATGCCAACTTTATTCAACAATTCACACAATCAAACAATCAAACTACAATCATTCTTCTACCTAGCAACTAACTAACACAACAACCCCTTAGAACGCCACGATGACAACCCAATTACCCCCCAAACTCGTGAGTAACTAGCCGGCCAACACCACAAAAATCAGCTGGCCTACACCCTAAGAACATCAACCATTCAAGCCATTATGCCAAGCTAAATAGGTACACAACGTTTCTAGACTTCAATAATATGTTCTACCACAAGTTACTACTTAATTTTAGCCATTAAACACTTTGCACAACAACTACAAATCCATCTAACAAAAAATTCAATTAAAGAGCACTAAACAACATAACTTGCATGTATCATAAATATATATAAGCATATATAACATATATAGGCAATAATATAGCTAAAACTCAACTTTAAAGCCAAATTTTAGAAAATGACCCTCATGTTTTTTGCTCTAAAATGCAAAAAAACAATCAGTAGTTACGTAGAGCAAGGTAAGAGGAGTTCAAATATGCAAGCGGGGCCCCTAGATCTTTCTCCTTCACCTCCAAATAGCTAAAATTGCAAGATTTTTACTATTCATTTAAGACCTAGAGGTCCACGGCTGAAATAAGCTTCTTTTCGTGCATTGTTTGATCTATTATGTGTATATATAGTGCTAAGCTAAAGTCAACAAGTCAATGCAAGATATATGTTAGTGGGTTTTACTATTTAGTTTAGGATATTATTTTTAAAGTGGCAAAAGACTACCTTAACCTTCTAGTTTGCTTTTAATTTCAATTATACCAAGTCTATAGTTAATTTAATTATGGTAAACTAATTATCTAAGTGTATAAAAATAGTTTGGTCAATTAAGTGAAAGGTCAACTAAATTCAACCAAATGTTTTTTAAATGCACATTTCACATAATAACATTTAATAAATCACATATATGCACATATATTAATTCAAATAACATATAAAACAAGTAAAAACACATAATTTGAGACCCGGATCTCACATACTAGGTTTGGGCATGACATTTTGTAGTATCAGAGCTTAGCTTGTCTAAGCATAAGCCAGGATAGGACATTCGATCTGTGTGTTAAGTGATCCAACATGAAGTATCATGGCATGGTTATGTATTTATGAGTATGTCGGGTGTGTATATATATAAGAATGTGTTCAAAATATGTGTGAATGGAATGTGATGAAGTGAGTGTTAATGATGTGTCACGCGTATATGAATTGATACTAACTTTTATATAATATAAATTGTTTATATGTGCTATAACTGCTCATAACCCCTTTATGTCCTAACATGGCACCAAGAGGTAGGCCCCGTAGAGAGCTCGAACAAGTTCCGCCAATTCCGATTAGGGATCAAGTTTTGGGTCAGATGGCTCAAACTATGGACCGAGTAGCAGCTGTATTAGAAAGACAGCAGGCTGACCGTAAAGATCAGTACAACAACTACCAACATAACAACAACTATCATGGTGGTAATATGGGTAATAGAGGTCACAAAGGGAATGGTGATCGTGGTAGTTATGCTAGAGGTGATAATGGTACATTGGACCGGTTTTTCCATTATGGGCTGCCGAGGTCTGCTGAAGAACTAGATGATAAGGCAATCAAGTATTAGTTGGATTGGGTTCAAAGTATTTTTTATGCTTCGGACTATTCTGATGAGAAAAAAATTACTTTTACTCTGTTTTGGTTTGACAATGCTGCCAAGCAGTGGTGGCGGATCATAAAGGCTTAATGGGAACACCAACTCACTTTTTATCTATGGGTGAACTTTGTGAAGGCATTCAAGGCCAACTACATCTCTACACTTGCTCGGGAAAGAAAAGAAGAAGATTTCATGAGCCTCAAGCAAGGTGATCTTTCGATTGCTCGTTATGAGGCAAAGTTCAACAAGTTGTCCCAGTATGCGCCTGATATGGTGCATACTACAAAGAGGAGAATTTGAAGCTTTATTTGGGGGTTGAGGCCCGAAATTCAGGATAGTTTGGCACTGCTTGAGTTTCTTGTTTTCAGTAAAGCCTTTGAAGCAGCCTTTAAAGTGGAGAAGAGAAAAAGATGAGTTATGCCAGAGCCAAGTCAGCAGTTTAAAAGGTTGTTCTAGCCATAGGGCCAGCAGAGATCATTCCAACCACAGGGTTAGCAGAGGTTGTTCCAATCGTAGGGCCAGAGTCAGAGTCAAATCAGGCCAACTATTGCGAGAACCCATCAAAGTAGTCCAGGTATGTTTTCAGCCCAGGGATCCTCAAGAGGAAATACTACTGGTCTAGTTCAGGTGTGCTTCTTTTGTAATCATAAGGGGTACCTTGAGAACAACTGTTAGAGGAAGACCGAAAAGTGTACAGCCTACGAGAGTGATCAGCATCGGGCTAAGGATTGCCCTAGGTTTCAAAATGTTCAGAGTTAATTCGCAGGTAGAGGCCAGAGTAGGATGGCGGGCAGTGCGCCCATTCAGCGTGTCCATGCTTAAGTGTATGCATTGGAGGATGAGGAAGTGCTTGAGGCAGCAGTCGTGGTTGAAGGTACCTTCCTAATCCTTGATCAGTTGGTTAAAGTGTTGATTGATCCTGGTGCTACTCGTTCCTTTATTGTTATTCCTTGTGTGCAGCGTGTTAAATTGTTAATTGAGAAACTTCCATACCAATTAGAAGTTTTCACACCTTTGGGTAGTAAGTATATCACCAAGTCAGTTTGTAAAGAATGTAAGGTTCGGATTAAGAATCAGGAGTTTCCAGCTAATGTAGTGTTGTTACCTATTCAAGGCTACGTGGTTATTTTGGGAATTGATTGGTTATCTAGGTATCATGCTCAAGTGGATTGTCAGACCAAAATGGTGAAGTTCCAATTATTATGTTGCCTAGTGATAGAGGTAGCGGGGAACCGTGATTTTTCGAGAAATCTTCTCATTTCATCAATAAAAGCTATCAAACTTGTGAGAACGGGTTGTAGTGGGTTTCTTGCTTATCTAATTAATAAGCCTTCTGATAAGTTGAAGTTAGAAGAGGTTCCAATTGTTCGAGAGTATCCTAGTGTCTTTTCTTGAGGAATTACCAGGAGTACCACTGTAGAGAGAGGTGGAGTTTGTGATCAATGTGCTATCGGGGACTCAACCTGTATTTAAAGCACCGTATCGAATGGCTCCTGCCGAGCTCCTGGAGATGAAGGTTGTTAATCTAGCCGTTCTGCTAGAGCGTGTGAATACCATTAAAAATGTATGTCTCATTCGTCAGAGGATGCTTACAACTTAGAGTAGACAGAAGAGTTATGCTGATAAGACAAAGCGGGATTTAGAATTTGAGGTTAGTGATCGGGTATTCCTGAAGATCTCTCATCGCAAGGGTATTGTTAGGTATGGTAAAGGTGGAAAGCTGAGTCCAAGGTACGTAGGGTTGTTTGAGATCATTAGCAAAGTTGACAAGTTGGCTTATTGGTTGGCTCTACTGCCAAGTCTGACCAAGGTTCATGATGTCTTTCATGTATCTATGCTGCGAAAGTATCATCCAGATCATTCTCATGTTCTTGAGGCAGAGACGTTGTAGCTTAGTGGGGATTTAACTTATGAGGACCGACCTATTCGTATTCTGGATCAGTCAGTTCGGGGGTTGCATTGGAAAGAGATTCTGATGGTTAAAGTCTTGTGGTATGATCGCGTCATTTTGCGCTCAAAAATAGTAAGGTTAAATGATTGAAAATATTGCTTATCTTGAATTACCTCTAGCTGTGCTGAGAAGATGGTCGATCTACGGAGATTGGGTTATCAGATTAAGTTAAGTCCTTAATTTAGAATTGTTTGACTATCTCACTTCACAGATAAGTTTAATTAAGTCCAAAAGTCCATAAGGTACGGTAAATTAAGTCCAAGACAAGTCCAAAATGTGCATAAAAGATCCAAAGGTACGGTACTAAGCTAAAATAATTTAGTCCAGAAGTGGTTAATTCAATTTAGCGGGTCCATGATTTGGAATGATAAATACGATTAGAGTATTTAAGTGTAATATTATATATTTAAATTATAAGAATAAATCATTCAAGAAATAGGGCTACAAGCTTCTACTTTTGAAGTTAGCCTTAGATACGTAAGTAATAGGACTAATTAATTAACAAGACTGAATATATTAGTACAACCTAACAAAATCCAACCTCTCGAATTAATCTTCTTACTTACGTACCCCGGAGGTGCTGGTACAACCTAGCTAATTCCGTCTGAGGTAATCTCGTATTGCCACTGGTTTACAAAACTTAGGCGTAAATGTACTTTCAATTAACTATAACATAACTACAAGAATACACATAATTAATTGATAATACTAAGCAATTAAAGAATACGAGACTTAAATTAATCTAGATCTAAATATATACAAAAATATCATCACTTATTTATCATTCCAAAAATAAGGGTCTAAAGTACCATAATTAAATTTACAAAACAGAAATCGAAATCAAGAATAAAAGTTACCGAATTTAAGTACGTCTTAATTTAGCCGGCTCGATTTCTTCGAGGCTATGGCATTAATCCATAAGCCCGGCCCTTATTTTAGGACCCTAATTAAACTAAACTAACATACTCCTAAGCTAAAATATGAAGAAAAGTGATTATATACAAAGAAAAAAAGTGAAAACTCGCTTCTGCCCATTAGAGGAGCAGAAGCTTGGCTAAGAAGAGAAAAATTACTTCCACTTCGTTGCCGCAAAATGGCGATATTTATAGGCAAAAATTCAGGAGGGCGCTCGAGTGCCAGTTAGGCGCGCTCGAGCGCTCTTCTGCACTTTTTATTTTTAGATTTTTTTCTGTCCTTTTCCGTCTGTATTTTGCTGTTCATTTGTCTGTCTTTTTCAAAAAGTGGCGTTCGAGCGCGGAAAACGGGCACTTGAGCACACTTCCGACTGTGGTAGGTGAACTTTGACTCCGAACTTTGACTTTGACCTGTTGCATAGTGTCAATCAGTTTGATATGATATGCAAAATATTTGTACAGATTTGATATGATTAGATTTCATATATTAGTATAGAATTGATATGATTAGATTATGTACTAATAGTTAGGAAAGAACTCCTACAATCAAGGGATTGATCCTAAGATTGAGGGTATACACAATGTATATAAGACACCAAGGTGTATCAGAAATAATACACACTTTTACACAAGTCTTCATGGTATCACGAGCAGGTTCAATCCTGAAATTTCTACAAAATTAGTCTAGCCGTCCCTTGTATCTTCAAACTTTTTAGAAATTTTTTTTCCTCAGCCGTCACTGTTCGATAAAGCTTTGAATCAAGCCTGACCTGACCAACAAAATTTCATCCATGGCAGAAGAAAAATTTATAGGAGCAATATTCCCGCAAGTACCTTTGACTGGTACATATGATAACTCCAATCATCAAATGACTTTGGAAAAACTGTGCTCCCATAATTATTTGAGATGGGCTCAGTGCATGAAGTTATTTGTGATGAGTAGGGAGAAAATGGGATATCTTGATGGTTCCAAAGAGAAACCAAGTGATCTTGTTGTTCTGTCAAAATGGAAAGCGGAAAATTTCATGGTCATGTCATGGCTGCTCACTTCCATGCAGCCTGAGATTGTAAGGACATATATCTTCATGGAAACAGCCAAAGATATTTGGGATTTTGTGAGTAAAGCCTACTCCAAAGAAAGAGATGATGGGATTATGTTCGAACTTAGGAGAAGTGTGTGGAGATCTAAGCAGGGAGAGCAGGATGTGACTACCTACTTCAATAAGATGAAGAGCTTATGGCTGGAGATTGACCACTACCGTACCTTGGCATTAAAATCCACTGAAACATCACTGGAGGTCCAAAAATTGATAGAGAAGGATCGGATTTTTGCATTCTTGGCAGGTTTAAACCCAGAATATGATCAACTTCGCTCCATCATCTTTGGAAGAGGTCGTGTCTCCTTTTTGGATGAGGTGTTCTTCATGGTGAGAAGTTAGGAGAGTCGAAAGAATGTCATGATGGGTGAAAGATCACATGTTGGTGAATAAAGATGATGAACACAATAAGGAAAAGAAGAAGAAAGATCCCAAGGATGATTTGTGATGTGAAAAATGTCATAAGAGTAGACATACCATGGCTATATGCTGGAAAATACATGGAAAGCCAGGTGAGAAAAGGGTCAAGGTTGGAATAGCAAATGTAACTGAATTTTCAGAAGGTGCAAGCAATTCAAAAACAACTCTTTCAGCAGAATTAGTGGCTAAGCTAAGGAAGCTATTAATAGCTAATCCTACTGATGCATCAAGCAGTGGTAACTATGTTTACGCATTATCTACATTAATTGACATAGTGTACTCAGCTTGGATTCTTGACTCAGAGGCAACAGATCACATGACTGGTGATCCAAAGTTATTTATTACATATGTCCCACAATCAGGCAAAGAGAAAGTAAAAATTGCAGATGGTACAATGTCCTCAGTGGCAGGCAAAGGGACAATTAGAATTTCCCCAGATATAACCCTAACAAATGTGTTACATGTTCCGCGATTGACGGTGAATCTTATTTCAGTAAATAAGCTATGCAAAACATTGAACTGTTTAACTATTTTTTCTACTTCTGGATGCTATTTTCAGGACTTAATCTCAGGGAAGAAGATTGGGCATGCTGAGGAAAGGGGAGGGTTGTTCTTTATCAGACAAGAAGATGGATCAAACAGTGGATTTCATAGTGGAAGCAAGACTGCAATTCAAGAAATCCATGTAACGCCCTGATCCCTCACGAGACCGGGGGCTCTAATAACCATGCTATTCTCAACCCAATTCCAACCCAGTCATAAAATTTTAAGAAAAACGGACATAATCTCCCCTGTACCGTGGACATTTTGAAAACCTATATGCATTCAAATAAAACCACAAGGAAAAAGGAACAACATATCTAATTGAAATCCCAACTTCAAGGCCATCTGAGCCTTAAGCAACACAAGACAATATAAATACATACAAGCATGCAACAATAGTCTTAAAATCTTTGTCTTCATTTGGTTATCATACCATTCTATGTTAGCAATTAAACAATTTTAGAAATTAAAGCCAACCATACATCCGTTCATTCACACCCAAGCATGCAACATAGCTAGAAGCAGAAGCATAAGTTATTACATGCCATAATTCCATAACACTTACTACATCCACTTAGCTTTCAAACTTGCAACTACCCAAATATATACATAAGCCCTTAGCTCCAAAATAGAACAGAAAGTAGAACAAGTAAGGTCTTCTATAGTTTAGCTAGTAATCACTCCAATCTCAAGTAATAGCACATAGCAATCAAGGCAACTCCTCCAACTGCACCACCTAAAACATGTTTAGCGAGGTATGAGCAATCACAATTGCCCAGTGAGGGATAAGGTCTATCGGGGACGTGCAATGCAACAGTTAGTACAAATAAAACATTTTACAACCAAAGAACAATTGAAACAATAAGTGACCACACATTAAAAAGGATACGATTCACTTTGTTCTTCAATCACGAATCACGAGCCACGAACGGAAATCCCGTTGTAATAATGACACTGATATCGATAAGCCGACATCCCCTTATAACTCCAAAATGAGTGTACTCTGGATATACCCCAAAATCCTATGACCCAGGGCGGCATCCCAAGCGAGAGAGGGACTGGGCAACCATGGTAGCTGAGGTAGACCGACAAGCCCGATGCCGCCCGGTTTCCATGACACTACTATGCCCGAATAGTTGCATAACCACGATACAATGCACTCAAAATGATAACAATAGAATAAATCAATAAACACATGATTGAGGGACAACAAAGTAGGTTGCCCTCACACACAATATATAGACAATAAGTGCACATAATCTAAGTACAAGTAAATAAATTATTATACACATAAGGATGAAGTCTCCCTCACCTCTACCGAGCTCCAAGATGTAAGTTTGAATCACATCATTTCCAGTCACCTTGAACCTATGAGCAAACATTACTTCAATTACTCTTTAACTACAACATTCATTAATTATTCAGCTAGGTTAGCTAACTTATAACTTCACTTATTTAGCATACAATATCTATTAGAATTCTATCTTTAGCAGAAGCCACCTTTATATACTCTGGCTAAATATAACATCCAAGTAATCATTCTAGCAGCCCAGGTACAATTCTTAAGTATATCTTCACCCATACAATACAATATACAAGTAATATAACCATTATATAAGATATAAGTATATTTACTCAATCCTTAACAAGTAATACATAAACAATATAAGCAATATATAAGCATATCACGAAATTAACCAAATGAACACAAAGGGCAAATTACATATTTTTCAGAAAACATTACCAAAAGCTCACAATTAACTTAAAAGTGCATTTAAACACCTAAGAAACATTTACAAGGTCATAGAAGTGCAAAACAACTGATTTCCTATATTTCCCCCTTTGTAACGTAAGCCATCTTTCTTCCAAACACAAGTTAATGTTCTAGTTAAGCGAACGGCCTATTTCATACTTCTAATTAACTTATAAAGCACCCTTAGGACTCTCGAAGTTACCCAATTACCCGCATTTAGCACAAAAACCCCAATTTCTCCCTTGTAAGTTTGTACTACAAGTACCATAATCGGGACTCAACCAAGGTTTAGCAAACCATATATATAGTACCTATATAGCCTAAGAACACTACATGTAATGGCCAAATTAACCCGGATTTACATTAACCCAGAAACCCCTTTTTAAAAGTCGCCTATTTCATGTGTTAGCCAATTTTTGAGCAATTCAACGTCACGTGGCTATTAAACTCTCTTTATTAACATCTAAGGCACCTACTAGAAACAATGAATCAAGCCATATCGCACAATTCTACAAAACCCTAGAAAAATGTCATTATTTATGTCATACAATCAACGAATGAATTCAACCGTTTAAACTATGAAACAATTGCATAAATGTGATCTCTACAACTTGTACACAACATACATTAACATAATCAAAATATAAGCATATTCACCTAACGTTTAACAAGTAAACACGTAGTTCAATTCACAAACTCCTCTAACAAGACACATATACCACACAAATGCCTTTAAACACTGAGCTAGTCAATTGCAAGATAATCACCAACAATTAACTCAATTATTGTTAAACTAACCTTTTTACATTTCCTAATCATTAGCCAAATTATATAACTACAAGGTTACTCTAAAACCTGGTTAGACTCATCTCTTAACATGTAAGGGCCAAACTACACAAGTTTACAAGCTCACTAATGTCCTACCATTATTAGTTTAAAACTCAAAGCTAAAATTCTTTATCGCTCTAACCAAATAGATCAATAGCCTTCCTAAGTATGCCTCAATCAAAATTTTAACTTGGAAAAACTCTCAATGTATTCAATTAGCAACAACAATAGTCTTTAGCAAGTAACAAGTTAGTGAAAACAATCGAAGTTTCCAGCAGAAGTTGACTTTAACAAATCTGTAACCAAGTCAAATGATCTCCAAATCCTATGTTTTTACATAGAAAGAAATCTCTTCGAGTGTACATAATCTTAGCCTCAAACGGATCCTAATTCGGAGTTATATTCCTCGCGTTATAGCTGATTTCGTGCAACTGCACATCACTATCCAATACCGCGATTTTCAGGATACATTTATAAAATGGCTAGATCGGAAGGCTACAACGTTAGAATTAGCCCTAGCCTTAGAAATCAACATTTGTTCTAAACTTCCTAACCTAGCTTAATTTTCGAATACGTTTACTATGCTAAACGAGCCCTACAAAACAGTGACGAAAATCTGCCCATCAAATATAGAACACACACATTAAGCTCTACTCCTACTCTAGCTAATTTAAACAGTTAGTTAGCCATATAAACACTTGTATAGCATCAGTCAAGCATTAGAACAAACACATTGCATTCAACATGGTTCTTTAAGCAAAATACTATTCATCTTCTTCTTCATTACACGAATACACACAACCTTCAACTACACATGCAAATAACTTACAAAAGCTTACTCTACACCATTATTAGCTAGCATATGAAGCAATAGAAGCATCAAAACACTATAAATCAACAATACCCACATTTTACCATGGCAAGAAAACAAGAAAGTATGCACACAAATGATTCCCTCACCTTTTATAGCTAGGAAATGAAAGAAAATTGGCTAGAGACACCTTTGATCTTGCTAAAAATGGCTGAAATTTGAAGTAGAACTCAAGCCCTATCTCAAAGAGGTCTCACGTTTTTTGTTTCTTTGCTTCTGCTAGTTGATTCTTTTCTCTCTCTCTTTTGCTATGTTTTTATGCCTTTTTTGTTATTTTAAATATGGATATGTATGTAGACTAAGTAAATAAATGGGCTAACATAAGGATTGGGCTAATATAAAATAATATTAGGATAAATAAGTTAGCTAAAAACTATTGCAACTTCAATTGGTCCAAAATAATAAAATTGTTACTATTTACTCGGGGACACTAAACTTTTTCTTCTTCGCGCTCAGGACCTGCAATGCACATTCTTTCAATGAACGAATACATTATATATGAGGTGTAATAGAGGAAAAATATCAAGTTCAGAAAATATAATGGTTTAAAATTTCACTCTGGGCTCGGAGCTACTTATTCACTAATTGAAATTTATGAAAGTTTAGCAATTAATTGCAGAGATATAATTTCAAATAAATATAATTAACTCAAATTAATTAATTAAACACTTTTTGCACATTTTCAAAAATAAGAAAAACTATGTAAGTAAATATGTAATACTAGTTAATTAAAATTATCTAATCATGCACTTTTATTTAAAATAAACAAATAGATATTTACAATTAAATACTAATCACTACATGAAAGGTTCGGGTTGTTACAGGATTAACGATATACGTATTGTCCGCTTTGAGGTGGTGGGCCCCATATGATTTTGTCGCTCCAGCCAGCTAAGCGAATCCAATAAGAGAGGCACACTGCACTGGAACGGCCGTTTTCCTAGCAGTGGTTGGGAGGCGACAAAACCGTTAGGAGTATGGGTCCCAAAGTGGAAAATACGTGCATAGTGCGTTTCTGGGCCTGCTCGCCATGGCCTCGGTGCTCACTTGGGCCCAAGTCCCAAGGGGTATCCTGCAGGCATGGGAGTTGGGTTAGGGGCGTTACAATCCAACTATGGCACCAAAGGATAGGTCACCCCTCATTGCTTGTTCTTCAAAAACTCTTTCCTAACCTTTTTCAAAATAGTCCAATCTTAAAGTTCAATTGTGATGCATATGAGATGGCTAAACACCATCGCGTCTCTTATCCTATCAATGATAATAAAACTTTGGTTCCTTTCTCAATCATCCACTCAGATGTATGGGGTCCCTCGAAGGTAACTAGCATCTTTGGTCATCGATGGTATGTTTCCTTTATTGATGAGTGTATTCGCTTCACTTGGATTTACCTCATGAAGGAAAAGTCAAAGGTTGCTCAACTATTTGTCAACTTCTATAATATGATCACTACACAATTCAATGCAAAGATTCAGCAATTGTATAGTGATCATGGTGGAGAATACATTTCCCATACACTACTACAATTCCTCACCTCTAAAGGCATTGTTCATACCATGTCCTGTGTCAATACTCCTACTCAAAATGGGTTGGCTGAAAGGAAAAATAGGCATCTTCTAGAAGTAGCAAGAAGTTTGTTGTTTACACGACAAGTGCCAAAGTCCTACTGGGGTGATGCAATACTAACTGCAGCATTCCTCATTAATAGAACCTCAACTAGGATGCTAGAATTCAAGTCCCCTCTCCAAGCCCTCCAAAACTCTGCTCCTCAATTTAAAATCCCATTTGATCTTCAGTTTAAAGTTTTTGGTTATGTCTCATATGTCCATTGTCATGGTCAAAGCAAGTTAGATCCTAGAGCTACAAAATGTGTATTCGTAGGATATTCTGGTACTTAAAGAGGATACAAGTGTTATTGTCCTTCTACACAAAAATTGTACATTAGTCGAGATGTATCCTTTCATGAAGAGGTACCCTATTTTTCCAAATTAGTTCAGCAGGGGGATAGTGACTTGTCTGATCTGATTTGGCTTCCAAGAACTATCTTACCCTCTAGGCCTATCAAGGGAGACCAATCACAACCTACGGAAACTATTGAGACACCAACTTTGGAGGCCATTTTCACTAATCAGAACGACAAGATTGAAAGGGAAAGGATCAATAATCCTCCTGCAGTACCAGCAAGTTCTGAGCTTAATTCTGAGGCACCACTCAAGGTATACAAGAGAATAACCAAATACACTACTGAAAAAGCAACCCACCTTGACTCTCATGACCAATTGGTCCCCTCTGAGGTAAGGCAACCTGATCATAATGTTCTTAATGATGAGACAACTGAGTCTCAAGAAGAGTTACAACAGGAAAATGACCTACCTATTGCATTAAGAAAGGGTGTGAGGGCATGTACCCAACACCCTTTATCAAAGTTTGTGTCATTTCACAGGTTAAATCCAACATTCAAGGCTTTTACAACACAAATGTCAAAAGTAGAGATTCCGAAGAATATGCATGAGGCCTTGAAAAGGGAAGAATGGAGAAAGGCAGTAATAGAGGAGATGAAGGCACTACATAAGAATCAAACATGGGAGATTGTTGACTTGCCCAGAGGAAAGAAACCTGTAGGTTGTAAGTGGGTATTTTCAGTTAAATACAAAGTAGATGGGACTGTAGAAAGGCATAAAGCCAGGTTAGTAGCTAAGGGATATACGCAAAGCTATGGTGTTGACTATGCAGAAACTTTTGCTCCTATGGCTAAAATGAACACCATTAGGATTCTCTTATCTCTAGCAGCTAACCAAGATTGGGAGTTAATACAAGATGATGTGAAAAATGCATTCCTTAATGGAGTACTACAAGAAGAAGTTTACATGGAACTACCTCAAGGAATAGTGGAAGAGAAGTGGAAAAATAAGGTATGTAAGCTAAAGAAATCTCTGTATGGATTGAAGCAATCACCTAGAGCATGGTTTGGTAGATTTACCCAATTCATGCTCAAGAATGGCTATCAACAGAGTATAGGGGATTATACTTTATTCTTCAAACACTCAGAAATAGGGAAGGTATCTATCCTAATTGTATACGTAGATGATATTATTGTGACAGGAGATAACACACATGAGATGGGGAAATTAAAGACGCGGATGGCCCAAGAGTTTGAGATCAAAGACCTCGGGCCATTAAGGTACTTCTTGTGGGTGGATGTCTCTAGGTCTAAGGAAGGGATCCTCATATCCCAAATGAAGTATGTACTAGATTTGTTAGAAGAAACTGGCCTCTCTGGGGCACGACCAGCAGTTATACCTATAGACACTAAGACTAAATTAATGACCAATGATGTGTGCAACTCAGAATTCAAGGGCAAGTATCAAAGACTGGTAGGCAAACTGATCTACCTCTCACTTACTCGACCTGACATTAGTTTTGCAGTGAGTTTGATGAGTCAATTTATGCAATCTCCAAGTAAAGAACATATGGAAGTAGTCTACCGCATTTTAAGGTATCTAAAGTCTTGTCCAGGGAAGGGAATTCTCTACACCAAACACAAAAAAATTGAAATAGAAGCATATACTGATGCAGATTGGGCAGACTCAATGGTAGATAGAAGATCTACTACAGGTTATTGTACCTTCCTAGGAGGAAATTTAATTACTTGGCGTAGCAAAAAATAGAAAGTTGTAGCCAGATCAAGTGCAGAAGCTGAATTCAAAGCTTTAGCTCAAGGGGTATGTGAACTAATTTGGTTAAAGACCATTATGGCAGATTTGAAGATTGATGTGGACAATCCTATGAAATTGTACTGTGACAATAACGTAGCAACAACAATAGCAAAGGATCCTATGCAACATGATCGAACTAAACACATTGAGATGGACAGGAACTTCATTAAGGAAAGACTGGACTCTAAGGAGATATGCACCCCATACATGCCAACTACATAACAGTTAGCTGATGTCCTGACCAAAGGACTTGACCACAAGACCTTCGACACTATACTTAGCAAGTTGGGCATGATAGATATATATGCACCAACTTGAGGGGGAGTGTTGCATAGTGTCAATCAGTTTGATATGATATGCAGAATATTTGTACAGATTTGATATGATTAGATTTCATATATTAGTATAGAATTGATATGATTAGATTATGTACTGATAGTTAGGAAAGAACTCCTACAATCAAGGGATTGATCCTAAGATTGAGGGTCTACACAATGTATATAAGACACCAAGGTGTATCAGAAATAATACACACTTTTACACAAGTCTTCATGATCGGCTCGGTGACCAGGCCTATTCCAAGGTTTTTCAGCGTCCTGAATCCGTTTCCGCACTCGGTTTGGCCAAATTCAATATCGAATTGCTCGTTTTGAAATTGTTCTACCAGTTTCCTTTAGTGTTGCGCCGAATTACTTGTTCAAATGTTAGTTTTTGTGGCCGTTTTTGCTCTTTCTTCTTCAAAACCTATATTGCACTAAAATTGTGTAAAATATACAATTAAGTTTGAAATAATAATTTAATATACATGATTCAATGGGTTAAAGTTACTAAAAATACGAATTTATCAACCTTCTCAAACCCATTCTTTGCTTGTCCTCAAGTAAAGACATCAATTACTTCATAGATTCAAAAATATTAAATTTAAGTAGTCAATATATTCATACAATTAGATTTTATAAAATACATAATTAACTGTGAGTTTGCCTTCCAAACAATTTCACCCCAAGAAATTATTTTGTATCTAGAATAAATGAAACCAACTTAATTACAAAAAATCTTTTGAGCCTTTTTAAGCACTTGTAACTCAATTAAGAGGTAAAAAAATTAATCACGCAAAATTTATAAAATCAAAAATATTTTCTATGGATAGTCATGAAATGTTAAAACTCAACTACCTCTCAAATCATGTAATACTCTCTTAGATTTTTTATATATTTTTTTCTTTTTATTTTATTTTATATATTTTTTATATTTTTTATGAATAGATAACTCGAATGGTAGATGTTGGTTGATTCAAAGACTTTCTTGAAGTATTGCCTTTCTTCGGTTAAATTGTGTTTGATGAAGAAGGCTTGTCTGACATGATTCGTATTGATAGCTTTTTCATAACCAAAAATGCTCAAAAATGGTTAGACGAAAGCATTTTGTTATGAGTTTATTTTCTACCTCTTTTTGCTGAATCAATACTTTTGATATTTAAATGATATTGAGTGAGTCATCTAAACATTTTTTGTTTTAAAGGAGTATACCTATCTAGAAATATAAGCCAAATTTTAATAAAACACAACATCTCACATTGAAAACATCTCAATCTACCCCTTTTTTGATAATTAATCAAAAACTTCTAATTGAATCATGTGACACTGTTGGGATGTAATAATAGTTAACAAGGTTTCAAAAAAAATCTAGATACAAACTCAACTCTTAGCGGCTAATCATTTTTTCCGTTCCAAATTCAATGTTAATTCAAATATTTTTTCACAAACTAACCATATTTCAACAATTAACCACTCAAATTTAATTATTATGAATAAATGAAGCAAGAAAATATTAAAAATTTGGAAAAATTTGATAGGTGGTATCGACTATTTTCTCATTCCTCCTCAAACCCGAACCTTACATTGCCCTCAATGTAAGAAAGTGATGCAATGCATTGCAAATTAAAAAGATAGATATAACCTGATAAAAATTTCAAGCATTGTTCCTCAAATGGTTCTGAAAGAAGATTTGTCATTAAAAGCTTCAAACACTAACGTTAATTATGAGGCTAAAAACAAAAGTGATACAGAATGAAATTTAAAACTCAATGATATATACAATTTGGTTTCGCAAGGACTAATTAATTTTTTTTGATATTTTTTATTTTATTTTTAAACTTAATTTTTTTAAAGACTAATTCTAAATCACACAAAATAGGATAAACACCCTTTTTTCAATTTTTTTTTTAAAGAAAGAAATTTAACATACCAAATTAAAATATACACAATAAATATCCTTTAACGGTTTGCTAACAAATGCATTGGAGGAGACTCAGAATATATACACTAATGAATGTATAACCATAACAGTTACTAAAAATTATGCAGAGAGGGTTGAAATCACACCAGATTACCAAAGTCGTTAGAAGATCTTAGTGGTAAGATTAACTAAAGACATTCTTGAGACATATCAACAATTTAACCCCTAGATCTAATATTCAGAAGAACTAAATAAAAATAGTTTTTTTTTGTTTTTTTTTTATGCTGCTGCTGTCGGGGCTTATTTTATAAGTCCCGATTGCAGTCTGGCACTCGAGCGCCCTGTTGAAAACCTGTTTCCCCTTTTTTTGTAACAATATTATAACATAAATGTTAAAAACGGAAATGAAAGAAAAGTTATGATCCTACTATATATAGATATAGATATATACATATATAAATATAAATAGTATAAATACATAAACCATAAAAACAAACCACACTATTTTATTAAACATAAAGACATTACATAAAAGGAAATGAAAAATACAACAACAGAAGACTATCTCTTAAACTTGGAAATGCAAAAAAAAACATTCTTCTTTCTACCCAAAATGCCTTTGATCCCATTTGATTAAGAGATAAAGAAAACGAAGGTAAAAGATTAATGCACTTCCAAAAGAGTACACAACCATGGCAAATTGATCGTTCGTGAGAGTTCCAAACATCATTGTACAGTAGTGGAGAAATGAAAGAAAATTTTTGAAAGAGAGAGAGATAGAGAGGGAGGCGGCAATGGAAAGAAAATGAGGATAAGAAGAAAGAAAGAGGGCTTTAAACCCCTCGGTTAGGTCGTACCGTGCTCGAGCGCCCTATAGACGCGTTCGAACGTGGTTCTTCCTATTTCTGCCTTAAATGCTTTTGCAGAATCACAAAACAGGAAGAAAGAATCTTCATCAATCCTATTTTCTACAAGACTACACTTTTTTTTTTTTAAAACAAATTTAACCACCCAAACCATTTAAACTCTTTTTTGGGGTTCAAGAGTTTGTGAAAAATGAGAACATATCGGGTTTTAGGCCATTTACAGATTAATGAAGATGTAATCTTCCTTAAACATATGTTCTACAAAATCACACATTTTTTTTCCTTTTTTTATTTTTTTAAAAAATCCAAACTACATTAAGTTGGAGAAAGACTCATTTGGTACAAAAGATAAATGACTAAAAAAAAATTGAACCATAACACCACAAGAACCCCTAGGTTGCCTCCTAGGAGCGTTAAGTTTAACGTCTTCAGCCTGACAAAGTCTATAAAATAACAAAATTGACTAAAATAAAAATAAAAAACTAAAAACTAATATATATACATATTAACACTTATATACATAAATCAAAGACATCTTATTTGATGAACATCGATCCCCGGCAATGACGCCAAATTTTGATCGCGTCGTTTTGCGCTAAAAAATAGTGAGGTTAAATGATTGAAAATATTGCTTACCTCGAATTACCTCTTGCTGTGGCCAGTAGAGGGTCGATCTACGGAGATTGGGTTATCAGATTAAGTTAAGTCCTTAATTTAGAATTGTTTAACTATCTCCCGTCACGGATAAGTTTGATCAAGTCCAAAAGTCCATAAGGTACGGTAAATTAAGTCCAAGATAAGTCCAAAATGTCCATAAAAGATCCAAAGGTACGGTACTAAGCTAAAATAATTTAGTCCAGGAGTGGTTAATTCAATTTAGCGGGTCCATGATTTGGAATGATAAATGCGATCAGAGTATTTAAGTGTAATATTATAGATTTAAATTATAAGAATAAATCATTCAAGAAATAGGGCTAAAAGCTTCTATTTCTTAAGTTAGCCTTAGATACATAAGTAATAAGACTAATTAATTAACAAGACTGAATATGTTGGTACAACCTAACAAAATCTAATCTCTCAATTAATCTTCTTACTTACGTACCCCGGAGGTGCTGGTACAACCTAGTTAATTCCGTCCAAGGTAGTCTCGTATTACCACTGGTTTACAAAACTTGGGCATATATGTACTTTCAATTAACTATAACATAAGTACAAGAATACGCATAATTAATTGATAATACTAAGCAATTAAAGAATACGAGACTTGAATTAATCTAGATCTAAATATATACAAAAATATCATCACTTATTTATCATTACAAAAATAAGGGTCTAAAGTGCCATAATTAAATTTACAAAACAGAAATCAAAATCAAGAATAAAAGTTACCGAATTTAAGTACGACTTGATTAAGCCAGGTCGATTTCTCCGAAGCTATGACGTTAATGCACAAGCTCCACCCTTATTTTAGGACACTAACTAAACTAAACTAACCTACTCCTGAGCTAAAATATGAAGAAAAGTGATTATATACAAAGAAAAAGGTGAAAAATTGCTTCTGCCCACTAGAGTAGCAGAAGCTTCGCTAAGAAGAGAAAAATTGCTTCCACATCGTTGATGCAAATGGTGATATTTATAGGCAAAAATTCAGGAGGGCGCTCGAGCGCCAGTCAGGTGCGCTCTAGCGCCCTTCTGCACTTTTTATTTTTATATTTTTTTCTGTCCTTTTCCGTCTGCATTTTGCCGTTCATTTTTCTGTCTTTTTCAAAAAGTGGCGTTCGAGCGCGGAAAATGGGCGCTCGAGCGCACTTCCTGCTGTGGTAGGTGAACTTTGACTCTGAACTTTGACTTTGATCGGCTCGGTGACCAGGTCTATTCCAAGGTTTTTCAGCGTCCTGAATTCGTTCCCCACTCGGTTTGGCCAAATTCAATCTCGAATTGCTCATTTTGAAGTTATTCTACCATTTTCCTTTAGTGTTATGCCGAATTACTTGTTCAAATGTTAGTTTTTGTGGCCGTTTTTGTTCTTTCTTATTCAAAACCTATATTGCACTAAAATTGTGTAAAATATACAATTAAGCTTGAAATAATAATGCAATATATATGATTCAATAGGTTAAAGTTACTAAAAATACGAATTTATCAACCTCCTCAAACCCATTCTTTGTTTGTCCTCAAGAAAAAGCATCAATTACTTCATAGATATAAAAATATTAAATTTAAGTAGTCAATGTATTCATACAATTAGATTTTATAAAATACATAATTAACAGTGAGTTTGCCTTCCAAACAATTTCACCCTAAGAAATCGTTTGTATCTAGAATAAATGAAACCAACTTAATTACAAAAAATCTTTTGAGCCTTTTTAAGCACTTGTAACTCAATTAAGAGGTAAATAAATTAATCACGCAAAATTTGTAAAATCAAAAATATTTTCTACGGATAGTCATGAAATGTTAAAACTCAACTACCTTCCAAATCATATAATACTCCCTTAGATTTTTTATATATTTTTTTCTTTTTATTTTTTTATTTTTTTTATATATTTTTTATGAATAAATGACTCGAATGGTAGATGTTGGTTAATTCAAAGACTTTCTTGAAGTATTGTCTTTCTTCGGCTGAATTGTGTTTGGTGAAAGAAGGCTTGTCTGACATGATTCGTATTGATAGTTTTTTTATATCCAAAAATGCTCAAAAATGGTTAGATGAAAGCATTTTGTTATGAGTTTCTTTTCTACCTCTTTTTGCTGAATCAATACTTTTGATATTTAAATGATATTGAGTGAGACATCTAAATATTTTTTTTTTAAATGAGTATAACGAACTAGAAAAATGAGTCAAATTTTAATAAAACACAACATCTCACGTTGAAAACATCTCAATCTACTCCTTTTTTTATAATTAATCAAGAACTTCTAATTGATTCATGTGACGATGTTGGGATGTAATAATAGTTAACAAGGTTTCAAAAAAAATCTAGATACAAACTCAACTCTTAGCGGCTAATCTTTTTTCCATTCCAAATTCAAAGTTAATTCAAATATTTTATCACAATCTAACCATAATTCAACAATTAACCACTCAAATTTAATTATTATGAATAAATAAAGCAAGAAAACTTTAAAAATTTGGAAAATTTTTAATAGGTGGTATCTACTATCTTCTCCAACCTTCTCAAACCCGAACCTTACATTGCCCTCAATGTAAGAAAGTGATGCATTGCAAATTAAAAAGATACATACAACCTGATGAAAATTTCAAGCATTGTTCTTCAAATGGATCTGAAAGAAGATTTGTCATTAAAAGCTTCAAACACCAACGTTAGTTATGAGGATAAAAACAAAAGTGATACAAAACGAAATTTAAAACTCAATGATATATACAATTTGGTTTCGCAAGGACTAATTATTATTTTTTTTTTGATATTTTTTTATTTTTTTTAAACTTAATTTTTTTAAAAGACTAAATCTAAATCACACAAAATAGAACAAACAACCTTTTTTCAATTTTTTTTTTAAAGAGAGAAATTTAACATACCAAATTAAAATATACACAATAAATCTCCTTTAACAGTTTGCTAATAAATGCATTGGAGGAGACTCAGAATATATACACTAATGAATGTATAACCATAACAGTTGCTGAAAATTATGCAGAGATGATTGAAATCACACCAGATTACCAAAGTCATTAGAAGACCTTAGTGGTAAAATTAACTAAAGACATTCTCAAGACATATCAACAATTCAACCCCTAGATCTAATATTCAGAAGAACTAAATCCATATAGTTTTTTTTGTTTTTTTTATGCTGCTGCCGTCGGGGCTTATGTTATAAGTCCCGACTGCAGTAAGGCGCTCAAGCGTCCTACTGAAAACCTGTTTCCCCTTTTTTTGTAACAATATTATAACATAAATGTTAAAAACAGAAATGTAAAAAAAGTTATGATTTACTATATATATATATAGATATATACATATAAATATAAATACTATAAATACATAAACCATAAAAACAAACCAAACTATTTTATTAAACATAAAGACATTACATAAAAGGAAATAAAAAATAAAACAACAGAAGACTATCTCTTAAACTTGAAAATGCAAAACAAAACATTTTTCTTTCTACCCAAAATGCCTTTGATCTCATTTGATTAAGAGATAAAGAAAAATAAGGTAAAAGATGAATGCACTTGCAAAAGAGTACACAACCATGGCAAATTGATCGTTCGTGAGAGTTCCAAACATCATTGTACAGTAGTAGAGAAATGAAAGAAAAATTTTGAGAGAGAGAGAGATAGAGAGGGAGGCGGCAATGGAAAGAAAATGAGGAGAAGAAGAAAGAAAGAGGGCTTTAAACCCCTCGGTTAGGTCGTACCGCGCTCGAGCAAGTCTCTGTCTTAAATGCTTTTGCAGAATCACAAAATAGGAAGAAATAATCTTCATCAATCCTATTTTCTACAAGACTACACTTTTTTTTTAAAAACAAATTTAACCACCTAGACCATTTAGACTCTTTTCTGGGGTTCAAGAGTTTGTGAAAAATGAGAACATATCGGGATTTTAGTCCATTTAAAGATTAATGCAGATGTAATCTTCCTTAAACCTATGTTCTACAAAATCACACTTTTTTTTCCTTTTTTTTATTTTTAAAAAAAATCCAAACTACATTAAGTTGGAGAAAGACTCATTTGGTATGAAAGATAAATGACTAAAAAAAAAATTGAGCCCTAACACCACAAGAATCCCTAGGTTGCCTCATAGGAGCACTAAGTTTAACATCTTCAGCCAGACAAAGTCTATAAAATAGCAAAATTGACTAAAATAAAAATAAAAAACTAAAAAATAAAAACTAAAATATATACATATTAACACTTATATACATAAATCAAAGACTTATCTTATTTGATGAACATCGATCCCCGGCAACGGCGCCAAATTTTGATCATGTCGTTTTGCGGTAAAAAATAGTGAGGTTAAATGATTGAAAATATTGCTTACCTCGAATTATCTCTAGCTGTGGTGAGTAGAGGGTCGATCCACGGAGATTGGATTATCAGATTAAGTTAAGTCCTTAATTTAGAATTGTTTGACTATTTTCCGTCACAGATAAGTTTGATTAAGTCCAAAAGTCCATAAGGTACAGTAAATTAAGTCCAAGACAAGTCCAGAATGTCCATAAAAGATCCAAAGGTACGGTACTAAGCTAAAATAATTTAGTCCAGGAATGGTTAATTCAATTTAGCGGGTCCATGATTTGGAATGATAAATGCAAACAGAGTATTTAAGTGTAATATTATAGATTTAAATTATAAGAATAAATCATTCAAGAAATAGGGCTACAAGATCCTATTTCTGAAGTTAGCCTTAGATACGTAAGTAATATGACTAATTAATTAACAAGACTAAATATGTTGGTACAACCTAACAAAATCCAACCTCTCAATTAATCTTCTTACTTACGCACCCCAGAGGTACTGGTACAACCTAGCTAATTGCGTCCGAGGTAGTCTCGTATTGCCACGGGTTTACAAAACTTGGGCGTATATGTACTTTCAATTAACTATAACATAACTATAAGAATACGCATAATTAATTGATAATACTAAGCAATTAAAGAATACGAGACTTGAATTAATCTAAATCTAAATATATATAAAAATATCATCACTTATTTATCATTCCAAAAATAAGGGTCTAAAGTGCCATAATTAAATTTACAAAACAGAAATCGAAATCAAGAATAAAAGTTATTGAATTTAAGTACGTCTTGATTTAGCCGGCTCGATTTCTCTGAAACTATGGCGTTAATCCATAAGCCCGGCCCTTATTTTAGGACCCTAACTAAACTAAACTAACCTATTCCTAAGCTAAAATATGAAAAAAAGTGATTATATACAAAGAAAAAGGTGAAAAATCGCTTCTGTCCACTAGAGGAGCATAAGTTTGGCTAAGAAGAGAAAAATTACTTCTACTTCGTTGCTGCAAAATGGCGATATTTATAGGCAAAAACTCAGGAGGGCGCTCGAGCGCCAGTCAGGCGCGCTTGAGCACTCTTCTGAACTTTTTATTTTTATATTTTTTCTGTAACGCCCCGAACCCAACCCCACGCTAATAGTCAGGCTCGGACCCGTCATTCGGACAGAGTCTCCTCTGTACCAAGGACAAAACTATTACCTGTAAATATTCATTCAAGACATTTGAACTAAAACAACAACTTGTCTACTAATATCTCCAAAGCTAAAACACAATCACAAGGCCATCCGAGCCTTGGAGCAACCACATTCTACTTAAGCACACAAGCATGCAAGTGGTTGGTTTTAGCCAATAGTAAATAAATACAATAAAATTCTAAGTTCCACATAAAGATTAGCAAACACTCCAAGCATGCAAGGAAAATTAAAGTCTAGAATTCATTATTACAATCCAACAACTTTCTTTAACATCCTAGTATACATCAACTAGACATATATATACAAGACTCCAAAGTCTCAAAATACATTAATAACAAGAATTCCACGCAAGAAGAATATAAAATCCACCTCAGCACACAAGGTCACGGGTTCTGATCTACTTGAACTTCCTCTTCTTCTCCTACTTCTAACAGCTGGGGATTCACCTCAGCTTCTCCTGAAACATTTCAAATGAGGAGTGAGCAACAAAGTTACCCAGCGAGGGAGGTAATGCAGCATGCCAACGTGCAATATGATATGCAACACAAGTAAATATATACAAGCCACATAAACTAACAAGACAATAAGTCAAACTATTAATCACTTTAAAAAGGATACGGTTCCACTTCCAAGACTTTATCCACGAGCCACGATTCACGAGCATCACGAACATGCCGGCAAACCCCAAACACTACAATTGGGATACTCCGGATGTATCCCGATCCTACGACCCTTTCTCCCGAGGTAGGTCCATGCCCAGCAGGTGAACCACGCCTCTGGGGTAGTGGAGTATGCCTCAGCGAGAAAGGGAATAGGCATCATGGTAGTCGAGGGAGCACGGCAAGCCCGGGGGCGCCCGGGTTTCTCGACGGTACCATGTCCGATATAGGTTGCGCAACCCAATACAAGTCACAAACAATCAATATAACACATAACACGTAAGAGGGACGACAAAGTAGGCCGCCCTCACATATATGCACGATAAAAGTTCATATAAGCACGATATTAGCTTTAAGATACCAAAAGTAGCAATCAACACAACTAATTCCAATAATCTACTCAAATAACTTAAATACATCCTAAATATTCAATGCAAGGCATTACTAACACACAACAAGTTCCAAATGCAACTAAAATGGCTAAACACTACATTTCCCCTTTCTTTAACCGAGCTTTCTTTCTCCTAAGCATGGTTCGAGATTCCCAGTCATACCCTAGTCTTTCTATATTCCTAATTAAGCTCAAAGGTGCCTTTTAAAGTCACTAAAACTCATTTTTGAAGCAAAAGTTCGGGAAGGCCCCGAACGGGTTTGAACTACAACTACACTAGCCAAATCCTATTTTCGCGAAACGAAAGCACCAAAGGTGCTTCCTTAGCTCAAGGATACCCAAATCAATGCCCAAACTTGCCCGGATTGCTTAACGTATAAAACCCCCTTTTTAAAGTAAGCTAATTATGCAATTAAGTTCAAATTCGAGTGATTCAACCTAACGTGGCTTTTCAACTAACTTCCCTAGGGTCTAGAGCACCTAATTGATGCATCAATTCAAGCCAATTAGCAAATTTTCTCAAAACCCTAGTTCTAGGCACTATTCATCATCTCTTTGATCAAATTCAACATTCAACCATTAACTTTGTTATCAACCCTCAAAAGCTAGCTCTAGAGGCATTAAATAACTCATAGGAAGTATTCATAACAAGTTATATATCTATAATTGACAAATCAAGAAAATTAACATATGCACATAAACTTTAAAATCAAGAAAATGAAACTCCCTCACAATTTTTGAAGATGGAGAAGTTTGTTGAAGTCTCTATGTTGCTCAAAATCCTCCCAAGATCAATCTAAGAGCTCAAAGTACAAGATTGAAGAAGCAAAAATCCTCATTTTCTCCCTTGAGTGGGTCGGCCAAGGCTTAGGACATAGGGGTCATTTTTGCAAATGTTTTGATGACTAATGTGTTTTTATTTTCTTTTATTTCATGAGATAGTTATCATATATGTAGTATATAATTAATATTCTAAGCTAATTAATCTCAAAAAATTAATCAATTAAAGCTAATTGCTATTACAAATGTTTTTTTAATTTATAACTAGCACTATTCTAACGTAACACTATTCAAAAGTCACGAAAAATATTTTCCAAACGCACACTCCTAAGCTCGAAAGTTCAAAACGAAAATTTCTTGGTTCCTTTTAAATGTTATATGACCTAGAAAAAATTTAAAATCAAGCTTTCGAAACAGTCAAAAATATTATGAATAGTAACCCACAATAAAAACAATTAAACAAGAAAAATGATGCACGTAGAAATGCGCACATAAGTATGCAACGATTATAATAAATTTAGGGTGAAATTCTCGGGTGTCACATTTTCTGTCCTTTTCCGTCTGCATTTTGCCGTTCATTTTTCTATCTTTTTCAAAAAGTAGCGTTCGAGCGCGAAAGGGGCGCTCGAGCGCACTTTCGGCTGTGGTAGGTGAACTTTGACTCCGAACTTTGACTGGCTCGATGAACAAGTCTATTCCAAGGTTTTTCAATGTCCTGAATCCGTTTCCCTACTCGGTTTGGCCAAATTCAATCTCGAATTGCTCATTTTGAAGTTGTTCTACCATTTTCCTTTAGTGTTATGCCGAATTACTTGTTCAAATGTTAGTTTTTGTGGCCGTTTTTGTTCTTTCTTATTCAAAACCTATATTGCACTAAAATTGTGTAAAATATACAATTAATCTTGAAATAATAATGCAATATACATGATTCAATGGGTTAAAGTTACTAAAAATACGAATTTATCAACTTCCTCATACCCATTCTTTGTTTGTCCTCAAGTAAAGGTATCAATTACTTCATAGATTCAAAAATATTAAATTTAAGTAGTCAATGTATTCATACAGTTAGATTTTATAAAATACATAATTAATTGTGAGTTTGCCTTCCAAACAATTCCACCCCAAGAAATCGTTTTGTATCTAGAATAAATGAAACCAACTTAATTACAAAAAATTCTTTGAGCCTTTTTAAGCACTTGTAACTCAATTAAGAGGTAAATAAATTAATCACGTAAAATTTGTAAAATCGAAAATATTTTCTATTGATAGTCATAAAATGTTAAAACTCAACTTCCTTCCAAATCATGTAATACTCTCTTAGATTTTTTATATTTTTATATTTTTTATTTTTTTATGAATAGATGACTCGAATGGTAGATGTTGGTTGATTCAAAGACTTTCTTTAAGTATTGCCTTTCTTCGGTTGAATTGTGTTTGGTGAAAGAAGGTTTGTCTGACATGATTCGTATTGATAGTTTTTTTATAACAAAAAATGCTCAAAAATGGTTAGACGAAAGCATTTTGTTATGAGTTTCTTTTCTGCCTCTTTTTGCTGAATCAACACTTTTGAAATTTGAATGATATTGAGCGAGTCATCTAAACAATTTTTTTTTTAAAGGAGTATACCGATCTAGAAAAATAAGTCAAATTTTAATAAAACACAACATCTTACATTGAAAACATCTCAATCTACTCTTTTTTTGATAATTAATCAAACACTTCTAATTGAATCATGTGACGCTATTGGGATGTAATAATAGTTAACAAGGTTTCAAAAAAAATCTAGATACAAACTCAACTCTTAGCGGCTAATCATTTTTTCACTCCAAATTCAAAGTTAATTCAAATATTTTATCACAATCTAACCATATTTCAACAATTAACCACTCAAATTTAATTTTTATGAATAAATGAAGCAAGAAAATTTTAAAAATTTTAAAAAATTTTAATAGGTGGTATCGACTACTTCTCCTACCTCCTCAAACCCGAACCTTACATTTCCCTCAATGTAAGAAAGTGATGCAATGCATTGCAAATTAAAAAGATAGATACAACCTGATAAAAATTCCAAGCATTGTTCCTCTAATGGATCTGAAAGAAGATTTGTCATTAAAAGCTTCAAACACTAATGTTAGTTATGAGGATAAAAACAAAAGTGATACAAAACGAAATTTAAAACTCAATGATATATACAATTTGGTTTCACAAGGACTAATTAATTTTTTTGATATTTTTTATTTTTTTTAAACTTAATTTTTTTTAAAGACTAAATTTAAATCATACGAAATCGAACAAACACCCTTTTTCAATTTTTTTTTAAAGAGAAAAATTTAACATACCAAATTAAAATATACACAATAAATCTCCTTTAACGGTTTGCTAACAAATACATTGGAGGAGACTCAGAATATATACACTAATGAATGTATAGCCATAACAGTTACTGAAAATTATACAGAGAGGGTTGAAATCACACCAGATTACCAAAGTCGTTAGAAGACCTTAGTGGTAAAATTAACTAAAGACATTCTCAAGACATATCAACAATTCAACCCCTAGATCTAATATTCAGAATAACTAAATCCAAATAGTTTTTTCTATTTTTTTTTTATGCTGCTGCCGTCTTCAAACACCAATGTTAGTTATGAGGATAAAACCAAAAGTGATACAAAACGAAATTTAAAACTCAATGATATATACAATTTGGTTTCGCAAGGACTAATTATTTTTTTTTTGATATTTTTTTATTTAAACTTAATTTTTTTTAAAGACTAAATCTAAATCACACAAAATAGAACAAATACCCTTTTTCAATTTTTTTTTTTTTTAAAGAGAGAAATTTAACATATCAAATTAAAATATACACAATAAATCTCCTTTAACGGTTTGCTAACAAATGCATTGGAGGAGACTCAGAATATATACACTAATGAATGTATAGCCATAACAGTTACTGAAAATTATGCAGAGAGGGTTGAAATCACACAAGATTACCAAAGTTGTTAGAAGACCTTAGTGGTAAAATTAACTAAAGACATTCTCAAGACGTATCAACAATTCAACCCCTAGATCTAATATTCAGAATAATTAAATCCAAATAGTTTGTTTTTTTGTTTTTGTTTTTTTATGCTGCTGCCGTCGGGGCTTATGTTATAAGTCCTAACTGCAGTAAGGCGCTCGAGTGCCCTGCTGAAAGCCTGTTTCCCCTTTTTTTTGTAACAATATTATAACATAAATGTTAAAAACGGAAATGAAAGAAAAGTTATGATCTTACTATATATAGATATAGATATATACATATATAAATATAAATACTATAAATACAATAAATACATAAACCATAATAACAAACCACACTATTTTATTAAACATAAAGACATTACATAAAAGGAAATGAAAAATACAACAACAGAAGACTATCTCTTAAACTTGGAAATGCAAAACAAAACTTTATTCTTTCTACCCAAAATGCCTTTGATCCCATTTGATTAAGAGATAAAGAAAAAGAAGGTAAAAGATGAATGCACTTGCAAAAGAGTACACAACCATGGCAAATTGATCGTTCGTGAGAGTTCCAAACATCATTGTATAGTAGTAGAGAAATTAAAGAAAATTTTTGAGAGAGGGAGGCGGCAATAGAAAGAAAATGAGGAGGAGAAGAAAGAAAGAGGGATTTAAACCCCTCAGTTAGGGCGTATCGCGCTCGAGCGCCCTATAGGCGTGTTCAAACTTGGATTTTCCCGTTTCTGCCTTAAATGCTTTTGCAGAATCACAAAATCGGAAGAAAGAATCTTCCTCAATCTTATTTTCTACAAGACTACACTTTTTTTTTTAAAAACAAATTTAACCACGCACACATTTTTTTTCCTTTTTTTTTTTTTAAAATCCAAACTACATTAAGTTGGAGAAAGACTCATTTGGTACAAAAGATAAATGACTAAAAAAAAATTGAACCCTAACACCACAAGAATCCCTAGGTTGCCTCCTCGGAGCGTTAAGTTTAACGTCTTCAGCTAGACAAAGTCTATAAAATAACAAAAATTGACTAAAATAAAAATGAAAACTAAAAACTAAAAACTAAAATATAAACATATTAACACTTAAATACATAAATCAAAGACTTATCTTATTTGATGAACACTGATCACCGGTAACGGTGACAAATTTTGATCGCGTCGTTTTGCGCTAAAAAATAGTAAGGTTAAATGATTGAAAATGTTGCTTACCTTGAATTACCTCTAGCTGTGGCGAGTAGAGGGTCGATCCATGGAGATTGGGTTATCAGATTAAGTTAAGTCCTTAATTTAGAATTGTTTAACTATCTCCCATCACGGATAAGTTTGATTAAGTCCAAAAGTCCATAAGGTACGGTAAATTAAGTCCAAGACAAGTCCAAAATGTCTATAAAAGATCCAAAGGTACGGTACTAAGCTAAAATAATTTAGTCCAGGAGTGGTTAATTCAATTTAGCGGGTCCATGATTTGGAATGATAAATGCGATCAGAGTATTTAAGTGTAATATTATAGATTTAAATTATAAGAATAAATCATTCAAGAAATAGGGCTACAAGCTTTTACTTCTGAAGTTAGCCTTAGATACGTAAGTAATATGACTAATTAATTAACAAGACTGAATATGTTGGTACAACCTAACAAAATCCAACCTCTCAATTAATCTTCTTACTTACGTACCCTGGAGGTGTTGGTATAACCAAGCTAATTCCGTCCGAAGTAATCTCGTATTGCCACTGGTTTACAAAATTTGGGCGTATATGTACTTTCAATTAACTATAACATAACTACAAGAATACGCATAATTAATTGATAATACTAAGCAATAAAAGAATACGAGACTTGAATTAATCTAGATCTAAATATATACAAAAATATCCTCACTTATTTATCATTCCAAAATAAGGGTCTAAAGTGCCATAATTAAATTTACAAAACAGAAATCGAAATCAAGAATAAAAGTTACCGAATTTAAGTATGTCTTGATTTAGCCAGCTCGATTTCTCCGAATTTGTGGCGTTAATTCATAAGTCCGGCCCTTATTTTAAGACCTTAACTAAACTAAACTAACCTACTCCTAAGCTAAAATATAAAGAAAAGTGATTATATACAAAGAAAAAGGTGAAAAATCGCTTCTGCCCACTAGAGGAGCAGAAGCTTGGCTAAGAAGAGAAAAATTGCTTCCACTTCGTTGCTGCAAAATGGCGATATTTATAGGAAAAAATTCAGGAGGGCACTCTAGCGCCAGTTAGGCACGCTCGAGCTGCCTTCTGCACTTTTTATTTTTATATTTTTTTATGTCCTTTTCCGTCCGTATTTTGCCGTTCATTTGTCTATCTTTTTCAAAAAGTAGCGGCGTTTGAGGCCACTTCCGGCTGTGGTAGGTGAACTTTGACTGGCTCGGTTGACTTTGACCATTGACCTTTGACCAAAAAGTTGACTAGGTCTATTGCAAGGTTTTTTAGCATCCTGAATCCGTTTCCACACTCAGTTTGGCCAAATTCAATCTCGAATTGCTCGTTTTGAAGTTGTTCTACCATTTTCCTTCAATGTTGCACCGAATTACTTGTTCAAATGTTAGTTTTTGTGGCCGTTTTTGCTCTTTCTTCTTCAAAACCTATATTGCACTAAAATTGTGTAAAATATATAATTAAGCTTGAAATAATAATGCAATATACATGATTCAATAGGTTAAAGTTACTAAAAATACGGATTTATCATGGTATCACCATGGGATTGAAGAGGCTACTTATTAAATATGAGATCAGATTGAGCAGCAGTATCCAGAGTTGTTTAGCTGAGAATGTAAAAATTTCGAGGGTGAAATTGTTTTAAGGGTCGGAGGATATGAGACCCGAGCATGAATTAATGTGCATTTATCTGTTTTAATTGCCATTTGAAATATTATGTGCATTTATTTGACTTACTATATGATGCTTTCAAACGGTGCGTTATAATTAGGTGCAAAATGACCAAGTTTTAATAACCCGCAAATGCACGGATCTTCATAATATAGTGTGCTCTGAGCGCGGAGTCGAATTCCACAGGGAGGCTCCTAAGTTAATTCAGTTGAATAAGTGCGTATGAAAGTGTTCTAATTGAGTGTTGAAAGTAACAGAGAGATTGATTGGGTGGTTAAAAGCTAAGCCAAACTAAATTAACTAAACTAGAGTTAGAGTTGGGAGTGTAAATAGGGGTAGGTTTTCTTAAAGCTCGGATTAATATTAAAGCAATTAACCTAGGTTCGGAAATAGGATTCTCTAATTCTATGAGAGAGGTTAAGTTACAAGCTTTAACCTAGTCAATTAACTTAGTTTATTAAAATCTTGAGTACTACTCTGATGTAGGTGTCGTTCCATCTTTCGCATGGATTTGTCCTTGTAACCTGGTGTAAACAGTATGTTTCAACTAAGTAATTAACGTATTATTTCTAGTTTAGAAACTATGGTCTACTTAAAAGCATTACCTATTGTCTTTTGGAATGTTTAAGGTTGTCTAGCTATTGATTCACTATTAAAGCATGGATATATGTCACGAAAATAAAGCAATCATATCATTTACTTAAAAACATTATGTATGAAAGACAATACTTAATTAATACAAGCCATATATTGTATATGAATTAAATTAGTCCAAATCATCGAGATCGGTAAATTAAAAGACTATTAATATATAATCAAAATCTCGAATTAACATGGGCATTATAACAATATTCAAATATAAAAGAGATTAAAGAGATGCTCCCCCATAAATAAAGTCGAGGTCCGAGGTCGGAGTCCCAAGCACAACTACGAGGATTTCTCATTTTCCCATGCCCCAGAAATTCGGGCATTATCTCCGTCGTATTTTCCCCCAACTACTAACTATTTATACTACATATTTAAACTACCCTAAATTAACACTAAAAAAACAATTAAAATAAAATCCTAAATTATTTTCTATATTTTTCTGTTGGGGGTTGGGGGGTATTTATAGGCCTAGAAATCAGAGGCGCGTTTTTGGTCCATTGAATACTCGCCACGTGGCGCTTCCAAAAGACTCCGGAAGGTGCAGATGGGCGCTCGAGCACCCAAGAAGGCGCGCTCTAGCGCCCTTCTGCTGCTTTGTTGATTTTGCGCCACGTGGTATTTCCGGAAGACGGTGGAAGGTTCATAAAGGGCGCTCGAACGCCAGTGAGGCACGCTCGAGCGCCCGTCTGCTGACTTGTTCGGCTCCGATTGTTTGACTTTGACCGAGACGTTGACTGAGGAGTTTTCGGCGTTTTTCACTGTTTTGACCCTTCAAACAATGAATTTTGGCTAAAATCACGCCGCGTGCAGGGCTTCTGCGTTTTGCTCAGAAGGTCGTTTCTACCCGAAAAACTGGTACGGCTTGTTAAAAACGGACATAGGTCACTATTTGTACTTGATCTGGCCAAAATTTTCTTCTACGGGCATTGATTCAACCACCAATTCTTGAGTCTTTGCCATCGCACAATTCTTTGACTTGCATTTCACCGTTTTAAGACCGGTTTCTTCACTTTTAAAGATCAACCTACATTGCATCAAAAGTGTATTAAGTATTGCATTTATTCCACAAGTTAGGATGTAATAGTAAGAAAATACAATGGTTTGAGTGGTGCAAATATCGTCACATCACCATAGAATTAATTTTGCTAGCCAACCATGCTTGACCATATTTGACTTATTTTGAATCCTATATACAATACATACATAAATACATACAAACATAATAGATAATTGCTTAGTATACCATTCTTGACTATGTTGACTTAGCATAATATGACTTGTTTTGACCATTTAACCACTTAAATAATTTATACATTATATACATACAATATATAACAATACACATAAGCATAAGAAAGCTCTAGAGTCGGCTAGAACAAGAGAGAAAACAAGAGAGAAAGCCGTGAGGAAGAAGAAAAAAAAAAGGAAAAAGAAGAAAAAAGAGGAAATTAGTTGATTTCAAGCTCAAACCAAGATATACGTTGCTTGTTCTTGCCATTTAGAGCCTTTTTCTACAATTTTAGGTGAAGGATTTCAAGTCTTGCATGTTTAGTGTTTACTTTGATTTATGGAAATTCATATATATGTGTTACAAATGCTAGTTGGACATGAATATATGTTAAAGTAGTGGTTTGAGAGCTATATATATGCAATAGAACTTGTTTATGGAAATATAGATGTTATATGCTAACTTTAGATGTGGGAAGTTGAGAATTGTAGCTAGCTTTGGTGTTTATGATTATATATATGTGTTTGTGGTATGATTTCATGGCTTTGGTATGAATTTGGTGGAGTTTGGGGTTAATTTTGATTATTTTCCAAAAATTCCATCAAAGGTGACATTTTAGAGTTTGGCTTGTTAAGCTTGTTTTATGCCTAGTTATGCTATTGTAATGTGCTTCTAATGCATTGTAGTTGGTTACTATATTGGTTGTGTTGAGGTTATGTGTTGTAAAGCTTTATAAGGTGGTTAATTGATGACTAAATATTGGAGTTAATGTGTAGAGATCATGTTCTTTTGAAGCTTAATTAATAGAAATGAGTAGTTGGTTTAAAGTGTTGTTAATGGTTGGATAACCTACTTTGTTGTCCAATGAATGTGTTGTTGAGTGATTAATGTGGTTGAGAGACAACCTACTTTGTTCGTCTCTCTATATGATGCGAATGTGTGAATGTGTTATGTAATGTGATGTGAAGCGATGGGTTACAACTCATAGTGCGTCATGGTAGTGTTGTGTTGTGTTCGACATCATAGGGCTTTCTGGTAATTGCATGATTACCATGTACTAGTCCTTCTCTCGTATGGTCGGTAATGGCCATAATGAGATGGGTCGTAGATTCGTGTACATCCAGAGTACACTAGCGGAATAGATAAGCGTTATGCGATGAGTTCGTGAGGGAGTTATAAGTATCGGCATCAACAAGTGTTCTAAAACGGTAACCTTTCAATGTGTTGTTTAGCTTGGTTGGTCCAAGGTTATTAAGCAAATGTGAATACTTGGTTACTAATGTGATATGTTGTATCTAATGTGTTTAATTGATTTTTAGGTTAAAGCTTTCAAACTTCCTTTTACCCTCCCTCACTGAGCCTGTTTAGCTTACCCTCTTTAATGAATGTTACAAGTGTGCTCGATGTTGAGTAAATGCGCGAGAAATGTGTTAATGAGCTCGAGAATGTGCCTTATGTTTGATGTGTTCTAGTTGTTGAGAAATAATGTTGCTAGATGTTTGGTTTTGTTGTATAGAAGGCTTTGAAGTTTATGTATTGTATACTTGGTAAACTTGTCTTTCTTAAGGTCTAGCTGTTTTGTTGTATATATGGTTGGTCACGTTTGATTGTGATCACATCTAGCTAGGCTTATATCTTATCGCGTGTTTATAATCAAGAATCTTTTAGCTTTGTAAGGGATGTTGTCAACTTTTGCCAAGTGAATGAATGTATGTTTTGTGTATTTCATTCAAGAGTGTTGAAGTATTGTATATATGACGCAGACATTTCAGGATGTATGTTGTGTATTTTGTAGATGTTCATATTTCAGGCGTTATAATGTCCGTGTG
The DNA here is from genome assembly GCA_037974665.1 of Ehretia macrophylla. Lineage (NCBI taxonomy): Eukaryota > Viridiplantae > Streptophyta > Magnoliopsida > Boraginales > Ehretiaceae > Ehretia > Ehretia macrophylla. The sequence goes on from CM075764.1 coordinate 69,750,608, forward strand.
TCATCACGACTGAGCTTGGTTCCTGATGGGACTGGGTTTGGGCGTGACACCAATAAATTCAAGGTACTCTCAGAATTTCCAAAAGATAATATTTTAGTAAGATAAAATGAACATTGGTGGAAATGAAAATATAGGAGATAAAAATTAAGGTTCAGGATGATTTTGATGATTCACTTAGTTAATACTAGCCTCATTAGTGCAAGAAAAATGATAAATATCATTAAAAATGTGTTCATTTGGAAAGTTTATAATATCTAATGAGATTGTTATATGTATGTCACATGAACTACTATTCTATAGAAAGATAAATGATTTTCTTGCAAATGAAAAATACTTGAGTTTGATACTCTTAAAGGATAAAAGTGATAATAAGTGCAAGTATGAAATGAGTGGTTAATTTCTTGAAATACATGCGTTGTGAATGGGATACACCTTTTGATTTAAACTTGACCTTATGCCTGTTTGGATGAAAGTATATATGATACTTGATGTTGTGATTTGTCATTGATTTATTAAATATGATTGGATGACATGTGAAACTCTTTGATGAGTTAAATGAACAAAATTGGTGCTATGACATAGAAGATCAAGTTTTTACATGATTCATTGGAATATTGAAAATGTGTGGTGATTGTGATGTTCGAAATGTTTTGACTTCTATCCATTATACACATACATGAAGTTTGTCATTGATCTTGAAAATACTTACTTATAAATTCTCAATGCCAACACTTGATCATGGCATAAAAAGAGGACATGCTTCCTTGAGCTTAATTGTAAATTTATCTTAAAAAGATATTGTTGCAAGCATAGATATTTGATAAGAATGCTATTTATGATTGATAAATGTCAAGTTAATTCAAATAAGATCAACATACTCTAAGTTTTTCTAAATTACTTCAAGGACCTTGTTGAACAATTTGATTTTGTTGGAACAACTAATTCATCTCTTTGTGAGAAAATCCTTAAGCGCTTGTATAGGTTATTCAAAGTTGAGGATGAAGAAATAGTTAAAAGTTCCTTCTTGGACTCTCAATCAAGCAAATCAAGGAAAAATATTCATCAATCAAGCTTGGCACACAAAAGTACAAATCAAGAAGATTGGGCTTTGTGGAGGAAATGAATTGAGATACAAATGAATACATCAACCATGCTCTACAAAGTTGAGATAAGGTAAATCGGTTGATGAAAAAGAAGTATAGAAGTATGATCTATAATCCACTATATCCAAATTGCCTCTAAACCAAATGTGATGATTATTATACTCTTATGTACTCATTCAAATGTTGTTCAAATCATCTCATTAAGAGGATTACAAACGGAAATTTTAAATGTTTCTCCATCATAATTCTAAATGTTGATCATGACTCTTAATGGATTATGCTCTTGAACTATTTGATTTTATCTCCCTTGCAATGTGTATAGACTTTTATGGATAATCATTAAAATGCATTGAATATTTGGTTCTAGCATGTTTTGTATACCTATGTTAGAATGACATATACATGCTTGACATAAATCTATTGAGATAAAGAGTCTATAAGAAAAGCCTTGATTGTATGAAAATATGGCGTATGCTTATATAGAGATGTGTATACCTTGAGGAGAAAAATATTGTTAAACATACAAACCATTACTATCTCTAGATTATCTTTTGTGGCCTTCGATTCATCTCTTGAACCAAAATTTGTATTCCTCCATGAAATTGTTTTCATCATGTCCTTTTAAGTATTCCTACTACTTGCTCCTTACCATGCTTATTACTTGTCCATGATGATCATCATAAATGAGAAATATGCATGATATCAACATGGATGAAATGTCAAATGAATTTGAGAGATTGAATGTCATGCCAAATGAGGAATATGAGAAAATTATAACAGTGGTACCCTATCATAAAAAGGGAGAAATGTAAAATCATTTTGTATGCTATGGCTTGTGCTATATGTGAATAATTTCAATACTCTGAAATCATCCTTATACAATGCTCTTGTAAACAAGAAAAGAGATTGTTGTGCTATAAATTTGTCATATGCTTTGGTTGAGTACCAAAGGGGGATAAAGAATCATGAATTGATAACCATGCATCAAAGGAGAAGAGCTTTGAAAGAAAGAAAATGCATGATTAAAAAAAAAAAAAGGTAAACTCATGTAGCTAAATACTTTCATATTATATATGCGAGTTTAACTAATGTGATGCTTGAGTCTTTAGTGAGATCTCATCGTAATGCTATCTTACAATCATATATATATATATATTACATCTTATACCTCCTTATTGTGGAAATTTGTTTTTGTTGATGCCAAAGGGGGAGAGAGATGTATGATTGTGTTAAAGGGGAAAGAGATGTGTGTGTGATTATGTTAAGTGAGAGATAGATTTGTGATTGTGTTAAGATATGGTCTAAAATGTTGTTGCATTTATAGCTTAACTCAAGGCACAGTGATAGGGGGGCTTCATTGAATTGAATTTTTCTTGTCAAACATATCAATAGTTTGCTATTATCAAAAAAGGGGAGAATGTTAACCCTTATGTTTCATACCGAAGGTATTTGCAAGGTTTAGACGACAACAAACATATTAATGTGTAAGAACATATATCAATTATGTGTTATGTACATTAAGTGAGGGGGAGTCAAAGACTCCATATGTGATTTATTGTTTCAATATTACTCACTTGGCATATAGTGTATTGAATGTATATCTGAGGGGGAGTCATTCCTTGAAGACTCCATATTCATGATATATGTGCTTAACTTGTACATTATTGTTGTTATAGCATAGAGTGATTTGTCATCACAAAAAATGGGGAGATTGTTGGCTTTGTGTCAAAAGATATGATTTTGATGATAACAAATCAAGAAAAATTAGATTTGTAAGTGTATTTGCTAATGTGTTTACATGCTTAAAATACACATTTGTTGGACATTATATTGTACTAATGATTTTATAAGCCAAAATATGTTGTAATTGCTTGGTGATTGGAAGTGGAAGAGATCTTGCACAAAGAAGATATATGATTGATCAAAGAACAAATGCAAGATAGAAAAGATGCAAACTTATGTATGCTATTGAAGAATGCAAAGGTCAAACTCACCCCTTGCATGATGAAATTAAGTCTTGAAGAGTTGAAGAAATGAAGATTATATTTCAAGAATCAATACTTGAAGACATGAAGATGAAGTGGTATTATAAGGATGGAGAAGTGGTGACATAAGTGGTAGTGACTTTAAAATGTCGTTTGCTTTAGGTATGAATATGATATCTTAAATAACTATTATTATTTGGTGAATGATCTCAAGTAAATAATCTTCATAATCAATGATTATTAAGGAGATGGTGAATTGATGGTAGATGTAGCTATTTGATCTTAACATTGTATGATTTGATGATTAAAAAAAGGAAATCATGTCCAAATCTCATCAAATAAGCACCACTTAATGGCAACCAACACATAACTACCGTAATCGATGAAATATATATGTTGGATTTTCAGAAAAGTAGTATGATAAAGTATCTTAAGTAACTATAAATATTTAGTAACAATTTGTAGTTTAAGTTATGCTATAAACGAGAGTATTCATATACCGTAACTTGATATGATCATTGCTTGGGGAAGAGAAATCTTAGAAAATGATCAGTTGAATAATGAAACATGAACAAATTTGGGAGAGGAAGGAAAAGATGCCTATGGGTAGTGGAAGGGGAATAGGAAAAGGTGTGTGGGAAGGAGAAGAGGTGTATGAGAGCATATTTGATTTGTTAGAACTTCAAGGGTTAAAATAGACAATTAATGCATTGAAATATGATGTTAGTGTTAAGGACATTTTAGTAAATGCATACATCAAGAGGTTAAAATAGGCATTTCTTACCCTTTTTAGTTTGCTAGCCTTAGGGATGGTACGGGTATTTGATTTATCCAAAATTGATGGGTAATCGTCCAATAAAAATCCGATAACAAAAATTAATGAGTAATCCATTAAAGTTTAGATTTTACAAAAAAAAACTGACGGATAAACCGATAAATTTTAATTATTAATTTATTATAAAATATATAAATATTTACATCTATATATACATAGATACATACATACATACACACATATATATATATATATATTAATATACTAATAATATAATATTTATACAAAATATACCTACTAGATTTTTACCTTCTCTCTCGTCCTTTTTACTTTTCTCTTTCTTACCTTCTCTCCTTCATTGTCATTCTCTCTCTCTCTCTATATATATATATATATTAATATACTAATAATATAATATTTATACAAAATATACCTACTAGATTTTTACCTTCTCTCTCGTCCTTTTTACTTGTCTCTTTCTTACCTTCTCTCTTTCTTTGTCATTCTCTTAACTTTACCATTCTCCAACTTTCCCCATTTCTTTACAACCCGTTCAGCCCTGAATCTTTTTACATCCCCTCTCTTGCTTCTTCTTTTTACAGGATCGGCTCAAGCTTTGGGCGGTTTGGGTTTGTGTCCAAGGCCCTTTTAGTCTAGAGACCCCAATTTAAAGAAATTATATATTTTTTTTAAGATAAAAGTTTATCGTAAACTAATCTCTTTTAATTAGGGTCTTAGAGTTCCAAGACATACTCATTAAACCAGCAGACCTTATTTGTAGTGATTATTTTAATAAAAAATTTAGAGTTTTTTTATTGAAAAAAAAACATAATTATTAAGTCCTATTTAAATAATCGTCCAAAATCCCTAAATTATTTGAAATGCCTCTATTTTTACATCACCACTTATTCAGAGTGGTTTCTCACATACTCTTTCTCTATTAAGATATTTTTTCTAGCTCTCTCTATATATTTATCTACTATTTTTCTTGCTTTATTTTTTATTTGATACTCGTTTCTTTGCTTGCCGCGGACCATCAGTCATAGATCAATCACTGATTTTTTTTTTTTTGTGTGGATATAGTTTGTTTCTGTGTTGATTTTTGAGAAGTTTTATCTTAGTTTGAGCTGTGCTTTTCCTTATATGTAGCTGAGTAAATGCTGATCTATACCTTTATTTTTCGGGCCATTTAATTAATTCCCTTTTTTGGATTTGATTTCATTTGTGCTTTTATGGTTTAAAGCTATAATTTTATTTTATTTTATTTTTTTGTTCGGGTAGAGCTAGCAATGATGTTAGAATTCATTCTCTCCTAATATATTACATTAGGAGTTTAAATTAATTTATTTTTACATATTTTTAGAGTTTTTTATTTAAATTATTTTTTAAAAATTATCAATTTCAAATTTAGTTATCCACAATTTTTCATTCTTTAATCAGTTTCAATTTTAAATAATAATTTTTAAAACCATAAAATTTCAGCTTTAATTTCAGATTTGGGTTTAAATTACTAAACGGTTTTGGTTTCGATTTTTAAAATTTTTACAGTTAAGTTAACTAAACCGTTATCATTTTTAAATATTCCACATACATTTACCTTAGATGATCCTCAAGAATCGAAATTTAAATATAAGATTGATCGATTGAACACATGTTCCATTATCCTCATTGATTGAAACATAAACCTTTCTCAAAACTCAAAAAGGTTAAAGAACAAACTTTCACAAAAACACTGGACAGAAATGCCATAGTTTATCAATACAACAAATATTCTTCCTTTTAAACACCATTCCTCTAGAAATATAGCCTTCATCTTCTATTCCTCCTAAAACGACGGACTCTTAAATAGCCAGGTGGCAGAGGTGACAAACTAACACGATACGGAAGGACAATAGGATGAAGATTGTAGTATTCCCCAAGCTGAGCAGATGCACAACCATCTACTAACGTCCCAGTTTTGAAGTCGTACGAAATCACCCTACCATTTGTACTAAACATCCTCATATATAAGACATCGTCATAGAAAGCCAAAGGATCCATCATGCCATTCAAAAGATTGAAAGTATCAGGATATGTCGGAATACCAATATTCTTCTCGAATAAACTTGAATGTTGTTCACAAAATTCAGCCAAATCCAAACAATGCTTAAGTTCCCAAGTAGACTCCTCATAATCTTTTAGAACCCAGATATGAAGCTCAGTCTCAAAAGCACAAACATAATGAAAATAACCTTCCGACTCGCCAAAACATATCCCAAAGCTACATCTATCACCTTCATAAGGGGTGGTACCAGGCAACTTCATTACCTTACACAATTCCTTTTGTACATGGAATGTCACTATGTGGTGGTTTGACGTCAACCAGTGCAACCTCCCATTACTAAAGATAACCTTAATTGGGTAAATGTAAAAGCTAAACTCACATACCTCCTTGGATGTTTTCCACTTGTGTGTTTCTGACGAGTAAATGGCGAATGAGTACGTATTAGGATTGCTTCTTGAGCAACGAAGATTTACCAACTTAAACCTAGAAACTGCCCCCGATGAAGAACAAAATGGATAAAAAGCTAATCCAAAGGCTAGAGTAACATCATTTCCTTTGGGTCGGAGTTGTATCCACTCTTTGGTAGCTACATTGCAGATGTACAGAGCAAAATACTTTTGACTGCTCTCCAATTCTAGGCCCATCAATGTAAATTGACGAAAACCAGGATTGTCTTTGGGGTAAACACAACTTCGACAACAAAGTATACCATTAGATGAGGATATAAGAATCACTTTTTCTGGAAGGAAATCCAAAACCGTATTTTCCACCTTGAATCCTGTTTGAGTGAGAGTTAAGAGGTTGATCATGTCTGGGTCCAGTTCATCATCTCGTATTGTTTGCTGCACAAAGAGCCCCATAATATTTTTTGATCTTTCATCATGGATCCGTAAGAATGAGGGATCAGATATAAAGTCATTCCACCTTTTGGCTGTACAGTTAAATGCCATGAGCGATTTGGCAGGCAATCGAGATAGGACTTCAACTGCAACGTCTTTGTCTGGAAACGGCTCCATATATTTGCACTACAAAAGAGCTGGATCACCAAACATACCCATTATTAGAAAGATCAAAAGATAGAAACTCCAAGTGTCCCAAAATTAGTCATGGTTTAAACATTTTAGAAGTGATAGGTTTACTTGTATGAAATATTCAATTATTCACTCAGTATTTTCAGTCTAATCTCTTATTCTATTAGGAGTTTCCACTTAAATCAGATAAAAGAATAATATTGAACCTTTCATTCAATATGAAGTCATTTGACCAAAAAGTCAAACTAGGAAACTAGGACTTCCATTTTGTAAAGGAGGGAATATTATCATCTCACTAAAATACAAATTCCTCTAAATATAGGTAGACCTTGATATAACATAAATGGAAGGGTCAAAAGCAATTAGCATCCCAATGTAAAAAGAAACATTACAATTAAACCCCAAAAAACTCTCTACTCAATTATTTTGCGCTACAAAATTTATTAACTGATTCGATGTGGTCTTAATACCTAATGCCGTCAGAAAATGTTATGGAAAGTACTCGAGTGTTTCCCTTGAAACAAACATGGTGTCATGTATTATCTAATAGTTTTTCTAAAAGCGTTAGGCTTTAGTACCACATTGAGCCACTTAATTGAATGATAGGGTGCAAGTTAACAAATGGAAAATATAAAAAATAAAAATTTGAAGTACACCTAAATTTCACAGTTCTTCTAATCATCACAAAATAAAAATAAAGCACCTAAAGCTTCTAGTGGTTCTGAATCTCAAGAATCACAATAAATAAAACATGATGTCTTTGAAGGTAACGGAGGAAACCTAGAACTCACCACATATTTTTTTTAGCACAGTACTTATGGTTTGATTTCTTGAAACAAACAAATAAGATGTAAAAACAGATAAGATGTAAAAATTACAGCATCCCTCACCCTCTTAGTGGATGCCCACCCTTCCATTACAAGCTGCCTCAGTCATTGTCATTGAGGCTCCCCCCAAAAACTTCTATTCAATTCAAGAAACGAATTCACGAAATATGGGGAACATGAACCACATAAGTTCATGAAAAAAATAGAGAAAATCAAACTCAAGAAGAAAAACTACTAAACCTTCTCAAGACCCTACTTTAGAGCCTTAAATCTTTGAGCATAGATGTGTTATGGAGGAGTATTATATATGGTTGCGAAGATCTCATGAAGTACAACAAGTTCATAACAAGAATCGGCTTCAATCCTCACCTAAAGATAATTTTCTAGTTGCCCAAAGTTTGTCATTTATTATCTTTCTTATGTTGTAAATAGTACTATTGTTATGAATAATACTATTTGGTTGTTTTTCTCCCACATAAGAAGTTTAGGAAATCTTTAGTCCTAAGAGCTCCTATAAATAGATAGCTCCACAAGCTCAATAAACTCACTTCAATACACCTCAATCAATACAAAGCTAGTATTGTATACTTCCTCTCTAGCATTCTAGAGTTGTAATATTTAAGTTTTCCTTGTATCAATGACGTTTTGCTAGAACGAATTTAGTGTCTCGCTTCCGTTCTGCGTCAGTTGGCACCAGAGCCAAGTTCGAGAGTCCTAGCTTAGAAAGTTGTAGTTGTAATTGAGCCGTCAGAAAACTCGATAGATAAAATTACAAACCTATAAACCGGAAAAGATGAAGTCCGGGAACAACGATAGCGGCAACAGTGATAGCGGCAGCAATGTCGGCATCAATATTGCTGGTAACAGCCATAGCAGAGGCGAAGACGACCATCCTATCGACGGTGATCGAAGGGTGAAGGCCTTTTTGGCGGCATTAGAAGCCCAAGAAGCACGAGTGACCCATGAACTCCGCGAGATTTGCGACTCCTATGCTAACTTGAACTTAAACGCCAACAAGGTTTGTGTAGATGGTGAGATCAATCGTGCCAGAGAAGATGCCTGTGGCCAACCTATCAATCAATGCGATCTTGCAGTTCGTCATAAGCAACAAGCTTATGAAGATGAATTTAAGGAGAAGGCTTTAAATTATCGTAGATACAATCAAGAGCAAGTGGGATTCAGTAACAGATCTCAACATCCTGATAAACATGGTTTTGCTCAACAGCACATCTTCCAATCAAAATGCAGCATTCGAGGAAGGGTGTACGACATTATTATTGACAATGAAAGCTGGGAGAATATTGTTTCAAGAGCTTTGGTAAATCACCTAAAGCTACCCACTAAACCTCATCCAACACCATATGAGATTGGGTGGGTCAAGAAATGACCTTCAATCAAGGTCACAGAAGTTTGCAAAGTTTATATTTTTATCGGAAAATCTTACCACGATGAAATTATTTGTGATGTAGTTGACATGGATGCTTGTCATATTCTACTTGGGGGGTCATGGCAAAATAACGTCAATGGAACTTATCGTGAGAGAATAAACGCCTTTATTTTTTGGTGGAATGAAAAGAAGATTGCTATGCTTCCGACTAACAAGGATCAACCTAAAACTTCCAAAGTGGAGGAGAAATCTTTACTCGATGTTGCCAATTCAACAAACGATTTTATCCTGAAATCAAAGGAGGCTAGAGAAGTTTTGCCTATTATTGCGAAAGGAGAAGAATCTTATATTGGCAAAAATCCAAAAAATGAGCAACTTATAATGGAAACGTTTAAGGAGATTATTCCTATTGTGTCTCTGAAAGGAATCGAGTCCGATGCAAAATTCTCATCATTATTCAAGGAATCTGAATGTCAGCAGCTTACAGGAAAACATGTAGAATTTGGAGTAGGGACTGATGCTTCAAATTGTTTTGCAATGGGAATACATAATCCAGTTGAGTGGAAAACAGAGAAAAGTAAAACAATAGGAGATATATTGTCTTATTACTTTGGAAAGTTCTATGGGAGTACTGAATATCGAAGATGGTCATATGGTCGAAATTCAAAAGGCAGACGATGCATACATGGATTAAAAAGTTTTACACTTTGGAAGCAATCGGAACTAGTGACACGTAAATTTTGTCATATCTTGTGGACCTTCAATTTCACAGACTTGTATGAGTACTTTATGCAAGAGGGATCCGATGTATCCAAGCATTAACTCGAGGGCGAGTTTTTCTCAAGTGAGAGAAAATGATGGGGAACATGAACCACATAAGTTCATGAAAAAAATAGAGAAAATCAAACTCAAAAAGAAGAACTACTAAACCTTCTCAAGACCCTACTTTAGAGCCTTAAATCTTTGAGCATAGATGTGTTATGGAGGAGTATTATATATGGTTGTGAAGATCTCATGAAGTACAACAAGTTCATAACAAGAATCGGCTTCAATCCTCACCTAAAGATAATTTTCTAGTTGCCCAAAGTTTGCCATTTATTATCTTTCTTATGTTGTAAATAGTACTATTGTTATGAATAGTACTATTTGATTGTTTTTCTCTCACATAGAAAGTTTAGAAAATCTTTAGTCCTAAGAGCTCCTATAAATAGATAGCTCCCCAAGCTCAGTAAACACACTTCAATACACCTCAATCAATACAAAGCTAGTATTGTATACTTCCTCTCTAGCATTCTACAATTGTAATATTTAAATTTTCCTTGTATCAAGGACATTTTGTTAGAACGAATCTAGTGTTTCGCTTCCGTCCTGCGTCAACGAAATATCATTTAATGGACCCTTTAGTCCAAGATTAACACTCTTCTCCACTATATCATTTCACAGCTCACTATATCATATTTGTCAACTCTCACCTAAAGCCTCCTACCAAATGAAACATGGATATTCCAATTGAGAGGATGGAAGTATGTTATACTGGAGAAGCAGATAATGTGGCTCACAACCCTGAAACTGAAGATCTTTACATGAGTTAAGGAACATCATTCATTTATGGTGTGTTCCATTTTATTGGGGGAAACTGTGAAAATTCATACCGTACATACGTAAAAGCAAAAAAGGAAGAGAAAACTAGCTAAAGATAAAAGGCAAAACACGAAAAAATTGAACCAACACACATCAAAGTAGCAGAAAGATTTGACTACTTGACTCAGCACAGGCATTTCAGATATCAGTTCCTAGTCTAGAAACAATGAATTAGGACAAAAAGTGAACTGCAAGTAAATCACTATGGTTCTACAGGGAAGAAAACGAAACGAGCATTGAAAACGGACAAACAATTTAAGATCCGAAAGATTAGTGAATGAATGAAGCAGTCAAATAATCATAGTTGACCACCAAGATTCAAGTTTCCCAGTTAATATGTTCATACGAAATGGAAGAAAAGAAGAATCGTTGATACAATTTGAGAAAGGGACTGGCACAGCTATACAACTACTTCAATTGGCTCGGGACCAAAATCTACCATCAAGATTCAGTTTTAACCAGTAAATTCACACACAAAATGATGAAAAAGTGGAAACTCTATATTATTGAGCAGAGGCAGAGGCAGAGGGTGATATAGACGGAAGCTTAAATGAAGATGTCAATTAGGGTTTAATTAAACCGCCAATATCCTATTGTTCAGCAAGATTCATTCAAAAAAATACAAAAGAAAGATGATGAAAAAGGGGCAGTGACCGCTAAAGCTACTGCTTCAGTAAGATTGAAGTGGCCAAAGAGAGCTGTCAATCCGTATCCCAATCCACCCATCCGCCATCAAGGTTCAATTTTTTACAAAGAATGAGTCCATATCACACGGAGAAAACGACACTTATCTCTCTTATACTCTCTCCTTCTCCTCTCCGTCTCTATCTCTCGCTCTCTCGCTCTTCCCCTCCCTCCCTCCCTCCTCCCTTGCTGCCTCCCTCTCTCTCCCCCTATCTCTCCGTCCTCAAAATCAAAACCAAAAAGACTTACGCGTAGCTCAATAGATGAAGGCCACGAGAGAAAGCCAAGAGGAAACAGATCTCTCTCTCATATCCTCCCACTCTCTCTCTCTCTCCAACAACCTACCTCTCACTCTTACCCCTTTATCCTCCCTCTCACTCTTACCCCTTTATCCTCCCTCTCCATCCCTCTTTCTCTCTCCTTCTCTGCCTCTCTCTCCCTCAAAATCATAAACAAGAACAATTAGATTATCTCAATGGATGAAGGCCATGAGAGAAAGGACTAACAATTTTGTTCCACACCAAAAAAAAGGGAGAAAAGGAAACACAAATTGCAGAGAAAGAGAGAGAGAGTAGGAGAAAAGATCTTACGTATTCACCAAAAAGAGAGCAGAGTTTTGTGACGATGGTTTACTGATGCCGTTGAATTGCAGAAACCAAAATATCAGCGGAGCCAAGATAACATAAACAAATCTGGTTACTGACTACCTGCGCGTGAGAGAGAGAGAGGGCAGGCTTACCTCGTACTTGGTGTCTTCGTTTGATCTAGTTGTACTTTAAACTCCTCGCTTAAAATTTCGTAAGTGTTAATAAATAAATAAATACTTCAATGCTTGACAAAATAAATAAATAAACAAATACTTCATTGCGTTTAAATAGAAAATCGAGATTGAAATCTAATAGGAAATAAAGAGAATACAAAGCCGACTCTGATTAATATTTAAAATCAAAGGATATTTTAGTGATCTTCCTTTTCTTTGTGATCTCAAATTAATTAATTTGCCCCCGAAGTAGGGACATAAGAGTAAATCAATATTTTCTCAAGTCAAAAAGTTTTGGGGTGTGAGATCTCAATTTCCACTTTGACCAAAAAAAAAAAAAAAATCTCAATTTCCACAGGAAAAAGAAAAAAAGAAGTCCAAAATCATTTGAAAAGAAAAAATAGGTCTTCTATATATTTTATCAAAAATTCATTTTAGTAGTATATATTTTAAAAGTCTCAATTTAGTCTTATATATTTATTTAAAAGTCTCAATTTAGTCTTCTAAATTTATTTAAAAATCTCAATTTAGTCTTATATGTTTCTTAAAAATTTCAAATTAGTCTTAACAGTCAAAATTGGAATTAACTTTAACCAAAAATTGGATAATGATTCGCACATGATCACGGTTAAAGGAAAAATTAGAAAATAACATGTGCAAAAGAGAAAATTCAATTAGGTCATGAATGTTTGCAAAAATGTTCAAATTGATTCTAAATATTTGCACAAATATTATAAACATATTTGGAATTGGCGCCTCATACTTGAACATTTTTACAAACATCCAAGACTTAATTGAACTTTTCTCTTTTGCACATGTTATTTTTTAATTTTGGCCCTCAAATGCACATGACTAATTTTTTGTTAAAGTTAACCCCAATTTTAACAGTTAGGACTAATTTGAGACTTTTAGAAAATATGTAAGACTAAACTGAGATTTTCAAACAAATATTTAAGACTAAACTGAGACTTTTAAAACATATAGGACTAACCTGAGACTTTTAAGAAAACATATAGAACTAAATTAAGATTTTTAAGCAAATATATAGGACTAAGTTGAGACTTTTGAAATATATAAAATTAAATTGAATTTTTGGTGAAATATATAGGATGGTTAGTGTTATTCTCCCTATTTGAAATCAAAACATGTTCTTGACAAAAATAAATAAAAACATATTCTTGAAAAAAAAAAAAATAGAATGGAGGTAGAAAAAAGAATCATTTTTCTTTATAATGGTATCTACTGTGAAAAAAAAAAAAAAAGTCCTCTTAATTCAATCGGTAGAACCTAAAAAAAGAAAAAGAAATCAAAAGATGTTTTAGTGGATCTGAAGTTAATTAATATGCACTGAACTAGGGATAAAAGTAAATCAATATTTTTCTTAACACTTGTACCAACAAACACAATAGCTCTTGTTATATACTTCTGTTTCTTTTTCTCTTTTTCTCTAACTAAAAATCATCTTGTCAACGAGGCTTTTGTTGAGCAGTGAAGAAGACCTAGGTTGAGAGTTCGAGAGTGTGACTTCTCAAAGAGACTTGTTAGATCAGCTCTAACAACTTTTTTAATAGATTTTGAATTATTTTTTAATATTTAAAATTTTTTTATTTTAATTTCATTCTATCATCTTCCTTACATTCAATAAATTCTTTATTTGAAGTGAATTTTTATTTTAGTTTCACTTCAATAACTTCTTTACATTTAATCAATTTATTTTATTGTATTAGATGAATTTAAGAAATGTGTAGGACATAAATTCAGCATAGAGATGCTGGATATTAGTTATAGGGATTCCCTACAAAGTAAAGAATTTCTAGAAAAACTCTCCAACATCTTTCTTATATGTAAAAATTTAAAAAATTTAGTTAACCTGTTGGAGAACACCTTAAATGGTTGTCCCACTATATGTAGGTTTTGTTGAGTTTCAATCGATTAAAAAAAGTTTTACCTCAAGGTCCATTTACTCCCTGGTAATATTGAGCAATGATATATAAATAAAAAAATCTGACAAAGATAATATCGCAAAGCAAGTTGGTTCTTCTTTTTTATTTATTTATTAACAAATTGGTTATTTTTAAAGTCTGCGGCTCACATCTCACATAGAAGAGGAAATTAGATAGACTAAAAGTCACTTCTTTTAATCAATAATTTTACTAAACTTTTTATTTTTTTAAGGGTAATTTACCACAAGAATCCTAAATCTTTGTTTTTTTTACATTTAAGTCTCTTATCTTTTACTTTGGACAAAATAGTCTTTCATCTTTCATTTTGATGACAACCGTTAGTCCTTAGAGCAAAATCCGCCAAAAATAACGTTAGTAAGCACGTGGATGACACGTAATCGCAAAATGTACAAATATTCAGAGGTAAAATTATCACGCTGTAAAATATAAGTATCCTAAGACTTATGCATTTTGTGGCCATGTAACATCCACGTGCTCACTAACGTTATTTTTTGACAGATTTTGTTCCATAGACTAAAGGTTATCACCAAAATAAAAGATAGAGAACTTAAATGTCAAAAAAGACAAAGATTTAGGATCATTTCGGTAAATTATCTTTTTTTTAAAAAATTTAAGAGAGGCTTAAGGTCATATAACAGCGACCGCGATACTCGAGTTCGTAACCTCTCATATACAGAACGAGTTATTTATTACTGGACTAAAGTACTAGTAGCGTAAACTTTTCATTTTATATAACTGGTATTTCCATTAATTTTACATCATTAAAGCATTTTAATATATATCTCTAGCATATAATGATTCCAATATACAAGTATAGTGGTTAATCCAAATACTTGTTCATTACTTTAATTATATTTCAAAATGTTAAACTAGAAAAAACCCAAAATTGCTTCAGGCCCAATGATTCTTGAAACACATAAATGGACAAATAAGACTAATGTTATGTTTGGTTAGGAGATGGGAAGCTGGGAGTGGATACAACATACATAAAATGATAATTAATTTCAGGGTATGGACTTAGTTTAGTATACAATTTAAGGTGTGAACTTCAAATGTGATTAAAGAATTCAGCCTTTTGAAAAGATGTCTTATACGCTTTATCCTCACAATGTATATATAATATAATATTTTCTTATCTAACTATTAATATTATTTAATTTCCTTCCATGATTTAGTTAACGAAAATCTCTCTTGTAATTGTTCAAACGGACAAAAATACACCTTCTCTATGCCTAATAATCAAAGGTGTTATGTGCTGGAAAATTAATATTATAGAACAAAATATATATTGTATTGTATACCATCAAAAGGGTAAGTGACTTGTTCACATTTTCTACACTTAATCCTATACTTTCGGAGTTACGTATGCATATTTTTGGAGTTATTAGAGTCACATCTTACGTTTATATGATTTTGTAAGATTTGCGCTAAATTAACACAAAGCAATAGGTGAATTTTCTTAAAGTTGGACCAGAGCAAGAATGGACTAATTAATACGGTAACCGAACATATTAAAAAAAAAAAAAAGGAGAAGTTGTTATGAAACTAGAGAAAATTAGAAGACATAATAAAAGTAGAGATAAATATAAAGAGAAATATAATAGAAAAAGGAAGAGAAAAAACTTGAATCAGGATACAGGATGTAAATAAATATTATCACTATAAAATTTAGATAATTACGAACCAAAATCTGTATTAGGATAAGTATCTATTAAAATTGATAATTACATAGCACTTCTTCTTGAATATTCATCTCTTAACAATATGTCTCATTAAAACCTTACTAAGAAAAAATCTTGTAAGAAAAAATCATAGTGAAAAAAAAAAGTATAATATTCTTAATACTGCTTTATTAAAAACCTTGCCAAGAATGTTAGAGAAAATATTTTCTTTGTAATTATTTTCCTTAATTGTTGCTATAATTAGGCTAGCAAATCAATGTATATAAATTTGTATCAATACAATGGAGAAAAGGTGTGAAATTCATCACCGAAAATATTTGTGCTGAGTTCTACATAGTATCAGAGCTAAAGCTCTTGTTGTCGTGACCATCTTTTCACTATAAGCTATTACAGTCCTTCATCACCGCTGCTCGAGCCACTGACAGTTCTTATTCGAAGGGCTCCTTATTTTTTTTGCTCTGTTCCTATTCTCTTATTTACTCGCACAAATATCCAGATTTCCCCAACCCTCACTACTCACCTGCGCTTGCTGCACTGTTCCAGCCGTTGCCGTATAAGCTTCGTGCCTGTCAGTAATCTTAAAAGAATAGTACGTTGCTGTTGCTTTCTTGCTGCTGGTTATTGCTTTAATTCTTATTGCCGTGCGCTATCGGACAAAGCTATTATCTACTTTGTTGATTGAGTTCTACGGGTTTGGTATTTCACTTTACCATATTTTATGTTGGCTTTCCTTTGACTTTTGCTCACAAGCCATATTTGTTCAATTGATTGAGTTTGACGGGATTGGTTCCAATATGACCATATTGCTTGGCTTCAGCATTATTCAAGATTCATTGGTTCACATTTTTTGATCCTTGGCATCCAGTGATAAATTATCTTTCAGATCAATTAATATTGAACTTCATGGCACAAATTGGCTTTATTGGTCACGGGCTATGAAATCTGTTCTGAAAGGTCTTAGACTTTGGTCTATCGTTAGTGGATAATATGTTAAACCTACTGCAAATGTCAAGAAAATATCTGATTGGGAACAAACTAATCATTATATTATTGCTTTGGTCCGTATAAATTGTACTAAATCCATTGGAATGAGTTTATCAGATGCTGATTCTGCTAAGGAAATTTGGGACACCCTCCAATCCACATACTTACAGACAGATTTTGCTCGTCGTTATCAACTTGAGCTTGAGAACAACTCCCTGGTCAACGTATCTCTGAATTTCATTCTCAGATGAAAGCATTATGGGAACAATTGGATCTGACTGAACCTGCCTGGACATCCTCTCATGATGAATATAAGGCCCTTAAACAAGAGATTCGTCTGGTCCAGTTTCTTCTTGCTCTTACAGATGAATTTGAGGCTATCTGTAGTTCCATTCGCTATCAGTCTCCTCCTCCTACCATTCAGAGCATTCTTCCAGAATTGATAGCAGAACAAACTATAGGAAAGGTATTCCCACAGATTCGGCGCCTGATCTTGCTCTTGCTGCTGCATCACGCCCGTGTTCATCCCAGCCATCATCTTATGGGATTAAACTTTTTTGTCGCTATTGCAAAAAGCATGGACACTCCAAACATGAGTGTTTACGCCTTCAGCGTTGCAATAAAGACACTTCTGCTCGTGCTACTGTCGTTTCTACCCCAGATGAATCTATCAACTCATCAGCCACTATAAATATGGCAGATCTTCAAGACACCCTTCAGGACATGGTACGTCTCGTGACTCTTTGTGGTTCTTAGACTCTGGAGCTTCAAACCATATGGCATACAATACCACTGTCTTTTCTCACCTCTTTCCTGTGCAACACCCACTGAATATTCACACTGCAAACAATACACCATTACCTGTCACACATGTTGGTACTGTCACTACTGCTTCCTTGACCCTTAGTAATGTTTTGTTTGTCCTCAAACTTACTATGAACCTCATATCAATCAGTCAATTATGTGATCAAGGATTTCATATTGAATTTACTAATGATGCTTGTATTGTGAAGGATTCTCGTACAGGGAAAACATGTGGGACCGGGCATAGGTTTGGCAAGCTCTACTACGTCAAGTCACTCCATCCTCCTTTGCATTATGTTGCTGCTTCTAGTCTAGCTCTTTGGCATAATCGTTTAGGTCATCCATCTTTTCCAAGAATTAAAATTCTAGTCTCTAATGGTTGTTTAGGATCCATCAAGCACTCTAAGACTTTTAATTGTGAGCATTGTGTTTTGAGTAAACATCATGTAATGCCTTTTTCATCCAGTACAAGTAGGAGTCATTCTATTTTTGATTTAGTTCACAGTGATGTGTGGACCTTTAACGTATCCTCTTTTAAGTGGTGCTAAATACTACTTACTCTTTGTTGATGATTTTTCTTGGTATACCTGGTTATTTGTCATGCATAACAAATCTGATGTTTATAAAATTTATGTTGCTTTCACCAATATGGTCTTTACCCAATTCTCCAAACGCATTAAAATTTTTCGTTCAAACTCTGGAGGTGAATATCGATCTCATAAATTTTTGGATATCTTAAAGTCTCATGGCACAATTCCTCAGCTTTCTTGTCCAGACACTCCGCAACAAAATGGCATGTCTGAACAAAAGCATAGGCATCTTATAGAAACCACTAGAACTCTTCTTCTCTCCTCCAAGCTCCCTTAATCTTATTGGGGAGAAGCAGTTCTTACCGCTGCATATCTCATAAATCGCACTCCTACTCAACTACTTAACAACAAAACTCCATACGAACTACTTCATGGAATTTCTCCTACCTATTCTCACTTGCAAAAATTTGGTTCTACATGCTTTGTGCTTTTTCCTTCTTCAAAACGCACCAAGTTAGCTCGCTCACAATTATGTATTTTTGTTGGTTATGGGATTGAACAAAAAGGATATCGATGCTATGACCATACGAGTCGTTGCCTTCGAATTTCTCAGAATGTCATCTTTTGGGAATCTATCCCTTACATGGACCTCCCTTGAAATTCCTCAACTTGTACAATCTTTAATGATCCATTTTCCTTTCCCTTACCTACCTTCCCTTCTAGTGATTCATCGTTTCTCGCTTCAGAATCTGCACCATCATCTCCACTGTCGTCTACGCCTATGTCCACCCCACCTTCTCCTGACGAGGCTCCATTATCCACTTCATCCAGGTACCTTCCTCGTAATCGTATTCCACCTTCATATTTATTTGATTACTATTGTTATGCCACGTTTGTGTTTGATCTCCATGAGCCTCAGACCTATAAAGAAGCGAGTTCACATCCTGAATCGGTTCATGCTATGCAAGTTGAACACCAAGCTTTGGCTAAAACAAACTCATGGGAATTAACTTCTTTGCCCCCAGGCAAGACTTTAATTGGTTGCAGGTGAGTATACAAAATCAAAACCAAGGCAGATGGTTCTATAGAACAATACAAAGCCCGTCTAGTTGCCAAAAGGAACAACCAAGAGTATGGTATTGATTATGAGGAAACTTTTGCTCCTGTTTCTTGTATGACCACAGTTCGCACTATTATTGCTATTGTAGTTATTCGCTCTTGGTCTCTCTCTCAAATGGATGTGAAAAATGTCTTTCTCAATGGTGATTTGCATGAAGAAGTCTATATGGAACCTCTACCTAGTCTGTCTTATTCGGATGGCCAAGTGTGTCGCCTTTGTCGTGCATTATATGGTCTTAAGCAAGCACCAAGAGCATGGTTTGCTACGTTTCATTCTACCATTACACAGTTTGGGTTTCATTAGAGTGCCGATGACTTTGTTCTCTTTATCCTATATACTGATCATTGTTCAGTTTTTATCTTAATTTATGTTGATGATATGATTATTACTAGTGATGACACTGAAGGTATCTCTTCTACCAAGTCCTTCGTGCCTTTGAGATGACTGGCTTAGGTTCTCTTAGCTATTTCTTGGGTATTGAGGTCAGCCATAGTGCACACAGATATTTTTTCTCTCAAATGAAATATGCTTTAGAGATTATCAACCTTCCTCATTTTTCAGACGGTAAACTCTTCGATACTTCCCCTGCAGTCAATGTCAAACTCTCTCCATCTGACGTTGAACCTCTTCAGAATCTATCACTTTATCATCAACTTGTTGGTATGCTCAACTATCTCACAATCATTCGTTCGGATATTGCTCATGTTGTCCATATTGTCTCCCAATTCATGTCTACTCCCCGTACTACTTATTATATTGTAGCTTTATGCATCATACGCTATCTTCGAGGCACCATTCACCGTGGACTTCTTTTATCTTCCTCCTCTTCACTTCCCCTCAGTGCTTACTCTTATACTGATTGGACTAGTGATATTACTGATCGTAAGTCTACAACTGGTTGTCTTATTTTTCTCGGTGACTCCTTAATATCTTGGAAAAGTAAGAAGCATAATGTTTTTTCTCGCTCTAGTGCGGAATTTGAATATCGTGCCCTTGCTGACACTATTTATAAAATTGTGTCTTTAGCGATTGTTCTCTGATTTTGGTGTAGTGCAAACACATCCCACCCCTTTATTTTGTGATAACAAGAGTGCCATTCACATTTCTCACAATGAGGTTTTCCATGAAGGCACCAAGCACATTGAGCTTGGCCGCCATCTTGTTCGACATCATTATCGTGAAGGCACTATCTCTCTCTCACATGTCTCCACGGACAATTAGTTCGCTAATTTGCTCACCAAGTCATATTCTTTTCAACGATTCACCTTCTTTTGTTCTAAACTTCTGTTGCTTCTCTTACCAATACCTAAAGTTTGTGGGGGTGTTAGATAAAATATATTCTTTGTAATTACTTTCCTTAATTGTTGCTATAATTAGGCTAGCAAATCAATGTTATTAGGGGATTGATTAGAATATATTAGGCAAGTGAATGTATATAAATTTGTATCAATACTATGGAGAAAAAGTGTGAAATTCATCACCGAAAATACTTGTATGAGTTCTACAAAGAAAACCCAGTGGGACAAAACCTAGGCGAATAGAAAAAGAGTACAGTGCGTATTTATCTCTCCTTCATGTTGGAATATCAAGAATGATTGTTGAGTTCACACATGCCATTCTTGTGAAATAGTTCTTCAAATATTATGATAGACAATCTCTTCATGACCAAACCTACTAAATTATCATATGGGTGAACATGATTAACATCACTTAACCTTTCTTCGGGGGCAAGTGCATGAAAAAGAGTCTTGAGATGATATGCTTGATTCTATCACTAGTATAGTCTTCTCTACTTGAAAATCATGCAGTATCATTCACTCATAAAATACAATTACATTAACATGCGATGAGGAGGTAGCAACAATAGTTGGCTTTGAAAAACATAAATATATAGAAGTACCACCATATGATAATAAACATTTTGCTTATGATGAGTCAAACCAAAACTCATCATGTTTTGTACTCAATCAACTTTGATTGTGAGTGTCTTCAATATAATAGTTTTAATATATTTAAGACATTCAATACCTTTCTGTTGGTGTAATATATGTCTTAATAAAATAAGATAGAATAGTGTTTAGACAACTTATAATTTAGCAAGATACACCAATTACATTAAGGTAAGATACTTCAAAATCATAAGTTCTTTGTTATCATCTAGAATACTAAAGACCTCTTTAATATCAATAATCAAACATTGGGGCACCCAAAGTATGAGCTTTATTGCTTCAATACTGTCTCTTTATAAGTTAATTGATGAATAAATTTCTCATCTAATTAATGCTCAAACTTCAGGTCGAGACATAATTTAATTCTTCAAGAATCTTCCATCATATATTGGGGTAAATATACCATTTTTTTATGAGGGCTCTTTAGGAGTCCCTCTTACATTAAAATCTCTAATATATGATGATAAAATATCTTGTCATTATAAGATTTGTTACTAATACAATTGTATTGCATTCTTCCAAAATGCTTTCATCTATACAAATATATTTATAATTTGATCAAATACATTTATCATGATTTTAAATTGCATGCTTCAAGCATGTTTAGTCCTTCAGGGACTTTTATATAAATATCACTATCAAGTGATGCACAAGGGTATGTTATTACCACATTCATAAGACATATATGAAGTCATTTTAGAAATTTTCAGGCTTCTAAATATATTTGCATCTACCACAAGACAATATATCTCTTTATAATTTCAATTTCAAGGTATAACCGCATAGTGCACTAGCCCATTCTTTGCTTATGTTGTCCAATTTAAGCAGTTTAAGAGCTAGCCAACTGATGGTACACTCCTTGAACTTTCTAATCAACATAAAATTGTTTCATTACGTTTCCCTTCAATCTCATATATACACAAAGGTGTATTGAACTTCATGTTCCAAAAAATCACATGTTTAATGTGAATTTGATTGCATAGATTGCGTTTTTCTATTATGGTCAATCATTTCATTGTCGACATTCTTGCTAGCCGACCTGAACACATTGAACCTTGTGAGGTTCTTGGAAATGGATACACCAAAGTTGGGTGATAATCCAAACAGTCAAGCTGTGACTGTAACGAATGCAACGAAGTATGCTGACCTTTCGTCTAAGAATTTATATTATGCCAACAGACTTTGTAATACGGGCTTAGCTAACCGATTGATTGGTGTAGGAACAGCCAACTGGCAAGCTCAATCGGTAATTACAATTTCTTTTGTTTGTTTGCTAGCTTTGTGCTTAATATAGGATTAGATTTTCTTAGGCTAGCTTCTTTTTTTTTTTTACTTTTGATTGTTCTAGTTGGTCGTTGATCCACCTTTGTACTTTTCATTGTTCAATAAAATACATACTGCTTAACTAGCAAAAAAAAAAAAAAAGCTAAACCAAGTCCAAAAAGTGAGGTTGTCATCGAATGGCTAGAAGAGATGAAACTTGTTTGCTTTTAATTTCCCTTTTAATTTACAAGTAATTTGATTCTAACTAAAAGAAACAAAGTCTAAGGCTAAATTACTGCCTTGAGTTTTTTTTCTGAGTCTGAATTTACTGCCTCAAGTAACATTCACTTCATTTACAATTTTGAAATTCTTGTCATAATATGAAACTTGAAATTATTTACTAAGTCACATATGCCCCCAAAGGAAAACATATAATCTTCCTTTTCTATGTATCTATACATTATATAGGGTAAAATTTACAAATAGTCCCTAATTTTTTTACTTTTTTCAATTTCATCCTCACTATTTTAAAAGTAACATACTTAGTTCTCAATGCTTATATTTTTTTTTAATTTCATTCCTATTATTTCAAAGTGACGCACTTAGTCTCCAAAGTTTATAAAAAGTTTCAATTTAGTGTGTTTTCACTTTTTTTTTTCCAATTTAGTGAGGAAGTTTCATGTAACGGTCATAATTAAAATCTCACCTCGGGACTAAACATAAACTCTTTTCAAACTTTGGAGACTAAACCCATCACCTTGGAATGAGGATAAATTTGAAAATATGTATTAACATTGAGGACTAAATTAGAATTTTTTGCAATCTTTAAGGACTAAACACGTTACTTTTGAAACAATGAGGATGAAATTAAAAAAAGTATAAACATTGGGGACCCATTGTGAAATTTACCCCATTATATACACTAATCATTATATGATTGTATCAATGGTAAAAATATATACAACATTTCCTAGAATAGCATATCATTGATGATCATGTACATGTATAAAATACAGAATAATGTATTCTAGTAAATGGATGATGTTTGGGTTAGCCTTTAGAACGGTAGATTCAAATCAAGAAAAGGATTTCAAAATTTTGATAATCTTTAAAAAAAATTAGATCCTTAAATTTAACTTTTATTTGGCTAACTAAAAGGACATAGAAAGGGATATTAAATATATAGGTTTAAATAACATAAAAATGGTTAACAATGGTGATTGATCTTAAAGAATGTGAGGAGTCAAAATTCATCAAAATGAAAGTCAATTTTATGATGGACCCGGTTATTGACACCAATTATGTGAAGAACTATATGATAGGCTATGAATTTCTAGGCTATGGACTTAGCTCCTCAGTTGAAATTGCCTAATGTTTTGATATAATTATTACACTTTCATTTTCTCTTTTCAATTCTACAGTAACATGTTTTATCACATAACTCTATTTTGTAAGAATTGAAATAAAGTTATAAAAAGTAGTATTTGTTCACCAAAGCGAGATAATTTAGTTATCTCATGTTATTATCCTAAACAACATCATAATATTATTGCTAAACACAATGAAAAAAAAGAATTATATGTTCCTCTCAATTAAATAATGTTTTTAAGAAATCTATTAATTGGTTTTCATGGTATGTTTTATTCTTATTTTAGTTATTTAGTGTTAACATCTTATAAAAATATTCTATAGATAATTTCTTACACATGATAGAAAGCTATAGTTTTCATATCACTGTCATCCATGTGGTTCATAATTTACTCTTGGGTTATATCCCGTATTTGTAATTAGTGCACAATTGTCTTGTAAGCCCAATACCTAAACTTGAGGATACCTATAAATAAGCTCTATGGCTATCGTAATAGGTGTGTCAAAATATAGAGGTGAGAGGCTTTGTAAGTGAGTGTGCTTGTAATAGGATTCGTCATATAGTGAATTATTCTCTTACTATTCGTAGACGTAGACTTTAGATTGAACCACGTAAATTTCATGTGTTAATTTCTCATGTTTATCTTTTTTACAAATCACGTTTCACACTCGATTCTAAATTTACAAAGTTAATATTCAATGGATCATTGTCGTCCATGTGGTTCATGATCTACTTCTGTGAAAAAGATAGGCAATTCATGTGGCTATAAAGTATTTAAAACAACAAAGAAGCAAATAATTAACATGTATTTTGTTTGTTTGATGTCTGAAAATAGTAGGGAATATGAAAGTTTTTGGAATTTGAGTTAGTTATTATAGGAATATAAGAATACATGCTCATTAGTTTGTATTGGCAAAAATAGTATCACCTACATGGGCATCACTAAACCTACCTGTTCCAACTACTCTCCAATTCTCTCTCCTTCCACTTTCTTTTCAAGTTACATAAAAACTAAAAACATACATATATACAAGAACCAAAGCTACAATGTTTTACATATTGAAAATATAGACATACATGATATTTCTTAGTCCCTTTAAATAATCCAACAGCATTAGGACAACAACTTTTCATTTTACCATAAAGTACATCCAAAATCTCTAATAGATCACCTTGGTCATTAATATCGAAAAATTTCTCCTCTGTACAATTGAAATTCAAGGGAAATTAATTACAAATATTATAGTTCTGTGTAAAATGCACAACACGTTGGAATGCTATCTCCAACACTAAATTTTATGACTTCTAAAGTTATAAAGATTTCTTGGACTTTGTAAATAAAAACATAATATGAGGAGATGTGATTTTGTGCTCAATTTACTAATTCGTAATGCATGAGACTTAATCAAGCTAACTATTATACATTTATTATTAATAAAGTTTTAAAAAGTCCATTAGACTTTTTTCCCTTCTTCAACTATTACTAGACGATGTATTTCTAGTAATCTAAATTTCTTTTTTCTTAATCTCGTTATTTTAATTTCTCAAGCAATCAATGTTCTTAATGTACCGTTTCTGTTTCTTCATCAATCATATGTGGTCGTCTAGAGTCTTTATATATAAACAGAGTTTCTTTGGTCCACGCTATATGGGCTTTCAAGCTCTTGGTTTGCGCAATGATTTCCATGATGCTTAATTAACCAAAGAAAATATAGTACGCTTTCTACTATTTCTAGCATTATAAAACTTGTCATTTGGATGTATATCATTTTTCCATCTGTTAAATGAGCATCTTTTTCCTTGTTTAATGTTTGTAGCAAATAATATAATACTTAGGATTTCTGTGTACTACCTGAAATCATAAAAGAAATTGATGGAAAAAAGACATCAATGTCAAACCAAGTGATCATTGATCAAGTTTATTATAATCGAACATAGGGGCCTTTCACCATCCTATAGTGGTATCATTGGTTTATACATAAACCACCAGAAATCACTTTAACTCTTATGTAGCTCTGTAGCCAGCAAGGAAGAAGGAGAGAGAGGGGATTTGACAATTCAAAGCCAAACTGACAAGTGAAGAATAGCCGACAACAAAAAAGATTGCGAGCCTCTCCCTTCCGGCTTGTCTTGTAGTCGTAGTCTTTTAGCTTATGTAGTCGTCGCGGGCCGCTTTTTTGGGACTTATTCTCTTAATAGGCGTCAAAGCGAAATAGGAAAAGGGCTGAGCTGACTGATGAGTGCCTTTTTAGCCTTTAATATCAAATGAACTCATTCCTATTTATTACAATCGAAGACACATAGATATTCACAGTTGAAAAATATGAAAGCTATAGCATAAGTTCTATGCTTATGAAAAGGACTATCATAAGACAACAAAGTTTTAAGAAAAACGCTGTTAAATGCTATAAAAGCAATTATCCAATCAGAACAAACTTGAGGCAACCACGAGAAAGAAGTATAACTGATTAGTTTGTACAAGGATTTTCAAAACAGTTTTGTGGAGAAGGTTATAGGAGCTAGGAGCTAGTTCAGCCTATGTTTTTTTACTAATTTAGAAAAACATCTCCACTCAATCAACCCACATAAATCAAATTAGACCTAGCTAGTTCAGCCTATGTTATCAATGAATACCTAGGTTATTGTCAAGAATTGTCAACAACTTAGCTATTTCCCGCATTGGCATATGACCACTTACTAGAGCCATAAAGACCTATTCTCCACATTGTGGTCCCTTTTTTTATTTTTTTCCTTTTTTTTCGTTTCCATGGGATTCATACATTGTCCATCGCTAGATTAGAGACCGCAATAGTTAATTTAAAGTCAGCAGCCATATTAATACCAAGGAATGCTCAAAGTATTTCTTCCGTACAAAATTATTGACCACCTAGAAGATCCGGCAATAGCATACCATAAAAATAAAAATAAAATTAAAATAAAACACCAAATTTAATTATCAAACATTATACTAGTTTCCCAAGTGGTTTGAGTGAATTTGGAGATGATATCTTCATCACTCCAGTTCTCACTTCCCCTCTATCATTTTTTTTTTTTCATTTTGACATACATCATACACAATGTGAAACTACAAGGGCAAAAAGGTGGAGATATAATAGAGATGATGCATAGAGGCATAGAAATACTCTCCCAGTAACTAAATAAGGAAGAACCCTTGGTTTAATCAAGTTTAAGGAGTATATATTCCATCACACAAAGGGATATTTCTATATATTAATGAAGTATTTTATTAAGAAACCTGAGATTTCATCTTAAAATTAATTAGTGACAAGTGTAGTAACCCAAGATCTTATAAGTTGGTCTTAGAGTTTTTGATGTTTCATGTTCCACGCATCTTCAATCTTCCACGTGTGTCCCACATGTATTCAATTTTCCACGTGTGACCTATCTCAAAATTAGGTTCACATATGTTCAATCTTCCACGTGTGACCCCTCTCAAATCAAGTTACACGTGAGGGAGAATGTTAGAATATATACTTGTCCCATATCGAAACATCAGAAACTCTAAAATCAACTTATAAGATCCTGTGTTACTCCACTTGGCATCAAAAGGAAATTAAGATAATTCAAGGCCAAACCAAATCAAATCAAATTGAGTATTGTCCCACTAAGTGGGGTCAATTATATGGATTAAACGACATCATTCATTTATGTTGAGAGCTAACTCTTTTGTAAACTCTATACATGCAAAATCTCATATGAATGTCTCAGTCAAAGTCAACTTAAGTCTTTCTATACCTCTATTTCAATGTGCTATTTATAAACCTTCATATTATCTAATAGGTGCCTTTACATGTCGTCTCCTAACATACTTAATACAAAGCCAACTTCCACAAAAAAAAGGAAAAAGAAAAAAAGAAATCCAAAACCAACTCAATTTAGTATTTGAAATCAAAAGATGTAGAGATGTTTTTGTGGATCTGAAATTATTTAATATGCGATGAAGTACGGAAAAGATAATAAATCAATTTTTTTCTTAAGATTTGTATCCAATATATACCACAACAAAGGAAGAAAGCCTTAAGAGACCCTATTGAACTAACCTCAGACGCTCCCACTGAATGTAGGCTAATTTTGTTAACTCTCAATCGGTTAAAAAAATTCAAAATTACCTCAAGATGCCCATTTACTCCGTGTTAATATTGATTAATGATATATAAATAAAAGTGTTATGGTACAAGTCGGATGATAATTCTAGCTAGAAGATGATCTTCAAGAACTTGCAAAATAAGGTTTCTCGCGTTGTGCTCAAGGGACCCTTCCAATACTTAAATTAATGAGATCGAGATAAGATAATCCAAGTATATAAAGTAAGTATATAGAATAGCAGTTACTTTTTTTAAAATGTGTGCACTTATATTTATACTATTCTCAAAATTAAATAAAATGCTACATGTAGTGCTTCATAAGTAGTTACCAGGCTCATCCCTAGAGCTCAGATATCCCTAGGGGCCAGGCATCCCCACTGGTCGGACATCTCTTCACTATGTCAGCACATGAGCAAGTCTTTAGCCGATCAGGGGCCTTATAAATGATACTTTTAATAAATCAAATGTCTTTTATGTCTTGTCCGGTTCATTATTCAATATCATTTGTCCCCCTGGTTCCTCTGTATCGAGATATCAATTAGAAGAACTGAACTTACTAGCAGACTTTGAGTAATGAATTTATCATTTTGACCAAAAAAAAAAAAAACTATCGAGGTTAGAAATCTCACAGTTGAGGTTGGGAGCTACTCGCGCCGAGCTAAACTTTTCAGGTCGGCCTCCGAGCTGTATTTTCCTGGTCGACTACCAGTCCTGCACAAGGAAGAGAAGGAAAAAGCAGGGTGATGACCCAGATTTTCCTCTCCGGCGTGCGAATGATTAGTATGTCCGATCTGGCGAAGTAGCTGAGAGCATTTAATGAGCAGTTACCTCCTAAATGAAGAGGGTGGAGCTCTATTTATACTAAATTCGGGTCTGACAGCATTTAATGCAATGCAGCTTTATGTCCCATCAGTACTTTATGTCCCATCGGAACTGCTAACATTGAGGTCGGGGTTTTCCGGGGTCGGGTCAGCATTTCGGTTGGGCATTTAGCTATGTGCTGGCCTTGGCTCAGATTGGCCTGTCTCAGGTCGGCATGGGTAACTCACCCCAGCTCGGTTACCCCTCGTCAATCCCCCCCCCAAGTCGAGATCGAGGGGGTAAGATCTAGAGTTGGATTTTTCCCGAGCTGGAGGTGCCCGACCCCAACAGAGTAGGGATGGCCACGTCAGCAGTGCACGCCCTTTAGATGGCTGACACGTCACCTGGCGGTTCTGACAAGACGCGACATTTGGGCTTCCCGAGGTGATTTTCAGAAGCGCCTATAAATAGGGCCTTGACATCCGAGATTCATTTCACATTTTGCTTTCATCCTTCAAGAGCTTTAGGTCGGACACCAGAGTAGTCGGACGCATTTAGCTCGGAAAGAACCTTCTCGGGATTTTCAGCTTGGAGCCAGCTTGGTCGGTCGCACTCCGCAGTCAAGAGCAGTAGGTACGTCCCGACTCCCTTTAGTCATTCCTGTACATTTATATTCAGTCTGTAGACAGGATGGGGATGTCGGAGTTGGAAGATTCCCAGGCTATGGAAGTAAGGTCCTACGGTGGAGATGAGAGTCCGTCGAGCTTGGAATCTACCTCAAATAGGGACCATGGTAGAGAGAGCACCAGTTCATCTTCAGGGTTGGCTCGCAAATCTGGGCCCCGGGAGAGCGACGATGATTGCCAGGTTATGGGGTCAGATTGGCGCAAGAGGAGACCGAGACAGATCCTTTGGCCGACCTGGGAGACTTAGGAGATAGAGAGGATGACGAGCCATTGAACCAGTTGGAGGGGGTCGAGATACCACATGAGTACTTAGCCGGAGTTTCCGCATCGGAGCCGACTGCAGCGGTCCCGGTTAGGGCAGTCTGACCCCGGAGCTCAGATACAGCCAGTGGTTTGTCAGTTCGGGGGAAGAGGATAGAGCAGTTATTCGCTTGTAATAAGCGCGAATGTCATTCTACCATCGAGATGGCTAATGCTCGGCTGAGAGACTGGTCGGTGGACCGATACCACAAACTGAAGGTCCCAGGTCGGAATGAATCTGCCTGCTATCCTCCGCCCGATCACTTTACTATTTATGACCTCGCCTTCGACGTCATCCGGCTCCCACTTCCCAGCTTCATTTTTGGCATTTTGAATTACTTTGAGCTTAGCCTGGGTCAGATGTCACCAAACGGTTGGGTCATAATGGTGGCATTCTACGTGTTCTGCTTTGAGAGGAGGGTAGAGCCGACCTTGCGCCGGTTCAGGCATTTTTTTGTTTGCAAGCCCAACCCGAAGCAGCCAGGCTGGTTCCACTTCGCAGCTTGGGTCAACAACGCCATATTCACCAAGTGGCACTCCTCTAACAAGGGCTGGCACAACGACTATTATTGGGTCGGGTCAGCCGTGAACCCGGGGTGCAGGATGGATTGGAATCTTTCCTTAAAAAAGACTTTGAATGACGACCCCAAGCTTTCAAAAGAGGAACTTGCCGAGGTCAGGGTGCTGAGGCCCGAGCCGGGTATGTTGATTGACATCGATAGTGTCCTTAGGTGGGACAGGATCTGGAAATCCAAGTTATTTGGGAGAGAACCCGACCTGAGCGAGGAACACCCCCACTTACTTCCCGAGCTTGAAGAGAACGCTCATTCCGACTCGGAAGAGGGTCAGTTCGCAAGATCAATGCCCGACCTCCCCGTCTCCCTGTTTGTCGTTGCTCTTCTCGATTGGTACTTGGCCATTTTTCACCATTTTTTTCCTTTGTTTTTGCAGACATGGCAGATACGGTAAAGCTCACGTACATCTAGAGAAGGAAAAGGCCCGACGCCAGTGGCGAAGCCTCGGCTCGGTCCGGCTTGGGCTCCGTCCCTCAGGAGCAGAAGCAGCGGTCCGGGAGCCATGTGCAGGAAGTGGGTGCCGAGGTCTCGTCGGGGTCTCCTTTGCCCAAGAGAGCGAGCTCGGGTGTGGCGATCACTGAGCGCTCAGCATCCCGTCCCGACAACAGGAAGCGGTCCCGGCCCGAGTACTCCGGGAAGGCCAAGGCCACGGAAGTGAGTCCTCCCAACAGGGATTCTGTGGAGGCTGCAAAGGTTGCCCGTGATCCCAAGTTAGCGTCGGTCCCGGTGGAGTAGCTTTCTCTCGACCTGAGGACGGCCATAGTCACGGTAATGCATACCTGGACGTGCTGACCTGGTCTCTTTTGTTGATTATTTTGACTGACCACTTTGCTATCTTCCGCGCAGGCCGAGTCCTACATCCTTACAGCACCTGGCCTACTTGCCCGGACCCAGGCTCACTGTGTCGAGCTCAAGTAGCGATACACAGATTCCCGAGCCGAGATGGAGGCCATTAGGGTGGATGCGGCCCAGAGGCAAAAAGCGGACGCGACTGAGATCGCCCGGCTAAAGAATGAGTTCGAGGTTGAGAAGTCCCAGCGTGAGGCCGGTGCCAAGGACGTTGAGTGCTATAAGCGGGAGAAGCGTGAGGCCGAGGCAAAGCTTAAGGACCTCTTGGATTAGGTCGGCCCGCGAGGGGAGAAGGCAGTGGAAGCCTTTAAGTCCAGCCAAGAGGCTGTGGACTGGCTAACCACTGAGGGTGGGGTGATGGCCCAGTACGCCGAGTTGGAGTACTATTTCTGAGGCCAAGTTGCAGCTCGCGAGAGAGCGAAGACCTTTCTCCCTGCCACCAAGAACGATTATATCGAGATCTTGGAGGCCCCGCCCCAGGAATTCTGGGAGATTCCTGAGCTACCGGTCAACCTGATGTCCCATGCCAAGGAGGTACTGGAATTTGTCCAGAAGGGTATGGACCAGATCGGTGACGTAGCCGAGGCCACCACCTCCACCGCAGTCGCCCGGGTTGGGCTTTTGTAATTCTGCCCAAGTTGGGCTTGTGTAATCGTTTTTCAATTTAATGAAATGTCTATTTTATTTTTATTCACGTTTTGGTCGAGTTTGTACACGTGTACTTTTCTCTTCGCAAATTTTTCTTAAGTAAGTGGGGTCGGACCAATTTAATGGACCATTCAAACTTAAACGTAATGAACTGAGCTGGACGCGATTAATGAATTATCATCCTAATCCGAGCTGGTTAATTGGGCAACTGTATAATCGTCGCCGACCTGGACTCGTCAGTCCGATTTAAAATTGGTCAAACTAATGTAGACAAATGTTGAGCTCGAGTTCGGACCCCAAACTAACATACCGACTTGAAGCCGGATTATACTGAGTTGGAACTCAATCCGAACTGGCAAAACTTAAAACAAATTATTATCGATTATACCCGAGCTGGAACATTGTCCGAGCTGGTTTTCTTGACCATTAGCTCGTGATTAAGCGTGGCCACCGCGTTAATCCGAGTTGGTAGTAGCTTTGTAGCTGAGGCAATTTGGGCCCGGGTCGGGAATTGCGCTGGTTTTGTTGCTTGTTCCCAAGTCGGGCATTGCACTTGTTTGTGAAAATGCATTGTATTGAGTTTGTACAAGCAATGTCTTGGCCCGGGGCCTTTACAAGAGTCCTGGGCTTGGGGCCGTTACAAAATATTCCGGCTCAGGGCCGTTACAAAATATTTTGGCTCGGGGCCGCTCAGACAAAATATCGCTTCAGGTGTTCTGAGTGCCATGCGTTCTCCAACAGTTTTCCGTTCTTGTCGCGGAGGTAGAAGGTCCCGGGTCGGACTTCTTTCACGACTTCGTAGGGTCCCTCCCAAGTCGTGGAGAGCTTGTTACTGGAGTGCGGCAAAAAGATGGCCTTTCTGAGCACGAGGTCGCCAACCTTAATAGGCTTAGTCTTAACCTGTTTGGCAAAGGCCTTTTGCATGGCAGCTTTGTTGGCCAGCATTCAGCGAGGTCGAGCTCTTCACGGATCCGTGCTCTATTTATTTCTGGATCATTGTGGAGGGTTCTACTGGTCGGAGACCCGATCTCCACTGGCAGCACTGCTTGAGTGCCGAAGGTCAGTTCGAAGGGCGATTCTCCCGTTGCTGAGTTGGTGTTGGTTCGTTGAGCCCACAACACCTCGGGAAGAATTGATGCCCATTGGCCCTCCGCTTCCTCCAACTTGGTTTTCAGGCCCTGCAAAATGATTTGGTTAGTCCTTTCAACTTGACCATTACTTTGAGGGTGAGCAATAGATGAGAATCTGAGGTCAATCCCAATCTCGGCACATTTGCCTCAAAAGTATGCACTGTCGAATTGCTTGCCGTGGTCAGTGATGATGACCTTCGGCACCCCAAATCGGCAAATGATGTTTTTCCATACGAAATCCCAGGCTGCCTTTTCTGTTATTCTAGCAACACCTTCAGCCTCGGGCCATTTGGTGAAGTAGTTTACAGCTACGAAGGCGTGCTTCTTTTGGCCGACACCGGTCGGCAATAGGCCGATGATGTCTAGACCCCATTGATAGAATGGCCATGGGCTTATCATCACTGTGAGGTCTACCGCAGGCTTCCTCTGTACATTGGCGAACCTCTGGTAGGTGTCGCACTTTTTTATATACTCTTTGGCATCTTGCTCTAAGGTTGGCCAGAAATAGCCTTGCCTTAATGCCTTCTGAGCTAGAGCTTTGCCTCCCAAGTGGTTTTCACATACCCCTTCATGAATCTCCCAGAGTACATAGTTTCCCTCTTCGGGTCCAACACATTTCAAGAGAGGCCAAGTGTAGGCTCTCTTATAGAGTTGCCCGGCAATTATGACAAACCTTGAGGCCTGTTTCATGAGTTTCCGAGCTGCTTTTTCATCTTCTCGGGTCATACCCCCCTCCAAGTAGTCCACGATTAGTTTGGTCCAATCTGGGCTTAGATTGAGCTCGGCTACGGCTTGCACCTCCAACTGAATACTGGGTTCGGATACTTCTTCCACATGGACCAGGGCAGGTCGGTTCTCGCCCAAGGCCAACCTGGACAGGGCATCAGCCTTCACATTCTCTTCCCTAGGAATCTGCTGTATCGTGAACCTTTTGAGCGCTGAGGTCAAATCTTTGACTCTGTTGAGGTAGGCCAGCATAGTATTGTCTTTGGCTTCGAACTCTCCCGATATCTGACTAGAAACCAATTGAGAGTCGATGCTCAGGTCGACTGTCTGTACCCCGAGCTGAGCTGTAATTTTCAGTCCTGCAATCACCGCTTCGTATTCTGCTTCGTTGTTGGACGCCGGAAAGGTGAACTTGAGGGAGTATTGGTGCTCATGCCGGGTTAGGTCGAGGATGACCACCCCAGCTCCGCTTCCGGATTTCCCTGAGGCCCCATCTACATGGACCTTCCACTCGTCCTCCGGGTCATGCTCTGCTCATCCAGTGCATTCTACAACAAAGTCCGCGATGGCTTGGGCTTTGATGGCTGTCCTGGGCTGGTAGGTGATGTCGAATTGACTCAGCTTAACTGCCCATTTCAGTAGCCTGCCCGACACCTCTGGCTTGTGCATGATGAACTTGAGCGGGGCATCCGTCATGACCTTAACTGGATGAGCATCAAAGTATGGCTTCAACTTTCTTGCCGCTATGATGAGCGCGAGGGCGAGTTTTTCCATGGAAGAGTATCTCACCTCGGCCCCTTGCATGGTTTTGCTAACATAATAGACCGGCTTCTGCTCCTTTCCTTCTTCTCAGACTAGTGTCACCGCCACTGCTGTCCCTGAGCATGCTAAATATAGTACCAGCTCCTCCCCCACCTCAGGTCGGGATAATAGGGGTGGCGAAGTTAGATACCTTTTCAGCTCTTGGAAGGCGTTCTGGCATTCTGCAGTCCATTCAAAGTTCTTAGGATTCCTTAATATTTTGAACAAAGGAGCACACTTGTCAGCCGACCTGGACATGAATCTACTTAGCGCTGCGACCTTGCCTGCTAACACCTGGACGTCCTTCACGCAGGTCGGCGGCGCCAGGTCAAGTATCGCATGTACCTTCTCCGGGTTGGCTTCTATTCCGCGGGCTGTGACCATGAAGCCCAGAAATTTTCCTGCCTTGACGCCGAATGCGCACTTTTTCGGGTTCAGTTTTATCCCAAAGTGCTCCATTACGGCGAAGGCTTCAGCCAGGTCGGCTACATGGTCTTCCGCCCTTCTACTCTTAACCAACATGTCATCTACATAGATTTCCATATTCCGGTCAATCTGATTTTTGAAGACCTTGTTCACCATCCGAGTGTAGGTAGCTCTAGCATTCTTGAGGCCAAAAGGCATGACCTCATAGTAGTAGAGTCCTTTATCGGTGGTGAAGACGATCTTCTCTTTGTCTCCGGGAGCCATCTTGATTTGATTATAGCCTTTGAAGGCATCCATGAAAGAGAGTAGCTCGAATCCAGAGGTGGCGTCCACCATCTGATCGATCCGTGGTAGGGGAAAGCAGTCCTTAGGGCAGGCTTTGTTGAGGTCGGTGAAGTCTATACACAGTCTCCATCCACCCGAGGACTTAGTCACCAGCACCATATTGGACAACCAGGTTGGGTACTGTATTTCCTTTATGTGGCCGGCGTCCACTAATTTGTCCACCTCCTCATCTATGATTTGTTGCTTATCATAATGGAAGTGCCTACTCTTTTGCTTTACCGGATAGTGATTTGGGTCGGCATTCAGGTGATGCTCAATCACATCCGGTTCAATACCTGTCATGTCGGAGGCAGACCAGGCAAATATGTGTTCATTCTTTAAAAGAAATTGGCTTATACCTTTCTTGAGGTTGGCAGAGAGTTCACTCCCAATCTTTGCTCTCTTGGTCTCATCAGAGAGCTCCACCTTCTGAAGGTCTTCAGCTGGGCTAACTCTCTTAGCATCTCTCTTTTCCTCGGGCAGATCTGGTCCCCAACCGTACTGATATTTGGGTCGGAGTGAGTTTTCATAACATTCCTGAGCTGAGAGTTGGGCTCCACGAATGGTGGCCGTGCCGGCCGGGGTCGGGAATTTCAGGACCTGGTGGTAAGTTGAGGGGACGACCCTGAAGTGGTTGAGTGCCACCCGACCTAAGATCCCATTGTAAGTGGAGTTACAATCCATCACAATGAATTTGGCTTGCATCGACACCCACTTATCCCCATCTTTCAGCTTCAGTGGAAGGTTGATGACACCTTCGGCTCGGTAGGATTGCCCGGTGAAACCAGCTAAAGTACCCCTCAATGGCCTGAGTCGGCTCCTGTCCAACCCCATTTGTTCAAAAGCGCTGAGGAATAAGACTTATGCCGAGCTTCCGGTGTCCACCATCAACCTCTTGACGGTGAAGTTGGCTATTTCAGCGCTGATCACCAGTGGGTCGTCATGGGGCAATATCACCCCCTCCAAGTCTTCCGAGGAGAAGGTGAACTCCTGCATTTCCGGGGCCGGTCCCTGCACTGGTCCATACTCTCTCCCAGCCCGAACATAACCCTTCTTGCCTGCCGAGGTCTCCCCTCCTGAGGCCAATCCTCCTGCAATGGTCTCAATCACAGCCAAACGTCCGCCCCCAGACTGGCGCCTGGGTGGACTCCTCTCTCTATCTCTTTGATCGGGATTCCGGGTCGGCTGCGGATCTACATACCTCCGGAGGTGGCCTCAAGCTATTAGTGCCTCAATCTCTTGTTTCAAGTCTTTGCACTCTTCGGTGGTATGGCCGTAGTCCATATGGTAGCGGCAATACTTGGTTCTATTGCGCTTATCGGGTCGGCCTTTCATCCTCGGAGCTGGAGGCAGGTGGTTCTGGTGTTGGATCTCCATCAGGATCTGCTCCCTCGTGGTGTTAAGGGGAGTGAACACAGTGAACCGTGGGTTCTGTTTTGGCTATTGAGGCTGCTTGCCTCGGTCGTTTTGGACTTTACCCCCGGGTTGGGCTCAAGAGGTCTCTCCCTTCTTACTGGCTTCCTTCTCCTTGTCATCATCCCTCTTCGCCTGATTGATTTCTTCCGAGTGTATGTACCATTCCGCTTATACCATCAGCTCGGATACAGTGTCCACGGGGTCAATTGCCAGGGAGGATGTAAGGGGGCCCGACCTTAGCCCACTCTGGTAAGCCATCAACGCCATGGAGTCCTCCAGATTGGGAATTCGAAGGGACTCTTCATTGAATCTGGCCGTATAAGCCCTAAAACTTTCCCCTCTATGTTGCCTCACCAGCAGCAATGTAGAAGTATGGCGGGTGGCGCGCCAGCTCCCAGCGAAACGGGACAGGAAAGCCTCAGCCAGCTGGTGGAAACTTGCAATTGAACCGGGATGAACTTTTTGGAACCAATCCAAGGCATTGCCAACTAGGGTGGTCGGGAATGTCTTCGCCTTCATGAGATCTGGCATGTCATGCAGAGTCATGTGGTGATCAAAATTGAGTAGGTGGCTGACTGGGTCTCCATCTCCATTGTAGACAGCCAGGTTGGGTATACGGTTGCCGGTGGGCAGTGGCGTGGCCAGTACCTCGGGGGAGAGCGGGCTTACGCCGAGCTGGTTGATGACCTTGGCTATGGCAGCTGCGGTCTTGGCCTGCTCGGGGTTGGCTTGAGCCGCCCTTTTACCTCTAGCCGCGTCGGGTCTCGCCATCGGCTCTAGGAAGTCTTCTTCGTCCTGCGTCCGTTTTCGCCTTGAGTCTGGGATATGGAATTGTGGATGCGAGGGCCGCGGCATAGCTTCTTGCGGAGCCAGGGGGCCCCCGGCTAGCCGGGCGACCTGCTCCTTAAGTTCCTCGAACATCCTCAGGATCATCCTTATC
The DNA here is from genome assembly GCA_037974665.1 of Ehretia macrophylla. Classification (NCBI taxonomy): domain Eukaryota; kingdom Viridiplantae; phylum Streptophyta; class Magnoliopsida; order Boraginales; family Ehretiaceae; genus Ehretia; species Ehretia macrophylla. The sequence continues at coordinate 69,788,238 of CM075764.1, forward strand.
TCTGGTGATAGGCTGAAGTTGAGGTCTTCTTCCGTTGTGGGGTTGGTTTGAGTGGCTAAGTGTATACGTTGGCTCGTTCCAACGTCGGCTTGGGTTGGGTTTTGGCCCGGCACCTGCGTGGTTTCGAGGTCCCCTTCCGGGTTGGGCGAATCCTCTACCGGTGTGCTGTGGCTTCTAGTTTGCACCATAATGGTTTCTCAATGAGTGGTGAAGAGAGTGATAAAAGAACTCGTCGTTCTCACAGACGGCGCCAAACTGTCGAGGTTGGAAATCTCACAGTTGAGGTTGGGAGCTACTTGCGCCGAGCTAAACTTTTCAGATCGGCCTTCGAGCTGTATTTTTCTGGTCGGATACCAGTCCTGCACAAGGAAGAGAAGGAAAAGGCGGGGTGATGACCCGGATTTTTCCCTCGGGCGTGCGAATGATTAGTATGTCCGAGCTGACGAAGTAGCTGAGAGCATTTAATGAGCAGTTACCTCCTAAGTGAAAAGGGTGAAGCTCTATTTATACTAAATTCGGGTCTGACAGCATTTAATGCAATGCAGCTTTATATCCCATCAGTACTTTATGTCCCATCGGAACAACTAACATTGAGGTCGGGATTTTTCGGGGTCGGGTCAGCATTTCGGTTGGGCATTTAGCTATGTGCTGGCCTCGGCTCAGATTGGCCCGTCTCAGGTCGGCATGGATAACTCACCCCAACTCGGTTACCCCTCGTCAAAAACTTTACTAGCAGACAGCATCATGATGGCAGGTTTTACGTCAGCTGTCTCGCTTTAAATAATTGACAACATAAAGTATGTAAAATAATAAGAAAACAAAAGTAAGTTCTGAGTAAGTTTTGAAATAAAAAAAAAAAAACTACAAAGACTGCTTTTTTCCCAAAACAAGACGGCACACTGACTCTTTAATATTGTTTTTATCTAACAAGCATCATTTCATGTACTTTATATAATCCAATCTTTAATGAAGATGTTGGTGATGAAAGCCGGGCTGTGAACTTTTCAATTTTCTATGATAAAGATGAAAAGTCAATAATTGCACAGAAAATACTTATGGTGGATCTATCAATGTCCAAAAAGAAGAAAAAAAAGAAATATTAGGGAAAGACTAGTGAAAAAGAAAAAAAGTGGAATGAAGCTGAAACACATTTGTGCCACATGTAATTTTAACTTGAGAATTCACATTTTCTGCTCTTACTTCTAATAGAAAGTGTTAAATCATTAATAGAAAGGTTTTATTCCTCACATTTTTTAAAATTTGGGGTTTGCATCTATTTTTATTGAAAGTGAAAGGGGTCTTTAATCAAAAGTTACTAATATTGATTTTCGTTTTCTCTTTTTTTGTATTATTGTTTTATGATTTATTATTTTACCTTTATTTTTAATCAAAAAATTAATTGAAGTAGTTTGATACTCGTATTTCAAAAAAAAGTAGAATATGAGTCTCATTTACTTAAAGTGTAAAAGATGTGAGACAAAATTACCCTTTTATCAAATATTCCAACAAACTTAAAAGTAATTTGACCAAAATATAAAATGACAGGATACTTGATGTAGCTTTAAAAAAGAACAAAATCTTATAATATTTAGTGCTTTTTGTTTGTCTGACTCTAGACTAGGCCCATGTGTCTTTATTTTGCAGTTTGTACTTTAGCCTAAGTGGCGTCACCATTTCTATTTCTATGGGATTTAGTGTTTGGGCTTACTAGATTGTGGTATTTCCTATTGTGTTAATGAAGTCTTTTGTCCACGTTTCGAAGTAAGATCCTTACCTTGATTTTTTTCTAAACTAGGGAAGGCTGTTTTAATAGTTTATTATTATTATTATTAATTTATTTATAGTTAAACAAGTCTTTCACCTCGTTAACACAGAAAAAGTATCAATTAATTTTTCTCTTTGTTGTGATAAAAGCCTCAAGGTTCGCGTTGTACCGGAACCCTTTATACAAAATAAAAAAGAAAAATAAAGTGGTGTATAACTACAAAAATTTTGGGAAAATGCTACCACTGTCGGAAATCTAAAACTTTATAATATTGATGGAGAAAGTTTTAAAAAAGTCATTTAATTTATGTTAGTTTCATTGCAGTTACACATGTAACCCTTAACAAATATCATTTCGAAATGGTAGTCATTATTTAAAAAAGTTCCTTAATTATCAATAAGCAAAACATTTTATAGATGATTGAGCTATAATTTCCTTTAGCTGATACTTGCCATATGTCATCTATGAATCTTGTTGGTCTAGTAAGTATTTTTTTGAGTCTGTAAAGCTTTCGAAGTTTTTGTTTGCATTTACATTTCTCATTTCTGTTCCTTCACGTTTTTCTTTTTTTCTTTTTTGTGTGTTGTGTGTTAATTAATTCAGTAGTTTGTTGAATCCAAAAAACGTGGTACTAAGTACAAGTGGGGATCGCATCAAGAGCCAATTACATGAGCATAAGAAAAAGAATTAAAAAATGTAAAATCACCAAAAGAGCAAGAAAAAAAAAAAAAAAAATACAAACCAACCAAAGTGGTTGTAAACAGAAAATAACATCAATCTGTCATGAATCAAAACAGAAGAAAGACAGTTACAGTGTATACATTTTTGCGGCTTCCATGAATATTGTGCTTGCAATATAACTAAGTCCAGGTTGAGTCCAGAGATCAAGTGGAACGTCGTTAATCAGATTCAGCCACATCGGAACTCTTTCACCATTAAGATTAACAAGCTGCATACCAGGTTCCTTCATGTTGTTTTTGCACATCACTTACAGAAATTTAAAGATAAGAGTGATCGATTGAACACATGTTCAATTATGAGGCTAAAAAGGAGTTAAATTGACAAAAACCTACAGTTGAAAATGTTTTTGCTGTTGGGCTTCACTGCACCTATTGTCATAAGCCATACGAAGTACACCAGGGTGGCACCAGGCAACTTCATTACCTTAGACAATTCCTTTTCTACATGGAATGTCACAATGTGGTGGTTTGACGTCCACCAGTGCAACCTCCCGTTACTAAAGATAACTCTAGCTGGATAAATGTGAGAGCTAAACTCACATACCTCCTTGGACGTTTTCCACTTCCGTGTTTCGGACGAGTAAATGGCAAACGAGTGACTATTAGGATTACTTCTTAAGCATCGAAGATTTACCAACTTAAACCTGGAAACTGCCCCGGATGAAGAACAGAATGGATAGAAAGCTAATCGAAAGGCTAGAGTAACATCACTTCCTTTGGGTCAGAGTTGTATCCATTCTTGGTAGCCACATTGCAGATGTACAGAGCAAAACGCTTTTGACTGCTCCCCAATTCTAGGCCCTTATTCAATGTAAAATTATGACAACCATCCTTATCTTTAAAGTAAACACAACTTCGACAACAAAAAATATATACCATTAGATGCAGATACAAGAACCACTTTTTCTGGAAGGAAATCCAAAGCCGTATTTTCCACCTTTAATCCTGTTTGAGTGAGATAGACATATATTTTCAACAGTAAATATCTGATATTCGATCAAGAAAATTCTTTCTTTACATGATCTATAAATCTTACATCATTTATTGAAATATATTGTTTGCTTATGTAAGCTCTTCAAGCCTTTTTATTTTTATTTTTATGATATATGCCAATAAATTGCAATCCAACAAATATATATCAATATTTCACCACATTATTTTAGAATATTTTCATTGATACAAAGATCTTTGTAATCAAATACATTTATCGAGATTTTCATTCATATGCTTCATACGTATATAGTCCTTTCAGAACTTTAATATAAATATTATTATTACGTGAATATATGCTTCATGCATATAGAGTCCTTCTAGGACTTCAATATAAAGATCATGTGATTTATATAGGTAAAATATTACTATCCTCATAAGATGCATATAAAATTCTTTTTCAAAATTACTAGGCTAATAGCAATGTAATTTTTTCGAAAAACATAGACCAAGGTGTAATCACACAACGTACTAACCCATTTCTTGTTTGCCTTTAAACAGTTTAAGAGGAAGCCAACTATTATGATTAATTCCTTGTAATTTTATTTCTCATAATGAAGTGGTATTGTATTTTCATAATACATAATACAATGCTCCCCCTTAATCCCATCAACAATTATACATATTTCAATATGCACTTATATATTGTCTGGATTGCGTCTACTTTATTATTTTGCTCAATAATTTATTTGTTGATATTCCTGAGTAGATTTCAATGAGTAGATTTCAATTCAAGATCATCGGTTTCTTTCATAAAATCAATAGCTACTTCATTTTTCAAAATTTGATCATGATCAATTTCTCTGTTCGGTTCCATTCTCTTGTAGGAGTAATTTAACTGAGTGAGATCTCTTTATTCTCAATACTTTCAATATTCACATCATATTTAGGTACCTAATAATCTTTTGGAGTAATATTTTTCAGTTTGATTTTCAACTCCTTATCCTGACATCTTTAAGATATCAACAATTCAAAAATACCAACTCGCATATTTTGCTTTTTTTTATCTTTGGAACTGATATGTCTACCACGCTTCATGCGTGTAGTAGACTATATTTATTTATGTGTTTCTCAATTGAAACATCAATTCTAATAGGAGCATTTAAAGTTGGTATATGTGACTTAGTCATTATCCTTGCAAATCCGAGAATGAATTTGATAATCGATTTGCAACCTTTTGCAAATGAATAATTAATTTATACGAGGATCAATATGATAGAGCTTTCCGTAAATTTCTTATTTTTGTCCAGTTTTCGTTTGTCTTTCCCTAATACTGAGAATATCATTTCATTATTTAGCAAAATATGCTATCAAAATATATCCCGTCAATGGTCCAAATATATATATAATATTTGATAGTATTTCAAATAATAAATTCCCAACTTTTTTATAGACCCATCTTTATGCGCTTGAGCGGGAATAATTAAAAATTGCGCAAAACATTCTTAGATGGTCTTTGAATAATGGGGAGTATATAAAACTCAAATAGTTGGTTTTGTTTGAAGAAATATTACAACATATAATATAGCATGTCCCCAAGCAAGATTAGGCAATTTAGTTCTCAATAATATTGGTTTAGCAATTAGCTGCAAGTATTTAATGAAGAATTGCGCTACATAATTTTGTGTATATGTGTGAGTCACATAATGCGCTCAACACTAACCCCAATTGATATACAATAATCATTAAATAATTGGGATATAAATACTCCTTCATTAGCAAGATGAATTGATTGTATGATCCGGAAATATTGCCCGTAATCAGATTATTTATGTAAAAACTTTTGCAAATGCCACATATTAGGTGGACAGTAAACATACATGCGACCATCGTGTTGATGCATCTATTAATGCCACAAAATATCAAAATGATCCACATGATAGAATAATAAGCCCACATATATCACCTTGAATCATTTCAAAAAATGTAAGATTTTCAATATCAATTTTAGTAGGGAATGACCTTTTAATCAATTTTCGTTGGGCACAACCAATACATAAAAAAATATTTGACAATAGAATCCTTTGATTCTTTAATGAGTGCCCATTTGAATTTTCAATAATCTTCTCATCATCAGTGCACTTGGATGTCTAATGTGATCATGCCAAATAATAAAACTCTTCATGCGAAAGTATAAAACTCTATGGATAAAATATCTTATGGTTCATTAATGGATGTTCATAGGAAATTTTTTTTCTCAATAATTCTTCTTTCATTGTCGCTACACCCATATTATATAAGTGATCATTTTAATACATAAAAATGCTTGAATCATTATATCTTTATTCAATTGCTCATATAGTTATATGACTCAGAAGATAGAGTAGAATATTTTTCATTACATGCTCTTTGCAAAACTGATATTTCAAATCTTTATATATTGCTTCAGTATGATATTTATTTCAAAATTTATATTAAGAACTTAATTGCATTACAGATTTCAAATTTATATCACAAGGTAACATAATAATAGCTCTTTTAGAGCATTCAGTAAGATTGATAATAGCAGAATATGCCATAAATAAATATGACAAAAAGAAATTAATATATAGATAGGGATCATCGTACAATATAGATTATTGATATGATCTGTCTTAACTCTTATTGTGAACTCTTAACTCTCATGCATTAAGATTCCATGACAAATAGTTAATGCTCAAAATCTGGAGAGCAATGAACTAAAACTTTTGTGACTTGATGAAACTAATGTAAAAAATATGGTAATTTACCCAAATAGTCCTATGTCTTTGCCACTTTTGACATTTAAGTCCCATATCTTTCGTTTTGGACAAAATGGTCATTCATCTTTCGTTTTTGTGACATCCGTTAGTCCTGTGTGCAAAATCTATTAAATAGTTAGCACGTGTCATCCATGTGCCCGCATAAGGAACAAATTTTAAAGGGTAAAATTGTCCATTTGCTTATTCTTTTGGCCTTTTTAAGTTGTGGTCTTCTTCACCATATGTTTCACCATTTCTTTTTGCCTTCATTATCTTTTCACCATCTATGATTCCTCCATTTTTGCCTCCATTATTTTTTCTCCAAAACTACTCTCTTTCTACTATATTATCTTCCAAACCAATGTTTTCAAGACATGGCGACAGTTTGCTATTGCGGTAAGACGACCTTCATAAGAACATCATGGACTGACATAAATCCGGGTAGAAGATTTTTTGGGTGTGCAAATTATGGGCTAGATGGAGAATGTGGTTACTTTGAGTGTGTTGATCCACTAATGTGTGATCGTAGCAGGAACATAATACTAGGTTTGTTGAGATCTTTGAACAAGAAAGATGACGAAATACGTAAAAAAGAGTTCCAAATACTCGAACAACGGAAGAGGATGAAGTCGATGATACTGGTATTGCTTGGTCTATGTGTTTTGCTGATAGTGGTTGTGATGTTTAAGTAGAAAATTGGTTCCGGGTTGTTAATTTAAAGTTTTTTTTAAAAGTATCTATAGCTTCTTATGCTGCATTTTGTTGTTGTAGTAGCATATGAAATGAAGCTGGCTTATAGATCGGATTGGTTAGCTTTTCCAATGAAGCTGTATTTTCTAGTTTTAAAATGCTAATGCAAATGTAATTTTAGTGTAAACTATGGTTTTATGATATATGCGTTTTAGCTTTTGTGATTTTAGTGTAAACTATGGTTTTATGATTTTAGTGCAAATGAGTTTTCTTTACATAGTGCTTTTGTTTTTTTTGCATATAAGCTAAGTGATTAGTTATATAGTAACTAAAATCTAAATCACATAACAACTACTCTCATGGAATGGAATAGCTTTTGTTAGCAGTTGGTAGTTTTTGGATGGCTTATAGTTTTTATGGTGTAAGAATTTTTGTTGTTAAGAATTGAATTATCTTGTTTCATTTGTTATAAGATTGTATTGAACTTTTATTTCTAACCTTGAAAAAGAACAAAGATGCAAATAAGGCCAACATCAAAGCTCAAAAACATCCCTATCAAATATCAAATATCTAAAGCTCAAAAACATAACTAAATAAGTATCTGAATGTGAGATGTACATTTGTTTCCTAGAGGCATTTGAGGCCAACATCCAAAGCTCAAAAACATTGCAAGTGATTGGCCAACATCAAAAGCTCAAAAACATTGCAAGTGATTGCCCAACATCAAAAGCTCAAAAACATATCAAATTTTGTCCAATCTCAAAAACATAAACAAGTTCCCAATCTCATTCATATTCAATTCTTATAAGTTAAATGGCAGTCTTGCTACAAGAAAATGATTGGCCTTTCTCCTTTTTACTTGAAGCAGCAGCCATAAGGGACTTAGCACTCACACATCCTTGACCCTTCCATGTTTGGGGAGTAGTTTTCAATGTGGTAGAACCAATCATCACTGGTTTATTTGCATTGCCAGATGGCAACGAAGATGGGGGCCTCATGTTGATCCCTGCTCCAGCAGGTATGAAATGGGGTCTTTTAGCTTGACTCGAAGCACCCACAACCTGCATCATTTCCACAAGACTAATAGTATGCATATATATAAAAAAAGGTTTAATTGACATGTTAATCCACAAGCTTATATACAAACCGTATATTTTGTATTTGCATTTCTCATCACTTGTGCTGCCTTTGTAGGGCATTTTCTGATGTCATGATCATATTTCTTTTGTCTGACAGATTGTTCCACCAAATTTGAAGATGTGATATCAGTGCTATCATTTGCATTAACTTGCATAGTGGTTTCACTTGCACCCACATCCACATAGCTCCCAAATGTATCCATATGGACATTTGCATTAACTTCCATAGTGCTTTCAGTTTCCATCTCCATGTGTCCATCTCCAGTCTCTACATTTTGCCGAGAGCTTGTGCAACTCCTTTTGTTATGTCCAAACTGATTGCACACAGAACATTTCCCTTTCAGACCCTTTCTTCTTAATTTCCCTTTTGTAGAATCTTCGCGGTACTTTTTCTTTTGGACAATCTCATCAGGTTCTTTTCTCCTGCATTTTTTTGGTCTACCTGGAAGCTTGACTACTTTGGGTGCATAAACAGGTGGATTACTAGTTTGAGGCCACAGGTCTGGTCCATTAATTGGGCAAATCACATGTTCATATGCTCTTAAATATGATTCTTTACTGTAACAATCATGTATGTAGTCCTCGACATCCTTAGCCAAATATGCTATTGCAGATATTGCATGTACACAAGGGATACCTGATAGTTCTCAGCTTCTACATGTGCAGCTCTTATCATCCAAGTCAACTATATATTGTTCCGAACTGAAACACCTCACTTGAAACTTCTTATCACCACAAAATATTGCATTCCAAGGCGCACTTTCTTTTTTCCTCTTGCTAACAATTTTACATATCTTTGGACAAAAACGACCACTATATTTCAAGCTCCAATCCCTTTTAGACTGCATTCTTATACTCAAATATATCCTAATTTTTTCTGACATCACCAATATAGCCTTATCCCTTGCCATTAAAATTGCAGAGTTGAAACTCTCGCACAAGTTGTTTAATAGAATTTCACATTTCGAGGTTGTTCGAAAATGTGACCTACTCCAAAATTTTGCAGGCTCATTCTCTAACCACTTGTATGCCCTTTCATCAATTGTTTTTAGTTGATCCATGGTTGCATCAAATTTTTGCACAAGTGTAGCAGTGGTAGCCTTTCACATGATGTCCTTCAAAATGAGTCTACCATGGCTCTTCTTGAAATTAACATACAAGTGTCTGACACAGTGTCTGTGTTCCACATGTGGGAGCATTTTATTTATAGCAGGGCAAAGACCCTAAATGAAAGAATAGTTTAATGTTAGTAATTAACAAAGCACATACATAATAATAGTAGTAACACATTTTGTTATGAAGGAGTAATACCTTTTGCTTATCTGTAATGATTACCCATTTCTCTTGATCATAAATCTCCAAATCTTGCACTAACAAATGAAGAAACCAGCTCCATGACATCTTATTCTCGGTTACAACAACACAATATGCAATCGGAAAGATGCAATTGTTAGCATCTAACCCAACAACAGACAATAGAATTCCAGATTGTGGCCCTTTCAAGTGACAACCATCTAAACCTATGACAGGTCTACAACCTGCTATGAATCCTCTTCTACAAGCATCAAGGCAAATATTAGCTTGAAAAATCTTTGCTCTCCTGTTTGATCATCCTCCTCAGTTTCCATATGAACTGTTGAACCAGGATTTGTCCTCTTAATCTCTTCACAGTAGTCCCAAAGCTTCTTGTATTGTTCTTCATATTGGCCTTCTATCATTTCTCTAGCTAAGGTAAATACTTTGTATACCTATCTTTGCGAAATGTTGACTTGGAATTCATTGTGCACCTTTGTTTGGAAATCAGAAACATTAGGATGCATATTTAACCTTATATCATTGAGATACCACTTGCACAATTGTTTAGAAGACAATTTTTTATGATTCAATGCCCTGGTACATGAGTGCTTCCTGCAGAAATTCCTGATTTGGAATGAATCACTGTGTTTTATGTGAGGTACATATAAAAACCATGTACATCCCTTCCCGTTTCCATGACATACTGCTTTGATTCTTTCTTTGTCATTTTTTTTCAGCTTAACATCCCTACACTTTCTTGCTCCATGACATTTAATGGCCTCCTTCAACTCTTCAGCACTAGAAACTATCATGCCTAATTTGAATTTTGGGTTTTGCATATCAGTTTCAGGCCTAAATCTTACCTCCTTGTATCCTGTCTGTCTCTTATTGTCCTCATCAGAACTACTATCCAAACTGTCCAATTCTTCACTAGAATAGTTGTCACTTGAACTTTCACAACCAGATTTGTAGACCCTATCATAGTCAATAAATAAAACATCACATTCTTTCAATATCATTTTTCCCTCATTCTTATCCTTCTTATTTCTCACTTGTGCTTCTTCAACATCTTTGTCAACGTTATCCTCAAATAGCTTGTCATTACCATCATCATTGTTATCCCTTTCGCTTAAGTTGTAGTCACTATCATAAAACTTGGAATCTTCACTGCCATCTGACTGATACTCAATCTGAACCTCATCAATAACATTTTTTTTTTCCTTTGTCATCTACCATTTTTTTGGTCTTACATTCATCACCATCATCCTTATCAGTAGACTTTACTCTTTTAGGTAATCTCTTTATCCTACTCTTCGTACGCGAATTTGGATTATCAGGGCATCCTAGTGGTACATAACAAAGATATGGCTATTGATTTTCATTTACAATCTGGCTGTTTTCTATAGATTTAGGCTGAGTATTGGATGAATCAACTTGACCCATAGCCCCAATAATGAAAACTTCAACAATTTCACCTTTTTTCTTCACTCTATACATGTCTAACACATCAGCATTATACTTTATAAAAACCAAGCCATCTTATAAATCCTTGTCAGGTATTTTATAGTAAAACCCTGCATAACCCAAATACCCCAACTTCTTTGCCATATCATCTAACACACACAAAGACATCTGATCATAGTGACAGTTATCTATGAATTTAATGTTGCCCCCAATATACATCAGTTTCGGCACTTCTCTAAATTCTCCACTATAATTCAACTTCAGACTAAACGATTCTGAGCATAAATGCAGAAAAAAAAATTAGGATAAAAGTCGTCGAAAACATATATAAGACAAATTAATTGTAATCTTCGGATAAATGTTGAATAAGAAGTCTTAATAAATGTCGAAAACATATGTAAGACAATGAGAAAATTTCTTTTTGACTTTTGTTTTGGTTGTATGAATTTTTTTTTGGTGAGACAGTAAGAGTCGTCGAAAACATTAGGATGACAGTGAGAATTGAAAGAGAATGCCCCAGGTTGATTTGTTCGTAGAGTACCTTAAGATTCAAAGCAACTACTAGGTGATAAACATGGATCAATGGGTTCATTTTCCTCATTTTGCAATGAGATAAGCTTTCCAGACCTTAAGGATTATGATACTTGCCAAGTTGTATATATAACATTAACAAACATCGGCGAACACTTACCGTATTTTTGGATGCGAGAAACAAGTGCCATATTTGTAGCGAACTAAGCATTTACCAACAGCACTAGCACGAACTGATGCAAAATCTTATTTTGAGGGTATTTGATTTGGATTACAATGCAATGAAGTTTGGGAAATGTTTGAAGACTAAGAACCCTAGTTTTTCTATCCCCAATTCACGATTTATGAAATGCTTTGAGGCTTATAGTTTATTGATTGACAATTTTACCCTTTAAAATTTGTTCTTTATGCGGGCACATGGATGGCACGTGCTAACTAACGTTTTTTTAAACATATTTTGCACACAGGACTAACGGATGTCACAAAAACAAAAGATGAAGGATCATTTTGTCCAAAATAAAAGATATGAGACTTAAATGTCAAAAGTGACAAAGATATAGGACTATTTGAGTAAACTAATGTAAGAAATATAGATGTTAAATTTAGTAAGCTATGAGTTTACAAATAATATATTTATTTATACATGAAAGTTTTAATCATGTCACGCAGTAGCGGGTTTATTGTACTGCTTATATGGTAAGATGGGTCAAATGAATTGGCTTAGCATGACCTGTGTTTTATTACTTTACTATACATCTATTTTTCTGTGTCTTTTTTTGTTACGGGTTGGTCAACCTTACTATACAGCTCCATTATCCACCATAAAGCACTTCTCCCAAATGAAATGACACGTTACCAACTGTATAATTCCAAACTTCATCCAAAATTGGGCCATTAAACTAGCTAGCTACTAAATGCGAAATGCCAGATTATTAGTAGGATGCGAAAGTCTCTTAAATGTAAATTGTAATTTTGTCTTTGTCCCGGTGCTTATAAGGATCACAGATCTATTGATATATCTTTGTTAATGCATACATATGCGAAGAGATCTTCCTATAATTTTATGTATTTGTTGTTCATAATATATTATTAATTCCAACTTATCATCTTCACTGATTGTAGCTTATATCAATTTTATTTATTTTCTTTATGTCATCCTTCAGTTGTGATGTATTAAAAGAAAATAATGCAAATAAAGTTAACCACATAATGAGGTTTGAAAACTCTTTGATTCAATCTTCACGGGACCTATGTTTTCAAAGACTACTTTAGGCCAAAATAATGATCACTCCCTTCCTTTTATTTTAAAAAGAAAAATAAACTTTGTCTTGTGAATAAAGTGAGAGACACGTTTAAAAAAAAAGAGATGACAGATTAACCTTTTTGTTAAAGTAAAGCACTTGATCACTTTCAATCCCTTATGGATAGGATGCCGAAGAAAAATGACTTTTTACAATCTTGCTGAAATGCGTTATTTTCTTAATCATTTTTCTAAAAATTTTTGCATAAAAATGAATCGAATATCCACAACAAATAGTTATTGCTAAAAAATTAAAGAATTAATAAATTCTAGTTTCATGATCAAATGTTCATGACAATTATTATGTGTAGAAATGTATTTACATAAAACATGATATAAATGTTAAGAGAATATTTAAACTATCAATACCGGAAAATGCATAGTCTTCTTTCTACCATCCCTGGCTATACTTCCAACTTATGCATAACATCTTCCTTATATATATATATATATATATTTTTTTTTTTATTATTATTATTTTCAAGTCATCATTCGGAGATGATGTATTAAAATAAAAGAAATAGAATCAATGCACTAAAATTACAACAGTGTCAATTTCTTCAAGTCATTAAAATAAAAGAAACATAACCAATGCACTATTTTTTTTTAATTGATATGGATTATAATAAATTAAAACAACTTCGTAATGAGGATCACCAAGGTCCACAACACCCTTGTAGCAAAATTCCCCATTAAGTTTTTCAAAAGTTCAGTGCAAAGCACTAAAGTTGCAGTCACCGACTCACCTTGCTTCCTTTTCTTTTCGTTCGTTCACCTGTTGGCTTGTCTTCTTTTTCTTTCACCATTGTCATACCAAGATTACAGATATAACACTCACACATACATAAACATTTTTTTTTTAATATTAGAGACAGCGTAAGAATATATCATGAGAAAATCTTCAAAAATAAATTTGAGTGACTAATCGTAAAGACAACTCAGTTAGAGAATGAAAAGATGCAGAAAGAAGTTGAAGTGCAGAAACTCATGAAAGAAAATTAAGTGCTCTACTTGACAAAAAGAGGCTCAATTCTTGGCTATGAATGAACAGAGTAAGGTTATTGTTCTGAATGCTTTCAATACCACTTGTAATTAAGAGTTGTGTAGAGACTCGTACTGATAACGTGATGTAAAATAATTATCAAAATAATAAAAGAAGAAATATAATAGAGAAAAGAGACCAGATAAGAGAATTTCATTGAATTCTTTTTCCTACATTTTGCTTAACAATCTCTTTCTATTTATAAGTATGGATAGTAACTTAATGACATCATTTGTGATGTCATCCTCCACTTATTATCATCATAACACATTCCTTTACTTTCTTAAAAAGAAGCTTTATACATCACAATATGTGATCATAGATAAGCATCACATGATTTTTCATAGTGAATAACCATTATTTCATAACAGATAGTTAATAATTTATTTTTTCCAACTATAAAGAGTAATTAACAGACACATGATGATGGCCAAACAAGAAGACAGAGAGAGATGAAAGTCTAAATAACCATCAACGATTATTAAACCACTATTGCTATTATAAGGTGCATCAAGCAACAATGTAGGGAAACGTAATTAATCCAGCAAACATGTTGCTTAAGTCTTAAACTTTTATCCTTGAGAGTAGTTTATAACTTAGAATTTACTTGTTTTCATTTGTCGCTTTTAGTAGTAGTAGTTATACTGTAACTTGGTTATGGATAGGCAGAAATAAATCCACTTTTTTTTTTTTTTTTTAAACAAAAGCTTACTTGAGGCTCAAGAAAAACTCTATCATTACAATCTTAATGAAAAAGATTTTTAGGACTGATCAGACAGAAGGCTTCAGGTCAAGATATCATTGACCCACTGCCAAAGAATGAGTACACAAGCATCCTCTGATTTGTTAATGTGCAAGTCACTTCTTCGTAGGTTTAAGTATTGCATTTGGCCTTCAAGATTCCTCACACCTCATTTCTAAAATCATTTCTTAGACTCGTAAGTCTGCTAAGCCTTTTTTTTTTTTTAAAGATATAATGGGAGTCAAAGTTATGATTTCAACTTAGAATCTCTTTTACTAAAAAAAAATTTTAAAATCTCTGAATACAATATATCTATTTGACTATTCCACGATAACTGCAACACATATAGCAACTAAAATGCGGACTTGTAACTAATTTTTTCCTTTTTTTTTTCTGCTAGAATAATTTTCTTCTTTTCTACCAGTTGGATCAGTCACTGTGATCTTCTGAACAGTGATAAGCTCTTTTCTAGTACATACTAATCACTGTATCCCTTGTTTTTTTTTTTTTTTTTCTCTATTAATGAAAATCTATCTTTATGACAAACAATAAGAGGTAGGTAAAAGAACATGCTCATTAAACGTAGGACAAAAATACCATAATTTATCAATGCAACAAATATTCTTCCTTGTAATTTGTAAACCATAATATTCTTCTAGAAATATAGTCGTTGTTTTTTATTCCTCCTGCAATGACGAACTCTTAAATAACCAGATGGCAATGGCAACAGGCTGACACGATACGGAAGGACAATAGGATGACGATTGAAGTACTTCCCGAGCTGTACAACTTTACAACGATTTATCAGTGTCCCAGTTTTGAAGTCGTATGAAATCACCATAGATTTTGGCATACCATAGATCCTTGCATATAAGACATCGTCATAGAAAGCCAAAGGATCAAACACGAAATTCAAATAATTGGAAGGAAGAGACCAAGCTGGATCGTCAAGATAAGTCTCGAATACACTTGAATCGTCAGTAATTTCAGCCAAATCCAGACGGTACTTAAGTTCCCAAGCAGGTTCGTCGAGATCTTTTAGGACCCAAACAAGAAGTTCAGTTACGAAAGCACATACATAATAAAGACAGCCTTTTGATTCACCCAAACATATACCAAATCTACATTTATCAATTTCATGAGGGGTAACACCAGGCAACTTCATTACCTTAGACCATTCTTTTTCTACATGGAATGTCACTATGTGGTGGTCTGACATCAACCAGTGCAACCTCCCATTACTAAAGATTACCCTACTTGGATAAATGTAAGAGCTAAACTTACATACCTCCTTGGATGTTTCCCACTTTTGGGTTTCCGATGAGTAAATAGCAAACGAGTATGTATTAGGATCGCTTCTTGAGCGCTGAAGATTTACCAACTTAAACCTGGAACGCGTCCCTGATGAAGAAGAGAATGGATAGAAAGCTAATCCAAGGACTAGAGTAGCATTAATATCTCCTTTGGATCTAATTGTAATCCACTCTTTGGTAGCTGGATTGCATATGTAGATAGCGAAATTCTTTTGACTGCTCTTCAGTTCTAGCCCCTTATTCAATGTATAAAAACATGTGTCCGTTATATGTTGGGAGTAAACACAACTCCGACAACAAAGTATACCATTAGATGCAGATACAAGAACCACTTTTTCTGGAAGAAAATCCAAAACCGTATTTTCCACCATGGATCCTGTTTGAGTGAGATTCAAGAGGTTGACCGAGTTTAAGTCAATTTCCCGGTCTGGTATTGTTTGCTGCGCAAAGAGCCCCAAAATATCTTTTGACCTTTCATCATAGATTCGTATGAATGAGGGATCAGATACAAGGTCGTTCCACCTTTTGGCTGTGCACCTAAATGCCATGAGGGATTTGGCAGGCAATCGGGATAAGACCTCGATTGCAATGTCTTTGGTTGGAAACGGCTCCATATATTTGCACTACAATGAGCTTGATCACAAAAAATACAGAGTGTTAGAACCAATAAAAGATAGATACTTCATGTGTCCCAAAATTAGTCATGGTCTGACATTTTTTTTTTTTTTTAAAGTGACAGGCCTACTTGCATGAAATCTTTAATTATTCACTTAGGCTCCGTTTGTTTGTCGTAAAATGTTTTCTTGTAAAATGTTTTTCTAAAATTAGTCAACCAAAAAATATTTTCTGGTCAAAGAAAAATATTTAATTAAAAATAGCGGAAAATATTTTCATCTATCCCATCCCACCCGACCCCGACCCCGACCACGAACCCCGAACCCCCCATCCCTTCACCCCCATCAAAATATATGTGCGTGTGCGTGTTTGTATGTGTATGTGTATTTGTGTGTGTGTGTGTATACATATATTAATTCATACGGTACATACTACAGGCAGAGAAATCTAGTTAAAATAAAAGGGAAAACCCCAAAAGATTGACCCAACACACTTCAAAGTAGCAGAAAGATTGAGCAAATTGGCTCAGCACTGCAATTCAGACATCAGTTACTAGTATAGAAACAATTAATTACGGCAAAAAGTCGACTGCAAGTAAATCACTATGTTTCCACAGGGAAGAATAGTGAATGAATGAAGCTACAGAAAGCTGTCAAATAATCATGGTTGACCACTAAGATTCAATTTTTCCAGTTAATATGTTGATAAGATACAGAAGAAAAGAAGAATCTTTGCTACAATCTGAAAAAAAAAGAAGTGGAAACTTGATATTATTGAGCAGAGAAAGAGCCTGATAGATGGAAGCTTAAAGGGAGATGTCAATTGGGGTCCAATTAAACCGCAAGATTCATACATAAAACACAGAAGAAAGATGAAGAAAAGGGGCAGTGGCTGCTATGCCTACTGCTTCAGTAAGATTAAAGAGACCAAAGAGAGCGGTCAATCGGTATCCAACCATCAAGATTCAATTTCTATAATGAAGGCATCCCTTGTTAAGTGAACTCATCTAAAAGTGAGTTTTATATATTATTTATTATTTTTAACATATATAATTTATTATTTTTAATATGTTTTGTAAGTACAGAATGAAATTAGTTTTTTTAAGTCTTGTATTTGAATAGTTTAATATTTTATAATGGATGACAATGTATTTTAACATCATCTAAAACTTTAAAGTTGTTCTTTAGTTTGGAAGTATTTGTGTTGTGAAATTCATTTGATTTATAAATAAATTCTATAAAAATTTATATTTACAAATAGATTTCCTTATTTGAAACTGTAAAACAGTATTAAATGATTATGTAATTTGTGTATATATGTATTGTAGGTAATCTTTCTCTATCCCTATATCTTAAAGCTTTACTTTTGAAACTTTGAAAGGAATATATATTCCATCAACAACACTCATCAATTTTAAAATTAAAATTAATTAACTATTGGTGATGAATAAATAACTTGTGATTTTAGATGGCTGATTATGTTAGGACTAGTTGAAAATAAGGGTAGATAAATAAATGACTTATGATTTGAACTTCTAATTTGAAGATGAAAAATAAGATTGGACAAAAAAAATTTGTCATGAAAAAGCTCGCAAGAAGAATAAGAAGAACTAATTACATAGGAGTCAGAGTGAAAAAATAGTAAAAAAGTAAAGAAACGAGGATAGTTTAGTTTTTAAAAGATGAGCAACTAATTTGGTGGCTTAAAATTTCAAATTCCACCTCTTGATTAAGGATTTTGGCAAATCTTGAATAAATCCAGGATTTGCAAATCTTGGATTTCTAATTTTTTAAAAATTTGCTTCCAAACACCAAAAAAATTGAATTTGTAAATGAATTTTGCAAAATTTTATGGAATTCAATTGTTTCAAACAGTATGTTAAGATGTTTGAGATGAGTTATTATATTATTTAGGGTAAAGCTTATTACCTCATGTAGTTTATCAAAAGTGCATTGAATCTCCTGTGGTTTCAAAATCACTACGGAACCTCCTTATGGTCAATCAAAATAGTGCATGGTACTCCTTCCTCAGAAAAACTGTAAAAATTAACCGTAAGTGAATGTCACGTGTATAGTTTGCGACCTTACAATTAATGTCAATCTGACATTACCCACTTACTTTTACACTTATGCAGACCAAAACGCCCTCACTTATACCTTGTTTGGATTGGATTTTTTGAAGGAAATGAAAGGATGGGGAGGGAATAAGTAATTTCTCCCCTTGTTTGGATTGTAATTTTAAAAGAGGGAAATGTTATGAAAGGTTCCAAATCCCATCCATTTCCTTTGGGATTTTTGAGAGGAAAAAAAAGGTTTAAAGACAAAAAATCTTTATTGTACTAGATTCTTTTTTATTTTCACAAGAACCCTTATTGTACTTTAAACCCTACATTGTTTCATTTTCATTTCTTATGTCTTCTTATCTTTGTTCCTATGCTTGACTTCATCAGGAAAAAAAATATGGAATTCAGCAAAAAAAAAAAGGAAAAAAATATGAAATTGCTTACTAAAAAGATTAATTTTATGATTGAAAAGGACACTCAAATAATTTTTTATTTTAAATTGTCATTCATTTTCTTTCCTTCTCCAATTCAAATAAAGAATTATAAAATCTTTTCTTTTTCTTTCCATTATTATTTTATTACCAAACAAGGTAATATTTTTTTTTTCCTTTCCTTTCCTTTCTTTTATTATTCTTCCTCTATTTTCCTTTCCTTTCCATTCCTTTGTGCAATCACTACAAAAAAAATTGTTTTATGGAACGAGTTGTCGCCAATTTGTCATCAAATTGGCGACAACACGGTGACGGAAGCCGATGTCGCCAGTTTGGTAATAATTTGGTGACATATTAGAGACGACCTACATAAGCCGTCACAAATTCGTCGCCAATTGGCGACAATATGGGACAACATCATATGTTGTCTTCAAAGGTGACCATATGGTGACTATTTGGTGACGGACAACATGTTGTTTCTATGTCGTCACCAATGGGCGACAACTTAGAGACGGAATGCACAAGTCGTCGCCTTTTTGTCATCTTGTTGTCGGCAAAGAGTTATATGTTGAAATTCAATAATTTTGACATTAAATATATTATCTAAATTGAGAACTAATTCAATAATATTTACAAATTAATAATATATTATCTAAATTGAGAACTATTAAAAATATAATTCATATTAATTAATATAAGATTAAAATATAAATTAATTATTTACTTATCCAATTTTGTGTATTACTACGTAGTCGTAAATTTTTTGTTCATAATAAAAACTTAAGATTTATTAATGAATTAACTTCATTTAAATTATATTTTTATATTCATTTTAGTTACAAAAAAATGAAACTATTAATTCGGATATTTGTAGTTTGATAAAAAGTCAAAAAAATATAATTTAAACACTATTTTCACATGTTTTTGAAAAATTTAATCAAAGTATTTTAATATATAATTTTATGTCTTAAATAATTATAACAAAAAAAATTATTTTTTTTGGAGACGGAAATACAGGGCTGTGTCTACCCAACATTAAAAAAAAAAAGATAACAAATAAAAAAAATAAAAAAAATAAAAAAAAATTGGATTAGCCCCAAGAGTTGATCCAATTTAAAAGGTGGAGACGGTGTTGTCCATCTCCATTTATGGAGACGGACTGGGCCGTCACCACCAACATAAAAAAAAAAAGAAAAAAAAAATAGATCAAGGTGGAGACGGCCCAGTCCGTCTCCATTTATGGAGACGGACTGGGCCGATTTCACCAACATTAAAAAATAAAAATAAAAGATGAAAACAGCCCAGTTCCTCTCCACCCAACATTCAAAAAAAAAAAAAAATTGGATCAGCCCCAAGATCGTGCTGATCCAATTTAAAAGATGAAGACGGCCCGGTCCGTCTCTATTCACCCAACATTAAAAAAAAAAAAAACAAATTAAAATAGATGGAGACGATCCGTCTCCATCCACCCAACATAAAAAAAGAGAAAACAAATTTAAAATAAATTGGATCAGCCCCAAGAGCTGATCCAATTTAAAAGCAACTACCCCTACCCCCCACCCCCAAATCGCAGCTAGCCCCCCACTCCCCACGCCCACCACTCCCCACCCCACTCCGCAACCACCCCCACACCCCGCAGCCACCACCCACCCCCACCCCGTAGCTACCCCGTACCTCCACCGCACGACCCCGCAGCCACCTCCTACCCTGCGACCCCACCTTCACCCTGCGACCCCGCAGCCACCCCATCAATTGGATCAGCACCACCTCGCCACTCGACAACCGTTTTCAGGTATTTATGCTTATATTTTTTATTTTTTTATTTACTTCTTTTTTACAGTTTTAATATACAATTAATATAGCTTTAATTTTTTTTTTCCGGTTTGCGCCCCACCACCCTCCGACACCGCCTTCTTCACAATCACCACCTTGACACTCTACTGCCGTCCTCAAGTATATATATTTTTATTTTTTACTTTTTTATTTACTTTTATTTTTTTTTTAGTTTCTACATATATATTTTTCCTGTGTGTTATATGTATAAATGTTGTGGTATATTCGTAGATCTGGAGTTTGAATCAAATCTGAAATGGTTAATCGTTATTTATTCATAGACACACACACACACACACACACATATATATGTTATAGGAAAGCGTTTCATGAGCTGTTAGAGTTCTAATTTGTGTGCGTTTGGAAAAACCTCAATGGAACACTTACTATTGAAGTGTGAAGAAGAGGTGGGGAGATTGCAATTGGCGACATTGTTCGGTTGGTGGAAGAAGCACAAACTAGGGAAGCTCTTGTACAACAATTTGTTGACAAGGTCCAATATTCTGTTGTGTTGTAATTTAGTATGGTTTTTTGAGTTGGCATTGTGATAGGTTGTAATGTCGTAGTAGTAGTTTAGATGTAGATCATCATTACTATTTATTGTGAGTTCCTTATAGGGATTTATACCTTGACGACGTGCAAATTATCCTGCTTGATATTTGTGTCTTTTCTTTGTCTTGAAATATATAGCCTATAATAACTTTGTATCTTTCCATTTCTCTTATAAGATTACCATTATGAGTAGAAAGTCTTGGGGCCGTTACCACCTGTGCTTTTCTAGGATTTTGGCCATAGTTTAAAGTCCCAAGTCAGAATATGTTCAAACATGATTGTTTTTATTTTCTAAGCTATACAATATTTTGCAGAGCACAAACATGCACTTTTGGTAAAAATTGCTTCCATTAGAGAAGTAGTGCTGGGTGCCCCACTGAGAGAAGTTTTGAAACATCTTCTTTCAATGTATTGGTGCGTGAAAGAAGATCCTTTAAACGATTGGTGCGTGACAATAATAATAGTCTTAGCTACTAATTTTTCCTACTACTGATGTTGTATTGCTTCCAATCCTTTGCTTTTATACTGCTATCCTGCAGAGCCTTAATGATGGTTGGAGGAGTTTGAATTCTCTAAGTTGAAGATGGTGAAACCTCATTGCCTGGTGGAATTCTGGAAGAGACCTCGTTGGACGACTCCTTAGGAGAAGGTATTTCTTTCTTTTGCAAGTGGGAGTGCTATAGTTAGAGAATGTATTGGCTATTATGCAACCTCATAAAAGAGGATGAAGAACGGGACTGTTAAAATGCTCTGAGCCCTGCCAATAAGCACTTTGTACACATTTCCATTGCTGTTGTAAAAATAATGGTTTTCAACATATTTTGTTCAGAATTGTATTTATGAATTTGTGAGCCCTGCCAATAAGCACTTTGATGAGGTTTTGATGAATGATGTATCAATAAGAATGAGCGTTTGTGGGTTGGTGGAGTTGAAGTAATCTGACGAGGTTTGAATGATGCTTTTCTGTATATGTATGAGATGCTATAAATGCATTGTGGAATTATCGTTTTTTGTTCTTTGATTGCTGATTATTCTAATTGTTATGGTCTTTTACCACCTTTTCTACTTCCATTTTGACAACAATTAGGTTCCATTTGATAGTTTTTTAAGAGCACACCTTCTAATGGAGCATCCCATTTGACAGTTTTTTCACTTGAATGATAAAGCAAGAAGATTTTTCATTCAAATAGTTCATAATTGTGCCAATTTTATCATACATACATCTGCTTCATTGTTCATTACATTAGTTTTTAATAAAGTTTTGATATTTTCATGATTATGTATGATCTGTGCTTAAAAAGTTGCAATCTTTTAGTCCTAAAACTACGAAAAGTCGATTTAAATTCATTTTATTCTTGCTCAAGTTGAGTTTAGTTGTGATTGTAATTCTAGCTCTTTCCGGATCCTTTTGGTGGACAATCTCGATAACTAATTCGTCAAGAGGTTAGATATTTAGTGGACATTCCGTATTTCATGCCATCATAGGTGGGTAAAAATTGTTGCTTTATTTTGATTAATGTTATTATCAAGTTTCTGACTTAATGTTTGTAACATTCCATATTCACTGCCACCATAGGATGATGATGTCTCTCTTTACGTCCAGCCACTCTCTTGTATGATGGAGTTGAAGACTACTCACATCAAATTGCAGAAATGATTGGCTTAAGGAACGAATCCAACTTTATACAAGCCGAAAGCTCAAAGCCTCATCCAGTGAGAGATGAAACTTTCATGAAAGGCTATCAAAAGTTTATCAATGACAAGAGTTTCTGGAGATTCAAAGTTCGTGAATAGTTTCGGAGAAAATTCAAATGCATAAGGTTAAGTCAAATTTGTGAGTAGTCAGTTTGTAATTATATATGTAATTAAAACATTTTGTAATCATATATGTAATTAAAATATTTTGTAATTTTAATCTTAAATTGATTTTTGATTGTCAAATTTTATTTAATTTTTTTATATGAATTTCGTATTTGTAAATTCTACCATTTAAATCTGTTATTCTAATTATAAAAAGTTTTTAAAAAAAATTATTTAAAAATTGGCGATGGTTAGGTGACGACCACCTTCGGTGATGGTTAGGTAACGACCATCTTTGGTGGCGGCAAAAGTTGGTGATAGTTTGGTGACGATAAATTTTAGACGGTTTGGAAATGACAACGTTTGGTGATGGCTTGGTGACAATTATTTTTGGAGACGGTTTGGCGACGATTTGGATACGAATTTTGGCGATAGAATGCTGATGAGGAAAAGCTATCGCCAAAGGAGATGAATTGGCGATGGACTAAAAATGTCGTCGCCAAAGGTGATGAATTGGCGACGGGGTAACAATTTGGCGATGATATTTTTGGCGACGGTCAATTTTTATCTCTACACTGTCACCAGCTATCACCAATACCCTTTTGGCAATGGTATGGAGACGAATTTTGGCCGTCGTTAAAAGCAATTTTTTTATAATGAATCCAAACACTCCATTATGCAATATAAGTAGAGCTTACACATATTAATATTGCAGTATAACTACGTGTGACATTTACTTGAAATTAAATTAATTTTTTTTTTAATGAAAAGTGAAGTATCATGCCCTATTTTAATTAACCATAATAAACTTTCGTGATGATTTTAGAACGCAGAGCATTCATGCACTTTTGATAAACCAAATAGGATTTACCCTATTATTCATTATTTTCAACCTACCTCGCCATCCCTCTCTCTCTCCCTTTTTTTCTCTCCTTCTCTCTCCCTCGCCCCATCTCTCTCCGTCAAAATAAAAAAAAAGAATAACAAAAATTAGATTATCTCAATGGATGAACGCCATGAGTGGGAGAGAGCTAACAATTTTATGACAGACCAAAATAAGGGAAAAGGAAACGCAAATTGCAGAGAAAGAGAGAGAGGAGAAGAGATCTTACGTGTTAACCAAAAAGAGGAGCACGAGTTTTTGTGATGATTTGTTTACTGATGCCGATTGAATTGCAGAAACCAAAATTCGTCAGCGTACCGAAGATAACGTCTTATATACAGATCTAATTACTTACTACATGCGCGTGTGAGAGAGAGGGGCAGGCTTACCTCGTACTTTGTGTCTCCAGTTTGATGCAGTTGTAAAACTCCTCGCTTAAATATTTCTCAAGTGTCGATAAATAAATATTTCAATACGTTTAAATAGAAAATTGAGATTGAAATCTAATAGGAAAGAAAGAGAACCTGAACCCAACTCTGATTTAGTATTTGAAATCAAAAGATATTTTAGTGATTTCAAATTACTTACTTTGCGTTCAAGTTGGAATATAAGAGGAAATCAATTTTTTTGCTAAGAACATACGAGGAAATCAATAATTTTCTCAAGTCTTGTATAGGAATAGTAACAAATCGGATAACTATGGAAAAGGAAAATATCTAATCAAAACGGTTTAGAAAATTTATAATCATGACTGTTACTAAAATCATAATTGTAATTATTAGAAATTCAAAAAATCATGGTTAACCGTTTAATTAAAAAAATAATTTAAATAAAAAAAATCTTAAAAAATGTAAAAAAATTAATTTAAATGTAAAGAAATCAAAAAAAAAAAAAAAAAACAGAATTCAAGTCAATCATAAAATTTGAAATAAATAAATTCATTCACAATTAAAGTTGACAATTCAGTCGGCTATCATGAATTTGTACTCTATGATGAAGACATGTTTTTTTTTTTTTTTAACCCTTATTTTTATAAGATTCAAATTTTGATTTTTTAACTATCAAGAAAAGTAACTCACTATTAAGTTATTCTTAAATCTCTATAATGAAATGATGTGTGATATGATGTTATAAAGACATGATTGAGACCAAGAATTTATCCAAAATATGTTTCTAATTCTTAAAGAATTTTCTAAATCTCTTCCATCAACAATGAAAGCTTCATTGGGCTCTATTTTGTGAAGACATAACTTCTGAACATTTCAAAAGCTCAAAATTTAAGGTCATTTTTAACGTATTATTGGAATTTCATTTTAAGCAAACTGTTCATTCATTCTCAAGCGCGTTATTATTATTATTTTTTTTGGTAAACAAGTGCGTTATTAGAAACGTTTTATTTTCTTTTAGGGCTGTTTGGATTCGGAAGGAAAAAATAATAAAGAAAAGGAAAGGATTTAATAATAAAGGAAAAAGATGGGGGATTACATTTTGTTTGGATTGGGTAAATTTATAAAAGAAATGTTCATAAAGAATTATGTATATTTTTTGTTTGGATTGATGAGAAAAGGGAAGAAAATGATAAGTTTTATAACCAAAATGATATTTTTATCCTTTCCTAAGAAATATGTGTAACAAATAAAAAGGACAATATAGAAATTTTGTGATAATTTAAATGAAATCACTCTAAATCACGGTGATTACAAAATGATCTCATTAAGTGATTTTAGAAATCACTCCAAAACCATTCACTCCCCCCCAAAACCCTCCAATCCAAACAAAAGAAAAAAATAAAAATCACCCCAGATCCAATCACTTCACCCCAAATAACTCAGTTCAAACAAACCCTTAAGATTTTTAGCTTCTGTCTTAAGAGTATAGTATTGGTCTAATAGGATTAACTCATCTATTTTAATTAAGCATAGTCCACTTTTTCTTAATTGAATCTAGTTTAATTTTTTATTATTTTATTTATTAATTTAGTTAATCTTCTATTATTTCAAGTGTTATATATATATACCGCCATTTTTATTGTATCTATTGTTTGGTTTACTCAATAATGTTGCGGTCCTCTCTGACGTTGTTGAAAGAAACATGTTAGACATTGTGGGTATGTCTTCGTGGTTAGGGCTTTGTTTACTAAGATTTAGGACAGTTGCAAATTTGTTTTATTTGTATTGATGCATTGTTGGGTCTTTTAAGTAATTAAATATAAAAAAAACTAAATGTTAGAGTTTTAACTTATATTGGATTATAAAATTAGAGTTTTGACTTAAATTGGATTGTAAAATCTTGGCTTTGTCTACAATTGGTTTGTAATATTAGAACTTTGACTTAAATTGGATTATGAAATTAGTGTTGGAGATATCTTCGTCAAACTAAGGGTAAAAATTCTTTTAGTCCCTCAGGTTTGCTCTAAAGACTAAATTAGTCTTTCAGATTTGCAAAAAGATCAAAGAGATCCTTCCAATTAACTTTTGTTAGTCAAATGTTAACAATCAAAGGTTGACCGAGTTAAAAGATTATTATATCCTTAGACAACATATATTAACAAAGAAAATTACAATAAAACTTTAAATCAGTCTAAAAAAAATATAATTCACATAATTCACGTAGGAAAAAAAATAAAAACTAAAAAATATCAGTTCAAACATAAACAAATTAAAGTTAGTAATATATCGTTAAAAAATGAACAATCATGATTCATCCTCTTCTCTGGCCGGTACCCTTGCTGCTAATTATGTCGATAATGATTGTTCATTTTTTAACAATATATTACTGACTTTTATTTGTTTATGTTTGAACGAATATTTTTTAGTTTTTGGTTTTTTTTTCTTGCACAAATGATGTGAATTATATTTTTTTAGACTGATTTAGACTTTTATAGTAATTTTCTTTTATAATATATGTTGCCTAATGATATAATGGTCTTTTAACTCAATCAACCCTTTGACTATTAATATTTGGCTAACAAAAGTTAACTGGAGGGACCTCTTTGGTCTTTTTGCAAACTTGAGAGATTAATTTGGTCTTTAAAGCAAACCCCAGGGACTAAAATGATTTTTGCCCGTCAAACTAATCATTCGGTAAAGATTGACAAGGGATATCATGTAATAAACAATCCTTCTAAATGATTTTGATCTAATAAAAGTACCAATTGGCATTTTCTTTATCTTTTACATGCTTATTTATTTTCATAGTTGAAAATTATGTATAATTGATAAAGCCTTTTGACATGTCGGTATAAGGTTGAATCATAAGAGCTATGATTGGTAAGAATCGATACCTGAGACATTTCTAAAACTTGTCCTCGGTCATAGGATTCATCAAGACTGGACATTAATGAATCCACTAAGACTGACATGTAGTTAGTTCTATCGAGGTTGATCTCATCAACTAGAGACATGAGACATCAAGACTAATACATATGTGTGCATAGAGATAAGTACATTGGACATGGTCCACCAATAACACTCAATCGAGGCTTATCTGCCTAAGTCAATGAGTAGGTTCTCAAGTGATAGTTGTGGAAGGTACTCTTTCGACTCGAGGAAACCATAGTAGCTTGTAACCGACTCACTGTTTTTTGGCCATAGATGAAAGAGATGAATATAAGACTTACTTGAATAGGGATCAGGTGCAGTCAAGTACTTTCGAAACTAATAAGTGCCGCTGTAAGAATTCACTTTTTTGGATGGAAGAGAGAATGTTCTATGTCGTCTATAAAGATGTTAACATGAAATTCATAGCTATAGTAGTATGATTGAAGCATATAGTGTAATGCCCCGATCCCTCATGAGACCGGAGTCCCAATCCCAAAACCCTAGGCACGAAAATTTTGGAGAAACGGACGGAGTCTCTCCTGTTTATAGGACTAATCAAAAATCTGCAAGCAACAAGTATAACCACAATACAACACCCCAACTTCAATTGTTCAACTTTTCCTAGTCTCAAGGTCATCCGAGCCTTAGACAAAACATAACCATACAAGCATGCAATTAAAAGGCAATAAAATCTATCTTTAGCTATTACATGCCAACTACTCTATCAACCATATAAGTTCTTAATTTAATTTACTATCCAACAAGCCGTACAAAATACATATAAGACTTCAAGGGGTTTCAAAACAGAACAAAAATACATTATGTTTCATCTTCACAAACAGCTTCCAACCACATCAAAATAAGCAACCAACAACATGGTATACAAGGTAGTTGTTCTAACTGCACCTGAAACATGTTAAAACGAGGAATGACTAACCAAAGTTACTCAGTGAGGGAGGTGATGCAGTACCCCCAGGGTGTATTTTCGTGAGATGCAACAAGATAAAAATATTAATAATACAAATAAACAAGTTAATTAGACAAGTATTTAACTACGTATAAAAAGGATACGGTTCCACTTCAAATCTTCAATCTCGAACCACGAGCCATGAACTTCACGCAATTGCCGGCAAACCCTTACTCCAACAAGTTAGGATACTCTGGATGTATCCTGATCCTACGACCCTTTCTCCTGAGGTAGGTCCATGCCCAGCAGGTGAACCATGCCTCTGGGGTAGTGGAGTATGCCTCAGCGAGAAGGGAATAGGCACCATGGTAGTCGAGGGAGCACGGCAAGCCCGACGCCGCCTGTGTTTCTCGACGCTACCATGTCCGAAAAGGTTGCGCAATCCGACACGAATTCAAAAATTCACGAGATAATATCAAACAAACACGAGTAACCACGAGATAGCAAATAAATGGTATATGAAAACTTTATCAATTTGTTAAATCATATAATCTAAAAACAATTAAATAAACTAAGATGCACAAAAGGGTTAAAGACTCCCTCACCTTAGAAAAGCCAAGAATCCATTCCAATTGCACCAAATCTTCTTTAATTACCACTCAAGACCCTTACCTAAATACAACAACTTTATTTAACTTAAGACAACTCAACTATTTCTAAACAAGTTATCTTGCATGCCATAATCACATTTTATACTTTAGTTTAACACATAATCCAAGTAATCACTCAAGTAGCCAAGTATTCCAATCATAATCATAACTTCACACATACAATACAATTTACAAGCAATATAAACAATATAACAAGATATAAGCATGTTCACTCCACATAACACATTCGAGATCTCAAGATAGCAAGTTAATAAAAAGTCGGGAGGTTAGCAAAGTAGGCTAACCTTACCCACGTATCAATTTATAACTCAAGTAATAATAAATATAACAATTATAGCATGTATACCAATTCAACTATCTAGCTATGCTACAAGTTCAAGAAATTCTCAAATAATCCAACAAATCTCTTAACAGAAGCTTATCTTAGTCAATTCAGTTACAAATGCTATTGACCTCCAAACTGACTGATTTTTGTGTAGAAACGTAGCTCTTTGAGTGTATATGATTTTAGAATCAAACGGTGCCTAATTCCGAGTTAAATTCCATGAGTTATACCCTTTTTCGTGCAACTACTCTAAACTGCCATGCACCAACGATTTTTCCTAGACACATTTCGAAAATGGCTAAATCAGAGGCCTAAAACATTAGAATTAGCCTTAGCCCTAGAAATCAACATTTTCTCTAAACTTCCTAATCTAGCTGCTGTACAAATTTGGTTAATTTTCGAGCATGATTGCTATGTCCGAAAGGCTCCAAAAGTAGGGTATAGTGCACTGATCCAAACAGAACACATACACAAAAGCACACTTGAGTCCTTTTGCTATTTTCTTGCTTGACTAACATGTTTTGGACTCTAACACTCCTAAGAGCTATTAATCAACAACTTCTAAGCCTAACTAGTCATCAAAGTCTCAAGAATTCAAAAGAAACACAAAGGGGTTGAATTCATTTAAGCAAAACTACTTGAAATTCTTTGTTGATTCCTTGCTCATAAGTCATATTAAGCATGTTTCTAACATATACACTTCATTCATGCATTTAAACAAACACTTTGTCTACCATTTTACATTTAACTAACTAAACTTTATTCTATCAATAAAGTACTATAAAAACTTCAAATGCTAGCAAATGAACACTCCTACAACATTATGAACTCTAATACATAAGCTAGATATGTAAAAGAACACATTACCACTTTTGTCTACTTTGAAGCAAACTAAAAAAAAAACAAGAACTTGACAGCAACTTAAAATAAGAAAAATTTCATCTCACATTCATAGCAGACTCAAGTTAAAGATAACATTTAACAAGTCAATAAATAACCAATTCACAATTAACTTACATTCTAACTAAACCACTACACAATTAAACTAACTCTTCAATCTAAAATTAAATCATAAGCTTAAAGAATAGATGCTACACCAAAACACTTGTCTTCATTTCTAATCAAATTAGCATTCAAGATAAATATTAGATCTAAATCACATGCATTTATAGTTAACAATCATTTTCATGTAGGTCGTATGACATTCAAGCTAATTACCTTATTTGAACAAGAAACACAACTCGGTTATGAACTAGTAACCAAAATAATAAAGCAACATAATATATACTAACACTTAAACCTCAATTTCTAGCTTTAACTAACATGAATCTCTTAGTCTCTACAATAAAAATAACACAATAAACAAGCTAAAGTTAAGTATGAGGCCTAAAATCTCCATTTTCTCCTTTAAGTTCAATATGCCGAAACTAGTTTTAGTCAAGGTTTAGTTAACTAAAGTATCTAACTATCCTTAAATACATTTATGGAACCTAAACCAAACATTAAACTAGTATTTAAGGCTCGAATTGTATTAATTCTAATGGGCGCATACAAAGAGGCATAAAAATCGACGTCCTCGAAATTCAATAAATTTTAACGTGGTACCATTTTATCAACCCAACATCACATATTTATCATTAGATTAAGGTTTTGAGCAAGATTATGAATAGTGCCCCATTAAACTAACTTTAACTAATTGATCTTGCATTTCAAGCATTGCCAACCAATTCAAGGCTCTAATCTAGGTTTAATAACTCCTAAATCACATGTATATAGCAACAAATTAAGCTAGAACACAAAGATTTTACTATTCATATTTTTTACTATTGATCACATTCTACAATGTAACATTCACCATTCTAGCCATTCAAGATGCCAACTAACTTCAAAAGAGTACTCTACAACATCAATAAGAGGTACTATAAGCATCTATGAGCAAAGATATAGCAATAATCAATAATTGTAAAATTCAAGTTTAAACCCTAGAAATTTAAATGCATATAACATGAAATCTCTCTCACATACCAAGTTGTAGGAGCTTTGTAGTACTCTGGGATACCTCAATCTACCTCCAAGACCAAGTTAGAAGATCCAATTGGCAAGATTTGAAGACATTTTCTCTTCTTCTTTTTTTTTCATGAAAATTGGCCTTAAGGTCATTTTTTCCCTCTTTTGTTTTTTTTCCTTGCTTGGTTTAGCTTATAAAAGAAAAGATGACAAGGTCAATGGGTTTGGTCAATGGGTTGGGTATTTGGGTCAAATAGATGTAATTGGATCAAATAATAAGCAAATGGGTTATTGAAATGTTAAATTAAAAGCTGAAAATACTATTTATTAGATAACACTAATCCAATTTTTATTCAACGTTCCCGAAATGCTATGCACGCAAACCCAATGAACGTATGACACATAAATGATAAGTAAGTAAGAAAAAAATATAAAATTCAGAAAAAGAAGCAGAAAATTTTCATTTCCAGACTTGAGTTATTTAAGCAATTAATGAAAAATAATAATGATAATAATAATGAAATCTAACACTTAAATACAAAATAATAAAATATAATAATTTTAATATTAAAATAGTTACCCTATTTAATTTTACTAAACTCTATTTGCACGTATTTCGAAAATATAACAAATAGTGCAATTAATGAATGCATTGAATTAAGTTATTCACTAATCATAAATAAACTTTTAAAGTAACACATAAATATATGCGAATATGTATTGTATACTATATGCTGGGTTTGGGTCATCACATATAGGGAAAGTCAACATAGCATCTATAACATCATAGGGGCAGCGTATTAGGGTTAGACAGATTTTGACCATACCCTAGGGTTAGTCCAGCACATCTAGTGGAAGGAATAGATTGCACGATAACTAATCTCTGAAATGTTCTTGGTTAAGATAGCTTGATTTGAGCTTCTGAACCATCCGATCGTTGAGGAGTGTTATTAGTCACCAACCTTAATTAGTAGCAACTAGAAGGTGTTCTAGTGATAGTGGGATGATTGGTACTTATCCTAGCTGTTATTGGATCGGTACTCAAGCCTACAGGATCACACACAAGCGTAAGGTCTAGAACTATGATGGATAGAATGGAAAAATTACGCTAGCACGAGGATTGTCCCACATTCTATCTTAAAGCGAATGACTAGCACTTTACTTATGGTTAGAATTGGTTTTGGAAATAATTCGAGTAGGTAATTGAGAAAGAATATTTGATAGCCAAACATTTCACTTATGGTTAAGGTCAACTTTGGAAACTGACTTATGTGATAGTGAAAAAGGAGAATAGGAAAACTTATCGCAACATAAATATATTTTCCATTCAACGTGTAATGTTCAAGGAAAAATATGCAACCCTATTGTTTATCATGGGTTTTGTGAGAATATTGTATTAAGAGCTTTAGTAAATCACTTAAAGCTACCCATAAAACCTCATCAACATCTTACAAGATTAATCCATCAATCAAAGCCTTTAAAATATGGAAAGTTTCTATTTCTATTGAAAAAATTTTAAGGCAGAAATTATTTGTGACGTAGTTGACATGGATGCTTGCAATATTCTACTTTGGGCAACCACGACAAAATGACGTCAATGAAACTTATCATAAGAGAATAAATGTCTATATTTTTTGGTGGAACGAAAATAAGATTGCTATGCTTCTGACCAATAAGGATCAATCTAAAACTTCCATGGTGGAGGAAAAGTCTTTCCTTTTTGTTGCAAATTTGGCAAATGAGTCCATCATAAAATCAAAAGGAACAAAACTGTTAGACAAATATACTTAAGAGAGATGGTGAATTAAGTATTTAGCTAATGACTACCAATTAAAATTTCAATATAAACAATTTATATTGAGCAAACAAAATATCAAACACGTAGAGTGCACAATAATGAAAGTATGGAAATAAAAGGGATAGAAGACAAACACAATGATTTACAGTGGTTCACTAATCTACATCCACTACCCAAGGTTACCTCCCCTTAGGATTTCCATTAGCTTCACTAGATGTGCTTCTTCACAAGTTGGTGAAACACAAACCAACAATACAAGTTCTCTTGAGTCTAGAAGAGTAGTACAAACCTCTTCACTCCTTTGAATCCACCAAGAAGATTTCTCACTCACACTATACAATGAATCACTCAAAGTTATAGATCTAGAGTGTTTATCTCACTATAGGAATAGAATAAATGTTGAGTACAATATCTCTCTTCAAGAGTAAATGAATACAATTTAATACTCTTCTTGAATACTCAATGATTTGCAAGTTAAAGCTCAAGATGTGTGTAATCAATGAGTTTTTGATGATCTAAAAGCTTTGGAA
The DNA here is from genome assembly GCA_037974665.1 of Ehretia macrophylla. Taxonomy (NCBI): domain Eukaryota; kingdom Viridiplantae; phylum Streptophyta; class Magnoliopsida; order Boraginales; family Ehretiaceae; genus Ehretia; species Ehretia macrophylla. The sequence continues at coordinate 69,821,704 of CM075764.1, forward strand.
TAATTGTTTGTAGTTGGAAGAGGTATTTTGTCAAATGGGGGTTTGGAGTGGCTTTAAATAGGGTAAGGAACGGATTTCTCAACGACTTTATATTTTCAAAATATCAGAGCCACGGTCGTGCTACCGGTCATATTCATCACGACCAGTATCAAGACTGTAGAACACGATCCACCCAGACCTAGGGGCGGTCGTGATACATCGAGACCGGGTTCAAGCCTGTAAAAATTCATAGCTCACTAACGGTCGTGTTCATCACGACTGTAGACCACGATCCACCATTCTTTAGGGTGGTCATGTTCACGGTCGTGATACACCACGATCAAGTACGAGCCCGGATAAAGCAAATTTGTTAGTTTGAAATGTTTTTCAAAAAACTCTTTGAGAGAGGATTAAACCTTAGATTTAAAAAAAAACTTTTTGTGATAAAATCTTGAAGTGTAAGTTTGTGAAAAACATTGCAAGATTTTTATGAGCTTTAAAATCAATTCAAAGACAAACGACAAGAAATAATGCCGATACCCCTTATATCGCCACTTCTCCACTTATGACTCCCTATTTTATTTCCGAGATCTTCTCTTGAAACTTCTCATGAGCTATTTGGATTTTGACATTTGAAAAGCTTGGATTTGATCATGTTTGAAGTCTTTGAAGCTTGATCATTCTTTCTTGGAGCATTCTATCTATGACTAATTGAGAGATGCATAAACTTTGTACAAGTCATATTTATGGACATTTGATTTAGATTTAATTATCATCAAAATATGAGATCTGAGCCTTTAGGCTAACAAAAACAAACATTTGTTCTTATTGTCAAATAAGAAGAATTCCATTGGGAAGAATCCCATGAAGACAAAAATCCAAAAGAGGTGCAACCCGTATTATGCATAGTGCTTGACGTTTCCACAAGTAGGAGCGGAGTACTATGCAAAAACTTAATCATTGCAAGAGTGCTTGACGTTTCCAAGCATTAACTTGAGGCGAGTTTTTTTCTCAAGTAGAGGGCAATGATGCAAAACATGATGGGTATGAATTTACTAAGAAGATTTTTCAAGTAAAACATAAGTGAAAGAGCAAATAGAGATGTATTACGCCATGTTTTAGTATTTCCCACGTTGTTTGAGAACTTAGAATTAGCCTAGACTAGTTTGCGTAAATAATATCGTATCCCACATTGGTTAACTATATAATCTTTAGATGAGATAGGCCCTATAGATAGTATTTACCTCATTAGGTAATGCATCCAATTATATGTATCCTTTTGTCCTATTTTGAGTTTGTCTTGTTGAAATACATACATGATATTTAAAATTTTATAATAACACAACAGAATTCAAATATAGTTAAATACTAAGTATCCATGCAAAATAAGCAATTTCAATCAGTTATTAATTATCGTATAATCGATATAGGTAGATTGAGATGATTACATCTACGACACCAGATTTGATATAGGTTCTAACAAGCTTAGAGCTTCCTAAACGTGAAGCCTCCAAAAGTATCCATATGAGATCCTCTTGAGAATTGACCAGCAAAAACCCCCACATAGAGAAAATTATAATTTTATGAAAGACAAGATTTGTGCTAGCAAAATTGTCAAGCTCATGTTTTGTTTCAATAAGTGAAGCATTTTTCTTCTCAAACTCATCTCTCTCAAGTATGGCACATTCCAATTCCTTAAGAAAATTGTTATTTCTAGAAAGTACATGCATCATTTCATTTTGAACATTAAAGATGACTTCTTCCAATTCATCAAATGTAAAATCATCTTCACTATGACAATTAAATGTGAAAGTTGTAGACACCTTTTCCTCATTTGCAATGAAGCATACTACATTTTTGTCTTCTTCTTCTTCTTCCTCATCTTCTTCTTCTTCTGCTTGATATATCTCTTCAAGAAGTTCCCATATCTCATGAGTCGATGTGCATTTGTTAATTTGGCTAAATTTAATATCATCAAATGCACAATAAGAATATTCATGGCTTGGGCATTTTTTGTAAGCTTTACAATGTCTTGCTCAATTAATTCATCATCCATTTTTAACACAAATTTATATGGCCTATTTTTAACAATTTTTCATAGTGTATAATCAATGCATCTTATTCTTTCAAACAACATAATTTGTACTTGTAAAAAATAGAGGTTTATAAATTGAATATCCTTCAAAACTTGAAAATATGGGATTATTTGTCATTGTATATTCTACTAGCGACTAAGATATACGTAGAACCCTAGCTCTGGTACCACTTGTTAGTGGCAAATAATCTTAAGAAAGGGGTGAATTAGGATTATAGCAAAGTATTGCTATTTATGATTTTACTACAACCCACAAAAACCTTTTTTAAACAATTTATCAAATACTATATGTGGACAACTTGATAAGAGATATTATGATGAATAAAATCACACACAAGATTAAGATAATTACTCTAAACAATATATATAAATAGAGTAGGGAAAGAGAAATCAAACTCAGTATTTTCAAGTGGTTCGAACTCTTGAAGACCTAGTCTACTACCTATGTCTTCCTCCTCTTAAGATTTGCACAAACTCCACTATGATCGTTCTCCAAATTTTGCTGAAACACACACCAACTACAACTATCTTGAGTCTACAAAAGAAGTACATAAGCTTCTTTTAGTGTAGGTAAAGCTCCAACCTATTATCTCTCTTCCTTTGAGTCCACAAAGGATTTTCCCATACTCTTCTTTTTACAATGGTTCTTTCAATCCTAATCTAGAGCCCAAGAGTGTATACAATACAAATATTTAGGTAAAGATAATACAATGAAGAACAATCAAAACTCCTCAATGAGTAGATAAGACAATTCATATATTTGAATGCTCAATAGATTTGTAAACTTAAGCTCAAGCTTGGTGTATATTGATTGAAATAAATGAAATATGAATCTTAGAATCAATATAAGATGTTTTGGAGTTGTTGGAAGAGTTATTTGATAAAATGGGTTGGCTTGGTATTATACAAAAATTTGTAACGGTTCAATAATGGCTATTTTTACAAAACACGCTCCAATCTAGTCGCGAACCCGGTTGCGTTATCGCATCCGAATTAACCTTATGGACCATCCGGTTGTGATACATGGTCACGATACCCAGTCGCGTTATCAAGACCGGATCAAGTAACATTGTAGAAATTTTATCCAAAATTTAATTTTTTAAAGGTAAAACGTTTAGGCACTTCAAAGACACTTCTTGTAAAGAGTTTTTAACCTATTTAACAATTTTAAATATTTTCTAAACCCTTGTGGAAAGATTAAAACTGAATTTTGAATTCAAGAGTTTAAAACAAAGTTTTCACCCGAAAATTCAATCTTTTGAATATATATCATTTAAACCTTTTATGAGCATTTCTTCAACTGATGTTCCAACTCATTTACTCTTTTAAAATATTTTCAAAAATCTTGAGGAAACATTGAAAGAATTTTTGAAAGATTACCAAGAGATTGAACCATAAAAATGCATACCTAAGGCAAACGACATTTTTAAGTTGCTACCCCTTATATCGCTACGTCCCCATCCTTACTACACCATTTCGTCTTCATGTCTTCAAGACTTAGTTCTTTCATACTTGTGGTGATCTTGATTATGTATTCTTCAATGGCATACATAAGCTTGCATTTATTCTTCAATCAATCACATTTTCTTCTTTCATGCAAGATACTATTCCTCTTCAACAATAAGCATCCACAATATATTTTGGCTCATAATATCATTAGTAAAATATAATCCATACAAGCCAAAATATTAAAGTACAATTTGGTTTATAATGATATATACATTTAATGCACATAAGCCAACAAGTGTATATTTTAAACATGTAAACACATTAGCACAAACACACTTCCAAATCCAATTTTTCTTGATTTGTTATCATCAAAATTATATCTTTTGGCATAAGTCCAACAATCTCTCCTTTTTTGGTGATGACAAATCATTCTATACTATAACAACAATATACGATCCAAACATATTATAGTATGAATATGGAGTCTTCAAGGTATGACTCCACATCACATTATGCATCGAATGGATATAAGTTCTTATTACACCTTAATATGTTTGTTGTCATCAAAACCTTGTAAATACCCTTGGTATGAAACCTTAGGATTAACATTTGCTCTGTTTTTCAGGATCAAGTGCTTACCACTAGGCTAAAAGTTTAAGCTGTTAGCAAAGGCAAAGGCTTCGTAGTGTATATACCATGCACCGGCAGGCTGGGCTATCAAACACCGATACCGTTCCTACCGATAGCGAATCTATAGGGTGATCCATGGCCAACAATCTCTCCCTTAGCGACACCCGGTGGATTCGAACCTGCAACCTTGCTTTGATACCAGTTTTTCAAGATCAAGCACTTATCACTAGGCTAAAAGCTTAAGTTGTTAGGAGAAGCGCAACTTTATTTCCTCATTATGGAAACACAGAACCCTGTATTTATATGTGATGCAGGTGGGCCTGAGGGGATTTGCAGTGCATACACCATGCATCGGCAGACTGGGTTGTCAAGTATTGATACTACTCCCGCAATAGCGAATCCATAGAGTGATCGCTGGCCTCCCTGGCCAACACAAGCTGAGTCCAACATGGGAAGGTCCATACTGAGTAGTGAAAAAATCTGGCTTGGAACATTTCGTTTGGTTGATGAGAAAGAGAAAAAGCTGAAGAATGCCTCGAACAACAACCACTTAAGGCGATATTTTGTATAGGATGTAATTAGGAAATAATTTTGTTAATGGCCAAGTCTTTTTCTTAGCATCTCTATGAATTTCTTTAATTTTCCAGCTCGATCAGTGCAAACAAAGTGATAAGTCTAAAATGAGAATGAGGTCGTAATGTTAACACACTTATACTTGATAAAGACTAAAATGGCTACTCAGTGCCAAAATGCATGTGTCAAACATCTAAAAGTCCAAACCCAAGGGAGGTTGTGAGAGAAACATACTTATAACTCAACAATGACTAAAATGGCCAACCAATGCCAAAATCTAGATGAGGTCGTGATGGAAAACACATTTGTACTAGATAAATAGGAAAGCCGACCAGTGTTAACATCTATGTGAGGTCATGACGAAAACACACTTGCTATGAATATTGAATAAGGGCCAGCCCAAGCCCAAAGCTAATATGCGGTCGTGATTGAAAACACACTCACTAACTGATGGATTAAGAGCCAAGCTTCAACTACTAAACGGTCTGAGCCCTCCATTTACTGAGACAAGTTATTGGGATATATGTAGTAAGAATGACCTCAAGGTTATTGGGATATAGTTTCCTTGAAGTCTAGTACAATTAAGTGCATCGATCCTCGACTTGAAAGATGCAGTATAAATTTAGTAAACAAGAAGATAAAAGGGAAATCTTTTTATTAAGAGAAAAATAAAGTTACAAAAGGTAGGCTAGCTCGAAAAAATTACATTGATTAAAAAAAAAAAAAGAGAGAGAAAGACCTATCCTAAGATTTGGTAAGAGGGGTAAAGTTGAAGGCTTCGGCGTTTGCATCAGTAGTCGGAAGAATCGGGAAATTATCCCTTTCATCTTGCAAAGGGGATTTGTTCCCGACCTCCTCACCATCATAATCCTCGGGTACGGGCGTGGTGATCCCTGCAGCAGCTGCCTTCAGCTCAGGATTAAGGTTGGGGATCCACAAGAATTCTTCTGAGGGTGTAACTACGATCTCGCGGAATGTGGTCTTTGCATAAGGATGAAAAGTCTTCGCGGGGCCTTTCGACTTAAGCTGCCCCACGAAATATCCCTTGGCGTAGGACATGTCGTAGATGTCCGTAGAGAACTCGGCCACGAAGTCCTCACCCTCGTTGCTATCTTTGAAGGCTTGAATAACCTTCTCACTGTTGGGGTCGAGCTAGCGTTTAGGCTTTCAAACTCCTCTTAAGCGTTGGCCTTGACATGTTTCTCCTGTTGGAGCTCCACAGTGGCCTTCCTCTTCCACTCTTCGAATTCGGAGCGCCCGGCCTGAAACAACTTGTTCTTCTCTCTCTCTTCCTCGAGCTCCTTCTTTTGACGCTTGATCTCGGCCTTGTCTTCTGCAACTTTTTGTTGAGTAGACCAACCCATGTGGGTTGGTATAATTATTTTTGCTTTTTCTTTTTGACCAAAAGAAAAGAAAACAAAAAAGGGGAAAAACAATAAACAAAAAAAAAAGAATGGAATGGACAGACCAGAAAAAAAGCTGTCTGTCACTTGTTTTTTTGCAAAAAGAGAGTGTGAGTGAATGAGAGAAAAAAAGAAAGAAACAGAGAGAGAGAAAGAAGAAGAAGAGCAGAAATTTCAGCCTGCGCCATCTTCATCAAGTTGACGATCGGAAGGTCATTTGTGGTCCGATTGAGCTGAAATTTTACGTGCATGTTCACAACTCGTGGGACTTCTATCTGAACGGTGGAGATCAGATTTGGAGCTCTCTACAGCCCGTTTTTCTGACATGAACAGTGACAACATTTTTGGTGATTTCTCTCCTACTTCTTGGTTTAATCTCTCTTGTGTTGTTATATTTGCAAGAATATGTTATTCTTAGTGAATGTATTGTGTATGTCTCTAGTTGTAGCTAGAGAAGACTCTCTTGTACCCATTATTTGTTGATAGTGGAAGTTTTTTGGGTGGACTACGGTCCCGTGGTTTTTACTTTCCACGTTGGGGAGGTTTTTCACGTTAAAAATCTTGGTGTTGCTCTATTTGGTTGAATTTTTCAGATTGGGCAGATTTGTGCATATTGTTGTTGGCTCTATTTGTTGCTTCCTAACAGGTTTATACAAGGTGGGAGGGTGTTATTTCCGCTGTGCATTTATTGTTTGTGTTTTGATATCGGGTTTCCTCCCAACAAAGTGGTATCAGAGCTTGGTTGTTGAATTGTTGTTTTGTATAAACAATGGAAGTTAATACAAGTAGAATGATATGTTTGAATGGTTTGAATTATGCCATGTAGAAAAGAAAAATGGAAGACTTGTTGTATGTGAAAGATTATTATCTACCGGTGTTTACTACTGAAAAACCCGTGAGTAAAACTGATGAAGAATGAGAGTTATTTCACAAACAAGTGTGTGGGTATATTAGGACATGGGTAGATGATAATGTGATGAACCACATTAGTGAAGAAATACATGCACGCACATTATGGAACAAAATTGAAGAATTGTATGCGCAAAAGTGTGGGAGCAACAAGTTGTTTTTGATAAAACAATTGATAGGTTTGAGATACCGAGATAAAACCCCTATAACTGATCATGTAAATGAATATCTTGGGATTATAAATCAGTTAGCTGCCACTGGAATTAAATTGGATGATGAACTTAAGGGGTTATTGCTTCTTGGTACTTTACCGGACTCATGGGAGACATTTAGAATGTCATTGTGTAACTCAATCCCAGATGGTGAAATTACTTTGAATCTAGCTAAAAGTAGACTTTTAAATGAAGAAGCTAGAAGAAAGTCACAAAATTCCTCTTCAGAGTCAGATGCTTTGGTTACTGAATCTAGGGGGAGGAATAAGCAAAAGGGTTCGGGAAATAGAGGAAGTAGTAGAAGCAAGTCAAGAGGGAAGTATAGTAATGTCAAATGTCATCACTGTGGAAAAATGGGTCATATCGAGAGATTTTGCAGAATATTGCAAAATGAAAATAAAAACAAAGATAATGATAAGAAGAAAGATGATGATAGTGGTAAAGATCGAGTTGCTACTACTACACAAGAGTTTTTTATTGTATATGACAGTGATGTTATTAATCTTGCATGTCATGATACATGTTGGGTGATTGACAGTGGTGCTTCTATTCATGCTACTTCTCGAAAGGACTTCTTTATGTCTTACACAGCTGGTAATTTTGGGGTTGTGAAAATGGGTAATGATGGTGTCGCCAAAGTTGTCGGTACAGGAGATGTTTGCTTGGAGACTGAAAATGGCAGCAAATTAATTCTTAAAGATGTGAAGCATGTTCCTGACATTAGATTGAATTTGATCTCTGCAGGTAGACTTGATGATGAAGGTTTTCTTAATACCTTCGGTAATGGTCAATGGAAACTTACAAGGGGCTCTATGGTTGTAGCCAAAGGTAAGAAATGCTCAACTTTGTATTTGATGAATTCAAAGGTTTCCAAGAGCATTCTCAATGCAGTGGAAAATGAAGATGCAACAAAGTTGTGGCACAAGAGACTGGGTCACATGAGTGAGAAGGGAATCTCAGTTTTATCCAAGAAGAAAATTTTATCAGGACTAACAGATCCACATATGAGAAAATGTGATCATTGCTTTGCAGGAAAGCAGAACAGGGTTTCTTTCCAGAGTCATCCACCTTCCAGGAAGGAAAATGTACTTGAGCTGGTACATTCGGATGTATGTGGTCCGATGAAAATTAAAACACTTGGTGGTTCTCTTTACTTTGTGACGTTTATTGATGACCACTCTAGGAAGACTTGGGCTTATACCTTGAAGTCTAAAGATCAAGTGTTGGATGTATTCAAGCAGTTTCAAGCATCCGTTGAAAGAGAAACAGGAAGAAAATTGAAATGCATCCGTACAGATAATGGAGGTGAATATTAAGGTCCATTTGACAGGTATTGCAAAGAGCAAGGTATCAGGCATCAAAAGACACCGCCAAAGACACCACAGTTGAATGGTGTTGCTGAGAGAATGAATAGAACTTTGATTGAAAAGGTAAGATGTTTGCTTTCACATGCAAATCTACCACATTCATTCTGGGGTGAGGCTTTGAATATAGTTGTTCATTTGTTAAATCTCTCACCATGTATTCCATTAAAGCTTGATGTTCCTAATAGAGTTAGGACAGGGAAATATGTTTCTTATGATCATTTGCGAGTCTTTGGATGCAAGGCGTTTGTACACATTCCAAAGAATGAAAGATCCAAACTTGATGTGAAGACACGACAGTGTATATTTATTGGTTATGGCCTTGATGAATTTGGTTACAGGCTATATGATCCAGTTGAGAAGAAAATTGTCAGGAGCAGAGATGTTGTATTTGTGGAAGATCAAACAATTCAGGACATTGGTAAAGCAGAGAAAGAGTTACCCCCACAGTCAGATGAATTGGTTGATCTTGATATAGTGCCTTCAACGCCACCAGCAACAGAGCAGGTTGAAGATGATAATCAAGGTAATTTCCCTAATGATGATCAAGCAGAAAGTCCTACACAGGTTGAGGTAGGTGATGATGATAGTCAGCCTAAGACTCCACCAACAGTTCCACTCAGGAGGTCCGTTAGAGATAGACAACCTTCTACAAGATACTCTTCTGATGAGTATGTTTTATTGACAGATGGAGGTGAGCCTGAAAGCTTTGAAGAAGCTATGGATGATAAACATAAAAATGAGTGGATGGAAGCTATGCAAGATGAGATGAAATCTTTGCATGAAAATTGCACATTTGAGTTGGTAAAGTTGTCTAAAGGCAAAAGAGCTTTGAAAAATAGATGGGTTTACAGGTTAAAGCAACAAGAAAATACTTCACAACCACGATACAAAGCAAGACTGGTTGTGAAAGGGTTCAGTCAGAGAAAGGGTGTTGACTTTGATGAGATTTTCTCTCCAGTTGTGAAAATGTCATCCATTCGAGTTGTTCTGGGTTTGGCTGCTAGTCTTGATCTAGAGATTGAGCAGATGGATGTGAAAACTGCTTTTCTTCACGGTGATTTGGAGGAAGAAATTTACATGGAACAACCGGAGGGATTCAAAGAAAAAGGAAAAAAGGATTATGTGTGTAAACTGAAGAAAAGTCTTTATGGCTTGAAACAAGCACCTCGACAATGGTATAAGAAGTTTGAATCTGTTATGGGGGAGCAAGGCTACAGGAAAACTTCTTCGGATTATTGTGTCTTTTCTAAAAAATTCTCTGATGATGATTTTATTATCTTGTTGCTATACGTTGATGATATGTTGATTATTGGCAGGAATTCTTCAAGAATTGACAGGTTGAAGAAACAATTGAATAAGTCTTTTGCTATGAAAGACTTAGGACCGGCAAAGCAGATTCTTGGCATGAGAATCAATCGAGACAGAAATGGCAAAAAGGTGTATTTGTCACAAGAGAAGTACATCGAGAAAGTACTTCAAAAGTTCAACATGGATAAAGCTAAAGTGGTTAGTGCTCCTCTTGCTACTCACTTTAAGCTAAGTACTCAACAGTGTCCTTCTACAGATGAAGAAAAGAAAGATATACAGAATGTTCCATATTCTTCAGCAGTGGGAAGTTTGATGTATGCTATGGTGTGTACACGGCCAGACATAGCACATGCAGTTGGTACGGTGAGTCGTTTTCTCTCAAATCCTGATAGAGAACACTGGAATGCTGTGAAGTGGATTATGAGATATCTTCGAGGCACATCCAAACTGAGACTTTGCTTTGGATGTGAGAAGCCTATGCTTGTGGGTTACACAGATGCTGATATGGCTGGAGATGTTGATACTCGTAAGTCTACTTCGGGTTATTTGATTACCTTTGCAGGGGGAGCTGTGGCATGGCAATCGAGATTGCAAAAGTGTGTTGCCCTTTCCACCACTGAAGCGGAGTTCATTGCAGCAACTGAAGCATGCAAGGAATTACTATGGATGAAAAAGTTTCTAGAAGAACTTGGGTTTGAGCAAGATGATTATGTCTTGTATTGCGACAATCAGAGTGCAATACATCTTGGTAAGAATTCTTCATTTCATTCAAGATCGAAACATATTGATGTGAGGTACCATTGGATCAGGGATGTTTTGAATTTGAAGTTGTTGAAACTTGAAAAAGTTCACGCAGATGATAATGGCTCCGATATGTTGACGAAGGCATTGCCAAGAGAGAAGCTTGAGATATGTCGTTTGGTTGCCGGGTTGATTGACCCACCCACATGAGTTGGTGGGGGAGTTTGTTGAGTAGACCAACCCATGTGGGTTGGTATAATTATTTTTGCTTTTGCTTTTTGACCAAAAGAAAAGAAAACAAAAAAGGGGAAAAACAATAAACAAAAGAAAAAGAATGGAATGGACATACCAGAAAAAAAGCTGTCTGTCACTTGTTTTTTTGCAAAAAGAGAGTGTGAGTGAACGAGAGAAAAAAAGAAAGAAACAGAGAGAGAGAAAGAAGAAGAAGAGCAGAAATTTCAGCCTGTGCCATCTTCATCAAGTTGACGATCGGAAGGTCATTTGTGGTCCGATTGAGCTGAAATTTTATGTGCATGTTCACAACTCGTGGGACTTCTATCTGAACGGTGGAGATCAGATTTGGAGCTCTCTACAGCCCGTTTTTCTGACATGAACAGTGACAACGTTTTTGGTGATTTCTCTCCTACTTCTTGGTTTAATCTCTCTTGTGTTGTTATATTTGCAAGAATATGTTATTCTTAGTGAATGTATTGTGTATGCCTCTAGTTGTAGCTAGAGAAGACTCTCTTGTACCCATTATTTGTTGATAGTGAAAGTTTTTGGGTGGACTACGGTCCCGTGGTTTTTACTCTCCACGTTGGGGAGGTTTTCTACGTTAAAAATCTTGGTGTTGCTCTATTTGCTTGAATTTTTCAGATTGGGCAGATTTGTGCATATTGTTGTTGGCTCTATTTGTAACGCCCCGATCCCTCACGAGATCAGGACTCCTATTTATCACGCTATTCTCAACCCAAATCCAAACCCTGGGCACGAAATTTAGGGAAAAGCAGACGAAGTTTTCCCTATTTATAGGACTATCTAGAAACCTGTAAACTCCAATATACAACCACAAGACTATAATCCACAACTTCAATTTGTTTCATCCCTATCAGCGTGCAAGTCAACTAAACAGAAAAGTAAACAATTGAAGTTATTACGAACCACTAGTATCTAATCATCAAACAAAACTAAAATTTAATATTACAATCCTTGATATAACATAAATACATACATGGGCATAAAGTCTCAAATACAATACAAGCATATCATGATCACATTCTTCCATGTTTTACACACTGATAGAGCAAGCGGGTCACACAGGAAACAATCCAATCTTCAGCTTTTCCTGAAATATGTTGAAAAGAGGAATGAGTAACCAAGTTACTCAGTGAGGGAGGTGATGCAACATACCGGGCGTGCAATATGATATGCAAACACAACAAATCATATATATACAACATAAACCAACAAAGTTAAATAGCCAAGTAATTAACCACATTAAAAATGATACGGTTCCACTTCAAGTCTTCAATCACGAGCCACGAACCACGAACTTCACAAACATGCCGGCAAACCCCAAACACCAACAATTGGGATACTCCGGATGTATCCCGATCCTACGACCCTTTCTCCCGAGGTAGGTCCATGCCCAGCAGGTGAACCACACCTCTGGGGTAGTGGAGTATGCCTCAGCGAGAAAGGGAATAGGCACCATGGTAGTCGAGGGAGCACGGCAAGCCCGACGCCGCCCGTGTTTTTCGACGCTACCATGTCCGAAAAGGTTGCGCAACCCGATATTCGATCACAATAATTCAAGCAATGACAATATAATTCAAGAATCACATAAATGAGGGACAACAAAGTAGGTTGCCCTCGCACGTAGATTATAATGAATATGCCATATAACAATATAAATAAAAGACAAGTGTATATTTAATCTATTCATATCAAAGTACACGTAATTATAAGCAATCATATTAAACTATACAATTTATGAGCAGTAAAACAAATTAAGATGTACAAAAGAATGTAACTCACTCACCTTGGATCCGACTAAATATGCAAGAAAATAGCTCCGATTACCCCAACCTCCTCGAACTAGCTTGGACATGTACCCTAGCATGTTCATATGAGTTTAACACTTTAGCAATTATCTATATTAATTTCTAACTTAATTTAACTTTTGCTTAACTCAATCCACAACAATAGAAGTTATATATAATCACATTTATATCATATTGTCACATAGCCCAAGAAATCACACAAATGACTCTAAAGCATTTCCTTAGTCTTGCAAGGGTATTAGCTACGTTACAATCTAACAAGTTAAACTTCCTAACTAACTTAACTTCGTTTATACTACAATGAATATCAAGTTAAACTTCCAATCAAGACAACTACTTTAACACTTAAATATAATTTAACTATAACATGTTCTAAAAGTCATTATCATGCTTATTTACTTAATACATCATATATAACTCAATTAAAAATCAAATATAGCAATTAAGTAGTCCAAATAACTAACTAAGCAACAAGTTCAACCAATTCATATAAATTCTAACAAAATCATTTTCCAATTGTTTACAAAATATGTTCTAAACTTCACACAAGATAAAGAATTCTAAATCTAACTTTACTAATCAATTATTGCCACCTTATGACCCACGTAAATGCCAAGAAATCCCATTTTTAAGCATGTTAACTCAAAAACTTTGAAAAGCCTCTTAGGTGATTTGAACTATACCTACTTAATCCGATTAGCAATTAAGCGTCATAATTACATTTTAGAGGCTTCCTAACACATCTAGGACTAATTACATAATCAATCAAGTCGAATTAAAACCTTTGTTCTAAAGTCCCCTAACAACACCTTTAATCAATGCCAAAAATACATTAGAGACATTATCTAACCTATATAACACCATTCAAGGCATTCAAACCCATCCGAACAACAAATATACGCATAGCCCTTTTTTGGTGTGCAATTCAATTAATCAAGTTCTAACAAATTTAAACACTAATCTAGGTTTAATGTCACCTATAGCACCCTTAGATAACATAAAATCAAGCTTCAATCACACTACCTCAAAACTCAAAACAAGTCAAGTTAGAGCTCCATGAAAGCATGCATTTTTCCAAATCTTCTAACAGAATCCTAACTTTATCAAATTATTTACCTATTCTATTCATCTCCAAATTCTCTGATTTTTATGTACAAACGTATCTCTTCGAGTGTAGATAACTTTAGAATCAAATGGAACTCAATTCCGATCTAAATTCCTCAAGATACAACCATTTCCGTACGACTGCGCATAACTACCCTGCACCAGCGATTTTCAGGACAGATTTCAAAAATGGTTAAATCAGAAGGTCAAAACGTTCGAATTAGCTTTAGCTCTAGAAATCAACATTTGTTCAGAACTTCCTAATCTAGTTACTGTGTAAATTTCGTTAATTTTAGAGTACGTTTGCTATGACGAAAATGGTTCCAAACGTGATGGACAGTAGGCTGCCCAGATTACTACCTTTGCACTAATGTTCAATTAGTTTAACCTCTTGCTCAATCCACTAGCTTAGCATGTTACTAACTCCACAACTAACTTAAAGCTTCACCTAGGCACTTCCTCAAACATCTTAAAGGCATTTCAAGTTCTCAACACCATTTCACGCAATTAGCTAATCACCCAACAATACATAAGCATACAAGCAAATACATGTCAAAAGTTTACTCTACAAGCTCTCTAGCTATTATTTCATGTATTAGAAGCAATAAAATGATTAGAAATGCAAAAAGCCCAAAATTCGTAGGTTACTATTTACAAGCACTATTCATCTTCTTCCCCAAATCTCCAAACTTCATTTTCAACCACAAAATTCTTCAAATAGCTATAAAAGAATGTTGCATGATCATAATAGAGGCCAATTTAAGCATAAATAACCATAGATAAGCAAGATATAACAAATCTCAAAATTTAAAGTTTGTAGCTAAACATTCAAATGCACAAAGATAGGGGAATCCCTCACCAAATTAGAGATGTAGGAGCAAAGGAGAAGCTTTTTGATGGTTTGAAATCCTTTGGAAGAGCTTAGAAGATCAAATTGAGCAAAATTTGCATGAAAAATTATTATTCCCGTATAGGGTTTTTTTGACTATTTTGGGGCATTTTTGGCTTATTTTTTGAATATTTGTATGCATATATGGTATATGATGTATATATATATATATGTGTGTTGTATATTTAGCTTAAGTCAATTACCACAAAATCTTGGTCAAACTATGCTAAATTTCAATTTAAATGCTAACTAGTTTAAAAACAATATTTACATTACGTAACACTATTTAACGAAACACTAATCATTTTTCAAACGCAAGTTCCCGACCTTCAAAATCCAAAATTACAAGTTCCCGATTCCTTTTATAAGTTATACTATCTAGGAAAAATATCAATTCGAGCAAATTAGACAGTTGATTTTCTTATGACTAGTAACCACTAATAAAACATATAATCAAGAATAAGAAATGCACATTGAAATGCTCAAAGAAACATGCAACAGTTACGAATGAACGTGATGAGAAATCTTGGGCGTTATACTATTTGTTGCTTCCTAACAGGTTTATACAAGGTGGGAGGGTGTTATTTCCGCTGTGCATTTATTGTTTGTGTTTTGATATCGGGTTTCCTCCCAACACTTTTTTCTCAGACTTAAGCTTGTAGATAGCGGCCTCAGTCTTTTAGCCTTTGAAACGGCAATCGAGCTTATTGTAGAATGCTTGCATCTTCTCCACGAGATCGAAAAGGGCTAGAGAGTGAAAAACAGCCTGTTGCAAGAAAACAATAGAGCGAATGGTCAGGTAAAATGCCTGGGAGGTATTATGATAATAAATCAGGGTTGGATATAGGTACTTACCAAAGTCAAGGACTTTTGTATCTCGTTAGATATTTGGTTCAGGGACCACTTGCTCAGCTTCGAGGCTTGAGAACCTAGCGCCTTGACCTTGACGAGGGTGCTGGTAGTGGCAGGGGTGGTAGTCTTCTTATCTAGATCAAGGAAAGGAACTCTCAACTTCCTCTATCTTTCGTTGTCCTCTTCATCTTCTTCTTCTTCTGAAGAGAAGAATCCTCGACTTCTATTGTGTTAGGCTTACGGATGATGATGCCTTTGGAGTTCTTCCCCTTGGAAGGAGTTGAAGGCCCAGTGGTAACTTTATTGCCCTTCTCTTGCTCTATAAAGCTCACATCCGTAGTGGAAATCGCTCGACTCCTTGCCTTGTCACCTGCCATCTCGGAGGATCTCTTCCTTGACCTGCTTGAGGTCTGAAAGGTAGGAGTAGTCAAGGTGGTCTGTTTAAGCGTCAAGGGTGCTTGGCTTAAGGCAACTTCTTTGGCCATGGTGGCTTTGGCCTAAGTTGCCGCGAAGATTCTGGCTGTTTTGTCCATGCCTGTAAGATAGGAAAAAGTTGGTGAGTAGAACGACATGAAAAATGTTAGTAGTTATGAGATCGGGCACGGATCTCCTAAATAATAGTGGACTGATCGCGTCGTTTTGTGCTAAAAAATAGTAAGATTAAATAATTGAAAATATTGCTTACCTTTAATTACCTCTAGCTGTGGCGAGTAAAAAGTCGATCCACGGAGATTGGATTATCAGATTAAGTTAAGTCCTTAATTTAGAATTGTTTGATTATCTCTCATCACAGATAAGTTTGATTAAGTTTAAAAGTCTAAAAGTACGTTTAATTAAGTCCAAAAATCTAAAAAATGTCCAAAGATACGGTAGTAACGAGATCCAAAAGTGACTTGAACAAAAATATTAAATTGAAGAATTACAACACTCAATAATACAATGAAAATCCAAAGGGTTAATGATTTAGGGTGGTTATAGCTCGGTATACGTAAGTACAAAGTTATTGATTCAGATTAAAAGTTAAGTCCTTCAGAAATAGGACTACAAGCTCCCACTACTGAAATTAGCCTTTAATTACGTAAGTGAGAAGATTAATTAATTAGCAAGATTGGATGTGTTGGTACAACCTAATGATATCCAATCTCTTAATTAATCTTTCACTTATGTAACCTGGAGGTGTCAGTACAACTAGACTAGAATCCATCCGAGGTAGTCTCGTATTGCTATTGGTTTACAAAACCGGGCGTATATGTACTTTTAATTAAATATAACATAACTACAAGTATATGTATAATTAATTAAAGAATATTTAGAAATAAAAATACGAGACTTTGATAAATCTGAATCAAAACATATGTAGAAGAATAACCTCACACGTACTACCCCAAATCTCGGGTCTAATGTGCCATTATAAACTTCAAAGTACAAGAAATCATAACGAAAACCAAAATCAAAGAATACTTATCGTGTTGAACGGATTTTGGTAGACCAGTATGATTTCGATATGCTGATGGCTTATTAGACCCTCCCCTCGGGATTAAAACTTTGCACACAACTAAAAATAATAATTAAAACACTCACAACTCACTTCACAAACACTAAAATAGCAGAAATTAAGCTAGGAGAGAAAAATGGTACAGTTTTTAACAATGAAAACCGTGCTATTTATAGACAAGAATTCAAGAGGGCGCTCGAGCGCTAGTCAGGCGCGCTCGAGCGCCCTTCTGCACTTTTTATTTTTATATATTTTTTGTCTTTTTCCGTCTACATACTGCCGTTCAATTGTCTGCCATTTGCAAAAAGTGGCGCTCAAGTGCGTAAAAGGGGCGCTCAAGCGCCTATCTGGCTGTGGTAGGTGAACTTTGACTCCGAACATTGACTTTGACTAGCTCAGTTGACTTTGACTATTGACCAAAAAGTTGACCAGGTCTATTTCAAGATTTTTCAACGTCCTGAATCCGTTTCTGCACTTGGTTTGGCCAAATTCAATCTCGAATTGCTCGTTTTGAAGTTATTCTACCATTTTTCTTTAGTGTTGCGTTGAATATTTGCTCCAAATGTTGGTTTTTGTGGCCATTTCTGCTGTTTTTTCTTAAAAACCTATATTGCACTAAAATTGTGTAAAATATACAATTAAACTTGAAACAATAATGCAATATTTATGATTTGATGGGTTAAAATTAGTAAAAATATGGATTTATCATTGACCCTTCTTTCTTCTTGGGTTCTTTTCTAAGGGGTCATCGGGAAGTAGCTTGGGGTAAGAATTGTTGGGGCTAGTTGGCTTGTTGCCAAAAAGACCCAAGTTCCAAATACTATCCTACTCGAGATACCTATCAGCATTGATAAAAAACTTCTCATGCTGCAATATCTTGAATGCGTTCTTTTCCTTCTCAATAAGGCTAGGGGGATTGTTAATCCCCCTGGCGAGGGCATGCACCCATTCTTAAAGAATCTTTCAACCAGATTGGTAACTCATAAAATAGTATTTGTTGTCCCAACCTTGATGAGGATGGCCACTTCGCAAATATAGTGTTGTTCTCTCGAGCACTAAAGTAGAACCACCCTCTTTCCTTGGGGACAAGTTTGGCTATGAAGCATTTCCTAAATAAGGCACAAGTTGAGTTCACTCCCTACTCCTTTACATAAACGTAGAAGGCTACCATCATAACTCATCCATTGGGAAGTATTTTCCCTAGGCTGATCTGGAAATGATTGATGATCTCTGAGATAAAAAAAGGGAGAGACAACCTTATAAACTTGAAGGTTGCATCATAAAAAGTGATTTCGTCAGTTCCCATGCAGTAGGCTACCTCATCTGGCCTCGATATCCTTATCCTATAGTCATGTTATAGGGCATCCCTATTTAACCTATTGTTGGTCTCGGAGACCTTTATGTTACAAGTCCTTTGATAGCAGAAAAATACCTTCTTTTTGTCCCTTAAGAATGAAGTAGTTGCACTACTTATGGCAGCTCTAGAGCCCTAAGGAAGTTGTAGAGTTGAGGTCTGCTCTGTTGAGATGACCTATGGCTCAAAGAGGACCTGGGAACTGGGAATGGATTTCTAATGGCCTCAGTAGGCATTTCTAATCTTTCTAGCTTGTCTAATGGGGATCCTTCAACCCCTTCAATCTCCTCCACGATGAAAAAAAACCCTCAAGCTGATCAGCCTCTTCACATTCACCTTCACCTTCATCTTCATCTTTTTTTTTTTGATGAAGAGGAGGCTAAAACTAGCTACGCTAGAATGAGCCTGGGTGAGGAAACACCCATTCTATCCTTCTCGACGAGCACCTTGAGCTGGTGTGGGAGATGAACAATTCTGTGAGATCCAAGGGATTGCTCAAGCCCATAGTTAGCCAACCAATCAGCACATGAATTCGTCTCACGATAAACATGGGCAAGTGTGTAATTTTCATGCCGGGCAAAAATCCGCTTACAATCCTCAACAAAAGGTCTTAATGAATTAAGAGGTGTGGCCTCACCAACAATTAAATTATGAACAGTCATTGAGTCTGTCTCCACCTCCAAATCAATAGCATTGAGTGCTTCTGCCAAGCGTAAGCCTTCCCAAAGAGCGATAACCTCGGCTTTCATACTAGTGGTAACACCCAAATTGATTGTAAACCCAGTCAGCCAAGTTCCTGTCCTATCCCTTAAGAGTCCTCCAGCCCCAGCTCTTCCAGGATTACCCTTAGCACACCCATCAATGTTAAGTTTCCAACCTCGACTTGGTTTAACCCAACTGATCTCAGTCAACCTTCTTCTGGAAATGGGTGCTTTGTCAAAGGAGTTCCATGCATCTGAAACATCACCTGCAAATTTCATGATACATGCCACAATCCGAGAATTTTGATGGAGAAAATCATTCCCAAAAAGAGTCTCATTGCGCCATTTCCAAAGAATCCAAAGGGCAATCCCAAAGATGATGTTCCAGCCAAATCCACGCCAAGAAGAATGATCTTTCAAGTTGATGTTAAGCCATTCCTGCCATGAAGCGTCAAAAAAAGAGATAGAATTCCTCTGGGGAAGAATTGACTTCCACACTTGTTTAACACGAGGACAAAATCTCACAATATGTTCAATGTCCTCATAGACTGCTCCACAAATCAAACAAAAAGCATTAGAAGTGATATTTCTTCTAGCCAGTTGAGCTCGTGAGGCCACTTTTTTATGTGCAGCCTGCCAAAGAAAGACCTTGACACGTTGGGGACACTTAAGACTCTTCAACCTCCTCTTCCCTACCACTACTTTCCTTTATATTTTGATGTACTGGAAAAATGGCCTCAAAACTACTTTCTTCTTCTTCGTCTCCATAGGAATGTATAGAGCAGGTTTAGGAATCAAACTTCATGTCCGATCTTGCAATTGTAAGGAAAGAAAGAGGCAAAAGATTAAAATCTAAAGGAAAGGAATACAGGAGCATACTTAGTCAAAGAGAAATCACACACACGCTCCTGAGCTGAACAGAATGAGCTGGCTGAAGAAACAAAGTTTCTCCAACTGAATAGGCTGAGTTGATTGCTTGAAAGAATGAGAGAAATTCTTGAAGCAAAGATAAGTATGATCAAAAGTGTGTTTCGAGTTAACACTTGCCTAGATATAGACGTGAATAGTGGCCTTGGGAAACCAAACGTCTTGTCTTTGTTATGACTCTGTCGGTTAATCAAATACCATGGCAAATGCTCAAGTAGTTTTAAATTTGGGCGGCCTGGTAAAATTCTCCATTTCTAGACCCCACGCTAAGCTATAGACTTGGGGGAAAGGGAAATGATATAGGTGTAAACTGACTCGACATGCATACGAGTATGAACAGGCCCGACCCAATTGGCGTGACCTGAACTAGTTTGGTGATTTGATGGACAACCCATGCTTTAATCCACTAGATAAAATGAGAGGTCTAACATGTGTAAGAAGGGCACCATTACACACTTAATACATGCCCACCATTAGTAAAAATAGTCCATTAAATGCACTAGTAAAGGTAGTTGATAACCCATTTATTGCTTATTTGCTTTTAGTTTTAAGTGGTTATTTGAGCTTAGGCAATCTAATTGACTTGATCGTTAAAGAGGGTTCACAGGCCATCACTCATGTCCATCTTTCTGTTTTGCAGGTTACAACTGAGGTCGGGCTAAAGAATATTCAATCCTTATCACATCATTTTGGAAGTTGAATGAAAATTGATTACTGACTTGGCCAAAAAAAAAAAAAAAAACCTCGCATAACCTAGGTAAGCTCAGCTCTAGATGGAGTAAGGGAGTCATTTGAAGCGGGAATCTGACTGTGATTGCAACATAACTAAATCCAGCCTAAGTCCAGAGATCAAGTGGAACGTTAATCAGATTCAGCCACATCGAAACTCTTTCAAAATTATGCACATCACTTGTAGAAATTTAAAGATAAGATTGATCGATTGAACAAATGTTCAATTGTGAGGCTAAAAAGGAGTTAAATTGACAAAAAAACTGCACTTGAAAATGTTTTTGTTGTTTAGCTTCACTGCACATCTGCACCTCATTGATCGAAATATAAACCTTCTTGTCACTAAAAATTCTTCCATCCACCTAGATGGATGGTCAGCCCTCTCATATAAGAGTGGACCTTGCATGTTATGGGACTCACCCCATATGAGTTGGTTGACCATCCACCTGGGTAGATGGAAGAACAACTCTCTTGTCACACAAACACAAGACAAAAATGCCATTGTTTATCAACACATCAAATATTCTTCCTTTTAAACATCATTTCTCGTTTAGAAATATAATCTTCGTCTTTTATTCCTCCTAAAACGACGGACTCTTAAATAGCCAGGTGACAACGGCAATAGGCTAACAGAATAGGATGATGATGAAAGTATTCTCCATAGCTGTACAAATCCATAATGATCTACTAACATCCAAGTTTTGTAGTCGTACGAAATCAACCGACCATTTGTACTAAAGATCCTCATATATAAGACATCGTCATAGAAAGCCAAAGGATCCGTCATGCAATTCAAAAGATTGAAAGTATCAGGATATGACAGACACCAAGATTACTCTCGAATAAACTAGAATGTTGTTCACAAAATTCTGCCAAATCCAAACAATGCTTAAGTTCCCAAGTAGACTCCTCAGCCTCGAAAGCACAAATATAATAACCTTCCGACTCGCCAAAACATATCCCAAATCTACATCTATCACCTTCATAAGAGGTGGCACCAAACAACTTCATTAGCTTAGACAATTCATTTTTTACATAGAATGTCACCATGTGGTGGTTTGACGTCAACTAGTACAACCTCCCGATACTAAAGATAACCCTAGTTGGATAAATGCAGGAGTTATACTCATAAACCTCCTTGGACGTTTTCCACTTCTGTGTTTCTAACGAGTAAATGGCGAGTACGTATTAGGATTGCTTCTTGAGCAGCAAAGATTTACCAACTTAAACTTGTAAACTGCTATGACACCCTGGACCTAGCGTATAGTGAATAGTACCTATTTGCACATACTTACATGTTTATTTTAAGTGATTGTGTGAATTTATATGTTTACTTTGACTTTTGCGTTTATTTAGTAACTTTAATTTTCTTATTTCTTTAAAAAATGTGCAAATAATATTTAAATAATTTATATGAAATAAATATTTACTATTTAATTATTTGTATAATTTAGATTCACTTTCTTGCATTTATTTACTTTATTTTCAATTTATTGGAATAAGTAACTCCAAGTCCGGAGTGAAAATTTTATTATTTTATTTCTCTAATTTGACATTTTTTTCCATGCTACTTGACATATTTTAAGTATTCGTTCATTGAAATTACGTGCATTGCATATCGGGAACGACAGTTATAAAATAGTTAGTGTCCCGTATAAATAGTGAAATCTAGATTTCATTTTTGGGCCTTTAGAATTCTTTTATTGTTTTGGACTTGTTTTAAGCTACCTATTTAATGTTCTTAGCCCAACCCAAAGTCTAGAATTAATATACATATATATATAACTATACTACACATATAATACACATAAAAAACACAAAGCAAAGTAAGAAAAAAAAGAGAGAAAAAAGGAGAAAGTTGAGCAAGCTAGGGCTTGATCCATTTATGCAATCCAAGCTTATTTGGGTTGATCCAAGGCCAATTTCAAGCTTAATCATCTTCTAGTTGGTGACGGTTCATCTATTTGTGCATTTGAAGTTGTTTATTACGCTAGCAAAGATATTGATATTGTTATACATGTATGATTTATGGCTTATTTTGCTTGTAATGGTAGTTATTAAATGTGTAGAGTAAACTTTTATGCTTATTATGCAATTATATAGTTAGAACTTGTATGTGGAATTGTGGAGAAGATGATAAATAGTATTATTCATGTAAGTTTATGGATTTTGGCTTGAATGCTTGTTTAAATGCCTAAGTTAGGTCCTAGAGATATTAGAAATGTTATACGATTGGTTAAACTAGCTCAAATAAAATTGGAACTTGGTTAGAATTTATTGAACACAAAGGGCCCTGTGTGTGTGTGTCTTGACCGTGTATGAGTGTGTGTGGGTTAAATAGAGTTTAGTTGTGGTTAGTTAATGATTATGAAATGTCTAGTGTTCTTGTAAAGTGACCTTGTTAATAGATGTCTTGTTAGAAAGTATAAAGGGCTAATTTAAAGAATGTTGGATTGCCTTGTATATTTTAGAAGATGTTTGATTGTAATTGATTAATGTTTGTAGTATGTTAGATATTGAGCTTGTAGAGTAGTCTTTTAGTGTTATAGAACTTGTGTAATTGATTTTAGTCCATTGAATTTGTTGTGCTATTGTCTTTCTCATGTGAACAAGATTAGGTTATTGCATGTTAGAAGATAGGACATAGTCTAGTTGATGGTTTTAATGAACACATGTTAAAGTGGTAAAATTAGTTACTAAGTAGTTTATAGTTAAATTTTGTTACTAGTTCTAAATTATTCATTTCATATGTGTTATCGTATCACTTGTCAATATTTGATTACTTGTATGATCTCTTGGGTTACGTGTTAATGTAGGATATGTTAATGATTGGATAATCTCTAGTGTTGTGTGTTAAGGACAGCCTACTTTGTTGTCCTCATTTATGTGCCTATTGAATTATTTGATATTCGTGTTATCTTGTGTGTATCAAATCGTGGTTGTACAACCATATCATCGGGGTATATGTGTTGGGCATTCTTTGGGCGGCAGCGGGCTTGCCAGTGAGTGTTCAACCTCTGTGCTCTAATCCCTCACTCGCCTTGTCCAGAAATTGCCAGGGGATGTTGCATCTTAGGATTATCGGGGTACATCCAGAGTACCCCACTGGAGTGAATCGGAATTTTCCAGCATAATATTGTGTTCGTGGCTCGTGGTTCGTGTTCAGGATTATAAACTTGGAGTGTTTGGAGTTAATCGAATCGTATCCTTTTTAATGTGTGTTATTTATTTGTTTATAAGTCTCGTATTGCTATTGAGATTATAGCTTGATATCTAGTTTTGATGTTATAATTGTGTTACCTAGCTTTATTGTTTGATTGAGTATTTTTTCTTGTTAATTGATTCTATAATTTATCTACTGGCATTGCATGAAAAAGTTTTCGAAAATTTCCCCATTTTACCCTCCTATACTAAGCATAGTATATGCTTACCCTTTTCATCTAACATGTTTCAGGAGTGGAGATCATGGCTCGGATTATAAAGAAGAAAGAAATGGAAGCTTTTCTTTAATTGCCTGAGTTGCATACTTGTCTTATATGATTGGAGGTTTTTGTAAAGTGAATCTTATTCAATATAATGACCTTGGGTTCATTTTGAAGGCTAAGTAACCTTTTATGTAAATTATGTCTGTAAAGGCTTATAAATTAGGACTACTAAAATGTCATGTAATAAGTTTGTAACTATTTGGCTTGGTAGATAACTAGTTGACTGGATGTATGTATAGAAGAAGGCGAGATTGGGCCTGTGAACCAGAAATAGGATTTTATATTTGTTGGGATTGTTGTTGTGGCTGTATTCTTCTGCTTGTAAGGTTTTGGATTGGCCTAAGTATAGGGAGACTTCATCTATTTCTCCTCGTTTTTCATGCCTTGGGGTTCTGGATTTGGAACCTGATTCCATGAGGAATCGGGACGTTACATGTGGTATCAGAGCTTAGATAACTCTCAGTTGGGATAGGGTCCTCGATCTGTCAAGTAACAAACCTCGAGTGTGTGCATGTGAAGTGTGTCTAGAATAGGTGTGTGCTTGCATGTGAGACCTGTGAGCCTTGAATAAAAATGTGCACTTATGTGTCATACTTGTGTAGAATATGAAAGATGTGCGATATGTGTAATTATGTGACCATATGTACACCTATGTGACTTGGTTGTGCAATAATTGAAGAATGATTGATATGTGCAATTATTTGATTATGTGTGCATTAGGAGAAGTATACCCTAAGTCATTTCAATTGCATACATGTGATACCCGTTGATATGGTAAGCAAACACTTTTCCCCTGTAAAGAGATGGCTATTGACGGACCTTCCAGGGATGGAGACCAACAGGAATAAGAGGCATATGATCATACATCTATTGGAGAGTTGGTGTTCATATTTGGAACTCGGTTATTGGAATTCTTTTATGGCACTCTTTCTCCGAGGGATTCTTATTCAAAGATACTCTACCTAGTGTTCTTAATAGGGACCTTCATTTGGTACCCTTATTCGAGATTTCTTACATGGTATTCTCCATGGTATTCTTATGAAGATTCTTGATGACATTTCTATTTAACATTTTTATCTGGTGATCTTCTCTGGGAATTCTATTTGGAAGATCTTATCTAGAGTATGCCTCTAGTATTCTTTCTTGGCATATCTCTATGGTATTCGTACTTGGAAGTTCTAGCACGGATTTCTTGCTGCCACTTCTACTGGGATTCTTGTCTGGCATTTGCAATCATATGAGTTCTTATTCGGATTTCTACATGGTATTCTTAATAGGAGCCTTTATTTGGCCTCCCTACTTGGGATTTCTTATGTGAAGTTCTTCCTGGTCTTCTTACTGGAATCTTTGATGATATTCTTATGGACCTTTCTCACTGAGATTTTTGTACAATGCTCATGTTCGGCAACTGATGATGAGTAATCAGAGTTTGGTTTTCGGTTGATGAGAGATTCTCTTGTGAAGAAGAATTGCGAGGACGCAATTGTTTGAAGGGGGAGAGAGTATGACACGCCGGACCTAGCATATAGTGAATAGTACCTATTTGCACATACCTACTTGTTTATTTTAAGTGATTGTGTGAATTTATATGTTTACTTTGACTTTTGCGTTTATTTAGTAACTTTAACTTTCTTATTTCTTCAAAAAACGTGCAAATAATATTTAAATAATTTATATAAAATGAATATTTACTATTTAATTATTTGTATTATTTAAATTCATTTTCTTGCATTTATTTACTTTATTTTCAATTTATAGGAATAAGTAGCCTCAAGCTCATAATGAAAATTTTACTATTTTATTTATTTGATTTGACATTTTTCTCATGTTACTTGACATATTTTAAGTATTCATTCATCGAAATTACGTGCATTGCATATCGGGAACGAGAGTTATAAAATAGTTAGTGTCCTGTATGAATAGTGAAATCTAGATTTCAGTTTTGGGCCTTTAGAATTCTTGCATTGTTTTGGACTTGTTTTAAGCTACCTATTTAACGGTTTTAGCCCAACCCAAAATCTATAATTAATATACATATATATATATATATATATATATATATATATATATATATATATAACTATACTACACATATAATACACATAAAAAACACAAAGCAAAACAAGAAAAAAAAGAGGCCATGGACGGCCATGGAGAGAAAAAAAAAAGGGGGAGCGTTGAGCAAGCTAGGGTTTGATCCATTTGTGCAATCCAAGCTTATTTGGGGTGATCCAAGGCCAATTTCAAGCTTAATCATCTTCTAGTTGGTAAGGGTTCATCCATTTGTGCATTTGAAATTGTTTATTATACTAGCAAATATATTGATATTGTTATACATGTATGATTTATGGCCTATTTTGCTTGTAATGTTAGTTATTAGATGTGTAGAGTAAACTTTTATGCTTATTATGCAATTATAGTTAGAGCTTGTATGTGAAATTGTAGAGAATATGATGAATAGTACTATTCATATAAGTTTATGGATTTTGGCTTAAATGATTGTTTAAATGCCTAAGTTAGGTCCTAGATATATTAAAAATGTTACACAATTGGTTAAACTAGCTCAAATAAAATTGGAACTTGGTTAGAATTTATTGAACACAAAAGGCCCCGTGTGTGTGTCTTGACCGTGTGTATGTGGGGGCTAAATAGAGTTTAGTTGTGGTTAGTTAATGATTATGAAACGTCTAGTGTACTTATAAAGTGACCTCGTTAATAGATGTCTTGGTTAGTTGTTAGAAAGTATAAAGGGCTAATTTAAAGAATGTTGGATTGCCTTGTGTATTTTAGAAGATGTTTGATTGTAATTGGTTAATTTTTGTAGTATGTTAGATATTGAGCTTGTAGAGTAGTCTTTTAGTGTTATAGAACTTGTGTAATTGATTTTAGTTCATTGAATTAGTTGTGCTATTGTCTTTCTCATGTGACCAAGAATAGGTTATTGCATACTAGAAGATAGGACATAGTCTAGTTGATGGTTTTAATGAACACTTGTTAAAATGGTAAAATTACTTACTAAGTAGTTTATAGTTAACTATTGTTTCTAGTTCTAAATTATTCATTTCATATGTGTTATCGTATCTGTGACGCCCGAGCCCTAGAGCATGCATATATCATATATTTGCATATATTTGTGTCCAATTGTTACTTAAATGCTTACTCAGGAAAAATTACTATTCATAAGAATTTTTGACTGTTTTATTTTTCTGATTTTAATTTTTTCCCATGTTGTTTGACATTTAGAAGGCATAAGAAAATTGGAATTTCGTGCCTAGCATATCGAGAGAGTGCATTAGGAAAATGATTTTCATGTCGCATAAATAGTATTTTTAACATTTAGTTTTAGTTTTAAGTGACTAACTTTCATTTTAATCAACTATTTGCATTTTAGCCAAATTATTTGACCCATTTAACAACTACTTGACCTAAATACCCTACCCATTGACCATGGACCTTTTGACCAATTGACCAAGTCTTCTTATAACCCAAAATTTCTCAAAAAAATGCTCAAAAAGGTCAAAAAATAACCTAAAACCCACCAACGAGAATAATATATTTCTTGCAAAAATTGCTAGAGTTGATTATTTCCATCCATTCCAAGCTTGAATCAAAGTGTTTGAGCCATCCTAAAGCTTCTACAAACCTTCTACAAGTTGAATTGGTGAAGAATTTTATCTTATTTGATGCATTTTTCATAAGTTTGATATTATGATAAAATTCTTAGATTTGTAATATCTTGTTTATAAATGTCTATCTATGCTTGAATTAGATTTTATTATGATTGTAGAATATTATTTTATAACTATTTAAAGATTTTTATGGTTAGAATTGAGAAATGCAAGTTGGGGAAGAAGATAAATAGTGATTATAAATAGTAACCTCTGAATTTTTGGGGTTTTTGATCCGAATTGCATTATATCACTTTGGTTAGGTACCCTAAGTGTTTAGAAGCTTAAATGTATCATTTAAATGGGTTCCACTTTGATAAAATTGAGAATTATGCTTCAAAACTAAAAGGGGTTGTTTGACTAAGTGTTAGACTTTGCACGTTTTGATTGGGGGTATAGTCTTAGTGGTGTATGAAAGCACTTTTGGCGCAGTTATGACATTGATTGGATCCTCGATTGAGGTAGCTGTAGTGAGTTTTCGTAGCGTAGAATGGTGTCATAATGTGTCCTTAGCAATGTAGTATAGTTGGTTTGTGGATTGTATAATGTATGTTTTGGGAGTGCCAAAATTGAATTGGTAAACAAAGGGGAAAAGTCACAAAATTACTCGAATGTTGGTGATAGTTTGAGGTTCTACTTTTCATGTGGAATTAATTGATTTCAATTGATTGGCTAAGTTTTTAAATACATAGATGATGGGGTCGTAGTACAAATGGACTAAGGGGACTTCAGGGGTTTAGTGGTAGATGTAATTGAAGATGAGTTTTTATAGCTTTTAAGTGTGTCATAAAGTGTCCTTGTGGGATTGGTATAGTTGAGTTATGAGATCCTGTAACTTGAATGAGGTATGTGACTTGTTTGTGAACGAATAGAATAGTATTTTTGTTGAGTTTTGTGACTTTGGTCCAATTGATAGTTTTGGTTCTTGCATTGGGTGCCATAAGTATTAGATTGACTAATCTAATGCTTGGATGTGTTAGAGTGTGGGTAGAACTTGTGGAGGATTGATTGATCATAAAGGGACCTTTGATGGTTTTGGGTCATGTGTGTGTTTGAGTGCTTTGGAGAGCTTAGTTGTGGTTCATAAGTTATTGTGGAATGTCTAAAGTGCATACAATGTATCTCCGTTGTTAGATGGTTAGTTTATAGTTATGGAATGTAAAGGCCTTTTGGAAGAAAGTTGATTTGATTGTTGGTAATTGGATTGGAGTTTACTTGTTAAGTGCCATAAGTGATTGTGAAGCTAGATATGTGCTCGAATTGCCTAGAATGGGGATAGAATTAATGTGTGAATGGAAAATGCAAAGAGGGTCATATGTGTGTAGTGTTGGCCTTGTATGTATAGGTGTGGTGGGTGGTGTTAGTTGTATTGGGTAGTGATTATGAGATGTTGTTGCATTTTTTGGTGAATAGATCGATATATGGGAGAATTATTGATCAAAGGGGTGTTTGATGTTTAGTGTTGATTATAGTTTATAGTGAGTTTCCTTGGTGTTAATTATTGATTGTAAGATGCCTATTGTGCTAATTGAGTGAAAAGATTAAAGTATGTGAGATTGAGTTGTCAAGAGCTTAGAGTGTCAACTGTTTGCAATAGTTAAAGATAGATTACTTGATTGCTCTAATGGCAATATTGGGTGGTTCGTGAGGTTAGTGAGTGTTTGTGGAGTGTTCCTCGTGCTTGTAGTGTAACTTTGGTAATGAATAGCTTGTATTATTGCTAAAGAGTATAAAGGGTTTGTTAATGAGCGTTGTATTGTTAATTGTTAATTTGAGTGTATAGATTGGTTAGTTGAGTATGAATAGAATGGGTTTAATGCTACTCTTATTGTATTCTTGTTGGAGGGGTAGAATTGATTGAAAGACGCTAGGAAATTGAGGTCTATGAAGTTTAAGAGTGACTAGTGTGTGACTTTAGTAGTTGAGTGGAAACCGGAGTAATTAGTTGCTAATAGAGTGGAATGTAATGATTAATAATGATTCTTGGAGAATACTAAGGATATAAGAATGATAATAAGGAGAACATAATTATATTTTATTGTATAATGTCATTGATGAATTGAATTGTTTGTATGACTTCTTATACATATAGTTGATTGTATTATGTAGTGGTATTGAAGGAATGGGTGCATTCAGAGAATATTGGAGGAGTTCTTGGCTAGATTCTTTCATGTTTGACTTTCTAAAGGTGAGGGAGTTACATCGTATGTGCATTTATCCATTGTGTATTGATTATGTTAAATAATTTCCATGCTATAAATGTTAATTAGCTAGTGTACTTTGACAAGATTGTAGTTTATGGTTAATGCAATAAGTTTTAATGGTTAATACTTGTTTTGCTATTTGCCTCAATTGATTTCATTATGTTTCTATTGTATCTTTTTCCCATTGTTATTGCATTCCCTTTTGGGATATCGAGCATATTCATTTATTGCATTCCCTTTTGGGATATCGAGCATATTCATTTATTGCATTCCCTTTTGGGATATCGAGCATATTCATTTATTGCATTCCCTTTTGGAATATCGAGCATATTCATTTATTGCATTCCCTTTTGGAATATCGAGCATATTCATTTATTGCATTCTTTTTTGGGGTATCGAGCATATTCATGTATTGCATTCCCTCTTGGGATTTCGAGCATATTAATCATTTATTACATGCTCTCTCTCGCTAGGGATGCCGCCCTGGGAGAGTTGAGTTATCGTGCATATTTATTTATTATATAATCGTGCTTATTAGTCGTTAAATTGGTTTGTAATTATTGAATTGTCTCGTTTAATTGCTTTATCTCAATTTTGGTTATTGACTTGTCATATTTGCATTGCACGAATCCCTTGCAAAAGCTTCCCGTGTTACTGTTCCCTTCACTCACTGAGCAATAGTGGTTTTGCTCACTCTCATTCCTACCTTTCAGGTACTTAAGAGTTAACAGGGTTCCAGTGTCCCTCAATTGCCTTGAAGTGGAATATTTGTATTAAGTGATTGATTGTATTGTAAACTTTAGTTTAAATTGATTGATTCATATTATTTATCTCTTAAGATTTGTATAAACTTATTTATAGGTTTTATGTTTTCCTTTCAAGATTTGTAATAAGCTATGTATTTGCCTAGTTAATAAGTTATTGTAATAAGTTAAATTAAAGCACATTAGAGTGGTAGGATAAGTATGTATGTAAATACCTAAATTAGCCGTAATCATGTATGTATGTATGTATGTATGTATGTACGTATGTATGTATATTTTGTTAAGAAAGTAAAATATGTTTGCTTCGGACATAGTAGTGGTCCATTTCTTCTGCTTGCAGGTTTTGGTTTGGCCTAGAAACAGGGGAGACTCAATCCATTTTCTCTCATTTTTCGTGCCCAGGTTTGGTATCAGGTTGAGATTAGTGGGTTTAATAAGAGCTCCTGTTTTCGTGAGGGGACAGGGCGTTACAGTATCACTTGTCAATATTCGATTACTTGTATGATTTCTTTGGTTACGTGTTAATGTGGGATATGTTAATGATTGAATAATCTCTATTGTCGTGTGTTAAGAACAACCTACTTTGTTGTCCTCATTTATGTGCCTATTGAATTACTTGATATTCGTGTTATCTTGTGTGTATCGAATCGTGGTTGCGCAACCATATCATCTGGGCAGATGTGTTAGGCAATCTCTGGGCAGCAGCGGGCTTGCCAGTAAGTGTTCATCCTCCGTGCTCTAATCCCTTACTCGCTTGGTCCGGAGATCGTCAGGGGGTGTTGGGTCGTAGGATTATCTGAGTACATCCGGAGTACCCTACTGGAGTGAATGGGGATTTGCAGGCATAATATCGTGTTCGTGGTTCGTGGCTCGTGGTTCATGTTCGAGATCGAGACTATAAACTTGGAGTGCTTGGGGTTAATCGAATCGTATTCTTTTTAATGTGTGTTATTTAGTTATTTATTTGTTTATAAGTCTCATATTGCTATTGAGGCTATAGCTTGATATCTAGTTTTGATGTTATAACTATGTTACCTAGTTTTATTGTTTGATTGAGTACTTTATCTTGTTAATTGATTCTATAATTTATCTACTGGCATTGTACGAAAACATTTTCGAAAACTTTCCCGCTTTACCCTTCCTCACTGAGCATATTGTATGCTCACCCTTTTCATCTAACATGTTTCAACAGTGGAGATCGTGGCTAGATTATAAAGAAAAAAGAAGTGGAAGTTTTTCTTTAATTGCCTGAGTTGCATACTTGTCTTATGTGATTGGAGGTTTTTGTAAAGTGTAATCTTATTCAATATCATGACCTTGGGTTCATTTTGAAGGCTAAGTAACCTTTTATGTAAATTATGTCTGTAAGGGTATCTCCAATGGTAAGAAAAATGGTGCACTATTCACAAAAACTTACTATTTTTGGTAAGTTTTAGAGACTCGGGTCTCTATTTAACTCAAATCTCCAATAGAGCTCACCACTTTTTAGAGATTTTCACCAAAATAGAGACCCATATTATTTTTTTTACACCAAATTTAGAGACCCAAAAAGTGGTTGAGTCTCTATTTTAGTGGAAATCTCTAAAAAGTGGTGGACTCCATTAGAGATTTGAGTTAAAATAAAGACCCAAGTCTATAAAAATTAACAAAAATAATAAGTTTTTGTAAATAGTTATTACTATTGGAAATACCCTAAAGGCTTGTAAATTAGGGACTACTAAAATGTCATGTAATAAGTTTGTAACTATTTGGCTTGGTAGATAACTAATTGAATGCATGTATGTATAGAATAAGGTGAGATTGGGCCTGTGAACCAGAAATAGGATTTTATATTTGTTGGGATTGTTGTTGTGGCTGTATTCTTTTGCTTGCAGGTTTTTGGATTGGCCTAAATATAGGGGAGACTCTGTCCGTTTTTTCTCGTTTTTCATGTCTTAGGATTCTGAATCGGGAACCTAATTCCGTGAGAGATCGGGGCGTTACAACTACCCTTGATGAAGAACAAAATGGATAGAAAGCTAATCCAAAGGCTAGAGAAACATTATTTCCTTTGGGTCGGAGTTGTATCCACTCTTTGGTAGCTACACTGCAGATGTACAGAGCAAAACACTTTTGACTGGTCTCCAATTCTAGGCCCTTATTCAATGTAAAATTATGACAACCATCCTTATCTTTAAAGTAAACACAACTTCGACAACAAAAAATATATACCATTAGATGCAGATACAAGAACCACTTTTTCTGGAAGGAAATCCAAAACCGTATTTTTCACCTTGAATCCTGTTCGAGTAAGAGTTAAGAAGTTGACCACGACTAAGTCTGGTTCTTCATCTGGTATTGTCTGTTGGACAAGGAGCCCCGTAATATCTTTTGATCTTTCATCATGGATGCATAAGAATGAGGGATCAGATATAAGATCATTCCACCTTTTGGCTATGCATTTAAGTGCCATGAGTGATTTGGCAGGCAATCGAGAAAGGACATCAACTGCAATGTCTTCGTCTGGAAACGGCTCCATATGTTTACACTACAAAGATCTGGATCACCAAACATACCCAGTATCAGAAACAACTAAAGATAGAAACTTCATGTCCCAAAATTAGTCATGGTTTAAACTTTTTTGGAAGTGATAGGTTTACTTGTATGAAATACTCAATTATTCACTTAATAGTATTTTCTATCTGATCTCTTATTCTATTAGGAGTTTCAACTTAAATCGATAAAAATAGTAAGAAAATATTCCTTCAATATGCAGTCAATTGACCAAAAAGTCAAACCAGGACTTTCATTTTGTAAAGGAGGGAATATTGTAATCTCACTAAAATACAAATTCCTCTAAATATAGGCAGGCCTTGATATTACATATATGGAAGGGTAAAAAGCAACTAGCAACCCAAAATTAAAAGAAACGTTACAATTGAACCCCCAAAAACTTTCTATTCAATTATTTTGCGCTACAAAATTTATTTAACTGATTCAATGTGGTCCTAATACCTAATGCCGTCAGAAAATCTTTTGGAAATTAGGCGAGTGTTTCTCTTGAAATAGGAGAAATTCTTTGGTCAGTTTGTACTAAATATCAGTTTACTCACATACAAGTAGACCCCACATGCCCCATATCTCTAGGGCCCAAAGAATTTTCATTGACATATACATTGTATCATATATTGTCTAATAGTTTTTCTAAAAGCGTTAGGCTTTAGTACCACATTGAACACTAGGGTGCAAGGTAACAAATGAAAACCAAAAAAAAAATGAAGTGCACCTAAATTTCACAGTTCTTCTAATCATCACAAAATAAAAATAAAACGGGAAAACATACGTCAAAGTAGCAGAAAGATTGACTATTTGTTGACTCAGCACAAGCAATTCAGACATCAGTTCCTAGTCTAGAAACAATGAATTAGGACAAAAAGTGGACAGCAAGTAAATCACTATGGTTCTACAGGGAAGAAAATCAAACAAGCATTGATTGAAAATGGACAAACAATTTAAGATCCGAAAGATTAGTGAATGAGTGAAGCTGTCAAATAGTCATGTTTCTTTTTTCCGAGAAGCCGCGATCCTTTATCAGTTGTGTCTAGTTAGTTTCTAATATTTCAAAGTGACACTACTTGGTTTGTGTTGTTAGTCATCTCTACAAATTAACTATAATATTGCCACTAAACTTGAACAGTGGGACCGCAACACTTTCGGTAACATCTTTGCTCGGAAACGGAGATTACTTGCTCGTATCCAAGGCATCCAAAAAGCTCTACTAATTTACTATAATTTTTCACTTCTTCGGTTGGAAAAGAAGCTACCAAAAGAATATGAAGAAACCTTGCACCAGGAGGAGATTCATTGGTTCCAAAAGTCTAGAAAAATGTGGCTAACTTCGGGAGATCAAAATACTAAATATTATCATCTGTCCACTCTCATTCCAAGAAGGAATAACAAAATTTTGAGCCTTAAGACAAAGAGGATGTCTGGGTGTCGGACACAGCTACTCTTCAACAACTTGCCACTAATCATTTCAAAAACATTTATACTTGCTCTTATACCCCTCCTACGCAGTTCTCTAATGCTCTTTTCACTGGTTTTGCAGATCTTGATATGGAACTCCTCAACCGTCCAGCTTCAGAAGAAGAAATAAAAATGGCTCTTTTTCAAATGTCGGGTTCTAAAGCTCCAGGACCTGATGGGTTGCCAGCAGCTTTCTTCCAGAAGTGTTGGCCTGTTGTTCGTAGTTCGGTGGTTGATCTGGTTCAGAAAGCTTTTCTTACAGGCAGTTTTCCAAGTGAAATCAACAAGGCTTGGATCACTCGTATTCTTAAGATTAAGAACCCTGAATTAATTAGTCAGTTTTGCCTTATTAGCTTACTGAATGCTTTAGCTAAATTGATTTCTAAAGTGTTGGTTAATAGGTTGCGGCCTCTGCTTGTTGAGTGGATTTCCCCTTGTCAAAGTAGTTTTCTCCAGGGCAGATCCACCGCTGATAATGCTATCATTCTCCAGAAGATTGTACACCACATGAAACGTATGAAGGGCAAACGAGGCTACAATGCAATCAAGATCGATTTAGAGAAAGCTTATGACTGTATTAGTTGGGCTTTCATTGAAGATACTCTCTGGCAAGCTAGTTTTCCGAATAAGATCATCTCACTGATCATGACCTCTCTCTACTTGGCATCGACTTGTATCCTTTGGAATGGAGCTTCTTCGTCTTCTTTTTTCCCCAAGCAGGGGAATTCGACAAGGAGACCTCCTATCCCCTTACATTTTTATTTTATGCATTGAACGTTTATTTCGTAGGATTTATTGTGAAGTTGAAGCCAAAAGATGGCAACCCATTAAAATTTGTAGAAATAGTACTTCTGTTTCGCACCTTTTCTTTGCTGATGACTTACTTTTCTTCGCAGAATCATCAACCGCTCAAATGGAGAATATACAGAGGGTCTGGCAGGAATTTTGCAATGAGGCAGGTCAATCTATAAACACATCGAAATCACTCTTATTTGTGTCTCGTAACACACTGCCTGAAGTTGCCCAAGAGCTTTCTAGAATCAGTGGCATTCTAACAACAATGGACCTGGGGAACTATTTGGGTATTCCGGTGATTCACAAGAGAATTTGTCATGGCACTTACAAAGGTATTTTACAGAAAATTCAAAGTAAGTTAGCAGGATAGAAGAAGCATGTGTTATGTTTTGCTGGCAGAGTTACCTTAGCTAAGTCCACCATTGCTGTCATTCTATCTTGTTATATGCAAACCGCCAAACTCCCAATCCAAACATGTAAAGAGATAGACAAGATTCAACGTAGATTCATTTGGGGATCGGATGGCGAGAAAAGAAAACTCCACTGGGTCTCTTGGGCCAACATGTGCAAGAATAAGAGCTTGGGTGGACTTGGTCTCCGCGAGGCAACAATAATCAATGAGGCTTATATGGCTAAATTGGGTTGGAAGATCCTTATTGATCCAAGCTTGTTTTGGGTTAAAATCTTTTGCAATAAATATTTTCACGAGGGCCTCTTTCATTACACGCCCAAGTCTACTGACTCAACTATCTGCCAAGGGATTTTGAAAGGTAGGGAGCTTCTCAAGGAGGGCCTTCATTGGGTGGTCTATAATGGTAAGAAAATTCGTTTCTGGCTAGATAAATGGGTTGGGAATTTGGATCTTCTCAAAAGCTATTCTCCCTGTTCCTGAGATTGAACAAGAGATGCTCATCAAAGATTACATTGAGGAGGATGGATCTTGGAGTTGGGAGAAATTTCAACATTTTTTGCTGCCTGTAGTTTTGCTTCAAATAGCTAGTGTTCGAGTTATTTTAGGCGAAAGTAAATAAGACTTTGTGTCTTGAAGAAATGATACTAAAGGCACTTTCAGCATTGCCTCAGCCTATGCATTGCGACAACATATTGTGACAAGAACTGATAGGATTATATGGGACCTTCTCTGGAAACTGAAATGCCAGCAACGAATTAAAATGTTCCTTTGGCAGGCTGCACTCCAAAGAATCCCAACGCGTGACCAACTTGCTATTAGAGGTATCATTGATAATGTTGAATGTCTTTCATGTGTCACAACTTGCGAAGACGCCAACCATGTTCTACGTCAATGCCCACTGGCCCAGCAAGTATGGCAATTTATTCTACCATCTAATGTCAAGCTTTCTTTTTTTGTTCTCCCGTGGGATGAGTGGTTCAATGCTAACATCAACTGCACAAAAAAGCAGTTTGGGATTCCATAGAACATCTTTTTTGCCATGGTCGCTTGGTGAATTTAGAAATGGAGGAATTAAAGATACTTCAAGGGTTTACCCCACGATAATATTTATTTCTTGGCCAAGTTCATCCATAAGCAAGCTCTTGAGATGTTCGAAGCCTGGCGTTGTACATATGACTTTTCTCTTCGTCAAACTCATGTGGTCTCGGTTGGGTGGGTTAAGCCTTTACAGGGGTGGAAGCTCAATACAGATGGTTGTTCTAAGGGTAATCTAGGGCTAGCGAGTGCCGGAGGCATTTTTCATGATGGAGATGGCGCTTGGATCTCTGGCTTTACCATGAATCTTGGAATTTCTTCAAATAATAAAGTAGAATTAATGGCAGTTTGGGAATGGCTTAAAAGAATGGTTGACATAGGTATCACCCACCTTATTATTGAGTCGGATTCGTGGATCACTATCCAAAGACTGAAATCAAAAATCTCTTTAAGTAGCCCTTTTAGATTTTTTATTGAAGATTGCAAGCAGATAATGGCGAGCCATGAAGGATATCAAATCCAACATATGTTTTGTGAGGTTAACTAGTATGTTGACTGCCTTGCAACCTACAGTCTCCAGCAGCCCTTAGGATGCCACTATTTTGAAATTCCGCCAGCTCAGTTACTGACCCAGCTTGAGAAAGATAGGCAAGGGGAAACTTATCCAAGAGTAGTTGTTAAATAGTTTAGCTTAGCCTCCTTTTTCACCAAAAAAGAAAAATCTAATACCCGTCAAATTCCTCACGATAAAATCACGTGATTGACATGTGCTTGTAAAATTATATTATTGGCAAGGTCATAAATGTCCCCACAATAATTTCATCACCTCTCTCCCTCAAAATCAAAACCAAAAAACATTAACGCCTGCCTCAATGGATGAAAGCCACGAGAGAAAGCAAACCTCTTTGCCACCACCCGCCCCCCCCCCCCCCCCCCCCCCCCCCCCCCCCCCCAAATCCTTCTCCTTCTCTGTCCCTCTCTTTGTTACTCTTTCTCCCTCAAAATCAAAAAGAAGAACAGCAAAACTTTGATTATCTCAATGGATGAAGGCCATGAGAGAAAAAAACTGACAATTTTATACCAAAGAAAAAAAAAACACCAAATTGGAGAGAGAAAGGAAAAGAGATCTTACGTGTTGACCAAAAACAGAGCAAAGTTCTTGTGCGAAACTCGTGTTGATCGAAATATTAAATTAACAAATCCGTCACAAACTGATTTTGGGGGAAATGATTGGATTTGGGGTGATTTTTAAATTGTTTTTCTTATTTGGATTAGAGAATTTTGGGTATGAGTTGATTTGGAGTAATTTTTATAATTATTTAATGAGATAGATATTTTTTCGACAAAAAAAAAAAAAGAGATGATTTTGTAATCATGGGATGATTTGGGGTGATTTTATCTAAATTATTACACAATATTTATATTGCATTTTTTATTTATTACACTTATACCATTAAAAAAGAATTAAAATATCAATTTATTTATAAAACTTATCATTTCGTTTTTTCATTTTCAATCCAAACAAAGAATACACATAATTATTTATGAATTTTTCTTTTATAAATTTACTCAATCCAAACAAAATGTAATCTTCCCCTTTCATTTCCTTTATTATTGAATCATTTTTTTTTCCTTCTGAATCCAAACATGTAAGAGAGCCCATCTTTGTCTTTATAACCTGCGATACACCACTGCAATGATTTAAGTTCAGTTACTTCAGGAAAAAAAAAAGTCCAGTAATTGTTTATCAACACATTAAACCAAATTAAATAGTCTAAAATGTTTAAATCTATGATAATGGTAGTAAAAAACCTAAATCACTATAAATTGCATACAATTTTCATACAAAACCGATGTTTTCATTATATTTTGCTAGATGTTTATTAAATTCTATGCGTTTAAATAGAAAATGGACATTGATATCTAATAGGAAATTAAGAGAATCCAAAGCCAACTTCCAAAAAAAAAAAAAAAAGAGATCCAAAAACAACTCGATTTAGTATTTGAAATCAAAAGATGTAAAGATGTTTTAGTGGATCTGAATTTTTTTTTTCTTCTCAAGGGAGGCCGAAGCCGGAATCTAACTGGTGATGATTTTGAAGGTGAATTCGCTCACTCTATTCTTCTCCACGAGAACCAAAAGCTAATGTGGGAGATGGTCCAAGGAATTACTACCCAGAGGTTGAATAATTCTATAATTGGAGAGTCAATCAACGTATTTGTTTGCTTCACGATAAATATGGGATAGCTTGTACTAATCGTGACATGAGAGAATAGCTCTGAAATCTTCTACGAGAGGCTTGAAGGGGTTGTTGTGAACCTCAGGGCTATTCATCAATAGGATCATCACTTAAGAATCGGACTCTAAGTGGAGATGTTGGATTCCCATTCGTTCTGCTCGTCTAAGTCCATTCCAAAGAGTAGTAAGTTCAGCAACGTTGTTGGTAGCAACTCCAAGATTAATGATGAAACCGTTAAGTCACAAACCATTAACATCGCGAAAAATACCTCCTGCACCTGCCTGACCCAAGTTGCCCTCAATACATCCATCGATATTGAGTTTAACTTTATGTGAAGGCTTATTCCAACAAATAAACACTTCCTAGCTAGGATCTGAATTTATTTAATATGCGCCAAGTAGGGATAAAATAGTAAATCAATTTTTTTCTCAATATTTGTATCCAATATATACCACAACAAAGGAAGAAAGCCTTAAGAGACCCTTTTGAACCAACCTTAGAGTTTGACAAAAAAAAAAACCTTATTTATTGTCCAATATTGCAAATGCTTGAAACTTGGTCTCACAGCTATACGAATTTTTAAATTGGTAAAGGCTTCATCAAACACTTAGCTTTTAACAAGTAATATGTGCTGCATTTTACTTGGCAAAAAAAAAAAAGTAATATGGGCTGTATTTTTATCATTTTGCCCAATGACCTAGTGCGAATCTATGATTTGTGTAGGTGTCCTGTGTGGGAGATGAGTAATAACGGAGGTGGTCATGGGTGAGAAAGAAAAAGAAAGAGAAATAAAGAAATAATAAATGAAAGACAATTGTACCCTTTACAACTTAACACTTTTCTAACTCTATTAAGTTCAATAGGAGGAAATGAATAATCTTTAAAGTTCATAGGGAACTTTAGATTTTAGTCATAAACTCATGGGGTAAATGTCTTTAACTCTAATGCTTGAGCTATAATATCCATTACCGGATACTGGCCATCTGACATCATCTATGAAACTTGTTGGTCTAGTAAGTATCTAAGATTTCGAAGTTATTGTTTGCATTTATGGCTCCATTTGTTTGTAGTAAAATATTTTTTTAATTTTTCTTTATTTGCTAAAATTATAAAATTAGTCAATTAAAAAATATTTTTCAGT
The DNA here is from genome assembly GCA_037974665.1 of Ehretia macrophylla. Lineage (NCBI taxonomy): Eukaryota > Viridiplantae > Streptophyta > Magnoliopsida > Boraginales > Ehretiaceae > Ehretia > Ehretia macrophylla. The sequence continues at coordinate 69,862,233 of CM075764.1, forward strand.
AAAAAATAATGACTACATTTTTTTAATTTTTTGATGTTTGGTAATACTGAAAATTAATTAACTGAAAAATATTTTTTAATCAAATATTACGGTTAGTAAAAAATTTGGAAAAATATTTTCATCTATTTTAAAAAATGAAAACATTTTACATTTTTCAAACACCAGAAAATATTTTATTTAAAAAAAATATTTTTCACAAATAAATTATTTTATGGCAAACAAATGGAGTCCAAACACCAAAAAATATTTTATTTTTAAAAAAAATATTTTCTTCTGAAAATATTTTTCACAAGCATGTTATTTTACATCAAACAAACAAATTTCTCATTTGAATTTCTACTCCATGTTTTTGTTTTTTTTCTTTTTGTGTGTGTGTGTTAATTTAGTAGTTTATTGAATCAACAAAAGTAGTACAAGTACAAGTGGGGATCATATCAAGAGCCAATTTATCAATACGACAAATATTGATAAATTGACAAACATTGTTTATGCACATCACTTGCAGAAATTTAAAGATAAGATCGATAGATTGACCTCATGTTCAATTATGAGGCTAAAAAGGAGTTAAATTGACAAAAAGCTACACTTGAAAATGTTTTTGCTGTTAGGCTTCACTGCACCTTTTGTCATAAGCCATACAAAGTAAACCATTCTCATATCTTGAAAAGAGAGATAAAAACCTTTTGGTTTTTTAGATTTTGGTAAATAAATTTTTTGGTCTCTTAATTTTTAAAAAATGATTATTTGGTTCAATTTTTACTGTTAATTGACGGAAAATGTTAAATTTTTGTGATTTTTCTATTTTACCATTGGACTAATTTTTTCTCTCCTGCATGGCATTAAAGATGCGTTTGGGATATCACCAAAAATTAGAAAAAAATAACCAAAAAATTCACAAAATATATGTGTCCTGGTGTGCTGTCGTAGGCAACCAAAAATAAAACCTGTACTCCAAAAAATATATGTAGCAGTGCGAGTAAGGATCGTTCCTACAGAGAGTATCTAGCCTAATTTTATGTTACGTAAACAAGGTTTGGGGGGGAAGGGGGTTGAGTATATAAAGAAAACTTAAGAAAAATTACTAAAATTAAAAATATTGAATTTAATTAAGAAGACGAACCTTGGTTTAAGTCAATAACCACCATCGGAATCTTGTAACTGATCATTGATACAAGTATATTTTAATTCAAACTTTAATTATTCACCGTTGGAATTATTTTTCTATATCTCCTTAGTCGTAGTTAATTAGAATACACGCGACCTAATTAACCATATCCACTAAACAACCTCAGACACGCGCTAAAGGTTTAATCTAGTAGCAGCCTTAAGAATTAGAGGGATCGATGAAACTAAATAACACAAGCACACACGGTTGCATTTAATTTAGTTGAACGTTCTTTCTAAAATCTAATAATCTCTAACGCACTAAATTATTAAATCTTAGTTGCTTCACAAATTAGAGAGATCAAACAATTATGGATTTGATATCTAACTTAGCAATAGATTATAATGAATAATAAACTAGTTGGCCACCCTAGAATTTAAACGAAAGAATCATATAAATAAAACAGAAAAACATTCAATACTTAAAGCACAAATTGAACAATGAAAACTAATTAGATCTCACAGTTTTCTTGATTCCAATGCTTCAATTTTCTTCAACCAATAATAAAAGTTTAGCCATGAAGAAAACTCGAAAACTAAGAGGAGAGAAAGAGAGGAGATCCAAATCTTATGATTTCTCCTCTTATTTATAGTTTTTGAAGCCTACAAAATCCTGTAAGATAATAGAATCCTAATCTAAATAGAATAAGAAAATATTAAAGGTAAAGTAAACTCCTAATATAACTAGGAAATCTTAAAACAACTAAAAAAGTCCTAATACAATTAGGATAGGCAAAATAGCTGAAATTTTCGTGCACCACCTCTTCTACTATCAACTAAAAACTTCTAGATAAAGAACATTCCAGAATGTTTAACAGTACAGGTACAGCAACTTCACGTCCAATTTTGGCTTTTATTCAGCCTTTATTTCTCAAAACTCAAAACATGAAAGTTGTAGATCTTCTTCTTAGCTTTCCAAAATATCTTTAATTGCATCAATCGGAGTTCGGATGAGAGAATTATGCCCAAAAAATGTAACAGTATTGGAGCTGTCCAGAATTGCGCGATTTAACTTCGCTTTGCTCCTAACACCTCCATTTGCATCCTAAATCAAAATATAAAAATAATGAGTGTGTTTAGGCAACAAATAGGTGTAAAATATTAAACATTAAGGGAGAAAAAAATGACATTTTGCATTCTTATCAAATTCCCCCACACTTAACCTTTGTTCATCCTCGGGCAAAACTCAAATTTTCAAAAATACCAAAGTTGCAACACCATCAACAAAGAACAGCCAAACTCTTCAAGACTCATAACATATCATGAACAAACATTCTTAACCAACTTATAATTACTTAGTAAGCATTCTCACTCGAAGATGGAGTAATGGAATACGTAGACCCTCACAAAGATAAATGCTCGACTCTCATGTGTTTGAAGGGTATGTGTTTCGCTCAAATTCATTCCAATGAAAATGATCTACCATAGGCTTACATATCGTCTCATTCTCCACCACTAGGATCACATGCATAACACAAATCATAAGGATTTTTCAAGGGTTGTAACGGGGCTTAGGACAAAGGTGGGAAATATTTGGGAATGTAGCTCAAAAGCCATCGAAACTAGCAGAGCAAAAAGAAATCAGCTTAAGCTCGAATATGTAAGACATGTCAAAACAATCACTGCATTCAATAGCTTCCACCTTTATATATATCATGTATAAATAGAACTCCTTCTTGGAATTTTTAGTAGGAATTATGAACATGGATAGTTTAAAAGAAATTTTCTCCATCACTCCCTTTCTTCTTTGTCTTTTTTTCTTATTATTCATTATTCATATTTTTTTCCTTCTTTTTTTCTTATTATTTTTCACCAAAATTATTTTTCACCAAAATTATATTGTACAATGAAACTCACATATCGAGAATGAAAATATGTTTCATTTGACCAGTCATAGCCATACTACAAATCCAGACACCCCCACACTTATTTTTTGCACACCCATACATATCATAACATTGAACAATGCTCCACTAGTCCTAAGGCTTGGGTAAAGACATTGTTTTTCGGGTTTAAAGCTTATAATGTGGGTTCACAATAAATAAGGTCAATAAAGCTCAAACGGGTTTAACAAAGGGAAATATTCATTACAAGGTAGGCTATTTGGCTTATGTAGCTAAATCAAAGAAGGCCTTAATCATGTTCATGCATGCATGTGTCAATGTGACCTCGAAGATAATCAAGGCAAGTTATAGAGAAACAAATCCATAGAAGAATATCTCTCATAAAAAAAAGGGGTAAATGTCATAAATAGTCCATTAACTTTGGTCTAATTGATACTTTCATCCATTATCTTTCCAAATGAACCTTTCAGTCTATTATGTTTAATATTATTGATGTCGTTAGTCCAACTTATCTTTTCCGTCTAATTTTTAATGTTAAAATCACGTGGCGTGCACGTGTATACTCTTAAAACTGTTGTTTGGACATATCTAACATATCTTCATCATGCGTTAAGAATACTAATACCAATTTTACCCTAAAATTTGAGATATTACAATACAGGTGCACGACATGTGATTTTAACGTTAAAAATTAGACGAAAAAGACGAGTTGGACTAACGACATCAATAATGTTAAACATAATGGACTTAAAGGTTAATTTGAAAAAATAATGGATGAAAGTGTCAATTAGACCAAAGATAATAGACTATTTATGACGTTTACCCAAAAAAAAAGTGAGACTGATTATGGATATGTCAGTCTGAAAGCTCAAAATCTCACCAGTTTTTGTTTACGTAATTCAGTCACTACCATGCTTAAGGAAAATAACTAAACTAATTAATTCTAAGTGGAAAGAGTACTTATTCAATTATATTCTGAATCTTTCAAGCTTAATTGCACCTTGCTTATGCCATGCTAAAAAAAAAATCATTAAAAACTTTTTTTTTTAGGAAAATTAAAACACAACCTAAATTTCCTCCCCCATACTTAAAACTTTCATTGTCCTCAATGAGTAAAAATAAACTTTCAAATTTATGCAAAGATGAGTAGAAACATGAAAGCAAGTGAAGTAAGAGAAAGAGAGTCTGTAGGAGGACATACCTGAAGCACTTGTTAGAGAGAAGAAAAATAATACTTTAAATCTGCAACTACTCAGTGAAACCCAAGAAAACAAAAAAAATCAAAATAACAGGAAACAACAATAATAAAGTACTTTGTTTTTTCCTTTTTCATTTTTATATTTTTTAATTTTTATATTTTTTTGTTGGCCGACCCTATTTACATTCCCATACAAAGGCTCCGAACTCTGGGAGGCACTGAAACCGACTTCGTGAAACAATAAAAATGTCAAACTAACTAATACCTAAAAAATTAAAATACTTGGATCCATTTAACATCAGCCAATAAGACAAACTACCCTTGGGTTGCCTCATAAGCAGCGCCTTTGTTTACTGTAGTTGGCTCGATTCAATGCATCCTTCTTCAATCAGGATTATCAAGGTCCAATTCTTCCACATTCTCCTCTTGGAAAGGCTTCAAATCTGGAATAGGTTCTTGCAGAAAAGCATTCAATGCTACAACAGTGTCTTGCAAATCAGTACTGAAGGCTATCTCCTCATTCCCTTTTTCAGGATGGTTACTGATGACAACTTCCAATCCACCTTTTCATCAAGTTCTTTTATTTCCTATGCTAAAGAATCAACTAATTAATAGAATAAACATGATTATCATCACTAGGATTATCCTTACCAGAATATTTCATGGCATCATAAATATTAAACTTAATAATCTCGACATCAAATTCCATGGTAAGTATGCCATTATAAACATCTATCTTAGTCTTGGATGTTTTTAAGAATGGTCTTCCTAACAAAATAGGAGTGTTTTGATCACCACCCTCCATATCAAGCACGTAGAAATCAGCAGGAAAAACCAAATTATTAACTTATACAAGAACCTCCTCAACTACACCCTTAGGATATGCATTAGATCTATCAACTAATTGAATCACAATACTAGTTTTATTCAAAGGTCCAAGTTTTGAAGAAGCATATATAGAATATGACATAACATTAATAGAAGCTCCTAAATCTGACATGGCCTTTTCAAATCTAGTGTTACCTATCGTACAAGGGATAATAAACATACCTGGATCTTTGTACATTGCAGGGAGTCTTCTTTCAATAACTGCGGAAACATTCTCCCCTACTCTCACCTTCTCACATCTTTTAAGTTTTTGCTTCCTCTTAATTGTGCACAGTTCTTTCAGGAATTAAGCATAACGAGGTATTTGTTTAATAGCATCTAAAAGTTGAATATTTACCTCACATCTACGAAAAGTCTCATATAAATCTATATTTTGCTCATCTTTTCAAGATTCTGCTAAAGCCTTAGGAAAATGAGGTACTGTTTTATATCAAAAAGAGCTGGAAACTTATGCTTAGGTACTTCATCGTCAATGGGCACGTTCTTGTCTACAACGATGTTTTTCTCCTTTTCTTGCTCTGATGATGCAGGATCTGCCTTTCCTGGAATCTCCAGCTCTTTACTACTTCTCAAAACGATTGCACTTACATTTTTCTCTTGGATTTACTTCCATTTGAGAGGGTAATTTCCCCGAACTCTGTGCCACTAGCCGACTAACCACAGTTGCCATCTGGCCTACATGCTTGTCCAAATTTTGGATACTGACCCTCGCCTCTTGTTGAAATTGTTTCGTCTCCTGTTGAAATTGCAAAGTATTAGTGGCAAGAGACTTAACAATATCTTCCAAAGACATACCTTAATTAGAAGTTTGCCCCAATTGTTTATATTGCTGATAACTTGGGCGATTCTGAGTCACAAGCTGATTTGCTTGTGGATTCCCATAGCTAAGATTGGGGTGATCCCTCCATCTTGGATTATACGTGTTCGAAAAGAGATCATACTTCTTTTGTAGTTGTCCAAGAAAACCACCTGCCGCATTCACTTGCTCTACGGGCTCCTCTTGAAGAGTTGGGCACATGTCGGTTCGATAGCCCACTACCGAACAAATCCCACAAACCTTCGTCGTTTGCATATTACCTACAACCATTTGACGAACAAGAGAAGTTAGACTCGCAATTTGTTCTTCAAGGGAAGAAATATTTACCTCATTAACATGATTGGATAGAGAGTCCAGCCTAGTGCCAAATTGTTAAGAATTGGCCGCCATATTTGCAATCAAATTCTTCGCAGCCTCTAGAGTTTTATCTACCAAAGCTCCTCCATTCACGGCATCAATCATGCTCTTATTAATGGGTAGAAGGCCCTCATAGAAATACTGGATTAGTAATTGCCCACTAATCTAATGATAGGGGCAACTCGCACATAGTCTTTTGAAACGTTCGCAATATTCGTGCAGGGATTCCCCACTATGCTGCCTTATACCATAAATTTCTTTTCGAATGTTTGCTGCCCTTGAAGCTGGGAAATATTTCTCCAAAAACAACGTTCCACGTGGTAATACTTCCGGAGGGTAGATAGTAGAACCAACCTTTAGCCGAATCCTTCAAAGAAAACGGAAAGGCCCTTAATTTAATCTGCTCGTCAGTCACCCTCGTGGGTCTCATACTCGTGCATACCACATGAAGCTCTATTAGATGCTTATGAGGATCTTTACCTGCAAGGCCATGAAAAGTAGGCAAAAGATGTATTAGGTCAAATTTTAATTCAAAAGTAACATTAGCATCTAAAGTAGGAAACGTTATGCATAAAGGTTGTTGATCCAAATCAGGGGCGATAAGCTCCTTCAAAGTTTGATTTCCAGCCATGACTTCCTCATTTTCTGAATCAGAATCGCTAACAAATAAGGAATCAACAACTAGTTCGTTCTCTTCAAAATTCCTCCGAACTTCTTTTCTTAACCTGTGCACAGTTTTTTCTATTTTCGGATTGTATTGCAAATCACCTTGATTAGTAGATCGAGTGACAATCATAAAATCAAGAAAGCGCTAATAAACCACGAGAAATAAAGCAAGAAAAAGAAATCTAGAGAAATAAGAAAAATTAAAAATTTACGCAAAAACACAAAAAATGCCTAAAAACCATAGTAAACGATGAAATTTGGCCTCGATATGGTAGGGCTCATGAGTCTTGCTCAGAACGTCATTTTCTTTCGAAAAAGTAAATTTTCGAGACTTAATTCTACCAAAATTTTGAAAACTGCTGAAACTATAACGATTAAAAATAATGTTTTTTTTTTACACAGATTTCAAGAACGAAATAAAAACCATAAAAAACACAAAAATAAGCTAGAATAACTCCCCGGCAACGGCGCCAAAATTTGGTGTGCTGTCGTAGGCGACCAAAAATAAAAATTGTACTCCGAAAAATATATGTAGTAGTATGAGTAAGGATCGTTCCCACAGAGAGTATCTAGCCTAATTTTATGTTACGTAAACAAGGTTGGGGGGGGGGGGGGGGTGGTTTGAGTATAAAAAGAAAACTTAAGAAAAACTATTGAAATTAAAAATATTGAATTTAATCAAGAAGACGAACCTTGGTCTAAGTCAACATCCACCATCGGAATCTTGTAACTGATCATTGATGCAAATATATATCAATTCAAACTTTAAATATTCACCGTTGAAATTATTTTCCTATCTCTCTTTAGTCGTAGTTAATTAGAATACACGCGACCTAATTAACACTAACTACTAAACAACCTCAGACACGCGCTAAAGGTTTAATCTAGTAGCAGCCTTAAGAATTAGAGGGATCGATGAAGCTAAACAACACAAGCACTCGCGATTTCATTTAATTTAGTTGAACGTTCTTCTTAAAATCTAATAATCTCTGACGCAGCAAATTATTAAATCTTAGTTGTTTCACAAATTAGAGGGATCAAACAATTACGGATTTGATATCTAACTTAGCAATAGATTATAACGAATAATAAACTAGTTGGCCACCCTAGCAATTAAACGAAAGAATTATATAAATAAAACAAAAGAACATTCAATACTTAAAGCATAAATCGAACAATGAAAACTAATTAGATCTCACAGTTTTCTTGATTCCGAGACTTCAATTTCCTTCAACCAATAATAAAAGTTTAGCCACACAGAGCCATGAAGAAAACTTGAAAACTAAGAGGAGAGAAAGAGAAAAGATCCAAATCTTATGATTTCTCCCCTTATTTATAGTTTGTGAAACCTACAAAATCTCCTAAGATAATGGAATTCTAATCTAAATAAAATAAGAAAATATTAAAGGTAAAGTAAACTCCTAATATAACTAGGAAATCTTAAAAAACTAGAAAAGTCCTAATACAATTAGGATAGCCAAAATAGCTGAAATTTTCATGCATCACATTTTCTACCATCAACTAGAAGCTTCTAGATAAAGAACATTCCAGAACGTTCAACAACACAGGTGCAACAAATTCACGTCTAATTTCGGCTTTGATGTAGCCTTTATTTCTCAAAACTCAAAACATAAAAGTTGTAGATCTTCTTCTTGGATTTCAAGAACATCTTGAATCGCCTCAATCAGAACTTGGATGAGAGAGTTATGCCCAAAAAACATAACAGTGTCGGAGCTGTCCAGAATTGCGCGATTTAACTTCGTTTTGCTTCTAACGCCTCCATTTGCATCCTAAATCAAAATATAATAAGTGTGTTTAGGCATCAAATAGGTGTAAAATATTAAACATTAAGGGAGAAAAACATGACATTTTGCATTCTTATCATGTCCAAACCAAAATAAAAAATATATATATAATTTCTACAAAATATATTCAACATCATCATTCACCACAGTTAGAGAAGAAATAAACGAAACAATTATCAAGTTCAAAAATAGGAGATGTTATTGTGGGTCAAAATTAACTGTTCGCATATCTGAATCAAGAGACAATCCATACAAGTCCTATTTCTACTGTGCAAGATCACGATACTCATTCTACATATTTTGAATACCCGATGAACAAGAAGTTTCCATGGAACAATTTCCAAGCTTACCAAGAGAAATGCAATGTCGTAACACACCACAAATCATCAACGATGAACAAAACTTGAAATTCCTAAAGTATGACATAATATTTTTTTAATAATTGCGATAACATAAAAAACAACAAAAAATATGTTATAATAACATGAATAAAAAGCATTCTCACTCATTTTATGCTAAAACCTTAAGCTTAACCCTAATTATGATATTTGATCACAAGCTTCGTACAAGACCCGAAAACAGCCTAACCGAAAATGCATTTTTTTTAATAATTGCAATAACTAAAAAAATAGCAAAAAATAAGTTATAATAACACAAATAAAAAGCATTCTCACTCATTTTATACTAAAATCCTAAGCTTAAGCCTAATTAATATGGATTGTCTCTTGATTAAGATATGCAAACAGTTGTTTTTAACCCACAATAACATATCTTATTTTTTAACTTCATAATTGTTCCGTTTATTTCTTCTCTAACTGTGGTGGATGATGATGTTGAAGACATTTTGTAGAAATTATATTTTTTTTTTGTTTTGGTTTGGACACGTATATTTTATGAATTTTTTGATGATTTTTGATAATTTTTTCTTATTTTTAATGATATCCTAAACTTGTTTTTAATGTCATGTAAATGAGAAAAAATAGGTCCAAAAATAAAAAAATAAAAAAAATTATAAAAAATTAACATTTTCCATCAACCAACCGTAAGTTCCCAAGTAGACTCCTCATAATCTTTTAGAACCCAGATACAAAGCTCAGTCTCGAAAGCACAAACATAATGAAAATAACCTTCTGACTCGCCAAAACATATCCCAAAGCTACATCTATCACCTTCATAAGGGGTGGCACCAGGCAACTTCATTACCTTACACAAATCCTTTTCTACATGGAATGTCACAATGGGGTGGTTTGACGTCAACCAGTGCAACCTCCCATTACTAAAGATAACCTTAATTGGGTAAATGTAAGAGCTAAACGATCAAATACCTCCTTGGATGTTTTCCACTTGTGTGTTTCTGAGGAGTAAATGGCGAATGAGTACCTATTACGATTGCTTCTTGAGCAACGAAGATTTACCAACTTAAACCTAGAAACTGCTCCCGATGAAGAATAAAATGGATAAAAAGCCAATCCAAAGGCTAGAGTAACATCATTTCCTTTGGGTCGGAGTTGTATCCACTCTTTGGTAGCTACATTGCAGATGTACAGAGCAAAATACTTTTGACTGCTCTCCAATTCTAGGCCCTTATTCAATGTAAAATTACGAAAACCAGGATTGTCTTTGCAGTAAACAACAAAGTATACCATTAGATGCAGATACAAGAACCACTTTTTCTGGAAGGAAATCCAAAACCGTAATTTTCACCTTGAATCCTGACCCTGTTTGAGTGAGAGTTAAGAGGTAAGAGGTTGACCATATCTGGGTCGAGTTCATCATCTCGTATTGTTTGCTGCACAAGGAGAAGGAGCCCCATAATATTTTTGATCTTTCATCATGGATCCGTAAGAATATGACACACACGAAAGATTGAACACACGTGAACCTGATTTGAAATGGGTCACACATGAATGAAATAATATTAGACCAAGGGTCTAACTCTGATACCATATTAAGAAGCGAAGTTCCATCTTAACACTAATTGATGCAAGTGGAGTAACCCAGGATTTTATAAGTTGGTTTTAGAGTTTCTGATGTTTCGATATGGGATAAAATGTATATTCTAACATTCTCCCTCACGTGTAACTTGATTTGAGAGGGGTCACACGTGAAAGATTAAACATATGAGAACCTAATTTGAGATAGGTCACACGTGGAAGATTGAATATATGTGGGACACAACGTGAAAAATTGAAGATGCGTAGAACATGACACATGCGAAAGATTGAACACACCGTGAGTCTGATTTGAGATGAGTCACACGTGAATGAAATAATATTAGACCAAGGGTCCAGCTTTGATATCATATTAAGAAGCTTGAGGTTTTCATCTTAAAAATAATTTGTGTCAAGTGGAGTAGTCCAGAATCTTATAAGTTGGTTTTAGAATTTATGATGTTTTGATATGGGACAAGTGTATATTCTAACATATTTAAAGGAGTTTCATTTTGACATATGAAATGTAAAACTACAAATGTGCAAATGAAGGAAGAAATTTGCGAAGCTATATTAGAGATGATAAATAGAGGCTTAATAATACTCTTACCAGCCAAAGACCATTTGGTTCGCAGTGTTTACGAGAAGTTGTGAGTTCGAGTCTCGTCAACTACATTTATATATATATATATATATATATTTAGATGGTCTTAGACCTCATTTTAAATCAAAAAATAATAATAATACTTAAAAAGTAGTATGGATAAAGCATCTTGAGTAACTATAAATGTTTAGAAACAATCACTAGTTGAATAAGACGTGGTTATAGTCAATAACACTTCTATCTAGCTTAACTAGTAATAGATAACCTACGATGAAAAGTGGTATGGATAAAGCATCTTGAGTAACTATAAATGTTTAGAAACAATCACTAGTTGAATAAGACGTGGTTATAGTCAATAACACTTCTATCTAGCTTAACTAGTAATAGATAACCTATAATAACAAGTAGTATGGATAAAGCATCTTGAGTACTATAAATGCTTAGAAACAATCACTAGTTGAATAAGACGTGGTTATAGTCAATAACACCTTCTATCTAGCTTAAACTAGTAATAGATTAACCTATAATCATAAATGGCTTGCTAAGGTAGTCCTATTCCACCTAATTGTCAAATCAACATAAAAACTTATAAAAGTCACGTAACACTCAACATACATAAAACTAACAAACTCCAATTGTAGTTTAATGAAAGTAGTTATGAACATATTATCTCCAGTAAGTATGATTATTTGGTGAATGAGCGCAAGTAAATGATCTTCATAATCAATATTGTTTTTTAGGAAGATGATGAATTGATAATGCAGTTATTTGATCTTTACACACTATGTTTTGATGATAAGAAAAATGAAATCAATGTCAAAATCTCATAAAAAAATGCACCACTTGATGGCACCTAACACGAAACTACCATAATCAATAAAGTGTGTGTGTGTGTATATATATATATATATTTATTTATTTATTTAGAAAAGTAGTGTGCCTTCAATATCTTAAGTAATTATAAATGTTTAGTAATAATCTATAATATAAATAGTGTTATTTGTAATAGGGTGGTTATTGTCAATAACAATTTATTTAGCTTAATTAGTAAAACATATATTATAACTATAAATTGCTTGTTATGGTAGTCTATTTCATCCATATTGCCAAATCAACTCAAAACATATAATTGTCATGTAAATTATGAGACGACATAATTAAAGTAAATAATTGTTAAATCAATCTTAAAACCCTTTAAACTAATCGAACTTAATGCACCTAGGATTAACATAGTTCAGTTGTATTTTAATGAAAATAGTATGAATATGGTATCTTAAATAACTATAATGATCTCAAGTAAATAATCTTCATAATCAATGATTATTAAGGAGATGGTGAATTGATGGAAGATGTAGCTATTTGATCTTAATATGTATGATTTGATGATTAAAAAAATGAAATCATGTCCAAAATCTCATCAAATAAGCACCACTTAATGGCAACCAACGCATAACTGCCATAATCGATGAAATATATATGTTGGATTTTCAGAAAAGTATTATGATAAAGTATCTTAAGTATAAATATTTAGTAACAATTTGTAGTTTAAATCTATGCTATAAACGAGTGTAACTCATATACCGTAACTTGATATGATCATTGCTTATTGGGAAGAGAAATCTTAGAAAATGATAAGTTGAATAATGAAACATGAACAAATTTGGGAGAGGGAAGGAAAAGAGGCCTTGAAATAATGAAACACGAACAAATATGGGAGAGGAGGGAAAAGATGCGGATGGGTAGTTGAAGGGGAACAGGAAAAGGTGTGTGGGAAGGGAGAGAGGTGTATGAGAGCAAATTTGATTTGTTAGAACTTCAAGGGTTAAAATAGACATTTAATGCATTGAAATATGATGTTAGTGTTGAGGACATTTTAGTAAATGCATACATCAAGAGATTAAAATAGACATTTCCTACCCTTTTTAGGTTGATATCCCGCATACATTTACCTTAGATGATCCTCAAAGAATCAAAATTTAAATATAAGATTGATCGATTGAACACATGTTCCATTATCCTCATTGATTGAAACATAAAACCTTTCTCAAAGCTTAAAAAAGGTGAAAGAACAAACTTTCACACAAACACTGGACAGAAATGCCATAGTTTTCTATTATAGCAATTATTCTTCCTTTTAAACACCATTACTCTAGAAATATAACCTTCGTCTTCTATTCCTCCTAAAACGACGGACTCCTAAATACTCAGGTGGCAGAGATGACAAACTGACACTGTATGGAAGGACAATAGGATGAAGATTGTGGTATTCCCCAAGCTGTACTGCAGATGCACAACCATCTACTAACGTCCCAGTTTTGAAGTCGTACGAAATCACCCTACCATTTGTACTAAACATCCTCATATATAAGACATCGTCATAGAAAGCCAAAGGATCCATCTTGCCATTCAAAAGGTTGAAAATATCAGGATATGACGGAACAACAATATCCTTCTCGAATAAACTGGAATGTTGTTCACAAAATTCAGCCAAATCCCAAACAAGATGCCCCATAATATTTTTTGATCTTTCATCATGGATCCGTAAGAATGAAGGATCAGATATAAATTCATTCCACCTTTTGGCTGTACATTTAAATGCCATGAGCGATTTGGCAGGCAATCGAGATAGGACTTCAACTGCAATGTCTTTGTCTGGAAACGACGGCTCCGTATATTTGCACTAGAAAAGAGCTGGATATATCAGCAAACATACCCATTATCACAAAGAACAAATTCCTCTAAATATTAGGCAGGCCTTGAAAGTATGATTATACTGGAGAAGTAGATAATATGGCTTACTATCCTGAAACTGAAGATCTTTACATGAGTTGACCAACATCATTCATTTCAAAGTAGCAGAAAGATTGACTATTTGTTGACTCAGCACAGGCAATTTAGACATCAATTACTAGTTAGAAATAATGAATTAGGACAAAAAGTGGCCTGCAAGTAAAATCACTATGGTCCTACAGGAGGGAAGAAAATCAAACAAGCATTGAAAATGAACAAACAATTGAGAATGCAAAGAGGAAACAGGTCTCTCTCTCTCACTCTCCCGCCCCACCCCCCCCCCCCCCCCCCCCCCTCCCCTCCTCCTTTCATTCCCTCTCCCGTACCTCTCTCTCCATCACTCTCATTCTACCCTTCTCTCTGTTACTTTTTCTCCCTCAAAATCAAAAGGAAGAACACCAAAACTTTGATTATGTCGATGGATGAAGGCCATGAGAGAAAAAGACTGACAATTTTATTCCAGAGAAAAAAGAAAAAAAAACAAATTGGAGAGAGAAAGGAGAAGAGATCTTACGTGTTCACCAAAAAGAGAGCAAAACTGGTGTTTGACCGTAATATTAAAGTAAACAAATCAGTCTCAAACTGTTTCTTAAATATGTGACCATTAGGACGGGTTCGATTGAGTGATTTGGGTATAAAGAATTAGATTTAGGGTGATTTTTAAATTTTTTTTTCTTGTTTGGATTGGGCATTTTTTAGTGTGAGTTGATTTGAAGTGATTTTTAAAATTATTTAATGTGATAATTAAATTGGATGGTTTAGATTGATTTTATTTAAATTATTATATAATATATATATTGTCTTTTTTATTTATTATACTTATACATTTTTTAAAGATAAAAATATCAATTTGTTTATAAAATTTATTATTTTCTTTCATTTCAATTTTAATCCAAATAAAGAATACACAAATCTTTTATGAATTTTTTATTTATAAATTTACTCAATTTAAACAAGATGTAATTCTCCTTTTTCTTTTCATTTATTATTGAATCATTTTCTTTTCTTTATTATTATTTTTCCTTCCAAATCCAAACAGGTAAGAGAGAACGTATTTTTCTTTATACCCTACGATACCACTGTAATATTTAAGTTCAGTTACTTTAGGGAAATTAAAAAAGTCCAATAATTGTTTATCAACACATTAAACTAAATTAACTAGTTTAAAATATTTAAATCCATGATGATGATAGTAGGAAGCCCAAAGCACTATAAATTGCATATAATTTTCAAACAAAACCTATGTTTTCGTTATATTTTGCTAGACGTTTTATTTATTTCACTGTGTTCAAATAAAAAATGGAGATTGGTATCTAGTAGGAAATTAAGAGAATCTAAAGTCAAACTAAATCAAACCAAACTGAGTCTTGCTCCATTAAGTAGGGTTGGTTATATAGATTAAATAACGTCATTTATTTATATTAAGAGCTAATTCTTTTGTAAACTTCATACACGCAAAATCTCATATGAATGTCTTCATCTAAGTCAACTTAGATCTTTCTATACCTCTCTTTCGATGTGTTATTTCTAAACCTTCACACTATCTAATAGGCGTCTTTACAGGTCGTCTCCTAACATGTCCAATCCAAAGCCAACTTCCACAAAAAAAGGAAAAAGAAAAAAAGAAATCCAAAACCAACTCGATTTAGTATTTGAAATCAAAAGATGTAGAGATGTTTTTGTGGATTTAAAATTATTTAATATGCAATGAAGTACGGATAAAATAATAACTCAAATTTAAAAAAAAAAATTGGGAAAATATCACATAACTCCCCCTGTGGTATGTAAAACTATCACCCTACCCCCTGTGTTATTAAAACTTCAAGAATACCCCCTGCATTATTAGAAAGTCATCACACTACTCCCTTTATGCCTTTTTTAAGCTATTAAATGTTAGTTTTACCCTTTTATAATACATATATCTTTTTTTTCTTTTTTAAAGTATTTATAACTAAATTAAAAAAAAAAAAAAAAACTATTCATCTTCCCCCACACCCCCCCCCCCCTCCCGCCCTCCCCCCAACCCTACCCCACCCTCCCTCCCCCCCCCCCCCCCACACCCTGCTGCTGCTCCGTCGAGCAGCAGCTTGTTTGCTCCGTTGGAACAATAGTGAGATCTGCTGCTCCGACGGAGCAGTAGGGGGTAGGAGGGAGAGAGGAGGGGTGGGGCGGAAGATGGGGGGGAGGGTGGGAAGATGAATAGTTTTTTTATTTTTTTATTTAGTTATAAATAATTAAAAATAAAAGAAAAAAAGAAAAAATATATATATTATAAAAGAGTAAAACTGACATTTAATAATTTAAAAAAAACATGAAGGGAGTAGTGTGATGACTTTCTAATAACACATGAGGCATTCTTAAAGTTTTAAGAACACAGGAGGGTAGGGTGATAGTTTCACAAATCATAGCGGGGTTATGTGATATTTTCTCAAAAAAATTTGTATCCAATATATACCACAACAAAGGAAGAAAGCCTTAAGGGTCCTCTTGAATTAACCTCTGACACTCCCACTAAATGTAGGCTAATTTTGTTAACTCTCAATCAGTTAAAAAAATTAAAAATTACCTCAAGATGCCCATTTACTCCGTGTTAATATTGATTAATGACATATAAATAAAAGTGTTATGGTACGAGTCGGATGACAAATCTAGCTAGAAGATGATCTTCAAGAACCTGCAAAATAAGGTTCATCTCGTTGTGCTCAGGGGACCCCTTCAATACTTAAGTTAATGAGGTCGGGATAAGATAATCCAAGTTTATAAAGTGAGTATATTAAATAACAATTATCTTCTTTAAAATGTGTACACTTATATTTATATTATTCTCAAAAATTAAATAAGGTATCACATGTAGCGCTTCATAGGTAGTTACCGGGCTCATCGGGCATCCCTAGAGCTCAGGGATCCCTAGGGGCTAAGCATCCCCACTGATCGGGCATCTCTTCACTAAGTTAGCACATGAGCAAGTCAAGTCAGATCTCTAGCTCTGACGGAAACAAAAAAGTCAGATCTTCAGCCGATCAGGGTCTTAAGGCATCCTCAATGAAGTCTTCAAATGTAAAACTTTCATAATTTAGGCTCCGTTTGTTTGCCGTAAAATAACTTGCTTGTGTAAAATATTTTCTGTGGAAAGTGTTTTCTTGAAAAATAAAATATTTTACATGACTCTGTTTGTTTGCCGTAAAATAACTTGTTGAAGGAAAATATTTTACTGGAAAATAGAATACTGAAAAATATTTTCTGGTGTTTAGATGTGCCGTAAGTTTTGTAAAATGTTTTCTTCTTCCAAAGGACATGAAAACATTTTACATAATTTTGTACTAGCCGCAATTGTTGACCGGAAAATATTTTACGGTTGACCAATTTTTCGGTGTTACCAAACACCGTAAAATTAAGAAAAAGCAGCCGCAATTTTTGACCGGAAAATATTTTACGGTTGACCAATTTTTCAGTGTTACCAAACACCGTAAAATCCGAAAAATGTTTTCCGGGAAAATATTTTACGGCAAACAAACGGAGCCTAGGTGTTTTTAGAGAATATAGTCTCTAAAAATAATACTATTCATGGTAAAAGTACGTGGGGTCCACCACTTTTGGCTTAAAAGATGTCAAAATAGAGACCTAGCCTCCATTTTCTTACATAAATTTGTTGAAAAAAATAGAGACTGGATCTCTATATTGGCATCTTTTAAGTCAAAAGTGGTGGACCCTATATACTTTTGTCATGAATAATATTAATTTTAGAAAATAAAATCTTTAAAAATACTTAAATTAAAAAAAATTTATATTTTAAAAACTTCATTAAAAATAATTTTATAAATCATACTTTTAATAAACCAATGTCTTTTATGTCCTTGTCCGGAATCATTTGTCCGCCTCGTTCCTCTCTATCGAGATATCAATCTGAAGAAGCAATAAATACCAAGTACATGCTCCTATCAGCCAATCAATGAAGCACTTATTACCACCGTCAAAGAACTTTACTTGTAGACAGCATCACGATGACAGGTTTTACGTCAGCCGTCTCGCTTTAAATAATTGACAACATAAAGTATGTAATATAATAAGAAAACAAAAGTAAGTTTTGAGTAATTATTTGAAATTAAAAAAAAACTACAAAGACTGCTTTTTTCCCAAAACAAGACGTGCTACTGACTCTTTAATATTTTTTTTTTATCTAACAAGCATCATTTCATGTACTTTATATAATCCAATCTTTAATGAAGATGTTGGTGAGGAAAGCCGGGCTATAAACTTTTCAATTTTCTATGATAAAGATGAAAAGTCAATAATTGTACAGAAAATACTTATGGTGGATCTATCAATGTTCGAAAAGAAGAAAAAAAAAAGAAATATTAGGAAAACACTAGCGAAAAAGAAAAAAAGTTGAATGAAGTTGAAACACATTTGTGTCACATGTAATTTTAACTTGAGAATTCACATTTTTCTGCTCTTACTTCTAATAGAAAGTGTTAAATCATTAATAGAAAGGTTTTGTTCCTCACATGTTTTAAAATTTGGGGTTTGCATCTATTTTTATTGAAAGTGAAAGGGGTCCTTAATCAAAAGTTACTAATATTCATATTCGTTTTCTCCTTTTTTGTATTATTGTTTTATAATTTACTATTTTACCCTTATTTTTAATTAAGAAATTAATCAAAGTAGTTTGATACTCGTATTTCAAAAAAAGTAGAGTTTGAGTCTCATTTATTTAAAGTGTAAGAGATGTGAGACAAAATTACTTTTTTATTAAATATTCCAACAAACTTAAAAGTAATTGGACCAAAATATAAAATGACAGGATACTTGTTGTAGCTTTAAAAAAAAAAACAAAATCTTATAATATTTAGTGCTTTTTGTTTGTCTTACTCTAGACTTGCCCCATGTGTCTTTATTTTGCAGTTTGTACAGGTTTAGCCTAAGTGGCGTCGCCATTTATATTTCTATGGGATTTAGTGTTTGGGCCTACTAGTTTGTGGTATTTCCTATTGTGTTAACGAAGTCTTTTGTCCACGCTTCGAAGTAAGATCCGTATCTTGATTTTTTTCTGAATTAGAGAAGGCTGTTTTAATAATTTATTATTATTATTATTATTAATCTATTTATAGTTAAACAAGTCTTTCATCTGACTAATAAAGAAAAAAGTACCAATTAGCTTTTCTCTTTGTTTTGATAAAAGCATCAAGGCTCGCGTTGTATCGAAACCCTTCTTACAAAATAAAAAAGAGAAATAAAGTGGTGTATAACTACAAAAATTTTGAGAAAATGCTACCACTGTCGGAAATCTAAAACTTTATAATATTGATAGAGAAAGTTTTAAAAAAGTCATTTAATTTATGTGAGTTTCATTGCAGTTACACATGTAACCCTTAACAATTATCATTTCGAAATGATATTCATTATTTAAAAAAGTTCCTTATCAATAAGCAAAACATTTTATAGATGATTGAGCTATAGTTTCTTTTAGCTGATACTTGCCATCTGTCATCTATGAAACTTGCTGGTCTAGTAAGTATTTTTTTTGAGTCTCTAAAGATTTCGAAGTTATTGTTTGCATTTACATTTCTCATTTGGTTTCTGTTCCTTCACGTTTTTCTTTTTTTCTTTTTTTTCTTTTGTGTGTGTGTGTGTTAATTAATTCAGTAGTTTGTTGAATCCAATAAACGTGGTACTATTAGTACAAGTGGCGATCACATCAAAAGCCAATTACATGAACAAAAGAAAAAGAATTAAAAAATGTAAACTCACCAAAAGAGCAAAAAAAAAAAATACAAACCAACCAAAGTGGTTGTAAACAGAAAACTAAGTCCAGGTTGAGTCCAGAGATCAAGTGGAACCAGAGGCGATTCCCCCTGGTCCCTAATTTTATATTTTTTTAAAAAAAATAGTTATATTTTTAAAATAAATATTTATAGGCCCCCAATAAATAAATAAAAAAGAGAGGATTGAACTTGTTGTATCGCACCAAGTTTCAAAAAGTTAACTTTACCAAAACTTTGTCCAAAAGTGTACAAGTGAGTTTTGATCAAAAGCAAAAAGCACATTTCATCACCTTCTGTTTTTTAGCTTTCTGCACTGCCGCCGTTCCAACTCGCAAAGGCCAAAGCTAAGGTATTTTTTTTTAATTGTTTTTTAATATGATTTGTGTTTAGTTGATAGATAACCAACATTTTTCTTTATCATTTGAGTTTGGTTATATGATTGTGATTGGTTTTTTTTTTTTTTGTGCTTAAGATTTGTTTGGATTGCTCTTTTGCGTAAGTTTGATGTAGAGATGGATGTGATCTAATTTTGTTGTAGTGTTTAGTGTTAAAGTGAGGAAAATAAATGAATGAATTTATGATTTTTTTTTGTTATAATTTGAATGGAAATGCTGTGAGAAAAAGATAAAAGATTGGTAAAAAGTAATTGCAGGAATTGCAAAGGCATTATAGTTGCAGACTTGCAGGAAAAACAAAGGCATTATAGTTGGAGGAATTTTCGAAAATTTTGAGATTTTGTGCACTATCATTGTCATGGAGCCTTTGTATTGGTTAATTACTGGATAGTGTAACAGTGGAACATCATTACTGGATAGACATCTTCACAGCTGATATAAATCAACAATTACAAGAGTTAAACAATAGATTTAGTGAGCAAGCAACAGAGCTTCTTATTCTTAGCATAACTTTGGATCTGAGAGATGGTTACAAGTCATTTTCAATTAATAATATATGCAGACTTGCTAAAAGATTTTATCCTTTTGACTTCCTCGAGCAAGAGATGATTCATCTAAGTTATCAATTGTAACATTATGAACTTGATGTGCCTAATCATCCTGATTTGAAAAACTTATCTAGCTTAACAGCTCTATGTAGAGGATTGATGAAAACTGGAAAATCAAAAGTTTATACGTTAGTTGATAGATTGATACGGTTGATTTTAACTCTTCCTGTCTCAACAGCAACTACAAAACGAGCTTTTTCTGCTATGAAAATTATCAAAACAAAGTTTCGCAATCGGATGAAAGATGACTTTCTCAAACATAGCTTAATTGTCTATATTGAAAAGGAAATTGCTAAAGATGTGCCTGATGATGTGATAATCGATGATTTCTATGCTATAAAGAAGAGACGAGCCCAGCTTCATTAACAGAATTAGTAAACTTTACTTTACATAATCTTATGTCATTTTGTTAAATAATATTCTTTACATGTATTTGTATTTACAATATATTATATCGTTAATCTTTTTAAATAGTATTCTTTACATGTGTTTGTATTTACAATATATTATCAAAACAAGGCTTCGCAACCGGATGGAAGATGACTTTCTCAGAGATAACTTAATTGTCTATATTGAAAAGAAAATTGCTAAAGATGTACCTGACGATGTGATAATCGATAATTTTTATGCTATAAAGAAGAGACGAGTCCAGCTTCATTAATGGAATCGGTAAACATTACTTTACATAATTTTGTGTTATTTTGTTAAATAGTATTCTGTGCATGTGTTTGTATTTACAATATATTATATCATTAATCTTTTTAACTGAATCTCGATCCCCCTATATTAAAATTCTGGGTCCGCCCCTGAGTGGAACGTCGTTTATCAAATTCAGTCACATCGGAACTCTTTCACAATTAAGATTAACAAGCTGCATACTAGGTTCCTTTACGTTGTTTATGCACATCACTTACAGAAATTTAAAGATAAAGTGATCGATAGAACACATGTTCAATTATGAGGCTAAAAAGGAGTTAAAATTGTTAGTAAAATAAATTCTAATAAATAAAATAATAAAATAATTATTTCGGAAAAGCCAATTGAATATAATTTAAGTGAATACAACAGTTATTGTGACATGTTTTTAAAAAATGGTGCAATTTAATAAAATGAATATATGCAAATTAATAAAATGTCTATATGCTAGGTCTGGGTCGTCACACTCTCCCCTCCTTACAAAAATTGCGTCCTCGCAATTTCTCATTTTAGGTGGGCTCCTCGTATACATCTTGAACAATTTGGATAAGAAGCTCGAACGCGAAAACCACCAATAACGCCAAGAATGTTTATCAGATAAGCATCTTAAATAAGAACTTCAAAGTAATATGCCAAGAAGAATACCCATACATGTGCCGAAGAAATACCAATGAAAACTTCAGTAGGCTATCAAATGAAATACCAGGCAAGAAATCTTGCAGTAAGGATATCAAATAAAGGCTCCGAATAAGAATACTAATCTAGAACTCTGAGTAACAATCCTCCCGACTAGGAACACCACATAAGAATTCTCAATGTGATAGTTGTATAAGTGTTCTAGAGAAGTAATCCAAATGCGAATACCAAAGAAAATACCAAATATTATTGAATAAGAACTCACAGCTAGAATGCCGAGGGAGATTACCAAGGAAAATCCCCAAAGAAAATCCCAAGCCTGCTTCTCAAAGTACTTCTTATTGATCTCAAATATGTTCTACAATCAGCTCTGCTGGTCCACATCTTTAGAAAACCCAATTATGGCCATCTCTATAGGGGAAAGTTTACTTACCAATTTAACGAGTAGTGGATGCATGCAATTGAGATTATACAAGATGAACTTCTTATAGCATGTATATACTATGTGATAAAATTTCATAGGTTATAAAAACTATCACATATGCTCAATGAATACTTTAGATTACTTATGCAATTATAAACTGTACTAGAAACCAACAATGCTTAGTTTTGATTAGCAAGTTATCCTTACAATAACTTAGTTCACAGAATTCAAACACATGTATCGCTACTAATAGCTGAAGCAAGTAGTTATTCATGAAATCACTTGGATGTACACATAATCTTATAAGCACACATATCAAATAAGTTTCACTTACATCACAAAGAGGTCACATAGGTGTACACCAAATCACATAACACAACATACATATCACACAATCCTCATTCATTACAGAAATAAGTCACATAAGACACACATACATTCAAGACATACAAACCATACATAACACTCTGTCCACGTTGTAACGCCCTGAACCCAACCCCATGCTATAGGTCAAATTCGAACCCGTCACTCGGACAGAGTCTCCTCTATACCGTGGACTAAACTGTTACCTGTAATAGCCACATACAATCTTTAACTCATATCCAACAACATATAAAATCTATCCTTCAAGATTTTCATAGCCAACCCAAGGTCACAAAGCCATCTGAGCCTTGGAGCAACAAAATCTACTTAAAGCACACAAGCATGCAAGACAATGTTAACTTTATCTATAAATAGTTGGATACGTCTAAAACCAAGTTCTTCTATCAAGTTAATAAACACCCAAGCATGCAATAAGAGAAGAAATCTATAATCCATTATTACAGACCATCTAACTTTAGCCAATATACAAGATTACAACTTCTAAGCATATCTACAAGACCTCAAGGTATCAAAACACAACAACTAATAGCAACTCTTAGCAAACTGCACATATGATCAACCTTATCACACAGGAATCAAGGAATCTGATCTACGGGCACTTCTTCTTCTTCTTCTTCTACTGCTATCAGCTGGGGATTCACCTTATTTTCTCCTAAAACATGTTAAATGAGAAGTGAGCAACAATGTTGCCCAACGAGGGAGATGATACAACATACCAGGGCATGCAATATGATATGCAAACACAAGAAGTCATATATATATAACATAAATAACAAGATTAAATAGCAAGTAGTTAACCACATTAAAAAGATACGGTTCCACTTCAAGTCTTCAAACTAGAACCACGAGCCACAAACTTTACGCAAGTGCCGGCAAACCCTTACTCCAACAAGTTGGGATACTCCGGATGTATCCCGATCCTACGACCCTTTCTCCTGAGGGAGGTCCATATGCCTAGCAGGTGAACCACGCCTCTGGGGTAGTAGAGTATACTCAGCGAGAAAGGGAATATGCACCATGGTAGTCGAGAGAGCACAGCAAGCTCGACGTCGCCCGTGTTTCTTGACGCTACCATGTCCGAAAAGGTTGTGCAACCCCAAAACGCAACCACAAGAATTACGATATCAAATAACGCGTAAGAGGGTTGACAAAGTAGGTCACCCTTACATATAAACAAAATATATGCACGAACTAGCTTTATAGCCTCGAAAGAAGCAATCAACGTAACTTTTCCCCACAATCAACTCAAATAACTCAATTTTACTTTAGATAATCAATATAATACATGATAACACAACAACAAGCTCCAGATGCATCAAAAATAACCAAATACTACTTTTCTCCTTTCTTTAACCAAGCTTTCCTTCTCCTATGCATGTTTCAAGGTTACCAAACCATATCCTAATCATACTATATTCCTAATTAAGCCAAAAGACACTTATTAAGATCATAAAAATTCGTTTTAAAAGTAAAAGCTCGGGAAGGCCCCGAGCGGATTTTAACTACAACTACCCTATTCAAACCCCAATTTCACGCAACGAAAATACCAAAAGTGCTTTCATGCCCCAAGGATCCCTAATCCAAAGTCCAAACGTGCCCGGATTGCATTTCGTGAAATATCCCCTTTTTAAAGTTTACCAATTATGTCTTTTAACTTATTTTCGGGTAATCCAACTTCACGTGAGCCTTTGACTAGTTTCACTAACATCTAAAGCACTTAAAGGAAGCCTCAATTCAATCTAATTAGTAAGTTTTAGCAAAACCCTAACTTTGAGCACTATTCAACACCTTCTTCGTTCAATCTCAACATTCAACCATATAATTTGATAGTAGGCTACTAAAGATAGTTCTATAGGCTCCATTGAACACATAACAAGCATTCATAACAAGTATTATAATAATAATTGACAATTCAAGAATTTCAAGATATATGCAACAAACTTTAAATGCAAAAATAATGCACTCCTTCACTTAGAAGATGAAGACAAGTTGTAGATGATCTAAGGCCTCCAAAACCTCCTCAAGATCAAGCTAGGAGCCAAAGATGAAAAGGTTGAACAATTTTTTCTCCTATTTTCCTTCCTTATTGCCATCGGGCAGGGGGTATTTTGGGTATTAATGCAATTGTTTTTGTTAAGCAAATGGTAAGTATGTATTGTATGTGGATTATATGTGTAAATATATGTATTTTTCCCAAGTCAATTGCCTCTAATTATGGTCAAATAGGCTTAGAATTCTAATTAATTGCTAGCTAATTCCAAACTAAAGTTGTTACGTACGTAATACTATTCAAATGATGCGGAAAACATTTTCTAATTGTATGTTCCCAAGTCCAAAAGTCCAAATTGACGAGTCCCGATTCCTATTATGTGTCATATGACCTAGGAAAAATATAAAATCGCACATTCGAGACAGTCAAAAATCTTATGAATAGTGCCTAATAGTAACATAATTAAAGAAGACAAGAAATGCACATAAATGCACAAGTAGTTTATACAACAGTTATTTAAAATATGTGTGATGAAATTCTCGGGCGTTACACACGTAACACACTTTACAAGCACACGATCAAAGGTCACTACCCAATAGGCCGAGGACCCTTTTCCCAGCTGAGAGCTATCTAAGCTTTGATACCACTTCTGTAACACCCCGATCCCTCACAGAATCAGGTCCCCGATCCCAAAGCCCAAGTCATGAAAAACGAGGGGAGACGGACAGAGTCCCCCTGTTTATCGGCCTATCAGTTCACCTGCAAACAGTAAATTTACCCTTAAAGCCACAATCTAACTCCAAGATACTGTCCCATCCTCCAATGTCATCACATATAACAAACTCTTCAAGGCTATCCGAGCCTTGGAACTAAACATTAAAGACATACAAGCATGCAAGGTCAAACCTATTGAATTTTTGTGTTTTAGAATCGCTTATCATATCACTCCAATCTTATTTATTCAATTTTCTTATCTATTAAGTCCGCCAATCAACTTCATTTTCCCCAAGCAAGCATGCACGACCAATAGACGATAAAATAGTTCATTATGCTATTACAGGCCACCTACAACTATCAATACATTCAAGACTTTAAACTTATATTACAAGACCCCGTAGTAAATCAAGTACAACAAGACCCAAAATATTTACATGTCAAATTTCTATGATTCTAATCAAATTACAATTCACGAAAGCCAATATAATCAACCATGAAAACTCTCGAGCTTCCTCTTATCAACTTCTGAAGGTGCTGAACCTGAAAGGTATTAGAAAGAGGTATGAGCATACCAAACATGTATGCCCAGTGAGGGAGGAAACATTTTCAAAACCATTTCGTGCTAAGCATATAAACAAGTAGTAGCCTGGATGACACACAAGATTATAATACTAAATAGTACAGAAGGATACGAGTCCAAATAACACGCAAGCACACGAGACTGAATAGCACACGAGACTGAATAGCACACTAGCATGCAAGTATACGACTCAAGATAACACACAAGTACACAGGCTAGATAGTATACAAAGACACGAACTATGAAGTACATAAGTTTAGTTAACACGCAAGTATCATGTAAAGTATATAACCATGTTTCAAGTAACAAGATAACGAATAACAATTAATAATTGAGTATCACATATTTAAAAAGGATACGGTTCATCTTCTTATCTTCAATCACGAACCACGAACCTTGATCTTCAAGCAAATGCCGGCAAACCCCTTATTCCTCCAAATGGGGTACTCCGAATGTACCCCGATCCTACGACCCATATCTCCTGAGGTAGGTCCGTATGCCCCAACGAGGTGAACCACACCTCTGGGGTAGGGGAGTATACCTCAACGAGAAAGGGACTGGGAAACCATAATAGCCGATGGAGCGCGGAAAGCCTGATGCCGCCCGTGTTACTCGACACTACCATGCCCGAATAGGTTGCGCAACCCCGAAATAAGTTCACAAGAGCCAAGATTTTCAAATATCACATTAGAGGGACGACTAAGTAGGCCGCCCTCACAATTAATCACAATATAAGCCAATATACACGAAATAGCTATATAATCACAAAAGAGGCAAATATCATATTTTCCAAAAAACTCTATAGATAGCTTAAATATATCTTTAGCACGCATATAAACACCTAAAAAGCATCTACAAGTTCATATAAACACAAAAGCATCCAATTCTCACATTTTCCCCTTTAATCGTTAGACAATTCTTTTTCTAAACGAAAATCAACGCCTCAATTCTATAAATTAATCTTACTACATTCCTAAGGATACCAAAAGACACATATCTAAGTCCTGAAAATCCACTTTGGAGACAAAAGCTCGGGAAGGCCCTGAGTAAATTTTAACTACAACTACCCTAACCGGGCCCCAATTTAACACAATGAAACACCAATAGTGCTTCTATGCCCCATGGATACCTAATCTAAAGTTCAAATGTGCCCATATTACATTTCATGAAAACCTCCTTTTTAAAAAGTTAGCTAATTTGTATTTTAACTCAATTCTGGGCAAATTAACTGCATGTGAGTTTCTAACTAGTTCAATAATGTTTAGAGCATCTAAAAGAAGCATCAATTCACTCTAAATAGTAATTAAAAACGAAACCTTAAAATTCATCACTATTCATTGCCTCTTTCATACACTCAAGCATTCAACCATGGATTAAGCTTGTAAACTAAGCTAGCAAGGTCCACATAACATGTATAACACCATATTAGAGTATTTCAATAGCTATAATCAACAAATCACAAAAACTTAAAAATTGACACAAACTTTAAAATGCTATAAATGTAAACTCCCTCACCAAACTAAGCTTGGAGAAGCTAGGGAAGGCTTTTGGTTGGCTCTACACACTTGAATTCAAGCTTAGATTGGATCAAAATGGTAGAACCTAGCTTTGTTTTTTTTTTTCTTCTCTCTTTTCCCTTTGGCCGTCGGGTTCACAGGGCCTTTTGCCATTTTTTTTTCTTTGATTCCTATGTTAGTTTGCTTTATGATCAAAAGAATTAAATATATGTTAACCATTACAAGTCAAACTAATATATGATCAAAACCACTAATGAAGTACAATCGGTTTACTCCACTGATTTCCTTATTTTTTTTTAATTATTACTAAGTTGGTTTGCTTTATAACTAAATCTAATATAATTATAAACTAAACTAAGACTAAAGCACTACAATCGAACTTGGGCATGGCTTAATAATTAATCTAGTCCCAAATAAAAATAAATTTACCCCGACCGAAATAAAACCTGGCCCGAAACTAAATAAACTAAGCCTAAACGAAATCAAAACTAGGCCGGAATAAAATAAAACTTAAGTCTGAACAGATCAAAATCATTTAATTCTACCCTCTCGGGCATGCAATGCACGAAAGGAATACTGAACGAATTCACAGAATAAAGTAATTTAGTCAAATATGAAGGCAGATAAAATAAATAAAATCAAATCAAATCAACTCTGGGCTCAATTAAGTGTAAACAATTAGTAAAAATATTAAAATAATCATTTATGGTAATTAGATGTAATTCAAATAGATACATTTATTATTAAAAATATTAAGATAGCTCGTTCAAGTCCGGGCTCTGGCTTCCCATTCGAACAATAAAACAAATTAATTTAAAGACATGTAAAACAATTTTAAATCATTAAAATAATAGAATAAGTGTCCTGGTAAATCATTTAAATATAAGTTAAATAAATACAAATAATGAAAGTAATAAATTAATGACTTTATGTAAATCAATTAAATATAATTTAAATAAATACAAATGGTGATAATAATAAAAATAATTATTCTCGGGTTCGAGGCTTCACTTCAAATAGTGAAATTAAATCATTTTAAATTGTTAGTATAATAAATTAATTATTTCGGGAAAGCCAATTGAATATAATTTAAGTGAATGCAACAGTTATCGTGACACGTTTTTCAAGAATGGTGCAATTTAATAAAATGAATATATACAAATTAATGAAATGTCTATATACTAGGTCTGGGTCGTCACAATACTTTTCCCACAAAACTCTACAAGTAGTTCAAATGTGCTTTAGACATGTATTTAGACATACAATAGACAACTACAAGTTAATACAAGTGCTAAACAATCAATTTTCACGTTTTCTCCTTTGTTACCTTAAACCATTTAGCTCCAAACCGAAAGCTAAGGTTCAAGATTACCAAACTAGCCATGCTACATCTCAAAGGACACTAAAAAGCACATATCCAAGCCCTAAAAACTTGCTTTGGACACAAAAGCTCGGAAAGGTCCCGAGTCGATTTTAACTACAACTATCCTAACCGCCCTTCAATTCAATGCAGCGAAAATACCAAAAGTGTTTTCCCGCATAGTAGGTACGTAATCTGGAGTTCAATTGTGCCCGGATTCACTTTACACCCGAAACTCCTTTGTAAACTAAGCCATTTATGCATTTTTACTCAAGTTTCGGGCAACCTATGTTCATACAACTGTAATTTTATGTTTATTATCATCTCTAGCACCTATAGGAAGCATGAAATCAATCTAAATAGCAACTTATAGCAAAACCCTAAAATTGGGTACTATTCATCATCCATTTCATGATTCATAGCATTCAACCATGGAATAAGGTACTAAACTAAGCAAACAAGGTCTATATAGCATGTAGAGCATGTATATCACAATATTCAAGCAATTCAATAGTTATAATCAACAAATCTCAAAAAATTCAAAAGTTAACATAAACTTGAAATGGAAAAGTATGCAAACTCCCTCACAATTTCAAGGTATAAGCAAGTTGTAGAAGCCCTAGGTAGCTCCAAAACCCTTCCAATCACAAGCTAGGAGGCCAAGATGCAAAGCTTGATGGAGATTTCTCCTCTCTTTTTCCTCTATGAGCCGTTGGGTGGGTGAGGGGATATAAAGGGAATTTTGTGAATTATTTTTGAGCAATTGTGTGTTATTGTATAGTATATAGGTTATTTTATATGTATATGTATATATTTTGGGTCAATTGCATAAGTGGCTTGGTCAAATCTAGGCCTAAATTCAATTTTAAAGACTAACTAGTCTAATAACTATGTTATCAAATATTTCACTATTCATGCGAATCGAAAACTATTTTTCAAACACGCGTTCCCAATGTCTAATGTTCAAATTCTCATGTTTTTTATTCCTTTTATGTGTCGTGTAACCTAGGAAAAATATTAATTCGAACAATTAAGACAACCAATTTTTCTTATGAATAGTAACCATCAATTAATGCATATTTAAGCTAAAAGGAATGTACATTGAATTGCACAGGAAACATGCAACAGTTAAATAAAAATATGCTAGTGCACTCGGGCATCACAATAATGTCAAAATAGTAGTTAAACTATTTTATTTGAATTAATAGTATAGGTGTCCCTTTTAAAAGAAAATAAAAGAAATAAGAAAAAATAAAACTACTAGTTAAATCTTAAATACTAAATTAAAAACATTCACACATATACACTTAAACTAGCACCAATTTATGTGCAATTATGTATATTATGCTACATGCTGGGTCTGGGCCATCACACAAATAACATAAAAGAAAAACAATTGCAAAGAGACATGATAAAGTTGCTGACCAAAGAGAAAGTAGCATCAAGGGTTGAATTGCAGAAG
This sequence comes from Ehretia macrophylla, assembly GCA_037974665.1. NCBI lineage: Eukaryota > Viridiplantae > Streptophyta > Magnoliopsida > Boraginales > Ehretiaceae > Ehretia > Ehretia macrophylla. Next base: position 69,892,828 of record CM075764.1, read on the forward strand.
CAAAAATACACTAGGGAAGATAGCATCCATATATAATACAAATCCAATTACTACTGCGTGTGTGTGAGAGAGAGGTAGTGTCATAGTGCTATTGAAAGTCCTCGTTAGTCGGTCAGTATTTCAGAAGTATTAATAAATAAACAGTCCAATGTCACATTAAGATTAGAGATTTTAATGGGTGTATTAATAACTGAACTATAGCAAACTCGATAGCAAAATTGATGTGGGTATTGTTGTAGTTTAGTTTTTATAAGAGTAATCGACGAATAATATATCCTACAAGTTTTGGTATTAGACTTTAAAAATAAAACAAAAATCTAGAAACAATGTTGTTAATTTATAAATATATAAGTGTGTGTGGTTGTCTACATATGTACGCACACAACAGATACATTATAATGTATTAAATTGAACAAAAAAAGACATTTTTTTATATTAATCTAATAAATTAATAACTAAAATAACACTTTTAAGCCTATATTTATTAATCTAATAGTATTTTTTCTTCACAATAAGGGTTTTGATTCATTTTATTTTTGGGATTTTTAACATTTAGAATGACTTTTCTTAGGTTGGTTTGCAATTGAAATAATTTTTTTTGTATTTTTTTCAAAGTAAATGATTATGTGTTCGGTTAACTGTATTTTTTTAAATACTTAACGATTTTGGTTTGGTAAGTGATTTTCAAATCTATCGGTTTTGATTACGACTTTGGTAACAAGTTATGCTAAATAATTTCAATAATGGATATCTAATTGTTTTTTCATTAATCGACCCACTGTCATTCCTAATTAAGATTAAAATTTAATGTAAAAGAAAGAGAATCCAAAACCAACTATGATTTAGTACATCAAAAGATATTGAGTGATCTGGTATTAATTAACAGAATTGAAGTAGGGTTAAAAGAGTAAATCAATATTCTTCTTAAGACTACTTGTACCCAAAATCACAACAAATTTGATTAGTTTTTTTCCTTTTAGGTTTTTCTAGTGACGTTGCTGAACATGTCTAACTAGAGACTCTCTCATCAATGTGGTCTTGATTTTATGGTCAAGAAGATTTAGGTTGAGCCCTTGAAGGTATGAGTCTCAACTTGGAGTCATGATATACGCAAGTATTTGTTTAACTAATACATTACAACCTCTTTAAATTAATAGTGTTGGGACCACTTAAATTCTATTAACTTAGAGAGATATCAATTTATCAAAAAATTAATAATTATTAATTTATAAAGATAGACGCCATTAATGAATTAGATATTGCAATCAATGAGTTGGGGTACTGTAAAAAAATAGATGTTAACCACATATTGAATTTTCTCGGTATAAATGACATAAGTACAGAGGTTTTGAACGTAGATGAGATCATCGATAACATGACAAGACGTTCTCAAGATAAAGCTGAGGTTGTAGCTAATTATGATACAGAAGTGTAGATTTTGACAACATGATAGAACCTTTTTTTAGATGAATCTGAAGTTAAAGTTGATGATGATATACAACCTTTAAAACTGATATCACGTAAGAAAGCACTCAAAGTATTAATGACACTCTAAAACTTCTTATTGCTATACGAGAAAGCAATCCCATGACTTTTGGGCACGTTGAGCATAATTAAATATGTGATTCACTAGATTTAAAATTCAATAAAAGAAAGTTATTATTGATTCATATTTTGAGAAAATCTCATAGTCAATTTATTATGTATTTTTTGGCTAATTATTGATTTATAAAATATTTTGCTATATAATATACAAAACTAATATTTTAAATATATTATCTTATAATTTTATAAAGATTATTAATTATTTACACTAGTCCTAGCTCGGGACCAGATAATTTTATTATTTAAAAAATATTATTAATTTAAAGAGGTATTGTATATTGTTTCTTTGTGCCATTATTTATGGATTTGTTGTAATCTTACCGACGGAAAAATGATAAATTGAAGAATAATGAAAAGGATCCATAGTGAAACTTTATAAAATCGTTACATGATGATTGCTCTCAGTAAAAATAAATATAAGTGCACAAATATATGTACAGTATAACCTCTTTAAATTAATAACATTGGAACTACTAAATTCTATTAATTTATCGAGATATCAATTTATTGATAAATTAATAATTATTAATTTATAGAGATATTTTAGTTTTTTTGGCTTAATAGTACAATTATATTCATGGTATATTTTTTGAAAAGTGACTCATATTTTTTGAAAGCAATCTCATAACTTTTAGACGCATTGCGCACAATCAAAGATGAGATTTAACTAGATTTGAAGTTCCAACAAAAGATAAGCTACTCTTAATTCATATTTTGAGAAAACCTCATAGTCAATGTAATATGTATTTTTTAACTAATTATTAATTTATGAAATATTTGGGTTGATAAAATACAAAGAAAATATTTGTATTATTTTATAACTTGATTGAAATTATTAATTTTTTACATTGGTCCTAAGTTAGGACCGGACATTTTTATTATTTAAAAGAGATTATTAATTTAAAGAGGTTCATATATGTGTATGTCTGAGTGTCTATGTGTATTAAATATGAATTATTTGGGGTTTTCAAATAAAGAATCTAGAGCCATTTACCATACTAAGTTTTCTTGGAAAACGTGATGAAGGCCTGAACTTCGTTTAATATGGACCTTAGGACATGAATTTTAAAATCTTCAATGAAAAGACTGAAATTCATATAAAAGATATACTTCACACATCATTAATTAATGGTGTTACTATTTATAAAGGAATAGGAATAGAATAGTATTCACTATTCTATTCCAATTCTCACGTTTGGTATCAACGAATGAACTTGAAAATCCTATTCTCATGAACTCGAGATTACCCATTCCTAATCAAACACATGGGAATAGCCTATTTTCTTGTGCTTTATAATAAAATTATTACTCAAGTGGTCAAAATACCCTTAAAAAGAACATATTACACACTACACAAATAAAAATTTTATGAATATAATTATTGCTGCCACTAAGGCTTTGATCCAGTGGTATGTAACTCGCTATGTATGCGAGAGGTTATGAGCTCGAGTCTCGCTGATTACGTTGTACGACCTTAGACCCCCCCTGAATTAAATATATATATATATATATATATATATATATATATATATATAATTATTTCTATTATTATTTTGATTTATTAGTATTATTTATTATTGTTATAACCATAACTATTAATTACAAAAACATAGTAATAAAATAAAAACAAAAACAAATAAATAATGTAAAATATATAATAATGATAATATATAAATAATATAATTGAATAAAAATAAAAATAAAAAATATAATAACAATAATATAAAGTATATAATAATAATAATATATAAATGATATAATAAATTTAAAAAAAATAATTAAAACAATTAATATAAATAAAATAAAATAATGAAATATATATATATATGTGGGTGTGGGTGTGTGTGTGTGTAATAATAATATATAAGCTAATTATTATCAATAAATATAATAATATAAAAAATATGAAAAAATTATAATAATTATAATTATAATAAAATAATATATATAATATAAATATACATATATAATAACAATATAATAGAAATATAAATATAAATATACATATATAATAACAATATAATAGAAATATAAATTTAATAAAAAAATACTAATAAATAATATTAATTTATTTAAAGTATTATATAATAATAGTAATACTAAATAAATAATAAAAAGTAAAATACAATAAATATAATAATAATAACAACAACAATAATAATAATATGCATTCTAACCATTATTATTAATATGATGCTTATTTTTATTCTTAAGAAAATAATATACCTATAACAACAAAAGGATATTCTTGTCATTTTATATAAGTCATTTCTATTAGTATTCTGTTATATTGACTACCAAATATGAGTTTGGAACCAATATGTATATTTTTATCTTTATTCTTAGAGCATACAAAACATGACATACATTTCCCAAGTTCATTCCATTCTCAAAGTCATTTCATTCATTATCTCATTCAATTCCTATTTAGACATGAAACCAATTGCCACCTAAATATCTTTGATTCATTAAGTACACAGCAAATTTCCAATTTCTTAAAACCAAAAAATTACTAACACACAAAACAAACAATGCAATCGATGTCAATATGCATAGGTTTTTTTAGGATTAATTGTGTGAATAGTCTCCAATATTGACACATTTTCTTTTTATATTAGTCTTCTTTATACCAAATCATTGAAATAGGTCCTCAATGTTCTCCAAATATGGCCAAATTAGTCCTTACGGTTAGATATTAATAGAAAATTTATAAAATGACATAACCTTTGCCAAAGTTATCAAAATTACTAGTTTGTCCCCTACCCTACCCACATCATCCCACTCTTCCCCAAGCAACCATACTCAAACTTACCCCTACCCACTGAACCCCCAACACTAAAGAGCCTACACCCACCATGTGACCCACCCCTAACCACACTATTTTAGTGATTGTGTGTGCATATATGTGTGTGATTGTACGTATGGTATGTATGCATGGGTGGTGTTTGCCCTCTGTATTTATTGTGTGTATGCTTGCTTTGTGTGTGTGTGATTGGGTGCGCGGTGTTTGTATGTGATTGTAGTAGTAGTGGTGGATGTGTATTGATGGAAGTGAATAAGGGGGTAAAAAAAAAGAAAATTATTTGGATTTTTAATATTTTTTGTTTAATGATGATTAATGACTAAATTGAAATATATTGTAGGATTTGGGGAGTAAATTAAAATTTTATGGAAACAATAAGGATTAATCTAAATACTATATTATTTTTAATTTCATCCTTATAATACTATGTATATCTGTTGATCTAAATAATTTTTTTTAATGTAATGGACTAATTTGACTAATTTTGACAAACATCGGGGACTTATTTGCACTATTTGAAACATTTGTGACTAAATTGAACAAGTGATAACATTGGGAACTATTTGAATAATTAAGACCTTTCTTATTTGCTTATTGTGACTTCATCTAAATTTCTTATTTTGTGCTTCTTGAAAGACATTGTTAATTTATATTTTTAGATTTCAAATATATATAAGTGAGACTGTATAATATATAAGCATCATTAACTTGGTCAAAACCTCCCCGCGTTATTGTGTGGTGTTGCACAAGAGTTACAAGAAAAAATACGTCACAAAAGATAATAGTAACACCGTTAATTAACAAGTGTAAAATTTGTTTTTTATATAAGTTTGATACATTTTTTTAAGGGAAAAGCATCATTTTAGGGCCCAAATTTGGTCTAATATAGAAATAACGGCTTCAACTTCAAAACCTTACATGAAAGGACTCAAACTTCTAAGAAAAAATTGTTCTATATACCGTTAACTAACGTGCTAGTATCTTGGTCATGTGAAAATTTTCTTTTCTTTCAAATCTTATGTGATATTTTTTTTTCTTTTCAACTCCTGTGTAACTTTTTTTTTCAATAAAAACCAAATAAAATCAACTTTTAACTATCTTAAATCCAACAATAACATAATAAATTCTAGATGTCTTTAATGTTAAAAACCAAGATATTAAAATACACAACCGCATTTTTTATCTACTGCAAAATTTAAAAATATTTAAGACTAATATAAAATTTTTAAAAACCGTAGCAAATGACTGTAACAATTGCACATGTTGTTGGTGCATAATTCCCCTTATCAAATTTTCTACTGCAATAATTTTTTGTAAATAATAACCAACAATTTAAATACTGTTACAATAAAAGTACAATTTAGAACGGTTGCCAAAAAAAAATTCATGAGAAAATATTAACAAAAATTGATAAAAAAAAGTCTTAACCGTTGCAAAAAAAAATTAGTTTATACATCCAATAAAAAACCATTCCAATATGACACATATTGCAACAATATTTTCATTTCCACAATTAATGATTTTTTTATTTTTCAATTGGAGTATTGCAAAATAGCTAAAACCTATATAAAACACTAGAACAAGTAGGCTTTTCTCTTATACAAATGCATATAAAGATTTTGACGCGCACATACACACACACACATACATATATATATTGATATATTTTTTTTAGCTTTAAAAAGTGTAAAATTTCTATGTTGTTATTGAATTTAAGATATTTAAAAATTGTTTCTATTCAATATTTAAAAAAAGTTTCATATGCTTGGAAAATGAAAAAAAGAAAATGACACATAGGAATTGAAAGAAAACAAATGTTAGAAAAATAAAATACTAACATCATTAGTTAACATTGTGCAAAACATTTTCTTTTTAGAAGTTTGAGCACTTCTATGGAAGGTTTTGAATTTCAAATCCTAAATTACATATTAGACTAAGTTCAAACCTTAAAATAAATAATTTTCCATTTTTATTAAAAGTTTTAAAGTGTAAGAGTTAAGACTTTAATATGCAAGTCTGTAACATCTTCGTTTTGTCTTTTCCCTTTTGATTGGTAAACTGAAAATGGATAAAAAGAAAAATAACCCCTGTGGTTGGCCTAGAGTGCTTGTTTGCCACTTGTAGTTCTGAAAGTAGCTAATACCTCTCTAAGGTTTAATAAAATGCTGCAAAATACCCCGCTCTGCTAAAAATATCATCCAAGTTAATGGTATTCGTGCTCCGCCTGTGCTAATTGCGAATTTTGAGGGTGGTAGTATTGATGGGGTTGGTGGGGGTGTTTTGAGGTTGGGTGTTGGGACAAGTGGGATGTGGTAGAGGCCATGGCTTGTTCTCATCAGTTGAATTTCTTTATTTTTAAATATTAAAAGGGCATATTTATCATGTTGAGACTACCGTTAAAAACGTAATGAGTGTAAGCACCAGGGGACATGTGATACCCCGACTCGTGCATATAATTATTTTATTAATGTGCATATATTTATATGACTACTTTAATTATTTACATATATTTGTTTGCATAAAATATCATATTTTTGGTTTACGTGCATCTATTTCGTTTAACGTATATTTATGTGCATTCATGAATGTTTAAGTAAATTAGAAATTGTAATAAATAAATAAATATATTGATAAATAATAGAGTACCTAAATAGTTGAAGATTAACTAAAACAGCAAACTAGTAGAATATCATTTAGTTGAAGGGCATGTTGGTCATTTGGCCCTTTTATCTTCCCTTATATACATACATACACATACAAATACCATATACACACACAAAAATCAGACATACACACACACACACTAAAAAACGCCTAACATACACAAACACACATTCAAGCTTCAAGAAGGCAAATCAAGAGGAGAAATTGAAGATCCAAGTTGTTTTCTTCAAGATCTTGCTTCTAACTACCTTGCTCAAGCTTTTTCTTGCATCTTCCTTGTATTTCGAAGTGAGGGGTTTTTCTAACTCAACTATTTTTCCATTCAAGCATGTTATAATTTTGCTATTATGTGTTAGTTAGACTTGTTTTTGATGAACTTATGCTTGTAAAGTGTATTAACTGAGTTTATGCAATATTTGTTCTTAGTTAATTGTGGTAGCTTCTTGTGAATTTAGGTTGATGAATTAGAGTTAAGATGATGTGTTGAAGCTTAAAAGAGTTAAAAATGGACAGATTAGAGGCTATACAATTAACAAAGTTGCACAAAGAAGATTTATGTAGAAGTTCTGAAACTGGACAGAAACGAGTTATTGTATTTCAGAGCCTTTTTGTCATAGCAAACGAATACGAAACTTAACGAAATTTATGTAGAAGCTAGATCAGGAAGTTTACAACAAATGTTGATTTCTAGGGCTAAGGCTAATTCTAACGTTTTAGGCCTCCGATCTAGCCATTTTATAAAGGTGTTCTGAAAATCACTGGTCTGGACAGTCTTGCGCAGTCGTACGGAAATAGTCATAACTTGATGAGTTTAATTCGGAATTGGTCACCGTTTGATTCCAGAATTAACTACACATGAAGAGATTTCCATATATATAAAAATCAGTTTCATAGGAGGTCCTTTGCTTAGGTAATTATGCAGCCAAAGTTGAGCTACTGTTGAGATGTTGAAACTATTGAGCTTATTTGTTTTGTGCTCCTAATGTTTCTTGAAGTTAAATAATGTATTATAAGACATTTTTATTGCTTGTTATATAATTTAACCTATGTGAAGATATATAAAATGTTGAAGGTGATGCTATGCAGAATATAATATGATTCTCTATGCGTTATATAACATGTTATATGATTCTTGTATTATATTGTCATTGCTTGAATTATTGTGATTGAATATCGGGTTGCGCAACATTTCCGTGCATGGTAGTGTCGAGTAATACGGGCGGATCGGGCTTGCCGTGCTCCCTCGACTACCATGGTACCTATCCCCTTTCTCTCACTGAGTATACTCTACTACCCCAGAGGCGTGGTTCACCTCGTTGGGGCATATGGACCTATCTCAGGAGAAAGGGTCGTGGGATCAAGGTACATCTGGAGTACCCCATTTGGAGGAATAAGGGGTTTACTGGCACCTCTCACTGTGGCATAATCTACTACCCCATAGACTTGATCCACCTTATTAGGGCATACAGATTTACCACAGGAGAGTTAACTATATCCTTATTAGAACCTCTCGCTGTGGCATAATCTACTACCCCAGAGGCTTGATCCACCTCGTTGGGGTATACAAATCTACCACGGGAGAGTTAACTATATTTATATCTCGTTACATGAGCTATTTGGTTATTAATGGCTATTGTAACTCTCGTTTGGGCCCTTGTTCCTTGGAGAATTACCTTGATTGAGCTCTTATTGTCATATTGTATACTTATTTTATTGTGGCTATTTCCTTTCCTTGATATGTGACACTTAATAGTCAATTGTACATCAATCTTGTCTTGTTAATTATGTTTAAGTGGCTATTGTGTTCCATTGTATATTCTTTATTGCTCATCTTTTAGTTATAGTTTCCTAAATATGCTATTTGGTTTTATTATCTCAATTGAACACTTTATCTTGTAAATTAATTTTATACTTTATATGCATTACACGAAAATATTTTCGAAAACTCTCTCACTGGCCATACGTGTTGTACTATTTTCATCCCTCTTCTAACCATTTCAGGTTCGGAGCCTTTGAAGTTGAGATAAAGGTAGCTCGGGATTCTACATGATCGGAGATGTTAATTGTAGATGTTTGGTTCTATGTATAATTGAGATAGTTAGGTTTCTTTTGAGGCCTGCGTGCTTTGTATATATTAGTTATAAGAAATATAACTTAAAGTTAAAGTCTTGATTGAGTTGATAGGTGTGGCTGGATTGTAATAACTTCAATAATTTATTTTGTTGTCTAATTTGCATGCATGCTTGTGTATTTTGTTGGGTTAGTTGAGTTTCAAGGCTCGGATGGCCTTGAGGATATTGTTGTATGTGATGATAAAAGAAGTTGGGAGTTATGGAGGAGATTGGACTTCGATTTCGAGGTTATAATTCTTTGTACAGGTTTTAGATAGTCTTTTAAACAGGGAAGACTCCGTCCGTTTTCCCTTGGCTTTCATGCCTTGGATTTTGGGATCGGAGCTCCAGTCTCATGAGGGATCGGGGTGTTACAGGACATATGCATCATTTTATCATACTATAACAGGACATTAGCTACTTTTGCATTTTAGAGAAATCACAAGGGATGTTTTATTTTTTACCCAAGATAACAATCCTATGTTACAAGACTATTGCACAACATATCGATAACCCAGACTGTAACGTCCCGAACCCAACCCCATGCTATAAGTCAAGCCTGGACCCGTCACTCGGACAGAGTCTCCTCTGTACCGCAGACTAAAAGGTTACCTGCAACTAACCACATAAAGTATTTGATTTATCAACAACAACAACTACAACTATCCTTCAAAATATATATATAGTTAAGTCATGATCACAAGGCCATCCGAGCCTCAGAGCGATGAAATCTACTTTAACACACAAGCAGGCAAGGCAAGTTGACTTTAGTTAAAAGTAGTTAGATACAGCCATAATTAAGTTCTATTTGTAAGATAGTAAACACCCAAGCATGCAATAGATTATGTAATCTAAAATTCATTATTACAATCCATTGACTTTCTCTATCATACGATTCCAACTACCAACATATATACAAGACCCCAAGGCCTCAAACACAACATTTAACATGACTCCAAGCAAACAGCACATATGATCCACCTTATCACATAAAGTCACAGAAGCTGCTCAACTTGCACTTCCTCCTATTCAACTACTGCTACTAGCTGGGGGTCTACCTCACCTTCTCCTGAAACATGTCAAATGAGGAGTGAGCAACAATGTTGCCCAGCAAGGGAGGTGATGCAACATACCGGGGCATGTAATATGATATGCAAACACAAGAAATCATATATATACGACGTAAACCAATAAGGTTAAATAGCAAGTAAATAACGACATTAAAAAGGATACGGTTCCACTTCAAATCTTCAATCATGAGCCATGAGCTTCATGCAAGTGCTGGCAAACCCATACACTAACAAGTTGGGATACTCCGGATGTATCCTGATCCTACTACCCTTTCTCTTGAGGTAGGTCCATGCCCAGCAGGTGAACCACGGCTCTGGGGTAGTAGAGTATGCTCAGCGAGAAAGGGAATAGACACCATGGTAGTCGAGGGAGCACGGTAAGCCAAAAGACACCTATTAAACAAGTTTTCCTTCTCCTATGTGCAATTCATGATTCCCAAACCATATCCTACTCATACTACAATCCTAATTAAGCCAAAAGACACCTATTAAGATCATAAAAACCCATTTTAGAAGCTAAAGCTCAGGAAGGCCCCGAACGGGTTTTAACTACAACCATACTAACCGAGCCCCAATTTCGCGCAACGAAAGCACCAAAAATGCTTCCTTACCCCAAGGATATCCAAACCATAGCCCAAACGTGCCCGAATTGCACAACGAGAAAAGTCCTCTTTTTAAGACTAATTTTGCAATTTAGCTCAGTTTTGGATGATTCAACTTCACGTGGCTTCCCATCTAGCTTCACTAGGGTCTAGAGCATCTAATTGAAGCCTCAATTCAAGCCAATTAGCAATTTTTCTCAAAACCCTAGTTTTAGGCACTATTCATCATCTTCTTCATTCAATCTCAACATTCAACTATAAAATTTGATAACAAGCTTCAAGAGTTAACTCTATAGGTCCTAATAAACACATAGTAAGCATTCATAACAAGTATTAGAGCTATAATCAAAAATCAAGAAATTCAACAAAAATGTAATAACTTTAAACTTCACAAAAATGAAACTCCCTCACATGTAAGTGACTTAGGAGGCTTGTAAAAGCTTGGGGAAACTTGGAGATAGGTAGAAGATGCTAGACAAGAATCAAATCACCAAAGCTTGAAGAAGAATTTGCTCTTTTCCTTTCCTGTTTTACCGTCGGGTAGAGGGGATAATTTGGGGATTATGGCAATTGTTTTATGAGAAAATGCTTGTGTATGTATTATGTTATGTGTATAGATGTTATATTCTGAATTTTGCTAAGTCAAATATCATAAAAGGTTGGTCAATTAAGCTTAACTTTAATCTAATGCTAACTAATTCAAACTAACGTTGTTATGTACGTAACACTATTCAAATAATGCGAAAACTATTTTCCAAATACTTGCTCCTGAGCTCGAAAGTCCAAAATAACAAAGTCTCGATTCATTCTAAATGTCATATGACCTAGGAAAAATATAAAATCCAACATTCGAGGCGGTTGAAAATCTTATGAATAGTAACCTCAAATTAAAGCAATTAAGCAAGAAAGATGATGCACGTAAGAATGCGCAAGTGGGTATGCAACAGTTATAAAGAATTATGTGATAAAATCTCGGGCGTCACATAAACCCTCATCGTGATGATAGTATTTGCTGGATCAACTCCCCTTCTGGTAAGTACTGTATGCATTGGGTTCTGGAGCTTATTAAACCAAGTTACCCTGAAACCATTTGGTCATGCTCTATTTGGTTTAAACAAGCCATTCTCAAACATTCTTTTTGTTCTTGGTTATGTTGGAAAAACAGACTCCCGACCAAAAGTCGTCTGTTATCTTGGGGAATGACCATTGATCCTTATTGTGTCTTTTGCTGAGGATGCATAGAGGATAAGGAGCACCTTTTTGGTCTGTGTTCATTTGCTTCTAACCTTTGGAAGAAAGGTTGGAAACTTACAAAAGGACCAACATCTATCAACAACTGGGCCAAAATTGAAACTTGGTTTTAACTCATTGCTTCTTTGAACTCTTTTCAAGCTGTTACCATGAAGCTGTTTCTTGGAGCATTTATATTCCACTTATGGAAAGAAAGAAAGAAAAGATTGCACAACAACGAAGCATCTACTAAAGAGGAGATTTTTGTGAATATTTGCTTTGATATTAGAATACACAGTTAGGAAAGTTAAATATTCACTCATCAACTAGACAATTTGTAGAGCCTGGAATATTGATAAGCATAGTTTTTGGTAAAAACATCTAATGTTATGTAAATATTTTTTATTATAATATAACCGCTAGCTTTTAACAAAAAAAAAAAAATAGTAAGTTTACAAAAGCAGCTCATTGCATAAATTCCTTTCAAATAGATGTGTCACGTTATCCATTCCACTTCATTATGACGCCAGAATCGTGAATTCTAAAAAGAAAAAAACCAATTTTTGCTGCATTATTTTTGTAAAACAAAAAACTATATAAAAGATTCTTTTGTCCCTACATTGAAATTCAGCTTTAATATTCAACCATTTATCAATTTTCAAACATACACGCGCATTAATTCTAAATATGTAAACAATTACTATTCTCCTACCTATCTTTACCTCAAAAATAAAAAGTAACAATCCACTCACTTTCACACATACACATATACATACATATATATATATATATATATATATATATATATACACATACACACACACACACACAAATATATATATATATATATATATATATATATATATATATATATATATATTATTTATATATATAGATATTTATTAGATGATACAATATGTTGAGGCTATGGAAATGGTACCAAAATTGCTTGGCAGTGCACCCAATAAAGACACAGGTGATAAGCTCTGGTTAGATTTAGGGGTTTGGTGATATTGTTGCCCAAGCCGTCACTCATTCCATGTAACAACCCAAACCTTGCGTGTAGTGAATAATATTTAACTATATATGTCTAAGTGTTTATTTTAAAGAAAAGCGTATGATTAGGGGAGTATAATTAGCTAGTATTGCATATTTCTTTACGTAGTTTCTTTTATTTTTAAAAATGTGCAAAATGTGTTTAATTAATTAATTTGAGTTGATTATTTTATAATTATAATTATTTGAAATTATATCTTTGCAGTTAATTGCTAATCATTCATAAATTTTAGTTAATGGATAAGTAGCTCCGAGTCTGGAGTGAAATTTTAACTATTTTATTTTTCGAATTTGATATTTTTCCTTTAATATACTCTATATATTATGTGTTCGTTCATTGCGAGAATGTGCGTAGCATGTCCCGAGCGTGGAAAAAAAATGTTTAGTGTCCTTGAGTGAATAACAGTAGTTTAATTGTTTTGGCCCATTAGCTTTCTAATTAGTTTTCTACCTAGTTATTTAGCCCAACTACACTTAAATTAAGCCCAAACACTTAGCTGGCCCAAGTTAAGTCCAATTGTATAGTTAATTAAGTCTTATATTGTCAAAGTTATAAACAAAGCTCAAGAGAAGTCTAGAATCGGTGGAGATGAGAGAAAAGAAGAGAGCAAAACCGTGAGGGAGATAAAGGGGAAGGAAGAGGAGAAAAAAATAATAATAAGGAAGAAGAAGCAAAAACCGAGCATTTCAAGCCATTTTCATGTCCTCTTTCCATGTTTAGGTGAGGGTTTCATCTTATATGGATTTATATTTAATATTAATGCTATAAGTATGAGTGTTATGTAGTTGGGTTGTAACTTATGAAGCTTAAAATGTTTAATTTGAAGATGATCTAGCAAGCTAAGTGTTCTAGTAGTACTCTATGTTTATGAATCAAGCTCTTGTATGCTAACTTTAATTGTGGTAGTTGTTTGTATATTATGTTCAAGTAGTAGTTTAAGTGTTTGATAAGAGAAGTTTATATGTTACTTATTGTGTGCATATATCATGAGATAGCTTAGAACTAGCTCTAAATGCAAGGAGATCAACTTCCCTGTTTTCCGGAGGCTTTTTGACATAGTAAACGTGCTCTAAAATTAACAAAAGTTTTATAGAAGCTAGATTAGGCAGTTTAGAGCAAATATTGATTTCTAGGGCTAAGGCTAATTCTAACGTTTTAGGCCTCCAATTTAGCCATTTCCGAAATATGTCTGGAAAAATCACTGGTGCAGGGCAGTCTAGAGTAATTGCACGGAAAAGGGTATAACTTATGGAATTTAACTCGGAATTAGGCACCGTTTGATTCTAAAATTATCTACACTCGAAGAGTCACGTTTCTACACAAAAATCAGTCAGTTTGGTCGTCAATAGAATATGTAACTGAATTGATTAAGATAAGCTTCTGTTAAGAGAAATTAGAAAATGTCTTAGTTGGATTATTATTTGATATTGTTACTTGGGGTCACTAAGTGGTGGAATTGTTAATGTCTGTTGTTGCTAAGGGATATCTAATTATATGGAATTGCTAGTTGAGCCATTAATGTGAACTTTAATATGTTGGCTATGAATGACACCTATGTGATTACTTGTGAATTATGTAGCTTGAATACTAACCATTTGAAATAGTGTTTTGTTGGATGACTTGTGTATTTGGAAGGCCTTAATTGAAATTGGCTAATAATGGGATCATGTTAGATATTAAAGAGCTGTGGATAGCTTGAGTTTGGAGGATCTTTTGGAGCACCTTAGGCCTACTACAAAGCATCTGCACCATTAATTGTGAGGAAGATTATATTATATATGCATTTGAATAAGCTAGGGTTATATGAGATTTTACATTTGATGATTCTTGCTAATTCTTGGCTTATAAATGCTTCTAATAGCTTCTAATATGTCTAGAGTACACACTTTTGTAGCTTAATAGCATTTATTATGGTTGGAATTTGAATTGCACATTGTATGAGAAGATAAATAGTAACTTTTACATGATTTAGGGATTTTGCAATTCTAGATGTTTTGTTGCTTCTATTAGATGCTAGAAACCTTAGGAATGCTATATGAATCATAAAATTGATTGTAACTCAGCTAGAATTGGAATTATGGCTTAATTTACAAAGGGGGCTTTAAAACAAACTATGGAATTTGATTCTTTTGACTGTATAGGTGGCCTTAGACGTGTTAGGAGACTCTTAAAATATAATTATGGCGCTGAGTTGATAATTGAATTTAGTAGCTGTAATACAAATCACCTAAGAGGCATTTCGAGGTTTTTTTTGTTAACATGGCTTAAAATGTGGTTTGTTGCGTTTATATGGATTATAATGTGATTACATGAGTTTAGTAAGGGTAGATTTGAAGTTAGTTATCTTGCGTAAAGTTTAGAACTTGATTTGCAAGCATTTAGAAAGAGATTTGTTGGATTATTTGAGAATTTCTTGAACTTGTTGCATAGCTAGATAGTTGAAGTGGTATACATGCTATAATTGTTATATTTGCTATTATTTGAGTTATAAATTGATACATGGGTAAGGTTAGCCTACTTTGCTAACCTCCCGACTTTTTATTAACTTGCTAACTTGAGATCTCGAATGTGTTATGTGGACTGAACATGCTTATATCTTGTTATATTGTTTATATTGCTTGTAAATTGTATTGTATGTGTAAAGTTATGATTATGACTGGAATACTTGGCTACTTAAGTGATTACTTGGATTATGAGTTAAATTAAAATATAAAATGTGATTATGGCATGCAAGATAACTTGTTTAGAAATAGTTGAGTTGTCTTAAGTTAAATAAAGTTGTTGTATTTAGGTAAGGGTCTTGAGTAGTAATTGAAGAAGATTTGGTGCAATTGGAATGGATTCTTGGCTTTTCTAAGGTGAGGGAGTCTTCATCTCTTTTGTGCATTTTAACTTATTTTATTGTTTCTAGATTGTACTATTTAGTAATTGATAAAGTTTATATATATTATTTAATTGCTATCTTGTGTCTTTCCGTGTTATATGTGATTAACTGCGAGGGCTGCCTGCTTTGCCGTCCCTCATATGTGATATTTGATATACTTAGTTCTCGTGATCCGTGATCATGTTTTGGAGTTGCGCAACCTTTTCGGACATGGTAACGTCGAGAAACACGGTGTCTATTCTCTTTCTCTCGCTGAGTATACTCCACTACCCTATAGGCGTAGTTCACCTCGTTGAGGCATATGGACCTACCTTAAGAGAAAGGGTTGTAGGATCGGGGTACATCCGGAGTACCCCAATTTAAAGGAATAAGGGTTTTGCCGGCACTTGCTTGAAGATCTTGGTTTGTGGCTCGTGATGGAAGACAAGTGGAACCGTATCATTTTTATACCTGGTTAAATACTTGTTCATTTAGCTTTGTTAGTTGGTGTTGAAAATGTTGTTATCTTGTTGCATATCATGTATCACTTCCCGGTTTACTGCATCACCTCTCTCACTGAGTAACTTTGGTTACTCATTTCTCGTTTTAACATGTTTCAAGAAAAGCTGTGGTTGGATGCTATGTGCTGGTCTATGTGCAGGAAATGCAAGTTGCTGGTTGTATGTGTTTTGTTTTGAGATTATGAAACCTTGTGTATGTTTCTATTGTCTAAAAGGTTGTAAAATAAAGTAAAGCTTGTATTCTTGTATAAGTTAATAATGGTAGATGGACTGTAATAACTTCAATGATTTACTTGATTTCCAGATTAATTTACATGCTTGTGTGAATGGGATTGTACCTTGGAGTTAGATTGTGATTGTTGAGGATAAGTTACTGTTGCCAGTGAACAGTTAGCCTTATAAACAGGGAAGACTCCGTCCGTTTTTCCTCAATTTTTTCGTGACCACGGATATTGGAATAAGGCTCCAGTTTCGTGAGGGATTAAGGTGTTACAGAGGTGGTATCAGAGCTTAGTAGCTCACAATCGGGACAGGGTCCTCGGTCTATTGGGTAGCAAAGCCTGAGTATGTTGTAACGCCCCGATCTCTCACGAGATTGGGGTCCCGATTCTAAAACCCAAGACATCAAAATTTAGGAAAAACGGACGGAGTTTCCCCTGTTTATAGGACTAATCAAAAACTTGTAAGCAGCAAGTATAACCATAATACAACAACAATTCCTCAAGGCCATCTGAGCCTTGGAACTCAACGGAAGCATATCATACAGGCATGCAAGACATATCTTTAGAACTTCGAGTCATAAGACCACTTCTCATAATACGCTAACATTAACTACAAGCTATACTCATATATTAAGTTCATCATTCAATCTTCCTTAACACACAAGCATGCATTCAAAGCGGTAAAGCCTATTACTAAATATTACATCCCAACTACCAATAACACGAGCTTAAACTTTACATTACAACACAAACTCCTTCAAGCCTAACAATTATATACAAGGCCAAGCCTCAAAGTAGATCATATAATAACAACTTCACGCAATTCATATGTAGGCATCCAACCTCAGCGCGATAGGCAACCAGCAACATGACACTCAAGGTAGTTATTCTAACTGCTCATGTAACCATTTAAAACGAGGAATGAGTAACCTTAGTTACTCAGTGAGGGAGGTGATGCAGCATACTAGAGTGTGCAACATGATATGCAATCACAAGAAGTCATATATATAACATAAAACAACAAGATCAAATAGCCAAGTAATTAACCACATTAAAAAGGATACGGTTCCACTTCAAGTCTTCAATCTCGAACCACGAGCCACGAACTTCACGCGAGTGCTGGCAAACCCTTAATCCACCAAGTTAGGATACTCCGGATGTATCCCGATCCTATGACCCTTTTTCCTGAGGTAGCTCCATATGCCCAGCAGGTAAACCACGCCTCTGGGGTAGTGGAGTATACTCAACGAGAAAGGGAATAGGCACCATGGTAGTCGAGGGAGTACGGCAAGCCTGATATCACCCGTGTTTCTCGACGCTACCATGTCCGAAAAGGTTGCGCAACCCCAAGACAAGTCCACAAGAATCAAGATATCAAATAACACGCAAGAGGGTCGACAAAGTTTGTCACCCTCACATATAAACATAGTATAAGCCAACATATGCACGAAATAGCTCTAAAGTCTTAAAAGAAGCATTCAACATAACTTTCCCCCACAATCTACTCAAATAGCTCAATTAAACCTTAAACAATCAATATAATACATGACAACAAAATAACAAGCTCTAGATGCGTCAAGAATAGCCAAATATTTCTTTTCCCTTTTCTTTAACCAAGCCTTTCTTCTCCTAAGTGCATCTCAAGGTTACCACACCATATCTTAATCATACTACATTCCTAGTTAAGCTGAAAGACACCTATTGAGATCATAAAAAACCCGTTTTAGAAGCAAAAGCTTGAGAAGGCCCCGAACGGGTTTTAACTATAACTACTCTATTCGAATCCCAATTTCGTGTAACGAAAGCACCAAAAGTGCTTCCATACCCCAAGGATACCTAAACCAAAGTCCAAACGTGCCCGGATTGCATTTCGGAAAAAATCCCCTTTTTAAAGATTACCAAATTTGCATTTTATCACATTTCCGAGCAATTCAAATCCACGTGAGTCTATGACTAGTTCCACTAATGTCTAAAGTACCTAATTGAAGCCTCAAATCAATCCAATTAACAAGTTTTCTCAAAACCCTAATTCCAAGCACTATTTATCATCTTCTTCATTCAACCATGGAATCCTCTATCAAGCTATAAAAGTTAACTCTATAGGCTCTAATAAACACATAATAAGCATTTATAACAAGTATTATAGCTATAATCAACAAATCAAGAATTTCAACATATGAGCATAAACTTTAAAAGCAATAAAAATGCAACTCCCTCACATTCAAGTGTTGAAGATAAGTTGTAGATGTTGTATAAGCTCCAAAGATCCCTCAAGATCAAGCCTAGAAGCCAAATTCATGCACAAAGGTTGAAGAAAACTCTCATCTTGGCACTCTAGGGTTGTCGGGTTCTTGGGGGGGGGGGTATTTGGGTAGTTTTATTTTATTTTTTGATGAGTATTGTATGTGTAGATAATATATTAGATATATAGGTAGGTATATGAGCAATTATTATAAGTCAAATACCCCAAATTATTGGTCAAACTAAGTTAAAACTCCACTTAATTGACAAGTAGCTCAAACTAATTTCTATGTTACATAACACTATTCAAACGAAACAAAAACTATTTTTCAAACGCAGTCTCCCGGGCTCTAAAACCCAAAATGATAAGTTTTCGATTCCTTTTATAAGTCATGTTGTCTAGGAAAAATATTAGATCGAACAATTTAGACAGTTGAATTTTCTTATGAACAGTAACTACTAATAAAGCATATAATCAAGAAAAAGAAATGCACATTGAAATGCTCAAAGAGAAGTGCAATAGTTACGAGTGAACGTGATGAGAAATCTCGGGCGTCACATGCGTGCTTGTGAAATGTGTTTTGAATATGTTGTGCTTGCTTGTGAGATTGTGTTTGCTTGAATGAAATGTGCTTCTACATGCCATACTTGTATAAAATATGAAGAATGTGTAACATGTGTGATTATGTGACTATGTGTACACCTAAGTGATTCTATGGTAAAGTGATTGCCTTGGTTGTTATTATTAGTGTGACTGTTAAGTCTTATGAGCTAAAGTATCATCTCACTAGTGTATTTGTTAATTAACCTAATTGATATTGCATACATACATTACCCTTTGAACTGGTAAGTACACTTTCCCCTACTAAGAGATGATCAGTAGCAGTTTACTTGAAGACGTGGACCAACAGAAAGAGGGAGTGTTAATCCGGTGACTATCGGCAATTAGAGAGAGGGATTCAGTGCTTAGAAGGTTACATTCAGTAGTCAGCCCTTGGAGTTCATTTTCAATATTCATCCTCGGTATTTTCTTATAGAATTCCTACACGTTATTATCTTTAGTATTCACTCCGAGATTCTTATTAGTATTTTCATACAAAATTCTATAGTAGTAGTCTTATTGGGATTCTTGTTGACATTCTTACTCGGCATTTATATATAAGTGGTCTTCTTCGGAATTATGTATTGGTATTTTAGTTAGAGCCTCTATTTCGCATCCTTATTTCGGGATTTCTTATTTGGTATCTTCTTTGGTAATACACTGAGGATCTTGCCGGTATTCTTTCGGCGTACGTGTTAGCATTCTTCTTTGGGGATTTCTATTGAAAGATCAATATTTGGTGTATGCTTTTGGTATTCTTCCTTGGCAGTTTTATATGGTGTTTAAATTCGAGATTCATATATGGCATTTTCAGAGCTCACATTCGAGGGTTATTATTTGGAATTCTTACTCAGTAACCGACATTAATAATCAGAATTGGGCATTCAGTGTTCCACTATGTATAACGAGACCAGAGATGTCATGGTACCATTAAACTTGGTCTTCTGAAAAAAGAATTGCGAGGACGCAATTGTTTGAAGGAGGGGAGAGTGTAACAACCTGAACCTTGCGTGTAGTGATTAATATTTAACTATATATGTTTAAGTGTTTATTTTAAATAAAAGCGTATGATTAGGTGATTATAATTAGCTAGTATTGCATATTTCTTTACATAGTTTCTTTTATTTTTGAAAATGTGCAAAATGTGTTTAATTAATTAATTTGAGTTGATTATTTTATAATTATAATTATTTGAAATTATATCTTTGCAGTTAATTGCTACTCATTCATAAATTTCAATTAATGAATAAGTAGCTCCGAGTCCGGAATGAAATTTTAACTATTTTATTTTTCGAATTTGATATTTTTCCTTTAATATACTTTATATATTATGCGTTCGTTCATTGCGAGAATGTGCGTAGCATGTCCCGAGCACGGAAAAAAAATGTTTAGTGTCCCCGAGTGAATAACAGTAGTTTAATTGTTTTGGCCCATTAGCTTTCTAATTAGTTTTCTACCTAGTTATTTAGCCCAACTACACTTAAATTAAGCCCAAACACTTAGCTAGCCCAAGTTAAGTCCAATTGTATAGTTAATTAAGTCTTATATTGTCAAAGTTATAAACAAAGCTCAAGAAAAGTCTAGAATCGGTAGAGAGGGGAGAAAAGAAGAGAGCAAAACCGTGAGGGAGATAAAGGGGAAGGAAGAGAAGAAAATAATAATAATAAGGAAGAAGAAGCAAAAACCGAGCATTTCAAGCCATTTTCATGTCCTCTTTCAATGTTTAGGTGAGCGTTTCATCTTGTATGGATTTCTATTTAATATTAATGCTATAAGTATGAGTGTTATGTAGTTGGGTTGTAACTCATGAAGCTTAAAATGTTTAATTTGAAGATGATCTAGCAAGCTAAGTGTTCTAGTAGTACTCTATGTTTATGAATCAAGCTCTTGTATGCTAACTTTAATTGTGGTAATTGTTTGTATATTATGTTCAAGGAGTAGTTTAAGTGTTTGATAAAGGGTCTAAGAGAAGTTTATATGTTACTTATAGTGTGCATATACCATGAGATAGCTTAGAACTAGCTCTAAATGCAAGGAAATCAACTTAGGTGCAAGTGGACATCCTACTGCCCCTGTTTTCCGGAGGCTTTTTGACATAGTAAACGTGCTCTAAAATTAACAAAAGTTTTACAAAAGCTAGATTAGGCAGTTTAGATCAAATATTGATTTCTAGGGCTAAGGCTAATTCTAACGTTTTAGGCCTCCGATTTATCCATTTCCGAAATATGTCTGGAAAAATCACTGGTGCAGGGCAGTCTAGAGTAATTGCACGAAAAAGGGTATAACTGATGGAATTTAACTCGGAATTAGGCACCGTTTGATTTTAAAATTATCTACACTCGAAGAGCTAAGTTTCTACCAAAAATCAATCAGTTTGGAGGTCAATAGAATATGTAACTGAATTGATTAAGATAAGCTTATGTTAAGAGAAATTAAAAAATGTTTTAGTTGGATTATTATTTGATATTGTTACTTGGGGTCACTAAGTGGTGGAATTGTTAATGTCTGTTGCTGCTAAGGGATATCTAATTATATGGAATTGCTAGTTGAGCCATTAATGTGAACTTTAATATGTTGGCTATGAATGACACCTATGTGATTACTTGTGAATTATGTAGCTTGAATACTAACCATTTGAAATAGTGTTTTGTTGGATGACTTGTGTATTTGGAAGGCCTTAATTGAAATTGGCTAATAATGGGATCATGTTAGATATTAAAGAGTTGTGGATAGCTTGAGTTTGGAGGATCTTTTGGAGCACCTTAGGCCTACTACAAAGCATCTGCACCATTAATTGTGAGGAAGATTTCATTATATATGGATTTGAATAAGCTAGGGTTATATGAGATTTTACATTTGATGATTCTTGCTAATTATTGGCTTATAAATGCTTCTAATAGCTTCTAATATGTCTAGAGAACACATTTTTGTAGCTTAATAGCATTTGTTATGGTTGGAATTTGAATTGCACATTGTATGAGAAGATGAATGGTAACTTTTACATGATTTAGGGATTTTGCAATTCTAGATGTTTTGTTGTTTCTATTAGATGCTAGAAATCTTAGGAATGCTATATGAATCATAAAATTGATTGTAACTCAGCTAGAATTGGAATTATGGCTTAATTTACAAAGGGCACTTTGAAACGAACTATGAAATTTGATTCTTTTGAATGTATAGATGGCCTTAGACGTGTTAGGAGACTCTTAAAATGTAATTATGGTGCTGAGTTGATAATTGAATTGAGTAGCTGTAATACAAATCACCTAAGAGGTATTTCAGGGTTTTTGTGTTAACATGGCTTAAAATGTGGTTTTGTTGCATTTATATGGATTATAATCTGATTACATGAGTTTAGTAAGGGTAGATTTGAAGTTAGTTATCTTGCGTGAAGTTTAGAACTTGATTTACAAGCATTTAGAAAGAGATTTGTTGGATTATTTGAGAATTTCTTGAACTTGTTACATAGCTAGATAGTTGAAGTGGTATACATGCTATAATTGTTATATTTGTTATTACTTGAGTTATAAATTGATACATGGGTAAGGTTAGCCTACTTTGCTAACCTCTCGACTTTTTATTAACTTGCTAACTTGAGATCTCGAATGTGTTATGTGGACTGAACATGCTTATATCTTGTTATATTGTTTATATTGCTTGTAAATTGTATTGTATGTGTAAAGTTATGATTATGACTGGAATACTTGGCTACTTAAGTGATTACTTGGATTATGAGTTAAATTAAAGTATAAAATGTGATTATGGCATGCAAGATAACTTGTTTAGAAATAGTTGAGTTGCCTTAAGTTAAATAAAGTTGTTGTATTTAGGTAAGGGTCTTGAGTGGTAATTAAAGAAGATTTGGTGTAATTGGAATGGATTCTTGGCTTTTCTAAGGTGAGGGAGCCTTCATCTCTTCTGTGCATTTTAACTTATTTTATTATTTCTAGATTGTACTATTTAGTAATTGATAAAGTTTATATGTATTATTTACTTGTTATCTTGTGTCTTTCTGTGTTATATGTGATTAACTGCGAATGCGGCCTATTTTGTCGTCTCTCATATGTGATATTTGATATACTTGGTTCTTGTGATCCGTGATCATGTTTTGGGGTTGCGCAACCTTTTCGGTCATGGTAGCGTCGATAAACACGGGCGGTATCGGGTTTGCCTTACTCTCTCAACTACTACGATATCTATTTCCTTTCTCTCGCTGAGTATACTCCACTACCCCAGAGGCGTGGTTCACCTCGTTGGGGCATATGGACCTACCTTAGGAGAAAGGGTAGTAGGATCGCGGTACATCCGGAGTACCCCATTTTAAAGGAATAAGGGTTTTGCCGGCACTTCTTTGAAGATCTTGGTTCGTGGCTCGTGATGGAAGACTAGTGGAACCGTATCTTTTTTATATCTGGTTAAATACTTGTCCATTTAGCTTTGTTAGTTGGTGTTGAAAATGTTGTTATCTTGTTGCATATCATGTAGCAATTCCTGGTTTACTACATCACCTCCATCACTGAGTAACTTTGGTTACTAATTCCTCATTTTAAAATGTTTCAGGAAAAGCTGTGGTTGGATGCTATGTGCTGGTCTATGTGCAGGAAATGCAAGTTGCTGGTTGTATGTATTTTGTTTTGAGATTATGAAACCTTGTGTATGTTTCTATTGTCTAAAAGGTTGTAAAATAAAGTAAAGCTTGTATTCTTATATAAGTTAATAACGGTAGATGGGCTGTAATGACTTCAGTGATTTACTTGATTGCCTGGTTAGTTTGCATGCTTGTGTGAATGGGATTGTACCTTAGAGTTGGATTGTGATTTTTGAGGATAAGTTACTGCTTGCAGGTGAACAAATAGCCCTATAAACAGTGGAGACTCTGTCCGTTTTCCCTCTTTTTTTCGTGACCACGGGTATTAGAATGGGGTTCCAGTCTCGTGAGGAATCGAGGTGTTACATTCCACTTCCAACAAACATCACCACCAACTTTCTGTAAGATCACCTTTTTCTTGTACCCATTTTTATATTTTCTTTGAAACTTTAATTCTCTTGTTTTATATCAGTTAATTTAATTTCAATCCAATTTATGTTTAGTCATCGAGGTCACAGTTTCGAGCCGTGGAAACATGGTCTGGCTGTGTATAATAGACCAAAATGGGTCTGATCCTTTCTAGACCCGTGCACGGGGCTTCCCTTTTGTTTAGTACCATATTTATTGTATTTTTGGGCATTTGGGTATTTATTTTTCTCTTCATTTAATGTTTTGTTGTGTATTGGCTAGAAGAGATGAAACTTGTTTGCTTTTAATTTTTCTTTTAATTTACAAGTAATTTGATTCTAACTAAAAGAAACAAAGTCTAAGGCTAAATTACTGCCTTAAGGCTTTTTTGTTTTTTTTTGTTTTTTGGGTCTAAATTTACTGCCTCAAGTAACATTCACTTCATCTACTCATAATATGAAACCTTAAATTATTTACTAAGTCTTATACGCCCCAAAGAAAAACATATAATCTTCCTTTTCTATGTATCTATGCATTATATAGGGTAAAATTTACAAATAATCCCTAAAGTTTTTACTTTATTCAATTTCATCCTTACTATTTTAAAAGTAACATACTTAGTTCTCAATGTTTATATTCTTTTTCAATTTCATTCTTATTATTTCAAAATGATGCACTTAGTCCCCAAAGTTTATAAAAAGTTTCAATTTAGTGTGTTTTCACTTTTTTTTCCAATTTAGTGAGGAAGTTTCATGTAATGGTCATAATTAAAATCTCACATCGGGACTAAACATAAACTCTTTTGAAACTTTGGAGACTAAGCCCATCACCTTTGACTGAGGATAAATTTGAAAAAAAGTATAAACATTGAGGACTAAATTAGAATTTTTTTCAATCTTTAAGGACTAAACACGTTACTTTTGAAACAATGAGGATGAAATTAAAAAAAGTATAAACATTGGGGACCCATTGTGAAATTTACCCTATTATATTCACTAATCATTATATGATTGTATCAATGGCAAAATATATACAGCATTTCCTAGAATAGCATATCATTGATGATCATGTACATGTATAAAATACAGAATAATGTATTCTAGTAAATGGATGATGTTTGGGTTAGCCTTTAGAACGATAGATTCAGATCGAGAAAAGGATTTCAAAAATTTGATAATCTTTAAAAAAATAAATAAATCCTCAAATTTAACTTTTCTTTGGCTAACTAAAAGGACATAGTAAATGATATTAAATATATAGGTTTAAATAACATAAAAATGGTTAACAATGGTGATTGATCTTAAAGAATATGAGGAGTCAAAATTCATCAAAATGAATGTCAATTTTATGATGGACTCGGTTATTGACACCAATTATGTGAAGAACTATATGATGGGCTATGAATTTCTAGGCTATGGACTTAGCTCCTCAGTTGCAAATTGCCTAATGTTTTGATATAATTATTACACTTTCATTTTCTCTTTTCAATTCTACAGTAACATGTTTTATCACATAACTCAATTTTGTACAAATTGAAATAAAATAATAAAAAAGTAGTATTTGTTCACCAAAGCGAGAT
Organism: Ehretia macrophylla; assembly: GCA_037974665.1. NCBI lineage: Eukaryota > Viridiplantae > Streptophyta > Magnoliopsida > Boraginales > Ehretiaceae > Ehretia > Ehretia macrophylla. The sequence goes on from CM075764.1 coordinate 69,918,992, forward strand.
TATTTAGTTATCTTATGTTATTATCCTAAACAACATAATATTATTGCTAAACACAATGAAAAAAAGGAATTATATGTTCTTCTCAATTAAATAAAGTTTCTAAGAGATCTATTAAGTGGTTTTCATGGTATGTTTTGATTTTATTTTAGTTATTTAGTGTTAACATCTTACAAAAATATTCAATAGATAATTTCTTACACATGATAGAAAGTTATAGTTCTCATATCCTTGTCATCCATGTGGTTCAAATTTACTCTTGGGCTATAGCTCGTATTTGTAATTAGTGCACAATTGTCATGTAAACCCAATATCTAAAACCTAAGGGTACTTATAAATAAGCTCTATGGCTATCGTAATAGGTGTAACAAAATATAGAGGTGAGAGGCTTTGTAAGTGATATAACAGGATATTATATAGTGAATTTTTCTCCTGCTACTCGTGGACGTAGAATTTAAACTGAACCACATAAATTTCATGTGTTAATTTCTCATGTTTATCTTTTTTACAAATCACATTTCACACTTGATTCTAAATTTACAAAGTTAATATTCAATGGATCATTGTCGTCCATGTAGTTCATGATCTACTTCTATGAAAGAGATAGGCAAGTCATGTGGCTATAAAGTATTAAATACAACAAAGAAGCAAATAATTAACATGTATTTTGTTTGTTTGATGTCTGAAAATAGTAGGGAATATGAAATTTTTGGAATTTGAGTTAGTTATTATAAGAATATAAGACTACATGCTCATTAGTTTGTATTGGCAAAAGTAGAATCACCTACATGGGCATCATTAAACCTGTTCCAACCATTCTCCAATTTGATATATGTTAGATGATGTCCATAATTTGTTCTCTCTCCTTCATATGCAATCACCGCGAATAAAAAACATAATATGAGAATATGTGGTTGCATAAGAAATTTCTATGAAAGGAGATTCAACATATATCGAGGAAGGTCATAATCGAGTTGAACTCCTGTAAACGGTCGCGAAACTCTCTCTGCATCGAGTCGAAGTCAGATACGTTATTGTCGTCGTAGAACATTCTGATAGAGAGAAGAGAAAAACAAATTTTTGATAGAGCAAAATAGGACAATGGGGTGAATAAATGAAGTAATGAGTTTTCGAGAGCTCCTTTGATTTTTCCCATTGTTTCCCTTTTTTTATTTTAATTTTAACTATAGTTAGTGGCCCCAACTCAAACGACCATTTTACCCTTCAATATATGGTCATTTTCATTGCACGTGATAATTTTTTTTAGATTTTAATTTTCTATTTAACAGTAAAGACTAATTGAGTCACTTTTATAAATAATCGACCAAATGCATAACTTTCGCAGCAATAAGGATTTTTTTCTCTTTTTTTTGTCAAATCAGCAATAAGGAATGAATTTGAGAAAAGGAGTAAACATTGAGGACAAATGATGAAATTTACCCTCTGATTAAGAACGATAAAATGCTACAAATGACATCGGTACATCTATTTTGTTGTTATCCGAAATAATGGTTCAATCATTTTCTTCTCAAATAGGAATCATATGTTATCATTAAGTGAATTTTATAACCTAAAATCTATGTTTAAAAAATTTAAGCTAGATATGGTTAGTATACAAGAACAAGCCAAATTTTTCATTCTAATAATCACAAGTAATAGTTGTATTAATTTCGGAAGTTTTCTATACAATGTTAAGAACTATAAACACACTCCTGTCCAAAACTTACTCCATATTTGCTTTAATTTGAAAGGGGGACCAGAGTCCAATTCGTTAAGCATGATATATAATTTATGCCTTGGAGTTGTACCTTTGAACCTGCCAAAGAACTATGAATTTACATATACATGCATTCATATTAATGCCTCCATACTCATGAATACATACCATGCGTGAATAGTAAAAAAAGACGAATGAGAAAAGTTATCGAAAATGTTTGGGCTAATTTCACGAAAGATATTAATCATAGAAAATATGAATGTGCAAAATTATTGGGAAATATGATTGAAATAGATTTTTGATGTGTTGGGAAGTTCATTTGGCTCCTAGTGATTTGAGAAATGGTGAGTAGCTCCCTTATCATCTCATTATCAACTTGGATTTTGTTTGGCTCCCTTATTCTAAATGATAAGTAAGCTATCTATTTGAACATTAAACGGCAAATATTTGAGTGCATAGTGTTGTTTGTAACACTAAATTTCTTGATTATCTCATTGTGAAATAATATTGTACAACTACTTAAAAATAACTTAACTATATTTAAAAATTGGATTATTTAATTATTGTGATTCAAATATAAAGTAAAAGAAAAAATTATCCCACGGTCACTTAATTATTCTACCAATTTTATTTCACCATCTAACTATTTTGTACTAAAAGGATTATTAATTTTTTGAAATAAATTTATTCAAATCCTTTCATCAATTACCATTGAAAAAGACTAATGGAAAAGGTTTAAAAACATAAATAGTTAATTAAATGAATCAAATGATTTTTTCATATTTTTATTTGTTTTTTATTTTCTCCTTTTCCTATGTTCCTTTTTTTTTCTTCCTTCCCCAACCTCCGTATCACCTTCCCTCCTCTGAGTTATCTATTCCTTTGATCCTCTTTTGTTTCTCGTTATTTCAATTGCGTTGGCATCAATTTACTTGAATATTTATCTACTCATCAACCATTTAAAGCCACATACTTCGAATGGAAATTTCACATTTTAGGTTGTTTAGTTGTCCTCTATTCTGGGGTAATATTTTGATCCTTCCCCTTCAATTTTAACTTTGAGGAATCAAATAACTAGCCAGGGGATGGTCTAATACTAGCTATATATCATGGAGTTTAAGAAGTAAGTTGGAGCAATATACTCACCAATGGCGCACATAAATCTTAATTTGTATGATATTGGGGGCTCTTGTTACTTATATAAAAAAAAAAGAATTAATATAGAAAGATAGAAAGCAACAAATGCATCATATCTCAAAATCAAAGATAGAATGGATGGACTAAATGGAGATGAAATATGGATATATTGAGGAAATGAGGAGATGGAGAAGGAGGCTGGGTAAGAAGATGATGGAAAAAATGAAAATATATATATAAATATGAAGAAAAAAATTCTTTCAGGCCTTATTTTCAATTGTTTGTGTTTTAGCCTTTTTTCCGTTAGACTTTTTTATTCAAACTGAAGGAGTGGATTGAAATAAACCAGTTTAAAAAACTAATGACCTTTTAGGATAAAAAATAGTTCCAGTGCTAAAACAAAACCGGTAAATAATTTAATGATCCATAAAATATTTACCCTACAAAAACTGAAACTAAGCATTAAGGAGTATTTTGATAAGTTTGTTGATATTTAGAGGCCATAAAAAAGAAATTTACAACTTGAATTTTTACTGAACTAGCATTTAGCATTCTTTCGTTCTTGTAAAATGACTTTTAATAGCTCCTAGTTTAATTGAAAATTAATGACTTTTCTTTATAGTACTAAATATCTTATGGTAATAAGCATACTTGTCAATATAATAACCCATAATATACATGTTAAACATTAACTGACCAAAATTTCAACATTATTCAAAGTGAAATTAAGAACCCTTGTTATTGTGTAAAAAGAAAATCACATTCAAGAATCATCTTCAAGCCTCCTTTTATGATATCCAAATCTAAACCCTATATGTTAGTGAAGTGAATCTATGTCTTGACTTTCTATTTCCTAAGATAGATGGTTCTCCATGATACCTTCATGATCCTTTTCCGAATCCACATAATAGATTCAATCTATTCGTGGAATTAGAGGAGTTACTTGTGCCTATATATCTCGCTCATGTTATTGTTCCCTACAACTAGTTCCCAAGGATAGAATGTGCATTTGTATTATTTAAAGTTAAACTTGCTAGGGCAATTTGTTGATTTTGTGTTACTTTTACCTTTATTGCTCAAAATACTCTATTCTTAAGTTTGATGAAATTTATATTGGTTTTATTTGTTTAAGTGTAAAAAGCCCATTTTCTTGTCTTTATTTAATTATGTGATAATGAAAAGGAAATGATAAAAAGAGCAAATTATAAAGACGTGTATAGATAATACGGTGTCGTAGATTGGGTTTCAAGTTTGGATTTAAGTAGTTATAAGGGAAGGATGAACCTAGCATGCAAGACATCATGGATATCCAATGAATAACTTAAAAAATGATAAATATTCTTTATCATGAGATTATTATTATTTTAACAATGGAAATTCGATATTAATTGTAGTTACAACGATTCATAGAATTAAGTTTCTAATTTGACCAACTTATGTTGTTCTTTTTGTAAGAGAGGGTGGAAGGAATTTAGAAATCAACTATTATTCTAAAAAGAGCATCAATTATAGCGAAATAATATCACAATCGAGCAAAGAGATAGAGCATACTAAGATTAGGGCTGAGAAGATAAGTTGCACAATACCATGTGCTTGCACTTCTTTCCTTTTTTTCACCTTTTTTATTTGCTTATTGTGACTTCATCTAAATTTCTTATTTTGTGCTTCTTGAAAGACATTATTAATTTATATTTTTAGATTTCAAATATATATAAGTGAGACTATATAATATATAAGCATCAATAATTGTTTGTTTATCTTTTGTAAAATAAGAAAAACCTCCCCGCATTATTGTGTCGTGTTGCACAATAGCAACTACAATAAGTGAGAATATATAGTACAAGTGTTCATAAAAGTCGATCATACATAGGGTTGAGAAAAAAAAAAAAAAAAGATAATGGAACTCAAGAGTTACAAGAAAAAAAAAAACTTCACATAAGATAATAGTAACACTGTTAATTAAAAAGTGTAAAATATGTTTTTTATATAAGTTTGGTACATTTTCTTAAGGGAAAATCATCATTTTTGGGCCTAAATTTGGTCTAATATAGAAATAAGGGCTTGAACTTCAATACCTTACATGAAAGGACACAAACTTCTAAGAAATAATTATTTTATATACTGTTAACATTATGTGCTAGTATTTTGCTCACGTGAAAATTTTATTTTCTTTCAAATCTTATTTTGATATTTTCTTTTCTTTTCAACTCATGCGTAGCTTTTTTTTAATAAAAACCAAATAAAATTAACTTTTAAGTATCTTAAATCCAATAACAACATAATAAATTTTAGATGTTTTAATGCTAAAAAACAAAATAGTAAATAACACAACCACATTTTTTATTTGCTGCAACATTTAAAAATATTTAAGACTAATACAAAAATGTTAAAAACTATTGCAAATGACTTTAACAATTGCACATGGTGTTGATGCATAATGCCCCTTATCAAATTTTCTATTGCAATAATTTTTTGCAAATAATAACCAACAATTTAAATATAGTTACAGTAAAACTACAGTTTAGAACCGTTGCAAAAAAATAATATCATGAGAAATTATTAACAAAAAGTGAAAAAAAAAAGTTTTAACTGTTGCAAAAAATTTTAGTTTATACATCCAATGAAAAACAATTCCAATATGACACATGTTACAACAATTTTTTCATTTTCCGTAATGATATTTTTATTTTTTAATCGGAGTATTGCAAAAGAGCTAAAACCTATATAAAACACTAGATTAAGTAGGCTATGCATATAAATATTTTGACACACACACACACACACACACACACACACATATATATATATATTGATATCTTGTTTTTAGCTTTAAAAGGTGTAAATTTTATATGTTATTGAATTTAAAATATTTAAAAATTGTTTCTATTCAATGTTTAAAAAAAGTTTCATACACTTGGAAAATGAAAAAAGAAAATGAAACATAGGAATTGAAAGAAAAAAAATGTTAGATAAGTAAAATACTAACATTGTTAGTTAATATTGTGTAAAACATTTTCTCTTTAGAAGTTTGAGCACTTCTATAGAAGGTTTTGAATTTCAAATCCTAAATTACATATTAGACTAAGTTCATACCTTAAAATAAGTAATTTTCCATTTTTATTAAAAATTTTAAAGTGTAAGACTTTAATATGCAAGTCCGTAACATCTTCATTTTGTCTTTTCCCTTTCGATTGGTAAACTGAAAATGGATAAAAAAGAAAAATAACCCCAGTGGTTAGGAGTGCTGCTTATTTGCCCCTCGTAGTTCCGAAAGTAGCTAATACCCCTCTATGGTTTAATAAAATGGTGCAAGATACCCCGCTCTCCTTAAAAAATTGTGTAAGTTAACAGTATTTGTGCTCCACGTGCGCTAATGGGAAAATTAGGAGTGATCCACTTAAAATGACTAGTTTATGCACCAAAATACCCTTAATTGGATATAATGGCAATATCACAAACTAAGAAAACAAAAAGGATAATAGAAAAATACCCTCACTACCCTTCTCACCCCCTACCACCCTAGCAACCCACTCCACCCCCTAGCGCGCACTCAAAAGCACCACTACTACCCCTAAACCCCAACCCGCAGTCCCACTATCCTCACCCCTAAAAACAAAACCCTAACATGTCCCCAATCCTTGTTCAATGTGTGTTTTGGGTTGTATGTGTGTGTTTGTTTTGTGTGGCAGCGTGTGTAAAATGTGTGCTGGTAGTGGCATTATGTGAGGGAAAATGGGTTGCAGGGGTGGGGGTAAGGGTTGAGGTAGCTGGCTAGGCGTGGTGGGGTGTTTTGGGGGGTAAGAGGTGGTAGTGTTGATGAGGTGTTTTGGGAGAAGGGTTAGGGTTTGGGACAAGTAAGGGGAAGGAGGGAGGTAGAGGCCGCTCTCATTAGTTGAATTTCTTTATGTTTTAAATATTAAAAGGGCATATTTGTCTTGTTGACACTACCGTTAAAAAAGTAATGATTGTAAACACCCGGGAACATGTGCATCATTTTATCTAAATATAACAGAACATTAGTTACTTGAAGGATCACGGGAAGCAAACGTACATTTTAAAAAAATTACATGGAATGTTTTGTTTTTCACCCAATAAAAAGGATAAAAATTCCTTACAAATAAACGTGTCATGTTATCCGCACCTATTGATTATGACGTGAGACACGTAAATTCTGAAAAGAAAAAAACCAATTTTTGCGACATTATTTTTGTAAGCAAAAACTATATAAAAGATTCTTTTGTCCCTACAATGAAATTCAGCTTCAATTTTTTTTTCTTTTTGGTCAAACAGCTTTAATATTCAACCATTTGTCAATTGTCAAACAAACACACGCATTAATCACAAATATATAAACAATTACTCACCAAAATGGCCTTCAAAACAGTACATCTCCTTCCTTTCTTCTACCTATCTTCACCTCAAAAATAAAAAGTAACAATCCACTCACTTTCACACACACACCCACACACCCACATTCACATACACATACACACACACACACACACACACACACATATATATGTTTATATATAGATATTGATTAGATGATATAATATGTTGAGGCTATGGAAATGGTACCAAAATTGCTTGGCAGTGCACCCAGTAAAGACACAGGTGATAAGCTCTGGTTTGATTTGGGGGTTTGGTGATATTGCTGCCCAAGCCGTCACTCATTCCACTTCCAACAAACATCACCACCAACTTTCTGTAAGATCGCCTTTTTCTTTTACCCATTTTTACATTTTCTTTGAAACTTTAATTCTCTTGTTTTATATCACTTAATTTAATTTCAATCCAATTTATGTTTAGTCACCGAGGTCACAGTTTCGAGCCGTGGAAACACGGTCTGGCTGCGTATAATTGACCAAAATGGGTCTGACCCTTTCTGGACCCGTGCGCGGGGCTTCCCTTTTGTTTAGTACCATGTTTATTGTCTTTTTGGGCATTTGGGTATTTATTTTTCTCTCCATTTAATGTTTTGTTGTGTATTGGCTTCAGTAATCAACTGGGTATATGTTATTGTTTACTTGGGAATTTATTCTAATATCCCTTAGTTCTTTAGCACTCACATGTATGTGTATATATGCATTTAGGATACACATTATGTGAATGGGTTGTATTAATTGGTGGAACTATGATTAGATTAAATCTAGCTCACTTGAAGGATAATGTTCTTTGGGAGAATTAGTTACATTGATGTTGATCGTGTGAGAATGTGATGTGGAGTAGAGCTACAGATACTTTCTCTTCGGAAAGCTAGGAATATGACTGGATTGTATTTCATTATCATTTGAAGATCTTTTCATGTAGGGAATTGTTTAGGACTTCAATAGTAGGACTAGAACATAGTGTAAAGTGAAAATCATGACCCAAGGTACTTCCATAGTTACTATTGAATCGAGAAGAGTTATGAAATAAATGAATTCTTAGGTTACAGTTGGTGCTGATATGGTGAGTTGAGTTTAGTAAGCAGTAAGCTTAGCTAACCTTGTTCTTTTGGTGAGATTGGTCTGGATGAGTTGTGGGCATTGAGGTATGAGCAACCAAAAATGCTGTTAATTTTGGATTCTTCTTTTCTGGGTGAGGTTGATTAAAATTGAAGAGGTTACATGCCTCCTCCCTTTTGCAAGCTCCTCACCTGCTTTGATCTTCAGAATATCATGGAGTACATGCCCTGTTAACTGATTGTCCCACATCTTCTGTGTATGCAACTTTCAAACTTCTGAAATGTGCTTTGGTTTTATACAAGTTGAGGTACCAAGAGTCACTTAGACACGATCTTGGAGTGTCCGTTCTTCAGTAGGAAATTAGGCATTGTTTATAGAATTTAGAGATCAAGTTGACTGGGGATGTTGATACTATAGTACGTAAGAGGGCTGTGATCAGTTTCCAAGAAAACTTCTTGCAGCAGTTTTTTTCCCTTATCTCCAGAAGAATTGCTCAAGTCAAGCAACAAGATTGAATCCTGTCTTGCTCCCGAAATAAAGAAGTCAAGTTGTCATGAATTTCAAATTTCTAAAAGCAAGTTATCACCTGATTCTGGACAAACGTCTTCTATTAGGAGATAATTCTGTTATGACATTTAATTTACTGAAGCCGGTTTTTTCTGCTTTACCTGTGGCCTGTGCGAGTAGAGCTTAACAGGAGGATGGACAATATATTCATATTTATGATTAGAATATGGCTTCAATTCCATGGGAATGGAGTTCTATGAGCCCATTCTATTTGAGTCTATAAGATCATTATTCTCAACACATCTTAATACCACTAAATCATGAAGGCTTTCTTGAAAGCTCTCCTGATTACGAGGGCCTTCTATTCTTTTTCTTCTTTGTTTTGGTCTGGTATAATTTGAGGAGTTAGGTGGTACATTTTCTTTTGTGCTTCCTCTTCTCATTCTCGTCCTTCTTGTTCTTGTTGTTGTTACTGCTGGTGGTGGGATAGAAAGATTGGCTTCTCATCTTTTTTTCCTCTTTTGGTCTTTTCCGCGCATACTAGGGACTTCCTTCAATTCTATCTTATCCTGTTCTTATTTCATTTTCATTTTTTTTTCTTTTTTTTTTTTTGAGAGAGAAGTGGGTTTGGATATAGTTGGGTCTAGAAAAATTCCATGATTGCTCGCAAGTACAGAATGCAGTGCCGCCAGTTAGGTTATCAACTCTTAATGTGCATCGGCTTTTCAACAGAATGGTTAACTTTGCAATAATTCACCTTCTTTCCTTTGTATAACGGTGAAATAATTAGATATTTTGTTTTGGTCTTCCTCTTCTTCTTTTTGTTGATCTTCTTGTTACTGGTCGTGATGGGATAAGCAAGATTGGCTTCTCATCTTGTTTTTCTGTCTCATAATTGCTGTTAACTTTTTCTCTTGTTTCCGGTCATTCTTTGTGTAGTTGGGACTTCCTTTATTTTTTTATGGCCCGGGGGTGAGGTGGGGCCTGGCCGGGGCTGGGATGAAAGCAATAGTTGGTTGTCTTATAAACTTGAGAAGGCCGTCATAGATTTCCATGATCTCTGACAACTGGAGAGTTTATTGCCCCCAGGCTGTTATCTTCTTGACTGTGCATTGGCTTTTGAAGAGAATGGTTAAATATGTAATATAAACTGTCTTTCTCTATATAATGGTGTATCGGTTCTCTAAATCCTTATGCTCTTGCAACTGCAATGCTGATGCTTGTTATCTCTTTTTCTTCAGTTTTAATGATATTTCTGAATGTTGATTAATCTGCTGATGATTGTTATAGTGCTTTTGATTCTACCAAACAGTAATTTCCTCATCCTTATATCAAAGTAGGCAATATACACAAGCGTGTATTCCTTCAGCCGAATTTCGTATGTCTTCTGCCAATTAATCATTGCTCTGACATAGTTGCAGAAATTCCTTCTTGTCTATACTATTTCTGTTTTTATGTATGGTGAAGAAGAAGAAGAAGAAACGGGAGTTTGCTCTGATGATGGAAGAGAGTAATGGTCATGATGACATTTCCAGTGACTACAAGTTTTGTTGACTTTTTCTATGCTTCATTGCAATTTAGTTCTTTGCTCGTGATCACTGGTGACTTACCAGCAACTGCAGAGATTGCACTTGAGCTAACCTCTGTGTAATCAATATGAATAGCTTTGCCTAGATAATTGTCCTCCATTCCCACTGCTTTCTTACTGGTGCATTAGCAATCTGACATTTGGCATCATGCCTCTAACTGCCTCCTAATTGACTGATAGAATGAAATTTCTACTGCAGGATGAAGATAAAGCCTTTAAGATTAACTGGAGACGAGTTGCTACCACTAGCTTGTTTGGTTTTGCATTTGTTGGACCAGTTGGCCACTTCTGGTTAGTGTTTCATTCCCATTGAGTAAATTTTTTTGAGGTTATTCATAGATTCTGAATGAATTTGGACTATAAGTAAACAAAACTTTATATTGTGGTAAGGCCAGCTGTGATTCTTGAAATCATTGGTATATATTTCTATCGCTTTGCCAACCATTATGAATAACCTTTGACACTGCTCAAGTGAAAAGATTACTACGTGATATTATAGCATATCTCTTTCCTTTATTAATTTGATTCTTCGATAGATACGGAGACTCAGATTGGAAATCATAAAAAATCTAGTAATTCAGACCATATGACATAAGAGTAAGGCAATTAATAAGATTGTCCCAAGGTATGTCCTGCATCAACTTCTAAAGGAAAAAGCTTAATTTGCAAAGCTACAAATGTATAACTTATAAAGGATGATGGGCATTAAGTAGATTAGTCACTTTCAGGAGGTTTAGGTCTCTGATTAACACACAATCGTGTGGAATTTTGTTTTGAAATAATTTCCAAGTAATGATATTGTTGTTTTTGTATGAGCAAGTTGGGTCAGATGGTTCTTCTAATTTGAAGCCAGAACTTGGCATGAGAATGAAATTATCTTATAGGCCATTACCCAAAATTATTTTAGATGGGAAAAATTTAAGCAAGATTATGATTCAATTCCAGATCCTTCTATAATTTCTTGTTGACAAGATTCAAAACATATCCTCTCGGTTCATTATCCTGTCACTTCTCAACATGCTTTTCTGTTGAGTCAGAATATGTCAACATCAAACTTTAGACATAAACTTTGATCAACAGATCTGGATTGCTTGTACCATGTAAACATGTAATATATTGATGTCTAGGACATCATGTTCTATGATGGGTTTTCTTCATTATATATGCATTTATCTAAATTGTACAATTATTTACATTCCCATTTATGAGAGAACCACTTTTGTGCCACCCATATGGAATACAGTTTAGTTATTGTTGTATTATTATCCCACTGAGTTTGGTAGTTCCTCTATATTAGTTTGACTATTCACGTTAAAGACATCTAATATACAATATATATAGTTGGCCATTTATTTCCCATATATAAAATATCCACCATGATCTGGCATTGAATACGTCATCTTGAATCAAGTGTATTGTTGAACTGTGGGTTCTTGGAGAAAAGATTTTATCCGGTATGTTCTATTTACATGTTTTACACTTTACAGAGACTTGTTGGTAGTTTACTTCAGTGAAGACTCTGAAATCCAAACTACTTGGTCTAAGGATTTTTTTGAGCATTAAATTGTGGAGAGATAAGGCTACAGTGGTTTCTTAGTTTGATCGGTGCAAATATTGAGGTTCCCTTAGTGCGAGGTCAAAGCAGCCTAATCTTGAGGTGGCAATGACTTGGGTGTCCTGCAATAGTTGGGACCTGCTCTTTAAAGCCTGATGTACGGGCATACCTCAGCAGGAATGGGCTTTATACTGCTTTGCTTTTCAGTTCTTTGTTTTCAAAACAAACAAAAAGGAAAATGGTATTGTTACTTGCATATTTTTAAGAAGATAATGGTTGCAAGGGAGGAAAAGAGAGAGACATTGCGTACGAGTAACATATATTTTTGTCAGACCGTGCAAGTCCATCAATTATCTAAAGGAAGGGAAATATTTCTTACTAAACTGCAGTCCAGATTCTAAGGAATGAAAGAGTTTACTGCAATAAAGTGGAATGTATCATGAAGCTCTTGCTATCATCCATTTAGTAGGGCTCTATGCCACTGCTTTATTCACCTTAAGGTCCTTGTTATTTATCTAATCTTGTACAATCTCATAGAGAAATATGTGGACAATGAAGACTGAGAGTCATAGATGGGGGAGAAAGTAGGCGAGAGAGGATTGGGTGGGCAGAAAAAGAGAGAGAGCTAAAAGATTTAAATATTCTGGTGAAAATCTGTTTTCTGGACACAATCTAGATTGACAAATGCTGCCAACCTTAGAAAGATCAAAGAGGGCATTAAAATGTCAGAGAATTCGATGTCCATGGGTTTACAATGATGACAAATAGACAGACATTTGTAATTCCTCTCAGCAGAGCAGCATTTCATACCACCTATATTACTTTACGAAATTATCTGCTGCAATGAACTTATTTGAACATCAAAACTGAAGATTTCATTTCTATTGCATACCTTATTTCTACGATTTGACAACTTGAAAAGATATTTGGAAGTAAAAGCTAGTGTTCTCGGAGTCAGGGGCATGAGTTTGCATATAACCTCCTGAGGAAAAGGTGAATGAGTGTGGGAGAGTCAAGCCCATCTGAATTTAGCAAGAAAACAATGATAGCACTCTAGGAACGAACAGAAACTCACCTTAGCATAATCCTGGCGGTGTGGAATCTTGGATTAGCTATACGAATCCCACTTCTTCACTCAGCTCGTACAGGGCAATGACCTTCTTCAAGCCAATTGCTGCAAACTCCTTTTCTCTTTCACCATGCCAACCCATTTTTTGCCCTCTCTATTACTCTTTAAAACCATGCATCTCATAATCATCTTTGAGAAGATGTAGTGGAATAGAATAAAAAAGAGGAAGGTTATTTATTGATGAAATTATAATCTTCACTTTACTTAGTAGTGCTCTTCTCTTTGACAAATAGCATTTTTACATTTTTATCCACTGTTACCTTTGAAGAGAATGCCCGAATTGTTAATCTGTGGGATGTCAAAGTAATCAATAAATTGAATGATCTTACTACTTGCTCAGTAAGTTGTAATTTTCACTCATGTCCTAGCTTCTACAGTACAACAGCATGGCCATGTTATGTTGACACAGAATCTAGCAACTCAAAAATAATGTGATATTTTAAAGTTTTAGGTCCTCAGTGATGTCTTTCATTACTGTCTCTTGAAAAAGTGATTATTGTAGTTGATTGTTATCAAACATTTCCTCAGGCGAGTCAACACTAATATCCATCAGATGCAGCAAAGCAGCAGAAATGCTATCATATGTGCTCCAATAAGCTCCTTCATTTAGGGAGTAATTTATTAAATGAATTCCTACTTTGATAGGTCAAATTAGATGGTTATGAGTCAAAATTGCTTGGTTACTAAGTTAGGGTATATTTTGTTGTTCTAGTTTGCTGTTTTAGTTGGCTAGTTGGGGCTCTTCTAGGGTTTTACAGCCTTCTTTCTCTATAAATATGAGGGTTGGCAGCTTGTAAAGAGCTCCTTTTCGAAATTTATTACAATTTTCTTTTGGCTTTTAAATTCTTTTGAAGGACTAGGTTGTTACTATGGATAAGAGCCCCTCTTGATGGTTTCTCCTTGGTTTTCCTATGAAAACCTAGTCACATCAAAGATTTATTTTGCCGCTTATGCTCCAGATTGCTTCAAGTTGTATCAGAGCTGAAGACAGTCCACAAATTGGCCGGCAAATTAGGGATGAAATTAAGAAACAATTGAAGCGGATTGGGGAAAGAATATGAAACAGAACTTCATGATGAAATTCAGGAGCCCATATATGAAATTTCAAACATATTGGAATGCAGTCTTGAACTAAAGATATTTTCTGGAAAAATCCCATGTGGATTTATCAGGAAAGAACTCAGTTATGTGGGATTCTCGACTGATTTATGATGTTTACCCTGATGACAATGATTTTGTTGTTTGGATTCTTGTGAATCTTGTTCAAGAACTTTGGAACATGATTTTGAGTTCCAAATATTTGATAACATTCCTCAGAGTGGCTTACTTCCCAAAAAACATTCCTCAGAGTGGCATATTAGCTAGCTGTAAATGCTATTATTGTTCTAGTGTTCGGTAATACCTGGGGGTTTGTTTTGAATGCTAAAAATGCCATTAAGCATAGGTGTTTGATGAATGAACTCAAAGAACATGTTTAAACACCATACGGGTTGATTTGAACACCAAAATGACTCTTTATATCTTTTTCCAAGATTTTCTTGGTTGTAAAAGGTCTTGATCCTGAGTCCGTCCATGTTGTACGCAATGGATTATGTTCTGATTTCTTTGGCATGCCTAACAAGAGTAGTGATCCAGAAATTCTTTGTCAGACCTGTTATATGTTATTCTGAAAAAACTTGCTTAAGGGGTTGTCTAGGAAAGAAGGTCGAGAAGGTTCTTAAAACTGTAATTGCTCCCTAGGATTTCTGCATGCATATTTTAGCTGATACGCTAGTGGAAGAATCAGATTGAAACATGAAGAAAGAGAAAAGGATGAAAATGGGTGTTTGGACAGGCTATTGATTGTGGAAACTAAACACTGGAGCATGAGTTTTCCTCCACCTGAGGAGAACTGATGCAGCATGGGAAATAGGGCTAAGTTGATAAAAATGAAAGAGTCAGTCAGGTCAAGTCTGATATAATAGTTCTTTCCTTCCTACATTTTCTTGGGAGACACGTAGTTAGGCTAGGATTCCAATATTTGTATAAAGGGGTCTTGAACTGTAAGTATGATGATTGGTCAGCTGATTTTGAAAATTAACAAAATTGGCCTTTCACTTTTTAGTTCTTTGTTCAAGAACCAAGGGTTTTGCTCAGAGCAGCAGCCCTGTTTTCATGGCTTCCCCTAGGCTTTCCCATAAAAACTTAATCTTGAACATAGATTGAGGTCAAATTCGCCAACTCACGTTCTACCCCTAACATATGGTTGGAGTCGTGGAGTGTGTGACGAGCAGCCCCAAAGCAAGCAACTAGGTTTTCTGTCCATCTGATGGTAATGGGAACCAAGAATATGCTCAACCTGCTTCTGTTTTAACTTCTTCTAAAACCCTGTGGTTTGTTCCCCCTGTAACCCTCCTAGAGCTTCTGCAGCATTCTGTAAGGAGGGCTATCAAATCACCTATTTCAAGTCACCGTAATGCCTTTTAAATAGCGCTTATACTTCAAAAAAAGAAAATAAAATATAGGTGGTAAATGACTGGATGTCCACAATTACAAGTTTTTTGACCTGCCTAGTTTCAAAGGCCCTTGGGAGAAGTTGAATCAGGGAAGAAGGGCAATTAATAGCATCCTATGAAACCATAGGTGCTTAAATTAAGGCTTCTATGTCCTCTTAGTGTCAGAATGGTGATTTTATTGAAGCTTAGCTTGCTAGAGAAAAGTGAACATAGAGTAGAAATTGGGGAAACCATATGGAGCAAAAGTGCGTCACTCTCTGATTGCAGTGATAAGTCTTCATTTAAGTAGATATTTTGTCATTGATCTGTCTACACTAGTTTGAATTCAAACTAAAGATTGTGAGACAGGTTTTGAGCGAAATTGAAATATTTAGGATTCGGAAACATGCACAATCAAAGATCTCAAGTTTCCACCTTTCCTGGAATTTTTTACTTTTTCCAGCTAGAAATTTGACGGTCGTGAGACTTCTCATTTGTCATTAGTAACTCTATAACAGCTGTACAACCAGTTTAAGGATGTGCTGCTGTAAAAAATTAACATGAAAAACACTAAATAGGATTGTGCCCTGAAGGTTATCTTTATGCACATCTTGTGCAATTTCAATATTACATAACATAACTCAAATACTGCCTACGCAATAAACTTATATTTTCCATAGAAAATTTAATTTGCACTCAAAATATAACACGGCAATAGTCTCACTCTTTGTGCTCTGTAGGTATGAAGGATTGGATCGGTATATAAGGTTGCGGTTGAAACTACAGCCAAAATCTGTGCGGTTTGTTGCTACGAAAGTGGCAGTTGATGGTATAATTTTTGGGCCTCTGGATTTACTTGTGTTTTTCAGTTACATGGGTTTCTCCAGTGGAAAAAGTGCTTCTCAAGTGAAGGAAGATGTTAAGAGAGATTTTCTTCCAGCACTTATTCTGGAGGGAGGTATATGGCCAATTGTTCAAGTTGCCAACTTCCGTTATGTTCCAGTCAGTTATCAACTTCTGTATGTCAACTTTTTCTGCTTGTTGGATAGTTGTTTCCTTTCATGGATTGAGCAACAACAAGATGCTCCCTGGAAGCAATGGTTTACATCTTTTCTGGATGTAAAAGAACAAGAAGGAAAAGGTGGATAGTTTCTCTTCCTCAAACGTCATTTATTTTTGCTGCTAGTTTATGATCATTAAGTAGATCCATGTCAGAGAAATGCAAAAGGCTTTCAGATATTGCCAGATCAATTTGGTTAAACGTTGGGAATCACTAAATGAATGGTTATTGCTCTCAACCTTGTGAGTTCCCACGCAAGATACAGAAGGGGTTTCCATGTCTCATTCTGAATAAGAGATGAGGTTCCCTATGTTCTCTGACTTGGTGATAGCGCTTGTACCAAACGGATTAGAAAAAGTCAATGATTTAGTTCAGCTGACAATGTCGTCCTTCTATTTGTCTTCTCCAAATTATTAAATTTTGATGTTCATTGACTGCATTTTTAACATCATGTCTGAAAGTAGCCTTCTTTAATGAGGAACTACATAGTCGTGCAGCGTTTATGATATTTTTTTGTTTTGTGGCTTGATGATCAAATGATCTAAATCTTTGAATATACTGTTGTTCCCCGTCTCAACATGGAGGGGAATCAGAAAAGTTTACCCGGCATTGATGAAATTCTTCAGATCATTCAAATGCAGAAATGTGAAGTAATTTCTCCAAGTCTGATATGAAGAATTCATCATGCTGGAACATTGATGCATTTGGTGAACTTTGGTACTGTCTCAACAGCTTGCTTAATTATTCTTGAGAAGCATTCATTTATAGTCCCAATCAAGTGAGTTGTGCCATCACTTCAGATTTCATCTTGTTATTGGTGGTTTCAAGTTGGTAAGTGGTTAGATCTTACAGCAGTCTTTAGATATCCAGTTTGTTCTAGCATTACTCATTGACTTTTGTGGGCCTTAGAAGCAAACAAACGCTGTTAACATTTTTCTTGATGTACCCAAAAGGGAGACGAGTTCTGCAGAAACTGCCATCTGCAAAATTGTCTTGATTTATTACCCAACTATGTCAATCCTATAGCCTTTAAGGGTGAGGACAAAGGATAAAAGTGTTAGCTCACGTATCAAAAGTTCTGAGTTTGAATTTCCCTTTTAATTGTATTAGTGAATGTGACTATGTTAGTCCTATAGCCTCTAAGGGTGAGAACAAAGGGTGAAAGTGTTGGCTTACAAATCCAAGGTTTTGAGTTTGAGTTTCCCTTTTAACTGTATTAGTGAATATGTTGGGGTTCTCATCGATTCTCAATTGATGTTAACAACGATGGTTGTTTTAGTAGGTCTTATCTGATTGTTCTTATTTTTTGGATTGGCGGGTTTTGATTTTCAACTTATTGTTGTTTCGTAAGACTGTTTTGTTTCTATTGGATATTGGTTCAGTCCACTACGAGGATTCTATATCTCGCAACTCAACTTATATAGCCTTTGTGTCGATCTTATATTTGCTACCAGCCCGTACGTGGATCGATTGCTATTTTTTATTAGTAAGGGCAAGCAGTGGATTTTTTTTTTTGTTCTGAGGTAGCTAGAGTCGGCCAAAGCACATGTGACTAAGTTGCCTACCGATTTACAGAATTTATAATTTTGAAATTGATCTAATGTGATTCTAATTGTGATGAGTTTCTCGTTATCAAAATAAATTAAGAGAAAACTACTATGTCAGCACTATTCATTTACTAACAAAAAGACAAAAAGAAAGCCTCAGTAGCCAAAATATCAGAAGGGCATTGAGGTATCTAGTATAGAAAATTTCACATAAAGACTGGTGTAGCCGACCTGCATGGCTGCATAAATCTCAACACCCTAATAAATCAGTTGAGTACAAAATTCATATTCAGTGGTCCCATCCCATGGTACGGCATTGGAAATATGGGATTGGAAATCTTCATGCGTAATTGCTTATCGCGTTTGTATGGTGAGTAGTCTCCAATTCTTTCAATGCCATAGCTAGCTATCTTCTTACAAGATATTCACTTGCATTGTTTTGATTCTTATCCATGCCTTTGAGATGTTTCACCTACTCTTCTAGCATTAAGAGAACTTAACAAGACCCCTAAATGATCGCTCAGAAAGTCTATCTATTCTTTTTCAATCTGTCACTTGCCCGTTCCTCTGTCAAGGCCTACTCCTCGACCATTTTAGATTAGTGTGTTAAGCGTATTGGATGCAATAAGCTAAAATATTTCATATTGGTGGGATATGTAATTAAGGAGTACTTTATCAGTAGTTTGAGTAATAGTTTTTGGGTTTTGGACCAGTTAATTTGAGGTTCAAGTAGTTATTTCTTAAACTTATGACACTTTTGTTCACGTGCCTGAAATTCTGAGTTTGAAACGTGACACTAAAATTTTTTACTTTTTTTTGGTCGAAAGGCATGACAGAAGTTGTATTGGGTGAAAATATTTGACCACCCTCTGTTTGTCGAACATGCAAGTTACTACACCTATAGTTGGATAAAATCATTAGATAACGATATGCTGTAATAATTCAAACAATAATTTTAGTCGCCGATGTTAGGGGAAAAAAAAGTTACTTCCATTTGGTTTGAAAATGTACATTTTACCCGCTCGTGGTTTCAAAAACCATGCACTTGACACTCAAAAGTATTCAAAATGCCCTCATTTGCTAATCTTTCATATTTGTTTTGTCGATGTTAATTTTACGTACAAGATCCAATATGATTCTATACGTATGCAACATTTTGAGACAATGACGTCACAAATTGCATATTAATTACAATCAGCACCTGCACAACGAAAAGGTAAAATGACTTCTGCCAAATATATTAAACTCAAGAGTTTGATAGAATACTCAAGTAACAATCTATTGTAATAAAAAATTTTAACTTTAAAGCACGACTTAGAATTTATTATTAAAAATATATATATATATATATATATTTTTAATAATAAATATATATGTATATATGAACATGTCACATTAGCACCTACTTATAAAATTTATCATGTAGATCTTTCATATATTTGTAAGATTTACACGCGTAGAACAGACTGATTGAAGTATTTTCGTTAGAGACCAACCATGCACATGAGGTTGCATTACGTCATTTGATTTGCACTGCCAACTCCCCCGATATGGAAAAAATTAATGCAGGAAAGAGTTACCATACATGCATGGAGGTGAAAGGAACAGTTTCACAAGTGCACTCATTCTCCTCAATATTGTAGAATTAAATAGTGATCTAAGTAGGACCACCATAACTACTAAAACCACCATTTACAGACATATATATATATATATTATCAATAGACACTCTCTCTATATATAGCCCCACGTGAAGCCTTTAACTAAGAGCTTCTCTATCCTTAATTTACACAAGGTACCCTCTCTCTCTCTCTCTAGCATGCATCTTAACAAGAAAGCACTGATGTTTCTTCAACATTCTGAGACTTCATGTACATATAGTTGCATGCATATGCATGTCTATGCGTGTTTCTTTGTGGTGGTAGCGGAATTCTACTATGCAATATTCTTTGAGTTAAGCTGTTGTGTTGAGGTTGTTACTTAAATATTAATAGCAATGGTTGTTATTTTCTCCTTCGTTGGTGCTAGTTCATACGAATTGCCAATTACATTTTGCCTCTGGATTATAAAGGGTAGCTCGATGCATGAAACATAAATCCCCTACTACATGTGGCGGTCTGAAAAAAGGTCTGACTCACTTTAGAGTCTATTATATGTTGTCATTCTCACATTTTTGCAAGAATTTGCAAGAAGCTATTTTGACGACTGAACCAGTGAACTTTATAAATAACTTTATTGTTGTCTCAAGACTCCCCTTTAGCTTTAGGGATTATACTCTCTGGAATTTCAAGCTTCTGTGATGGTTGCTTTATTTTCCCTTTTAACAATCTGGCACGGGCCTTGGCTCAATGTCTTATTTGTTAGGAAGTTCCTTAAAAGTTTGATAGTTTACCTCTTGTATATTAGTGTGACAAACTTGAGAGTGTGAATCTAAATATTCTGTTAATACTAGCATAAATGATGCTTGAGCTGAGGGATGTGTAAGACGGAGTTAGGAATTTAACATTGAAGGGGCCAAAATTCTTTTTTAATGATACTACATAGAATTTAAAAAAATATATATATATATATATAGGGGGGCTACTACATAAATATTTTTAAAAAAATTAAAAACCTTCCCCGGCCACCCCTTGGTGCCGCCCACCTTCCTGCATCTAACATCTTCTAGTAGTGTAAACTACAAATGAAGATTTTCCGTTATGGCACTCGTAAACTAATTAATAGAATTGCACATAATTACCTTGGTTTGACATAAAATTTGGAAAAACAGAATGCCCCTGTAATTTGCAATTTTCCCCTTGATCCAACATAAGAAAACTCATTCTGTAAATGGTCAACATTGTTGGTAATTTAGTTATCTGAATACGAGATATTGATGGCAATTTTCCTGAAAGTTTCAGTGTCGTCAACACTATTATGATGGAAACTTGGTGCCTTGAGTTAACCTATTTGGAGATTGTAAGTTATTTTACGCACAAATTGTGTTACAACTTAATGATTTGATCATAGCAAGGTAGCCTATAGATAACAATTGAATTAGACATAGTTGCGATGATTTCCTTGATGCAATCTCCTCATTAAGGAAATGTATATGTTGTTGATTTGATCATAGCAAGGTAGCCTATAATAACAATGGAATTAGACATAGTTGTGATGATTTCCTTGATGCAATCTCCTCGTTAAGGATATATGTTCTGCCCCCATGTGCTTAATGCTTATTTGAAAGGACAATAAATTCAGATTTAAGGATAGAATTGCTACCGCTTTTCTCTTCTATATAGATATTTCATCGCAAAGAACATTCCTTTTGCAACCCTTCTCAAGTCTCTTATTGTTTTCGTTTTCATACAAGTGCATTGCCTACTACAAGTATTGTACTTAAGTCTGTTCATTTCTGGATAAGTGTTGCCTCATTGCTTCCTTACCTGTTCGTATATAGGTTCTTCCTTTGGTTGTTTTCTGAGATTCCATGAAATGCTGATGATGCAAACTAAACTCTAAAACACAGTGTATGCTAATTTTATAGAATTGTTCCAACGAGAATAAGTGCTCTGGTTTTTTTTAACTAAGCTCCTGTTCGATAGAGTTTTAAGTGTTTCCCATTGTTTGCTTTTGCATAAGGTCGCATCAGGTGAGAAGGTGCATCACTCTGCTGTAGTTGTCACCATTCTACAGAGCATCACAGCCTTGAGCTTATTATTGCATCTGATCACCATTGTTGTCACAAAAAGTATTGGACAAGCAAAAAAAAAAGCTATATTTAAGAGTTTTCTTTGTGATCCAGAACTCCTTGGGGTGACAAGAACTTTTGAAGTAGAACCTAGACCTGCTGGTCATTTTATCGGACTGAAGAGCACTATGAAGTTTGGGAAAGCGTTCAAGAAACAGATGGTGCCTGAGTGGTCCGAAGCCTATGTGGACTATGGTGGCCTCAAAAAGCTATTGAAAAGGATCAGCCATTTGAGACCAAGAAAACAACATCTAGAACCCTTATACAGGTCCTTCAGCGGTTTGATTTTCCATGCTAGGTTTGTCCAAAGTCCAGTAGATATTGAGAACCAAGAGCGAGCAACTGATGCAATGCAACAACCTGATTCTACGGAAATACACGATAGAAGTCTTCTTGGGTCGGCTGAAGGACAAGCTTATGAGACATTTTTCTTCCATAAGCTTGATGATGAATTCAAAAAGGTAAACACCTTTTACATTGACAAGGTGAAAGAAGTGATGACGGAAGCTGCTGTGCTTACTAAACAAATGGATGCTCTAATTGCATTACGGATCAAGGTGAAAAATCCAGATTTTGATGGATGCGATTCTCTGGGACAACTTTCAGTAAGCATACCTAATACGGAAGCCCAGGAGGGTGCTTCTCCAAGCAGAGGTGTGACTGCAGGTTGGTGCTACTACTATCTCCTTTCTTATTAAAGGAATTCCGGTATATGCAGATATTGCTGCCGTGATGCGCTTTACATTGATCAACTAGATATTTTGGCAATATTTACCTGACAGGTCTGTAGTATTCTATTAGTATTGACATTCTTATATCAGGTGCTAGTCCGTTAGAAAACAATTGATGAGGAAATTGACCAATGGAAAGGGAAGGGGGCGGGGGAAGAGAGATAGGGGGAGAGAGAGAGAGTGGGAGGGAGGAAGAGTCAATTCCTTGTCAGGATAACAAAATTGTAACCAAGAGATCAGAAATATTTAGAAACTTCAGAAAAAAAACTTATGCACTTTGCTATATTTGTAATCATTTGCATAAACTTGGTGTGTGATTATCTAACTGAATTACGCTACGGATCATACTAAGTGGTGGAGCAGTTCTAGTTTAGTGATAATAAACAATTTGGCTAATGCATTTGAGTTCTAAATTAGATGCTCTAAGTGCAGAGATAAAGCATGTGGATTCCACTCGTACAGAAGGTCAACTCCATGAGAACCTTTCACAATCAGCTTCAATAAAGAGTTCTAGCGGTGCTGTAAGAGAGGAGGATGATGAAATTGTAGGCAAACCAGATCACCTTGAAGTCCTTGATCGTGTGAAAATTAAAAGCACTTGTGAGAATCCAATATCAACTATAAAAATGATCTTAAAGGACACCAAGGAAAAGGATTTGCATTTCAAGAAAGACGAGCTAAGGCAGGTTGAAGCAAGGTTGAAACTTGCGTTTGTGGAGTTCTATAAGAAACTTCAAGTTCTCAATCACTACAGGTTCATTTGATTTTGATTGTTTCAGTTAATTCTACTGTAAACTTTTATATGTACTTACTTTTATACTGGATGATGAACCAGCTTTATGAACCTCCTAGCAGTTTCGAAGATCTTAAAAAAATATGACAAGGTCAGAGCACTAGAAGGCACTAGTATTTCTTTAGCTTTTTCAATTGCATATTAATTCGTTATGAGGTCAACTACAAGAGTGCTACGGTATGTGTATGTTTGTAAAGCTGCTTTACAGCATTTAATCGCATGACTGCAGATCACTTCAAGTAATGCTACACAATCATATATGAAGAAGATGGACGATTCTTACCTTGGAAGTTGTGAAGAGGTTTGTTTCTTTAGTCTAAAACCTAAAAAAATTTGTATGATAGAAGATCTTGACCACATGATGATGAACGGTATGGTATTAATATTACTGTCACCTTTCAGTGTTCTAGTAAAACTCTCCCTTCTCTAGTTCTAAAGTCATCTGAGATGGCCCTTTATTTAGTTCATATTAAGTCATGTCTAGGTGGCGAAGAAAATTTAGAAAAAAGATCCGTGTTAATACATGGTGCAGTTTGATTTTTCACTTGTTGCCAATTATTTTCATATTAACTGCAAAGCTGTATCAAAAATGGCAACAGCCTCAACAACTAATCTCATTGTTTCTGATTTAGTCCCAAACCTGGTGCATGATTTGGTCTTTCTTCAAGTAATAGCCCTTCTGGATAGGACAGATATTAGAATACATACTGAGACTAGGTTTCCTTTCTATATAATTGAGAAAAGAATATGAATAAATTCACATGATGTAAAACAGATCAATACTGGATCCTGAGGACTTGAACTATAGCTCTAAGTTATTTAGTTGCATTTCTTTAATGTTTTATGTATTAGTGGTTCAACACATCGGCCTTGGCATTTTTTCTTCTTCTGTTGAATCCATAAGTTACATTACAAATGGTATTGGTTCTTGACTCTCACAAAGTGTATATGTTACTTTGTAAGAGCTAAAATACCATCTAGATATAGAGTTAAAGGGGTGAATATTCATCAATCTCCATTTCTCATTTTCTGAGGGGTATAAGTGGGCCTATGCTTTGGTGCATAGACAATATGCATTACAAGAAAGCACCAAACTATTAAATGGAAAAGATGGTGTCTTTGCACACATCATTCCATCGAAATTCTTTATGTGCACCAGTCCCCTCTACCAAACATAAAAGAACAGAGAAAAATTCAGCTCTTTGCAAAACTGTGTAAAATTAGTCTACAACACTAGAGAAAGAAATAGAAAGGATGACAAGAAGAATCTGCCCATTGCTTGATATATCATGGTCTAATTACGCTGAAATGTGTATAATGATCTGCATATCATGACAAACTCATTGTGTTGAGATAAAAGAACCATAAGTTTTGTGTTTCAAGCACCATGTCTGCAGAAGTAATTTTCTTTAACTAAACATGTAAGACTGAAAACCTTTATCACAACACTTGATTACCAATCATCAGAAAGAGAGAAAGGATCTTAGATTTTAGCTTATAGCTTCTCGTTTTCCTTTCTTGAAACTTCAGTACTCATGCAATTTCATGATTATTTGGCTATATATCACTGATAACTCTCACTTTTGCCTGTCATAGGTCACTGTACTCTTAGACAGGGTAGAGGCTACCTACATCAAGCACTTTTCAAATTCTGACCGCAAAGAAGGCATGAAACAGTTGAGGCCAAAGCCAAAAAGAGAGAAGCACAGAATAACATTCTTTTCTGGTTAGTCACTATCCTTAAAATGAACCTTCTAAGCCTTGACTTTTTCGAAAATAGTTGGAAAGATAGGTGATAAACACCTTGAAATATAAGTTGAAAGGAAAAAAACTATAACCAATAATAGGAAAACGGTTCTAGCCTTCTGAGGTATGATTGATATACTTCTTCCAACATCCTTTGCAATTTTGCAGGGTTCCTTTCCGGGTGCACCATAGCATTATTTGTTGCTCTTGTTCTACTCATTCAAACTAGAAATTTTCTGGATACAAAGGAGGCAACCTTGTATATGGACAAAATATTCCCACTTTACAGGTGAACAAAATTGAAAATTCTCAAGACATATTAAAATAATAAAGAAATTCTTCAGCATTTTTACTTACTCCTGCAGTTCAGTCTGTAACCTCTCTGAATATAAACTTCTACATTTTTGCAGTTTGTATGTGTATATTTTCTTACACATGCTCCTGTATGCTGCGAATATATACTTTTGGGGCCGATATAGAATCAACTACCCCTTTATATTTGGTTTCAAGCAGGGAACTGAGTTAGGCTACAGAGAAGTCTTCCTCATAAGCACCGGTCTTGCAGTGCTTGTGCTTGCTACCTTCCTGGTACACTTGCACATTAAAATGGATTTCAGAACTCAAGATTACGAGAAGTACATTGAACTTGTTCCTCTGGGATTAGTCATTGTAAGTTTCAAACCAACTGCATTACCAAATGAAAGTCCACTGCATCAATCTGTTTCTTAATCATATGAAAATGCAGGTGATTCTTGCTATTACCTTCTGCCCTCTCAACATCATATACCGTTCAAGTCGTTTCTTTCTTATCCAATGCATATTTCGCTGTATTTGTGCTCCTTTCTACAAGGTAATTGAGTGTGTTAAGGGTGGAAAATTTCAGAAAAGCTTTTTCTATTTATCAATTCTCTTTTGTCCACAGGTTACACTTTCAGATTTTTTCTTGGCAGACCAGCTTACGAGCCAGGTTTTATCCTTTATTCATTCTGTCATAGGTAACAGTTCTTAGTTTCTTTCTCCGAGTTCTTTGACAGTTGAATCTTTTTTTTTCTTGCAACTGCAGATCCAGGCCATAAGGTGTTTGGAGTACTACTTTTGCTACTATGGTTGGGAGAAAGCTTCTCATGGGGAGAATACATGCCACAGTTATGACGTCTATATTGTTTTCTACTATGTTGGAGCAATTATACCATACTGGCTTCGGTTCCTCCAGGTTTTTCGACATATATCTATTCCTTTGAAGTTTCCATATGCTATTACTGCAGAAGTCTAGTTTCTTCCCCTCCATTACTTGACATCTGTAATTTCACAGTTATCCCTACATCTATAGTTTAACCATACTATCTTCAAAAAAGATAAGGATTCAGTCAGATCAGTAATTATGGACACAGCAGAAAACCCCAAGGAACGCAGATCTAGAATGTGTTATTACTGGGGGGCTAGTTGGGGGATAAGTGGTTTTGGTTACCAAAATTAATTGGCCTACGGGGTCTAATGGTTTCACATACTAAAATTACCAAGTTATTTCAAACAATTTTGTGGGGTCAGTGGGGCTGCAACCCCCACAACACACAAAATGTCTCCATCGTTGACCCCATGTTTCACAATTTCTCAAATGTAAGATGCTCAACTTTTCCTTCTCTCCTCACCTTGACATACTTACTCACTCTCAAGTGACTTGAGATTTGTTATAGCAAGGTTATTGCGGTTGTGGTTTGCTATTACTAGAGAAAATTTAGGCTCTAATTATCTTAAAGTATGTAGAAGAAAAAAGCACTGTGAAGTATAATTGAAGACTTGCATGTGGAACATATTTCATTTTAGAAAGTTCCTTCTGTTTTCTAGTTTTCTTATCCCCTCTTATCTTTCCAAACTCATGATTAGCCTAGTGCTCGACTGCTATCTTTAAATTATAATCAACCGAAAAGGATCTATTCGTTGGACAGTCCGGATCATTTCTTTCAGTTTTTACATCTGCAGCTACACAGATTGGGGACTATAGTCAATTCTTCAAATTATGTCTTATATTGAAGGAGTTCTGACTAATGGTTTTTGCTTTCATATAGTGTATGCGCCGAATATTTGAAGAAAAAGACTTGATTCATGGATATAATGGCTCGAGATATTTCATGACCATTGCTGCAGTTGTTATCAGAACAACTTATCGACTTAGAAAAGGAGTGACTTGGCAAGTATTAACTATTTTCAGCTCGGGTGTTGCAACTATAGCAAATGCATATTGGGATATAGTAGAAGACTGGGGGCTTCTTCAAAGGAAATCAAAAAATTTGTTCCTAAGGGATAAGCTTGTGTTACGGCACAAAAGTATATACTTCATAGCTATGGTAACTTACCAAGATTATCAAATTTGAAAGTCCACAGTTTCTTGCCGTATAGCACGTCCATTCAATAAGTGTGTTCATTGTCTTTTCGTGCAGGTTTTGAATGTTCTACTAAGATTTGCATGGCTGCAATTGGCTCTGAATTTTGATATGCGCTCACTCCGCGGGAAGGCCATTTTGAGCACGATTTCTTGTCTCGAAATACTTCGTCGTGGCATGTGGAACTTCTTCAGGTAGATATTGTTTGTCGGAAAAAAAAAATCCATATTAGTACTCTCTGAGAAATCAATGATCACCACTTCTTCAGAACTTAGCAGCATCCACTTAATTAGGTGCCTCAATATGAATCATGCATAAAACAAACTCTGCAATGCACATTCTGAGGCTACAAAAATCTATCCGTTGACAGTTCTGATTGTTCTAGTGTTGGCCATCCATCCCTTGGCATGATGTCCCAATGCACCATGCAGATTATTCTTCTATCATTTTCTGCTACGGCGAATCCTAACAAGAAGACAAAATGAAATGAGGGCTTAAAGCTATTAGATAAAATTTCATGCGTGAGCGACATTTTTTAAATTTTCTCCCTCTTTTGCTGAAATGATATATGTATTCTTTCAGGATAGAGAATGAACATCTATACAATGTCGGGAAGTACCGAGCATTCAAGTCAGTCCCCCTTCCCTTTGTCTACGATGATGATTATGACAAAGAAGACTAATCATGGCTAAGCCTGAGCATTCTTCCCTTGCTTCGGCCAAACTGCAAGAAGTATCTTTCGAGGATGATCTGCGCTTAGAAGGGTATCACTTACAAATGGTGTGTGTGTGTAATACCCGGTTAAAAAGAGAAAAACACAAGAAAGGGGACAAATTGAAAAGGGTAGTAGACAAAAGAAAATAGGGGAAATGATGAAACAGGTAAATAAATGATGGGTTATGATGGGGTTTGACCCCCAAAAAAAAAAAAAAGTGAGAGAGAGAGAGAGAATCATATTTGTTAAGCAAACTCGGGTAAAGCTTAGAACCATTTTTCTTTCCCTTGCTTCTGCCATTTTTCCTTCCGATTCATCACTCAAATTAGTAGAGGAGTTTTAGACAACAATGAATGCTCATAATCAGGAACTTCATCGGGTGACAAAATTGAATTGGCTATAAAGATCGTTGATTGTAATTTGAGAATTACCATTACGGGATCAAAAAGTAAGTGAAATTCATCTATATTTTTTCCAAATATTTCCTATACTCATCTTAATTACGGATCCGAGATTTGTTCCCTCTTGCATTATATTGTTCAGTTAGTATATGTTTAATCCGAAAGTGAATTTTATATTTCATTCCGTAAGATCTCTTAAGTCTTCCCTTCAAGGATTATTCCAGATTTTGAGTTATTTAGTGATTAAGTGCATATGGAATTGTTAAATAGAATTATTTTTATTCTCCTATTAAAATCATCAAATTTAAGACATTGTATAATTGTTAAAGTATGTAACCTTTGATTCTTCCATTCGTCTTTGAGATCTATATCCATAGATAAATTTTACCCCAAAATAAAAGTACTAGATCCCTTATATCTCAATTTATTGAAAAGTTATAATATTGTGTTGCTACCTAATTTACAAGAGTAATAAAAGCATTTTGAAATGTTTGGCATGAAAATATTATATATATATATATATATATATATATATATATATTATATAGACGATATAGATATTACTTCTTTTATGTTGTGATTGTTCTCATTTTAATTGTCTGATAAAAAGAAAAAAGAATAAAGTGATATTGAAATAAGTTCATTTTTATTTTATTTACATATGATGCAGTTGTGAGATTTAATTTCTTTCAATATGTACGAAAATCTACTCTTAGTTGTGAATTTACCTTTCTTTTGATACGTATTCGTTATCTCCCTTTTATTAGTCATGTTATAACTATCCTCAAGTTAAAGAGATATTTTTAGAAATTGTGTGGGTATAATGATCTCTGTTGAACAACTTCTTTGTATCCATTAACTTCTCACGTAATCTTTTATCTCTGATTATCTTTGTCATTCATTGGTAGTTGAGTAATTCTAATAGTACTGATACTGTTACAGTACCAAAGTTTACCTACAATTATCTATGTCACATAATTTACTTGCAGTTGTATAATAGTAGTACTGATACTGTTATGGTACTACGATACAGATACTGTTACTGTACCGCTTTAGTAGGTACTGTTATTGTGACTAGTGAGTTGGGCCCAAAATTATTACTGAACCGATACTGCTAGACTAATGCAGTTACAACTATTTTATTTCCTTTGTATATCGTTTTTACTAATTCTTTGCGTATGGTATGTAAAATGTATTATTCCGCTAATCGTTAGTCAGATGTTATACGTTTCATATTCTCTATCAAGTTAATGAATTCCAGTTAGAGACTCATTGATTCTATCAGCAAGCTATATTTTATTGTGGATTGAATTCCCTTACTAAGCATTTGTTTGCTCACCACTTTTACTTATGCCTGCTTTCTTTGCAGTTAGAACAAAATAAGCACTGCAACTTTGGAGAGGATGACACCCAAACCAAATGATTCAGTGATGAGATCTTTGTCTTTTTGGAATATTGTTTGATTTGGAGTGAAATCTTTATTTTGTGATATTTGGTCTGGATTGTAATGATTGAGGGATTTATACTTCCCTTTATAAGTATTTTTAGAGATTTAGAATGTATTGGAATATTTATGGCTTTATTGGAGAATTTCAAATATTTGGGTTTCTAGTTGCTCTGAGTAAATTGTTTAATGGTTGTGTGCCTAGCGGGCTTTAGGGGTTTTACTCCTTTCACACGCGGCATGTCACGTGCAGAGATCTACTATAAGTCTGAAATTCCAGGGCGTAATAGAGATGGTATCAGAGCCTTAGGTTTGAAAATCTCTAAAACTAGGCATGAATAGATACCTAAGTTTTATTATTGATTTTTTGTGATATGGATTTAAATATGATTATGTTAAATCCTAATTTTTCCTGATTAAGTTTGAGAGCTTAAGTTATGATCTTTTGGGGGTATAAAGACGTGAATATTAGAAATTTAAGTATAAGTGGTTGTGATAAAATTGGGGTGGTTTAATAATCCAGTAGTAAGTGCGGCAAGATCTCTTATTTTATTTTTGGATAATATCATTCCGCGATATATATTTTATGCCCCTAATAATTTACAATATTAGCACCTATTATGAGGTGTCAAAAAAATTTGAGATTGATCTCTATTAAACCAAGTAGTAGGGTTTCCTATACCCTTTTTATTTTCTTTTTCTCCATCCTCCGCCCTCTCTCTCTCCATTGCTTTCCTCATCTTTCTCTCTCTACATCTTCATCTCCTTCATTTGCAATTACGAAAGAACAAAAAAAAAATTTGGCAATCGAAGATGAGTTTATTCATGTAATGTTAATTGTTGAAGGTGTATTTATAGTGACTCTCATTTTTGTCTATTTTTACTTCAAACTGGTACTTGGAGTAAAAATGTGAAATAAATTAGAAGCATTACAATCAAGTTATGTGCCAAAGATCTGAGTCTTCTTGTTAGGTATGTGTGTATTTTGGATATTTCAATCTCAAAGGTGTTAAAATTTCGATGATTAGTTTTCTTTTTGAGAAAACAAAAATTTGTATTTTAGTCTTCCTTAATCCATATCTCATTAGTTGCTTTAAGTTGCAAATTTAATATACTTATGTTTTGTATGACAATGAATGTTGAGATCTGTGAACATACCTATGTTCTGTATAACAATGAACGTTAAGATCTGTGATTCTGATCGGAGTCCTGAGATTCTAGTGATCTGGTAATTGTGATTGGTTTTAGTCAACCTCCTCATTTTGGTTTATCTTCGCAGTTCTTTGTAAAACATTGGTAATTCTTCTTCTTATAGTTTGTGAGCTTATTTATCTATTTCCTTATGTATTTATATTAAAAAAATTATATGATATCTTGCTATTCAGTTAAGATTGAATTAGTTTTCTGGAGATTTAGTATGATTTTCCTTGTAATTGGTTATGATTCTTAGGAATAATAAC
This sequence comes from Ehretia macrophylla, assembly GCA_037974665.1. Classification (NCBI taxonomy): domain Eukaryota; kingdom Viridiplantae; phylum Streptophyta; class Magnoliopsida; order Boraginales; family Ehretiaceae; genus Ehretia; species Ehretia macrophylla. The sequence goes on from CM075764.1 coordinate 69,950,551, forward strand.
GTAATTAGGGAGTTGGCTTTAAATATTTGTAACAAATTGCTTGTAATGGGAATAAGGAATGGATTCAACATCCTTACCTTTGAGTTAAATAGTCGACTCTTGGGTTCAATTGTTATGATTCAGATGATTATTAGAAATAAAATAAGGGAGTCAAAACCCCCAAGTTGACGTAACTTGGTGTATGCTAAGTGGATAAATTTAGATGGTTATTGAAGTTCCAATATTTTAAGTTGAGCAGAATCTATATGTGTGATCAAGCTAAGTTTGATGTAGTGAGCTTAAGTGTGAATGTGCCTCATCACGATGTAATCTTCGTAGTCTGTTCAATTAGAAAATGAACAAATGATAAGTGTCTTGTGTCTATCTCGTTATCATCAAATAGAAAGTTTAGATGCATTGAAATAGGATTGGCAAAAAGGATACCAAAAAAAATGATAAATTGCATACGGATATTGAAGGACCATAGCAAGCGTGAAGATGATTTGCAAAACTGTTCAAATATACCTTTGGTATTATTTTGGAGTTAGTTGTCTTGTATATGTGAGATCCCCGAGCATGAATTTTATGTGCATTTAATTGTTTTATTTATTTTGGTACATAATATGTGCATTTACTTGCTTTAATTATTATTTGAATGTAATATGTACATTTTAGTTACAAGAGATTAAAATTAAAGTGGTATTGCATTAAAATAATAAGAGTTATTGGTAATTGCTAGACTAGGATATGATTGGCATTAACATAAAAGGGTATTACACTAGTAGTCATTTAACATTTGCTAGATATTTGCCTACCATATTTGACTTAACTTTTGACCCTTAAATAAAACAAAGCAAAAACAAAAGAGAGAGAGAGAGAGGCCATTGGGTTTGGGGAGAAGAAAGGGGGAGAAGATGAATAGTTAGGGTTTGTGAATTTTGAGAGAAAATTGAAGGTTTGCTTGTATTTTGGGTCAAATTGGAAGTGGATTTTGTTTTTCCATTGCACAACCTAGCTATTTCTTGCATTTTCTACCAAAATAGGTGAGGGGTTTTTAAATCTAAACTTTCAAAGTTTGCATTTTGGTTATGAATTAATATATTTGTGTTATATTTGTTATTTTTGCATGTATATCTTGCTAAGTAGTGCTTGGAGAATAACATAGATGCATATGAGCTTCAATGAACCATGAAATGTTATATGTTAGCTTTCTTGAGTTGTAGGTTGAAATTTTGGTTATATATGAAGCTAATATTGATTCTTAGCTTAGATATGAAATTCATAAACATGTACATAGGTTTATAACATGATTTTAGTGGCTTGAGAGCAAGGATTGTTGAGTTTGTGCAAAATGTGTGTTTGCTGGAAAATTTTCCAGCAAAGGTAATGGATTGCCTTTTGTGGTTTAATTGCTTAAAATGCTCCCTAAATGCTAGATAAATGCTTGTATATGTATATGTACATGTTTATAGTATAATTTCATGACTTGGGTGCAATTTTGGTGGCATTTATATGAATTTTTAGAAAATTCCAACAAAGGTGCAATTTGTGTATTTTGCTTGTTAACCTTGCTCTAGGCTTGATTTTGCTAATGTTATACACTTATATGGTATTATAGTTGTCTAATATGTTGGTTGTGCTAAGTTTGAGCATTTGTATGGTCTATTAAGTTGGTTAATTGATGGTTATATGCTAGATGTTAATGTTGTTGAGTTATGTTCTAATGAAGTTAGTTTATGGAATTGATATGCTCAAGTGTAGTGCTAAGTGTTATTGGAAATGGCTAAATGTTAAAGGTGTTTGTTAATGGTTAGGTAACCTAGTTTGTTACCTAAGAAATGTGCTATTGAATGTTAATGTAGTTGAGGGGCAATCTACTTTGTTGTCCTCTCAAAGCAAATGTGAATGAGTGATATGTGATTGAATGCGAATGTGTAAGGTTGTAACCTTTTAGCGTGGCATGGTAGCGTCGTGTCACACTGGGCGGCAACAGGCTTGCCAGGCGAGGTCACAACTACCATGGTCCAATTCTCTCTCTCACATAGACGGAGAAGTCTATGGAGTGTTGGGTCGTAGATTTTAATGAGTAGGAGTGATAAGAAGCGGTAGAGTTTGTGATAGTGGTATAAGAAGCGGCATCAACAAATGTTAGCGTATCCTTTCTTGATTGGTTATATAGCTTTATGTGTACTTGAGTTTAAGGCATGTTTTCAAACGGATTTCCAAGCTAAATGTTTTCCAAATCCTCCCGTTCACCCCCTCACTAAGCTTGTGAAACTCACCCCATTTCATGACCATTTCAGGAAAAGCCGAGGTCGAGCCTCAAGAGAAGTAAAAGTGATTTCTTGCTTGTTCATCTTTGGATATTGTACATGTTATTTATGTAATATGCATGTCTGGTTTATGTTGTAATGTAGACTTTTCTTTTGCTCATGTAATATACTTGGCTTAAATTGTATATTTGGAAGTCTAGAAGACTTTTTTTGTAAAGTTGTAAGTTTATTTTGGCCATGAACATGATGCTAGGTTGGTTCAACCTATTTTGTGAAAGAATGTAGCTTTTATGTCTATGTTTAAATTAAGGCTTCCATGTTTTTTTTCTTTCATGTAAACCCCATTCTTTGTTAAGGGTACTATTGAATAGGTTATGTATTGAGTGAACGAATGAGTTCCGTTATGTCAGGACTTAGTTCTAGGCGGGGTTGGGTCTGAGTGTAACAGTATAAGTGTTTGCGGATTGTATGGTAATTTGTGGATATTAGAGCTAATGTACATATTCTAGCGGAATTAAGAATGTACTTTGGACGTCTAAAATAATTCTTCCAAGAGAGTTGTTAAAAATTATTATAGTGGATGTTAGAAGTACTTCATAGACTACTATTGTATAATGAATAAGAAAATAGTAGTGATGAGATTTTGGTATTTGCTCTTCCTATATGGTTTGAGATTGAAATATTTGACATTGCTTAGAATTTGACTTGATTTATATAAAAACAAAAATGTTAATGTGTTGTCCTTTAATTGTAAGTTAGTCTTACTTGACTTCCATTATAATTCCAATTTGGAATGTTTTGAATGTTATTTATGTTAATGTACTAAGAATTTTGTGGTATATCAGCCACGATTTTGGGATACTGTTTCAACCCAACTATGAGTTCTGATTCTGAATTGTCACGTCATTTTAGATACGTTGAAAATTTATTTGTTTGTTCCCTCCTAATATTACTTTTGAATTTGTCTTATGAGAGATTGAATTGGCAACCTTTAGTAGCGCTTAATTAATTGCTATTTGCTAATCTCCTTCTTGTTCATTTGATTATTGAAAGGTTAATTCATTGGAATGAATGTAGTGTTGCATCAAATAATCATGTGTGTATTATGATCTTTGATGAGTGTGAATGATCATTGATTTAGTAAAGGAGCATCTGATTGGATAAAAAATCATAACGATTATGCCCAAGATCAATAATTCATTTTCTTGCTGAAGTGACAACAAATCTTAATTGCTAATGAGGTGAAATTCTATGTTGCGAGCTCATATAGGAAATTGTGTTGACTTGATAGAATGATCTCTATAGTCTATGTTAGTCCAAAGAGGGACACATTATAGGAGCTTTACTCTTGTTCCATATGATAAAATAAAAGATTCGATAAGTTTATCTACTGTGAAATAGACAATTAACCTTATAGGTACACATATTTTGTAAAGCTTCATTTATAGGAAAATGACAAGGCATTTTTGAAAGGATTACAACATATCGGGGATTCTATATCATTTTTTGCTTGGGTATCTAGGTTGTCTTGGTATACTGGAAAGTATTTGTGTATCGTTATGAAATTATTCTCAAGTTACGAAATTTGAGGATTGAGTAATGGACTACTCGAGGTTAAGTATATTGACTATTTGAGGAAAATTATCAAAGATATTATCATGACTAAACTTGGTAGATATGAATCTAACATCTCATTTAGTGACATAAACTGGTAAACCTATCAGGTTCTACTAATCTATAAGTTGTAAGGTATTGAGATAGAACATTTACCAATAATGTTCATTGTGGTGATAATTGTACTTGTAGTGTATTAACAAAATTTGGAGCTTCAACTTGAGGATTTATCAATTTGGAATGTCTTAGTGAACAAAAAAAAAGGGACCAAAAGAAAAATAGGATTTTGAGGATGAAACATCTTTTAAAGAGGGAGAGATCGAACGACCATTCTTAGACAAATAGCCCAACCTTCTCACACTATCACATGTGATGTTAAATTGGTAGAGCAATGTTTGATAAATAGAAGTTAGGGAAAAATCTTGAAGAAGACATCACAATCTTAGTACTACAACACACATAGCCCACATCAGTCAAAGAAAAACCAACCTTCTAACCAAGTATAGAAGCTACATTCTTTCTCATGCTCCCTAATGCAAAGCACTAAATGATTGAAGTTTTGAAAGAAGGAGACGAGAAATGACTAAAATGTCAAGGCATCTTACTATTGCTTTGTAAAATCCAATGGTAAAAGCTACATGAGAACTCGAGCATGAAGCAAGAGCGAAGTACCCCTTCTTCTTCACAGATAAAGTAAGTTTCAAGGACGAAACTTGTTATAATGGAGAGAGGATGTAATACCTGGTCAAAAAGAGAAAAACAAAAAAAGGGACAAATTGAAAAGAGAAGTAGGAAAAAAAAGGGGGAATGATGAAAGGGGTAAAGTAATGATGAGTTATAATGGGGTTTGACCCAAAAAATTCGGGTATAAGCTTAGAACCATTTTTTTCCCTTGCTTCTGTTATTTTTCCTTTCGATTCATCACTCAAATTAGTAGAGGAGTTTTAGACAACAACGAATGCTCATAATCAGGAACTTCATCAGGTGACAAAATTGAATTGGCAATAAAGATTGGTTATTGTGATTTGAGGATTACCATTACGGGATCAAAGAGTAAGTGGAATTCATCTATCCTTTTCCAAATATTTCATATGCTCATATTAATTATAGATCCAAGATTTGTTCACTCTTGCTTTATATTGTTCAGTTAGTGTATGTTTAATCCGAAAGTAAATTTGATATTTCATTCCTTAATATCTCTTATTGTTAGTCTTCCCTTTTATTAGTCATGTTATAACTGTCCTCAAGTTAAAGATATATTTTTAGAAACTATGTGGGTATTGAAATGATCTCTGTTGAACAACTTCTTTATATCCGTTAACTTCTCACGTAATCTTTTATCTCTGATTATCTTTGGCATTCATTTGTAGTTGAGTAATTCTAATAGTACCGAAACTGTTACGGTACCAAAGTTTACCTACGATTATCTATGTCACATAATTTACTTGTAGTTATGTAATAGTAGTACCGATATTGTTACGGTACTATGATATAGATACTATTACTGTACCGCTTTAGCGGGTATTGTTACCGCGACTAGTGAATTGAGCCTTAAATTATTACTGAACCGATACTACTAGACTAATGCAGTTACAACTATTTTATTTTCTTTGTATATCGTTTTTACTGATTTTTTGCGTATGGTATGTAAAATGTATTATTCCGCTAATCGTTAGTCAGATGATATACGTTTCATATTCTCTATCAAGTTAATGAATTCCAGTTAGAGACTCATTGATTCTATCATCAAGCTATACTTTATTGTGGATTGAATTCCCTTACTAAGCATTTGTTCGCTCACTACTTTTGCTTCCGCCTGCTTTCTTTGCAGTTAGAACAAAATTAGCACTGCAACTTTGGAGAGGATGACACCCAAATCAAATGATTCAGTGATGAGATCTTTGTCTTTTTGGAATATTGTTTGATTTGGAATGAAATCTTTATTTTGTGATATTTGGTTTAGATTGTAATGATTGAGGGATTTATACTTCCCTTTATAAGTATTTTTAGAGATTTAGACTGTATTGGAATATTTATGGCTTGATTGGAGAATTTCAAATATTTGGGCTTCTAGTTGCTCTGAGTAAATTGTTTAATGGTTGTGCATCTTGCGGGCTTTAGGGGTTCTACTCCTTTAGCACGCGACATGTCACGTGCTGAGATCTACTGTAAGTTTGAAATTTCGGGACGTGACAATGTGGATATGGATTGTGCAGCCAACATTTGAGGAATTTTCATGAAGATCTTGTGATGCAGCCACTAGCCAATCCTGTAATACCCACCCCAAATACATGATATATTATATTTATACCATATGCTTTATATCATGGCTTATTTGACACCTCATGTTTACTTAAATGTTATTTTATCTTTTATTGGGGTTTTATTTTAAAGTGAGAGAAATATTTGGGGCCAAGGAGCAATTAAACTAAAACTAAAGTTAAAAAAAAAAATATTGTAAGATATTAATTAAGCAAAGCAATATCAGCCTCTCATTCTACTATTCTCGATACTCGGCTACTTCTTCATCTAAACACAAAATAAAAACTCTTTCACTCTTATGCCCTTAAACCATTTGCTCTATCACCAAAATCCAAGACCTAGCTAAATTAATACAAAAATTGAAGCTTCTATGACTTGAATAACACTCATAGGTAAGTGGGTTTGTTTATATTTTGTGATTTTCATACTTCTTTTATGTAAGAATGAATGTAGTAGCATAAACAAGCTTATACAAATGATTGATTTATGAATTATTTGACTTGTATACCTGGTATAACATGAAATTACATAGTTAAAGTAGTAGATTGTAATGTTTATGTGGGTGTTTGACCATGGCTATATGGTTGACTTTTATTGGTGTTTGACCTGCGTGTGTGTGATGAAGATGATCTGTGAGGCCCGATCTCGAATAACGTGTCTTACCTCGATTTGCATGCCCTAGACTTAGGAAAGCGTGCCTGCACGCTAATCAATAAAAAATCATACACAAAGCACTAGACAATAAATAAATCCTACAAACTACACTAACACTAAAATAATATTAAACTATCTCAACATTCCTATATTTTATTCTACCTAGATTCCCTAAATTCCCAACATTCTCTTACAACCCCAAACTACTAGACAATAAAATATACCTAACCTATAATAAACTAAGCTTAAAACACAACACAAAATTCAGAATTTGAGCACTATACGGCCGGCCACACCAAGGCCCTTTGAGCAAAGTTTGAACAAAATATTTTAAACCATGCATGCCTAGACAAAAACTTCACATTGTCATGCCTTTTCCTTACATCTATGCACCCTTTTCCTAAAATCTAAGCCCTCATTCTCGGCCCTCTCAATGTCCATGCTCCTCACAATTCAAAAAATGCAAAAGATGACAAAAAATTCAGATTTGCAAAGCTCAAGGCCGACACACACACAAGCACCATTCTAACAACACTTCAAACATAATTTTTCCTCTCAAACTCTCTCCTTCTCTCTCATCTTCGGCCATAGCATTCTCTTGAGCATCCAAGACTCCTAGCAAGCTCTCAAGACCACTCCAAGCTTGGCCATAGCAAGCAACCAAGCTAGAAGCACTAAACTCCCTCAAAAACCTCTCATTTTCGGCCATAGGAAAAATAAGCTACCTTTCGGCCAAAGCAAGGAAAAAGGGCTATTTGTGAGATTCAAAGAGCATTCTTGCATTTTCACCCATCAAGTTGCTAAGGTGAGGGTTAAATCTTTTTAAATGTTTTTAAAACTCACATGCATGCTCTCATATGGCTGTATTTACTCTTGAAGTTCATGTATATGTGTTTATATGAGCCTATCTACTCATGCATTGCTTGAGAATAGCTAGAAACTTTGAGATATGCAAACATATTTTCTGGAAGATTTCTGACCTTGTAGAACGAAAGGTTTTTGGACTAGTAAACGATGACAACAATGCATGAAATTTGGTAGGTTACTATAATTTTCAATTTGGAACATATCTTGAAGAAATCGGCTAAGGCTAATTTTGAATTTAAGACCCTAAAAAATGGCAAAATTCGTAATGTGTCTAAAACTAGACAATTTTGCGTAGTCTCACGGTTTTGGTCATAACTCCTAAGTCCGAACTCGAAATGCAGCGAGGTTTGTTCCTAGATTTGAAGAACTCATTAAGATTCAATTTGAAATTTGGTTCACCAAATTTGGAGGTTATTTACTTGGCTAAATGAATGAGGAAAAACAGACAATTGCAGTAGAATTTTGCTTGGTACTATGCTTTAAATCATGCTGTAACTTTACCTGAGGTGTTGAATGCTTAGAATTGTGGAAATTAGAAGTTGTATGGGCTGTTTTGGTTGGTTGAGGATGCTTAATTAATTGATGCATGACTTGGGTTTATTACATGACGAATTGTTGTTTAATCGCACGTGTAAGCACGAAATTGAGGCCCTATTGCTTATGAATACTTGCTAAGTGATAATCCTATGGTTAAATGTGTTCAATTGAGTGGTTAGTAGGCTGTCCAATAATTGCTAAGTATGCTTGAAATGGTTTAAGTGTTTCTTGTGGTCCTTAGCAAACAAACCAACACCCGAGCACGGCCCTTGCAAACCCTAATGGCCACGTAGACTCCCAAGTCATGAACCACTCTAGTGTAACTTATAATTGATGTTGAGGATTGTTAATAGGCTGCCCGTAATTGTCTTTATAGCTCTAAACATGATTCTCGATAATTGCATGTTGATAAGTGAACTATTCTTGCACCCGGCTTTGTGTAAGTATCGCAGCATGTTTGTATGATCTCAACACTTGATATGTGAACTAAAATGAGCTATATGACTTGTTTTATATGGTGTTACTTGGCTGTCCGTTAAATGTTCACATGCTCCTAAGTGTTTTACAAAGTGAATTTACATGTCAAAGCATGCCTCGTATGTTTACTTGTCAATATGTGATCTTATAATTGCTCGGAGGAAACCTACTTTGTTGTTCTCCTAATGTGAATTGTTAAATGGTATAATTGTGCATTGCGTGCTTTTCGTGAACATGGATGCTATTAAGGATGTTGTGTTTGTTTGCGGACTCTTTATTTCGTTGATGTAAATGACCCCGCTATAATTTGAGTCTAATTTTGGATTGTACTATCTATAACCGGACGAACTCTTTATTTGGTTATTTGTTTTCATTATCTTGAATAGTAGTTATCGTAGGCGTTTAAACCACTAGGTGATTAATCCACTAAGTTAACTCTATCTAATTTCACTTAGGTGCTCACCCGTAAGCTAAAGGATAATAGGTATTTGCATAATAGGAAATTGACAAATAAATGGAACATAGTTATCATGCTAGGCTTATTAACCAAATGGGACTTTCAAGATAAATTAGTAGGTATATCGGTTGATGACAAAATATGAACTTTTGTTGGAATCGGTTTAATGATTGGAAATTTTGAGGCGTTTAGTAAATAGGTCAAACCAAAGGTCCTAAATACAGCTGTTATGCTGCTGGTTTTTCTGAAAAACTTTTGGAGTTCTAGGCTAACGGATAAGCATTAACCTTCGTCAATCGGTTATAGTCGTAAAATAACGATAATGATTAGGTCACACCCTAGTCTAGCCTCCGTAGGTCGGGTTGGGGCGTGACACCTATATTAGAATGGTATCAGAGCGTAGTTTTCGCATTAGTCGGGTTCAACTCTCAGACCATGGGTAGAAGCCCTAAGGTAATTATGATGTCTTGTTTATATGTGTTAATGTGTGCTAATGTGCTTTAATTGCTTTGAGCATTAAATATCACGTGCCTTTGTAGACCATATGTATTATCTGTCATACACACCGACACGTTAGTGCCCTCAATAATACATACATGCTTTTATACTCATTCCTTGATACATGTGCATGTTATATAACCATGATTGACTGTTTATACACATAGATAGTTAGGATTAGGACTTTCAGGGAAGTGAATCTATGCAGGAAGAACAAAAAGGCTCGGTTAGAGATTTTTCGCATCTTCACAGGTACTCGATAAATCGTATGTATTATTGGATATACATATATAAAATGCGTGGCACAGGTATAATTGTTGAGGTAAAGTTATCAATTTTATAGCTATGAAGTTCTTGATTCCGTTAAACAGCTCTTCTAATTGTGGTTCAAGTATAAATGTTAATGACATACAATTTTCTTAGATATAAGTGTATACTATTGGACATGTGGAGTAGTATATATGTATTCATATGCTTATAATGGAAGTTTGACTTAGGAGTTGTTTTTGAATCAAATTCTTATATCTTAAATTGGTGTAATAGACTGTTTATATGATTGAATCCTTACTTGATTGGAATTAAGTATTGATGAATCTGATATAGTGTATACTAGCGAGTTTCAAGTTCACTAAATGGTAAGATCGTGACCTAGAAATTAAGAGATCGTGGAAGTTGACGATAGTTACTTTTAAGGGTTAAATTATTAAGACATGGATAATGTATTTAAGTGACTTAACAATGGATAACCTCAAGACATGTAGAAAACTCTGGAGACTGAGTTTAATAAGGTTGATGATTCTTTAGTATAATAAGATATAGGGATGTTGGAATCGAGGAATTCACATAGCTAGAACTTGTGTTTGGAAGACTAAACCTAAAATGTTAGGTCGAATAGAAGTGTAAGGTATTGAATTATGCATTAGATGACTAACGTTGCTAAAGGTCAAAGTTGGATATCGGTGATATTAAGAATCATGGTATTAATTTAGTGCCCTTCGGATTTAGTTGTGATTATGCAAAGTAAGTCATTCTACACACTCATTATTTGGATACCATAGAGGATGTTAGGAAGCATATATCCTTAAGTAATACCGATGGACCTAGTATATAAACCATGGAAATCAGATTAAAGTATCCAGCTGTAAAGTGGAGTCGTTAGGGTATGATTAGTAATCCTAAATAGCTAATAGTGAGTATGCATGATGATTCATAGTAAACCCTAGGACCTAAGGTCGATGAGTCTTGATGCTCTTAGCTAGTTGAACATATAAATGAGAAGAGTAAGATTTCATATAGTTAAGAGAGAGATGAATTAGAGTCATGATGACCCAAGAGACTACTGTTAGACAACTGTATTCATGTGCACCGTTTCACGTCTAAAAACTAGTTGTTGGTAGACTTCGAATCGTGGTCGTTGAATAGAGGGTGGATCTTGTAGTGATAGTTAAATGAATGGTTGATTACTTTTGAAGTTTTATTAGATTATATTGAAGGATGCCTCGTGGTCATAATTCTTATGTTGACACAGCCTTGAAGTTATTTTGTGTAACAAGCTACTTGGATTAGTATGGTAAGTATCTTATGAGCTAGATCATTTCGGTACCGTTTATAGTCCAAGGATTGTTGTTGTACGGCCGGTAACCTAGTGGAGCATTGATATCACTTACATAACTATAGCCCTAGCTTAGTAACACTAATGTTGAAGATATATTGGCAGACATTAAGTGTTCGAAGGGATGACTAGGTCGCTAAGTAAGTAGGACTATTGTCTTCTTAAGTATGACTTAACCTTGGATTAAGGTGAGTGAAATTTATTTGAGGTTGAAACTATTCGCCTTAGGAGTCTTGGTTAAGATTAAAAGAAATTCTGAAGTCTCGTGACTTGAAGATAGAGATTTGAATAAGGAAATAAATTGTGGATCACAAGCTGATAAATTTACTTGTAAGAGTTGAACTAATGCAACATGATTAGTTTACCCATACAATTTCGATGGCAATTTGTTGGTGGTACTTGATAAAGCTTAGAGTTTGAGTTTAACAGAACTCAACGGTCTTTCTCCTTGATTACGAGCGTGAAGGTTAACGAAGTTGGGAAATGATGTTAGTGAATAGGAGCCTGTAACCGGGAGACTAGTCATTAGAAGATTTGCTAATCTAATGTACCTACGAGATAAGGACTATGATACCATCGATAGATGACGACTTGAGATGGATTAGTTTGTTTGGTGAGTTCTTCCTGAAAATAGGGTCGTATTGTGAAAATGATCCATAACATGTGTATGTCCTGCGTGTTAACAATTTTGAAGCTAGTTGATAGGATATGTAAATCGGATATAGACCTATCATCTTGAATTTAGTGTATGTCACCATAGGATCATGGAATTATTGTGATATTCCTTTTGAGGTATGAATGCAAATTGACATGACATAAGTCATGATTTTGGAGTTATAGTTATATTGTTAGAATACCGATGCAGCTTTGATTACTATGCTTGGAGGTTTTAACCTTAGTTGATGAACTCGACCTTAAGATCAATTGGAGAAAATAGAGTCGTTCAAAGGAATGAACTATAAATGTAGGGGTCACATCGAATTAAATGATTAGAGAAACGTAGGAAGTGAATTGGTTGTGGTAAGAGAGATCACAGAATACAGGACGAACCAGAGTAGGAAAAATAACAAGGGTCAGAATCCGTCTAAATGACCTCAATAAGTAAGAATGAATTTCGAGACAAAATTCTTTTAAGGAGGAGAGGATGTGAGGCCCGACCCCGAATAACGTGTCTTACCTCGATTTGTGTGCCCTAGACTTAGGAAAGTGTGCATGCATGGTAATCAATAAAGAATCCTACACAAAGCACTAGACAATAAAGAAATCCTACAAACTCTATAACACTAAAATAATATTAAACTATCTCAACATTCCTATATTTTATTCTACCTAGATTCCCTAAATTCCCAACATTCTCTTACAACTCCAAACTACTAGACAATAAAATATACCTAACCTACAATAAACTAAGCATAAAACACAACACAAAATTCAGAATTTGAGCACTATATGGCCGGCCATACCAAGGCCCTTTAAGCAAAGTTTGAACAAAATATTTTAAACCATGCATGCCTAGACAAAAACTTCACATTGTCATGCCTTTTCCTTATATCTATGCACCCTTTTGCTAACATCTAAGCCCTCATTCTCGGCCCTCTCAATGTCCATGCTCCTTACAATTCAAAAAATGCAAAAGATGACAAAAAATTCAGATTTGCAAAGCTCAAGGCCGACACACACACAAGCACCATTCTAACAACACTTCAAACATAATTTTTCCTCTCAAACTCTCTCCTTCTCTCTTATCTTCGGCCATAGCATTCTCTTGAGCATCCAAGACTCCTAGCAAGCTCTCAAGACCACTCCAAGCTCGGCCACAGCAAGCAACCAAGCTAGAAGCACTCAACTCCCTCAAAAACCTCTCATTTTCGGCCATAGGAAAAACAAGCTACCTCTCGGCCAAAGCAAGGAAAAATGGATATTTGTGCGATTCAAAGAGCATTCTTGCATTTTCACCCATCAAGTTGCTAAGGTGAGGGTTAAATCTTTTTAAATGTTTTCAAAACTCACATGCATGCTCTCATATGGCTGTATTTACTCTTGAAGTTCATGTATATGTGTTTATATGAGCCTATCTACTCATGCATGGCTTGAGAATAGCTAGAAACTTTGAGATATGCAAACATGTTTTCTGGCAGATTTCTGACCTTGTAGAACGAAAGGTTTTTGGCCTAGTAAAAGATGACAAAAATTCATGAAATTTGTTAGGTTAATATATTTTTCAGTTTTGAACATATCTTGCAGAAATAGGATAAGGCTAATTTTTACTTTAAGACCCTAAAAAATGGAAAAAAAAATAATGTGTCTAAAACTGGACAGTTTTGCGTAGTCTCACAGTTTTGGTCATAACTCCTAAGTCCGAACTTGGAATGCTGCGAGGTTTGTTCTTAGATTTAAAGAACTCATTAAGATTCAATTTGAAATTTGGTTTACCGAACTTGGAGGTTATTTACTTGGATAAATGAATGAGGAAAAACAGACAATTGCAGTAGAATTTTGCTTGGTACTATGCTTTAAATCATGCTGTAACTTTACTTGAGGTGTTGAATGCTTAGAATTGTGGAAATTAGAAGCTGTATGGGCAGTTTTGGTTGGTTGAGGATGCTTAATTAATTGATGCATGACTTGGGTTTATTACATGACGAATTGTTGTTTAATCGCATGTGTAAGCACGAAATTGAGACCCTATTGCTTATGAATACTTGCTAAGTGATAATCCTATGATTAAATGTGTTCAATTGAGTGGTTAGTAGGTTGTCCAATAATTGCTAAGTATGCTTGAAATGGTTTAAGTGTTTCTTGTGGTCCTTAGCAAACAAACCAACATCCGAGCACGGCCCTTGCAAACCCTAATGGCCACGTAGACTCCCAAGTCATGAACCATTCTAGTGTAACTTATAATTGATGTTGAGGATTGTTAATAGGCTGCCCGTAATTGTCTTTATAGCTTTAAACATGATTCTCGATAATTGCATGTTGATAAGTGAACTATTCTTGCACCCGGCTTTGTGTAAGTATCGCAGCATGTTTGTATGATCTCAACACTTGATATGTGAACTAAAATAAGCTATATGACTTGTTTTATATAGTGTTACTTGGCTGTCCGTTAAATGTTCACATACTCCTAAGTGTTTTACAAAGTGAATTTACATGTCAAAGTATGCCTCGTATGTTTACTTGTCAATATGTGATCTTATAATTGCTCGGAAGCAACCTACTTTGTTGTCCTCCTAATGTGAATTGTTAAATGGTATAATTGTGCATTGCGTGCTTTTCGTGAACATGGATGCTATTAAGGATGTTGTGTTTGTTTGCGGACTCTTTATTTCGTTGATGTAAATGACCCCGTTGTAATTTGAGTCTAATTTTGGATTGCACTATCTATAACCGGACGAACTCTTTATTTGGTTATTTGCTTTCATTATCTTGAATAGTAGTTATCGTAGGCGTTTAAACCACTAGGTGATTAATCCACTAAGTTAACTCTATCTAATTTCACTTAGGTGCTCACCCGTAAGCTAAAGGATAATAGGTATTTTCATAATAGGAAATTGACAAATAAATGGAACATAGTTATCATGCTAGGCTTATTAACCAAATGGGACTTTCAAGATAAATTAGTAGGCATATCGGTTGATGACAAAATAGGAACTTTTGTTGGAATCGGTTTAATGATTGGAAATTTTGAGGCGTTTAGTAAATAGGTCAAACCAAAGGTCCTAAATACAGTTGTTATGCTGCCGGTTTTTCTGAAAAACTTTTGGAGTTCTAGACTAACGGATAAGCATTAACCTTCGTCAATCGGTTGTAGTCGTAAAATAACGATAATGATTAGGTCACATCCTAGTCTAGCCTCCATAGGTCGGGTTGGAGCGTGACATGATCCAAGCATATTAGTATGAGTATAAGTAGAATCATATACTAATTTTGAGGTAATTGATTAACCCACTTGTTGTAACGACCCTATTATTTTTTTAGTGGCAAAAAAAAAAGGTATCATGTGGCCAACGTGACCACATGATCCAAAGTAAGAAATTATGGCCAAACTGGCCATATTATACAAAAGTAAAATTATAATATATTGATTCTTTTTTTTAAAAGTAAGCGGATTAAACTAATTTGCTTATATTATATTGTAAGTGTTTTATTCATTTCATGTGGTGGCTTATTTTATATGGTAAATGTTGATTCTTTTGCAAGAGTGATCTATAAAAATTATATATAATAACTCATGGAGGTCCAAATGTGATCTCTAAAAATTATATATAATCACTCATGGAGATCCAAATGTTAACTTTAAACATTATGATATTAAGTAAGCAATCATGATGCATAGTGGTTACGGGATTTGTAATAGCTATATAAGCTTAAGGTGTTTCCAAACTTAGCATTGTATTGGGCTAAAAAATTAGTTATATCTATGTAGCTAGTTCGTACGATGCTTTAGTGAAACTGTTCCGGGTATTGCGATTCAAGTCACTTAGGAACCCTACTTTTTATTTGGGTTACAACACCAATTTTGAGGATTATAATTGTTTCGATTGTATTTAATATAAGTAGTTTATCTTTTCCTTTTTGATTTACCCCATTTGTTGTTCGGCAAATATCTTTTAATTTGTTATTTTGTTATTTCGTTTGTGATTCTTGTTCACTTATCTGTATCGATCAATCTAATAAGTCAAATATGAGCTTTTGATTCAGGTGCTATGAACTATACAAGCAGTGAATCGAATCATATGCGGTTGGGAGTTAATTAGACGTCTTTTGCTATTGACTTGTTATTGACTGTTGTGAACTATGAATCTAAACTTGTGACCGCACTGCTCTTAAGTAGCTACGACTTGTTATAGTGTCCTGTAGTGCCTGATATTATTTCGTGATTATTTGGCTATTTTATTGATCTTTGAACCTTGACTTTCTTTGGCGTAAATCTACTTACTAAGTATTGTTCTGTTCACTCCTTTCATTTTCTCTTTGCAGACAACAAAGTTAGATCGGAATTTACAGGGTTAGAAATCTCGTGACCAGAGCTAAATATTCGAGTGGATTTATTGAGAATTATAATTACTATTATTTTTGGAGAATTCTAATGTAATTAAAGTTTTAATGCTTATTTTTGGGATTGTAGAAGCTCTGGATTATTTATTTATTAATGGATTATAGCAAGTTTTATCGAGAGATTTGAGCCTTACAGGCTTAGGAAGACTTGTCTTTCTAGGCGAGCGGCGGTCTCATCCCGGATTTACCACGTTAAAATTTCGGGGTGTGATACTTGTTGAATAAGAAATAAACATGAAGGTTAGATAGATTGAAGGTGATAATTGTTAGTAGGTGTAGTTGTAGAAGATGGTGTGAGTTATGGTGAAGTCTATGTGTGTGTTGACCTTGTATGTACTTGATTGTGTGGGTGTATTGTGAATGTTGCGTGTGTGTATAATGAAGAGGGAAATTGGACAGGTAAGGAAATTTCTTGTTGAGTTACGTACTTACGTATAAACGAATAAGCCTCAGTTCCAAGAAATCATATCTTCTACCAAGACATTTACTGAGGAAGCAGAAGCCAGAGTAACTTTTATCTGTTGAGCGACGGCCCTTCCACTCGACACCGTCGGATCACTAAGGGCGATGTTTGATTAAGGCTTGGTTGATAATTATGTTGCAGTACTTAAAGTATGATATAATGAACTATATATGTATGACTTATGCTTGAAAGATTGTGAAAGAGAAAGGAACATAATCTGATAATAAGAAAAAGTAAGGTCATGTCTTGGCTTGTTATGTATATATAATGAAATCGAACTAACATATTGGTAAGATGGTCAACTTGCATGTAATAGCTAAATAAGCAGAAAATAAATGTTTTGGTCTTGTATACAGTGTTAGATAAATCATAATAGTATAATATGAATGTTTTATGTCCCGAAATCTCAGTTTAAATTTGATATCTTACAGCTTTAAGTTAGACTGAAAGTGTAAATTAGTGAAAGGAAACTATATTTTTTATAAACGTCAAGTTGAGGTAAGTTGGACAACTTTCTTATACCTAGACCCCTTTTGATTCTCTCCTTACTACTTTAGTTCAATATCTCATGTTATGTAATTCGTTGACTCCATTCTAATTCACTTGTCATTTAGAATATTGTATTTCATTTGTAGTGAATGGTTGTGGTGCTTTAGTGTTGATTATGTTATGATTTGGATAATTTGTTGTATTAATAACTATGTGTTATCCTTAGAGCTGTAACACCCATCCGGCAGGTGAAATTGCCGAATATTCCTTCTTAAGATTGTGTGCTCATAGGTAGGAGATGATTCACCGTACGGAGGTGTGGGGCCGCAGGTGGCCATTGTGTGCCCTTAGCGGAAGAAGACGGTTCATCGTGAGAGGATGAGGCTAGTACAGGGCCTTTCGATAAATGGTGTGGGAGATATATATGTATTACAACTCTAGGTGATATTTATGTGGGTTATGATAGTTAGATGCTTGTATTGTGGAATTACATATAAGCTTGTGTGGTACTTTAGTATAAGCTTGTGTGATAGTTCATTATAAGTTTGTGTGATATTTTAATATAAATGAGATTGTGAGATAACTACACAGGATTGGTGTTATCTGGGTGCATAACTCTGGTATTAGCCTTGTGTATGTTCTGTGTTGGTCAGGTTATGGTTCGGTTATAGTTTGATATGAATCAACTATTTTTTTTAGACTTTCGATTAGATACATTTGTACTTTGACTCCGTATCGCGCCTTTGATTTAATTCTGAGTTTTATATTGCATCAATTTATTCGGACAACCCTCAGATCCCGACTCCGGGTATCCTTCTTACTGAGCATAGTTTCGCTCATTATATTATTTTATTACAATTGTGCAGAGGCTAGGGTTAATGTGTTATCCGGGCTACTTGGATTTAGAAGCTACCCTTGAAGATCAATTCTTGCAATTATATGGTATTTTGAGAATACTGATATTATAGAAAAATATTATTTGTAAAGTATCGCCTTCTTGTAATGGATATTTAGAAGTATTACTTGATTTATTTATGAGTTTTAGTTGCTCTTATAAGTGATTTTGTGGAAAATAGTTTTATGTATTGTGTTAGTAGAGCCTTGCGGGCTTATGAGGAACAATTTTCTTAGGTGCGCAAGCTCTCCTCAGCGGCAACTGGTTATTTGCCATGTATGAATTTTTTCATTGTTAGTGTCACGCTCTGAAACTGGTGTTGTAGGCATAAGAAACAACTACTTGAGCCTCTTTTCTACTGACCCAAAATGGTTAACCCAAGTTATTCCTTATACTCACAACATTCATTTATAAACTACACAATCACACTGTATTCCACCGATTTAGGGTATTACACACACCCCCCGTTAAGGACCTGATGTCCTCGTCAAGGGCACACATACCCAGGATCAACTAGGCGGTGAAAAATTCTAAAGGTGGCTGCTATGGGTTCAAGAAGTGGCTCCCACCAGCCTTCTAGGTATAGCATTTTGCCCCGCATAGCACTTAGCTCCCGCACCGGCTAGTGACCTGCTTTGATACCATCTGTCAAGCCTTGAGCCCAGATGGTATTAAAGGAGGTCACTAGTAGGTAGGGGAGCTAAGTGCTATGCGGGACAAAGTGGTACACCTAGAAGACTGGTGAGAACCACCTCTTGAACAAATAAGAGCCACATTTAGAATCCTTCACTGCCTGGTTGGTCTTAGGTATGTGTGTGTAATATCCTATATTGATATAATATAGTGTGATTGTATGGTTTATAAGCGGATGTTGTGGGTATAAAGAATAACTTGAGTTAACCATTTTGAGCCAGTAGAAAAGATGTCCAAATAGTTATATCTTATACCTATAATACTAATTTTACATGCGGGACTAAAAAGTTTAAACTTGAAGCGTAACAGTTAGCTTACAAGAAATGCATCAAGAGTTCCCACACTAATGTGAAGGTACCTCTTGCAGAATATGTAACCCCATCCTTTCCCAAAACAGAAAGCAACATAATTCCTCTTTCTACTTTGAAAGAAAATTATTGTTTCAGAACGTGTACCGCACTCTTCACCCAATAAAAAGTGCTTTTCTTGGTCAATGATACTTATTATGTGGTTGTACATTTTCATTATTTACTTTTTATCGAAGCCGATTTTGCATCTATCAAAGGCCACGTGAATCCATACTTATCTTCACCTTACTGCAAGCTCTTTGATTAATCAAAACCTAAACACGAAAGGGCTAAGTTCTTCTCACGACAACAGTGGTGATCAGATGCAATAATAAGTGCAAGGCCATGAAGCTCTGTAGAATCTGAAGACAACGCCAACTGAGTGATGAACCTTTCTCACCTGATCTGACCTTATGCAAAAGCAAAAATTGTAAAAACTCTCAACACTCTACCAATCAAGAGCTCAGTTAATAAAATCAGAGGTTATTCTCATTGGAACAATTCTACGAAAGCAGTGTACAATCTGTTTAAAGTTCATTTAATTTGCATCATCAGCGTTTCATGGTTTTTCAAGGAAGAACCCATAGAAGAACATATATATTTAAACATTTTTTTTTGTTAACCTAGAAAATATTTTCACTCAATCAATTCACGAGACATAGACCGGATTAATCACCATCTACTAACACGGATGGGACACGCCGGCGTCCCCTCATTAATAAGGAATAGTTTTGAATCAAAATTATACAGTTATTCTAATTCTCCACTTACCACTGGAACAACCCCTTGGGATCAATATGAAGTTTTTATTTATGTGGGTTTGCAATATACTAAGGATTGTATTTATACTGTTCCCAGTCTTGACATAAAGTGAACTCAGAAAGTTGCCCAGACATTGATGAAATTCTTGAGATAATTCAAATGCAGAAATGTGAAGTAATTTCTCCAAGTCTGATGTGAGGAATTTAAACATGCAGAAACATTGATGCATTTGGTTGGATTTGGTACTGCCTTAACAGCTTGCCTAACTATTCTTGAGAGCATTCATTTATAGTCCCAACCACATAACTCACCATCAAATAAGTTTCATAGTCCCAATCACATAACTCACCATCAAAAAGTTGTACCACGACCACTGGCTATTTGATCTAGTAGTATAAATATTTCTTTAGATGCGAGAGGTTTTGAGATCCATTCGAGTTTTCTTAAATAAATAAATAAAAATGTTGTGCCACGTACGAGTTCAGATCCAGTGGACTTATGGTATGTATCACACTGGAATTACATGCTTATCATCTTGTATGGTGAGAAGTCCCAATACTATGTGTTTAGTGTATTAAATACACTGTGCTGCAATTTAGTACAGGAAAAAGTTATGATGAAGGTGAAACGAACAGTGTCAACCCGTGCAACAAATGTTGAACATTACATATACTCCTCAATATTGAGAAGTTAAAAGGCTGAACTTTTTATATGGGCCCTTAATTATAGTGTAGAAGACAAATTGATGTCAAATCTTTTAAAGTAAATTTTGTTGGTCTCTAAATTTATAATAATATGATGCAGTTAGTTCTTATCCCAAATTCAATTCAAAATTTATCTTTTTAACACGAAAACAACACGTGCTAGTCAAATTTCGAAAGGAATTTGATTCAAAACTGTTAAATTGGATGGAATTTGAATCAAGGACTAATAACGATTGTAGTTCAAGGACTAAAATATGTTTTTTTTTTTGGATGACGTGGGCATCCAGTTGGCGGATCTCGACAACCAAAATATTTAGTGGAGTCTAACTACCAACTGATAAACCCTCGAGTGCAACATTATACCTCCACATATGCACTACGTCAATCAAAGACAAAATTCCATAGCAGTGGAAAGTGTAGAATCTGCAACCTCATAAGAGCGATTTTACCTCACTATCGCTAGACTATGTTCCTAGGAGCAAGGACCAAAATGTTGATTTTGAAAAATTGGGGACTAAATTGTATTCCACCATATAATTGAGGGAATACAGAAGTAATTTTTCCAAATTTAAATAATAAACTGCGAAGGACCACTATAACTTATTGATTTTGATCACCTCTATTTTGGGTTCAACTAACTGAAATGTGTATATGACCAAAAAAAAAAAAACTGAAATGTGTATATATAGTGCACGTGAAGCCTTTAACTAAGAGCCATCCTCTATCCTCTACACAAGGTACTCTCCTGCACTCTTTCTCTATAGCATGCATATGAGCACTATATATATGTTTTCTTGAATATTATGTGACTTTATGCGCAAATATAGTTGCATGAATATGCATAGACATGTTTCTTTGTAGTGGTAGTTGAATTCTGCTCATGCCAAGTTAAAGCTGTTGTGTGTTGAGGTTGTTACTTGAATCTTCATAGCAATTGATAGTTAATTTCTCTTTCATTGGTGCTGGTTCATGCTTAGTGCTAAATACATTTTGGTTTAGTGATTATAAAGGATAGCACGATGCATCAAGCATGACGCTCTTGCAATATGTGGGGTCTGAGGAAAGGTCGGATCTACTTTAGAGTCTAAAGTACGCAACTTTTCTTGCATTTTTGCTATCTGTTTCCTCGACTCAAACCCTGTGAACTCTAGATCACGCGAGAACAACTTTATCATTGTGCCCAAGGTGCCTTAATATATTTCAGCTTTAGTGATTATACTGTCTGAAATTTCAAGGTTCTATGATGGTTGCTTTATTTTCTCATTAACAGTCTTTGCATTCACCTTAGCTCAATGTGTAATGAGTGTTGGGAAATACCTTAAAAGTTTGATAGTCTATCCCTTGTCTGAATAGCTTAGTGTGAAAAACATGAGTGTGTGAATCTAAATGTGCTGTTAATTGCCTTGATTCTAAATAAAATTTGGATTGCCCTCATAATTAGTTGCTCTCAGTGGTTTTCCCTTTGATCCAACATAGAAAACCTTTTTTTTTTTAATGGTCAAAAATTTTGGTAATATAGTTATCTGAATACAAAATATTGATGGCTTTTTCTCTGAAAGTGTCAAATGTCATCAACCTAATTGTGATATGGAAACTTGGTGCCTTGAATTAACCATTTTGGAAATTGGAGGTTATTTTACACGCGAATTGCACTACAATTTAATGATTTGATCAACTATGGAATAAGACAGTCAAAACGATAGCCTTGATGCGATCTCCTCATTAGGGAAATATGTTTCAGTCCCATATGGTTAATGCTTATTCCGAAGGATAATTGATTCACATTGAGGGTAGAATACTGCCCCTTTTTTCTTCTATATTGATACTGTAAACTTAACTAAGCATGGCGATCTGTACTGTGGAGAGATGCACTGACTTCTCATTTTCCACAGGACTTCGTAACAAAGAACATTCCTTTTGCAATCCTTCTCGAGTCTCTTATTATCTTCACTTTTGTAGTGGTGCATTACCTACTATAAGTATTTAACTTAAGTCTGTTCATTTCTGGATATATGTTGTAGCATTGCTTCTTTACCTGTTCACATGTATGTTCTTCCTTATGTTGTTTCCTGAGATTCCATGAAATTCTGATGATACAAAATAAACTTAAAACAAAGCGTATGCTGCTTTTATATAACTATTATGATGAGAATAGTTAGAATCTAACACTTGTCTCATATCGAAAAATTAGAAACTCTAAGGCCACCTTATAAGATCTTGGGCTATACCAATTTTGTTTTAGGATGAACCTCAGTTATCTTAACAAGAATAAACTCTGATTTTATTAACTGAGCTCTTTTTTGGTAGTTTTGGGAGTTTCTCCGTTGTTTGCTTTTGCACATGGTAGCATCATGTGAGAGGGTGCATCTTTCTGCTTTAATTGTAGTCGCCATTCTACAGAGCTTCACAGTCTTGCACTTGTTATTGCATCTGATCACCATTGTTGTCATGAAAATAGCTTGGATAAGCCAAAAATTAAGCAAGATTTAAGAATTTTGTTGCAATACAGAACTCTGCATAGTTAAGGCTTCTCTTGGTGACAAAAGCATTTGAAGGAGAACCCAGACCTCCCCGATACTTTGTGGGACTGAAAAGCACAATGAAGTTTGGGAAAGGCTTCAAGAAGCAGATGGTGCCTGAGTGGTCTGAAGCCTATGTGGATTATGATGGCCTCAAAAAGCTATTGAAAAGGATCAGCCCTTTGAGACCAAGAAAACAACATCTTGAAACCTTTTACAGGTCTTTCAGTGGTTTGAGTTTTCAAGCTAGGAATCTTCAAAGTACAGTAGACATTGAGGACCAAGTAAATGCAGCTGACATAATCCAAGAACCCGATTCTATGGAAATACATGATAGAAGGCTTCTTGGTTCAATTGAAGGACAAGCTTATGAGACATCTTTCTTCCACAAGCTTGACGATGAACTGAAAAAGGTGAATACCTTTTATATAGACAAGGTGGACGAAGTGATGATGGAAGCTACTGTGCTTACTAAACAAATGGATGCTCTAATTGCATTACGGATCAAGGTGAAAAATCCAGATTTTGATGGATGCAATTCTCTGGGACAACTTTTAGTGAGCAGACCTAATACAGAAGCCTCAAGGGTTGCTTCTCCAAGCAGAGGTGTGAATGCAGGTTGGTGCTACTATTGTCTTCTTTCTTATTATAGAACTTCCAGTATATGCAGAGATTTCTGCCATGATCCACTTTATATTGATCGACATCATCTTTTAGCAGGGTCCACTATGCATCTATGGTAAGATAGTAAGTAATTATCATAGACAAATGGTTGTCATTGTGCAGATTATACTCTACATAAGAAGACAAAAGCCGAGCTGGTGTCTGGGCGTGTAATCATTTATTGGGACTTAGCAAATAGACAATAGACAGTTTGTTAGTATTCTACTAGACAACTTCCTATCTATGCTAAGTATTGACATATGTTATATCGGGTGCTCGTCCCTCGTAGAATAATTGAAGAAGAAATTGACTAGTAACAAAAGAAGGGCGAGAGGAAACAGGAAAGAGCGTGAGATAGAGAGAGAGAGAGAGAGTCAATTTCTTGTCAGGATAACAAAATTGTAATTAAGAGATTGGAAAAATTGGGAAACTTCAAAAAAAAAAAAAAAATTATGCACTTTGCCACATATGCAATCATTTGGAAACAAGGTGGTGTGATTATTTAAGTGTTTTATGCTATGAGTCATGCTAGATTATGTAATTTTAAGGAGGTAGAATAAGGTTTCAAGAGCAGCTTTATGATTAGTAAATGTAAGATAAAAGGGTCCAGGTGGTTTCTAAATGGTGGAGCAGTTTTAATATAATGATTATAAACCTTTATTTTGGCTAACACATTAGTTCTAATTTGATGCTCTAACTGCAGAGACAAAGCATATGGATTTCACTCATGCAGAAGGTCGACTCCCAGAGGGACTTTCACAATCAGCTTCAATAACCAGTACTGACGGTGCTTTAAGAGAGGAGGTTTATGAAGTTGTAGGCGAACCAGCTCACCTTGAAGTCCTTGATCGCGTGAAAATTAAAAGTACTTATGACAATCCTATATCAACAATAAAAGGAATCTTAAAGGATACCAAAGAAAAGGAATTGCAGTATAAGAGAGATGAGCTAAAGGAGGTTGACGCCAGGTTGAAACTTGTGTTTGTGGAGTTCTATCGAAAGCTTCTACGTCTAAAGCACTACAGGTTCATCTGATTTTGAATTTTGATTAGTTTCAGTTAATTCTCCTCTACCGTAAAATCTTATATGCACTTACTTTTATACTGAATAATGAACCAGCTTTATGAACCTCCTAGCAGTTTCCAAGATCTTGAAAAATTATGACAAGGTGAGCACTAGAAGACACGAGTATTTATTTAGCTCTTACAGTTGCATCTTAATTCATTATGAGGATGATTGTAAAAGTGTTTTACTGCATTTCATTCACATGACTGCAGATCACATCGGGTAATGCAACACAATCATACATGAAGCAGGTGGACAATTCTTACCTGGGAAGTTGTGATGAGGTTTGTTTCTATCACTTTTACTCCAAATAGAAGTCGCAAGATATGAGATCTTGAGCACATGATGATGAACAAGGATAAATTCAGATATTTCTGTCACCTTTCAGCGTTCTAGTGAAAACTATTACTTCACTAGTTCCACAGCCATTTGAGATGACTCTTTAGTTGGTTTGCATTACATTTACGTTTAGGTGGCAGAGAGCATTTATAATGATCCATGTTAAATACGTGGTTCCGTTTGATTCTTTAATCATTACCAATCCTTTTCATGTTAATTCCAAATCTGTAGCGAAAAATGGAAATGGCCTCAGGAACTAATATCACATTTTCTAATCTTAATCCCAACCCTGGGGCATGATCTGGCCTTTCTTCAAGTAAAAGCCTTTTTGCTAAGATGGATATCAAAATCCTGAGACTAGATTATTTTCTATATATATGAGAAATAAAAGAATGCAAAGAAATTCACATGATATAAAACAGATCAATACTGGACCCTGTGGACTTGAATTATTAGCTCCCTTCACCAGGCCCTGATGCATCACTTGTTAGTTTTCCACCTTTTCTTCCTGCATTCTCTATGAAAATGGTCTGTCTCTTCAACTAGGCCCAAGGCTTCTGTCATTTCTAAAGAAAGTTATTTTAGTTGCATTCTCTAGTGTGGTATGTTTTGGTGGTTCAATATGTAGGCCTCGCCTTTTTTAACTTTCTTCTTTTGTTGAATCCATAAGTTACATTGCAAATGGTTTATAAGAGCAGGGCTACTGTACCATCTAGGTATAGAGTTAAGGGGGTGAATAACTGTCAATTTCCAGTTTTTATTTTCTCGGGGGGCTGGAGGGGGCCAATGTTTTGGCGCATAGATAATATGTGGTAAAAGCAAGCAACAAGCAGTTAAATGGACACCACGGTGTCTTTGCAGACATCATTCCGCTGAAATATTATTAAATTTAGATATGCGCTAATCCCCCTCTTACAAAAAAAAAAAAAAATAGAGAAAATTCAGCTCTTTCCAAAATGTGAAATTGTGAAATTAGTCTACAACACTAGAGAAAGAAACAGAAGGGATGACAAGCAGAATCAGCCAATTGCTTGATAGATCATGGTCTAATCCTATGCTGAAATATATGTGGTTGTGTTCTGCATATCATGACTAAAAACCTGATCCTAAATTATGTTGTGATAAAAGAACCATACCTTTTGCCTTCAGGCGCCATATCTGCACAATTAATTTCTTTAACTAAACATGGAAGACTGAAAGTCTTTATCATCAATTTCACAACACTCGATTATTATCAATCATCAGAAAGACTGAAAGAATCTTGGATTAGTTTAGAGCTTCTTATTTTCATTTCTTGAAGCTTCAGAAACAATGAAGATTTCAACTATACACTCGAGAAATTACATGAATATTAGGCTAAATATCACTGATGACTCTCATTTTTGCCCGTCTTAGGTCATTGCACTCTTAGAGAGGGTGGAGGCTACCTACATCAAGCATTTTTCAAATTCTGACCGGAAAGAAGGCATGAAACTGTTGAGGCCAAAGCCAAAAAGAGAGAAGCACAGAATAACATTCTTTTCTGGTTAGTCATTACCCTTCAAGTGAACCTTCTAAAGGCATGACTTTTTCGATAAATAGTTGGAAAGATCAGTAATAAACACCATGAAATATAAGTTGACAAGAAAAAATAGTTATAGAAAATAAAAGCAAAAAGGCTTCTAACCTTCTTAGGTATGGCTGAAAAACTACTTCTAATATCCTTTTCAATTTTTCAGGGTTTCTTTCCGGGTGCACAATTGCACTACTTGTTGCTCTTGTTCTTCTCATACAAACTAAAAACTTGCTGAACAGGGAGGAGGCAACCTTGTATATGGATAAAATATTCCCACTTTACAGGTGAACAAAATTGAAAATTCTCAGACATATTACCATGATAATTAAATTCTCCTAGCATTTTTACTTACTCCTACAGCCAAGTCTGTGACCTCTCTGAAGATCATGTTTTACTTTCTTTGCAGTTTGTATGTGTATATTTTCTTACACACACTCTTGTATACTGCAAATATATACTTTTGGAGGCGATATAGAATCAACTACCCCTTTATATTCGGTTTCAAGCAGGGAACTGAGTTAGGCTACAGAGAAGTCTTCCTTATAAGCACAGGTCTTGCAGTGCTTGTGCTTGCTACCTTCCTGGTACACTTGCACATTAAAATGGATTTCAGAACTCAAGATTATGAGAAGTACATTGAACTTGTTCCTCTGGGATTAGTCATTGTAAGTTTCAAACCAACTGCATTACCAAATGAAAGTCCACTGCATCAATCTGTTTCTTAATCATATGAAAATGCAGGTGATTCTTGCTATTACCTTCTGCCCTCTCAACATCATATACCGTTCAAGTCGTTTCTTCCTTATCAAATGTGTATTTCGCTGTATTTGTGCTCCTTTCTACAAGGTAATAAAGTGTATGAAGGGTTAACATTTTGCAAAAGGCTAGTTTTTTAATTTGTCAGTTCTCCTTTATCCACAGGTTGTACTTCCAGATTTTTTCGTGGCAGACCAGCTTACTAGCCAGGTTTTATCCTTGCTCATTCCGTCTTAGATAACAGTTCTTAGCTTTTCTCTCTAAGAACTTTAATAGTTGAATCATTTTATAAACTGCAGATTCAGGCCATAAGGTGTTTGGAGTACTACATTTGCTACTATGGTTGGGAAAAAGCCTCTCATGGGCGGAATACATGCCACAGTCATGACGTCTATAATGTTTTTTACTATATTGAAGCAATTATACCATTCTGGTTTCGTGTCCTCCAGGTCTTTTAACATATAGTTAGTCATTCATAGTTGTCATCTGCTGATCCATTGCATAAAGATAAAATCTTTTTCATCCCAGAACTTCACACGTAATTTAACATTTACTCTTATGTATATTTAACCAAATTATCCCCATCATTCTCAACTTTTTCCAGAAATTACAATAGATTTGTTTACCAAAAGAAAATGATTCAGTCAGCATAAATTGTAAATTATTGACTGCACCACAAAACCCCCGGTTTCTCAATTTCACAAATATAAGCTGCTCAAATTTTGATTTCTCTTCACCTTGATATGTGTTCTCACTCATTAAGTGAATTGAGATTTTTCAAGACAGAGGTTAATGCAGGCTGTGGTTTGGTCCGAGTTGTTTCTTATCCAAGAGAAGCTCTGACCAGTGATTTATGCTTTCATGCAGTGTATGCGCCGATTATTCGAAGAAAAAGACTTGGTTCATGGATACAACGGCTTGAGATATTTCATGACTATTATTGCAATTGTTATCAGAACAACATATCGAGCAAAACAAGGGATTATTTGGCAAGTATTGACTATTGTCAGCTCGGGTATTACAACTATAGCAAGTGCGTATTGGGATATAGTAGTAGACTGGGGGCTTCTTCAAAGGAAGTCAAAAAATTTGTTCCTGAGAGATAAGCTTGTGTTACGCCACAAAAGCATATACTTCATAGCTGTGGTAATTTACAGAGATCATTAAATTTGAAAGTCAAACGATATCTTGGTAATTAGCGAATCTATTCAATAAGTGTGGTTGTTATCTTTTCTTGCAGGTTTTGGATATTATCCTTAGATTTGCATGGCTGCAACTGGTTCTGGATTTTGATATGCGTTCCCTCCGTGGGAAGGCCATTTCAAGCACGATATCCTGTCTCGAAATTCTTCGTCGTGGGATGTGGAACTTCTTCAGGTAGTTACTGCTTTAAGAAAGATTTTCATATTAGTGCTCATTGAGAAAGAAATCCATCTCTTCAGAACTTAGCAGCAGCCGTCAAATGAGGGGGTTGAATATGAATCATGAGTAAACCAAGCCGTTCTGTGGCTAAGGAAACCTTTCTATGGACCATTCTGATAGTTCTAGTGTTGACCATCCTTGTCATTATGCCCTAAAGCATCATGCAGATTATTCTTGTCATTTTTTTCCTGAGGACTATCCTAATATGACTAAAAAAAGTGAAAAGAGGCCTTAAACCTGTAAGATAGTCTCATGCTTGAGCAACACATTTTTTTGTTTTCTTTCTCTTTTACTGACATGATATGTATTCTATCAGGATAGAAAACGAACATCTATATAATGTTGGGAAGTATCGGGCTTTCAAGTCAGTCCCTCTTCCATTTGTTTATGATGATGATTATGACAAAGACGAGTAATCATGGCTAAGCCTGAGCATTCTTCCCTTGCTTCGTCAAAACTGCAAAAAAGTACCTTCCTAGAATGATCTGCGCCTGGAAGAGTCTCATATCCCTTACAGATGGGGTCTGAATATGGATTTTGCAGCCAACATCTGAGGATTCATGGAGAACTTGTACTGCAGACACTTGCCAATTCTTATACGTGCAACTTAGTCTGACTTGATTAGCAGCAATGCCACTATTATTAACCAACATTTCCACTCCGGAAAATCTTGGCTTCATGAAGGGATTGTCAGCATAATGAAGAAATGGTCGAGAAATAAGCTCTCATTAATGGCAATAAAAGGGAAGGATGTCTTGAAATGAGCCTAAAAGTTGCAGCAATTGGTTCTCTGCCATGTATGAACTTTCATTGTTAGCTTAAGAAGAGTGTTTCAAGAGCTTCTGCTGTAATGTGAAGGTACCTATTGCAGAATTCTGCAACCCCATCCTTTCCCAGAATAGAGAGCAAAACGAAGATAGAATTTTTTTTTGGTTGACTGAAGTTTTTTTCACTAATGTTTCGTATTATATTCAAGTCAAAAAATATAAACAAAAAAATGGAGCAACAATAAATGCATTTTGTGTATGAGCATACTATTCTTGTCCATTGCTTCACTATTGGCATGTTGTTCGCGAATTCATTGATAATGACTTTGCCAGGTTCTAGAGGGGCTACTCTTCTTTTAATGATATTGTTTTCTAAGATAGGAAAGGTCAGGGGCTTAGACTTGCATGGGAGAGGAAATACACTCTTTCGACATTTCGTACACAGGACATGGTTTTCCACTCTGTGGGTATACTTTCTAACAGGAATGTCACATGAAGTTAATGAAAACCAAGCCACAGGTACAAGACTCTGAAACACATCAAAAACCAGTAGAGGAAAAAGATAATTCTTGTTTGAATGTTTATCACGACGTCTTTTGCTGAATGTAGAGCAATCAAACACTAGTCCGCATAGACAAAAAGATGTTTAGCAGTAGCACTTGTTGCTTTTGCTGCAGAAGAAATTTACCATTCTGATTCAGTCCCTGTAGAGATTTATTTGACTATATAATGAAAAGTGAGAAGCTTCCTGTGTGATTCTTTATATTAACCAGATCAAGCCTTACCCCAATAAGGGGGTTTGGCTATATGGATCTAACGATACTGCTAAACAAAGATTAAAGCTAAATTACCAAAATTCCCTCCCCGTTTCTTGTCTTCATGTCTTCATGTCATCGTTCAAGAGTTCTTTTACCATGAGTGCTTGAGTAGGATGGATGAGGATCATCTTCACCAGAGCTCTCTGTGCCGTCCTCCTCACCCTCCTTAAAAGTACGGCTGTCGAAGCCGTAGTCGAAGCTATAAACTGTGCTGTGTCCAGGTCTGAGTCCCTCATCAAGATCCTCCAGAGAGACATCACCTTCCAACGCACGAATTATCTGCATTTTATGATCTTCCAATTCAGCAAATCAATATTTATAAGGAAATATAGGAAACAGGTCAAAGGGAACATCCTGAAGGTTTCTCCAACTCATTAGTATCAACTAGACTATTGGAAAGACTTTGGGACAGCACGTGTAAGATACTCCCGCTATGGGCGAGGTTTGAGAAAAGGTCGGACTCACTTTGGAGTCTATTATACACAACCTTATCTTGTGATTTTACAAGCGGTTATTTCTACGATTTGAACTCGTCACACGGCAACAAGTACTGGAAAGACCTCAGGACATATTTACTTTCAGAATTTTGGAGAAAGAACGTTGTGGGTCTAAGTTGGAAAATGAAACAATTTGCCGCTAATGCTATCCAAAAACCAACATTTTACCTCACAAATGCGAAAAATGATGCTTCAAGCTGGATTTTTTCTAAGTTACCTGACTCATTCGCGGTCTACGCCATGAAGAATGTCGCACACAAGCAGCAGCACAACCAACCATGTTAGCCAACTCTTCCCTATTATAGGTTCCTTGCAAACGCGG
The DNA here is from genome assembly GCA_037974665.1 of Ehretia macrophylla. Lineage (NCBI taxonomy): Eukaryota > Viridiplantae > Streptophyta > Magnoliopsida > Boraginales > Ehretiaceae > Ehretia > Ehretia macrophylla. The sequence goes on from CM075764.1 coordinate 69,981,915, forward strand.
ATCAACCAGTGCAACAAAATCTCCATCTTCTAGAGCCCGTCTAAGCAAAGGTCTAGCCTATAAAATCATCAAGATTTACCAAATTTATCTTTTCAAAAGTTAAAAAGTAAGAAATACCTAAGAGTACAGATCAAGTCACTGAAGTAAAGAAGATAACTACAGAGGCTATTAGTTTTTGTGAACATCGTTTAATATTATGTTACAAGCAAATGAAAGCCGGAATCTGTAGCATCTTGTGATCTCTCCAACCACTGCTAGAAATAGAAAGATCAGTCAATGTAGCTTGCAAAGCAAGCTGATTGGAGAAGGAAAAATGAAGGATGGAAATCACAAAACCGATTGTTCCCCTGTTGTGTAACATTTGGCCTGAATCAACTATATATTGCGTGAAAGAAGCATGCCAAACTGAAGTAAGAGCGCTTTCTTATCGTAGTAGATACGACAACAGATTGCTGAAATAATTATGATCTAAGCAAGTAATGCATCTAAGAATTTCAACTTTTGGGACTATATACCAGACAAATTTAGTTCTTTCATAGTTCGAGCTATTTTTCCGTATTTTATTTTAAGCATAGCAATAGCCGTGTAAGTCTGAGAATTGAAGTGATGCCAGGAAACACACCCAAGAAACCAAGCTGTAGCTCATAGAGGATTCTGGTTCCATAATGGGTGGTCGACCTGTTATAAGTTCCAAAAGCATGACCCCGTAAGAGAAGACATCTGATTTATCTGAGGTTTTACCACTTTGTGCGTATTCAGGAGCCAAGTATCTGCAAGCAGAAAATTAAGTGTTATCACAGCAAATACAGCTCTAAAGAATTAGTGAAAGGCGCGTAGATTATTTAAACACTAATGCTGGCATAGATCCTACACACAGGTGATAGTTGAGGAGGAAGACTGTATATGCATTTCCGTGCACTTATGGTTTGGATCTTTAGTATCAAACATACTCCGAACCTAATCAGAACATAGTGTCCTCTGTTTTGCACCAAGACAAATTGACGAAACAGTATTTCTCAGATGAATCAAATTAGTTGCAAAATTATGTGGCATCCTTAAGTGATGACCTGATCAATACATACGAGCAGCTAAGTCCTGGCGGTTGTGAAAGGAAAAGGTATTTTTGAAGCTTGGCAATAACAGAACAGATCCATTAAAGAGTATTTGGTTCCAAAGCTTCTTACACTTATTGTCAAATTCTCAACCAATGCTAAAAGTAAGAGGTTTATGACAGCATATTCAAAATAAAAACTACAAAAGTCTTTCAAAGAACAGGATCTCACCCGAAAGTTCCAACGACTCTAGTGGAGACATGACTAATACAATGATTGGCATCAGAAAAGAACTTGGCAAGTCCAAAATCAGAAACCTGGAGGAAGAATTCGATGCGCACTTTTCATATACAAGGTCATGAAGTAATCAGATCGCATACTAACAAGGTTCAAACAACAAAAACTATGAACATTACCTTGGCCTCAAACTTAGTATCAAGAAGAATGTTGGCAGCCTTGATATCACGATGAATGATTGTAGGATTGCCTGGAGGAACAGTATGATACAATGAGTATAATTCGTCAGAAAATATGATCTTTCACAGTCTCAGACATAAACAAAACAATCCTAAAGCAGAGCCAGGGACAGTGCAGAAGTAAGACATCATGATTGTATCACTAAAAGAAGGTCTTCTGTGAGTAAAAGAGAGGCACGGGGAATTCAGGAACCAGTATACTTTCTCAGGTATAGATGAAACGTGTTTTGATGAGTTTAAATGTCAAATCTTTATCTCGTCTCCTACTGTTTATCAGAGAGCTTCAGAAGCATCCTTTTGCTGAAACCTAGAATAAAGAAAAGCTTCTCAATGACTAACCACTAATTACCCGACAACAGTGTGTATGTACAGTATTAAGGAAGAAATATGAATTATGCACAGAAGCAGATAAAGAGATAGACAAAACAAGAAGTGGGGGTAGAGGAACTCACAGTCTTCGTGTAGATAAGCCAGTCCTTTTGCAGACCCTATAGCAATTTTCAGTCTAGTTGGCCAGCTCATGACAGGTTCTCTTGTTCCTGTAATAGATAATTTAATTCAGCAGATACCATAACATGCGGCTTGGAATAAGGATCATTGAGTAACATCTCTCAAAGCAACAATATTTGAACATTCTCTACAATGTAAGAACATCTAACTTATGGTATAACGTATTTAATTGCTGATTATGAGTTGAATTGTAGGATAATAACCTAAGATAAGGAATATTCAATCAAGCCTATAACAACGATACTCAAAACCTCCAGAAGGAATGTGCCTACAGTTAGTGGCACTTCTTGAAGAGAATCATACCTCAAAATTATCAAAATAACAAAAACCATCAAGATGTGAATTTTGCCTTTTTAATGCCGTTATGCAAAGATTTTAGGATCAAAGGATAGACTCTAACTTACTTCTCTAATTTTTCCACAAAAATTTAAAGAGACAGAGGTCTCTGAAAGACTTGAGCAAGAACTTTTTCAGTTATTAGTAAGTCAATAGTCGATAACTTTGAAACAGTTACTGGTCATTTAACAACTAAGCAAATGAATACAGATAAGTGAGATCAAAACTGATTTCCCGATCATTCACAATCCCATAATAAACATTCAGAATGGAAGTATTCAATTCTTAACATAGATAGAGAAAAAGAAAAAAGAAAATGTTCAGTTGATTTCAGAATTGAAAGAGAAGATGTACATCATATAATGACAATGTGCATATGATTGATCCAGGGCCCCCTCCCTGAGAGTCTCATTCTGTTTTTCCAACACAGAGCGACTATCTGAGGAAACGCGTTCTACTATGATATGAGTTCCTCTTTTAATCCATAGGAATCGTAGTTGGAGCATTCATAGCATTTAAACATCGAAATATTGAGGTAGAAAGCTGATTTCACATATTGGAATTGAAAGAGACTCAGAGCCTATGGAAGCTTACCATGTAAATGAAATTCCAAGGTTCTATTGGGAACAAATTCATAAACAAGCAACCTCTTGAGCCCAGTGATGCAGTAACCAACCAAGGAAACAAGATGTCTGTGATGAACTCGGCTAATAGTCTCTACCTCCGCTTGAAATTCTCGCTCCCCTTGCCGGCTTCCCATCTTCAACTGTTTAACTGCAATTGCTCTCCCAGTAGGAAGGATGCCTTTGTGAACATACCCGAATCCTCCTTCTCCAAGAAGGTTGGCCTCTGAAAAACCCCCAGTTGCTGCCACCAATTCCTCGTACGTAAAATTCCCACTAGAGAAAGCAAACGGATTGCCAAGTGCATGCGGCGAGAAGGGGTTCTCTGAATCTGAATTAGCAGAACATGAATTCCCATCGCTGCTAACTTGGCATTGTAATAAGTAGTGCTTTGCTGGTGCCTGAAGAACATGAGCTCCGTTCCCATGTTGAGGTAGTGCAGCATAAAAGTTATCTGAATTCCAGCCACAAAAGCACACACGATGAGAGTGTGTGTTAGCTCACTGATCGAGCGCTCGTGCACCGAAGATGAATTTTTACTAAGTCTTACAAAATATACGTTCAACAAATAAACTAGAGAATACATAATCCAACTAGAAGAACTAAACATCAACTTGGCATATATACTAAGCATTCTAGCTAGCCAATTACTTGAATTTCGAGTATGAAGACATGAACTATAAGCATATCAACTAAATCTGCCTTGCCAATGAATAACATGCCGAATACATTACGATACTTCGATACTCCTTTTCTAATTTGACAACTCAAAACAAGAATTAAGTCAATAGGGGCTAAAAACACACAGTTTAGCGCTCATAGATAGGTATTTTTTTTTCCCGGCTAGTGTGGACCGTGAATACATCTAACCATGAACAAGAGAGACAAAAAATGCAATATATGAGTAGAAAAGTTCAACCGACAGGGTGAGAAAGCTGTGTAAATTAACTTCTGAATCTCAAGCGGCTTAAATGGTTTAACTGCTTAACTTTCTAGATTTTGTTCATTTTCTTTGTCTTCTATTAATGAATAATCTTTCATTTCATGCCCGTCGTTGTAAGGACGAGATCAATTCTCGTGGGTGATGCCTCCTTTAAAGCCAAAAAAGAAAAACTAGAAAACAATCCACATTTCTCATTCACTTCAAGAAATCAGAGAAGCATAGGTGGTAAGAAATTCCAGCTTCCAATGTATAAAATTATATACAGATAATCAATTACCAAGCAAGATATTCTCACCTTTGGGTGGTGGAGACTCACAATCATGGAAATATCCACTATTTTTTCTTCTGTAACAAAAGCATAATAGTACGAGCGCTATAATGAAAAAACCTCCAGCTACAGCTATTGAAATTCCAACTATCAATCCTATTGGTGTAGCACTCGAGGATGATGATGAAGAACTTGAGACAGATGACAATGGAGGCGACAACAATCCTGTAGGACTTGGCTGTGTACTTGGCGCTGTACTTCCATTAATTAACATAGGTGGTGGCCCTGGTGCCTTGCTGATCACGGTGTCAGAGACAGGCATAGGCGGCGGGTATGACGACAATGCTGATGGCGGTGGTGGCGGCGTTTGCAGCGACGGGTATCTCCCCGTAGGTGGTGTTTGGTAGATATCGTCCGAAGGTGGGGATGGTGGTCCAACGTATTCAACTGGCAGTGAATGTGGTGGTGGTGGCGGCGGCCGTGGATTTGATACCGGTGGTGTTAGTAATGGTGTAGCTGGAGGTAACGCATTGTTAGTTGGCGACGAAACTTCACGAAAAGGAGGTGGCAGACGCCGTGGCCGTGGCGTTGGTGGTGCAGTTAAGTTTTGGCGGGGTGGTGATGGAGGGTTTAAGGGCGGTGGTTGCAGTGGCGGTGCCGAAGATGATGCTAGTGGCTCGGGCGATGATGCTGGTGGCAGTGACGGTGCCGGTGCCGGTGCCGGTGCCAGGGACGACATTGAATTGTTCATGCAACAAGTTGTAGTAGAGCATGCATGGGAGGGTTGTTATGTAACGTGAGAATTAATGTAACAGTCATGCATGATCCATTATTATCAGAGGATAAAGCTTAATTAGTTCTCATTATCAGAAGACACAAGATAAAGCTAATTAATAATTACCTTAAAAACAACAATGGAGTCTAAGCCCGTGAAGACAACTACTCCTAGTACTACTAAAACTCTGGTACGCCTGTTTGCCATCCATGTTGCGTACGCTAATTGAACTATTCCTTTAATTTGTTGCACTAGGGTATGTATTTTATTTTATTTTACTTTATTTTATATAGTGGACGCTCCATAAAGAATATTTTGGTTTTTCTCGTTGTGGGGTGACTCAAATCTAAATGACTAGTCTCATAAAGGTCTTCCTCTTTTATCTTTCTCTATTAACAATTGGCGTCGGAATGGTATATTTGAATAATATCAGTGAGTCTCAATTTTTATTTTTATTTGTCGGTTTGTTATTTTATCCAGTAAAAATTTACATCAACCTATTCTAGAAGGACAAACCTCCCGTTGTAATTAATAGATTAGCTAGAGACGGGGTACATTATGGAGCCACATAATAAAAATGGGACCTATTCAAATTGCACGTATAATCCAAGCTACCACTCTATTGTCGGAAAAAAAAAAAAATTGACTAAGTAATCCATTAGAATTGTAAATATTAATGGACTGTTATAAGTGAAGTGGTCATAAAATAATTACTTTTTAATTTTCAAAATTAATATTCATATGTCATTGTTGAAACTTTCAAAAGGAAAAATAATACAAGTTACATAGTGTTTGAAAGCACTTGTTGTGTAAATTTTTATCTATTTGAAAATAAATTCCCCTTAATAGTATTAAGTCAACTTTATTTGTAAATGAGTTTAAGAGTAAATGCCACAGGTGATCCTATATATTTGAGAGTTTTGATATTTTGGTCTCGAATCTTTTTAAATGATTCTTAATCCTTAATATATTTTAAATGTGACACCATTGGTTCACCTGGCTTAAACAGTTAACTTTTTAACCCTTTTAACACATAACCTGCACGTGTGTACACACTTAGATTGTTAAAAGTGCCCTAAAAGCTAAGTATCATATAATATACATACGGATCACATGTTAAAAGCGTTAAAAAAATTAACTGTTTAAGCCAGCTGGACCAATGACGTCACACTTAAAATATATTAACAACTAAAAAAATTATTTTAAAAAATTCGAAGACCAAAATATCAAAATCTCCAAACATATAAGACTACCGGTAGCATTTACTCTTAATTTAAACAGTCATTGAATGATTAGTGTGATACTCAACTACCCCAAATAACCAAGAATAGTAAAATTCAATAAGGTAAAAAGGAAGGAGCACGTAGTTTAAACTTCGAAATAGTATCAACCAAAATGGGTAGCAAGAAATAGCTACTTAAAAACGAAATCAACATGCGGAGTCAGATAACGTAGTTTACAAGCCTTCTCTCCTTCTCCTCCTCTCTCAGCGTTGAGAGCCTTTCACGAGCTTGTATCGTTTTGGTGGCACGGCCCCTTTTTTTTTTTCTTTTTTTTTCTTCCTCTCTTCTTCTCTTTTGTTTTTCTTTTTTCTTTTTATCTTTATTTTTTTATATAAAAAGAATTACGGTAAAGCCCTTACACCGGAAATAGATACTCTCCCTTTTTTCCTCTTAAATAACACTAAAATAGATTTACCCTCGAACATATTTTAATAACTAAATTCTACACTCTTCCCCATTTCCGTGTTCCAAGTTATAAAACAACAATTGAGAAATTGTAGGGTAAATACTCAATTTGATCATTTATCTTTAAATTTTGTGTCAATTTAGTCTATATTTTTTAAAATATATTTTTTTAATTTTGTATTTTTACTATTTGTCCTAACTTAGTCTTTATTTTTCAAAATATGTCATTTTAGTCCTGTATTTTTACCATTTGTCTCAACTTAATCCTTATCTTTAAAAATAATTGAGGACTAACATGGACCATAATGACAAAGATAAAGAGTAAGTTGGAACAAATGATAAAGATATAAGACAAATGTTATACTTTGAAATATAAAGACTAAGTTGGGACAAAGACTAAAAATATACATTTAGAAAAATAATGATTAAAATAATACAAAATCTAAAGATAAAAGACCAAATTGAGTATTTACCCAAAATTATATAAAGCGAATTCTTCATAAATTGCTGCTAAAATTATGAATTTATAGGAAATACGGTTTTGAAGGTAGTGATAACAATGTATTATGTATGTATAATGAAAGACTAATGAGAGACATGCTACAAATTAAAAGCTTAGTTCAGCTTACTTGCATAAATTATTTTCCTATATAAGGGCAGTCCTGTATGCGAGGTCTAGAAAGGGTCGAACTCACTTTTCTAGTCTTCCTCCATACAAAGGCCAATTCCACAACTCAAACTCATGATCTACAAATCACATGGCAACAAATTTGTTATTGCACTGAAACTCCTCTTCAAATTATTTTCCTACATGTACGGTCACAACTTCACCAATATTTACATTTTTTTCTCATTTTCGTCCCGATTATTTTAAAGTAACATACTTAGTCCCAAAAATTTACAAAATGTTTCATTTTATTCCCTAACGTTTTCACATTGTTTTTTTATTCAATTTAGTTCCTAAAGTTTGATGCACCAGTCACAATTGAAATCTTACAATAAAGATAAAACTGAAACTAAGCACATTACTTTTAAAACAATGGAGACAAAATTAAAAAAAAATTGTAAACATTAAGGACTAAGTTAAAACTTTTTGCAATCTTTAAAAACTAAGCGCGTCACTTTTGAAATAATGAGGACAAAATTAAAAAAAGTATAAAAATTAAGGACCATTTGTGAAATTTGCCCTTTTTGCAAATCCACTACAAGAATAGAGAATGTAAATCCACATAAGGGGTAAAAGTCATCTCTGCTAAGATGTAGAATATGGAGCAAAGGAATCAACCCCCAAAGAACATGCATGAAAGCACAAAAAAGAGGAGCATTGTTACAATATTAGGAGTGAAATCTAACGGTTGTTCATACAATTATGATAAAATGATAGTGTACAATTCACAAATGTTGAATCTCACTCATTAAGTTATAAAGTTACGAGAGGAACATGACTCCAGAAAGAGCATAGCATTTTGTCTACACCATTATACCTGAAATTCTGTAAAATAGCTGTACTCGTGATGGCCTTATTTGTTCCAGATGACAAAACTATTATGTTTATGACCAGTCATTGGCATGGAATAAGCTATTAAAGGCACAAAGTAGAAAGCCTACACATGTACAGAATTATATATTTACACTCCTAATTCTAAGCTGACTTTGTGTCCTCAGACAACAAGCTAAGCACACGAAAAGATCAAGAACTAGAAAGAAAATACAAGAACAAAATCTGAATTATTCGTTGATCCAATACAGCGCCTCAAATCCTAGATTAGTGTCTTACTTTCGATACTTGATCCTATTAAATTGATCTGCCACGTTTCACTGTCGCCCGGGCAATCAGGACAGATAACATCATGATTACAGCATGTTAAAACATCGCCCTTTTTGAGTGAAAATCACTACTGTTGGCAACTCCGTTTTAAATTGAGTGAAAGCTACAAATTGTTGAAATCAATCTATCAGGTCGAAGCATGGTGAAATGGCTAGTAATCAACAAGAAGAAAGCCTAATATGAACTACACAAACAGGGATCATCAAGAGACAGCAGGTAATTATGATAGGAGTTAAAACTCACAAAATGGCACGTCAAGTTAGGCATCAGCTGTCAGTAGCAGCAGTGAATTCACGTACTTTCCCAGCTTCTCTTAAATCTGCATACTTGCAACTCCGTCTAATCTCATGCTAATTGAGAGATTAAGAATTTTAGTCTGAACAAATAAAAAGCTCAAGCACCAGATTCCACCTCTTCCTACTATCTGGAGGGTGTGTAACTATTTAATTCCAATAAGACATGAAGATAAGTGGAAGTGACAAGAATATCATTACCACCTGAATATCAATAACTGTTCTTAAACCTCATCAACCAAATAAGACGGAGATGTAGCAGCAACGTTTTTCTCTTCATTATGCACCTGATAAACTCAGACTACATATTTTGATGTACCACAAAAAGTGACAGTGTGGAACTACCAGTCTAAGAGTTGCAAAAAAGATGCAAAACTCCAAGAACCACTACAAGCAGAAGTTAATATAGGAAGTCCTCTAGCTCTCATCATCAAGAAAATGAGTCACATGTTTCTTTGTCATCCCGGTTATGGAGTTGCTTGAATCTACTCAAGTGAGCCCCTTTCTGTCTAACCAAGGTAAGACACATTAAACTATCTTGTATTGTTAACCATCCAATGCATGTCCCCACCAGTCACTTACAAATCAGCGTTATAGCTCAATGGATACAGAGCAACATCCCGAGTCTGGCCAAAACTACACTTACTCAGGAGAAAACAAATGAACAGAGACTGCCCCATCAGAACACAATAATAAATTAGAAGAGTCCATTCAATTTCAATTCATCCATGACCAGATCCAGTCTTTCCAACAAACCAGCTCTACGGTAACCAGCAATCAACAAATCATAATTTGACTTTGTGAGCTTATAAGATTCTTTTATACATTCCAGGAACAGGTCTAGTCTGTCATAAGCTGCCCGCCTGAAGTACGAACAGATTACTTTCTCAACATCATCAGGAGACCTGAATGAGATCTTGTGTTTCATCATCCTCCCTACAGCATATTCTACATCATCCAGTCTATCTGTCCTAGCATACATGCGTATGGTTGCACTGTGTACCAGTGAAAGAATTCCTGCATCTTGGTTGGATCTTGTTAAAGTTTCTAGTAACTCTTCCATCTCTTCCACTCTTCCTAGCTCATAATATAGCCCAACAATTTTCTCTGCCAAATCTCTACCAATATTGTGAGCACCATTAATTAGAAGTTTAAGAAATTCTTTAACTTTATCAACCTTTCTCTGCTTGCAGTACATCACAAGCATGTTCCGCAATAGTGTTATGTTTGAAATTAATCCTGCCAACAGCATTTCATGATAATATTTTTCAGCATCTGCATAATTAAACGAGTTAATGCAACCAAAAATGAGAGACTCATATGATTGAGCATCAGCAGGAAATCCAGCGGCTTTTTTGGCTAAGTGCCAAGCTTCCATAGCCTTCTTGTTCCCCTCATTCGCATATGCAGAAATGAACGAATTATAAGTGTCAGAATCAGATTTACAGTTTTCTGATATCTCCATTACCTCAAACAAGCTTAGTGCTGTCACTAAATTACCTGAAGACAAGCAAACGGATAATAGACCATTAAATGCAGAAGGAGTCGGTTTAAGACCTTCAGCCTCCATGGAACTAAATATGTGCAGTGCAGTTGGGACATTTCGAGTCTTTCCACAAAGAGAGATTAACTCCAAGTAACAATTAGGACTTTTTACATGTTCTTTCATCAATTTCTCATATCTCCATTCCACTACCTGGATGTTACAAATTATAAATAACATGTAAGTAACAGTTTACATGACCTTTCTAATAATAGTTACTGTGGTTAAATTTATGTGACATGATATTTTGAGAAAGATTGTATTACTTTATCTGCAGAGCGAATTTGAAAGATAACCTCACAAAAAGAAAAAGAACTAAGGAGATTTGGGGAACATGCATTTCACCACTAAATTTTTACTCACAAGCATTAGTGCCACTCTTTCCGTGGCTCACTATTTTGTTGTCTCTTGCATTTATTCACAACAGGATATAAAAATTCAGCAATTTAAATCTCGAATTCATCTTTACTGAACAGTGAACACCATCATTGAGTTGCAGAAGCATTGAGTGGATGTGCACATGGATCTACAGATATCTTCCAAAAACTAAAGCAGATATGTTGCATGACTAACTTTTTATACCAGAAGACATCACTACTGACTATTAAGAAGTAAATCCTAAACAGTATCCATCAACAGCATTTGACACACTCAATGATACACGTTACATCAACCAATTTCCAATATGAAAAGTTTTTGCAGTATACAAAATCAAAGGCTTATATAGGAACCTGCACAAACCAAATAAAAGTAAACTTTGTATCTACCCTCAATAAAATACATATTGTACAGACTCAGTTACGCACTCTAACGCTTCCGTACTCTCACATTAACAGGAACACTTGCACTCCTCTGAATCAAATGCATTAGCTAAGCTCATTGAACAAGCCAGACAATGACTACTTCATCTATTGCACCACTCCCCTTCACAACTAAATTTCACATGCACATCGTCTAAGTTCTACAGATTCTTTCTGTCCCCGCGAAACCTTTCAACTACGTTTAGAAGGTCTTAGTTTCCAGTATAATGCAGCATAAAGAGACTGGGTTGTTCCCATCTCGAAGAGAGTCCCTCAAAACACAAACATACTTACCGATGACTCTGCTCTCACAATTCTTTTCAACCTCATTATTTAAAGCAAATTATCATCGATAAATATATATTTTGTATCTTTTCTTTTCATTTACTTACATTATCACTTTCTTTATTCTTTTGTGAGTCACAATTTCAATTTTAGAATATAGATTAAAATTGTTCATCACAAAAACAAAATTTCTGTTGTGGGTTGTCCCGTGCACAAAACTCCCATTATGCACAGTCCAAACAAAAGTTCCCCTACGGAAGGATAATTTTTTAAATTTATATCTAGAAAAATTAAAAAATTATCAAATTATCAATTACCCATTTGCTTATCCTATAATTTCCATTCATAAATAAAATTAAACAAAAATTACATAACTATAACTTCAATAAATATACAATAAAGATACATAAAATGAAGGGGGAAGGGGGTGGGACAAATTACCAAATTAGCCTTGGTGGGGGAAGAAGACATCAGAGCAGTGACAATGGCATCCCATGAAAATTCGACAGCTTTGAAGGTTGGCGAATTGGGGACCTCAGCATCTAATGTTGCTTTGATTTTCGAAGGTGGCTCTTCAAGCAACTTTTTCACAAGCGTGCAAACACTTGTATAAGTGGACTTGCATTGATCAACACTCGTCAACCATTTTCTCACCATAGCCATTTTTTTGCTTTCTCTTCGTTTTGCTGCTTCATACTTGGGTTATGAGTTTTGTAGTTTGGGTTTGGACAAGCCCAGGGCTTACTGGGCTTGTGAGCAAGTGGGACTAGCTGGATTTTCAAACCGTAATAGAACATTCCCCTGAAGTGTTGTAGATTAATTCCGACTCTAGCCTTCTTTATTTACCAAAAAAAAAAAAGTAGTTTTTTGTTTTGGCCAGATTAGTAAATTTTTAGGCAAATTTTCCTATTGATTTGGTGAATGACAATGGTAACCTGTGATCTTACCACCTGGGCAATGTTGTTATTAAAGTTAAATCCATATTATGTTAGTTTGTTAGTCATCAAAGTAATCGAACTAAAAAAATTATGAATTTTATTTTTTGTCAATTATCTATTTACTTATGAAATGTCTGTTATTAAGATTGTAAAAATTGATGGATAATTTGATGTTTCTTATTCATTGGCCTTTTGCATTTACCCAAAGGTAAATCGTTTATCCTTTGAATAGTAAACATGATGAGACAAATTAAATTATTTTGGTTGAATATGTTTATATATTCAAATATGGCGAATATATTTAATTTAAAATATTTAATTATTTAATAATGATATTATATTGGTATTACTTTATGATCGTGTCTTTTAGTTTATACATTGGGAATACTTTAATACACTATGATGGTTTATTTATTTTATTTGAATCCATGATGTTGTCAGCATTAAATATGTGCTCTTTTTTTTTTTTGGAACAAGAATATATAGTCATTATTAATCCATGATTACCAAGAAATGTTATGTAATATTTGTAATTATTTCTCCTCATTTGCATAGTCCTTAGTGGATTGAACTTCTTTGAGCGATACAAAACTAGTCCAATGTTACTTAGATATTTTGAATTTAGACTTAGCACTATGAATGATGAACCTCCTATGATTACGGATTCGATCCGTGAAGAAGAGAAGATTTATTATAAGGCTTAGAACCTTTTAACAAATTAAGTCACACATTCATGAGAATGACTACTCTACAAACTAATGATACTACAGATTAAAGTCTATGGAAGAAAGACTTCATTCCACACATCAGTCACTCAGTGATATGCTCATTGCTAGGCTCACGATCATGAATTAAGACAGGTCGCGAAGTATGCATGAGCATATCATAGGGATGACTAATATTGCATAGGAAATCTGACAACACTATGTTAATATCAAAAAATAAAAAAAGCACATGATAACCTTGTACTTTCTTCTACTTTTTATTATTATTTATTATTAAATTATAAGATAGGATCACAGTTATTCCATCAATTCAATCGATTTTGATGAATGATACTCAATGTCAGCGAAATTGGTTTCATTTGTGGTCCATCTCTTGTGAACGGCGTCGTTCATTGGGTTGTGTGCAAACCAAGCATGGGTGGTCTTCGTGTTTAGCCATTGATACTATCATTTGAGTTTTTTTATGAATTGTTTAAAGAAATGATACTACCAGATGCTTTTGTGAAAGATTTTGAAGGGAATGGACATCTTATTCAACTCTGGAATTGTCTTGTAGCTATTAAGTATGAGCATTCCACAAGTCTTGGACTAGTCTATACAATTCTGATTTGATAAATTAAGGATGTGGTGAATGTTGTTGGATGTAGAAAAAATGGTGATTTGTTTATATGATCAAAGGATTGTATGCTTGAACTTTCTGACCCTAAGTCTAAGCTGAATAAGAAGAAGTTTGATTGAAATCTCTTCATGGCCATTTTCCGTGATTATTTTGGAAAGTTTAGTTTTGCTAGAAGGTCGTAAGGAAATTACAGAGGAATATACGAGTTACAAATGTTTTGGTGCAAGTCTTATGTGTAAAGTGTTTCGTTTCTTGTAATCGACTAAAGCTGATGAAATAACTATTGATCCTAACCTAAATTGTAATGGAAAAAAGTAGAAGAAAGCAAAAGGTTATCATGTATTTTTTTATTATTTAATTTTAGCATAATGTGATTAGACTTCCTAAAAACACAATAAGGAATATAATTTTTGAAAATATATAAAAGAAGACTATCAAGATTTTGAAGCATCTAGTTAATTAACATATCAAAGGAAATGATAATTAAGGGAGAGAAAAAGGAAAAACAAAGAGAGACAAAAATTAATAAATGAAGAGAGATAAATAAAATAAGATTAAAGAAAGAAGAGGGAGAAAGTAAATAAATTTATCTAGTTGACATGATAATGAGACATGTCAATTTAGAGATGATAATTGAATGATAAAAAGAGGATGACGTCTAGTATTATTTTTTTTTTTTCTTCTATGCTTCTGCAGGGGCAAGCAATATAATGGATAAGGATATCGGTCATGGGTATGATTATTAGTGATAAATCAGTTCGTGATGAATTAGTTTGTAACAAACAGATATGCTAGGCTTATCTTATCATAGTTTTTTGAATTTTTCTATTCATATGTAAGTTAAGAGTTGAGCATTAAAAGTAGGGTAAAAGTAAGTAAATACGACGCCAAAGGGCTGGAAAGATGGAAAAAGAAATACAAACAAGCAAACAAAAGTTGCAAAAAATTGCATTACTTATATTATCACTTTTCAGACATTTTCCCTAACATTATAAATTTGCTTTTAATCCTTTCGTGTCTGTTCGGTTACTATATCCCACATCGACACATGCAGAGAATTGGTTAATGTTTATATATTGCTTTGTAAAATGATGTCCAAAATTGAGCCAAGTTGCCCGGGCTTGTACTTTCAATTATTGGTTTTTCATTTTTTAGACTTGTAACAAGAAACTATTTTACCCGAAAATCAAAATTCCTACATTTTCTTTTCGGTCAACCAAAATTTACACATTGTATTGCAATAAATATTTCCAATAGAAATAATGCCGTGCCAGAGGCAACTAACTGTTGCTTATCAGACCACGTCGGGATGGGCGCGCTCTAATGTACATTTATCCTTTTCACAATTTCGTTTTTTAATTTTTAATTTTTAGACTTGTAACAAAGAACTAATTCACCCTAAAATAAAAATTCCTACATTTTTACATTACATTTTTTTTTGGTCCACCAAAATTCCTACATTATAATGCAATAAATATTTCCAATAAAAATAATGCCTTGTCAAAGGCAGACTATTGCTTGTCCGACCACATGGGGATGGGTAGGCTCTAATCTACATTGATCTTTTTTTCACTTTCATTTCTTAATTTTTCACTTTTAGACTTACAATAAGGAACTATTTCTTCCCAAAATCAAGATTCTTACATTTTTTTATGTGGTCAACCAAAAAACCTACATTTTTTTTGGTCAACCAAAATTCCTACATCATAATGCAATAGATATTTCCAGTATAAATGATTTGTTCTTGCATATCCCAACTAGTTTACCAAATTAATCCCACATATGTTAATCTACCATGTGTATTCAATCTTCCAAGTGTAACTCATCTCAAATGTTAAGATAACTGAAGTTCTATCTTAAAACCAATTGGTACCACGTAGAGTAGCCCATGATCTTATAAAGTAGTCTTAAAATTTTTAATTTTTCGATGTGGGAATAATGGATATTCCAACACCCCCCTCATGTGTGACTTGATTTATGAGGGGTCACACGTGAAAGATTGAATTACACACATAAAAAAGGACGCACGTGGAATGGACAGCACGTGGAAGATAGAATACGCGTGAGACACACGTGGAAGATGAATAAGCTTGGACCATGGGTCCAGCTCTGATATCATAAAACCTTAATTATCTTAATATGGTATCAGAACTAGTCCCATGTAAGTCGAGAGTCGTGAGCATTAAAAGTATGTAAAATACGATGCCAAATGGCTGGAAAGATGGAAAAAGAAATAAGCAAGAAAAACAGAAGTTGCAAAAAATTGGTTACTTATACTATCACTTTTCAGACAAATTTTTCCTTGATATTATAAAATTGTTTTTTATCCTTTCGTCTCTGTTCCTTTGCTTGCTATATCCCACATCGACATATCCAGAGAACTAGCATATGTTTATATATTGCTTTGCAGGTCAAACAGGCCCCTGAACCTAGTAACGCGGGCCTGTGACCCATGCGGGAGCATTGAGGTCAGTGATGGTCATCTCCATTACCTTTCGGGTCAAGAAAG
Organism: Ehretia macrophylla; assembly: GCA_037974665.1. Taxonomy (NCBI): domain Eukaryota; kingdom Viridiplantae; phylum Streptophyta; class Magnoliopsida; order Boraginales; family Ehretiaceae; genus Ehretia; species Ehretia macrophylla. Next base: position 69,998,126 of record CM075764.1, read on the forward strand.
GTTGGTGTGCTTTTATTTGTAGCTTCAAGCTTTATCTACGGTGAGTCACTTCGTGATTAACCGATTGAGCGATGTCTTGTCAGAGACAGCCGAAGTGATACTTGTCTGGATCACATGTGGACGGCGCGCTCTCTAATCTACATTGAACATTTTTTTGCACTTTCATTTACTAATTTTCCATAGTTTTTCATATTTAGAAATGTAACAAGGAACTTTCATTTATTAATTTTTCATATTTAGAATTATATTTAAAGAACTCTCACCCGAAAATCAAAAAATACTTTCTTTTATTAGTTTTTCATATTTAGAAATCTAACAAGGAACTATCTCACCCGAAAATCAAAATTCCTTTTTGCACATTCGTTTCTTAGTTATTTGTCTGACCACGTGGGCATGAGTGTGTTCTAAACTACACTGATCCGTTTCTTAATTTTTTCATATTTAGACTCGTAATAAGGAATTATTTCACCCAAAAAGTAAAATTTCTTTTTGCACTTTCATTTCTTAGTTTTTCATTTTTTAGACTTGTGATAAGAAACTATTCAGAGGCTGCTAAACTGTTATTTGTCTGACCATATGGGCAGGGCGCTCTCTAATCTACATTGATCCTTTTTGCACTTTTGTTTCTTAATTTTTCATATTTAAACTTTATAACAAGGAACTATTTCACCTGAAAATCAAAATTCCTACATTGTATTGCAATAACTATTTCCAATAGAAATAATGCCTTGTCACACGCAACTATCTGTTGCTTGTCCGATAATGTGTAGATGGGTGTGATCTAATCCACATTAATCCTTTTTACACTTTCGTTTTTTAATTTTTCATTTTGGTTGACCAAAAAATGTGTAGGAATTTTGATTTTGTTTTAGACATTGTTCGTTTTGCTTGCTATATCCCACATCGACATATCCAGAGAACTAGCTTATGTTTATATATTGCTTTGTAGCTCTGACACGACGCTGAGCTTGGTAGCGCGGGCTTGTGACCCACGCGGGAGCATTAAGGACAGTGATGGTTATCTCCATTGTGTTTCAGCTCAAGTAGGGCGGTGTGGGCTAATTGTAGCTTCTTCTACGGTGAGTCACTCCACGTGATTAACCGTTAGAGCAATGTCTTGTCAGAGACAACCGAACTGATCCTTGTCTGGATCACATGGGGATGAGCGCTCTAATCTACATTGTGCCTTTTTTTGTTTGCACTTTCCATTTATTAATTTTTCATATTTAGAAATGTAACAAGGAACTATCTCACCCGAAAATCAAAACTCCTTTTTGCACTTTCGTGCCTCTTTTGTTTGCACTTTCGTTTCTTAGTTTTTCATTTTTTAGACTTGTAACAAGGAACTTATTAGAGGCAGCTAAATTATTATTTGTCTGACCATATAGGCATGGGCGCATTCTAATCTACATTGATCCTTTTTACACTTTCGTTTCTTAATTTTTCATATTTAGACTTGTAACAAAGAACAATTTCACCCAAAAAGTAAAATTCCTTTTTGCACTTTCGTTTTTTAGTTTTTTATTTTTTTATTTTTTAGACTTGTAACAATGAACTATTTAGAGGCAGATAAACTATTAGTTGTTTGACCATGTGGGTAGGGCGTTCTCTAATCTACATTGATCCTTTTTGTACCCTTGTTTCTTAATTTTTCATATTTAGACTTGTAGAACTATTTCACCTAAAAATAAAAATTCCTACATTTCTTTTTGGTCAACCAAAATTCCTACATTGTATTGCAATAAATATTACCAATAGAACTAATGCCTTGTTTGAGGCAACTAACTGTTGCTTGTCCGACCACGTGGGGATGGGCGAGCTCTAATCTACATTTATTCTTTTTACACTTTTTTTTTTAATTTTTAATTTTTAAACTTGTAACAAGAAACTATTTCATCCTAAAATGAAAATTCCTACACATTTTTTGGTCGACCAAAAGTGCTACCTTGTCAGAGGCAGCTAATTGTTGCTTGTCCGACCAAGTGGGGATGAGCGTGCTCTAATCTACATTGATCCCTTTTGCACTTTTGTTTCTTAATTTTTCAATTTTAGACTTATAATAAGGAACTATTTCGGGCCAAAATCAAAATTCTATATTTTTTGTGGTCAACCAAAATTCTTATATTTTTTTTGGTCAACTAAAACTCCTACATCCTAATGCAATAAATATTTTCGATAGAAATGATTTGTTCTTGCGTAATGCCTTGTCAGAGGCAGATAAACTATTACTGTCTGATCACGTGGAGATGGATGTGCTCTAATCTACATTGATCTTTTTTGCACTTTCATTTCTGCATTTTTTATTTTTAGACTTATAATAAGGAATTATTTCAGCTCAAAATCAAAATTCCTACATTTTTTTTGGTCAACCAAAATTCCTACATCATAATGCAATAGATATTTCCAATAGAAATGATTTGTTCTTGCATATCTCGACTAGTTTACCAAATTAATCCCACAAATATATATAATGTATTATCCCCGTCTGTTTCAATTTCAATGTCACCATTTATGACATGCAATTTCAGGACATGGCTCATATTATAGAATATATTCTGTAGCGTAAGTGGAGTCATAACATCCTTAATTGTTTCTTAGAAAGTTAGAAAAGGGTGATCAAAGAATTTCAAAGTAGAATCTTTTAAGTCATATTCTTCAATTTTTTTATTTTTTTATTTTTTGGACAATAGCTATATTCTTCGAATTAACATTAAGAATTTCCTTCTAGAAAAGGTGGGCATTATTTTGTGAGATTCCCAAAAACAAGAAGGGAAAATGTCACATTTAGTCTTTATTTTTTTTCAAAAGTTTTAATTTCATCCATATTATTTCTAAAAAGTTTTAACTTCATCCATATTGTTTTCATAAAATTTTAAATTTATCCATATTGTTCAAAATTAATCAATTTAGTCTCTATTATTTTCTAAAAAAATTTAAATTCGTCTCTATTATTTCTCAAAAAATTTAATTTAGTCTTTCAATAATAGGGATGAATTTAAAACTTCAAAAAAATAATAGAGACAAAGTTAAAACTTTTTAAAAAATAATACAGATAAAATTGAATTTTTTTGAAATAATATGGACGAAATTAAAACTTTTTGAGAAATAATAGGGACGAAATTGAGAAATTTTAAATAATATAGATGAAATTAAAAATTTTAGACAATAGAGATAAAATTAAAACTTTTTGAAAATGATAGGGATTAAATGTGCTATTTTTCCAAAGAAGAATGCCAAGTATAATTATACTTTCAACTTCAGTTCCTCTCGACTTAAAAAATAAAAATAAAAATAAAAATAAAGAAGAAGAAGAAGAAACTTCAACTCCTTTTTTTTGAGTAATTTCGACCAAATTTAGACGCTTTTATGATAAGGAGGGTAGATTATTTAAACATCACAATTTCCAAAACGAGCATTTTTTTTTGTCGGGAAAACGAGCATTGAGAAAGTTGGATTTATCATAAAGGGCTGAGTACAAAACGGAGGAGTATAATAAGTAATTTGGTTCTTCTAACTCTAGATTAAATTTCAATGCGGAAAATGTTACATTTAGTTTCCTATTATTTAAAAAAAAATTAATTTCGACTCCATTGTTTTTAAAAAGTTTCAATTTCGTCTTTATTATTTTTTTAAAGTTTTGAATTATTTCTCAAAATTAATCAATTTAGTTCATATTATTTTCTCCAAAATCTAAATTCGTCCTATTACTTCTTAAAAAAATCAATTTAGTCCTAGTATTTTTTCAAAAATAATAAGGATTAAATTGACTAATTTTGAATAATAAGACAAATTCAAAATGTTGTTGCACAAGTTTTTCCAAATTCTCACTATCGATTGTTCTTATGGCATATAATGAATAAAATTCTAGGAAAGGTAGGAAATATGCAGGCTATCAAGAAATTAGGAGCATTTTATATATGGTTGTGCATGATTGTTTAAGAGTTGATGATTTTGAATTGAAGTGGAAAAAAATGGTCGAGGAATATGATTTGGAGGATAATGAATGGTTAAAAAAATTGTATGAAGATAGACATCGTTGGGTTTCAGTTTACGTAAATGATACTTTTTAGGTGGGAATGTCAAACAACCAAAGGAGTGAGAGCATGAAATCTTTCTTTGATGATTATGCCGTAATAGAATCAGTCTTAGGTTCTGTTTGGCCTAGGTGTAACGTTAGATCTATCTTTTAAATTGTAGAACTTTTAGCAGTAAAACTTTTGTTAGAATTGTTGTTGGATAAAAACAGTTGACTATTTGGCATATATTGGGTAACACTAGACTTTTAAAAATTTTAAAAGCAATATTAGGCTATCAAAAATATGGAGGCATATATTTGAGAATAAAAAAAATAGTTTCTCGCATTATGTAAAAATAGTTTGGCAAGAACCTTTCTAAATAGCTCCAATTTGAAGCTTCTTATTTTTTAACTTTCTTTAACTTCATCTTTTATTTAAAAATTCTTTTAGAAATAGGTCAAACAAGTTAGTTTCGACTTCTAAACTCACAAGAACTGCTTTTAAGTTTTTAAAAACTAGACCAAACAAACCCTTAAACAATTTGTTGAGCAATATGACATGACTATGCTAAGAAAGATCAAGAACAAAAGGGATGAGGACTTTCAATCATGTAATGCAAGCGTTCCTCATATTACAAATCTTTTGATTGAAAATCAAGTTGAGAAAATTTATGTAAATCGAATATTTAAAATGTTCTAAGATGAGATTAAGAACCTTATATTTTGTAGTAGTACTACACTTTTTTTTTTTTTTTGCTATGAAAGCAAATGTATTTTCATTAAAACTCATCTAAAAAACTAATACAAAAGGTCCTACCCAAAAATTTAGCTAGAGAGGCATCCCTTATCTAGTTTCCATCTATTACAAAGATCTAAATTGACAATACTCCTCTTAAACTTTTTACATGAGTGAACCTTATCTCTAATAGATTGTGCGATGTAATTTTGAATGGTCTCCTTAGTAGCTAACTGTTGTCTGTGGATTCTTTGATTTCTTTCTCTTCAAACTGCATACACAGTGCTACAAAATAACAGTTTCACAATAGTAGCATATAACTCATTCCCTTTGCAAAGGGAACTAACCCACCCACCAATATTATCCCAATTTGGAAAGCAATCCGGGATCAAAGCAAGATTAAGTCCTCACATCCAGATTCTTTTTGTAATGCCACAATTAAGAAAAAAGGTGATTTCTATCTTCTGGTGCTAGTCCACACAACGAGCACATACTATTGTCAATGATTCCCTACGAAAGAAGCCTGGTCTTCATAGGGAGGCGATCTTGAATAGCTAATCAAGAGGTAAAACTATGCTTCGGGATCCGAGTGTTGCCCCATATCAACTAAAACCAAGGAACGATATTATGCTCTACTCCTGATAGCCTCCCAAGTTGATGCAACTGAAAAAATCCCATCCTCCTTGTGCTTCTAAATCTACTTATCATCCAAATTGGTCATCGGCTTATAGTTAACATGATTCATAATCTCACTAAGCACAGGAACCTCCGACACACTCCAATCATCCCCTTCAATAATCTCAGCCACTTTACTCTCATGACTAACATTGCAAATGAGAAAATCATCACAACTAACATGGTCAAATAAGATACCCTTGGGGTGCCAAGGGTCGAATCAAAAAGAAATCCTATCACCCTTTTCCAACTCTAGCCGTAATGTGATGTTTGGCCAGCTCATGAAGTTTTACCATTTTCTTCCAATGCCAAGATGTACACGACCCAATTTGATATTCCCAAAAGGATAAACCTTTTAGATAATAATCCTTCACCCAGTTCACCCACAAGCATCCCTGCTAATTCAAAATAGCCCAAATGTATTTAAGCTCAGCTGCCAAGTTCACATCTTCAAGCTTTCTAATACTTAGACCACCTTCCTTCATTGGCTTACAAATATCCTCCTAACTCACTCTCGCTTCAATAGAATTGTCTTCCTTTCCTTTCCATAAAAAACTAACAAATTTCTTTTCCATCTCTTTAATGACACTTTTAGGAAAGAATAACATACCTGACCAATAAGACTGCATACCACTCAACACATGTTTGATGAGTACCAATCGACCAGCGAAAGAAAGCCATCTAGTGGTCCAATGATTAATACGAGCACTCATCTTCTCCAGTAATGGGGAAAATACGCCTCTACTAACCCGAGTGGAAGAAAGAGGGATACCAAGGTAGTTAAAAGGAAGAGTTCCATCATGAAAACTTATCAAACTTAACAGATTCCTTTTAAGTTCAAGCCTACACCCACCGAAAAAAATACAACTCTTCCTAGTATTAACCTCCAAACCGGAAAGCCCCCCAAAAATTCTGAGAATCTTCATGATGGAATTGATAGAACTTGTATCCGCTTTCGAGAAAATAAGCACATCATCAGCGAAACAAAGATGAGAGATTTTTCTTTTTGTGCATTTGGGGTGGAATGTGAAGTCTCTATAAGATATAACTTTGTTCATCAGTCCTGTAAACACTTCCATGACAAGCACAAATAAATATGGAGAGATAGGGTCCCCTTGACAGAGACCTTTAGCCCCTTTAAAGAAACCTTCAAGGCTGCCATTTATGGAAATAGAAAACCTGGTAGATGAAATACAAGCTCAAACACAATTAATAAAAATAGCCGGACAACCAACCGCCTCAAAAGTTTTCAACACAAAACTTTAGTTAACAGAATCATATGCCTTACGGATATCGAGTTTTATAGCACATCTCGGAGAAGCCTGACTTCTATTGTATCTTCGAATCAACTCTTGGGCCAAAAGGATATTTGATGCAGTGGATCTCCCAGGAACAAATGCAGTTTAACACTCAGAAATTATCCCCTCAAGATACCCTTTAAGTCTGTTAGAAAGGATCTTAGAAATGCATTTATACACCACATTACAACAAGAGATAGGTCTATAATCTCCAATCATAGAGGGGTTATGTACCTTTAGAATCAATGCAAGATAGGTCGAATTGCATTTCCCCAACAACTTACCAGATTGAAAGAATGATTTAATAGCCCGAGTGATATCATTTCCCACAATCGACCATGCCCTTTTATAAAATAAAATAGTAAAACCATTCGGGCCTGGGCTTTTATCATTGCTCATAGAAAATAAAGTGGCTTTGATTTCCTCATCCGTAACATAAGCAGAGAGCATCCCACAATCCAGGGGGTCAAACATTTTTCCCAAAATAGCTCTAATATCATTCGTCGAGTATTGATCTTCGGAGTTGGGACAACTAAGAGAACTAGCATAAAAATCAACAATCTCTTTTCTAATCAGTTCTTTATCTTCAACAACACTCCCATCATCTCTAATAATTCTCGAAAACAAAAAGATAAGCCATAGGAAAATTATTAATCCACTCATCATTAACCACCAGTCTATCAATTCTGCTTGCCCGATGAGATTTTTCTGAGTTTCTGTTTGTCCAAGTGAAAAACGAACCCGAGCTACTAAATTCCATCAAATTAAGATTTGAGAGACAATTTTCAAATTCAACCAATCCTTGGCTCAAGGATGTACATCCTAATATATCTTTCGTTCTCAAAATTTTGTTGAAATCTCCAATTATGCCCATGGAGAATCACCAATACCTCTGGCCCAATCTTCCAAGCTTTTCCAAAGTCTTCTTTTGTTGTTTGCATCATTATGAGCATAAACAACAGTAAAAAAGAAGGACAAATTGTTGCAAGAAACTCTACAATGCACAACTTGATCAGTAGCATCAACACAAGTAAGAGAAAATTTGTCATTCTTCCACAAAATCCAAATTCTTCCACCAGGAACCCACTCATAGTTAGCAAAAAAATTCCACCTTCTAAATCTTCTTTTAGTAATGAGATGAGCATTGTCAATTTTCACTTTAGTTTCCAAAATTCAGAAAAGCTCAATACGTTGTTTATTCACAAAATTTACCATTTCTACTTGTTTGAGGGCTTTATTAAACACTCTAATATTCCAACAAAAAAATTTCATGGAGGAGAGGGCGAAGAAGTTACCACTATTTTACCTATATCCTTCAGCTTTGCCTGTACTTTCTCCACAATGTCCCGAATCACAACATTCAAATTCTCTTCTGCCCCATCTAGCACTGAGTATTTATTAGTATTCAGTTGCTCTTCTCCCAACCTATCTTTCTCTTGTCCATCTCTGTTCGTGCCTTTTGAGTTGGACCCCTTTTGATGTGGATCTCTTTCACCCTTGATAGCATTGTTAGAATTAACGCCTTTTTTGTTACTGTTTCCCATTAATTATTCTCAGTAGCCGAAAGTCTATTCTCTTTGGACACAATTGGTTCAACTGGGATAGGGCCCTTTTCCTGCCACATTTGTTTTGCCACACATTTAGTCTCAAAATGGCCAATGCCTTTACATTTGGAGCAGACTCTCGGTTTTCATTCATACTCAACAAGAACCTCAGCTTTTTCTCCTTCTTCATCTTCCTCCATATCCAGTTTGATTGTTTCAATTAACTCCTTATACATATCCACCTCAACATAGATTCTAGCATATCTAAGCTTTGATCGAGCTTTAGTGTATTTATAAAGTTGAAGAGGGACTCCAACTCCGCTCGCCAGATAGCACAAGCCTTATGTCTTCCAGTACTCCGTAGGTATGTTACGGAGTCTAATCCACAATAGTATTTTATCAAATTTGAAATGCAAAGGTTGTATTTTGGGTCTCCATCTTCTCAGAAACAGGGGCTTCCCTTTTACATGCCAAAATTGATCAAGTATTTCTTCATAATTAGATTCATTCCCAAGTTTGAACAAGTATAAACCCTCTTCATTTGACATCACCTCAACCTTTCCGAATTGTTTCCACAGGTTATCAACCATAACCTTTATGCAAAAGTAAGGGGGTATTAGTCAATAAATTGTCCCACCAAGCAATTTTTCCACAATTTCGCTCCTTCATCACCCACTTTTTTGGGCGGCTTAACCACTGCTTGCTTGCCATTAACACTAACAGGAGGAAAAAATTTCATCTCTGGTTTTGCAGTAAAGCCCCCAAACAAGTTCATCCGCTCACACTCTTCACTACACTTTTGTATATGGCTGTTCGTACCACTTAATAAAGGTGGATTACTAGCACCCCCACTATCCGAATCCGCTGAAAACTGCATCTCCGGGGACATAGATTTATTTCTATCTCCATGGTCAATAGACCCACTAGCATTATCCAATGGCAAACTGCCTCTAGGAGAAGGAAAATGAGCTCTAACACTACCCCTCTCCAGGACCTGCAAATCCAACACTTACACCTCCTAAAGCATGTAGAGAGCCATCACTGTAAGAAGAAATCGAAGCTCCACTGTCACCTAACCCAACTGAACCAGGAGACTTGAGGGCTGAAATATCTTTACCGCCTTTCAAAACACCATCAACAGCTACCATTGTAACCTCCACCAAACCATCATCTGACTTAGGATAAATTGGAACTGAAACAATCGGCGATTTACTCGACGTCGATGGACTCAGCTCTGCCTTAGACATTAAACCATTATGCAAATACACCTCAACACAGATTCTAGCATATCTGAGCTTTGATCGAGCTTCAATGTATTTATCAAGTTGAAGAAGGACTCCAACTCTGCTCACTAGATAACACAGGCCTTCTGTCTTCCAGTACTCCGTAGGTATGTCACGGAGTCTAATCCACAATAGTATTTATCAAATTTGAAATGCACAGGTTGCATTTTGGGTCTCCATCTTCTCAGAAACAGGGGCTTCCCCTTTATATGCCAAAATTGATCAAGTATTTCTTCATAATCAGATTCATTCCCAAGTTTAAACAAGTATAAACCCTTTTCATTTGACATCACCTCAACCTTTCCGCATTGCTTCCACAGGTTATCAACCATAACCTTTATGCAAAAGTAAGGGGGTGTTGGCCAATAAATTGTCCCAACAAGCAATTTTTCCACAATTTCGCTCATTCATCACCCACTCTTTTGGGCGGCTTAACCACTGCTTGCTTGTCATTAACACTAACAGGAGGAAAAAATTTCATCTCAGGTTTTGTAGTAAAGCCCCCAAACAAGTTCCTCCACTCACAGTCTTCACTACACTTCTGTATATGGTTGTTCGTCCACTTAACAAAGGTGGATTACTAGCACCCCCACTATCTGAATCCGCTGAAAACTGCATCTTCGGGGACATAGATTTATTTCTATCTCCACAGTCAATAGACCCACTAGTATTATCCAATGGCGAACTGCCTCTAGGAGAAGGAAAATGAGCTTTAACACTACCCCTCTCCAGGACCTGCAGACCCAACACTTACACCACCTAAAGCATGCAAAGAGCCACCACTGTAAGAAGAAATTGGAGCTCCACTGTCACCTAACCCAACTAAACCAGGAGACTTGAGGGCAGAAATATCTTCACCGTCTTTCAAAACACCATCAACAGCTACCACTGTAACCTCCACCAAACCATCATCTGACTTAGGAGAAACTAGAACTGAAACAACCGGCGATTTACTCGACGTCAATGGACTCAGCTCTGCCTTAGACATTAAACCATTATGCAAATCCACCTCAACACAGATTCTGGCATATCTAAGCTTTGATCGAGCTTCAGTGTATTTATCAAGTTGAAGAGGGACTCCAACTCTACTCACCAGATAGCACAGGCCTTCTATCTTCTAGTACTCCGTAGGTATGTCATGGAGTCTAATCCACAATTGTATTTTATCAAATTTGAAATGCACAGGTTGCATTTTGGGTCTCCATCTTCTTAGAAATAGGGGTCTCCCCTTTATATGCCAAAATTGATCAAGTATTTCTTCATAATCAGATTCATTCCCAAGTTTGAACAAGTATAAACCCTATTCATTTGACATCACCTCAACCTTTCCGAATTGCTTCCACAGGTTATCAACCATAACCTTTATGTGAAAGTAAGGGGGTGTTGGTCAATAAATTGTCCCACCAAACAATTTTTCCACAATTTCGCTCCTTCATCAGCCACTCTTTTGGGCGGCTTAACCACCGCTTGCTTGCCATTGACACTAACAGGAGGAAAAAATTTCATCTCTGGTTTTGTAGTAAAGCCCCCAAACAAGTTCCTCCACTCACAGTCTTCACTACACTTCTGTATATGGTTGTCGTACTACTTAACAAAGGTGGATTACTAGCACCCCCACCATCCGAATTCGCTGAAAACTGCATCTCCGGGGACATAGATTTATTTCTATCTCTACGGTAAATAGACCCACTAGCATTATCCAATGGCGAATTGCCTCTAGGAAAAGGAAAATGAGCTCCAACACCACCCCTTTCTCTAGGACCTGCAGACCCAACACTTACACCACCTAAAGCATGTAGAGAGCCACCACTATAAGAAGAAACCAAAGCTCCACTGTCACCCAACCCAACTGAACCAGGAGACTTGAGGGTAGAAATATCTTCACCGCCTTTCAAAACACCATCAACAGCTACCATTGTAACCTCCACCAAACCATCATCCGACTTAAGAGAAACTAGAACTGAAACAACCGGTGATTTACTCGACATCGATGGACTCAGCTCTGCCTTAGACATTAAACCATTATGCAAATCCACCTCAACATAGATTCTGGCATATCTAAGCTTTGATCGAGCTTTAGTGTATTTATCAAGTTGAAGAGGGACTCCAACTCTGCTCGCCAGATAACACATGCCTTCTGTCTTCTAGTACTCGGTAGGTATATCACGGAGTCTAATCCACAATGGTATTTTATCAAATTTGAAATGCACAGGTTGCATTTTGGGTCTTCATTTTCTCAGAAACAAGGGCTTCCCCTCCATATGCCAAAATTGATCAAGTATTTCTTCATAATCATATTTATTCCTAAGGTTGAACAAGTACAAGCCCTCTTCATTTGACATCACCTCAACATTTCTGAATTTCTTCCACAGGTTATCAACCATAGCTTTTATGTGAAAGTAAGGGGGATGTTTGGTCAATAAATTGTCCCACCAAGCAATTTCTCCACAATTTTGCTCCTTCATCAGCCACTCTCTTGGGCGGCTTAACTACTGCTTGCTTTCCATTGACACTAATAGGAGGAAAAAATTTCATCTCAGGTTTTGCAGTAAAGCCCCCAAACAAGCTCCTCCCACTCACAGTCTTCACTACGCTTCTGTATATGGTTGTTCATACCACTTAACAAAGGTGGATTACTAGTACCCCCACTATTCGAATTCGTTGAAAACTGTATCTCCGAGGACATAGATCTATTTCTATCTTCACGGTCAATAGACCCACTAGCATTATCCAATGGTAAACTGCCTCTAGGAGAAGGAAAAAGAGCTCCAACACTACTCATCTCTCCACGACTTGGAGACCCAACAACCACACCACCTAAAGCATGCGGAGAGCCACCATTGTAAGAAGAAACCGAAGTTCCACTGTCACCCAACCCAACTGAACCAAGAGACTTGAGGGAAGGACAATCTTCACCGCCTTTCAAAACACCATCAACAGCTACCACTGTAATCTCCACCAAACCATCATCCGACTTAGGAGAAACTGGATCTGAAACAACCGGCGATTTACTCGACGTCAACGGACTCAACTCTGCCTTAGACATTAAACCATGCTGACCACATCTCTTACGGTTAGCCATGCCGACAAGGAACAGGAAGCACTTCACAGCAAGTCTGCAAAGTGTCGGAAAAAGGAACAAATTTAGTGGAAAGATAGAACAAAAAGTTAGAAGGCGCACAATAGCCTACTATTATGCACCAAGAGAAAAAGGAGGAGAGAGAAACATGAATAAACGCTTAGTAGTACTACACTTATTGAAAGAAATGGTGTACTATTGTCCTACACTAGTTCATCATTTACTAAAAGTTAAAAATAAATAAATCAAGAAGGGTTTACTAATTTTTATGAATTCATGATAAATATATATACTCACATACAAATATGAGTATATATAAGTATGATTGGAGTGAAAAACTTATGAGCTTGTTAGAGAAATCCTTAGCTTGCCAACATTAGTAATCCCGTCTACTTTCAGCAATGATTCTAGGGTCAAATTCAAGTTTAGATTAAATCCTCAGCTTGCCACTAAAATGGTCTCGAAAACGTATGTTTTGACACAAATAAAAGCGACGGAGATTGATTTTGCCAACAAGATAACGACACAAACGTTGACCAGAAAAGAAGAAGATGAAGATTTGATAAAGCCAGGAACCAAGAACGGATGGGAAAGAAAAGTGTGATTTTGGTATGGGGTCTAATATTGTTAAAGAAAGAAAAAAAATATTTGAGTAAATATTAATTAAGAGAGAGAAAAGGAAATTGAAAAGAGAGAAAAAGAATTAAAAAGAAGAAAGAGAAATAAAAATATTGTCTAGTTGGCATGTCATGTAGAATTTAATGTAAGAGATAATAAAAGAGTGATGGGGAAAATGATGATATAAAGTATTATGGTTGGCCGTTGGCTACTAAATCAGAGTAGCTCTCGATTTCCCCTCTTGTGAAACACTTTATGTGGCATAGTTGTGCTAGTACTCTACCAACACAATCTAATTGATATAGCAGGTGTTATAGTGAGAATTAGCTCACTCCTTCAGCTATGCAACACTTATACAAGATGAAACACGCGGGCTACATTATGTAGGATAGTTCTGACACTTAAGTCAATAAACTTGATTTAAGTAAAATAAGTATGCTAAAGGAGAATGAGAGGTTGAGGATTAGAATTGTCTACCCTTGTCATGAACAAACTTTCAGTATTTATAGAAGAAAAAAATCATCATTTCCAAGGGATTAGGTGATTCGATCATGATGCTAGTATGGTGTCCTATGTCGTGTGCTTTTGATCACCATTAATTATGATGTGAAATTTTCGGCGCCGCTTCACCATGTCTACTGTCAGGGGAGTAGTTACGCCCAACTCAGGTCGGGGTTGTTGGAGCTCGTAAGATCTATTCATGAGGTTAGGATGTAACGAAGATAGGAGACACATGCTACATTTCTACTGGTCCCATCTCATCTACTAATTTCACCCATGTCAGCAGCCATATGGACATGTCGCCTTTATGTCAGCTATGTGGTAATGCTTTGAAGATAATATATGTTAAGAATCATGAAATTTTATTCTCCTTTTTAGTTACGAACATCTTTCCCCAATGTTTCAACATTTCTCTCTTGGCTGGCGCAACTTTTATCATATTACATGGCTGGTTATCCTCAAGGGGAAGCTGATAATTTTCTTTCTCTTCTTTTTTGTGTTGGCATGTACGGAAGATTCATAGTAGTTTTATTTTGAAGGAACTAGTTCTAACCATTCTTCCATTGTACAATCATCGATTTCTTTGGCAAAATAATTCCAGGAGTAAACTCTTGACCACTCGCTTGATAATATTGTAGAAGAATCCAATTGTCGGTGAGTTACTCCACCTAACACTAATTGATTTTAAGGATAGAATCTCGGATTGTTTAACATGGTGTTAAAGTTGGGTCTTGATCCTATGTTAGCTATTCATGTACGACCCATTCGTGTTTCAAACTTCTTTGATCACGTTAATCAGTTAATTCTGAGTTACACGTAACCACGGGTCACACGTAAACGAGGTATTGGAGAATCTAATTTTCTCACCTAATAAATCAGGACATTACCAAATAGTTTGCTATGGTAATACCAAGGTTATGGATGTTGAGATAGTGTGATTGAATTAGAAGCCAAGTCTTTACATGTAAATTTGAGATTATGCTGAAGAACTTTATGAGGCTTTGGTACAGCCTGCTCTATTACCTCGATGGCAGATTCAATATCTTGTTCAGTTTATTCATAGATTAATTGGTCGAGCAATTGCTACGAGTCCAGTTTAATTTGCAAGCCAGTTTGCACATCCGTAGAGGCTGCAAGGTTAGTGGCGCATGATTCATATAATTTTTCCCAAAGAACTAGCATATCCCATAGTTTGCAAGCCAGTCTGCACACCGAATTGTTTCATGATAAATTTTTACCACTTTAAAGCATGTTCACTAATGTAGTTAGTGGCGCATGATTCATATAATTTTTCCCAAGGAACTAGCCTATCCCGTAGTTTGCAAGCCAGTCTGCACACCGAATTGTTTCATGATAAATTTTTACCACTTTATAGCATGTGCACTAATGTAGAATTTCTTGGCAATCTTCAATTCAAGGCTTCAAAGGACTATTACGTGGAGGGGGATGACAGTAGCAGACTACTGCAAATTGCGAGTCTGGTTTCAATCTCAATGCAAGAAAACTCCAACATCGCAACTTCTCTTAATCCCACCCAAAACGCAATAATTTATGCCTCCAAAATGGTTGCCACTCCCAGATTGTATGTAAATCCCTTGACCAATCTCCTTCTTCATTCTGTATAAATCCACCTACTGTTGCATGTCCTGAATGACCTTTCACACATCCGTCCACACTAAGTTTCCACCCATGTCGAGCCAATATCCACTTTTTTGTAGCTTAGGGCCTGGCCCATATTGTTTCACTTTTGTCACGCCTCCTCTATATCTCGTGTGAAATCCACAATAAAAGAGCTTTGATCCTGTTGTAGTACATTCTTCCATTACACCACTTCCACAACCACCACAAAGTAGTGGCAAACACAAGATTCCACTCTACCTCATGCATTGTCACGCCTCCAAATTTGTTGACATCAATTCAGGAACGAGACCGTCACGAATCTAAGAAGATCAACTTCCTATGCCCGCAAGACACTAAACAAAATAAACTAAAAATCCAAGGCATGAAGCAATTCAGAGCATCTAATCCAAAATATAAAAAAAGAAGTAATTGTTCAATTCCCCAAACACCATTAAGGTATAACTTCAAAAGTTACATAATTCAAGAGAAAAATCCGAACCAATATGAAGGGAACTAATTTAAATAAATCTTAAATCAATTGAATCTAAATACTCCAAAGGTACTAAGGAGATCTGTGCCACGAAAGGCCATCTAGTCCCCAAAGTCTCAAACAAAGTATATATACGTCTAACACCTGGGAAAGTATAATTTTCAAGAAAAGCAAAATGAAAAAGTGAGATAAAATCTCAGTAAGTAATAAGGACCTCATAAATACCACGAGACCATACAATACGAAAATACATAATACATAATGCGATAAACGATGGGACATAAGAAACCACATATGTTAAATGGATGCCAAAAATCATAATTTTTGAAAACGTGGGAAAACGCCATAAATCACACACACAATAACAATTGTCAATAATGCGAATGACAAAAGGTGACAAAATAACCAAAATAGTGCCATAGTGAAAATGAACCCAAAGTATCAATAATGGATCCAGTAATATGATGACCGAAGCTACATTCCTGGTAGCACAGTCCTAAAAATGATTTGTTGTTGCACAAACCACCAAAAACAAGCGGGAGTCCCTTACGAAATGATAGTGCACTACCCCCACGATATGTTGGTATACGATCCCCACCAACAAGGGGACAAATGTATGGCCTCAGAATATACAGCACTTGGGTTCACATCCATTATGATACAATATATAAAAGGGGATAAACCCATCGTGAATGTACATGATGCAATCACATTAAAATCCTTTGTCCCAAAGTTGAGTATAGTTTTTCAAACAATTAAAGTGTATAATTCTTTAAAAACCCTATAAAAACCCTCGAGACTAAAAATAGAACAAGGATGCATTAAAAATTGAAACAAGAAGAGACTACATTTAGAACAATAAAAAGAAAACAATATTTAACTAAAATGATAAAGAGGTTTATGATGATCAAAAGTTTTTGTTGATAGTTACAATAAATAAAAAGAACAAACAAAGAGAAGTAAAGTGCAAAACAAGAAAAGCAATATGACTTTTAGTCACTGATTATAGTGACGAACAGTAGCACGGATCAATGATGGTTTCGCTATTATCAAACCGCGACAATCACTAATTGAGGAGTAATGAATCGTCGTCACTTTTGCCTCTTTTTTTTTTATCTTTACCAACGTACTATGAATTTATATTGGTTTTAAAAAATAAACTGAAAACACATACGAGGAAAGAAATACAACAAACAGTAATAGATTTGACACCATTTAGTAATTTATTTATACTTCTCAAAATAATTTGAAGTTATGACAAATCGTTCGGAGTGTCATACACATGATAACAATTTATAAATTTATACACAAATCAATAGTTGTAGAATAAGTCAATAACGCAAAATATACTATATGTTTTGTTCACAAAAGATGTTGTAAGGAATACCGAAAACTATATAGGGGTCTTTCCACTTACCTTTTTCCAAAGTGTGTTCTAAAGCTTTCAAAGTCACAAATCCCTCGAGCTAATCACAATCCTAAGTACGCGGATATTCTATGATGATGATGTTGGAGTGACTACCCAGGCATGAGGTTGCATTCCCACCACTTTCTCCTATCTTTCTGTGAAGCGATAAGAGATGGGGTGTATTTATATGATAATATTAGGTTTAAGAATTAAGTAATAGGACTGGGCTCTTAATTAAGCATCTTAGAGAAAATAACAATTATCACTATATCCAAAGTCCAACTAGAATAATTTGATTTTTCAAATAAGACTAGCCCACTTATATCCTTTTAATTTAATTATATTTAAGCTAGTTGAATTAAAAAAAAGGTGGGTGGTTACATGCATCATAACCTTGTTGTGCAGATTAGTGTTCAGCCAACTAGCCCATGACATTTGTGTGAAGTCGCCATTAGCGGCATGTCCTAATAAATTTTCCCAGATATCACATGCTGCAGGGCATTGTGGAAATGGATGATCAATGTCTTCACAAGTTGCGCTACAAAATCCACAAGTGGCTTCATTTCTGATGCCTCGTTTGCCCAGTTGTTGAGCTGTCGCAATCCTTTCTTGTGCCATTTTCCAAATAAACATTCTGATGCGCTGAGTACAGTATAATTTCCAGATTATATGTTGTTTTGATAGAGAAATCACCTTTTTAGAAAAGTAAAATTTGTTTGACGAGGCATTTCTTTGGTAGAATATGTATATTGTTCGATTTAAAGGTAAAGTTTTTCTTTTTTTTTAAAGAAAAGTTTAGCATTTTTGAGGCATTACAATAAAGAAAGAGTGTCAAGCATATGGTTAATTTTCAACTTCAATTCCCTACTTTTTGAGTAATTTGGACCCAATTCAAATACTATTAAGATAAGGAGGGTAGCTTATTTAAACGTCACATATCCGAAAACAAGTATTAGAAAGTTGGATTTAGCATAAAGGGCTAAATACAAAAAGCGTTCTCTATTTTTAAATTAAATTTCAATACAATTGAAAGTCTAACATGAAAGCGTTCCAAATGGAAAAATGCTTCATGGCTCCATTGTGTTTTGATACATAGACCTCATTAACAAATGTATAATTTCCACAGCCTTCTCAAGTTTAGAGATAACATTAACTTCTCCATCTAAGAATTAGAGTTCTTTATTTGATTTTTTAAGTGTTCCCAATTTTAGGTTCCATTTCCTACATCGTATGCAAAATGTGCTACTATTGCACTATTGTAATTTGTATACGTAAATAATATCTCATACTTTAAAATTCTCAAATATACATGTTCTCACGTAGTGACTGCTCTCCTAAACCGTAAATTTGAAACCCAAAGAATTGGAAAGAATTAACACAAATCATAGTTAGAAACAATACTAAGATAACTAACAAATAGATATGCCTTCACATAGACCTCGACAGTATTGATGAAAATGGATAAAATGTTAAGCAACCCAAAATTCGAGAACAAAATCGAACGAAGCTAAGAAGGTCTGACATGTACTCTGATCATCAGCTTTGATCTTCAATTGAGCTTTACATGATGATGAGTTTATTATACAATATTCTAAAAGATAGTTAAATGCTATGCTGATCAATGTTATCTTTCTCTCCCTCAATTACTCAGTGTATCAATAAAACTCTTCCCCCTTGTGTGAACTACTTTGTGGCGTAGTTGTGCTAGCGCTCTACCAATACAGGCTAATCGATATCGTAGGAATATGTACATATCGTTGATATCATACAGTCAAAATTTATCTCACATCTGTCACGACTGTTGTTTTGTGGTATTATGTATGCGGTTGGAAGGAAAGGAATCACATGATCTTTTGTAATAAGTTCGCTTCAAAGAAGAATATTGTTGCTGGTATTTTTCATTCTATTAGACTAAAATTTATACATGTAAAAAGTTTAAGAATAATGATACTAATAAGATTTTGTGTAGGAATTTGAGCCTAGAGAATGTTCTCTTCTAGGCTTCTTTTGTCATTGTATGTCATTAAATAATTTTTGTCGAGCATAATAGAATATACTTTGCTTTCCCAAAAAAAAAAAAAAAAATTATCCCACATCGCATTGTTAGAAACTTGGGTACAAATTTATATGCTACGTTGTAGATTACCGCTAGTGCCGAGCCAGGTTGCGTGGGCTTGTGACCCAAGTGGGGGCATTAAAGCGAATGGTGATTATCCCTATTGGTATTGGGCTATTTCAAAAATAATCTTAGTGGGACCAATGTGATAAAAAATAAACGACGAATGTGATCAAAATATTGGCCCAATTCTGCCACCTACGAAATTAACCCGAATTCTGCCACCTACGAAATCAACCCGTAGTGTGTGTCCAAGTGTGTCTTGTCAGAGCCAGGCCCAACTGAATTTCAATTTGTGACCATAGGGAACGATGTGCCTATTCACGCACACCTTTAATCTACATTCAACCTTTTTGCATCTTCATTTTGTAATAAAATACTCTTTTGTCTCAATCTATATAAAATAAAATCACTAGTGCTTTGATCTAATAATATGTAACTTGCTAATGATATGTAATTCACTATATATATATAAAAAGTTGCGAGTTAAGTCTCGCTGATTACGTGTTGAATCTTCATTTTGTAATAAAATATTCTTTTGTCCCAATCTATATAAAGTGCAGTAACTAGGGCTTTGATCCAATAATATTTAACTTGCTAATGATATGTAATTCGCTATATATATGAAAAGTTGCGAGTTAAATTTCGCTGATTACGTTATTCAGTATGAAGCCTCCCCTAAATCAAAAAAAAAAAAAAAAGTATGTAAGTGCAACAAAATTGACTTGGAAGTAAGGTCTTTTTGTCTATCCAGTAAAAGTCTTTAGTGGTTTTATGATACTGAGGATTGAGTCAACTATAAACCAAGCTATCTCTTGCCTATTTTGAAAGTTGGTAACCTCGAGGTCTCTTGGAATTGGTATCATTAAAATAGATAAGGCCTTACCATGCTTTGAGATAGTGCCCAACAGTAAATCCCTACATTAATGTGGTATGTATTATTTCCAATTGTTTCAATTTAAATGTCAACACTAAAATTGACACGTAATTATGAGAGATGGTTGAAATATATTTTAGTAAAAGTAAAGTCATAATATACTTAATTAACTTTTAAATTTAAAAACATGGAGAACAATGAGTTTCAAAATAGAATCTTTGGAAGATTATATTGTTCGACTTAAAGGTAAAAAAAATAATAATAATAATAATGAGCTTTGTTTGTGACATTCCAATAAAGAAAGAGTCTCAAGCATAATGGTAAATTTTCACCTTCAATTTCCTACTTTTCGAGTAATTTTGATCCAATTCAATACTATTAAGATAAGCATGATAGATTATTTAAACATTACATACCCCAAAACAAGCATTAGAAAGTTGGATTTAGCATAAAGGCCTAAATAGAAAAAGGAGGTAGTATAATAAGTAGATTAATTTCTTCTATCTCTAAATTAAATTAAAAATCTAATACGAAAACATTCAAAATAAAAAAACACTTCAATCATAAGTTTAAATCTCGTATTACAAATAGCTCAATTGTGTTTTGATACATAGACCTCATCAACAAATGTATATTTCCAGTCTTGTATCAAATTTACTTCTCTATCTCAGAATTAGAGTCCTCTATCTGATTTTAAAGCATTTCAAACTTTAGGTTTCATTTCCTACACTGACGCAAAATGTGCTACTATTGCACTTTTATCCACGTTCATAACATGCTCTCACACTTTAAATTTTTAAATGTATATGTTACGTCATGACTCCTCTATCACTATCAATTTTAAATTGTAAATCTAACCACAATTAGGGACAATAGTAAGATAACCAAAACATAGACATGCCTACACATAAGTCTCCAGTTTAACATTTGCCACCGCCATACTATAATAATAGTTTCAATTTTCCAGAGTCCAATAGAAAAAGATATACCATTATCTGTCAACGGTAAGATGTAAATGAAACTTGATAAAATATTAAGGGGTGATTTTGTTCTAGACCCCTTGCACTTTTGATATATGAGCCTCAGACCCGTCACTTTCTAAAATATAAGACTTACACCCCTTCTCTTAACGGCATGTTAGATTTTCTGTTATGTTTTTGTGAATTCCCATTTCTGCCCTTAGCATTAATAGCACAACACAATCACATCTGCAGAATTTATTCAAGACCCAATTTTATAACATCTGCATGATCCCAAAAATATCATTGACAAAAATAAAAAAGCCCAATAACATCAACACCCAAAGCTTGAAATAGGAAGGAACACATCCAGCATGATGTTATTGAACTTATAATCAGTCAATATGCCCTGCATATTTTGACCCAAAAATAAATAAATATTCCCTGCATATATCAAAAGAGAAGTTTGTCCTTCACGGTTACAACGTTAACATCAAGCTTTCTTTCTTGAAAAGATAGTCCGGCATACAAAACTTCCTCTACGCTGAATTTAAAGAAGGGTATTAAAAAGATTCAAATTCCATCAACAAATAGATATGCCTGCACATAGACCTCCGGTTTAACATTTACCATTAACTACTCATATTGGAAAAGATATACCATCATCTGTAAACAATCTTGATAAAAATGGATAAAATGTTAAGCAACCCAAAAGTCTAGAACAAAATCAGTATTGCTCGTATTGTACAATTAATGTTACAATTACAAAGCACTGGATTTTAACCGTCTTCGCACTCAACTTCTTCCTTCAATCTCTTGCTGATAAAAGGGGGGAGTACATCAAACAAGAAGCCGAGCAGCCACCTAATCTTTGAGCACCAGAAAGTACAGATGTGAATGGCTATGGAAAACCAAACTTGGACAGTGCTGACTCGAACAAAGCTACGAAGGCCTGAGATGTACTCTGATCATCAGCTTTGATCTTCAATTGAGCTTTACATGATGATGAGTTTATTATACATTCTACTAGATAGTTCGATGACTCCTCTGCTTTTTGTGCGAAGAAGAAGAACTTAAAGTTTGGAGCTTGACCACCTGAAGCTATACAGTGGATGGAATGGGTTTGCATGTGTCGAAGAAGGGTTTGGGGAGTCTTCAGTGCTGCCACGCCCTCAGGATTTACAGGTATCTCCTGGAGAAAAAGAAAGGTAATATCATTCGCTAAATCATTCACTTTACAAGGACGTTTAAAAATTAGCGAGTCAATAATTGATCACACAGAATAAATTGGACCGAACATAGCTAGGATGCAAATGCAGAAGCTATGAAGTTAAAAGCTAGTCCATATTTAAAATCAACATTCTACTTTATGTGCTATGAGAAGAACACAATGAAAGTATGATGCTCCGGAAAATGATAAGTTTTCCAGTTATGAACCACTATATAAGAAGCTTCTTGCTTCCATAGTAAACACACAGTGATTATTATATCAGTATAGGTTCATTAAATTCAACAACGAATTGTTTTTGCCTAGTGATCTTTCGATCAGAAGTGCTTTAATGTCTTGGAATGTAGTTAATGAACTCCAAAGTCAACGCATGGAGTTAGTATATCCCACAATGATCTTCTCATATCCCAAATCCAAAGAAATTGGATAATAAGTGTATGAGTGTACATGCATCACGGTAGGGGATAGAAGCAGAAAGTATATGCAGTAGGAAGCAGGAGCAACAACAGAGCTAGGGTACTGCAAATAGGGAAAAGTTGCATAATACATCTTGACATAAATCACAGTGGCAGCCATTATTATCTTGACACTGTTTTCACCCTCCCTTTCCCCACCCTTTCTATCTTGGGGCCACTTGAGGCTGGAACAAGAAAAAAATTCGAGTGTCCTAGGCCTGCCCATTTACAGGAAACAAAAAAATTATAAACCAACTCATAAATATTAGCTCAGCGAGCAAACCTGTGATACAAATATTGGTAATTGGCGCCATTTCTGCTGGAACGTGCTTGGATCTAGAATAGCTTTAGCATTAAGCTTCAGAGTAGGGGCTGGAGCAGGGCTTGGCGTAAGTGGCACTCCAAGACCAAGCAAATCATCAATTGCCATGCTACCTGCCTGTGAATTTGCTGGAGATGGATCGTCTAGAGATACTAGATCTGACTGAGGCTGTGAAGTAGCCGCAGGCTTAGAACCATTAAATGTAGGAGCACCATATGTAGAGCCATTGTTGCTGAGACCTCCATTTTCTTCCTTCTCTGAAGTACTAAGAAGCAAATCTCTGTCATTTGCCTCAACTGTTTGCAGTGATGCCACTTTATCGGCAGAATCTGTCCCGATAGACAAATGTCCAAGTTCCTCTGAGAAAGCAAATGGTCCTCTATGTTCCTTATCAGTAAACATATATGAAGGCTGCAGGATACAACTCAGTTCAATAGAATTCTTCCACAATAAAAGACTCTTTTACAGTCTTATAGTGAGATAAAAAATAGAGTAAATCAGTTTTCGAATTAGAGTTCTCTCACAAACTAATTTTGAAATTTTAAGTAACATATTGACTAAAAGAAAAAGTTTTCTAATCTTCACACAGAATACAATACACGAACGAAATATACACATTTTCCAAACTGACATCTTGAGTTAAAAATTTTAATATACGGTGACATACTATTCTGTATGAGAATGTCCCTTATTGAGAATGTACTTTGAGATGCACATTTTCCAAACTGACATCTTGAGTTAAAAATTTTACTATACAGTGACATACTATTCTGTATGAGAAATGTCCCTTATTGAGAATGTACTTTGAGATGCAGAAATTTAGAAGTCAGAAATCTAGTTGATGCTTCAAGCAATTAGGGAACAGAATTTGAGGTACCTTCTGGTACACAACAGAGAGACTGTTAAACTCATCAAATATGCGATCTTTAATTTCACTACTTTGTGTGTCAGCAAAGACAGAAACGGCTTGCTTAGGAGGATTCACGACTCGTTCCGCTACAGATACATTATATTGCAGGAGCCTATAGTAGAATAACGCCCTATCATGGACATCCTGCATCAACCAAAAAACATTATAATGTCCGGAATAAACTATCAAAAGCACAGTATAATCTTCAAAATAAGATCTTTCAACTAGAAATGAATTAAGTAGGTTCACCAGACCTGATGAAAATCAGCAAGACCTGCAGCCAAAGCAGCTCCTAGGGCTTTCTGGGTCTCTGGTGGTCGTCTCAAGAAACATTTCATTACTGCTGTAAGAAGATGCAGACGGACCTGCAGAGTGTGTACAAAATAATTATCTAAATGATAGATATAACAGTCACCAGCTCTGATACAGGAAGTTAACTTACATGAAAGGATGGGAAACATTCAAAAACTTATTCAAAACAAAACAGTTGTAATAAAGCCCCATTTGGCCCAGGTTGTAAATGGTCGTTTTGAGAATTGCGTTCGAGAAACCAATGCTTTACAAAAGCAGAGATTCCTATCTTTTGGAAAACATAAGCTATTCTAAGTTTTGGACCCTGAAGCAAAAGCAGAGATTTGAGGGGCCAAACACTCATTGAGATCGTGTTTGGAGCCTAAATGTGCTCCCAACAACAATCAGAAATAACAAATAGACTACAACTGCAGTAACAAGTGAAGAAGTAGTCCTTGCAGTAAATTAAAATCAGCGGAATGCAGTTGATATTCAGAAATTCTTTTAAAGGCATAAGCTTCTTCCACAGTGTGTGGTTAGCATGTGGATAGATATCCAAGAAGTTCAGCTCTGAGCTCAAATTAAAAGGCATTTGCAACAGACGTGAGAGATACATACTAAGAAGAATATGAGTACATGATCTCTTCCATCTAACCATTTGGTATGAAAAGTTCCTACATATATAGGGTATAGTCTCTCAAATCATGAGGACATCAGTTCATCTAACGACCACTACAGAGCTTACGGAGAAGACCCTCTTTGAAGCCTTTCTCAATTACATCTTGTTGTGTGAAATCTCTTCAGTGATAATCATGGTTGAAGGATGGGAAGCTTTCCTGCAAGCTTCATTCTTACAAGATGCTTCAGCATAACATCTGGAAGACATGTTTGATTTTTCCAAAAGCTCAGTGGTCCCATTACTTCGTTGTTTCAAGAATGCACAGATAAACTAGCCACCGAAATGGGGTTCTTTCACAATAAATGGACATTGAAGTTCCACTAGAAAATGTATGCTTGAATTCCCAGAAAACAGGTGAGGAGGACTCCTATAGTTAAAAGGTGAAATTCTATTTGGTTATCTGGGAAGGAAGTATTTTGTCATTTGCTTATTTGAAAATGCAGGTCCACAACAGATGAGCAGCTTCCAAGGAATCAAGAGGATGCCTGAGCCATTTGTTTCATTCATTTCCAAAAAACCAACATCGAGCATTTCAAGTGTCATCATCTTTGGACTTCCATGGTTATTGCTTTGTTAAATTTAGTTTCTTTCAATATACCAATACAAGACCTCTACAAAAGTTTCCACATTCATTAATGTTTCTATCTTCTAAGTGCAAAATTAGTTGAACTATGAGAATGATGAATAAAAGTTTTAAGAAATTCAAGAGAGAAGAATGTAAGTGGGCGTTAGATACTTAGATTAGATAAATGGAAGGGTAAAAAAAACATCTAGTGAGAAATCAAATATAAGAGGATGAGGAAAAGGGCAAGAAAGCTCTATATGTTACCTCAGCGGAGTGCTCCTCTTCCCAGTTCTCTATAAGACTTTCTAGAATATAAGGAGCATCCTGCATGTCTTGGGCATACTCCCCTAACATCCAAATTAGAGCTGCCTTGGCTTTGGGTTCCTGAACGTTCTTGCTGCTAATATTCCCAACTACTGCTATACAATCATGGCTCCACTGGGGATATTTTCTGAGAAGATCTTTCACAAGGACCTACAAGTATAAACTCTAATTTGCATCATGTTGCCAAGAATTGTGAGATTATACTGTTATGTTATTTCAAAAACGAAAATATAGAACGCCATTTCAATGGTAAGTTAGGGACCAAAATTCCAGAACATAAGAGTCCCAAGCATCTGCCATGAAATGAAATACTAACCAGAGTTTCAGCAGTCACATGGTCCTTTTCCATTTCTAGAAACTGAAGCAACCTATCAACAATAGCATTTACATCATACTGCTGTAATGCTATCTTACCAACAGCCCTAATTGATTCTCTTGCAATAGGAATATCGACATTGGCAGCATATTCACAAAGTTCGGTCACTGAAACAGATCGAAAGAGGTCATGCATAAGTCAAACTGCAAAACTATTACGGAATGAAACACCTGTGACCAGAGAATTGACACAAACTGGAATATGTACTCCAGCAAAGTTCCAGCGCCTCATTTTATAGCATGATACTTACCTATTTCATAAGTGTTGCTCTCATTTGCCACAGCAGTCAACATATCAAGCTTCAATTTTTTGACATAAAAGGGCTCATTGTACTGGCAATAGAAGTGCTTGTAGTTTGAAGAAAAAATAAAAGGTGCACGCATCACTAGCAAATGTAGATGGCTTAATACTGCATATGATTGCTCTGGACTTCCAGAGCTCACTTGTGTAAGCAGAGGGGCTTTGATACGCTCATAGACCTGGAAAAGAAGGATAAAATAAAAAGCTTTCAATTTTATCTCTAGGCATTCAAATAATTGGAGTCAAGTCAGATCCAGAATTAGTCAATCACGTAAAATGCATGCAAAGTAATCAATTATTTCTAACAGAAAAAGAAATCAAGCAACTTCATTCTAACAGTGATAACAAGCCATTTTACATTGTGATAACAATCCATATCTGTAAAACTGCTGAAGATAGTCACACAAAATGATGCTGCACAACTGATAATAATCATGACACCATATAATATGAGATAAGGCTCCGGGGGCCCGATGGTTTTTCTTTGGCATTTCTTCAAGCAAACTGGTGTTATTTCAAAGATGATTTCCTTGTGATGTTTGGCGAGTTCCACTTGAGAGGTGAGTTTGTTGATGAGCTAAATAGTACTTTTATTACTTTTGTGCCAAAGAGGAATAGAGCTACAAACATTAAAGATTATAGGCCTATTAGTCTTGTGGGAAGTGTTAACAAAATTATTTCAAAAGTCGTAGCCAATAGATTGAGACGGATGATTGGGAAAGTGGTGGGTCGATTCCAAAATGCATTTGTTAGGGGTAGGCAAATCCTTGATGCGGTTCTTATCGCTAATTAGGTGGTGGATTCAAGACTTAAAAGTGGTAAGGAAGGGATCATTTGCAAGCTTGATATGGAGAAGGCGTATTACCATGTGTCTTAGGATTTCCTTATTTATATTTTAAAGAGAATGGGGTTCGGAGATAGATGGTACAAATGGATCTTTAAATGTATCTCATCCCCATCTTTCTCGGTAATCATTAATGGCGGCCCGTTGGCTACTTTCATGCTTCAAGAGGTCTATGCCAAGGGGACCCGTTACCTCCACTTCTTTTTATCTTGGTGATGGAAGCTTTGAGCATAATGACCTTGAATCTTGTTTGTGATAATTATCTTCGGGGTTTCCATGTGGGAAGTCAAGGGAGAGACATTGTAGTCTCTCATCTTTTGTTTGTGGATGATACAATTTTGTTTTGTGATGTGGATATTGAGCAAATGATCAACCTCCGATGTCTTTTTCTTTTGTTTGAGGCGGTGTCGGGTTTGAAAATTAATCTTAGTAAGAGCGAATTAATTCCTTTGGCAATGTGGAGAACATGGGGGACCTTGCCAATGTGCTTGGGTTGTAAGGTGGGATCACTTCCTTTAAATTACCTTGGTCTTCCTTTAGGGGCTAAATATAAAGAGCATAGTGTTTGGGATTCTATCGTGTTGAAATTTGAGAAAAGGTTGTCAGGGTGGAAAAGGAAATTTATGTCCAAAAGTGGGAAGCTTACTCTTATTAAAAGTACTCTCTCCAACCTTCCGGTGTAATTCACATCCTTATTTCCCATTCCAAGCTCTATAGCAAAGAAACTTGAAGATATCCAAAAGCGTTTTTTGTGTGGTCGAATAGGAGGTGAGTTTAAATATCATCTTGTTAAGTAGGGGGTGGTCAAACAACCAATTGACAAGGGTGGGCTTGGTATCAAGTCGCTTCTTATATTTAACAAAGCCCTTCTGGGAAAATGGTTGTGGAGATTTATGACGAAGAGAAAGCGCCTTGGGAAAGATGTCATTGTGGCGAAGTTTGGGGAGGCTCATCATGGGTGGATGTCGGGCGAGAGAAAAATATCTCATGGAATTAGTCTATGGAAGAACATTGCTAAGGGATGGAACTCCTTTATGAATCACATTTCTTTTGATGTGGGAAATGGGGAGAGGATCTTGCTATGAAAAGATAAATGGAATGTTTCTCCTACTACCCTGCTAAAGGTTCTATTCCCTAATCACTTTTCTTTGGTTCGAGAGAAAAATGCTACTATTAGCTCATGTGTGCACGAGGTGGATGGTAATTTTGGACAAGATATGACTTTTATTAGGGAGGCTAATGACTGGGAGGTGGGGGAGTTTGTTAATTTCTTTGGATGTTTGAATAATTGTGCTCTTAGCCAAGAAAGGAAGGATAAAGCGAGATGGAATTTGGTTAAAAAGGGGACTTTCATGGTGAAATCTTTCTATAGAGCTCTTGTTGAAGATAATGAACCTAACATGTCTGCGACTTTCCCGTGGAAAGATATTTGGAAGTCTTGTGCTCCAACAAGAGTAGCATTTTTTGCTAGGGAGGCGGCTTGGGATAGAATTCTTACGTTGGATAATCGCCAAAAAAGAGGATATATTGTGGTCAATAGATGTTTTCTATGTGAAAATGATATTGAATCGGTGAAACATCTACTTCAAAGATGCTCTTGGGCTAAAAGCCTTTGGGAGATGGCCTTTCTTATCACAGGGATACAATGGGTTGCTTCGAAGTCTTTTTGGGAAGAAGTTAGTACTTGGAGTGGGACCCAATCATCCAAGCACAAGAAAAAAATCAGTCGAACGGTCCTATTGCCATCATTTGGAATTTATGGAAAGAACGAAATCGAAGAGCCTTTGAAGGAGGAGGAATTGACTCTAGTGTCCTTAAAAATCTATTGTTTTTACGATCTATATTTTTGGACTAAAGGATCATATAAGGTAGATGTAGATAATTTTCAAGAATGTATGATACTTTACGATGTTGATGTAAATAGCTTTTGAGATGCACCTCTTGGTGTTTATTAATAAAATTTATTCATTTTTCCAAAAAAAAATATATGAGAAAACCATTATTGAAGACCAATTCTGAAGTTCTAGTGGCTGATGGGCAATGGCCCCCCTAGTGTTTTCCATACTTTTGGTTTTACCCTATAGTTTACCTGATAAATGACCTGATAAGATATGTATTGGTCCCCATTAAAATATTCAAAATTTCTCAAAAATATTCAAAATTTCTCACTTGGTCTCCGAAGAAACTTTTTCTGCACCTAGCTCTGTAGTTCTCATAAAGGCTGAATTAGAATATTTAATGAATACCAAGACAATGAAGCTTCTGGATAATGTCTTCTTCTGTACAAAGCAATAGGAGAGGGGGTACTGATCCATTACCTTTGACATGGTATGACATGGCTATGCTGTAGGGCTATCAAGCCCTTAGCAAAGCTCAGAAATAATGTCTTTTTTTTTTTTTTGGGTCAAAAGCTCAGAAATAATGTCACAGACTATGCTTAGCAGTACTTTGCAAGGATTAGGAGTTTAACAACTCCATTATGGAAATTGATTAAGTTTCAGGTTAATGCACAAACTTCCAAACATACTTATCAACAGATTATACGTTCTTAACATTGACTTCCCAAGAGAATACCCTCTGAAACATACTTATCAAAAGGTTCTCGGAACAATCTTTGCAGTAAATTTTTTTTCTTTATTTCTTAGCCTTTCTTTGCTAATTAACATGACTAAAACCAGAAAAAATTTTGGTTAGTTTAAAGAAGGCGTTGATTGGAAATCCATTTCTCAAGGAAGCATCAGTTACATGCTCAAGCTACTATAAATAAAGCTCTATTTTGTCCCACAAGTTTTTGCCCCCTTGTTTACGAAGAACTCCACATGGAACAACAAAGACTTCTGAAAGAGTCCCTAAAGGCTACAACAGCCAAATAAATGAAAAGGTAAAGCCAAGGATCAAGTGCTTCAAAGGGTAAAAGGATTTCACGTAATTGAAAGTCAAAATCAACAGTTCTCAACAAGGATTAAAGATATTGTTGACGACAATCTATCAACAACAGGGCCGACGGATACTCAATGCAATAGAATGACCTTGCACTGTTACAGACAGTGTTACTTCAGTTAAGATGCAAACCTATATGTTCAAATATCAAATGCTACTGAATACTAGATAAAAATCAATTTCATCATCAAACAAGAGGAAAGAAAATGATTAATTAGGGAAAAGAATAGCAAGGCACCTGCTGATGGACATCAGTCATGGACAATGTCAATTGTAGAAACATCTTAATCGTTGCCAAGACGACAGCGCCATTTGCATGTTGAAGTCTATCTTCGAGGAGATCCATCATGTCAAATATCTCATTGCTATCTGAGGGCACATATTTAGAAACTAATTCAAGAACAGTACACTGCGCCCATTCACTGAATTCTTTAATCCTGCATGTAATCATGTCTGAAAGTTAAAGTACATTCGTCAGGTAATATCCATGCACATGCCCATTGGGTGAAGGGAGAAAGAGAGAGACAGACAGACAGACACCCCCACACACACACAAAGTTTTACTCAAGTAGGATCATTGGGTAAGCGTATAGATACAATCTTTGAAACATTAAATCCCTGATATCATGGAAAGAGCAAAGAATTCTGGGTAAGTTTTATTTACCATCATGTACTGAAAATTAACAATTCCTTGTAAGCTTTTTCCATTTATAGAATCTGTAGAAGAATCTTATTCTCATATCACTGCACAAGAATGCCTTTTGCAAACAGTTATCTTGAAGAGATAAGTAAGACAGACAGACACACACACACACACACACAGAGAAAACAGAGAGAGAGAGAGAGAGAGAGAGAGAGAGAGAGAGGTAACGTATGCAGTTTTTTTAGACATCGAAGTTGAAGAGAGGCTAAACTCATTAACTGTAAGGATCATAGTTACCAGATTCGTGGTACGGTCCGAGTCGTGGTACGAATTCGGGTACGGGGTACGACGATTAGAGTTTAAAGGGTACAATGGGAGTATACTTCTTGGTATGATAATTTTTGTTCATAATACGGTATGAAGAATTATTGGGTTCTATTATCAAATATTCTATAGAACAATGGTATTTTATGTTTACTAATTACTAAAATCAATTTGTTGTAACGTTAGTCTAAAGTCCAAAATCCAAACCCAACAATTAAGATAGTTTTCTAATATTGTATATCAAACACAAGACACAAAAGCAAACTAGAAAAATTTTATATGTTAAAGGTTTGCAGTTTGTATATGTTAGTAACTTGTAGGTTCTTTATTATTTTCCATTATTTTTTTTATAAAAATTTGTATGTTTTTCGAGTCGCTAACTTTAGTGAACTGGAACGCGAATCGTAGAGTTCCGGTACGCAAATGTACCATGAATTGGAACGTGGAATCCGATACGCAGTTCGAAGGGGGATAGGGCGAATCTGGTAACTATGGTAAGGATTATACCAGTGTTCGTTCTTAACCGAAATATATGTACCCATACATGCAACAATATTCAAAACAACAAGAGTGAAAGGCACAAGGTGGGAGATGACAGAATACCAACAATAAATAAGAATTTCGGCTGGAATGCAATTCCAAGCACCATGATAGCATCTGATATTGCAACTTTAACCACATTCTGATTTTAAGCCATTTTGTGGATCATCAAATTCATGGATGCTGTCTGAAGATGGCATTTAAACTGCAATGGCCTTGATATCCATTCGGCACAATGACCACCAATTATAGATTTTAGTACTTTGATCAAGTCCATTCTCCCAACCGACACACCCAAAAACCTCCTCCCTCTGGGTGAGCAAGAAGCACTAGAAGCCTGGTTCTTCGATTACTCATTTTCCTGAATTTATCATGCTAGATTCCAGAATTTCACACACATTTCACATATATATTGCAACTTTAACCACATTCTGGCTTTAAGCTCTTTTGGGGATCATCAAATTCATAAAAAGGTGTCTGACGGTGGCATTTGAATTGCAATGGCCTTGATCTCCATTCAGCATGATGATCACCAATTGTAGATAGTACGTTGATCAAGTCCATTCTCCCAACCCACACACCCAAAAACCCGCTCTGCGCAGCGAGGAAGAAGCACTAAAAGTCTGGCTATTTGATCGCTCATTTTCCCGAGTCTATCATGCTTGATTCCAGAATTTCACGCACATTTCAAATACATTACTCTAGTTCAACAACTTATGCCTATAGAAATATCAGCAGCAAAAATGGCACCAAAAGTAAAAGCATAAAACTGAAATTGGAAAACAAGTTAGAGAGTATTCGTGTTAATATTAGGTCATGTTTCTTAATGCGAAAGGTGGGCAGTCATAAATAGTAGCAGAACGGTTTTGCTTTCTTCCAGTATCATGAACACATTTTTATATTCCCCTCTTTTAGCCAAAATAAGATAAATGGGGAAACATGTCTCATATGCATTTTTTCTGCTAATTTCAGGTAGAAGAAAGAGATGACAAGGTCTCGTATAACTCAAATTGAACTTGGTTGACAATAAAAAGATCCTCAACTGCAAACTTCTGCTACAAGTGATCAAGATGAAGAACAAATAAAATCAGTTATCCTCATGTTTATACTACTGAATCAATAAAATTGTCCTATCAACGTCAATCTAAGAAACAGCATCACAAACAAGATGGCACTTGGAAAACAAGTTTCCTATCTTTTAGCAGCATTTTCATTAAGAAAATGCCCAGAAGGCATATCAAGTGGTTACTACAAGAACCTTGTCCTTGAAGATTAGGAAAATATGTATTAAGATTTTCTTAAATCGCCCCGCAACTGATAGGACAATTTAAGTTCTGAACACCAATGTATTATTTCCAAAAATAAATTGTATCCTGAAAACTATGGCACATACTTTACCTATTTAGAAGATAATATATATTTGGCTTGCTCAGCAAGGCTTCTCTCTCTCTTGATGCTTCCTCAGATTTACTTGCTTCCAAACTCCAGATCTCTTGTAGGGCGGATAAACAGTTGGCAACAACCTGACAAATAAGAAAACCCCAATTTTACTTATAAGCCAACATTTAATATGATTATCCAAGTAATAATGTAAAATATGACATTTTCAGAAATCTACATGGCCATATACTAGTAATATATAAGCATTACTCTAACACACCAAGGGATGCAAACCCCAAAAGAGACATGGAATGGACTGGAATAATCTATCCAGGTGTCAACAGCATATCTAATGCACAAGGTCAAAGAGTTTGTTTCCATCCTACAAAGAATTGAAAATTCTATGGTTTTTTATTAATGTACGACTGAAAATGAATTTAGCTTTGCCAAAACATATCTACCACACTACCCTATAGGATACGAAAATCACACTTGGACTAGAGCATTAAAAGAACATCTCGTAAGAAAGGCACCAAGGAAAACAATTTGAGATGTACAAAGATAACAAAACTATATCTTACCTGCCAATAGAAAAGAAAGTATAAGATCCTTGGCAGGCCATGAGTCATCTAACCAAATAAATCAAGAGGACGGTACTTTCTCGATCCCAAATTGAATGTCATACTTCCCTTTTCAGCTATCCCAAAGCAATATTAACCATCCCTTAATAGAATCTTCTTTATTTTGTAATCACAATATAATATAATGAAAATCCTTTGGTAGGATCTTGTTCTCCCAAATTTTGACTTAAATGTCAAGAACTCATAAAATCTTGTTAGGCCCCACTATAAATTTCACTCACATATCATCTTTTTTTGTCAACTGACATGTACCAAGTCAAACCATGACATTCAATTTGGGAGTATAGTTATGTACTTCTTGAATTTATAGTTTCTTTAATGTCTCTCAATATGAACTGATTAAGTTATCATCTGAGCACTCACTCATCTATCTATGTACAAAAGACCTAGAATATCAGAAAACATTGTGGTGGAGGTAGAAGCTGATGGCTAATGGATGTGCATTTCATTTCCAATAAATGACGGATAATCTAAAGAATTTACAGTAATTTCTTTTAGCTGAGCTATGGTTGTTGTTCTTGACAGAAATAAACAGATTACTAACATAGCCTAGCTGACAGTACATGGGTAAAATGCAGTTACCAGCCTTTTGGCTTCTAGGCAGCATTGGGCCCTCATGGGCTTTTTAACACATTCTTCAGTTTATGAAGGAAGACAGGGTCACAAACACTATTCCTCAAACACCAAATACTCTTACGATTGAGGACATCTCAACTACTGAAATTGGTAAATATGTAACTAATTATGCATGCTGGATGAGAGAGTAGATTAAGACCATTTTAACGCCGAAATGGACAGAATAGGATTAACTACCTATCTGGTTATATCATGTGGTTGGTGCTGAATGGAATAAATTGTTGTCTCCTCCTTATAATGCAAAAGATGAATGTTATACTATTTCACCTGACCATCTATTTAGTTTGCATGAACTAGTACAACAAACAGTTTGCTAAACCGTCTGCTGCAAAGAGTTCATTCAGTGTATATGATGTTTGCATGAACTTGTACAACAAACAGTTTGCTAAACCATCTGCTTCAAAGAGTTCATTCAGTGCATATGATTCCTGATTGAAAAGATAGAAAAGCAAAGTTTTATCTGCACACTCTAGTACTCTCAAAATTCTTAAAGCATAAAAGAATTCATATAAATTACAGATCATCTTTATACTGAACCATCCGCATTAGTGCAGCTGCAGGTTAACACAAAGTGGGAAGGCTACAAAGAGACCTACCACTTTATAATGTGAGAGATGCAATCACAGACTATTATTGTTGAAACAAGTCGTTTCACGGAGACCCACAATAGCAAGATAGTTTCTTGACCACTTGCTTTTGTTGCGTTTTCTTTTTTACTACATAGTTGTCTAGATATTCAATTAACAGCTTAACATATTCAAGTTAGGAGTTATAGTAAGGAAATACTTCCCCTCAACCTTTAACCTAGCTTCACAGATTCCTTATAGAAACTCCAAGACCTACTTACTCACCTCCACAAGCATACATGTATATATAAATATACATATATATATATATAGAGAGAGAGAGAGAGAGGGAGGGGCAAATGCTAAGTCCCAAGTACAAATATTCTTTTTCTTAGTTTTACTACCAAGAAGGCAAGAACACCACCAGGAAATGACATGAGCCTTTTGCAAGTGGGGGGAATGATCTATTAGAATCATATGCAAGTGGTATAGGTACACACTCTCGTAGAGAGCTGTCACAGTCATGGTTGTTATCTAGTGAGAATCGACTTGGATAATTGGAAGATGAACTTATTTATCCACAGGTACGTTACCCAATTCTACTGAAGAAATATAAGGGGCCTCTAGCCTTATATTTTGAACTAAAACAGGATAACTCAAACCTTAACGCATCTATTACAAGTATATTCACGCAATATATGGGACGAGAAAAGGGAAGGCGTGTAAAAAGAAAGAGCTCAAGAACTCCAACGGTGTCTGGTACCATTTGAATTGTAGGAAAAGTATAGCAGGAATGAAATGCTCAAGCACCACAAAAGATCTGCATTGAAACAGCTCTACTTCTTTGTTTCCATAATTGGTTCATGATCCTAACTGCTGTGAGGTCATGATTCTCGGATAATTAAGCATCTTTGTATATTGTACTCATATCAAGTAATCGTTAACTCTATAATATAAATCATAACAAACAGAAGAGCTACCCTCGTACTCCCTCGTATTTATTACCACACTTCTTTGAAATGGTTACTGACATTTATCACCTACAAATCCCAATAGTAAGTATGGACAAGCAGTCTTTGGGAAATAGCCTACAACATTACTGGGATCCAGTGGGTTACCGCCAAATATTTGGCGATGAGATAAAGCATGGAGTGGAATTAAGATGTCCAAAGATAAGAAGGAGATTATTCAAACGGTTCCACTTGCTATTAGTTGGTCAATCTGGAAGGAACGCAATAACAAAGCTTTCAAGGGAAAGGAAAAATGCCAATTGCATTTGTGAAAAATAAATAGTTCCACGATTTGATCTACTGGTTCCTAGGACCTTGTACTCTTACTATAGTAATATAGAAGAATGTATTTTACAATTATGTAGAGTAGTTGGGTTGCTCCCCTTGGTGCACATCCAAAAAAAAATTAACTTTCAAAAACAAATCCCAACAGTAGGTATAGTGCAAAGAAGAAATGTTCGAACACAAATGAGAGGTTCATAAAAATGATAAGTGCCTCACCTGAGCATCTGGATCATGAAGCATCAAATGCTTGAGCATGGCCGGAAAATCTGCATCCAAACAAGTAGAAGCTGAGATATGATACAACTTCAGAACTCCTATTGCAGCAACCATCCTTACATAACTATTGGAATCTTTCAACCCAGAACCCAATGGCCCAACCAAGTACTCCACCAAATTGGCGACCCGAAGGGAACACAAACTCCTCAATGCCAAACCCCGAATCATGGGGTCTTCATCCTTACAATCTCTTTGAAGGAAATTAATCGTCAGAAGTGCAAGGTCCGGGTTGTGCTTCGCATAATTCCCAACATACAGGTAACACATTTTCTTGAGCACAATATCAGATGTTGCTGAGCACATCACCATTTCACTAAAAACTGACGACACGTCAATTCCAATAGTCATGTATGATATCACCTTCTTGAATAGCTCCCGCTTTGCATCATCAGTCCCTGGAGCTCGGCTGCCAGCCAGCTGCCGAAGCTGCACTTTGAGATCAGAAACTTCCCCTTTTCTGATAAACCAAATTTAAAGTTAGGTTCCATAAACATCATTACATTCTCTATAGTCTTCTTTAGCATATAGGAGAACGAGAGAGAAACATTCATTATTTTCACATTTTATGATGTCTTAATACACCTCACTACCTCAGAAAGACTACAAATGCTCGATACAAAAAAATGTGTATAACTTTTATTGCGGAATCATTAATAGAAGATCAACTTGAAATTTTAATTCTCTCCTTTAATTGGTGCTTCTGACTCATCCAATAAGATTAGACATGCGTGAATGAAAACACATATTCCCCCTGAGGTCATATGTGTGTGTGTGTAAATCTTTCTTTTAGAATATTTCTAACATTTCAACTACTTAAAGCAGAGATTATCATTCAACCCAAGATCATTTTAGCTCTATATAACTTTTTACATGCAGCAAAACGATATCAACTCACTGAGCTCATTGACACCTTGTACACACATGCACGAGCACGAGAGAGCGTGCACACACACACACACATCAAACCCACATACATAAACAGTTACTTAACTGAGTTAACTTCTTTTGAGTCAATTTCGAACAATTTAAGCTCTTCAAGAAGTAACAACAAGTCAAATAAACTATCTTTCCCCATCCAAATCCCAAATCACTTCAGCTTCCATAAGTATTGTAAGATTAACACAATTTCACGTTATATAAATCCAAAATGACAATTGCGGACTGTTTTTTCCACAATCTGTAATCGAATTTTACGGTCGACATCAAATGTTAATAGAATTAATACTAGATTTTAATTAATTGCAAGTAAAATTAAAATCTAGAAAATAAATAAATAAATAAAAATAGAGAAGTGTAGAATTATATAAAATTATTACCCAGAGGGTTGAGATGGCGAAGGCGATCGCTGAGATTGAACTGGCGGAGCCATTTCCCTTTCCGCTTCAACAATACAACACAAATTTTAAAGAGAAAAAATAATGTAGGTCTATGTATGTATATATGTATACATATATATATATAGAGAGAGAGAGAGAGAATTGAGCGAGTAATAGTGTGCAGTTTAGATAGATCTCTGCATCTAATTAGAAGTACTTGATTGATTTTTAAGCTTTTTTTGTTTTGTGGTTACTAATGCAATTTTTCTCTCTGGAATGGCAAAATGGTCAATGCACAAGTTTGTTGATGACATGGTGGGTATGTGGGTGAGATTTGTCAGGGGAGGTGAATGAAATTATCAGAAATGTCAATGGAGGTCACGAGATTTTACCAAGTTTCGGGTCGTCCAATAATAATCTTTTTTTTGTTTCAAATTATCTCTAAAACTTCGTATTTGTTTCACGGATCAGTTCTTAAAACGATTTTTTCTCATCTCAACCCCACCTACAACTCCCTCTTTCTCTTACCTTGGCTTACCCTCACACCCCCAACTCTCTCTTTTTTTCACCTCGATCCTACCCACACATCTCACTCTCTCACGCCAGGCCCACCCACTCTGACATATCTCACAAAATTTTCACTACATGTATTTCATCCAATTTTTAAAGTTATAACTAACAGACTAAAAAGCAAGAATGTCGTTTTCATGTCAAATAGACCAAAAACCAAACCCTAATATCATTAGTTTTTGTTAAGGTAAAAATCTCCGCAACGCATCCCGAGCTGCTCTGCAAAAGGAAAAGGTATGGGATGTGCCCATGTAAGCACTATGATGCTTAAGTTAGTATGATTATTTTGCTTGAAGAAGAAGATAAGTACAAAAATAGAAAGTGTGTATAGTATATTAGTTACCTTCATAATAAAAAATGTGAGTGCTATTTATACATTCGTAGAGAATGTTATCCTGATTTTTTGAAATTGTGTCAGAGTTAGTTATAACTGCCTCCAATGTCTCTTTGGACACCCCGGGTACCCGACCTCCCACTTGGTCATCTAGACAAGCTTAGTTGACCTTGGGCCTCGGGTCCATGAGACCTCGGGATGGGTCCCTAGGCTGACCTCACCTCCGCAAATCTCTCCAGGGGTATTTTGGTAATTGTACTTGGGGTCGGGATTTTATCTCATATATGTTTTTAACTCTATAAATGTGAGAGTTGACACTTATGCAAATCTTCTTTTTGACAAGGGACTGGTAAACAGTATAAGATTTAATGAGTGATATAAAAATTCATAAATGTAAATGATATCTAATATAATTTGTCCAATAAATAAAGTGTATAAAAACCCTCATAAATCATAAAATGTGGCAAGAAAACAAAAGTAGGCTTCCACAATATTTGAAATGTAATGATAAGTCATAATTGCTTCAGTGCCATTAGAAGTTAAGACTATGTTTGATCATTTAAAATGGATGAAAGAAAAGAACAGGGAGATATTTCCTAAGAAAGAAAAGTGAGGGTTTATATTTTCCCAACTCTTCAATTATTAGTTAAGGTTTATCCTACTTTGTATCGACAGTAGATTTGGAAAAGTATCTAAAAATGCTTTGAAAAAAATTATTGTAGAATCGAGAATGAATGGAATCCCTCTTATTGTTGTGATTATTCTTTAATGAGAGAAAATGGAGGGGTTTGAGAATTTTAAATGAGATCATTTTTGTTTTCCCAATCAAATTGGGATATAATGGAA
The DNA here is from genome assembly GCA_037974665.1 of Ehretia macrophylla. Classification (NCBI taxonomy): domain Eukaryota; kingdom Viridiplantae; phylum Streptophyta; class Magnoliopsida; order Boraginales; family Ehretiaceae; genus Ehretia; species Ehretia macrophylla. Next base: position 70,037,946 of record CM075764.1, read on the forward strand.
GGAAAATAAATGATAGTATGTGAAAAGACAAATATATCTTTATCATAACAAAGAATACTACCCGCGATGAGTGGCACTTGTTTATATTGCAAATCTTTCTTTGCAAGTAATTTCAAGAGATAAAATTGAAGCATTCTCATCGTAAGCGCAAATGCAATTTAAATTTCTTGGCAAATAAAGGATGCTCCTAAGATGAAAGATTATATCATCTATCAAATTTGCCTACTGGATTAGGTAAGTTGTTGGGTCTAAAGACGAAGGTAGTGGTACCTTGAGAATGATTATAAAAGAACATTCTTAAAGTTTGAAATGTATAAAAATATCCTTTGTATGATCAAAAAAGGCACCCTTCTCAATAAAGATGGTGATATTGTACTATGTAAATTTGGAGTAACAATAAGTTCCACCAAAAATAATATAGCTAAACTTGTGGATGGAGTAAGAAAAGGACAAAAAATAATGTATTTGGGAATAGTTTTTCAAAGGAAATATTGACTAAACCCTTAGCAGAGTCTTAACTATAGATATGTAATCATTCCCTTTGAAACCATGATTATGCATGTAATTTTATTTGAAACATATATTATAAATTCTATTTTCATAATCATTCTCGATTACTATCACAAGTTTTGTAAGAGCTACTTGTACCAATTCAAGGGAGAAAAAGAATAAAAATGATGACAAGAAAATAGAGAATATAACTTAGTTGGTAGACTATATTTGGAAACTCTGTTAAGTTTTTCAAAACTTAAGCCTCTTTTGCTCAAATGTCAAGGGTAATGTTACAAAAACTACAATCAAATTGTTGCACCTTTAATAGATATCTCTAAGTCAATCAATGTATCATGTTGAAGATATATATGCAGTCCAGTGCATATGAAAATGCAAATACCAAATAACCACAAAAAGATAGAGAAAATACAAACACCAAGATCAAAAAATGAGGTATGGAAAATGGAAGATTGGATAAATAATTGGGCTATTTTAGTGTTTGCATTAAGTTAACAAGTGAAGGAAATAAACTAAAGAAAGAAAAATCTAAAGATCAACCTAAATTTTTGCCTTTATGAAGATCAATGTATTAAACATTTTACACGAAATAAGAAATCACTGGAATATCTTCAATTTTCCAAATTGAAAAATGCATATAATAAAATCTTGCTAATAAATTAAAAAAAAAATTATTTTAGGAGTCACTAAATTATTCATTCAGTCATGTTTTGACCATTTCAGTATTTTTAGCTCTAAAAAGATCATTAGTTTTTTAAAATGGCCACATTCAAACTATTATGTTAAGTTTCGTCAACAAAATTTAACAGAGAAGGGTTAAAAACATAAATAATTAAAACTAAGGGATTCAAATTATTTTATTTTTATTTTTTCTATTTTAAATTTTTCCTTTTCTTTTTTTCCTTTCTCTTCCTTTCTTTATCCCCATCCCACCCTAATGCCCTTCTCTTCCACCCCTATACCAAGAGTTGATACTCCATCCTTCCTTAATACCACCACCAGTCTACTCCACCCCCCAACAACCGTTTACCACCAACATCACCATCTTACTCTCAAATTAAGGTATACAACTTAAAATCAAGATCATGGAAGGAGACTCAACTATGCCTCTTCAAGCTCTTGTTAGGGATGCATGACATTTACGCCGCTGGTGCCTTACATTGGCAACTACACTAAAACTGAAAAACTCGTAGATTCATTGCTGCTTTTGATCTGGGCGCCAAGGGCTATCAATTAGTTCCAATGCCAAAGTACAATTTTTTGGATAATTATTGACATTACAAAGTGGATGTTGTAACACCCCGATCCCTCTCGAGACCGGAAATTCTATTAATCAATCTAATCGCAACCTAATTCCAAACCTGGGCATAATTTTTAGAAAAAAACGGACGGAGTCTCCCCTGTTTCTAGGCAAAAAGCAAACCTGCGACAGCATATAAGTGGACCAACACCGTGTTCAACAATTTAAAATTCCTCAAGGCCATCCAAGCCTCGGTTTTCAACAATTAAACACATCAATTATATATGCATTTCCAAGTGCCCAGACTATTCTAACTCTTTACCTTTAGACAATACAATCATGCATTGAAGTTAACTATACTAATTGGATACATAAACTAGCTTATCATACCACCTCAATAACCTAGTTAAACTTAAATTACATTCATTTTAACATTAAATACATACAACACATGAAATATACATCTTTGGATCTTTGACAACTCAAGCCACATAGCACGCAAGGCAACTCTTCAAGTACGATCTTTCACGTAAGCACGAACTTTCCAGCTAACATGGTATTTCCTGAAATGTGGTGGTGAGGAGTGAGTATACTCAACACGTATACTCAGTGAGGGCGAGATAGACATCGAGGTGGAGAGATAGAAGTTATTGCAATGCAAATACGTACATTTAAGCAATATAATCAATAAGAAAGCATTCAATGTAAACGACAATACAATAAACAATTAAAGAAAGCATTAACACAACCATTCAAAGCTATACCACACTTTGAAGCCTACGGTTCACTCGAACGAGTAATGTACCGATCATGATTTCGATGACTTTAACGATGACACGCTGGCTCACCCACATTATAACTTCCGTTAGAGTACTCCGGACATACTCTGTCAATTCTACGACCTAAAACTCCCTGGGCGGCAACCCAAGCGAGAACGGGAATAGGACACGAAGCTAGAGCACAACCCTGGCAGCCCGAGACTACCCAGAGAGGCCCGTCATTCATGCGCCTGACACAATGCAATGCAATACGAAGAATATAACGATAATCGAGCAAGGCACTGAAGTGCAGATTAGTATCAACATGCGATACAATAAGCATTTACAATCGATAAAATAACAAGAATAACACTAACAAGCATTATCAACAATTGATATTCAATTCAATCATAATCAAGTATAAAGAGCATAATAATCTACAATAATCATTATATAAGCAAGCATTATAAAAATCAACTAAAACACTAAATGACCCCAACTTTTTCAATGCTACTACTTCCAAACAAGCTACGAGTTTTGGAAACCGACTTCACCACTCCTCCTAGGACACCATAAGGCACGTCTAAAGACCACGAAACCCGAATTCCCGTAAAGCCCCGATTTTTTCCTTTGCTCGTTTGAACTACAGTTACCTCAACCGATCACCCAATCAATGTCATAATTGCACCAAAAGTGCTTCCATGGCATACTACGACAATGCCTTCACGCAAAACGATAAAATGCCAAACTCAACCGGAATGACCCCAACATGTACCAAGCCATTTTTCTCTGTTTTTCTATTACACAATCCAAACAAATCATACATTTAAGCATTATAACATATCTAGCATCTTTTCACATCAACAGACGCAAAACGGAGTAACTGTTACGAAACAGGGGTTTACTATTCACATTTTACTATTCCATTCACATTTTAAATTGCAATTGCTATATTTAACCGTAGAAAATACTAAAAAACTACAAATACATGTTCTACAATTGTCAAGGAACATTCTTCAAGCATCAAAACGGATAAAATAACGATCTACGCATAATTCTCAAAAATTAAAGTTTAGACATAATAATTTCAAATGCGCAAATAACGATGAAACCCTCACCTGAGATGCTACTAGACGCTAGGAAAACTACGTTGGAAGCCTCGAAAACAACCCCGTGCAAGCTCTCGCGAAGATTTGAAGTTGAAATCTTTTTTTTTTCTTTTCCCTTGTTTTTTCGGCCTTCCCCTCTTTTTTCAGCTTTTATTTCTTTTGTTTTCTATTTCATGCTATTTAAAAAGATGACAACAAGTCAAGTGGTCAAAGTCTTGGTCAAAGCTCACTTAAGTTGGTCAAAGTAGCTTATTTCTTGCATTTTAAGGCTAAAACAACTAATACAAATTTAATCTAGTTAACAACAACTAAAATACTAAAATTAAAACACTAAATACTAGTTTTCACTATTCGTTGAGGACTAAAAATCATTTCCTAACTATCGTTCTCGATATGCTATGCACAAAACGACGAAGAACGAATAACACCTAAATATTATTGAATATAAGAAAAATATAATTTTTGAAAAGCAACATAGTTCAAAATTCACTCCGGGCTCGGAGCTACTTTTTCATTTAATTGAAAACCGAGCATTAAGGTGCAAGAAAATAAAACCAAGTAACATAAATATGAAAAGTAGTTGATACTCCGTTAAAATAATTAACTCAAGTATTATTTAATTACTTCTAAAAGAAATATGAAAATAATGCTAGAAATGAATGTTTAACTAAAAATAAACACGAAATTCAATGCTAACATTTAAGATGACACTTAATTAAATGCAATTAAATGCCATTAAATGCATGCCAGGTTCGGGGTATCACAGATTTTCTGGGAGGTTACCTTTCTAATGGTTTGCGGTTGCCTATATAATGTTGATATATGGATACTGAAGGATTATAGAGTTGAAGATTCATGGATTAAAGTGAATTCTATTTTGAGATCAAGTATTAAACTTAAGTTTCACTATCCTATGGCACATTCGGAAAGCAAAAGAAGAGTCTTGTTACAGATAGACAATCAACTTCTTATGTGGTATGATCTTGAAAAAAAGTTAGGTGATTATATTCAGTTCCAACACTGAATGGTTGCTAGGGTAGTGTGGACTGGTGAAGTGTTGAGATGGGAAGAGAAAGAGATGAGGGGGAAGAAGGAGTAGTAGTAACAACCAGGACCTAACATGTAGTACATTATACATAATTGCATATAACTAGGTGTGCTTAAGTGATTATATATGTATATGTGTTTAATTTAGCATTTGAATTTACATAGTAGTTTTACTTTTCTTCTACTTTTCCTACTTTCTTTAAAGGTACACTAACACATACTTAATTCAAATAAAAATATTTTAATTATTATTTTGTAATTTATATTATACGAGACTATTTCTAATACTTAGTAGATTAATTTTCATCATTTTAAAACAAGACCTGAACCTAGGGTAAAAATTAAAGTATTTTATTTTGTAAATTTCGTATTTTTCCTTATTATACAAGTGATTTTGGGCATACATTCATAATTTTTATTTGCATAGCACTTCGGGAAGGCGGGTATAAAAATTATTTTGTATATTGCATGAATAGTGCTAATTAGACAACATTCTTGGGCTTCTTTTAACTAACTAAACTTTGGGCTTTTAAACTAGTCTTCTAAGCAAATTTTCTTAGCTAAAACCCAAGCCCAACCCAGCTTAATTATATCCATTACTTATATACACATACATATACATATATATATAGTAGAATACAAAGCAAAAAGAGGAAAAAAAAAAGAAAGAGTCGACGACTCAAGGAGAGAAAAAAGAAAGGAAAAACTTTATAGGGCTTGGCATTTGGAGCTAGAGGAAGTGATTTCAATCTAGATCAAGGGGTTCCATAGCATTTCCAAGCAATTTTCTACCTAGTTGGGTGAGGGAATTGTATTTATTTAACATTTAAAGCTTTAGTTAGTTTTATGTAGTTTCTTGTTTAAATGTTATATGTAAATATATTGCTTGATTGTTGTTTATTTTAGTATTTCCTAACTTTAGAAACTTGTTTTGTGGTGTGGAATGACTTCATTGTTAATTCTTGCAAATAGTCTAATGAGTAAGAAGATGAATAGTAGTTTTAGGACAAAGTTGGCATTTTATGGTTAAAAGCTTGAATCTATACTATCTAAGCGTGCCATAAACTTTATTGAACCTATATTTGTGTTTAAAACGGATAAAACTTGGTTAAAACCTAGTTAATTGGATTGAGCACTAAAGGGGCCATATGTGTGAAGTGTTGACCAGGCGTGATTGAGTGTGTTGGATACTATTAGATATGTTAGATAGTAGATATGATGCATTTATGGCGTTGTTTCAATGATCGAATTTGGTAGTTGTAGTGTAAAGCGACTAAGGGGCCTTTTGGGGTTAAGTAGCAATTGTAGTTTAAAATAGGATTTTCTAGCGTTAAAAGGTATCATAAAGTGTCCTCTTAAGCATAGGATAGTTGGTTTTTGAATTTCGTGGCGTATGGTTAATATGTGTTTGTGATTGAACTAAAGGACTAGTTTATAGAAAATCGCAGTAGTTGTTGGAAATTGTCCTGCAATTGACTAGTAAGTACTTAAATGAACTTGTATATGATGTTTATCTATTGGTGTAGTTAGGCAGTGAATTGTAAAGCTTAAGTGTTAGTATGCTATTTATGAAGGGCTTTAGAATTAATGTATATTGTTGCGAGAATAACTCATTAATTTCGTATTTGTTGCATTTAACTTATTGCTATAAATGTTACTTACATGAAAAATAGTTGTTACATTATTGCTTGTTCAATTGTTATGATGTGTTATTTGGATGTTTACCTTGTATTTCCATCGAATCGGTTTTCCTTGGAATCATAGATATCATTGAGTGAAAGCTCATAACTTTGTTATCGATTTCATGGTTGCGCAACCATTTGGGCATGGTAGTGTCGGGAAAGCCGGGCGGCATCGGGGTTGCTGGTATACCTTGGCTACCATGGTACCCAGTCCCTCTCTCGCTCGTAGAATTAACAAGGTATTACATCTAGAGTACCCCTATTTGGTATATAGGGATGCCAACTTATGGATTTCTTGTTATTGATATCATTATTATTATCTATTTGGGCTCGTGGCTCGTGGTTCGTGGATTGTGGATCGTGCTCGTGGTCAGCATTGTATCCTTTTATTGTGTAATTCTCGCTTGGGCCCTAAGTTCTTGGAGAGTTACCTATGATTGAATTATTGGCTTAAGTGTTATTTAATTATGTTATTAGTTGATTCTCTTGTGTTGACGTTGTTCTTATGTGATTGTATTGTTTGTTTTCTATTGTTTATACATAGCTTGTTACCTAGCTATAGTTCATTAAAAGTCTTTAATTTCTTATTGTTGTAATTGTTAATTTTGGTTCTTTTAAATGTATTGATTAACTAGTTCATCTTGTGTGAGAGTTTATTATATTAATAGATTCGTTGGCTTATTTGCATTGCACGAAAGGTTTTTCAAAACTCCCCGAATAACAGTTCGCTCCCTCATTGAGCAACTGTGTTGCTCAATCCTCTTTTTAACATGTTTCAGGAGAAGGTGAGGTAGATCCCCAACTGTTGACTGTAGAAGGAGAAGAAGTGCAAGTTGATCAATTGCCTTGATTTGTTGTTTGTTAGGGTTGGCTTGCTCATGCGTGCTAGATGTAGAAAATTGTGATCTTGTTGTACATAGGTTCTTTTTTAAGACCTTATAGTCTTGTATGTTATTATGTTGTCTTGAAAGATTGTAATATTAAGTTTAAAGTCTAGTATGATTAGATAATTAGTAGTCGGCCTATAAAAACCTTAATGATTTGCTTTATTGCATAGTTTAGCATGCATGCTTGAATGGGATTAGGTTAAAGTTGGTTGAATGACTTAATATCTAAGTTAGTTAAATAGAGAATATTAGAGTGGTATGATAATCGGAATTATGACCTTAGTATTTCAGTAACTAATGGAAATGCATGTATGAATGTTATCTTGTTGTTGTGGTTCATTTCTTCTACGTGCAGGTTTGTGGATTGGTCTAAGTACAGGGGAGACTTCGTCCATTTTTTCTCATTTTTCTTGACCTTGGGATTTGGATCGGGGCTTCGGTCTCGTGAGGGATCGGGGTGTTACAGTTGGTATCAGAGCTTAGTTAGCTTGCAGGCGGGACAGGGTCCTTGGTCTGTTGGGTAGCGAACCTTGAATGCGTGTATATGAAGTGTGTTTTGGATAGGCGTGTGCTTGCATGTGAGACTTGTGTTTCTTGGAAGTGTATTTCTATGTGATTTGTTTATGTGAAATATGAAGAATGTGTGATATGTGTAACTATATGATCAAATGTGCAAATATGTGACTATGTGTGCCTCTATGTGGTATATTTGTTAAAATATATACCTTATATGTTTTCCACTGCATGCATACATTACCCTTTAAACTGATAAGTAATCTCTTTCCTCCTTATAGAATGATGGCCAACAACAGATCTTCCAGAGATGTGAACCAACAGGAAGAAAGGGCAGAATCTGACATCGATAGGGGAACAAGCGTTGATAAATGTGATAAATGCATTAACTAGACTGGCACAAGTATTTGAGCAACAAGTCCAGCGTGAGACTTTGATAGTACTACCTAAAGGTGAGAAGAGGAAAGTTGAAATTGAGGCGGGACCAAGTCAACGAAACAAAAGACCCCGTCAATTTCAAAGATGCTTTTTTTGCAACCGTGGGGGTCATGATGTCATCAATTGTTGGAGGAGGACTGGCAGATGTACGGGGTACGGCAGTGACCAACATAGGGTCAAAGGATGCCTCAGATTTAAGAGTGCTAGGAGGTGGACTTCCGGACAGGGTAGTCAACCTAGAATTGTAGATAATGTCCTAGCACAGCAGATTGGTCAGCAAGGAGAGCTTCGCATAACAAGTAAGGATAGGAATGAATTCTTTTATGTCAATATAACTGATATTTATATGTGTCTATATTTGTATATCTGGCATTGAGGCATATAGAATCATTCACATGTATGACTTGTGACCTACGGGGAGATGTTGATTATGGTTAAGGTTCTTGTGGGGTATTCTCTTTGGCATTCTCGTCGGGAGTTATTTGATAACAATTGGTCTTTAACAACATTTCCATCAGTAATATCACATGAGAATCTCAGATGGATTTCTTATTTGGCATCATAAATGGAATTCTAATGGATCTACTATATAACATTATCCATGGTATTCTTACGGAGATTCTTGACATAAATCTTATCCAACACCCGTGTCTGGTGAACTTCTTTGGGATTTCTAATGGTATTCTTAGTGGCATTTGTATTCGGGATTCTCCCTAACTCCTTATTTAGTAGGACCGCGATGTTTATGTTGGGATTTTTTATTGGTGTTCTCACGACATTCTTACTCAAAACTCTAGAATGGATTTCCTACTGGTCACACCCCGACCCCGACCTATCGCTAAGCTAAGGCCAAAACATGACGTGTCAAACACTTAAAACTTGTGATTAACAATTTAGCAACCTCCGAATGTGACGTTCAAAATGCTTAAACCTGCACATCCATTATATATACATATATATATATATATATATATATATATATATACATATATATATATATATATCCATAAAAGTTTCAAAAAGACTGTCAAGTCATCGGCCTTAAAGGATTACAACAATCTGTAAAATATTCTCAAGACCTTGAATCACCTGTTCATACATAACAACTAACCAACATTCGGGTTCCTATGTCTCAAAAGAATAATAATCTACTTAGTTACATTATAGTTGTCCAAAGAAATAAGTTATTACATCAAGTAATTCGTCAAATACAACAAGAAGCAAGCTCATAGATCACAAAAGCAAAAATCTGACTCATCACGTCAAGGAAGCTCTTCATCAACTTGAGGGGCTGCATCGGGCTCAACCTCACCTAAAATGGTCATAAAAAGGGGTGAGCTACAACTAGCTCAGCAAGAGATAACGGGAAGGGGATTTTCGCAAGTGTTTTATCATTAAGAGAACCTTTAGAAAAAACCTTGCCATGCACACAAGAAGAATTAACAAGAAACGAGAATATCAACATGATAGTAGTCAATCAAGAGAACTATACACGTTATGGGTAATACATGATATTGAACATATATCCCAACTCTCTCCAAGGGTTAAGACCTAAGCGAGAATGGTAACACATAATATTAAAAAGGATACGGTTGAATAAGCATTTGTCAGAGATGGTCAGTCTCGAGTCTTCAATCAATATCTTCCCATTTCGCCAACATTAGGTGTTATCTGGATATACACCGGGGACCATGGTAGTCGAGTCTTACTGACAGCCCGATGCTGCCCAGGGAACCCGAATGCTACCATGCCCATAAAGTTTAGTACCGTCGCGCCTGTAATTAATAACAATAGGAACATATTTGGAGGGCAACAAAGTAGGTTGTCTTCCATTATATAAACATGTACAAGCATATCAACATTTGATCAATTAGAATAACATGTATCACGCAGATATATATAACCTTCTTACATGTAAAACCTTCAACATGTACCGGCCTTAACAGGTAAACGAGTAGTACTAGAGTTTAAGCATGCCAAGATTCAATGTGCATTCCTTTAAGTATGAATCTATGTATAATGCAAAACAATATTCATATAGGCTCCATTCCATAATGAATTCCAACTTATAAACATGTGAACAATTATAATATCTCACACGCATGCTCATTTAATCATGTAGCAATCAAAAGCATGTATTCATCATCCTTTAAGCTCATTTAATATGCACCTTGATCCCATGTAAATATGCATTTGATTGCAATTAGAAATGACACAAAATGAGCAAAAATGGGGTATCCGGTCGACTCAGTCGACCTGATCCAGTCGACCGGATCCTGCAGCAAAATGCACGAATTTCCTTTTCTTGTTTCTTCTTGCTATGCTGTTTAAACTCAACCCTTAGCCATTTCACCCAACACCAACTTCATTACAACTATAACCCCTAAACCACAACTTAGCAAGCTTTAAACACCAACATAATACAAGTCTAACCTTGAATCAATCAAGCACAAAGCTCAACCTTTACAACACATATATGATTGATTTCTCAAACCATTACCCATGGGGTATTTTCTTTCATTTCCACTACCAATCATGAACAATATACACTTCTAAACATCCTTATGACTCACATAAGCAAGATCAATTCACATAGAGCACTACAACACAATCTTGAAGCCCTGGATATTCAACACATGTTCCACTACACAAAGCAAGCTCATGTCTACCTTAAACAAGCTCAATACATGTACATGGAACACATATACATGCTTATATAACTTTGTAAAGCTTTAGAAAGCTCCCCTCACCTTAGACTTGGAGGTAGAAGCAAGAGAAGCAAGAAAACCCTTAGCTAGAAGATGCAAGATTTCTTCTTCTTCTCCTTCTCTTAGCCGTGTGTGTATGTGCAATCAAACGTGTGTGTGCGTGTTTTGTGTGTATATGAATCATGTATGTGTGTGTGAGTGTGTAATGTTTTGTTTTTAAAATGATATGCATATGTGTGTGTATTGTTTTTAGTTAGGTAGGATATTTATTTTAGACTAAAGACTAAATTGCCCTCCAACTAAATGTTTATCTTCTAGTTTGCCATCTTGTTAGTTTCCAACTAATTTGGTTAGTTAGCTTAACTCAATAAAATTTTAGTTATCGTCTACGATACTTAAAATACCTAATTGCACGCGAATACACAAATTGCACGTAAAACAATGTGAATGTTCATAGAAATACGTGAATGCAAATAAAATGATTTAAATGCACCTTGAATTTATTTAAAACTATTTGAAAATATGTATGCATACGTGTGGGGCTTCACATTACTCGACATAATTGCCGGGAATCTTATATGGTATTAATAATCAAAGGGGTTCTTGCTCATATAGGTAATCAAAGGGGTTCTAGCTTAGACTTTCGGACAACCTTCATAATATGAGCTTTTATTCGGCTAACTTATTCGGGATTTATTTTGTGGGGTTCTTCTGGTATTCTTAGTGGATTTCTCAGTGATATTATTGCAGGTATTTTTGTTAGTATTCTAGGGTACTGCACTTCTTTGGCCACAGTTCCGACTAGAGTTGCTATAGTCGATGTGAGATCCTTTTGAGAATAAGGAATTACGAGGACGCAATTTTCTTAAGGGGGGAAAGTGTAACAACCTGGACCTAACATGTAGTACATCATACATAATTGCATATTACTAGGTGTGCTTAAGTGGTTATATGTGTATATGTGTTTAATTTAACATTTGAATTTACATAGTAGTTTTACTTTTTTTCTACTTTTCCTACTTTCTTTAAAAGTACACTAACATATACTTAATTCAAATAAAAATGTTTTAACTATTATTTTGTAATTTATATTATACAGGACTGTTTTTAATACTTAATAGATTAATTTTTATCATTTTAAAATAAGCCTTTAGCTTGGGGTAAAGATTAAAGTATTTTATTTTACAAATTTCGTATTTTTTCCTTATTATACAAGTGATTTTGGGCATACGTTCATAATTTTTATTTGCATAGCACTTCGGGAAGACGAGTAAAAAAATTATTTTGTATGTTGCATGAATAGTACTAATTAGACAACATTCTTGGGCTTCTTTTAACTATCCTAACTTTGGGCTTTTAAATCAGTCTTCTAAGCAAATTTTCTTAGCTAAAACCTAAGCCCAACCCAACTTAATTATATCCATTACTTATATACACATACATATACATATATACATGGTAGAATACAAAGCAAAAAGAGGAAAAAAAAAGAAAGAGCCGACAACTCAAGGAGATGAGAAAGAAAGGAAAAACTTTATAGGGCTTGACATTTGGAGCTAGATGAAGTGATTTCAAGCTAGATCAAGGGGTTCCATAGTATTTTCAAGCAATTTTTTACCTAGTTGGGTAAGGGAATTGCATTTATTTGACATTTAAAGCTTTAGTTAGTTTTATGCGGTTTCTTGTTTAGATGTCATATGTAAATATATTGCTTGATTGTTGTTTATTTTAATATATCCTAACTTTAGAAACTTGTTTTGTGGTGTGAAATGGCTTTGATTGTTAATTCTTGCAAATAGTCTAACGAGGAAGAAGATGAATAGTAGTTTTAGGACAAAGTTGGCATTTTATGGTTAAAAGCTTGAATCTATACTATCTAAGTGTGCCGTAAACTTTATTGAACCTAGATTAGTGTTTAAAATAGATAAAACTTGGTTAAAACCTAGTTAATTGGATTGAGCACTAAAGGGGTCATATGTGTGAAGTGTTGACCTGGCGTGATTGAGTATGTTGGATAGTCTTAGATATACTAGATAGTAGATATGATGTGTTTATAGCATTGTTTTAATGATCGGATTTGGTAGTTGTAGTGTAAAGTGACTAAGTGGCCTTTTGGGGTTAAGTAATAATTGTAGTTTAAAATAAGATTTCCTAGCATTAAAAGTTGTCATAAAGTGTCATCTTAAGCATAGGATAGTTGGTTTGTGAATTGCGTGGCATGTGGTTAGTATGTGCTTGTAATTGAACTAAAGGGCTAGTTTATAGAAAATCGCAATAGTTGTTGGAAATTGCCCTTCAGTTGACTAGTAAGTGCTTAAATGAACTTGTATATGATGTTTATCTATTGGTGTAGTTAAGTGGTGAATTGAAAAGCTTAAGTGTTAGTATGTTATTTATGAAGGGCTTTAGAATTAATGTCTATTGTTGCGAGAATAACTAGTTAATTTCGTATTTGTTGCATTTAACTTATTGCTATAAATGTTACTTACATGAAAAGTAGTTGTTACATTATTGCTTGTTCAATTGTTATGATGTGTTATTTGGATGTTTACCTTGTGTTGCCATCGAATCGGTTTTCCTTGGAATCATAGATATCATCGAGTGAAAGCTCATAACTTTGTTATCGATTTCATGGTTGTGCAACCATTTGGGCATGGTAGTGTCGGGAAAGCCGGGTGGCATCGAGCTTGCCAGTATACCTCGGCTACCATGGTACCCAGTCTCTCTCTTGCTAGGGATGCCGCTCTGAGAGAGCTGGGTTGTAGGATTAACGAGATGTTACATCCGGAGTACCCCCGTTTGTTGTATAGGGATGCCGGCTTATGGATTTCTTGTTATCGATATCATTATTATTATTTATTTGGGCTCGTGGCTCGTGGTTCATGGATCATGAATCGTGGTTCATGCTCATGGTCAGTATTGTATCATTTTATTGTATAACTCTTGCTTGGGCCCTAAGTCCTTGGAGAGTTACCTATGATTGCATTATTGGCTTAAGTGTTATTTAATTGTGTTATTAGTTAATTCTCTTGTGTTGACGTGATTTTTATGTGATTGTATTGTTTGTTTTCTATTGTTTATACATAGCCTGTTATCTAGCTATAGTTCTTTAAAAGTATTTAATTGCTTATTTGTTGTAATTGTTTAATTTTGGTTCTTTTAAATGTATTGATTAACTAGTTTATCTTGAGTGAGAGTTTATTATGTTAATAGATTTGCTGGTTTATTTGCATTGCACGAAATGTTTTTCAAAACTCCCTGGATAACTGTTCCCTCCTTCACTGAACAACTGTGTTTGCTCATTTATCTTTTTAACATATTTCATGAGAAGTTGAGATAGATCCCCAATTGTTGACTGTAGAAGGAGAAGAAGTGCAAGTTGATCAATTGCCTTGATTTGTTGTTTGCTGAGGTTGGCTTGCTCATGTGTGCTGGATGTGGAAAATGTGATCTTGTTGTACATAGATTTTATTTTGAGACCTTACAGTCTTGTATGTTAATATGTTATCTTGAAAGATTGTAATATTAAGTTTAAAGCCTTAAGTTTAAAGCCTTGTATGATTAGATAGTTAGTAGTCAACATGTAATAACCTTAATGCTTTGTTTTATTGCCTAGTTTAACATGCATGCTTGAATGGGATTAGGTTAAAGTTGGTTGGATGACTTAATATCTAAGTTAGTTAAATAGAGAATATTAGAGTGGTACGATAATCGGAATTGTGACCTTAGTATTTCAATAACTAATGGAAATACATGTATGAATGTTATCTTGTTGTTGTGGTCCATTTCTTCTGCGTGCAGGTTTATGGATTGGCCTAAGTACAGGGAAGACTCCTTCCGTTTTCTTTCATTTTTTGTGCCTTTGGGATTTGGATCGGGGCTTCGGTCTCGTGAGGGATTTGAGTGTTACAGTAGCTCTAAGTGTGGGGCGTGGGGAAGGAGGACGATGGAGGTGGGATAGGGATAAAGAAAAGAGGATAATGGAAAAAACAAAAAGAAAAAGCTAAAATAGAATAAATAAAAATAAAAATAAATAAATTTGATTCCCTTAGTTTTTATATTTATGTTTTAACCCTTATTTGTTAAATTTTATTGACGGAATTTAATGGAATGGTTTAAATGAGACCATTTTAAAAATTAATCGTCCTTTAAGAGTTAAAAATAGTTCAATGGTAAAAAAAGGACCAAAGGTATAGTTTAGTGGTTTCTAAAATAATTTACTCAATACTTTTTAAAGTTCCAACAAAAATCAATGTCTTTGCTACACTCTCTCTTTCTCATTTTTTTCTCCATGTGGATATTCTTTGTTTTAATTGGTTTTAGCTTTTTTTTTTTCTTTTACTCTTTAAAGAGAAGAAAGACAAAATTATATAAAGGAAATAATTAAAATCTGTGTCCAAAATGAAAATTGAATTATCAATCTTAATGCAGCCTATAGCCTCATAAGCAAATCAAATACATATAATCTAGAATTATACAAAATATTATCTTCATAAAAAGCCAAACATAGACCACTTTGTGAATTTTTGGCTTTCCTGAGGTATGAGGGATGACCAAGTTCATAATACATTGATTATGTTAAAATACTTAACATTTTGAGTTTAACTTATGCTTCCAATTCTCCCAGTTTGTAGGTTGATTTTCATAAAGTCTACCATTTTCTTGTGTAAACGGATTACTTTTATTATCTAAAAATTGAAATTTATGAGCAACTAGTTTGCTCGTCAAAACTCCTTGATTTTGCGTATATGTGATTCCCATGTTAAAAAAGATGGATAAGTCCATGATACTACCTAATTTCTTATCATTTTGTCATGAAAGATAAAAAAAAAACAAAACTCTTTCACTTTTATATATAAAGTTTGAGATAATACATAAATATCTCATATTAAAAAACAAAACTCTTTCATTTTTATATGTGAAGTTTGAAAAAATACATTAATATCTCATATAAAACACGGTACTATAATAAAAGTTTCAACAAAATTACTACTTCTTTTGCTAATTCGTGTTCTACAATAAAAGTTTCAACAAAACTACTACTTCTTTTGCTAATTCTCACTAGAATTATACTATCTCATCAATGTACCCTCATCCACTAGTGTGTTTTGGAAGGGCATCATAATATATACGAAACCAAAATCTTAGGGTGCAAAATGAAAAATATCTATTTCTCAGCCCTTTTGAAGTAAATTGTCCAATTCTCTCTCTTTCACACACACGCACGGTTCTCTGTGCAGTAACCTTGGCTCCTTGAGAGACACACTATAACACACTCTGAAACACACACACACACACACACACACACACACAGAGAAAGCAAAGCCAAAAAGAGAGAAATGTTTATCACCCATATCCCAAAAATCAACCTTTTCACCTTCGCTCCAAAACCAAAACATCTCATCACCTCCACTCTCTTTTCCAAACCAGCAAAACCTTTCACATCAACCCCAAAAGGTACAACACTGACAGCACCAAGTACTACTACGACCCTCCTCCAAACTCCCCCCTTGCAAGAAGAGAACACCCACATACAACTCTCACTTGAGAAGCTATTTGTGCCCCCAGAAACTGACATCTCAATATCCGAAACGACGCCGTTGAGTGCAAGAATCTTGAAAGGGTCTAACATAGTGCTGAGCAAGTATGCAAAAGATGCACAGATAGTATCAGCTGAGTTTGTGAAGAGCAGTGTGAGAACTGAGGATTGTCCCTCTGATGGCTTGCCTGAATTTGCACTTGTTGGAAGGTCCAATGTTGGCAAATCTTCTTTGCTTAACTCTCTTGTCAGGCGTAAAAAGCTTGCTCTCACTTCTAAGAAACCTGGTATATATATATATACATCTACACACATGCATATATATTATATTTTGTCACATTTCCGGTCCATAATCCCGAGCCCGCAAATGAGATTAGTATCGTAATAAGCTTAAGAATATTTATATTGGATGTGAAAGGAGATTAATGTAGCTTGAGAATAAGTGTCTTGGTGTTAAATGTTTAACCGGGCTTACTACTTTACTTAAACAGACATCACTACTACACACATAAATTGGTGTCTTGTATTATGTATTAGAGCAATGTGGGTATTTGAGTAAAAATATTTTTTCTTTGTTATGATTGAAGGAAGGTGGGGGAGTGATATGGTATAGTTGTGATTGAAAATGCAGTTTCGGTATTGGGGTTTACTTTTTCTTGCATGTTTGTATTCTCTTTTTGGGGTTTAAGAAGCATAAATATTTACGTGATTAAAAAAATTTATAGAATTTGAGTGAAAAGGTTTGATTTTTGGTAGAATTGTGTGAAGATGGGAAGTGACCGGTTCGTATGCAATTCTGGGATTCAATTTTTTAATGATTGAAGTCTTGTACTCTTGTTACAATGTGCTTTGGATGGAATACCCTGAGAAATAAAGAAGCTTGGGAGAAAGAATGGCTATAATCATTATACATCGTTCTTCTTTCTTTTTCTTCTTTTCCTTTCTCTTATTGTTTCCTTTTGGGTTTATTAGTACCAGACGAAAAATGGTTGTTTCTTTGTTATAATTGAATTGAGAAGTCCAAACCTGTTGAATGATTTTCATTATGCAGAATCTGAGAGGAGAGGTGAAATCTTTGTTGTATTTTTGTGCAAATGGGAATGATCAGATGTTTGAATTGGACAATGGACTTGTAAATTGCTTTGCATACCAGTGTTTTCAATCCTAACGAGATCTAAATGCTTTGAGGTGGGTTTTAGACTGAGAATCTGGCGCACAGGTCTTTTGCAGGTTGGGGAAATTTTGCATCATGAAACATTGTTGAAATGATGCCGTAATGAGTACTTCCATTACTCAATTTGTGAATAGTACACCCTCTGTGAAACTTTTTACGTATCATTGTCTACATTAGTGCTAAAGTAGTAGAGGTTTTATAAATTATGAATGATAGGAGACAATTATAGTTCAGCTTATATATATATATATTTAAAAAGAAAAAGTGCTACATATATTTTCATTGAATTTAGCCAAAAGGAAATATTGTGAGCAACTCTAGCTAGGAACTGGTTCTGTACTTTGATACAATAAAAGGAGTATACTCTCAGTGAATTACTTTGGACACCATAAAAGGGTTAAGAAGATAAAGTAAGATGAAACAACTATCAGTTTTGTGGATAATGTTTCCTAATTTGTTTGTAGTTGCTGACGAGTATAATAAGTTCTACGATCTGAATTGAGAAAATTCTTTCCATCCCTAATAAAAGAACCTTCTGAGCTTGACTGAAACGGTATGAGCCCTGAAGAATTGATGAAGGAAAGGAGTTCCACAGCTTAAGAAATATTGCTTCTCCTGTACAAGCAAATAGCTTCAAGTATCAGCATTTCTCGAATATGCCTCCATCTCTCTCACTTGCTCAACAGTCTTTCTGTGACACTTTTATGCCTCTTTAATTTTTTTCCCCGTTGTTGAGTTGCAATATTGGTTAGGGAAATGGAATGACTTTAATTAGTGTAAATTTCAGAATGAAAATAACAAAGAATAATGCTGGAACTTGAACCAGAATACAGGGAAGATTGTAAGCTGAAGTAAATTTTGGATACACTTTAAGATTCAAGGTGATAATAGAGAAATGAAACAGAAAAAGCAACAAAAGACAATGTCTCCATCAAGTTGCTTCATAGGCAATTTAACCTTATTTGACAGAGATGAGCTACCCTTGGCAAACTGTGAGTATTTGCTGTTGAGTGTAATTATGATTTACCCTTCAGAATGTTCCAGCATCTATCTATCTGCTGAGATGCGGGCTTCTTTTTGTAGTTCTTTTAGGAAGCTTCTCATACATTTTGTATCTAATCAAGGGAATTGGAGGAAATCATTTGTGTCTTTTCAAGAAGTACCATGAATGGCTTCTTGAAACAATTCCTTACAGTGTTCATTGTACATGCACATTTTTCTTTGTTATTCACTTTATTGAGTCATATTGCCAAATAGTCCTTCATTTGACTGGATCTAGGAAAGCGTGAGTTAATGTATAACTGGAGGTTGGGGATTCATCCAGCTGGATAGGTCACTACAATAAAAATCAAAAGAATTGGGGCCTCACTGTGGGTGCGTGCTCGAGAAGTGGTAAGCTTAAACAGTTTGTATCCAAAATTAGGCCTACAAATATGGGTAGATGAAACATAATTTGAGAAACTCAAAGTTGATGCCATAGTATTAAATACGATTATAATACATATTCATATTCCTAATCTGAATGCCTCTACACATGCTTAGAGTAAGTTGTTCGAGTGTACTTACAAAAACCATATAAAAGGGAAGGAAGATGGTATTTCTGTATGATAAACATAGATATATAGCTGATTACATGCTTGTTTCTCTAAATATACACACAAAGTTTCATGTTTGTTTCTTTAATTTTGACCGGCTAAAGAATGTTGCTAGCTATAGATTTTGTATATACAAATAAGTTGATCAATGATACTTGATATTTATCCTTAAACATGTTACCTTGTGAGCCTAGTTTGACAATTGTGGACTGAAGTCAGAATGTCAGATTAACGTCTCCTTGTTATTTGTGTTGGTCTTGATGCCAATTTAATCTCACTAGTATTCAGTGATTAAAGTTACTTAAAGTTAGAATATATCAAGTCAGTATTTACATACTCTTGGAGTTTTGTTGTTAATGGACATTATTAATGGGACAGGGTTCATACAAGCTGAATTGGTTGATGGCTCTTAGTCATTATTTGTAAAACTCTTGTCAACGACCTATTACCCAAGAACCTTATTTTTTTCGAGAAGTAACCAGGGAACCTATTGTGAGCTTTTAAAAGTAATGTCACCTTTATCACCCTGTCTATAGGTAAAGCATTAGTATATGCAGCAGCTAATGAGACATTCACTGAAGCTGCTGATATGCAAAGAATTTATTTATTTTGATAAGTGCTGATACCTGTTCATTAACAGAAAAAAAATATTGATACTTATGCTGCTGATACACCAAATATTAAGCATGACTTATATCTGTTTCACCAATGGCACTAAAGCGTGCATCTTTTCCCCCATGAAATGAAGTTTCTAATGGTCATATATTTCTTTTTTTATCCTTTTTTAACTTTTTCTGGTTATTCTTTGCAGGGAAGACACAATGCATCAATCATTTCAAGATTAATGATAGCTGGTACCTTGTGGATTTGCCTGGCTATGGGTATGGACTTCACTTTGAGAACTTGCAATTTTCAGTTATTTTTAAATAAGAGAAGATGCTTGTGCGTTCACTTGGAAAAGAAAAAGGGGTAATAAAATGTAGGAAGCATTGGTGTGAACTCTTGCTAGCAGTAATTTCAAAACTCTGGAAGTAAAAATGGTACATTGACATCATGTTGGTCTTTAGTCTACAACTATTCTTCAGTCCTAGAGCTTATAATGGCACTCACTTTGCAGCGCAAACTCCCCCCTGCCAAAAAAAAAACCAAAAAAATAAAAAAATAAAAACCCAACCCCAAACACACCTCTCCTCTTCTTTGAACAAACAATATCACAGGGCTTGCGTCTCTCTCCCAGTTAGCTTGTAAAGGAATAATATATATCTAATCTGCTTTGTTGATTGAAATGGGGTACAATTTTCTCAAAAATCGGCATTTTTAGCCATTATATTGATTGGAATTATACCAAAACATTATAATACATTGTAGACATGCAACAACTTTCATCAAACATGATTTTTGGCAAATCAACCCAAAAGGTTATAGATAAGAAGAATTTGTTGTTTGTGGTGTTGTTTGTCTGGAAAATTCCAGTGGTGGATAAGGTCGAAAGGGAGAGATTCAAGTCATTAGGAATAAACCAATCATTACTTTACTATACATCACAACGTTGTCTGTGGTTGAAAGAAATAGCGTGTAATAATAGGGAATAATGTACCACAACACACGCATTTAGGAGAAAGGGAGGGATGGAGGAAGGAATTCGTATTATGTTCTCTCCAACATTTCTTTTCTGGTGATGTTAAGAAAAATTTTCTGGATGTGGATAACAAATTCTCCTGTTCTCTTTTAGGTAATTTTGTGAAAATATTTTTGATTGAATGACAAAATTGTCCTTGATACTTTTTTCTATATTAGCGGTGCCACCTAGTGGAACGCGGCTCAGTTTGGTTTGGCATACTTTTTTCTGTATAGAAGTTATTGGTTGTAGTATCTAGTTCTTATAGGGGTAATAATGGGTTTTTAATTTTTAACTTTTGGAGAGGTAACACGAATTTGGTATTTGGAAAAATGGAAAGGGTGATAATATAAGTGGAGGGAGGGAGCATATCTTACATGTAATTTCACAGTTGCTGAACTTTAAACGGGAAAGGGACATTGTTGGGTTTTTGTCAAAGGTGAATTTTTTTTTCTTCCAACTAAACAACTTGCCTGTCTCACTTGGCAGTTTGACAGCCTGATTGAGCAGAAATTCATAACTATTCTTAATGTAATCTTGACTGAATACTTTAACTACCCGCCCATAAAATGTGGGTTGTGATAGAAATTGGATTGTATTTTCAAAGCATATAAAGATACACATTTGCATATTTACTTCTCAAAAAAGGACCCCAAAAAAAAAAAAAGGCATTTGCATATTGCACACTTTGTGCAGTCACAGAGATGATTTCTCTTAACATATAATGTTGTATTCTGCAGTAATTTCAATTGACAAGTGTATGATGTTTCACTCTGCAGTTTATACTACTAGCCATGTAACCTATTTCATTTTATAATTCCTTAACTTTTCGGAGTGTTTTATAAATTTGGAAGTACCAGGTACTGGCTAATGTTGTCTAAGAATTGCCTTCTAAACTATAGTATCCATATGTCATTGACATTCAGCTTTGGCTAATACCCAAGGATTGAAGAGCAAAAACTGGAGAAATTCCCACAATTCTACTTTAATGAAGAGTGAAAGAAAACACAAGAAAAAGAGGGAACTGCATGTGTGTCCTTTACAGATACACCTTACAAGTGTAGAGGTGTTTTCTTTCAGTTTACACGTGCACCATAAAAACTCTGTCAATGATAAGTTTAAGGCTTTCTGGTGATGCTATTTAGTTCTCCCAAAAACAAGGTTCAACGATCATGAATCTCTGTGAAAACTATTGTCTGTGATGTGAATAATGCTATCATACTACTCGCCTCTCTCTCTCTCTCTCTCTCACTTACTGGCACATATATATGATATACTTTAATTCCATTGTTAATTGAGATCAACTAAACTTTATATGTCTACATCTACTTAATTTGATCCATTCATGTAGTGACCATTTTAGTCTAAAGGTAACAATCCACTGTTTGTCGGCAAATTGAATAGGTATGCAGCTGCCCCTCATGAACTACGCACAGACTGGGATAAGTTTACCAGAGACTATTTCCTGAATCGGCCAACTCTTATTTCAGTATTTCTTCTGATTGATGCTAGCATACCCGCAAAGAAAATTGATCTTGAATATGCACAGTGGCTAGGACAGAATCAGGTAATTAAGTTTATTTTTCTGAAGAAATGGATTCTCTCATCACTTTTATCTTTTCTCTGCTTTAATACAGAGAATTAACAAAGGCTGCTTCTCACTGCATTTCCAGTTTCCAAGATAGTAGTATTCTTATTTTTCTATGTTTTATTTAAAGGTTTAGCACATTCAGTCTTTAGAACCTCGTTGTCCCTTGCAAAATCCTTGTCAAAAGATTGTTGATAAAACCGGGACTACATGTCTACTAAAGCAAATAATATGAAAATTGCATTGCCAAAGGGACTTTGGGGTAAGTGGGATTGGACATTTACCTGTCCATATATAGATTTCAAAATAACTGTATTAACTTTACAAGTGCCTTTGACAATCGAACTGTAGTATGGTAGCACTTGTAGCTTTAGCAGTTTGTTAGTTTATTGATCACTTGACAACTGAAGCTTTCCTTTTCTTGATTTATTATCCTTATCAAGTGTTCCTTTTCTTTCAGATTCCTATGACTTTAATTTTCACCAAATGTGACAAGCGGAAAAAGAAAAAGAATGGAGGTAAAAGACCCGAAGAGAATGTGGAAGATTTTCAGGAACTGATACACGATTTCTTCAAAACTGCACCTCCTTGGATTATGACAAGCAGTGTGACCAATCAAGGTCGAGATGAGATATTGTTGCACATGTCTCAACTAAGAAATTACTGGCTCAAGCATTAAGAGATTCACTGTGACTCATCTTTCTACCTTGTGAGTATTTGCATTGGTTAACCAACTTTTAGATTTTTTAGCGTGATAAATTGAAAAGTAAGCTCAACTACCACTAATTGAATATTTGTTTCTTTGTCAAATTGTTTTTATGTCTCAAAGACAACCTTCATCACCAAACTGAGTTCAAAAGAGGGTAAAAAGTTGAAAATGGCTCAAGGTGCATTGCTTTTATTTGGGGACAGCACCCTTTATTGTATCATCAGTTTGAAGCCAGATTACGGTCAAAAGGGAAACTTTGCAGGCCTGGTCTGAAGATTTTAGAGAACGGCTTGCTGGCCTGGTCTGAAGATTATAAAAGCACAGCGCTTTTCTGTACAGGTTCATAATCGTTTCTCTTATTGCAACTTTAAGCCTTTTGAGATCCTATTTTGGTTCAAGTGGCACCCTACTCAAGTTCGTGTAAAATGTATGCTGAGCCTACTTACGGAAGAATATGCTTTTGAACAATTTTCAATGATAATTCGCTCCTCTATGTGTTTGTCTCCGTGTGCGAGTGCGAGCAAGAGAGAGAGGGGGTAGGGAAAGGGACAACTGAAGAATGTAACTCTCTTGATTTTATTGAGAATTGCTGTATGCGTTTTATCATTTTCATTCATATAGGCTTTTGCTACTTTATCTGATAAGTCACTGAAAGTTTATTAAAAACTGTCTCGTCTTTAATGTGTGTTGTACGGTCGTTCACTATGTTAGTCAAGTTGAAAGGTAAAGTGCTCAAGCTCAATTGGTTTGAGGCCTGTAGCTCGTAAAGAATTTCATTGCTGCGTGAAAATAGCTCTGTTCAATTTCTAAACACTTGTCCTTCCTTGGGTCAAACCAACCCATGGGTAGAGCATTTTTGGGGAATAACACCTTTTTGTATTTTTTATTCAATCAAAGGAACCGAGTATTTATTTATATCATCAATATCACATGTTAATACACATCATGTATAAGTGCATCTTGCAAGACTAGAGGTCTCCCAACTAAAAGCCATAGAATAGAAAAATTGCAGTCGGTGACAATACGCGTTTAGACAGGGAAGCTCTTCTCAATTGCCCCATCTTTCATCTCTAAAACCCTGTACCTCATCTCCGCCCCCGAGCATTTTGCTGACGGATCACCATTTCGACATGAAGCATGATGCATTATGTAGGAATTTCTGTTCCTCTGTTTAGATTGAATAGCTAGCTTGACTTGAATTTGTACTACATTTGACATGACATCCAACTCTCCTCTGAAGCAATGGTTTGCTGTAACTAGTTACAACCTCCTACATGTATTGCAGTGCTACACTCTTTTTACAACTGGAGTTCCCGTTTTGGTGAAAAGTCTGATATCTAATGCTTAAGAAAATTCTTCAAAATATCCAGACATTTTGAATGTCCGAATATGGTACATGTATAACATGTAAGCTCCACGTAACTAATAATAAGTGAGACGTTCCTAAAACTTGCCCCTCAACTTCATCTCTGCGTGGAGTTTCACATCTGATTCTTCAGACATTCACACATTCTTTTCGTTCAATCAGCTTTTCTTTTTACCTATATCCAGTAAATCAGTACCACCCACATTGAACACACAAATCAAAGAGACTTTCACAGAGTTGACACAGGTCCTCACACTAATCACTCTTAAGCTTTATTTATGTAACAACTCAAGTCCAAGGGGGGTGAGATCCCGACGTGGGCACATTTTACACTTTCATGTCATTTTGATAGCTGATGGCCACTTCACGTCCAGCAGAATCCATTTCATAACACAGCATATGCCCGTTCAAATAGAAAGGAGATTGCAAATTACATGACATTATCAGGTATTCATTCTTTATATTTATATAGAAGCATAAGAAACAGATTTGGCTGATATAAACATTCAAAAACATACAAAAATTTCCAGAACTCTCCAACGGAACCTTATGAGGCTACAGCGGCTCCCTTCTTCCTTGGAGTTGCTTGGGTACCTACACAGAAAATAAATAAATAAGATTGAAAAGAATAAATGATATCGAGTGAAATACACTAAAGAAGATTTGCTCACCTTCTCTGAAGTTACTCTTGAACCTAACAGCAACATATCGAAGGTACCTCATGCGACCTGTTCCGGTGGTCTTTCTACGGATTGCCTTTACACTCCAATTATCTGAAGCCAATTACAATAAATCAGAGCGGCAATTACAATGATGAACGAAAAAATGGTTCTAGTCAATTGTAAAAGCACAAACACCGAGAAAACTACACAAGTATAGATTATAAATCATCATTATGCCAGGAATCACGTTAATTTGCATTAAGCAGAACAAAGAGATGTTATATTTAGTTAAATGTACTCCATGTTTCTTTCTAGTCACACAATGTAAAAGTTTTTAGGCATTTGATCGTCATTTATCAGCATTGAACAAACCATCATATAACTCGTAACTTGCATCATTGAGGAATTCCCTTTTCAATTTAATTGCAATTCATGCAGGCTTTTCTTACTCCTAAAGTAAATATTTATATTTACTTTTACACCTTAAATGCCTTCTCCATTTATGTATCCCACAAACAATGGCATCCTATAGGATCAGTTAACTGAAAAAATGCTAAATAAACCAGGAGCAAAAAATTGCATTTGCTTAATTTTATCCAATTTATACTGATATTTCAATACCGCTGTGATCATTACTGTAAAAGTTGAAGTTACAAAATCAAAGCAGAAAGTAATTCTAAGTTGAGATATAGTTCCTCGACGTCCAAATGCACCATAGAGGGGGCACTGGATAGCGAGAGGAACAATTCTCTAGCTTCACTGCAAATAGCTCAACACCAGGAATGAAGATGTGAACTACAAATAAAAAGGCAAAGCCATAAGCTAAACATGATTATGAAGAATAAAAACAAATAGAACAGGAGAGCTAAAACGTAGTCAGGAACTCAGTCCCTTAGATGTTCTTGAAGAGTTATGATCATATTCGAGCATCATTCCAGGTCAGTATATCTCCAACTATTGTGCCTCACACTACCATCAAAATGAACAAAGCAAATGAGGGTAACCTATCACAAACTAGGGCATATCAAATTCAGCCATCAAATATCAGATATACTTCCTCCCATTCTCACCTTAAGAGAGGAATAAAATTTGGAAAAAATCCTAATGCTCACTATATCCTTTACTTTGCTTAACTCATAATTCCATTTCGCATGACTATATCTATACACGTATATACTACCTAAATCAACCAACTCAAATATATTCCACGATATGTAACTCAGATATTTTGAGTTTTGAATGTCAGAATCAATCCAGGAAAGGAACGGGAGAAAAGAGCATTCCCTACCCTCAAAAGACTCGCAAGAGATTGAACCCAATGTCTCAATATACGCCTCTGTCTGAACTGAACGGTATGCACAAATGCTCCACCTTCCAGTTATTCGAAGGCAATTACCCTTGACACCATACAAACACAAACAACATACATATATATATATATACACACATCAAATATCAGATACACTTCCTCCCATTCTCACCTTAAGAGAGGAATAAAATTTGGAAAAAATCCTAATGCTCACTATATCCTTTACTTTGCTTAACTCATAATTCCATTTTGCACAACTAGATCTATAAACATATATACAACCTCAATCAACCAACTCAAATATATTCCACGATATGTAACTCAGATATTTTGAGTTTTGAATGTCAGAATCAATCCAGGAAAGGAACGGGAGAAAAGAGCATTCCCTACCCTCAAAAGACTCACAAGAGATTGAACCCAATGTCTCTCAATATATGCCTCTGTCTGAACTGAACGGTATGCACAAATGCTCCACCTTCCAGTTATTCGAAGGCAATTACCCTTGACACCATACAAACACAAACACAAACAACATACATATATATATATATACACATGTTTGAAAACCTACATGTTTATATTTACATACGAGTATACATCCACACAAATGCGTGCACAAACACAGACACACATATACACATACATGTATTATGCGACTTAAACAACTTTCTTTACACACTTGGCTTATAATTTCAAGCATTCAGACTCTGAAATCGCTTCGTTTACAAAATTTCTAAGTACTTCCATCTCATAAGATACCTCAACATTTACATTTCTAATTTCAATATATTTATCATTTCTCAGAAATTAATATCAAAGATATAGCACTTCAATTAAACAAATTTATGCTTAGTTAGTACAATTCTGCTTGTAAATATACATCTTTACATATATATGTGTGTGTAGGTATACGTATAAATGAAAAAGAAGAGTAGGTTACATTTGCGGAGGCGAGCGGCGGGGTAAGCGCAGGCGCCGCAACGGCTCTTCTGGATGTGGAAGCTGCGGCGGCCACACCTCACACACAGTGTGTGTGTCTTGTTCCTCCTCTTCCCAAAGCTCCCTGTTCCTTTCCCCTTTTCATCATCAAATTCAACAACACATTCTCTAATCAAATATATATAAAATACATCTATGTATACATACATACACACAATATATATATATATATATATATATATATATATATATACGTATATATAGAGAGAGCGTGTGTACCATATCTGCGGTGGAGTTGTAAAAACCCTAGCTGTTAGTTTTGCTGGAAAATCCATATTTGAAAAAGCGTTACAGTATTTATATGTGAAATGTAATATTAGGGTTTTGAAAGATGGTTTGCTTTTGTAATGTTGTTGGGCTTTTGTGGGCTTAGCATTGGGCTTGAGGAATTTTCATTTGACCAAAAGTAAAGAACAGAATGGCTTTTGATTTTCCTTTCTTGTAAGAGTTTTGATCTATGAAATTTGATTTGTTCATTGTTATCATGCTTGAAGAGATGCAAAAATATTAGTAAAGAAAGAAAAATAATGTGGACAGAGAGATGTTTTAATCCAAGAATAAACAAGGACTTCATATATTGCCTTTGTATAGTGCAAATGAGCCTGATTTCAGAGAAGTTCTAGAGTACTATTGTAGGGCATGTGAAGCATAGGGAGCAAAAAAGAAAAATGTTGTGTACAACTAAAGTGGCAATTGGTATCTTGCAATGATTTTGGACAAAATTTGAATGAGTTAAGGAATGAAATAGATTGAAAATAGAATGAAATTGGAAAAGAATATGTCATTGTAGAATGAAGATAGGAATTGATATATTGATTTCAAGCTCATATTTGGTAGTTAGTATATCAAAGTAGTAATGAGAATCGAAATAACATGAATATCCTTTTGTTGCTATAGATATAGATTCAGCTTGTATCAAACTTAGAGTAGACAACAAAAAATCTCTAGCATTACGGCAAATCCGCGTCAAATATATAGTTGATTTGGACGCTCTAGCCAAAACGAATCCTATTTTGGCTCTAGTCAATTTAACAAAGCCCTTTTCTCATTTTCATCTTAGTAATCACTTTCTTTTGATTTTTCAAGACATTCAGATGAGTTTGGATGACACCTTATTCTCCCATGGGCCTTTTTCCGAATTGATATTGGAATTTCCCTAGGATCCGACCTCACAGTTGTTAGCCTAGTAAGAAGGGCATTTGCGAGCAGCTTTCGAGAAGGAATAATGATGGTTATACTAATAAATAACACTGATGAATAAAAACAATAATATTATTAATATAGCTACTATTACTATAGTACCCAAAGTCAGAATATATACTTAAACTATCTTATGGCCTTTTTTGTATTATTGAACCAGAATATTGAAACAAGTTTAGTCGAATCACCTCTCACTTTTGCCTCTCAAGTTGTACACCGAGAATGTCAAAGAAAATGATCTTGTAATTTCTGCATCTAAGATCAAACTTTTTTGGACAAGTATAAGATTTCTTGGTTATACGATTTCTAATGATAAAATTACCTCAATCCAAAGGTTCATTGAATTTACTGATAAGTTTTCATATATCATCAAAGATAAAAATAGGATCTCTAAATTACATTACAAATTTTTAATCCAGAGATTAAACATATATGTAAACCCCTTGTTGAAAGACTCAAGAAAAATCCTCCAGCATGGTCAAATGAACATACTGAGACCCATGTCAAAACACTTACAATGTTTATCTTTTTGTCATCCCAATGCACCAAAAATTGTCTAGATTGATACTTCTGAGATTGGTTTTGAAGGAATTCTTAAACAAGTTATTGAAAATAAAAAACACATTATTCGTTTCCATTTAGGTGTATGGAACAAAGCGCAACAAAATTATTCAATAATCAAAAAATAAATTCTTTCTATTGTGTTATGCGTTTCAAAATTCCAAGATGATATTTTAAACCAAAAATTCCTTATTAGAGTAGATTGCAAATCTATAAAAGAAGTTCTAATAAATGATGTTAAAAATGTCACTTCAAAATAGATTTTTGCAAGATGGCAAGCCATTATTTCAGTCTTTGATTTTGAAATTAAATTTATCAAAGGTACTGACAATTGTATTCTAGATTTTTTAACGAGGGAATTTCTTGCAAGAAATGACAATCTTCTCTGGGAATAAGTCAAAAAGGCGTAAAAAAAGTTTTCATATGCTATGAAATTAACAAATAAAGCATTGTATTACTGAGCCAAAAGCTCTGACAAGTATTCCGGCAACTAGTTTTGAGCCTATTCGTTTGTTTGCCGTAAAATAACTTGCTTGTAAAAAATATTTTTAATGAAAAATATTTTTTTAGAAAATAAAATATTTTTATTCGTTTGTTTACCGTAAAATAACTTGCTTGTGGAAAATATTTTCAGTAGAAAATGTTTTCTTAGAAAATGTTTTCAGAGGAAAATATTTTCCTGAGCTCCGTTTGTTTGCCGTAAAATAACTTGTTAGAGGAAAATATTTTCCTGAAAAATAGAATACTGGAAAATATTTTCTGGTGTTTGGATGTATAATAAAAAATATTTTTCGACATGAGATTTATATAAAAAAAATATACACATAAAATAGGGGTGGTTAAGTTCCGGAAAATATTTTCATCTCCCAAAGAAATGAAAATATTTTCCCAAATTTTGAACTAGCCATTATTTTTTACTGGAAAATATTTTTCAGTTGACCAATTTTCCGGTGTTACCAAACACCGGAAAATCTCCAAAAAGTAGTCTACCATTTTTTACCGGAAAATATTTTCCGGTTGACCAATTTTTCAGTGTTACCAAACACCGGAAAATCTCCAAAAAGTAGCCCACCATTTTTGACTGGAAAATGTTTTCCGGTTGACCAATTTTTCGGTATTACCAAATACCATAAAAGTAAAAAAATGTTTTCCGAAAAAATATTTTACGGCAAACAAACGGAGCGGCTTTGATAAGTACTTCTTTCTGAAAATAAAGCGCTGACGGTTTTGGAAAAATCCTCTTCACTAACAAGTTCTTTCTATGCAGAAAAATAGGTAGCGAAAGAACAAGTCAGTCATGCATAGGTTCCCCATGGTCCATCAAATTAATCATTGACGTTACTTTGTTGATTGCAGCTGAAATTAATCATGTCAGATTTCAGTACACAAGAAAGATAGTTAACAAAATTGCAGATTGGATGACAAAATATTATCTTCACGATAAGTTAGGGCTTGACTGGGTTTCTAACATTCCTTCCCCATTACGGGATATTTTTGTAAATGACATTGCCCCTACAGGGGTTAGATAACTATTTTGTACTTGTTCCAGTTTTATATTAATGAAATATGTTTGTTACTAAAAAAAAAAAAAAAAAAAAGCACAACGAGAAACCCAAATTAGTATTCCAAACAAATTTCAGCCACTTGATAAGACTATCCCATATAGACAACCATTACAAACACAAAATCCAACCAACTCCCAAAATACTTCATCTCTCCCAACCATCGACCCAAAGTCAGAATACATACTTAAAACCATCTTATGACTTTTTTTGTATCATTGAACCAGAATATATTAGAACAAGTTCAGTCTAATCACCTCTCACTTTTGCCTTTCAAGTTGTTCACCTAAAATGTCAAAGAATCCCAAAAACCCTAACAAAACCCAACTCTATTATAAATTTATCCAAATCGACACTGATTCCATCAAAATTGCATCCCAAGAGGACAAGAATGATAAAGAAAAAAAATGCTTTATGTAAAATCAAATTACACAAAGTATTGACTCTTACTGACTAGGGACAAGCTCCCTTCCCAAAAGAGCAAAAAAATTTGACAACTATTTTTTTTCACAATTATATTGTTAGAGTTGGTGACCCGAATTCTATTTGGCCCAACCCAAAAAGCTCGCGGTGCGACCCATTTGGTGAAAACTTATTTTTAGAGAAAAATTAGGGGTTAGTGGAGGGCTTCGGTCTTGGGCCGCCCCCGCGGTATAGACCTTTTGGGCTAAGGGTTTTATTTGTATAAACCTATATATAGTAATGTATTTAGGTTTGTCAAGTAGGTTTTTCGGTAGCCAACTCTATTTGCTCACCTTTTGTACCAATTTTTCGATATAGTGAATTTGCTCATCCTCTGCCCGTAGTTTTTTCCGTCAAGAGTTTTTCACGTAAAATCTGTGTGTCTCTTATTTTTTTTTCATTTTCTGTTGCTATTATTTGTCGTCTTTGATAACATATATACGTACTAGGATTACCAAGATACTTGATACAAATTCATTTTTAAACCAAATAAAAAGTATTCATTCGTTTGGTTTTTCATGTTCATACAAGAATTTTCTCTTAATGTACCATATTGGTTCTATATATCAATAGTGGGATGCATATGGCCCAACAATCCAAATTTTTTCTAAACCAATTATACAAGGTTACCAATATTTTTGGGACAATTGAAAACCTTCTGGTTCTCTTGCCAATCTTCCTTCGTCTTTTGTTTTTGGTAAATATTTTTTAATGACATGGATACTTATGAATGAATACATTTTTTTTTTACCATGACGTTGAAAATCTTATTCTTCCGACTTTTGGTAGTCAAATAAAAATAAAATGGTGGGATGACATGAAACCCGCAACCTACTCAATAAATGCAGTTAAACAATGGTTCTAAAAGAATCAAGACCAGTTAAAATTAACAAGCGATAAAGGCCAACAAGAATTATTAACAATCCATGCACAATTTCAGGCAAAACTTGCCCAGGCCAATACTCAACAAGAATTCTTAGAAATCCTAGACCAGATGTCAAAAATCTGTTCATTCAATTAATCTCCAGTAAAAAATGAACCAAATGAACTAGAGAATAAAGATGATTGTTATAGCATTTTTTCTCAACTATTGTTGTCCTTTTGTTTTTGATATCTCTTACTATTGTTGTCTTTGTCCTTTTCTTCCTTTCCTTGCTTCTTCAAAGAAGCACAATACCCCCTTGTGTAGAGTGAAAAAAACTATGCTTCCCGTGTTTTTAAAAATTGACATAATAAACCCTGTGTTTTAAAAATTAGTATAATAAATGTTATGTTTTCTAGAATGTGGCATATTCGCACTTCATCTATTTCAATTAACGACAGACACAAATGACTATTTTGTCCTCATTTAAAAATAAAGATCTGATGCGCCTTTACCATTTTCATACTTCCTGCTAGTGAAAGCCCTTTTCTAGAGAGAGAAATTTTAATCCTAGGATTTGAAACATCAATCTTTTGCAATTTTAACTCTTTTGAGAAAGTTGCTCTTGTGTCAAAATCTTAATGCTTTGAGGATAGAAGATATTTCTGTAGGCAAATTCTTAATGCTTTGAGGATATAAGATATTTCTATAGATAAATTCTCTATTAATTCTTTATGCATTTTTTCCCCCTTTTTACTTCGTTTTGGTCAGCCATTATTTTTTGTTTTAATGGTATCCAAACAGCAGAATCTGTATCGAATATTAGAGATCAGGTACGGTGTCGTTTTGATTTTTCTCATCTTTGTCAGTTTGCCATGCAAAGCCCCTATCTTTGTTTACTCCGTTGATGTGAATTTTTATCGAATATTATCTCTATGATATAATTTCCATCCCTGATAGCCAGTTTGGGTATTTTAATATTATTATTCATTTTCTTGTGGAGTATTTTCGCTCTATGGGATCTCCGTATTATTATTATTTATCATGTTTTTTTTTTTTTTTTTTAATCTCGAATTTTATTTATTTATTTTTCTTGTAGGCAACAACAAATATTATACTTGTGTTGGATTAAGAAATGGTAACATCTGTAAATGGTGGTCTGGACAAGGGCTACCATGCCTCGGGGTGTACGCCCAAGTACAAGATCCGGAAAGTCTCAGATGTTCGAGATTTTCCTCCATGTTGTGGTCCAAATGCTCTCCTACTCAATCTGAATCCCCAAGAAAATGTTGTTGGTGATAATGTGATTAAGGACGTGAAGGCTAATCATTGGCAGAGGCATACTAGGGGAGGAGGGGAGGGGGGGGGGGGGGGGTGTAACCTTCACTGACTTATTTTTATATATATTTTTAAAAAAAATTAAATATCTATGTATTTTTAGTTAAAAAAAATTAATTAATCCCCACTAAAAAATAAAAATACTCGTATAGCTCAAAAATTATGAATTTCAGCCCTTACTGGCCCATAAAAAGATTAAAATTTCTATATATATTTTTTTTTAAAATTAGATATCTATGTATTTTTAGTTAAAAAATTAATTAGCTCCTACTGAAAAATAAAAGTATTCGTATAGCGCAAAAATTATGAATTTTAGCTCCCATTTATCCATAAAAATGTTAAAATTTATATGTATTTTTTGAAAAAAAATTAATATCTATGTATTTTTAATTAAAAAATTAATTAGCCTTACTAAAAAAAAAATACTCGTATAATTAAAAAATTATAAATTTTAGTCCCATTGATAATAATTCCTGACTTCGCCCCTGAGGCTAATGGTCAACAAAATTATGTTCATCAAACATAGGCTCGATTACTCGAAGAAGAGAATGAGTCTGGATATTCTAGTCGAGAATGTTGTTGCTGTTGCCACTGATAAGTTGATAAATGGCTGCGAAGAAATGCAAATAGAAGATTTCCTTTTTGTTTTACCAGATGGCAAACTTCTCGTAAATATTCATAAATTTAGTATAGTAGATTTTTTTTTTTTTTTACTTTTTCCTTTTCTTATTGGTATTTAATATTCATTATCCTTGCATTACTGGTGCCAACCGAAATAACTCGGGAACAGAATACGCCAAGATTCTCACATCTCCATGGATGGAAACGTAAAGAAACTAATCCGGGAGTGAATAATTAAAACAAGGAGTGAAAAATATTATACCTCCCCCTGTGTTTTAAAAAATGTGCACCATAAACTTTGTGTTTTAAAAATTTGTACAAGGGTATTTTCGTTTCTTAATTGGTGGGTTATAAGCCCTTTATGACATCCTATTAATTATCGAAACCTAAGTACTTAGTAATATAGTCAACTGGGACTATATTTAGATATTGAACTTGTAGGTCACTCCTAGGATCAAGAGAATAATATATAGATGGTGATTATTGGAGGATTAGAGGCACAAAGAATAGAGGTAATTAAGAAAGGTTGATAGTACAAGAATAAGACCTAGTATTGATTACGAGTTCTACATAGATGGACAATTCAGTCATTTTGCTTAGTAGGTCAAAGACAGAGGTCAAACTTTGTTTGACCAATCTACTAGATATCTAATAATTGCTATAGAGTGCAACTTCAACTGTTTAGTGGAATAAGTTGAGGTTAAAATGATAAAAATGCAGTTAGTGACTAGCAAGGGCTTTTTGGTCATTTTGTAGCCACGACAATTATGTCTTTTGGTCTATTCTCTAGTCATTTACTTTTGTTATAGTATACTTTCTATTTATGGCCTTGTTGCTAAATATGGTGGCGTATGGATGGAATAGGAGGACTTTGGAGGAATCCTAATGTGTTTAGAATTAAGACATTAAGACAAGAGAATGTCTTGTCTTGACCAAGCAAGACTCCTACTCGACCACGATTGTGGCTTGTTGGAGTTTTCTTTTGATAATTATATATTAGGCATGTAAAAGAGGATAAGAAAGAGAGGAAGATATATTACACATTTAGGAGTCTTGAAATTATCTCTAAGATAATTCTCCTAGAAAAACTATAGTGGTAGACTTCTAGTTTACTTATACCTCTCCCTCTCTCTCTTTTATGGACGACTAATATAAAAGAAAAACAAGAAACAATCAGGATATACAAAGCAAGATACACGATATACAAACACCATACATATACACGGCACAACAAGGAAAAGAAAGGGGGACGATTTTTCCACCAAAATCAACACTAGAATGCGCAAAGGTTGTGGAATAGAGGAGAAGGCCTTGAGGTGATCCACGTTTGATTTCTCCAGTTTTTCCACAGTTTTCCAGCCCCTAAATCTTTAGGTTTCGTTGTGTATTAAGCCAACGAATAAGGTACAATCAATCACTATTAGATTTGTGTTCTAAGACTTGCATGATATTATGACTATGTTCTTGTTTGGTATGATTTCGAGTTCTATATGCATTCCGTTGCGTTTCTTGATTGATCAATATAATTTTAAAGCTTAGTTTGATCTAGATATCTATGAGAACTCGTATCCCAGCACGGCCCTTCCCGAAAACCTTAAACAACTTATCCCAAAAAGGGAAGGCTTTGGTTTTCCAAGTTGTAACTTTGGGATAACACTGTAAAGACAATTAAATGTCTATAGATTAAGCAACAAAAAAGAAACATATGTAGAATCAACTTTTTCTTTAACCAATAAATTAGTAGAAACAACAAATAAGTAAACCTTCAAATATGTATCCTGAGTGCTTCATTAGTAGTAATACATTTTGTGACTGAGTCCATGACAAATCTACTGGTATACTAGCCATAGCGTTAGGATTCGTATGCCTTAAAAATGACTAACACGTGACATTTCCAATTAAATGGATACATATTGTAATATATTAGTATTAATGGTACCATTTATCATCTTTCGCTCTATTATATTTATGTGTATATGCTTGTATAGAGGTCATTGATTCAAGTAAATGACTTAGGTACACAGTGGTCGTGCACAAAAAGTCTAAGTCATGGACACATATTTCTAGATTCTATTTATAATTGTATGATAGAGCTTGACACTTCTAGAATAAGGTTATGGTAAGATAGTTTCCTGAATAGGGTGACTTGCCTTGGTTATTGGTAGATTTCTGAAATTATCTCATTAGTATGTATGTCACGCATTGAACCAGACCATTTGTGTATGATCTCTCAAAAGGTACTACGAAAGATATAGAAAATATACTTTATACTACTAAGTGACCAGAGCTCTTAATTTTAAGCATATATAGGTGAACTGACGAAATCAGGTTCATATGTTTTGATGCATTATGGGTGAGATCTCAATTGTGGGTCAGCAACTCTGTGTGTTACGTATATGAGTTTGACTAGTTGAAACATCCTTAGGCAATATAGAGTCCATGCCATCGTGAGATGGAATAATCACTCCCTTGTGAGAATCTAGAAGATCATCTAAATCTAAGCTTAGTGTTATATTCCATTTAGAGGTATATCAAATATTTGTCTTGAGGCTCACTCCCTATATCAAGTGTTCTCTATCTAAAGGATGGTTATTTTATAGATTAGATGTCTCAAGGATAAGATACAATCAAGAAAGAGATAGTACATGCTGAAAGATCTTTCTTGATTGTGAATATGACATTGATAGGCATTTTGGTCATTTTACTTGTTAGATCGAAGATAAAGGTTGTACATAGTATGACAAGATTTTGTGGATAACAATATTCATCTTAGAGTGCAACCATAACTTTTAGGGTGTGTTTGGATTGAGGAGGGAAGGTTTAGTAAAGGAGAGGAATAGAGAGAATCATAAAAGAGAGTAGGGGAGATAGCTTAAATCATTTGAATTGAGTAATTTGAAGAAATGAGAGTATCATAAAGGATGATGAGTGTCATTTGTTTGAATTAGAGGAAAAATGGAAGAAGATGATAAATTTTATGTGTAAAATGACTTTTATGTTTTTTTTTTTAATTTTATATTATTTTAAAAGTGAATGTCAAACTTGTCAATACAGTGAAAAGTATTTTTCCTCCTATCATTTTACTCCAAATTGGAGTGATCACATTTGAGGGGTATGGAGGGGTTGGACTTATCCCTTCTATACCCCAACTCCTTATTCACTCCCAAATCAAACAAGAGAAAAGACTAAGCCCCTCATTTACTAAACCTCCCATTCCTTTCATTCCCTCCATTCCCCTCAATCCAAACACACTGTTAGTGGAATTAGTTAAGGTTGAAATGTCAAAATGTTGCTAGGGATTAGCAAGGGCATTTTAGTCATTTTAAGAGTTAGGATGTTTATGTCTTTTGGTTCTTCTTCTAGCCAATTTCCTGTTTAGTGCTATTGTTATATTTTGGTAGTTTTTCATGTGTCTAAGAGTTGCCAAATAAAGATTCCTAATGCAACTAGGAGTCTTAATTGGGAAGGACTTTCCATTTTGCTAATGGGGTTTCCTAATTGGACAGTTGAGCTCATTATAGAATCTTGCTGGAATGAATTTGGCATCTTAGTTCAAGAATGAAGATCTAGGCATGTAGGAGAGTTGATTGGCATGTGGAGGGAGTTCTAAGGGCTTAGGAGACCAAGAGAAGTATAGAGCCTCAAGGGTGTATACAATACAAAGAATTGAGTGTTTGAATAAAATACAATGAATAACAAGCAAAACTCCTCTATAAGTAGATAATACAATTCAATTCTTTTGAATGCTTTATAGATTTACAAGTTATAGCTCAAGCTCGGTGTATATTCATTGAAATAAATAAAATTCAAAGCTTATCATGAATATTTAATGTTTTGGAGATGATGGAAGATATCTAGGATAAAATTGGTGAGATTGGTATAAATAGACAAGCTTTCAACGTTAAAAAAAAATGGTTATTTTTTCAAAACAGTGCACTGTCGGATGAGCAAATGAATAGTAACTGGATAGCCGGTCGTGCATCTGGTAAAATGTTGCACTTTATGTTCTTACTGAATGAGCCGCCGAATGATTGGTAGAAACAATACTCATTTTTGCAATTTTGCAAAAATTTCACCCGAAATCCACTCTTTTGAATGTAAAACATTTAGACACCTCAACAACACTTTTTCAAAAGAGTTTTCAACTTTTTTAACATCTCAAAATATTTTCTAAACTCTTGATGAAAGATTAAAACGTATTTCTTAATTCAAGAGTTTAAAACAAAGTTTCAACTGAAATTCAATCTTTTGAAAATAAAACATTTGAATCTTTCAAGAACAATTCTTCAAAAGAGATTTTAATCCAATTAAACTTTCAAAACTTTTTCAAAACTCTTGAAGAAAGATTAAAGACCATTTTGAAGGATTATCCAGAGCTTAAGTTGTAACATCCCGATCCCTCACGGAACTAGGACTTCTATTAATCATGCTATTTTCAACCCAATTCCAAACCCGGGCATGAAATTTAGGGAAAACGGACAGAGTCTCCTTTGTTTATAGGTAATCCAAAACCTATACAAGCAATTAAAACCTCAAAAATCAAAGTCCAACCTCCTCTGTAACACCCAATGTCCACTATCACCACATGCAACAAACTCCTCAAGGCCATTCGAGCCTTGGAACCCAACAACATAACACACAAACATGCAAGGTTAAATCCATGGAAATCTTATCTTTTAAATCCACTTATCATACCACTCTAATGTTATTTACTTAATCTTTTTATATTTTAAGTCCTTCAACCCATTTTCATTAAACCATACAAGCATGCTACTACTAAGCAATAGAAATTATTACAACCCACTAGCACCTAATCATCATACAAGCCTAAACTTTAATATTACATTCCTTGATATAACACAAATACATACATGGCCACAAAGTCTCAAATATAATACAAGCATATCATGATCACAATCTTCCATGTTCTACACACTGGTAGAGCAAGTAGGCCACACACAGGAAGCAATCCGACCTCCAACTTTTCCTGAAACATGTTGAAAAGAGGAATGAGTAACCAAAGTTAATGAGTGAGGGAGGGGATACAGGTAGCCGGGGATTTTCGAAAATCATTTCGTGAAATGCAACAACTAAACAACTAACCCAAGTAATACAAGTTAGCAAGACTATTGAATAAAGCATTAAAAACATTTTAAAAAAGGATACGGTTCATCTTCTTTGTCTTCGGTCTTGAACCATGAACCATGATCTTCAATAACAAATGCCGGCAAATCCTCTTATTCCTCCAATGAGGT
Source organism: Ehretia macrophylla (assembly GCA_037974665.1). NCBI lineage: Eukaryota > Viridiplantae > Streptophyta > Magnoliopsida > Boraginales > Ehretiaceae > Ehretia > Ehretia macrophylla. The sequence continues at coordinate 70,077,258 of CM075764.1, forward strand.
ACTTCGGATGTACCCCGATCCTACGACCCATTCTCCCGAGGTAGGTCTGTATGCCCCAACAAGGTGAACCACGCCTTTAGGGTAGGGGAGTATGCCTCAACGAGAAAGGGAATATGCACCATGGTAGCCGAGCTAGACCGACAGCCCGATGCTGCTTGAAGTTTCTCGACACTACCATATCCAAAAAGGTTGCGTAACCCGATACGAATTCGAGAATTCACAAGATAATACGAGATAATCACAAACAAACACGAGAAATCACAAGATAGCAATATAATGCAACAACACATAAATGAGGGATAACAAAGTAAGTTGTCCCTATTCACGATATAACAAGTAATAAGTTCATAGAAACTTTATCAATTAAACCAAATCTTACAATCCAAAAGCAACAAAATAAGCTAAAATGCACAAAAGAGATGAAGACTCCTTTATCTTGGATTAAGCTAAGCGTGCAAGAAAATAGCTCTAATTCACTCCAAACTTTCTCGAATTAGCTCGAATATGTAACCCTAGTGTGTTCATATAAGTTTAGCACTTTAGAAATTAACTATATCAATTCAAACTTAACTATTACTTAACTCAAACCCACAATAATATAAGCTATACTTATAATCACTTATATATATCATGTTACCACATAGCCCAAGTAATCATACAAATAACTCTAAAACATTTCTTTAATCAAGATACTATTCATTTTCTTCTTCAAATCACTTATTCACACAAGCTCTTATTCCACATGCAATTAAGCTATAAAGTTTACCCTACCACATCATTAGATAACATAAAAGACATTAGAATCATCAAATATCATTAAGTTAAGATTATAAGTTATAAATTTCAATTATTCTTAACTACAACAATTAATAATCATCTAACTAGATGAGCTAACTTTATGGTTTACATAATTAACAATCAAATGTGGCAACTATATCGATTCAAATAACTAATTATGAAATAAGTTAAATCAATTCTCAAGAAATCTAATAATTCATTATTCCAATGCTTACTAATTAGGTTCTAAACTTCACACAAGGCAATGAATTCCAAATCTAACTTTACCATTCACCTAAAACCACTTTATGACCCACATAAATGCGACGAAATCACCTTTTAAAGCATGATTACCTAAAAACACCGAAAAGCCCCTTAGATGATTTGAACTATAGCTACCTAATCCGATTATCAATTAAGTGTCATAAATACATTTTAAGAGCTTCCTAACCCTTCTAAGACTAACTACATAATCAAACGAGCCAAACTCAATACTTCGTTTCAAAGTCCCTTTTTCGTTTTAAGCCAAAATTCTAATTCTAGCCAAGTTATAATCATTTTTATGATACATCTAACATTCTTAAGGGTTATAGCAACTACCAGAAGTAATAGAACACTTAGAAATGCTAAAACCCCAAAATGTGAAAAAAATTTACTATTCATGTTCTTCCTATAACTTGCAATCATAAATTCTAACAATTAAAAATGTTACCAAGCTTCAAAAGAGTGTTCTCTACACTCCATAAGCACTAAACTAGCAATATAACCATTTATGGCATGCATTTAGTATATAGAAATAAGTAGATAACTTAAAAGTTAATAATCTTTAACTAAAGCACTAGCTATTATTTTCTAACAGAATCCCTAATTTTACCAACCCAACTACCTAAGCTATTTACTTCCAAATTCTGTTATTTTTATATATAAACGTAGCCCTTCAAGTTTAGATGATTTTAGAATCAAACGGAATTCAATTCCGATATAAATTCCTCAAGATACAACCATATACGACTGCGCGTGTTTGTCCTACACCAGCGACTTGCCTAGACACATTTCAAAAATGGCTAAATTGAAGGGTTAAAACGTTAGAATTAGCCTTACCTCTAGAAATCAACATTTGCTCTAAACTACCTAATCTAGTTTTTGATTAAATTTTGTTAATTTACAAGTACGTTTACTATGTCAAAATGACTCTAAACGTGACAGGCAGTAGGTTGTCCAAATTACTACCTTTGCACTAATGTTCATTTAGTTTAGCTTCTTGCTCATTCCACTAACTTAACATGTTACTAACTCCACAACTAACTTAAAGCTTCACCTAAGCATTTCCTCAAACATCTTAAAGGCATCTCAAGTTTTCCCCACACCATTTCAAGCAAATAGCTAATCAACCAATAATACATAGCCATACAAGCAAATACATGTCAAAAGTTTACTCTACACTTCAAAACAACTATATTTGCATGCATTAAAAGCTTTAGATAGCATTTAACAACATTATCAAAAATTCACCACATCTAGAAATTAAGAAAATACACATAAAAATGCTACCCTCACCTTCAAGAAGGCCAAAAATGGAAGGAATTTGCAAAGGAACTCTTTAATTATTGCTAAATTTGCTCAAAGAAGATGAAATCTCCAAGCCCTAGCTCTTTCAAGCTCTCACGTTTCTCTTTGCCTTTCTAGTCGATTTTTGCTTTTTTTTTTTCCTAAGTGTTTATGTTATGTTATGTTATATATGCATATAAGGCTAGGTAATGCATTGAGTTGGGCTTGCAAATGGGCCTAAAATAACTTAATTGGGTGCCTAGCAAGGGCCCAAGTCTAGCTAAACTCTTTAAAGGCCTAAATAAAAACTCTACAAAAAGTTACTATTCCCGTAGGTCTATTTTTGGCTGATTTTGAAGACTTTGGCTGAATTTATTGTATTTTTATGGTGTTTTTGGCTTATATATGGTATATATTATATGTGGGCTGATTTTTTTTTTTTTTGGGGGGGGGGGGGGGGGGTCAAAATAGTCAAGACTAAGTAAAATACAACTTAAAAAATGCATACAAAGCTAAACTATTTCACATTTCAAGGTTTATTACTATTGTGAATAAATGCACATTTTAATGCACAAATAAGATATACAACAATTAATTATGAATATGAGGAAAGTCTCGGGCGTCACATAAGCCATACACATGCAAATCTAAGGTAAACGATGACAAAATTCAAGTCGCTACCTCTTATGTCGCCGCTTCTCTATCCTTATGTCACCACATCATCTTCAAGTCTTGATCTGCAAGATCTTCACTTCTTCAACTCTTCAATACTTCAATTTTCATGCTTGTGGTGAGCTAGATAATTGGATTATTTAATTCTTCACAATGACTAATATAATTTTGCATCTTCTTAATCTTGTAAATCTTCTATGATCAATCACATTATCTTCTTTTGTGCAAGATTTTCTTTCTCATACAACATCAAACATTCATAATATATTTGGCTTATAATAACATAAGAAATATCCAAAAAATCTAAACAAGTGTGTGTAAGCATATGAACATATTTTGTTTAACATACTTGACTAATTCAATTATTCAAGATATGTCATCTTCCTTCTTCATAATTCAATTATTCAAGATGTGTCGTCTTCTTTCTTCATTCTTTCATCATCATTTGTTCAATACCATTATCTTCTCCATGCAAGTCATTAGACCAATCAGTATTTCAATCTCATGAGTCATTATTAGCTCAACCACATTAGAAAAATTCAATCTTCCTAGATTTGTTATCATCAAAATCATAATCTTAGACATAAAGCCAACGATAGCATTGGGACTAGTTGTGTAATTTTATAATATTGGGGACGAAATTAAAAAAAAAGAAGTAAACATTGAAGACCAATAGTAAAATTTGTCCGTACAAAACACATTGAGCTTTATTTTTAGGGTGAAATGCATTGGACCCCCCTGTGCTTTTACGAGATTGCACAATAGTCTCATGTGGTTCAAAAACTGTGCAATACCTTCTTGTGATTTGTTAAACTAAGTACAATACCTCCTCCTAAAATATCCATCTACTTTAACAGAGAGTGTACTTCATACACGTGATATGTGATTATTCATTTTTTTTACTTAAATATATTAATTGTTTAGACAAAAATACCATTTTTAAAATAAATATTCTTCTTTATTTCTTTTCCTCTCTCTCCACCCACTCTTTTCATAAAAAAAATTATCAACAATCATTTTTCTCAAACCCCCCCACCCCAACCCCTTAACCCTGTCAACTTCCCTACCCCATTCACCCTACCCCGTCAGCTCCCCACCCTACTTACCCAACCCCGTCAGCCCCATGATTGGATGGGTTTTTATACATAGGACATGAATATGGGCCTAAAATAGATATGGAACATATTTTATTGATGGATTTGGGCAAAACTTTGGTCTACAGATTTCTTCCCTCGTTACGCCCTCCCTCCCTTCCCGGTGTGCGCTGCCTCACACCAGGCTGGAAGGTTCATTTGCTCTCAACTCCACCTTCATCATAAGCAGGGTCACTGCTGTATATGTACATAGAGAGAAAATATGTACATGCTTAAAAAATGTACTAATTTTGGATCATTATGCTAATTATGTATATTTTAATAATAAATTCTTAATTGACTAAATACGTATGGAGATGATACTTTAAATCTTAATTTGATTACTTGATGTCATAATATATTTACTATTAAGATAAAACTTAAAAAGATCTTTGTAAATTAATAAATTAATATGTTGCTAAAAATTAGAAATTTAAAGAAATTATATTAAAGTGCAATGAATATGCTTATAATATAAACGAGTGAGAAGAGAAAAGAAAAGAGAGCAACAAACAACTTATGGTATCTCACCACTCTCCAACCTTATTGTCTCTCATCCCACTTGTACCAACAAGTTAACAATTAGGAAAAATTAAAGTCATTTGAATTCAAAAGGGCATTACGTCAACCTCTACGGCCATTTTTGGCGTCAAGCAAGAGATGTTGAGTAACACGACATATGATACAACAAATGAATCAATATATTCGTTCAAGCTGATACAGTGACCAAATATTAACGTCATACACATGATTCAAAGCAGATTACTTAACTGGCAAACATGCATGCACTAGAATATTTAAATGAACAAAGTTTTAGGACTTTATGTGGGTGGAATAATTCCATTATGAAGAGGACAACACTATGCCAAAATCCATAAAAGCACATTACTATAAGTCAAATCTTTAGGCTGAATTTCTGCGCGAAAAGCCTAAAAAATTAAAGCTTAAGAACCGTTGAAATCATAAAAAAGCATCGAAATTATAAAAACACATTGTTATGAAGGCGTGGAATTGATTAAAAAGTTAATTTTTTTTTAAAATCAGTTCCGCTCCAACAGATGTTCCTCCACTTTTTTACGTACCCTATAGCCGGATGGATAAAATTTTACAATAGTTAGCTAGCTCCAATGATTCGAATACAGATACTTTTACTATTTATTACAAAAAGGAGTCTAGAAAATTAATTTCTTTAAAACCAGTTTCGATAAGTTTTATACCTAACTAACTTAAACTATGCATCTTTTAGGATAGAGTATGTACCCCAAAATTTAACACTCGTAATATGAGTTCAAAGATAGTAAAATTTTCCGAGTTGAAATTATAAAGTCATTATTATTATGGGAGTGTGAGCAAACTGATGACTTCCAAAATTAAAGTAACAAATCTATATTATTTACGGTTTTCGCGAGTTTCCACTGAGCTCACTAGACCATGGAAAAGTGAAGCCAACCAGGTGGTGTATATCTCTGTCTGATAGCATTTGGTGTGATGTGGGTGAAATTTGAAATGCACAATGCTCCTGGCACAATAAATGGCTCTATATTGTTGGAGGGTTTTCCATATTTCAGATGTCTTTTTTTTTTTTTTTTTTCTTTTTCTTGGGGGGAGTTGAATTCAGATGAGAGTCAGCTCATTATGTGGTGGCTCTCGGATTTATAGCCCTCTTTAAAGTAAGGTAAAATTAATAAAGAAAGTGGATTTTGCTTTTCTTACTTGTCTATAAGTGAGGAATTAAGAATAAGACATGAGCATATCGACATTCTTTCATAACTAAAATGTGCATATGTGTATGGAGCTTTTGCCCCCGAAGTTATGTGCTCCACACTCTTTCAAGATTCTAGATGCAATTTAATAATTCAACATCATGGATTCATGGTCATTGGTCTTGAAACTTGAAACTAGAAACTATATATGCTTAAATTAATTTTAAGTTTAAAGGTAGATTAGTAAACAAGCTAGTTGCTTTCTTTTTGTTTTTATTTTATTTTTTAAAAGTGAAATATGCATCGAGCTAATAAGCATTGGAAATAAAATTTGGAAGAAAAACATATAACGAATAAGATTTTATATTTTCATGGTGAATGGAATATTATTTAATAGGCCAAATTATCCCCTTCTCATCCAGGGAAGAAGCATTTACGCGGCTGAACCTGGGGTTTTTGAAAAAAATATTAAAAAAATAAAGGGAAATAAAATAAATATATAATATGTTTTACCATTTAGAAAATAAAAAGAAAATGTTATTCTGCTTACATTAGTGACAAAGCTAAATTAATGATACTACCACATTTTAATAAAACTATTGCAAAAAAGGCTAAAAAAATATTGCAAATGTATTTTTTTAATTGCATATGACCCTCTAGCAAATTCTATATTGCAAAGGTTTTTTGTAAATAATAAGTAACTGTTTTAAAAAACCAATGCAGCTGAACAAAATTTTTAAAATTGTTTAAAAAAAAAAAGTAATATCATGAGTAATTATTAACAAAAAGCGATAAAAAAAATTTACTCTTACTATAAAACAGCTATTACAATAGTTTTTTGTATTTTTCAATTGAATTATTACAAAAAAAAAAAACTAAAATACTATAATTATGTCTAATGTGCTACAAATAAGTTAACGTGGGATCTGAATTAGAGAAAAATTTGAAAAACTAGGTACCAGCCCCTACATTATCAATTTTAATTAGCTAGCTTGACTCTTACATAATCATACTAATAGATTCATATGAACCACCGGTATAACATAAAGACAAGTACTAGAATCGACAGATCTGGTTTTTAATGATATATAGTCTGTGACTCGAATCATTTGGTTGTTTACATAGGAAAGTTCAAGGTGACTCGCATTTAGTTGCTAAATCACATATAATTTTAATATAAGTTCTTTTACATTTTGCTATTGATACATTAGATTTCTACTCTGGAATAAGATTTTATTTTTTCTTTAGAGAATTTGAAATAAGTTCTTAAAGTACTCCATTATTTTCAAGGAGCACCGATAATACACACCCCAATTTTTTTTTTTTTTTTTTAATTCAAACGAGTTTTAAGACATTTTACATCACTTGAAATGTTACACACGAGAAATCATATCACTAGACTAAATTGCCAATATACACACCCATTTTCAATTATATCCATTTATTACCTCATACTTGTATGCTTTATTCACATATTAAAATGGAGTGATATTCAAACCAAAGAAAAGAAGTGATATTTATCATTTCTCATTTCTGAAAATTAATATTGTTGTTTTATGTGATGTTTTCCACATCCAATTAGAAAGTCTAAACGCAATCCCATAAAAATTATATATTATGTTCTACTGTTAAATTGCTACTTTATTAAAGTTTCTTTATGTTTAATTCTCTTTATACTATCCAAGTAGAATTTTGCAATATCTCAGTTTCTGTTAGAATGCATAAATATTTCCTTCACCTTACACAATTCTTCTTCTTCTGTAACTTTTGGAAGAAGTGTGGTCTATGAGTTACTTCTATGAAAAATGAAAATTTTTTAAAAAAGGAAAAAAAATATAGTTAGGGTTTTATACAGCAATATTCAACCGCCTAAAGGAAAACTAAATATACTATTAATTTGTAGCATGAAAAGATCAAAGGGTACTGACAAGGTAACACCAAAGAGCGCAGATGCTTTTTCTTTTTTTACTAAAGCATTAGGAAATTATATTACAAAATAAAGATATTACATTTGATTGGTTGTACAAAGATTGCATTTACGTAACAATGAAGTAAAGCATTTGTTTTGACAAAAAAAAAGTAAAGCATTTGTAATGGAATACAATTTCGTGTATGTTTCAATTAAATTGATAGATAAAGCATAACATATGCATGCCAAGCACAAAAAACGTGGTCCACTAATGGAAAATTTACACAATTTGCAAAGAAAAATAAAAATGAAATAATGTTATCCAGACTACGTATGAGTTCATTATTGTTTTTTTTTTTTTACCCTTCTTCAAAGGGAGGCTAATGCCTGTTAATGTTTAGCTTCTAGCATCAGCCTTTAAACTTACATACCTATCTTTATTTGTTTCTTTTTTTCCCCTAGTAGTAGTAATTCTTTGTTTTTGATCTTTCTTTGCCCTTTTTTTTTTTTTTTTTGGTTTTAGTGATTTTTATTTAGTCTAAATTATGACTCTTCGGAGTGGGATCATGGTTCTAAATTTACCACCCTAATGAGAGTCTGAAGAGATTTCCTATCATTAAGAAAAAAAAACTTCAGAGTGTTTGGAAGCACTTGTGGGATGAAATTTATTTAATTTATAAATGAATTATGTGAGAATTTATATTTATAATTGAATTCCCTTATTTGAAATTATAAAATAGTATTAAATCAATTCTATGGTTTGTAAATATATTTATTGGAGGTATTACTTTTCTATCTCTATATCTTAGAGCTCTGCTTTTGAAACTTTGACACGGATATATATGTATTCCATCAATAGCACTAACCAATTTTAAAATTGAACTTAATTAATTAGTATTGAAGAATAGATAACACGACTGAATAATTTGTGAGTTTAAATGATTAAGTATGTTAAACTACTTGAAAACAAGGATGAATAAATAAATAACTCATGATTTAGGCTTCTAATTTGAAGATAAAAAAGAAGCTTAGATTAAGAAATTTGCTATAAAGAAGCTTGCAAGAAGAATAAGAAGAATTAATTATATAGGGAATGAGAGCGAAAGAAGAAAATGAAAGAAAACTTAAAGGCCGGTAGTTTAGTCCTTAAAAGACGAGTAACTAATTTGGTGGCTTAGAATTGCAAATTCCACCTCTTGAGCAATGATTTCGGTAAAACTTGAGTTAATTCAGGATTTACAAATCTTCGATTTTTAATTTTTTTAAATAGGTGCTTCCAAATATTCAAAATTGAATTTGCAAATGAATTCCATAAAATTTTATGGAATTCATTTGTTCCAAACCGTATATATAGTTTTCTTTTTGGGTATAATGTGGCCATAAATTATGATTGGCTGTTAAAATCTCTAATTATAATAGATTGTTACTCGACTATTCAACCCAACTCATAGACGCTCTACCTAACACAATATATATATAGTTTTCATTTAGGGTCACACTTGTCCCATATTGAAAAAACTGTCACATTATAAGATCTTAAACTTATCTATTTAACACTAATTATTTTTAAGATAGAATCTCAGTTATCTTAACAATTCACGTATCATATGACATTAGTGTCTCTCTCTCTATAAACTTCTAATTATAACAGGTGTTACTCGACTATCCAACTCAACTCCTATATGCTATACCTATATATATTGGTGTAACTGACGAAAGTTACATAAACACTACCATTTAACATCACTTCAAACTCTATCTATATTCATGTAACTCCAAATTATATCTTGAATCTCTCATGGAGAATCGCTCAGTACGCAGATTCCCTCGTTTGCTTCCTTCCTCATTCACTTCATGTCAGTTTCGACATGTCCCAGACATTGTAGAGAGCTCCATTATCATCACCAAAAGCACACAAAATCTTCAACAAAATGAAGGCCCACCCACAAATTCATCTTTGAGCAAACCCCACAAATCTAAAACCATTCAGAGCGATCGAAAAGCGTGCAAACACAACAAAGCCTCATCTTTGGGTTCCGATACAGAAGGAAAGAGGTGCCCACCTGTTACACCTGCTTCAACTTTGAATACAGAGCGAAAAGAGAGAGCCAAAGTGTTGAAAATCAAGAACAGTTCTTCATCCAATAGTGGATGGTTTAGCAGTGAAGACAGTGAAGTTGATGGCGAAACCAACACGTTTTTCAGCTTATCTGCTAGCTCATCTGAGTCTTTTCGCATGAAAACAGCTGAAAACAACAAGAGCACTGAAATGGCCCGTTGTTCGTCTGAAGTATCAGTTAAATCGATTGGTTCACATTTTAGTGGATCGATTGGCGGCACAAATACAAAACCTTGCCAAAAAACTGCGAAATCATGCCAGAAAACTGGGATGATTTATGGAGAACTTCAAAAGGAGAACAAACTTCAAGAGGGGTTTGAAGTACCAGGTATACCAGCTGAAGTTTACTACACTAGTTCTCACCGGAATTGTCGTCTGAATGCCCCCAAGATTGGCCGGAAAACTAGAAAGGAGCGGCGAAGAACAAGAAGGGGTACGAGTGGTGAAGTTGGTTCGTGTCCAATTGTTGTTGATGGTAGAGTTGAAGACAGTTATGCAGTGGAGAAGAGTTCAAGTGATCCGTACAATGACTTTAGAATATCAATGGTTGAAATGATAGTAGAAAAACAGATCTTTGGAGATGATGATCTTGAGAGGCTTTTGCGTTGTTTCTTATCTTTAAATTTGCCATGTTACCACAACGTAATTGTTGAAATTTTCTTGGAGATCTGTGAAACATTGTTCACTAACTGATGTAATTTGCAATTGATCATCGATTAATAATAATAGTAATAATATTTATAAGTGTTGAGCTCTTAATTTTCTTTCTTTGCCATTTTGGCGTCTCGAATTAATAAGGGGCCGAGCTAGGAGCCCCGGCCGCACTCCCCCTCCCCCTTCAAGGTTTAAAACTATGTAATATCATTAAAAAAATTATTCATCTTTTTTATTTTTTATTGTCATTAATTTTCTTATTTAAATTTTGACTCTCCAATATTAAATTTTTACATCTGTCCCTAGAATTAATTGACTTTTTAATATATATATATATTTCTTTATTTAAAAGTTGCTCCTGCCGATATGATATATAAATTCGGTAGAGATAATTACTACCATACTACAACAGGTATGTTATTTGCTAGATTGAAAGAGGTGTTTTGGGCTTTTCACATCTTAAATTGATTGTCCAAATTGACTTTTTGAAGTCAAATATATTTTTGTAGTTATTTGTTAGTGACTTTGATTTAATTTTTCACTGTCGAGAAATTCTACAATGTTGTAGTTGAAGGTAGTTTTCGTCTATTCCAATATTTTTCAAGTTAATTTAATTTGTTACTTTAGAAAGAACGAGTTAAACATAAATTTACATTGGTGTAAAAGAGGCATTGACATATATCGTGGCGGATTTACATTAGGGTTAACGGAGGCTGCACAAAAGAACGAAAAAATTAAAGATTTATATATTTTTAATTAAAAAATTAATTAGCCTCCACTAATAAAAATATACTTATATAATTAAAAAATTATATATTTTAATTTCCATTGAAAAAAATTCATAAATCCACCTCTAAACGTAATAACTATATATCATCTAATAGTCCACCTAAGCCTATACTTCGATACTAATGAAATTGATACCTAAAATCTATATCTATACTACTATTTAAATGTGTAAATGAAAAATGTCTTTCTTCCCTCTATTGCAGAAAAAAATTGTCTTCATCCAAGACTTTTGCATGAATTGATAAATATATATATATATATGCCAACATAGTGATTTTGACTTCCCATGAATTTCCTCTCAAGTATGTAAAGACATTCACTGATTAAGCAAAGGTTCCTTCTCTTTCAAGATTCTGCCAATAAGGTTTTTAAAAAAAATATTTTTTTTATCAAACTCTGCCACTAAGTTGACACATTCATGCTTTACTCCAATTATATTTAAGCCCTGCCACCAACTTTCATTTAATTTCAAAACTCATCTTGCTTTTCTTTCGTCCTTTTTCTTTGGGTTAGTTCATAACTTTTGGTGGGCGTTTAGTTCACTGGAGTGATTTTTCATTCATGCAAATGTGATTAAAACTATTTTATGCGTTAGAATATTTTATCAAATTTTTAAGAATGTTATATTGTTGTATTTGGTTTAGATTCAACATTCCTAAAATTCTTGAACAATTTTTTAATAATGCCCCTTATTTTAAAAAAATAAAAATGTTATAGAAAAAATATATACAAGTCGAGATACGTTTCGTATACTTTTGTCAATACGCGAGTAACATATGTTTAACGTATTTATATAAGTCAAATAAATCTATTTATTTTTTGTTTTTAAAATTTTAATTTGAATTTACAATTTAAATTTTAAAAAATTAAAAATTAAAAATTAAAATATATTTTTTTAAAATTAAAAATTCTATAAATTTATAATAAATTTATTTATTAGTTTTTATTTTTTATTTTTCATGTTTTTAAATTTAAAACTCAACACAAATACAAATTAAAAAATTAAATTCTAATCAATTATTATTTTTTATTTTCATTATTTTATGTTTTGATTTTTTTTTATTTAATTTTTAATTTTATATTATTTATTTTCTATTTTTATTCTTTTTAGGGTGTGTATTTTTTTCTTTTATTTTCTCTAAAACATTCCCACAATTTGAAAAAATCAGATTCTCACCCCCTCACATACAAATAAAAATATAACAAATCATGGGAATATCGTATTTCTAAAATTGCAAACCAAAATAGGAATATTATCACGTTCCTAACTTCACTTCCCGTGAATCTTATAAAATTTTGTAAACCAAACGTTCCCATGGTGTATTGCTTCCTTCGAATATAACATAACATCACTCTAAAAAGTTTTTTTTTTGTTTTTTGAGCCCAAAAACTTCCATTAAAATGCAACGGGGCTAATACTTGACAATATTTAGAATCTAAGGACTTCAATTGATGTTATGACAAATTTATTTCAATATAATCTATGTTGAGAGATATTTGGTGCATGATTGCCAATACATTCTCTTTCATATTAATTAGTGCTGATAGCATTTAAATTACTTCTACATAATTAGCTAAGGAAAATCATAAAACTATTATTTCTATTTCACAATTTTTGCATGGTCATGTGTTATGAAGACCCACTACTCTTTTTTTTTGTTTGTGCTAATTAAGCAAGTGATTCTATTAACCTCAACAAACTATAAACCAATATTACAAACATAACCACGTTATTCACAAGCAGGTTGCCGTCTAAATATCAAAAAGTACATATAATAGAATTTGTAAGATTTCTTCTAAATCTGTAAACGTTTCTAACTCTATTTTTTACAACGAAGCAGATTCTATCAAAGATTCTGTCTTCACGAGAGAAACACGGTCATGAAGCCTTTTGTTTCTTTCGCACCATATATGGTAAATCCAAGCTGTAAAAATAAATTTGAGCACCAGGAATTATAACAAATCCTTCTGATTGGTGAAACACCTAAACCGATATTTATGATTAATTTAAAAATGTTTAACAAAAAAATGTAAATTCGATTTGCCTTGAACTTTATAACCATTCAACAAAAGAATGGTTGCTTTCATTCACACAATTTACAGTGTCAACATCATGAAGCCTTCTTTCGTTTAAGCTACAAACATTATCCTTGATAAATTAGATAAACAATTAGTATATGAGTTTTCATTAATGATTTTGGTCATCAACTTTATATGTAATTTACCCTTGATAAATTAGATAATCAATTATAAGATGAATTTTCATTATATGACGATGTTCGTCATCAACAAATTCATATGTAATTTACATATACTATCCCTCTGGTAATAGTAATGTTTGGTATATTGAACATGTAAACACACAATTTAGTACTAAAAGATATCCAGATATGCACCCCTTGTTCAACGAGGAGGAAAATAGAGAAAACAAAAAGAAATAATGCTCAATCTATTTAGAAATGCTTCAAAATTGAAAGATAGTATGCTTATTCTTTGAATCGGGGAGTTGCTCAAAATTTTCTATTTGTTCAACATCTTTTGAACTAAAAGATTATATCAAAGCACTTTTTTTTTTTTTTTGACTCTTTCGAATAAAACATGGATTACCAACTAAGACTCTGTTTGGCCTAACTGTGAAATTTTAACTTTTGAGCTATAGAGCTTTGGTTGGAAGTACTGTTAAATAAAAACTGTTGCTGTTTGGCCTATGTTGGGTAATGTTGAACTTTTAAAAAATTTGAGGGTAATATTGGATTTAAAAAAATATGAAGGGGTATATTTGAGAAAGAAAAAGAAAATAGCTTCCCGCATTATTTAAAAACAATTTCGCAAAAGTCTATTTTGTGAAGCTCCAATTTGGAGCTTCTTATTTTTTAACTTTTTTCAGTTTCAACTTTTACTTAAAAACATTTTAAAAAATGAGCCAAATAGGTTAATCTCAACTATTCACAGGAAACACTTTTGAGTACCCAAAAGTTAGGCCAAACAGAGCATAGAGATGACCATCTCTGCCATCAAGTAGTTTTGCTTTCGGCTACACAAAGTTGCTTTCGTATTGGCATAGTTTTCTAAAGAGTTAATACCTAATTTAGTCCCTTATTTGTAGCTTGTTTGGCATAATGGTCTGTTATTTTTAAAAGTGCAACATTGCAAACTTTTAATTTTTGAATATATGACACCATTAGTCCTTTTTTACTTTTTCATTTAAAATTTGACGACATAAGCAACAAAGTACATATAATCACGTGACAATCGCATATTTTTTCCATCAAATATTAAGCGAAAAAGTGAAAATGACTAATAGTGTCACATATTTAAAAGATAAAAGACTGCAATGTTGTACTTTTAAAAATAAGAGATCACATTGTCAAACACGTTAAGAATAAGACTAAACTGGGTATTAATCCTTTCTAAAATTGTGCATGACAGGTTCAAACAGATTGGATCCAATACTTGAATAAAAAAGCAATTAGAAATGGCCTGGTTGCACTGAGCCCAGCATTTTAGTTCTCAAGTCCAACCCTGATCAATCAGAGAAAATGCAAAAACATTCATTAACATACAAAATGCAATAGAAGTTTTCCTCATCTATGCAATTTGGATTGTAATTAGCTGCTTAAAAAATAATTAATCAAAACCTCAAACTGCGTTTTCTCAGGATTAGAGTAGTAAACTCGGAAAAAAAAAAAACAAGAGAAGAAAAAAACAAAAAGGTTAAGAGAAGTAATATGTAGAAATATCTTCTCCCTAGCATGATAAGTTATGTCCCAAAACTTTGTGTGTAATGATTGTTAGTGCAGGGGCGGAGCTAGAATTTTAAAATTGGGAGGATCAAGATTCAAATAAAAATATTCATGACAAGGAAAAAAAATACGGGGAGCCGTTAACTTATTTTTAACGATACTTCATAGATTTTTTTTAAAGATAATAACTTTTTTTAACGATATTATATAGAATTTTTTGAAAAATATATATTTGTGGGGGGTGGGGGGGGGGGGGGGGGGGAGGGGCCCTTGCTGGCCCCGGCCTAGCTCTGCTCCTGTGTTAGTGTAAATAAAAAACATAGTTTAACCGCAAAAGCATTGATTATATACTAATTTTTCCTTTTTAATCATCTCAAATGTTGCAAAATGGAGTGCGTCCTCCGTGTTCAATTAACACGTGTGAATATAAAGTTAAATAGATAATATTACTCGAACTTGGATCTTCTTATATCGAGAGAGATCTAGTGGTGACAACATGTCAACATATAATCCAATTGTGACGATATATTCATGTAGTTATAATAAAATGATCTAAGTAATTTATTATTATTGAATTTGTCTCATGAGATTATATAATATGAGAAAATCTAAATCCTAATTACCGGCCGGCCAATTTTTCCCACCCTTGGCTGCCCAACTTCCATATAGTGAAAAAATCAATCACATATGGGCCTCCACAGCAAGAACAAGAATAAGCCCATGAGCATTAATAATGGTAACATACCCAAATCAACATTTGGTTCCATACACTTTCCACCTTGATTGGGCTTAGGGCTGTTTCTTTTCTTCAATTTTTTTTTTTACAAACTACTTTTCTTGTCTTCGAGTTTGGTATTGTTCTTACTAAAGTTTTTAGAAAAAAAAAAAAAAAAGAAGTTGATAATGGTGCCTCGCTACTTTTTTTCTTTGATCATTGACCTCGCTACTCAAATAACTCAATAGGGGCTACTAAACAAGTTTTCAAGTATTACTTGTTTCCTTCAGTCATGTACCAACTCTGAGACCTAGTAATATTTTACACTCAAGTTTGAGTATCTCATTGAGTGGGAAAGATTGAAGAAAGGCCAATTTATGCCATTGCATGCATAATCTTCACTTACACAAGTTCCTTAATAGGAAAAATAGTATATTTAGTCTCTATTGTTTTCAAAATATCTCAATTTTGTTCTTATTATTTAAATTTTTTTAATTTAGTTCTTATTGTTTTCTCAAATTTTTTAATTTGGTCTCTATTATTTAAAATATTTTAATTTCGTCCATATTATTTTTCAAAAAATTTCAATTTTGTCCCTATTGTTTTTAAAAAGTTACAGTTTTGTCCCTATTATTTTTAAAAAGTTAAAGTTTTGTCCCTATTTTTTTTTTAAAATTTTAATTTCGTCCTTATTATTTTTTTAAACTTTCAAATTAGTTCCTATTATTTAAGGACTAAATTAAAATTTTTTGAGAAACAATAAGGACGAACTTGAATTTTTTTTAAAAATAATAGGGACCAAATTGACTAATTGTAAATAATGGAGACGAATTTAAAGCTTTAAGAAAATAATATGGACGAAATTAAAACTTTTAGAAAAATAATAACGATTAAATTGAAACATTTTAAACAATAAGGATCAAATTAAAATATTTTAAAAATAATAAAGACTAAATATGACATTTTCCCTTTCTTAATATAATAATTTGTTCAACCAAGGCATGGACTGTCTTTTTTTTTTTTTTTAATTTTTTAATTTTTTATCATAGTAATATAGTAAAAATAGGTTTGACCTTGATGCCTCACGATGTTGAAGTGTGGTGGACGGAAAAACAAATTAGACATTCAATATATAGAAAGAAGAGGTAAATCTTTTAAATTGCGGGGATAGCTCAGTTGGGAGAGCGTCAGACTGAAGATCTGAAGGTCGCGTGTTCGATCCACGCTCACCGCACACTTCTTCTTTGTTTTCGATTTTGAAGACACATAAACTAGACAAAAAGCAGTGCACAGTGCATTAAGGAAACAAAAAAACGTTTGAGATTACTAGCTGTTATGCGAATGACTAGCTGTTTTTTCCCCTTAAATTGCTGCATCTTTAGGGAGGCAGAGCCTGTTAAAATATGATAGATTTAGGGGGATGTATCTCTCTCCACAAGAAGCCTCAAAGGTCCGAAAGAATTATCGATCTGTGAAACATCAAGGGTTGTTTCGTTTTTAGAAAAGATATATTTGTATTCTTCAATCATAAGGCGCAAAGAACTAATTAGATATGAATTTCTGTTGAGGAGCTTGCACACCAAAGAATACTTGCCTTCAATTGCCTGGCAATACAACGAGAAAGTGAATCAACTCTTGACTAGACAATGCTAAAGAATTGCTTAATTTGAAAAGGGGATTTTAATAAGAAAAAAATTCTGTGCTACTTCTAGTATGGAAAATCACAGTGCTCGATCTCAGGTGTTCATGCGGTGGGAGTATTGTTAGTGGTTCCCAATTGCATATTATTTTGGTGAACTTGTTTGAAGGAACCATAAATATCAGTAAAATAAGTTGTACTCTCCATGAAATCCTTTTTTAATTTCACCTTTTTTTTCCTTTTTTTTATAACGAAAAATTCCCCTTAAAAATTAATTGTACTTATCTTAGCGTACCAAGTCTGAGAACAAATGACACTATAGAGAATTATGATCTAAGTTAAAATAATTAATACACAAAGCTTATTGAGACTGACTGCAAACAAATTCATTTTTAACTATTTTAAACTTAAAATGTGAATAAGTATTTCAATCACGCCTCAAACATTACACTAATTAGAACAAATCATGATTACAATTATATGCATGCCAAGCCAGCTTCTCAGATCCCCTCACAATCTGTCGGCAGATTCCAATTTTTTAAGCAGTACTATTAAGTGGTTTCACATCGTCCATAGCCTTTGGAAATCAAATCTGAGATCTTTGGAAATCAAATCTGCGATAAGATTCGAGAGGTCTAGCTAGGAACAACTCCAAACATAATCAAACAATTGATGTGAAATGAAGCACGTACCAAGTCAAATAATATGAACATTACTATTCAAAACGTGGAATCTTAATATTATTAAGCAAAGCTGTTCTAATGCAATACCATGTGCACCTATTCAAACCTAAAAGCCTCGTAGATGTAATGATATATGCTTGCATTAAGAGTGTACAGCATGGGATCACGACTTAGAGATCCTCCGTTAAATTATATTCTTTTTGTTCTTTTTGTACATAACTTTTGAAATGAATTGAGTCACTTGTTTCGAGATCTTTTGTTAGATTATACCTTTTTTGATCTTTTTATACATAATTTTTGAGATGAATTGAATCACTTATTTATTTAACACAAAAAAAGAGCAGTTACACAAGACAAATATGCAAAAGAAGGTGACTAGCATTAGCTTTTACCTTTTTGAGATTCAACAGTTCATAATTGTCTCAAAACAGTTCATAATTTCATATAAGATTCCTTGCTCTCATTTAGGTTATAATGTCCCTCTTGAAATGGAAAGCATTATCATAGGAGTCTACATGAGCCAATGTGATAGAAAGCATATGCTTACTATTTTATGAGAAGATGTGATAGAAAGCCAATGCTTACTTTTGTATCGGACAGAAGGCAACGGTCCAAAGTTAATGCGTTTGTCTAAGCTAGAAAATGGTTAAAATTAGTGAGCAACACAAATATCATGATGTTTTTGGTCAGAAACTATTTCCCCAGTTATGGAATCCCAGAACAAGACTCACAATACACCCTCATACTTAGCCACGGTAGCGGGTTGAATACCCGCAAAAATTAGAGATTCGAATCTGAAATTGATTATTGTAACTTATTAGAAAACTGAAACAAAAGTATGAAAAATTTGAAAACTACTCAACCTGATAAGTGTTGAAAAACCTATCGTATACTTGAAACAGAAATTGAAATTGAAACCGATAACTAAAAAAAAAATATTAGTTTAAACAAAAAAACAATTTCAAAAATAGAAAAAAATCAAATTAAATTCTATGAAGGCCCAAAAATAAAATGAATCAAAATTCATAACTAAAAAGATGATAAAATTTAAGTAAATTAAATTAAACAATCATTATGATATTTGTTGATAATAAATATTCAATCCCAATCAAACTAAAAACGATAAAATATTCTACTACATTTGTTAATAAATAAGCTTATATCAATTTAATCCTAATTGATAATGATGTCAAACTCATTTACTTAATCATATGACCAAATCTAATTAATTAGTAACTCGTCAATAAATTATGAAATAACTTCCACTATTCCACTTCAGTCAAGGATTTTCGGTTATTTAATTAATAGATAGCATAGGATCCCTAACTGACGGATTCTATATCACACACACGTCTCTATATAAAAATAGATCATAGCCACTAGTGCATGATCCAATCCATGATTAAAACTAGATAATAATGTACTAGCAAATTATAGTATTATATACACAAGACAATCATAGTATCTCGGGTCTAAGGATTAATTACACAATTATAGCATATACAAAATTATTGACTATTTATGTAATTTGTTATATTATCGGTCATATCCAGTCACTTGTTCTCAATAAGTACTTATATATCTACTAATACAATATGAGACTCATTACTCTTATCATTAATATCTCATATTAATCAAGGTAGTAAACTGTATACTGATTTATCCGAATGAATTAGCGCCTAATTAATTCATCCTATGATCATAGATATATTTTAGAATATATCGTTAATTATAAATTTTGTCACTCATATTTTTAACAATTTAAGAATAAGATTTATAAAATAATTCTAAGAATTTATTTAAACATCAACTACCAGAGTAATTAATAATTAAATAATCTGCCTGTAAAAGAATAATAATACAAATATCATGTTCTACAATTATAATAAATTGACTTTTAAAGCATATACTTGGGGCTTGGTACTGGTGTGTTGAAGTAGAGAGAGATCAGAAGCAAGGCCAGCAATGAAATTCTGATTAAAGTTTGCGTTGCTAACCCTGCAACAATTCCATTCATATGAAGATGCATGTACTGATATTATTAAGCCTTCATACTTATGCAAAAGTTACTCAGAATAAGAAAAATTCATGCATTACTAAAGCAAAAAGGTTAGACGTTTGTCAGGAAGTGAAAAGCAAGTGTCATAAAAGTCTACATAAGAATGCATGGTGTCATATTACCTCTAAACCTGACCAAGCAATAGTGTAAAGGGAGCCAGCTGAAATGACAAGTTCGTCAATGGATGACCAGCTGAAATGACAAGTTCTTCAATGGAGTGTAGCCAAGTAAGAAAAGCTGTTGACTACTCTCGAAATTGGGAATTGTAGGTTGACATGTACCTAAAAATTAGATGTAATGACGAGATAGCGACTTCTTATAATCAGGGGTCTGTTTATTTGTTTGTCGTTAAATAATTTTTTAATTTTTAGTAATATCAAAAAATTAATCAAGTAGAAAATATTTTTTATTCAATAATTGCGATTATTTTTTTTTAATTTTTCGTTGTTTGATAACACTGAAAATTAGTCAACTGGAAAATTTTTTCCATTCAACAATTGCGGCTTGTACAAAATTTGAGAAAATATTTTCATGTTTTTTGAGAGAAGAAAATATTTTACGGAACTCATTGTACATCTAAACACTAGAAAATACTTTTCAATATTCTATTTTTCAAAAAAATATTTTTCTCCAATAAATCATTTTACAGTAAATAAACAGAATCTAAAAAAATATTTTTCATAAACAAGTTATTTTATAGCAAACAAAAGAAGCCCAAGATTTTGAATTTGATACTTCGACTTCCATTATAAAAAAAAAAAAAAAAGAATGAAATGGATGTTTCTTAACACGCATACACTATTTTATGTGCTATCTTGCAATGGTTGACGCTAAAAGAACGATTGATTTAGAGACGGTGCTATCTACGATAATCAAAACGGCAATTTCTCAAAACCTAAAGACGATACGTCAAATCTATATAAAATTGGTCAATGGAGAATATGATGCTATAAAAATGCTCTCAAATTTTTAACATTTGTACACTTGCATGCACATAGGTAGTAAGTCCACAAGGGGAGCATATACAAGAGCACAGTTGATCGAGCTTTTCCACCCTGTGCGCACTGCCTGTCTCCTTACAAGGGAAAAAAGCATACACTTTAAAAGCAAGATAGATTAATCTTCAAGATGGAGACATGAGAGAGAGTCGATGGAGAAAGCACTGCAATGCACTAGGCCTAGCTAGCTCCAAGGGCGAATGCACTTTTTGACAGTGGGGGCGAACCCCACAATGTACTTTGCAAATCTTTGTATGAGTCCTTTTTCCATCAGCTGGGCTGATAGTTAACATAATTACATATAAGTGGACCTCACAATATGTGAGATTTATTTTATGTGTTTAGGACTAATTATTAGCTCGGATTAATAGAAGAATTTTCAATCTTCATATATTTAGTTTGCAAAATGAGCCGCACTTATTTATCTTGAACAAAATATTTTAAATTCGTCCCTACTTAACTGCAAATATCTACATGCGCCCACACACACATAGAAAGGGGAAAAGGTTTCGAGAGGATTTGGGTGGTTTGCCGGATAGTTGCTTGGTGCAAAAAGTGTATCTTGGATTGCAGACATTGCTCTTTTGCCACTTTAGAATCTAAGAAGCATGTGCATGGCTTGTGGACTAGTCATGGGAAGGAACATGTTGAAAATGGCGGTCCATGAATGAGGAGAGGAGAGCAATGATTTGATCATTTCTTGAAACCCACTAGCCATCAATGATCAAACTCTCCATGCTTCTATCTGATGTTATAATGAGAGGTCATTCTTATGGCATGTATACGCGCTTTCATGTCTTGCCTTTTTCATGCACGCTATCCGTAAAGCTTTTCCATCCAAGGAAACTGGAGCTTGGGGGCCACAAAAGGATCTTTATCTGTGCGATTAACATAAACTCATCACAGTTGAAGGCTAATTAATAAGCCAGATTAGATGATTACTCGGGTCTATATGCCATGAAGGTCATTAAACCACACATAAATTTAGAAGTAAAATATAATCGTGAAAGTATGTTACTGAAGGCATGTTTATCTTCCAATTGTAGAGCTGTTGTGTATACATCTCTCTGGACTGGCACTCCTAACAAAATTCATGAGCAGGACAGCCGCCGATAGCATTCCGTCCAATAACAAAGCTACTTGTTTTTGTTTTATAATAACACCATATCTAGCTAAACAATTCTTCTGGTGGTGTTAGATAGTACAACACACTCATCAGGTGGGATCCACTGTTGAATGAGACTTTTACCCCATCATATCTAACTTAAAATTAGTCATATATATACACAATCTACCATGACTTAGGTTATTTTTAATGAAGTCTTCAAAATGCAAGACTTTTAAAATTTGGGTGTTTTTAGAGACCCTATAGCCCAAAAAGCAACAATAATTATCCAAATATACGTGGGTCTACCACTTTTGTCATCTTTTAAGTAAAAATAGAGATCCAGTCTCCATTTTTTCTTCAACTGGATCTCTATTTTTACTTAAAAGATGGCAAAAGTGATAGACTTCACGCATATTTGGATAATTATTGTTGTTTTTTGGGTTATGGAGTCCGTAAAAATACCAAAATTTGAAAAGTCTTGCATTTTGAAGATTCCATCGAGAATGCCCTTAGGCATACATAATTTTTATGTACTCATTCAGGACAAACAAAAGCGCGTTTACAATTCATTTGATTATTTTTACATTTTGATGTTGATACTTGTTGGCCAAAATACAGAGAACAAAGAAAAGAATATGGTCGAGAAAGAAATGAACATTGTATTAGATTATACACTTGTCCTATTACTACAAGAAAAATTGTCAACAACGACGGTCCGTCTTTTTTTTGTCGCCAAAAAAACGACGAAAATGAGACGAAACTATTCATACATGAATAGTGATAATTTTGAGACGGTTTGGATACGACTGAGGTATGTCGTCTCTAAACTGTCTCCCAATGGAGACGATTTGGAGACAGAACATGAATGTCGTCTCCAATTCATCTCTGATAAGAGACGAAAATGAGACAACATGCTTGAAGATATGTTCTCCGTCTCCATTTCATCTTGAAATTAAGACAAATACGAGACATTAAAAGCATGTTAAATATATATTGTTATGTAGTTATTAAATTAATCTTGCCATCAACTAATTAAATAAATACCCTACACTTAAATGTGTTTTTTTTTTTTAATTTTCCCCCAAAACAGTCTCCATTCCATCTCCAAAAAGGAGATGGACCTAAGGTTCCATCTCAAAAAATGTAATGTTTTTTTCTTTTATTTTTATTTTTTTTCCGGGGGGTGGGGGCGGGGGAAATTTAAATTGAAAAAAACGTGTCAAGAGTTCGTTTTCATTCCGTCTCCAAAAGGGAGACGGAACCAAGGTCCGTTTCTAAAATTGGAGAAGGAATGGATGGTCCGTCTCCAAAAATGTAATTTTTTTTGTTTCTATATTTTTTGGGGGGAAGTTTAAACAAATTGACAAAAACGTGTTAAAAGTTCGTCTCCAAAAGGGACACGGAACTTTGGATCTGTCTCCAAAAGGGAGACGGAATCAAGGTCTATCTCTAAAACGGAGGCGGAACCAAGGTCCGTCTCCAAAAATGTAATTTTTTTTGTTTGAATTTTTTGAGAGAAAATTTCAACAAATTGAAAAAAACGTGTCAAAAGTGTAAGAATATAACCAATTTCCCAGAAACGTCTTAACAACAATCAAGTAGAAAGACAACACTACTCTTTATAATAATTCAATATAACACTTACAAGATAATTGTCCCACCATGCGCTCTCTAGATTAGAGCTTCAATGGCTTCTGGACTTACAAGAAGAATACAAGAAAGAAAGACTAACTTAGGATTGTGTTTGAAATTGTGTTGTGGATAAAAATGATGAACTAATGCATGCCTATTTATAGAATTCAGCTAGCCCGCCATAGGCTATCAAACATTTCAATCTTGGTTGGCTTTACCAACCATGTTCAAAGTATTAGCCACCCATATTTATCACATGGGTGGCTACAATTGACCACATGGGTGGCTAGCATCCAAGTCAACTTCTAGGAAGTTTCCTTTGGTCAAATTGGCTAACTTTAGCATTGCATCAACCCGACGTCATCTTAGGTAATTCCAAATTCCCGAACTTCTTTCTTGTAGCCATCGCGATCTCTTTTGACCTCATCGACGTTTAAGTCAGAATCATTAATTTATGCTACCATATAATTAACGATACTTATTATGAAGAGGTGGATATTGACATATATCAACACCCCCCCTCAATGTTCACCTCATGTTGACTAAACTATTGGGCCAACACCCAATGTTTGAAGATGCTTGCTCAATTGGACGCTCCCTAACGCTTTAGTGAAGATATCTGCACAATTATCTTCTGTAGGGCAGTACTCCATGTAGATTTCACCTTCCTCGATCAGTTCCCTCACATAGTGATACTGAATCTCTATGTGTTTTGTTCTAGCATGAAATACCGGATTCTTTGACATGGCTATACAACTCTGACTGTCACATTTCAACATTGTTGCTTCCTCTATTGGAATGCCAATATCAATCATGATGCGTCGTAGCCAAACAGCTTCACAGGATGCTACACAAGCAGCCTTGTATTCTGCCTCCGTTGATGAAAGTGCAACGGTGGGTTGCTTCTTACTAGCCCATGAGATGATTCCACCACCGAATGTGAATACGTAACCTGTAACAGATTTTCTTGAGTCAATGTCACCAGCCCAGTCTGAGTCACAGTACCCAGATAAAGTATCTCCAGACTTGTATGATATCCCATACTCCAACGTGCCTTTGAGATATTTGAGGATCCGCATCCCTGCTTGCCAGTGACTTTGTTTCGGTTTATTTGAAAACCGACTGAGAACTCCCACAGCATAACTAATATCAGGTCTTGTGTTACAAAGGAAGATTAAACTTCCCACCAATCTTCTGTAGAGCTTGTTATCAACTTGTTCTGAAGGATCGTCAATTGATAACTTTGTATTCACTTCCATCGGGGTGACAACTGATTTGCACTCGGACATACCAAATGCAATCAGAAGCTCACGAACATATCGTTGCTGCGAGATGAAGATAGTATGAGGTTTTTGCCATACCTCGATTCCCAAGCAATAATGAAGAAGACCAAGATTTGTCATTTCAAATTCTTGGCTCAACCATTCTTGCGTCTTCCGAATATTATCTTCATGGTCACCAGTGATTACAAGATCATCCACATATAGGATTACAATTACCTTCTTTACTTGTTCACTTAGAACATACAAGTTGGCCTCTGATTTGCTTCTACAGAAACCATATTGCAAGAAGAAAGAGTCTATACGTTTGTACCAAGCTCGTGGTGCTTGCTTTAACCCATATAAAGCCTTTTTCAATTTGCAGGCTTTTTCTTCTTCACCTGGTATATGGAAGCCCGCGAGTTGTGCAACGTAGACTTCTTCTTCAAGTTGCCCATTAAGAAAAGCAGACTTGACATCCATTTGATGTACAATCCATTCATAATGCGCGGCAGCTGCAACAACTAGCCTGATTGTTGACATTTTTGCTGTTGGAGCAAAGGTTTCATATACATCGAAACCTTCGACTTGCGAAAATCCTTGTGCTACAAGGCGTGCCTTGTATTTTTCAAGACTTCCATCTGCCTTGTACTTCACTTTCCAGATCCATTTGGTGCCGATAATTTTTCTATTCGGTGGCTTTTCAACGATTTTCCAAGTATCATTTTTCATGATACTATCATACTCGGCTTGCATAGCTGCTCTCCAATTTGGATCTGACATGGCTTCCTCCACAGTTACCGGTTCTTTTACCGTCTTGATGATTTGGGTCATCAAAGCCATGTTTACTAGTTGTTGTCCTGATCTGTTCTGCTCCTCTATTCTCTTTGATCGTTTTAGTCCATCAGGACGTGGACTATCATCAGTAATTCCTGGATTTCTTCCATCAAAGAGCTGTTGGAACCACTTCGGTTGTGGCTTCCTTGTGGGTACAACAGGTTGGTCTTCAGTCTCTTCATCATTAGAGACTTCTTCATTGTTCAACGGTCGTTGTTCAGGCACTTGGTGGATTACTTCATCAGTTGATGACGAAATGGCAGGACCGCTATCCTCCATTGAGTGTGGTCGCTCATTAAACACCACATCTCGGCTTATGATCACCTTCTTGGCCTCTACATCATAGAGTCTGTATGCTTTAGACTCTTCACTATATCCCAAGAAAATGCCCTTCTTGCTCTTGTCATCCAATTTCTTTCGATTTTCATTTGGAATGTGTACAAAACATTCACACCCAAATTTTCTTAAATGAGACACAGAAGGTTTCGTACCATAATAAGCCTCATTAGGAGTCTTATCGTTGAGTGCCCTGGTTGAGCACCGATTGAGGATGTATACCGCTGTGTTGACTGCTTCAGCCCAGAATGTGTCAGGTAGGCCAGCACCTTTCAACATGCATCGAGCCATTTCTACAATTGTTCGATTTCTTCATTCCACAACTCCATTTTGTTGTGGTGTGTATGGAGCAGTCAATTGGCGCTTAATCCCAAGCTTGTTGCAATAGTTGGTGAACTCTGTAGAACAGAATTCTCCTCAACGATCAATACGAAGTTTCTTCAACTGAGTTGTGTTCTCATTTGTCATAAGTTTGTGCCACACTTTAAATTTTTCAAGAGCATCAGCCTTGTCCCGAAGGAAGTACACCCACATCTTCCTACTATAATCGTCGACTAACAGCATAAAGTAGGAAGATCCTCCCAACGCCGTCGTAGTCATTTTTCCGCAGAGGTCAGCATGTACCAACTCTAGAGGAGCCTTTGATCGGTTATGACTCTCTTTGGGAAATGACTGTCTATGTTGCTTGCCCAGCATACAAGCTTCACATGGTCCTTCAATTTCTTTAATTGAAGGCAAGTCGGCCACCATCTTCTTCTTTTGCATTTCCTTTAACACAGGATAGGAAATGTGCCCGAACCTTTCATGCCAAAGTTGACTTGTTTTGGCATCCACGACAGCAGAAAGAGAGCTGATTTCGTAAAGATTATTTTTGCGAATACCTTTACTTACGATATTTTGATCCTTGTCAAGAATCAAAGCTTCCGTCTTCTTGAACCGCACTTCTAGATCATTATCTGTAATAGCAGCTACAGATAGCAAATTTCTGGTGATCTGGGGTACAAAGAGTACGTTGGACAGCTTCTTGCTTCCTCCATCTTGAGACACGAGCGAGATGGTTCCAGTGCCCTCAACAGGACACCTCGCATTATTCCCGACGACAACATTCATTGGTTCTTGTAGAGGTTTTATGGAGTCATATAACTCCTTCTTGCTGGTCATGTGTCGGGAAGCTCCACTATCTAACACCCATGCACTTGTTTGATGTACATGTGCGCTAGTACACGTTTCCTCCGATACATCTGTTACAGTAAACAGATGCACTTCCGTTTCAGCCGTATTGGCAGATTCTTTATTTCTCCAATTTGGCTTTAAAGTTTCGTTCTTCTCGTCATGGATTCGTTTCCTGCAATCATTGACAGCATGACCTTTCTTATTACAGTAGTAGCACGATTCAGAGAACGTTTTCTTCTTTGCTTTCTTCTTTTCTTCTTGGTTACTCCTCGCCTTGGCTGTAAAGGCAGAGTCAAGTTGATTTTCTCTGCTCCTCAGCCTCATCTCCTCATCCATCAACATGATAGTGAATTCTTCAAACGTCAAAGGAGGAATGCGAACTTGTGTATTGAGTGCTGTCACAAGGCCGTCAAATTTTGGAGGCAACAGTCTAATGCACCTTCGAGCTAGTTCCTCGGTTGATTTGGCAATACCAACTGCAACCATTTGATCATGTAGGTTTTTCATCCTACTGATAAATGACTCAGTTGCTTCATCTTCGCTTAATCTCTCAGCAGCTAACTGATTCTCCAAGTTTTGAATGCGAGTCTGGTTCCTTGTTTCATACTGATTTCTCAGTATGTTCCAAGCTTCAGTTGCCTTGGTTGTGTGTTGAATTAGAGTAAGGACAGAATCCTGAACACTTGTTACAATTGCACAAAGTGCATCAGCATTTCGTCTCCTCCATTCTTTGACAAGCTGAGGATCTGGAGGTGTGACCTTTTTTGTGTCATCTTCAGCACGGACTGCAACTGGTTCTGCATCTGTGCCTAACACTGTATCAAGGAGTTCGTAGGAGTCCAGAACTGTAGTGATTTTGAACTTCCACAAAAGATAGTTCGTGCCATCAAGTTTTCTTTCTGTGAAAGTAGGGGGACGGATACGAATTGTCGGTACTAAACCGGAACTAGAACTGGTAGAAGAAGAACTAGCACCTTGAGTAGTCATAGTTGTTGAGCTTTACTAGACAAGATTGTTGTTAAGAGCCCCTTAAGCTCTTGATACCATGTAAGAATATAACCAATTTCCCAGAAACGTCTTAACAACAATCAAGTAGAAAGACAACACTACTCTTTATAACAATTCAATATAACACTTACAAGATAATTGTCCCACCGTGCGCTCTCTAGATTAGAGCTTCAATGGCTTCTGGACTTACAAGAAGAATACAAGAAAGAAAGACTAACTTAGGATTGTGTTTGGAATTGTGTTGTGGATATAAATGATGAAGTTATGCAAGTCTATTTATAGAATTCAGCAAGCCCCCCATAGGAGACTTTCCTATCAAACATTTCAATCTTGGTTGGCTTTACCAACCATGTTCAAAGTATTAGCCACCCATATTTATCACATGGGTGGCTACAATTGACCACATGGGTGGCTAGCATCCAAGTCAACTTCTAGGAAGTTTCCTTTGGTCAAATTGGCTAACTTTAGCATTGCATCAACCCGACGTCATCTTAGGTAATTCCAAATTCCCGAACTTATTTCTTGTAGCCATCGCGATCTCTTTTGACCTCATCGACGTTTAAGTCGGAATCATTAATTTATGCTACCATATAATTAACGATACTTATTATGAAGAGGTGGATATTGACATATATCAACAAAAAGTCCGTCTCCAAAAAGGAGATGGAATGGAGACGGACCTTTATTCAAACAAATAAAAAAATGTGCCAAGTCATGGTTCAAGTGGCTGGAATTCCAGCCACTTGAACCATTTTTGAATTTTCCCCCAAAAATGTTTTGGGGGAAAACTCAAACAATTTTTTTTTTATACACAACCCTCCCCTCCCCCTCCCTTCCTATTATCTCATACTTCCAAGAGCTCACTCACTTTTGGCCTCATTATAAGGTAATTTCTTTTTTTACTTTTATTTAAATTTTTAAATTTATTTTTGTTTATTTAATTATATATATATATATATATATATATATATATATATATATATTTGTATATAATGCCAAATAGATGTATATGTATTATGATTTTAGATTTTTTTTATACTTTCACGTTTTTTGGGATTATATATGTATTATGTATATATGTCATATTTATGTATGTATAAATAATAGATTTAGGTAAATATATATAGTTTTGGTAGTTTTTTCATGATATTAACCTTTTTTTTTTTATAAAAAATCAACTTTATTTGATGTTTTTCTTTCATATTTGTATATATATATATATATATATATATATATACACACACGCATATTTAATTAGTATAATTTTCTTTTAAATTTCAATTTTTATAGAAAATTTGACATAATCCGAATTTATAACTTTTTATTTTAAAAAAAATTAAAAAAATGTGATAGAAAGGAGACGAAATGTGAGGAAAATGGAACAGAGACGAAATGTATAGGGAGACGGAAATGAGACAAAATATGCGAGAGATAGAAATGAGACGAAATGTAAGGGAGACGGAAAGGTGACGAAATGTAAGGGAGACCAAAATATGACGAAATGTGAGGGAGACCAATTGGAGACAAATATCAGTTACGACAAAACGGGGACGAAATATCTTTTCGTCTCCATTTGAGACGAAACGAAGACAAAATTCAAAATTTGAGACAATTCAAGAGATGATGCCTAAGTTTCATCTTTGTTCCGTCTCCTTTTCAGATTGGAGACGGAAATGAGATGAAAATGTGTCGTCTCTTTTTCTGAAATTTTTTGTAGTGTATATATAAAAAATTCATAAACTTTAAGATCACCTTTTAAATTTTTGTGTTACTTTACTTGACACCAATTGATTTTAGGATGAAACCGTATAATTCTTAACATGATATTAGAGTTATGCCATTGGTTTAATCTTATTTTGTCTTCTACGTGTGTCCTACGTGTGTTCAATCTTCAATGTGTTTCCCTTTTCACATGTGTTCAATATTCCACGTGCGGCTCTTTCCATATGTAGCCATTCATGTGTGATCATCAGGTCCACGTGTGTTAAATATTATATTTCACGTGTGACTATCTCAAATCAAGTCATGTGAGGGGAGTGTTAGAGCTCACACTTATCCCATATCAAAACATCATAAAGCCCTAGACCATCTTATAAGATCCTAGGCTACTCAATTTGGCACCAATTGACTTTAGGATATAACCCTATGATCTTAACATAGTATTAGAATTAGGCTCTTGGTCCAGTCTTGTTCAATCTTTCTGCGTGTGTCATCTTCCACATGTGACTTATCTGAAATCAAGTCCATGAGCATTCAATGTTCATCTTTCATGTGTGACTTCTCTTGAATCAGGAGTGTTAGAATGTACACTTGTCTTATATCAAAAATTCATAAGCTCCAAAACCACCTTATAAGATCTTAGGCTACTTCACCTGACACCAATACACTGGATGGTTTCATTACAATCAGGGGTGGATCCAAGATTTATGTTCATTAGGGCCTAAAATCCCATAATTCAACACTCAAATATAGAAAAATAATTTCGGTGGAGGCTAAATTGATTTTTTTAGCCTAAAAATACCTAAAAAATACACATATTTAAAAAAAAAATTATTCTGAGTGAGGGCTCCACTCATAGAACAATGGATCTGCCATGTATTAGTGTTAAGGGTAGCCTGGTGTATGAAAATTATGTATGTGTAGAATTTGAAAAAGAATTAGACTTACTTTTAAGATCTACTATATCCAACTTACTTTATACTTTGCAAAAATTATTTCCACATCTTGAACCAAGATACTAGAAATTTTATAAAACCTAGAGTTAATCTAGTAATTAGAATAGTGCACGCGAAGAGGGAGGGAGAGGACAATTATATCTCTAAATGTTAGTCACCGAAAGAGTAGCATGCTTCGACCAAAAAAAAGAAAAAGAAAGACTAGCATGCTACAAAACTACATGTTCGTATGTGACCGATTTCATCATTATGGTGGAGTATTACTATTGATGACAACAATGTTTATGAAAAGCGAATCACCAAAAACAAACAAAAAAAAGCTCATTTCTTACTGTCGTTCATGATTAAACACTCATGATACTTTAGCTTATGTATTTAGTTTTTCTTTTTTGGTTTGGAATCATGGTTCATTGTTTACAATGATGGGAAAATGAATAACGTTGCTTTCTTGGGCGTACTTATATGGCGAAAAGAACACCTTTTTCATCATGATCTTAATTAATGGAAATATTGAACCCTGATGAGGGAGAAAAATAAATGTTCGCTCGAGCTCAGTATTCTGACTTCAAGCTACCTGACCTATAAAATAAGAGAAAGAATCGTGGGGGTGGCGGCCTGTATTTCTTCTCGGGTGTGAGGATAAGTTAGTATATCTGAGCTAAATGGTAGGTAGTTGAGAGTAATAGATGTGCACAAGTTACCTTATAATGGTGAGTGAATAAGGGTACTTATACTACTTCTAATATCGGGCAGCAATTAATGCGTAGCCCTACTCGGCACTGTTCATACTTGCCCGACACTATTTGCCTTTATATCACGTCAGATGTGATTGCTATGTCAGGGAAATAGAGAGGAGTCGGGACGAGGCTGGCCGCTTAGTCCCAGGTCGGGGAGGCTGAGCCGGACTTGGGTTTACACCTCCATCATTTCCCCCCTTCCCTAAGTCTAAAACTTAAGAAAGTTCTAGAGGAGCGGAGTACCCACCCAAGCTAGAGATAACCGACTTGGAAGGGATAGCTGCCACGTCATCCTTGTAGGGAATTGTATGCCCTTAAGACCACTAGTACTAAGATATCTCAGTGAATGGATATTATAACCATTAATAATCAGTGCATCTTTCATGAGCATATCTATACTCTCATTATATTCTATATATATATATGCATGCTAAGGCTCATTGATTTGAGTTAATGGCATAGGTGCGTGGTGATCCGCACAGAAGGTATATGCTATGAACTTGAATCTGAACTATAGGTTTCATAACCGTATAGTGAAACTGGGCACTTCACTATGGAAGGTTATAATGAGAGAGTCTCCTATTTAGTGGGGTGACCTACCTTGGCATTGGAAGGGCTTTCTGGACTTTTCTCATTAGTGCACGAGAGTGACCATGTTAGATGTGATCTCTGTAAAAGTACTATCACTGGTATAAGATAAAAAACATCTCAAGCTACTAAGGGACCAATGCTCTAGTTCTTGAGCATATGTGGATAACCAATGAACTTAAGGACATGTATTTTGATTCACTATGGGTAAGATTTTATATCGGTCAACAACTCTGTGTTTTGGATACATGGACTTGACTAGTTGGCACATGCACATGTGTCAAGTCGTTCTATGTCATCTTAATGATGGGTTATCCCATTTTGTGACATCCTATTAATCATTGGAACCTAAGTACTTACTAATATAGTCAACTAGGACTATATTTAGATATTCAACTTGTGGGTCGCTCCCTGGATCAAGAGAATAATATCTAGATGATGATTAATGGAGGATTAGAAGCACAAAATATAGAGGTAATCAAGAAAGGTGGATAGTACAAAGTGAAGACCTAGTATTGATTACAGGATCTACATAGAGGGGCATTGTGGTCTTTTATACTTGGTAGGTCAAAGACATAATCAAACCTCGTTTGACTAGCATCATGGGAATGAGTATTCGTACTAGAATACAACCATAGCTCTTTAGTGGAATGAGCTAGGGTAAAAATGACTAAAATGCAGTTAGTGTCAAGCAGGGGCATTTTTGTCATTTTGAAGCTAGGGCGAATATGTCTTTTGATCCCTCTTCTAGTTAATTTCTATATTGGTAGGTACACTTTCCTTTTCTCTATGAATGGCGTGTAAAATGTGTATTTTGCAAGATGAAGTCGTGTGGATGGATTAACAAGTTGGAAGATAGGATTGTAGGCTAGCTATTATTGAATAACTCTTTATTTTATGAATTTTCTTCAAAAGATATGAAATTCATAAAGATAATACAATGATTATCTAGCATATTATCCAGCATTAATAATATGGACAAGATATAGTCCAGATACATTATTGAATGCAAGTACAATTCTTAGGTCTCCTAGTACTCCTAAAACACACGGGTCACTTAGGACTTTTGCTTATTAATACACGGTCAACCAAGAAAATTTATGAGAACAATTTTCTTCTTTTGTGAGATATACCACATGACCATAGAGACGAAAAAGTGAGAGTGAGTTTTGTCCCACAACGAACATCACCATAGCTTAAAATTAGAATAGAAGAGAAGATCAATTGTGACTTCCCTTTCATAGCTGCGGATTTCTTCTTCCATTGGTGTGGAGCTCTAGGCCAAGGTAAACATGGAGGAGTGGTGTCCACTCATTGCAGCCATTATGTGATGAGCATCATTGTAGTGTTGAGTTTTGACGCCAACACTTAAAGGTAACCAATCTGTCCGCGAAATCTTAAATTGTGTTTTATGCATTTATGCCAGTATGTTTATATGTATTTGCTTGGTTATCGGTTCTTGATTTATTCCGCTGCACTAGATTAAGTTTTTAATGCATAAATCACTAGTAATCTAGTCTATAGAATCCTGGATAATAACCATCAATCCTGTCCTCAGCTGAGATGCTGACACATCACCACCTTGACGTGACGGTTGGTATTCCCAAGACGGTTATGCCTTCATCTATAAATAGGCCTTGGACATTTTAAAATTTCTCTCCATTTTCGTAATCAAGATCAGAGAACTCTCTAAGGAATTACCGATAAGCTCGGGATACTCAGCTCGAAGAATTAGAAGTCTTAAGCTCGGCCTCACCAGTTCAAACACTTTTAACCCTCCTAGATGTTAGGTATGTCCTCAATTCCTCTTTCAGTTCTTTTCCTCTTTATATCCATACCTACACATGGGGAGGTCGGATTCTGAGGATAGCCAAGCCATAGAGGCCATGTCCTATGGCGGAGAAGAGAACCCATCCAGCTTTGGGACCCCGTCTCAGTAGGATCAGCAAGAAGACAAGTCAAGTACTTCTACCCCTTAAGAGGAGATGTGAAGGCTAGCTTCTCCTCGGGAAGATGGTGATGATGAATGCCAAATCCGCGAGGTTCAAAAGATATAGGACAAAGCCGAGGGGGACCACATGGCCAGGTGGACCGACATAATGGAATGGTTGATGATGAATTGCCTTTGAATAAGTTGCAATGGTTGGAGATCCCGACAGAAAATATAAAGACCCTGTTCCAAAATATTGTTCATGCCGAACCAATAACAATTGAGCCTTAGCAGAGTTCAAAAACTGTAAGTGGACAAGCCCCCACCTCGTCAAGTCGGGGCAAACGTATATTCCCTTGTTGCTAGAGGGAGTGTTACTCCACCATCGCTGCCGCAAACAATCGGATGAGTGAGTGGGTCGTAGCCAAGAAATACAAGCTCAAAGTGCCAGGTTGGCATGACTTTGCTTGCCACCCACCAAAGGACTACTTTACGATTTATGACTTGACTTTTGATGTCATTCAGTTGCCCCTACCTGCATACATGAACGACATCCTAAACCACTTTGAGCTCAGCTCGGGTCTGATGGCTCTTAACAATTGGGCATACATGACGGCGTTTTATGTCCATTGTCGACACAACAATGTAGTTCCAACCTTGAACCTGTTCAAGGAATTCTTTGTATGCAA
The DNA here is from genome assembly GCA_037974665.1 of Ehretia macrophylla. NCBI lineage: Eukaryota > Viridiplantae > Streptophyta > Magnoliopsida > Boraginales > Ehretiaceae > Ehretia > Ehretia macrophylla. Next base: position 70,112,371 of record CM075764.1, read on the forward strand.
GCCGAATCTTTGACTACGCAGATGGTTCCACTTCTCTGCCCGACCCAGTCATGTACTCTTTACACAATGGAGGTCCTTCAACAAGGGTTGGCATAACGACTACTACTTTATTTGGTCGTCCAATAATCTAGGGGTGTTAAGGTCCTGGATGCTAGGACTGAAGAAGGGTGTTAACAAACCCCCGCAGCTCTCCAGCTCGGAACGTACCTAGGCTGATATGTTCGGAGCAAGGGAGTATCTGCTCGATATAGATTACTATCTTGAGTAGCCAAGGATATAGAAGTACAAGTTGTTTGGCACGGGGCCATCCAATTTGGAGAAAATACATTCCGAGCTGATTCATTAGGAGGTAGAGAGTGAAAATGAGAAATAAGAAGAAGAGGTGGATCAGCAAGAAGAAGGTCAGTTTGTGGAACTCGGACTCGATCTCCCCATTTCCTGAGCTTATTTATCTTGTCTTTCCCTTTTTTCTCTCTTATATTTATCTCTATCAATAGTTGATACTTTGCATATTTCAGGAATGGCAAGCCAAGTCGCATTCGCCTATGGAATGAAAAACAAGGCCAGCCAAGGCCAGGACCCACCAGCGCCCAAGGACCTGGGCATGCGGCCGGCTGCATCCTAAGCCTCCCAGAGGTAAAAAAAGAGTCCTTCAAGCCACTGCGAAGAGGTGTCAAAGGGCCACGTTGATCGTTCCATAGAAGTCTCATCCAAGAAAAGTAAAGGGGTAAAAATCGGTGAGCTTGCCAAGGACCGAGCCGAGGGCATTTCGATCTGCGAACGACCATGGCAACTGTTAGTCTTCAAGATGGTCCCAACCGAACCGAGCTGAGGTCCCGACCTCAAGATGGTGATCGCAGGAAGGTGGTGGAGGTCCATCATCCCAAAAAGATCCAAGCTATGGCCGCGGTTGTTGCTGTTGCCACCTCAACTATCAAAGACCTCAAACTCAACACAATCCCATTTGATTAGGTGGCCTTCGATCTGCAAATGGCCATGGCAACTGTAAGTCGCTTGATTTTCTAATTTTTCCAAGTCGGGGGTTACTTTTATCTAACCCTTACTTTGGTCTTTTTAGGTTGAGTCCCATGGCTTCTCCATGCCTGCCCTCATAAGCCAAGTGCAGACTTACATGCTTGAGCTCGAGCTCGAGCATAAATACCAAGAGGTCACTGCTACTCTGGCGTTACAGAAGGAGGAGGCTAAGAAGAGGTTCAAGGAAGACGCTGTGGAGATCAAGTGTCTGAAGGAAGAGCTCGAGGCCAAGGATAAGAGGTTCGTGACAGAGAAGGCCCAAATGAGGGAGGCCTATGCCCAGGAGCTCGAGAAGGCCCAATCTGAGAAGAAGGAAGCCGACCAAAAGCTAAGAGACTTTATTGACGAGGATGGACTCGAGGGTGAGAAAGCCATCCAAGCCTTCAAAGACGGCGAGGAAGAGACCTATTTTTTGGCTGAATATGCCGATGATTTGTCCAAGGCCAGCTCGTAGCCAAGGAGAGGGCGAAGACCTTCTACCCTCACATCAAAACGAGCTTCATCGAGATCGTGGATGCCCCCTTTAAAGAATTATGGGAGATCCCTGAGATGTCTCCCGACCTCAAAGTCACCTTCAAAGAGATCCAGAGATATATTGAAGGTGGCGAGGACGGCGAGGAGTCCCAAGGTGAGGAAGAGGGCACCCCTGCAGCGAACCCCACAACCAAGGGATCCAACTCTACACTGCCACCTTTGGCCTAAAATATTTTTGTATCTCATTGTATTATGGCTCGAGGTGGCCCTTCTTGTACTCTATTTTTATCAATAAAATTATCTTTGGCTTATTTTTAATATGTTTACTTATACTTTTCTCATTCGTATGCACCTTCCAATTTTACAAAGTAGACTAGTTCGATAACCAACCAATACGAAACTGAATTAAACCAACATTGGATCTGGGCTGGGTGTTTTAGCAATCAATGAATAAGTGATCTCGAACTTATATTGATTTCACACCCGAGCTGGGCATTTGTTAAACCTTAAAACAAGTCAAATCGACATTAGATCCGAGCTGGACCTTCAATAATCAGTGAATAAGTATGTGATCACGACCTTATATTGATATGGGGCCCGATCTGAGCGTTTATTAGACATGGACTTAATTAAGACAAATCAGTACTAGGGCCGAGTTGGACCTTTAATAATCAATGAATAAGTGTGAGATCATGACCTTATATTGATATGGCGCTCGAGTTGAGCGTTTATTAGACTTAGACTTACTCAAGCCAAATTAGTACTGGGTCCGAGCTGGATCTTCAATAATCAATGAATAAGTGTGAGATCATGACCTTATATTGATATGGCGCCTGAGTTGAGCGTTTATTAGATTTGGACTTAATCAAGTCAAATCAGTACTGGGTTTGAGCTGGACCTTCAATAATCAATGAATATGTGTAAGATCACGACCTTATATTGATGTTGTACCCGAGCTGGGCATTCATTGAGTGTTTTCCCGTAATGACCTCAATAAATAGTCAGCTTATGTGTGTTTCCTCATGATCTCATCTCGCCTCAGACTATAAATATGACTTGCACGTATTCAGCTAACTAGTCGAGTTAGTCTTGTCAAATAATAAATGTGTTAACCATCACAACCTCGGCATTGCTTTAGACTTATTGAAATATACCGACTCCTTAAATATGTACAAAAAATTTCACAAGTATGTACAAAAACATAGCTCGGCATTCTAAACATTTCTTAGTTGCTTTCCATACTTATCCACAAGATATAAGGTTCCAGGTCGGAGCTCTTTCGCCACTTGGTACGGTTCTTCCCAGAGTAGAAAAATCTTGCCTTAGAGTCGACTAGAAGATGGACCTTCTCAGGACCAGATCCCCCTTAATTGATTTAGGCTTGACTTGTTTTGCAAAAAATCTCTCCATGGCCATCTTGCTGGCTAGCATTCTAACCTGGGCTTTAGTCTGCAATTCTTCAGCCAAATCAAGCTCTTCTTGGATCCTTGATTCATTTATTTCTTCATCGTGGAAGAGGGTTCTACTGGTGGGAAACACGATCTCCATTGGAAGAACTACTTCTATGCCGAAAGTCATTAAAGGGCTAATCTCCTGTTGCCGAGCTGGGGGTGGTGCGATGAGCCCACAGGACCTTGAGAAGTATCACTGCCCATTGTCCCTTTGCCACTCCCAGCTTGGTTTTCATTCCCTGCAAAATAGATCTATTAGTCACCTCGACCTGACTATTACATTGAGGATGGGCAATAGATGAGAATCTAAGGTCAATCCCGATCTCAGCACAATTTTCTCAGAAATATATACTATCAAATTGTTTGCCATGGTCAGTTATTATAATCTTGGGAACACCAAATCGGTAAATAATGAACCTCTACACAAAGTTCTAAGCTGACTTCTCAGTGATGGTTACCACTGCCTCAGCCTTGGGCTACTTGGTGAAGTAGTCAACAACCACAAAAATATGCTTCTTTTGTCCTACACTGTTCGAAAGATGTCCAATTATATCTAAACCCTATTGGTAGAATGACCACGGGCTTAACATTACTGTCAAATCCACTATGGATTTCCTTTGAACATTGGCAAATTGCTGGCAAGTATCACATCTCTTTACAAATTTCTTGGCATCCTGCTCTAGGGTCGGCCATAAATATCCTTGTCTCAAAGCTTTTCGAGCCAAGGCTTTGCTCCCGAGGTGATTTCCACATATGCCCTCATGTATCTCTCTCAATATGTAGTTCCCTTCCTCGGGTCCTACACACTTCAAAAGAGGCCAAGTATAAATTCTTTTATATAGTTGTCCGGCCACGATAACAAACCACGAAGCTTGCCACTCTATTTTTTGAGCTGTTTTCTCATCATCTGGGACTTTACATTCCTCAAGGAAGACTAAGTTCGGCTTTGTCCAATCTGGACTCACATTCAATTTTGAGACGACTACTCCATCAATATGAACACTCGACTCGAAAACCTCCTCCACATGAACCAGGGCAGGTTAGTTCTCCCTAGCTGCTAATTTGGACAAGGCTTCAGCCTTGATATTCTCTTCCCTCGGGATCTGCTACACTGAAAACCTACAAAACCTCGAGGTAAGCTCCTTCATGATGCCAAAATATCCAAGCATCACTGCATCCCTAGCTTCGAATTCCCCAGACATCTAGTTGGTAATCAGTTGAGAATTTGTGTACATCTCTACAATCTAAGCCCCGAGCTAAGTCTCTATCCTCAGGCCTGCTAACAATGCCTCATACTCAGCTTCGTTGTTGGAGGTCGGGAATATAAACTTTAGTGAGTACTGGTGTTCATGCCCCATTGGGTTGAGAATCACTACCCTAGCCCCATTACTTGACTTCCCTGATGCCCTATCTACCTGAATCTTTCAAACTTCTTTAGGATTGTGCACAACTCGTCCAGTGCTCTCTATTACAAAATCAGCAACTGCTTGGGCCTTAATCGCCACTCTCGGCTGATAAGATATGTCAAATTGGCTTAACTCTACTGCCTACTTAAAAAGTCTTCTTGAGGCCTCTAGTTTATGTAGAATTGACTTGAGCGGCGCATCGATCATTACCTTAACAGAGTGCACATCAAAATAAGGCCTCAATTTTCTGTATGTTGTGACTAAGGCCAAAGCTATCTTCTCCAATAAGAAGTATCTCGTCTTGGCACCTCTGAAATTTTTGCTAACATAGTAGACCGACTTTTGATCTTTGCCCTCCTCTTGGACCATCGCAGCTACCACTGTTGTGCCCGAGCATGCTAAGTACACTATTAGCTCCTCCCCCTCCTTAAGTCGGGAAAACAGAGGCGGGGCAGATAGGTGTTTTTTTAGATCATCAAATGCCTTTTGACATTCCTTCGTCCATTCAAAATTCTTGGGGTTCTTGAGGACCTTGAAAAGCGGCACACATTTGTCAGCTGCTTGGACATAAACCGACTTAGGGCAGCCATTTTACCTGTGAGTTCCTACACATCATTGACGCAGCTCGGGGGGCCAGGTCTAAGATAGCATGAATCTTTTGTGGGTTGGCCTCAATCTTGGGAGCCGTGACCATAAACTCCAGAAACTTCCCGACCTTAACCCCAAAAACACATTTATCTGGATTCAGCTTGATCCCAAACTTTTCCATGGTAGCGAAGCTTCTTCCAGGTCGGAGATGTAATCCTCAGCCCTCTTATTTTTGACCAGCATGTCATCTATATAGATCTCCATGTATCTCCCAATTTGGGACTTGAAAAATTTGTTCACCATCCGCTGGTAAGTGGCCCCGTCATTCTTGAGGCTGAATGGCATGACTTCGTAATGGTAGAGCCCAAAGCTAGCATATGGGCCATCCCAGAACGGCCTGATCGAATCATGGGTTGAGAATACTGAGCTTGGCTTGGCACAAATGTTTAATGAGTTGAGTTAGGTTGAACTCATTTCTCATAATATAGGACTCAATTCGGCCCACGAGCCCGCTACCACGAGTCGCAAGCTGGACTGGGCTGGGCCGAGCCAACCCATTTTTTTGTGATTAGTGTAATATTAATATATAATTATAGTAAAATATATACAAACACATACACAAACACACACATATATATATACAAACACCGATATATATATACATATATATATATATATATTACTTGGACAGTTGGATTAATAATTAAAAAAATAAAATTTAAACTTAATTTTATTAAGAAAAGTTAATTTAACTATTAATGAGACAATACACAAGTTAATTGATAACATTAATAATTAGCATAAATGATAAAACACTACATAATAAACTACAAGTTAATGAGACACGAGTACATTAATGATATAAATATAAAAATAAAATATTATGTAAACGCTTAAGAAAAGCTAGTGTAAAAGTTTTCCATTTTGTTATGTTCCTTGTACGGGTACTGGGCCTGCTGGTGGTTGTGGTGTGCTTGGATATGGCAGTGGTTGAATAACCACTTCAGGATTAAAATAGTTTGTGACATTTAGGTTTTGAGATAGAAGGTGTCTTACAAGCGTCCTAGTTCTAAATTTACGTCGAAATATAAATTGACGTTGGCAATAGTTATAAATTACAAAGTCATGTTCTTCAAAGTACGTAAAATGATTTCAAACCCCTGACGAATGTAATCGTCGTAAAAGATTTTATTCTCTCATGGATATAGTTATATATAATATTGTAGACTTGTAGTAAAATAAAATTAAATATACTTATTGACTAAAGCACTATGTAACTAAGCATTTATAGAAAAAATTATATGTATGATTATAAAATTGTAAAAAAGAATTGTATCTAAAATCTTTAAAAATAATAATATGAAGGGACTTAAAGTTGCAAGTTGCAAACTTGCAATATCATAAAAAAGATTTGATAACAAGTCATTTAATATCAACTTAAAAATAAATTTACTACTTCTTATTATTAGTTGGTTAAAAAAAAATAGTTACTACGACTTATTAGTTTGTTTTTTAAAAAAATAGTTACTACAACATACATTACATGCATAAAGCATCATATTTTAATTTCTTTTAATAAGTGAGCTCAAATTGTGCTAAATTTGTGTTGGGCCAAAGTTAGGCCTTATCTGGGCCCGAGATGGGCTTTATTTGGGCTCGAGCTGGGCTGGGTCCATGAGCTGAGCTGAGTTGGGCCTGGACTTAAATGGGTCTGGACTCAAATGGGGTAGGTCAAAAATTATATGATCTAGCTCGGCCTACCTATATATGGTGGGTAATGCCGAGTTGAGCCCACTTTCAACCGAGTTGAGTTGGGCCCAAATTTTCATATGTTGGGCTGTGTTAGGCCTGTGTTGGCCCAGCCCAAATGCCACCTCTAGTAGAGCCATTTATCAGTGATGAAAGCTGTTTTCTCTTGGTCTTCGAGGGCCATCTTGATTTGGTTGTATCATTTGAAGGCATCCTTGAAGGTAAACAACTCACACCTCAAGGTGGCATCAACCATCTGATCAATTGAAGGCAAAGGAAAACAATCTTTAGGGTATGCCTTATCCAGGTCGGTGAAGTCAATACATAATCTCTACTTGCCCTGGGTCTTTGGAACCAAAACCACATTAGACAACCACGTCGGATATACAATTTCACGTATATGGCTCACATCAATCAATTTATTCACCTTTTCAAAGATAATTTTCTGTTTATCATAATGGAAATTTCTATGCTTCTGTTGTACTGAGCGATAATTAGGCTCAACATTCAGATGACGTTCAATTACGCTTAGGTCGATACATGTCATGTAAGTGGCCAACCAAGCAAATATATTTTCATTTTGCAAAATGAGCCAACTTATACCTTGCTTGAGGTGGTCGAGTAGTTCACTCCCGATCTTAGCTTTCTTGCTATCGTTTGACAACTGGATTTCTTGCAAGTCCTCAGCTGGGCTGCCACGCTTGATATATCTCATATCCTCGGGCAAGTCCGGGCTCCAATTTGCTTGGTACTTTGGGCGTAGAGAGGTTTCATAATATTCATGAGCTAGAAGCCGTGCCCCTCTAAGCTCTACAATTCCCATGGGGGTAGAAAACTTCAGCACCTGATGATAGGTTGAGGGAACCGCCCTGACATAGTTCAAAGCTACTCGGCCTAAGATCCCATTATAAGAAGAATTGTAATCCATCACAATAAAGTTAGACTGCATGGTAGCACATTTGTTTCTCGCTTCCAGAGTCAGTGGGATATTGATTATCCCCTGGGGCTTGTACCCGTGCCCGGTGAATCCCGCTAGGGTTCTTCTCATTGGTCTCAACCTGCTTCGGTCCAACCCCAGCTGCTCAAAAGTCTTTAGGAATATCACTTCTGCCGAGCTCCCTGTATCTACCATAATTCTTCTAACTATGTGGTTTGAGATAGTAGCACTAATCATCAAAGGGTCATCATGTGGGGAGTAATACCCATTCCAAGTCATCGAGGATAAATTCATCCTCTCCAAGCCTCGGATTATTCCAGCAGCTGGCCCCTGCTCACACCTAGCCCGGACATATCCCTTTTATTTTCCTGACGTCTCTCCACCTGAGGCAATGCCTCCAGCAATAGTCTCTATCACAGCTTGATGGATACCACCTCCTACCTGTTTCAGGGGGATTATCTCCCTTTCTTTCCCCCATCTTTGGTTTGGGTTCTAGGGCAGCTGTCCCGAGAAATATTTCCTCAAGTGTCCTCAGGCGATCAAAGTCTCAATCTTCTGTTTTAGTTCTTTGCAATCCTTAGTGTTATACCTAAAATCATTATGAAATCGACAGAAATTGTTCTTTGACCTCCTCTCGGGCCGACTTCCCATAGGTCGAGGTAGAAGTATGTTGTAATGAGCCTGCACCTCTATCAGGATCTACTCCCTTGGGGTGTTGAGGGGAGTAAACATAGTGAACCTCAGCTCTTGCCTCCGTTGCTACTAATGTTACTTTCCCTTAGAATTATCCTGGGCTTTATTCCTGGGCTAACCTTTCAGAGCAGAAGACTCTCCCTTCTTTGCCGACTTTCTCTCCTTGTTATCGTCTTTTTTTGCCTAATAGATCTTCTCGGCATGGATATACCCCTGTGCCCTAACCATCAGGTCAACTATAGTGTCCATCGGGTTGATGGCTAATGATGATATAAAGGCGCCAGATCTGAGTCCATTTTGATAGGCCATCAGTGCCATAAAATTCTCAAGGTGAGGAATTCTTAGGGACTCCTCATTGAATTGTGCCATGTAAGACCTCAAGGTCTCCCCCTTCTGTTTCTTGACTTCCAATAATGATTAAATGTGGCGGGTCGGTCTTCGACTTCTTGTAAATCGGCCCAAGAATGCATCCGGTATCTTAGTGACCGCATCGATTGACCCCTACGGGAGCCCCTGGTACAAAGTTAACGCGTTTCCTACCAGTATAGTTGGGAATGCTATACATTTCACCGCGTCGGGCATATCATGGAGAGTCATGTGATAGTCAAAGTTTCTGAGTTGATTGGTGGGATCTCCCTCTCCGTTATACATGGCCAAGTTAGGCATACGATTACCAACAAGCAAGGGATTAACCAGAATGTCCAGGGTTAATTGGCTAACCCTAAGCTGATGGACAACCTTGGAAATTGCTGCAGTAGTCTTGGTTGGTTCAAGCTCTGCACCAACTGCTCTCTTCCCCTTAGTTATCTTGGGATGGTTAACAGGTCCCCTAGAGCCCCGATTGTCAACTTCGGTCTGCGCTCTCCTGCCCTGAGTCGGGTATATGAACTTGGGCCAGTGCAGTGGTGGAGCCGCCTGATTTGCAGCAAGGCGGGTTACCTTGTCTTGGAGCTCTCTAAACATGTAATACAACAGTTTTACCTTGGGACGCATAGAAGCCGTTGGGTCTACTCCTTCAGGTTGGTATATATTGGTGGCTAAGTGTATACGCTAGCTCGGCCCAGCGTGAGTTTAGGTTAGATTTGTTCCGGGGGCCGTTTTGGGCATCCCGTCCTTAGGTGGAGGGTTCTCGGCCTCACGGTTATGGCTTCTAGTGTTTACCATTGTGGTTTTTCTCAATGAATTGGTGGGAAAGTAAGGAGTCTACATTCCCACAGACGGTGCCAACTGATGATGGTAGAAAATAAATGTCCGTTCAAGCTCAGTTTTTCAACCTCAAGTTACTTGACCTGCAAAATAAGAGAAGGAATTGTAGGGGTGGCGGTTCGTGTTTCCCTTGGGTGTAAGGATGAGTTAGTATGTCCGAGCTGAATGGTAGGTAGTTGAGAGTAATAAATGTGCATGAGTTACCTTATAATGGTGAGCGAATAGGGTATTCATACTACTTCTAATGCCGGACAACAATTAATACATAGCCCTACCCGGCACTGTTTATACCTACCTGACACTGTTTGCCTTTATGTCACGTCAGATGTGACAACCATGTTAGGAAAATAGAGCGGGGTCGGGCACATGACGACCGCTTAGTCCAAGGTCGGGGAAACTGAACCGGACTCGGGTTTACACCCCCATCAAACCTGATTTCTTATACTTTTTTTTGTAAGTTTTCTCATGAGTCCACCAATGCACTATGTTGAAGATAATCACTCCCGCATCATGCTAAAGTTGTTTAAAAGGAGGAATATTGTACAACTAAATAGTTTACGATCAACATAAATGTGATGAATTTCTTCATACGGATTTAATACGACTCTAACATATTCTCAAGAATTTTTCATCATCAAGAATATAACCAACAACCTATTGTATATAGGAAGTTTCCTTTTTAACCATTTGAACTTCGCTCCGCTCCTTAATTTAAGTCTACTTAGTTATTTTCTGTTATATGGTTGTTTGTTGTTAATTCTCACATATTCTTTTTTTTTTTGTTGAATCAGTGAGAAAATTTTATTAAAAGGAAGAAAAGAAAACAAGTGTTAAAAGTACATCAAAAGCCAAATTCATGAGCTTCCTAACGATCAACTAACAAAACTACACATGGAAATGGCAAGAAAGAAACAAAGCCACAAATGACAAAGACAAAGCCAAAGCCACAAATGACACTCAAATCACATATTCGTTTGCAATAAAAACTATGTTATCTTTTATCAATTGGTAGGAACTTGCACTTCCTTTAGTCTGAAAAAGAGTGAACAACAAAATTTCTCCGTTCGAGTGTATTTGGATTGGGGATTTTGGAGGAAGGGTTTGATTTGGATTGGAAAGTTCAGTAAATGATTGGTCAAGGTCCCAAGGAGAGATATCCAAAATCATTTACATATGCCTAAAAATACAATCACCCCAAATTGGGGGGTCAAATAGGAGGATATGGTTTTAGTTGAAAGTCTAATGACTATATTACCTTAAGCTATATACTAAAAAATTGTTAAGGTGTCAATCTATTTATATAATTAATCCTTCTCTTTTATTCTTTTTTCATTACAAATAAAGAATAGTCATAACTGTTTATGAATCTTTCCTCTAAATTTTATGCAATCTAAAGAAGATTTTAGTCATATAAGTTATATATCAAACACGAGTTTAAGCTTTTGTAAATAACCACTTTAAAATGGTATCCTCTTTTCCTTCCAATTGATTGAATTTTAACACTTTTCCCATTATATTCTAAAATAGGACTTATTTAACTATTAATTTCAAACTAAAGGAAGAAAAGATGTTGGGATTTTCAAATAAACTTTCAGAAACCACTAGTGAATAATTGGAAAGAGACATAAATTTTAAATTAAAAAAAAAACAAAGTTTTAGATAAAATTAAAAGAAATAAAAATCAAGTTAAATAATTTACTATTCACGCAAGAACCCCATGCACAAAGAATAACAATAAGCTCATCTTATCACCAAACAACCCATCAAATATACATTGTCTATAAATAAACAAAAATAGAAAACGTACTCAACTAATATACTTATCCTCAAGCCATACCTTCAATCTAAAGCACAAACATATAAACCTTTCATCATAGTAATACAACTTTTGAATATGGAAAAAGATAAAATTTGGATAATTTGGTTTGAGGGTTTGATTTGTTATGCTTTAAATTAGAGGTATGATTTGAGGAAAATAACATTGCTATGCTTTATATGGGAGGTATGCCTTAAGGAAAAAATGATATTTTCTTGGGGTGTTTAGTTATGCTAATTTTCATATTATATATGTTAGGATTTTTATAAACTTATATTCTTGCAACTGCGGATAGTGAATTGGGTTTGTTGAAGTGATTTAGTTTGCACATATAAATGATTTACATAGTCAACATTGAATTGTTTGATTTATTTCTGTTAAGGTAAATTTTTGGTGGTGAGCCTAGATGGTGTCGCCGATCTCCTGGTGAGTACAGGACGACTTTGCCGACCTGGTTTCTTGCAAAACAAAGAATCTCGGGGTGTTTTCAAGTTCATCCAGCTCCGACGCCCAAGTCAATTATAGAAGTGTAGAATATTTGAGAAGCTTAAATGTAGAAAGAGTTCATAGGCTAGGAATTTGATACTTGTAGAGGATGGAACCAACTATATTTATACTTACCGGGACTTAAAATCTTCGATTATAATAAGAGTGGATCTCTAAATTATGGTCAAAGGGATCTTATCTCCTGACTATGCTTAATCCCCTTATGTCTTTTACACACGCGACCTAACCTGGGCTCAGGGGTGCCCTGTGGCCCCCTAAATAGTATCCTACAGGTTAAGAATTCATTTTTCCTTGGGCTTTACATGCTACGTGTATTCCGTGCCCCATTTCATCTACAACTTCATTCTTTTTTAATGTATTTTATTCATGAGGTTAAGCGCATCGTTACAATTGTTCAACAATGGTTTTGATATTAATTTGAAAATCGCAATGTTTTTCTCCCCTTTAATTTGAAATTAATAGTTAAATGACATTTTGTTTAAAACATAAGAGTGAAGGTGGTAAAATTCGAAAAACCAAAGGGGAAAAGTGACAAATTCGGATGCCTACGGGTATTAAACTATTAATGTGATTGCAAAAATTTAAAAGTTGAAAGTGACTAACCTTGTAAAGATTCAGGTAGTAAAGTGATTATTCAAAAGTTTAAACACCACTTTGACATATAGTTTAAAACTCAGGGGGCAACATGCACCTTTCCAACATTTTTAGTATGCACGCAACTAGATTAGACATGCATGCTTCTTGAAAATCAATGTATTCAATTTTTGAGTCTGCTAGTGGAGTGGCTTCAAATAGGTTCACCTGAATATCAGAGCTCTCGTATATTTAAGGCCATGGAGCTCCGTTAGTTAGTCAAAGATAGTAACTGGCTATAAATGCATCATGGTTAAGAAACTAACATATAAGAAAGCTGTACATTGAAAAGAATTTCTTCACTCATTTGCTTTAGTTTTGTTCTGATGTTGTTGCTATCGCCACGTCATATATTATTAATTTTTTGGCCATTTTTGTTTTGAAAACGTGTCAATATATTGAATTAATTAGTAAGTTTTACCAAGTCTTTGGTCAACTTTCCCAACATCAAAGGTTGATTAATTGAGTGGTTCAAAGCATGCTTTAGTGATTGAGTGGGTTATAACAACTTGAACCCTTTGATTGGAGATTCAACTTCTTTATCTGAAAATTAAATTGATTGTAGCTACCATCATCAATGCAAGTGTAGAGATTGAATTGAAGACATACACCGCGTATTTATTATTAATGATAGTTTTATGTTTGTCATCGTCAACTATAGGTAAATTAGGTACTGCTTTTCTTCAATAACTTTAATATATTACACTTTTGTGAGAGACATTCCCCAAAGTATCATTATTTTATGGAGTCCAATCATTAGGTTACATTGATCATCATTCCTCAGCTCATTGACAAATAACTCCCCGACCACAAAATATGATATTTAATTATTTTTTATTTTTTAGTGACTAGGAGTTTTCTTTAAAAAACTTTTTAGTCTCACATACACGAAAATGTGATAAATCTTGAAATATATAATCCTATTTGTAAGCCTACTTGAGTATTGAAAATTAATTTACAAGAAGTAAGTTCTTTACAAATAAGTAATTGTAACTCGAGAATTGTAATTTACTAGTTATTCTAAATGTTTGCCAAATTTGAAAAAAATAAATAAAAAAATCAGAGATTATTTCCTCGAAAACTCCACCTAAATCACTATTTAATATTTTTTAGCCCACTATTGGTCAAACCACCTGGGTGCGAGAAAAGATATATGATTAAAATAAGTTAAACACAAAATTCATCAAAATTAACCAAAATAATAATTAATTAGAACAAAGATATGAACAAATCTTTCGCTAACGCTCCAAATACTTAGCTAAATGGAGTATAGATTGACTCCTTGGAGTTATGATTTGAGGCAATGGATTTAATGGGAGCCAGACCAAAAAAGAATCAATTAAATAATGAAACTATTTACAAGGAGGAAATTAAATATGGTCCAAATGTCGAAGGTATATCAATCAAAACCGTTAAGATAATCAATACATGGACCACACATAATTAAAAGCTTTAGTCATCATATCAAATTGGATGGTCCTGATGAGAAAGCATGTGCCACATGTGTACGTATGTGAGAGGATGTTTCTGGGGCCTTCCTATCATGAGCTTGTGGATCATATGTGCCGTACTAGGACCACAGCCGCTGGAATGTCTCATTTCTCATATCTGAAACTACTTCTCTCCTCAAACATTCTCCAGATGATCTATTTTTGGTGCATAATTACCAATTATTTTTTTTTCTACATCCTCCTATTTCCAGGCTAACATTTCTGACTAAATTGGCATATGATGTGTCCAACAGTGTGGTTCAAACCAGAGAAATGGTATTAGAAACACGTCATAAGCTCAAAAGCTTTTGCATTAATATCTAAAGATGTTTTAAATATTAGATCATAAAGTTTGATGTACATAACATCAAAATCTATAATTAAGATTTCGTACCTTTAATTCTTGATCCAAATCGAGTGCATTGCAATAACCTGCACAATTAAAAGGTAGATCAGAGTCAAGTGAATCAGTAACATCAGTGTGGTCGCAACTAATGACACTTTGATGCTCAACTTAGTGACTGAAAAACGAAAATATGCATATAAGGGGATAAATTTCACACTTAGTATCTATTGTTTACACTTTTTTTCAAGTTGATCTTTAATGTTCTAAAAAAATCATATTAGTTCCTAATGTTTACAAAGTAATTTAAAACGGTCCTTATTGTTAAACAATAGCCAATTTAGTCCATATTGTTTTCCATAAAATTTAATAATCCTCAAATAGAGGTTATGTACAGAGAATGAATTGAATTTTTTTAGAAAACAATAAGAACTAAATTAAAATTTTTAAAAAATAATAAGGATCAAACTGACTAAGTTTGAACAATAGGGACTATTTTGAATAATTTTTATAAACATTAGAGACACTGGCGGAGCTATATTGGGGCCAGTGGGGGCTGCAGCTTCCACTGAGCTATAAAAATCGTTAAAATTTTTATGTTTTTTTTTTAAAATTAGATATTTATGCATTTTTAGTTAAAAAAATTAATTAGCCCCCACTGAAAAATAAAAGTACTAGTATAGTTCAAAAATTATGAATTTTAGCCCCCACTGACCCATAAAAAAGTTAAAATTTTTATGTATATTTTGAAAAAAAATTAGATATCTATGTATTTTTAGTTAAAAAAAATTAATTAGCCCCCACTGAAAAATAAAAGTACTCGTACAATTAAAAAATTATGGATTTTAACCCCACTGGCCCATAAAAACGTTAAAATTCTATGTATTTTTTGAAAAAAATACTTGTATAGTTCAAAAATTATAAATTTTAGCCCCCACTGACAAAAATTCCTGGCTCCGCCCCTGATTAGAGACCACTATAAATATTTTGAAATATTAGAGAGTATATTGAAAAAAATATGTAAACAATAAGAATTAAGTGTGAAATTTACCCTAAGGTGAAATAAAATGTATAAGTCTGTATAAGGAATGGTTGGAATATTGGCAGGAATGGTCGGAATATAGGCAGGAATGGTCGAGGATGGCTGAGTAGGAAGTAGGGTAGAGTTTGGTAAGGCAAGTATGCATGTCCTTGGTTATTTATAGTGATTTGGTGATTTTCTAATCAAGTAGAAACTGCAGTTCCTAACGTAATATATGAGATTTTGCCTCCAAGGCAGTAGCGGACCTATGTTAAGTTGGCACACCCTTAACTCTATTAAGAAGATGGTACAAAAGTAAGGCTGCAGCCATCGATCTAAAGTGTTCCAGATACTAAAGTTCTCATTTCTTAATAGACCGCAGGTGAAAACTAACCTAAGTGATAAATGTTTCTCATTTGTTTACCTGTTTATACAGTCATGTTCTTTCGTAGGAGATCTCAACTCGATTCTTAAGTTTGCAGTCATTCAAAACATTCTCAACCAACCGAGGACCAAAACCAACTTTGACCTCATAACACCCGAATCAGATTAATCATCTCAAATCTTCAAACACGAATATAAGTGTTACGCATGATAGTTTCTTACGCACGATTGGAAACCTCACAAAGAATTAGGAATTTTCGGTTAAAGGGAAAATTCAACGAGCAAGTGAAGACAATATGAACCACTAAAAATGCCACCCGAAATGGTTAATGGAATCTGTTAGTCTTATCTCTAAATTTTTCCACCTAATTGTTGGGGATGAGATTGAGGCATGCACACATAGCATTACAACTAAAGAATGCACTTTAAGTGGTCTTTGGCTTAGCTCACTTTAACCGAAAGGTCTTCAAAACATGCTTGTTCTAATTAGGGGAGAGTAGACAACATAATCTTAAGGCACAAGAGAAAGAGGACAAGGAAAGAAAGACTAGATTCATCATAATCATGGACCATAAGGCCTAAAGAAGATAGCCCGCTAGGTATCTCAATATTTTATTTTAACTGCATAAAAAGTTGCATGCCCTATTGTAGATGCATCATCCTTTAGTAATTTTGCTATACTCCATGTAATTGTATTTCAAATAAGCAAGACGAACTTTAACATTGATTTTGAAAGGGCCGAGAGCCGAGTAAACATATTCATTTTCGCCATAATTCAGAATTCTAATTCGTTTTTTTTGCTAAATAAGCAAGTGTTTGTTGATTCTAAAATATGTACAACTGTCAGAGCAATCTCTAACGAGACAGGCCAACTAGACTAGATTTCTACCATCCATATTCTAAGCTACAAACAACTTGTTTAAATTGTAAACCCTCGAAATTCACAATTAAGATCATGATGGAATTCCCTTTTTCTCAGTGGGCCCTGGTAAGCGAAAGGGCTTTGCTATTTGGGGCTGGTTTGCTGAGGGTAGGAAGTGTTTAGGGTTTAGATTGCTTGTCCTCTCACTGTTCATACCACTCACCTTAATATGCCTTGGGTACGTAATCATGGGAGTGACTGTCGCCCTATATATCAGCGCATCTTTGGTGCCCTGGGATTACGGTGTCATGTTTTCTATCTTTGTCTAGCAGAGGCCTCTTCCAACAATTCCAGATTTGCAATTTTGTGAAAGTTTTACCTGAAATTCAATCTTTTGAAGGTAAAACATTAAGATATAGCAAGAACACTTCTTCAAAAGAGTTTTCAACCCATTTCTAACCTCTATAATATCTCAATACATTTTCTAGACTCTTGAGGAAAAAATTTCAATCAAAATTCAATCTTTTGAAGATAAACCATTTAAACCTATTACGAGCACTACTTTAAAAGATGTTTTAGCCCATTCAAGATTTCAAAACCTTTTCAAAACTCTTAAGGGAAGATTTGAAACCATTTTTGAAAGATGACCAATAGCTTGAATCATATAAATGTAAAACTAAGGCACACGACATGTTTAAGCTTCTGTCCCTTATGTTACCACTTCATCTTCATACCTTCAAGTCTTAAATCTTGAAATATGATTTTCACTTCTTCAAATTTTCAAGATTTCATTTCTTCATGCTTGTGGTATGCGTCTTTGAATTTTTCAATACTTCAATTGGCATACATCCTTTGCATCTTTTCAATCTTGCATCTATTCTTTTGATCAATCACACATTTTTCTTCATGCAATATTCTCTTCCTCTTTCAATACAAAGCATCCAAATATAATTTGGACTCAAAATAATATATACATAAAATGCACAAGTGCCAACAAGTGTGTAAATAAGCGTATTAACATATTAACACAAATACACTTGATATATTCGATTTTCCTTTATTTGTTATCATCAAAATCATATATTTAGCCACAAAATCAACAATCTCACCTTTTTTTATGATGACAAATCACAGTATGCTTTAACTACAACAATATACAATCTAAACTTATTATAGCAAAAATATGAAGTGTTCAAGATATGAATCCATATCAGATTATGCATTCAATTCACTATATGCTGAGTGAATAAGATTTGAATAATAAATTGCATATGGAGTCAATAAGGCTTGAGTCCCCCTCACATAATGTATATAAACTTTATTTACACATTAATAGGTTGTTGTCATCAAAACCTTGTAAATATTCTTGATATAAGACTTTAGGTGTAACATTTTCCCCCTTTTTTCATGATGTCAAACTATTGGTGTGTACGAAGAGATAAATTCAACAATTCTCCCCCTATCAATATGTCATGGGTTACGAAAAAAATACAATTACTTTTAAAGCATACAACACATATCACATGGCAAATCATATTTTTCTCCCCGTTTGTCATCAACAAAAACTAAATAATCACAATAAGAAGGTATAAGATGTAATATGCATAAATAGCATGGAAAACATTAAGTATTTAAACACATGATTCTACTTCTCTATTTCTCTCTTTTGGCATAGCAAAGCATGATCAAGCTTATATTTTCTCTCAAACTTTTCTTTATGTTATTTCTTCACATTATTTCTCTCCCTTTGGTCTTCAACCAAAGCATTCTTCAAATATTTAGCATTCTAATATTTTCTACCCCTTTGGCATATATAGCTCATTCAATGAAATCATACCAAAACACATAGAGAATATGATATTGAGTCTAGAGGCAATAAGATAAAGTAAGCTTTTGATCATACCTTTATATATTTTCTCATAAATCAATTTACCTTTTTCATCTTTATCTAACTTGGTTGATGTGCTCATGGGAGTTCCAATTTCCTTGTTTCACCACGACCAAAATTCTTGATTACTTCCATTGAATACTTTGGATTGTATGATAAAGATTCTTTTCTTTATTTGCTTGATTTGAAGACCAAGGAAACTTTAACTATCCCTTCACGCTCATTTCAACTTTCCTATGCAAGCTCTTTTAAAAAATTCTCACAAACAGAAACATTAGTAGTATCAATTAAATCGAACAATTCAACAAGGTCTTTGTGTAGTGAGACTCTAGAGGTGGTGACCTTATTGAATGTGTTTGTCATTTACCAATTTTGCATGTATCTCATACTCCTCATCTTTTTCAAATTTGCAATTTGTTATGCTTGCAACAATATCTTTCCAAAATGAATTCATAATTAAACTCAAACAAGCATGTCTCAATCTTTCTATACCATAATCAAATTTTATCCTTATCATTTAAGAAAGATAGGCATTTTCAAGTTTCAAGATATAATTGCATCAAACCAAAATGTGAACAAATTGATGGATCGCATTAATAAGAACTTTAAACTTCATAAAATATTCAAGTGCGATTAACATATAAATGGATACTAATCTTTTGGTAGTTGCAAGCATTTCATGTTCAACTCAATAAAAAAGAGCATTTTGTGTCGTTTTTCAACCATTCATATCAAGTCAATCTTTTAAACAATTTATATTCTCACTTTTATTTAAACGTGCGACATGAAATGAAAAATAAAAGTTGTATCCTATTCATCATGCATGTCAATCAACGATTTAACCATTCATCCTTTCATTTCTTGGTTCTATGTAAAACATTCAATTGTCTTTCCGAATACAACAAGAAGTCATATGACATCATATGAAATAATCACATTAAACATTACAACTTTCTATATGATTACATTCTCAATAAGATTTTAGCATTTCTTATATATACCATTCAAATTCATTTCCTCCTTTAGTCAATAGCAAAATAAAAGGTAAAGAGGTATTAGAGTGTTATCATTCATCCATATATAAGTATTATCATTTCCTCATTCAAATTAATTTTATAGCACAAAAATAAAATAAAAGAAATCCATTGAAGGGTGATATGGGTGTTGAAGTCTTCTAGTTCTTATCTTCTACCACTTGAACTAGTTCCTCTTCTTCTTTCTCTATCTTTTGATTCTTACATAAATGATATACGTAATCAATCATACAGTAAATCATTAAAATCATCCTTGACCTCATTTTTATGTACTACATTCTCATTTTTCATGTCCATTAATGTTCATTTCATCCTTCTTAAATGTGAACCATTTATTAGATTTCTCCAATATTGTCTTTTAGAAATCATTTGGGGTACCTTGAATTCTTTTACATTAATGCATCTCCTATTTTACCAATACACTTTCATTGTGAGACCCGAGCATTTCATTATATGTAAATTTATTTATTTTAAACATTATTTGATAGTATTATGTATTAATTATGTGTTTAACTATTTTTGCTACATCAAATTTGCATTTAAATTGCATTTTTACACATAAACTTAGTCTTATTTAATTAAGTCTACTATGTTTGACTTAGTCTTGCATATATATATACATACATTACATACATAAATAAATATTAGTATACAAAATAAGTTAGAATAAAGCTTAATATGCCAACTTTGACTTATTGGCTTTGTATTTTTTTAGCTTATTTGACTTCTTGCATTATACTACACATATACATACATTATATATTATAACACAACACAAGAATAGCCTAGAAACACCTTGAAGAACACGGCCAAGAGATAAAAATAATAAAAGCTAGGTTTTGATCATTTTTGAAGCCACATCTTGCATTTCAAAGCCAAATCAAAGGGGGTTTAGATCAAAGATTGTTCTTGTCATATCTAGTCTTTTCCAACAATTTTAAGGTGAGGGTTTCAAGTTCTTGCATGTGTATGTCTATTTTGAACCATGAAAATATTATATAATTGTGTTATAAATATTTGTGGAGATGAATATATGTTATAGTAGTGATTTGAGAGCTATATATATGTATATGAACTTGTTTGAGCCAAAGTAGTTGAAAAGAAGCCAACTTTGTTAGTTGAATGTTGAAAAATTGAGTTAGCTTTGGTGTTTATGATTATATATATGTGAATGGTATATGATTTCAAGGCATTGGAGTAAATTTGGTGAATTTTTGGGGTTTATTTTGATGATTTTCCAAAAATTCCAGCCTTGGTGCAAATTTTGTGTTTGGCATGTTTGACTTGTTTAATGCTTGGTTTTGGTGTTGCAAAGGGTTCATAATGCATTGTAGATAGTTTCTATATTGATTGTATTGAGGTTATCTGTTGTAGAGATTTCTAGGTTGGTTAAAAGTTGATAAAAAGTTGGAGTTGTTATGTAGAGATCATGTTTTTTAATGTTTAGTTGGTGTTAATGTGTAAAGGCCATGTTTTTATCAGCTTAGGTGATGTTAATGTGTTGTAGAGGTCTAGTTCTTTGATAGTTAAATGTTGGTACTAAAGTGTGGGTTATATGTTTAATGAAGTTTAGTTGAGTTGTTGAATATGTTGTTGAGTTGTTGAATGTGTTGTTAAGTTGATAGATGTGTTGTTGAGTTGTTGAATGTGTTGTTAAGTTGATAGATGTGTTATTGAGTTGTTGAATGTATTGTTGAGTTAATGGATGTGTTGTTGAGTAGTGGATGTGTTGTTGATTAATGTATATGTATGAGATGTGATGTGAAGTGTCAAGTTGCAACCTTAGTTCATCATGGTAGCGTCGTGTCGTGCTGGGCGACATAGGGGTTGTCGGTAATTGCATGACTACCATATACTAGTCCTATCTCTCGTGTGGTCAGTGAAGGCCATGGTAGGATTGGTCGTAGGGTAGTGTACATTATGAGTACAGACGTGGGCAAGAGAAGTGTTGAGTTCGTGGTAGAATTATAAGGTGTCGGCTTCAATGAATGTCTAAGCGATAACTATTGGAATATTTCTCTTAAGTGGGCTACCGTTAATTACTTTTGGTTTTATAAAATAGGCTGAATATCTGATTCATACAGACTGGGTTGTCATCATATTGCTTTTAAGCCCACCTCATAAATCCATATACGGTTAATTGTGTGTAGGCCTTATATTCTGACTAAACCTTTTATGGGAGGGCCCGTCAGAATAATTATAAATATATGGCTAGGTCCCCTCTCCTGCTCGAACCCTAAACTAATTGTTCCCATAAACATTAGTTGTTCCTAGATAGAGCAAGGAAGATGAAGACCTCGTCAGTAATCGGGTAACGATTTCAACTTATTTTTTTCATGGCTTAAACAGGTATGTAATTCCGCTGCTAATTATATTTATGTCTATTGTGCTGCCAAATCATGCATATTGGAATACATATATTTTATATGTGCTTACATGTGGTATCAAAACCAATTATGCATGGTTTTCAGCCATAGAATTCAAAAAAAAAAAAAAAATCATGATTCTCGTTTGGCTATGAATAAACTATGAAAGTTCCTAATTTTAATTCATGATTATTGATGGTCATTTCATGAAATTGATTGAGGGTTTTTGTGAATCACTCTTTGCTTGCTCTTATGATATATAACATGCTATTTATTGTAATTGGTATGTTATTATATAAGCATGAAATAGTTTATATTGGTTTTTGAATTTTATGTATATATTATATAATTGATGATATATACATACTTATATGAATTTATTTGGCATCATACATGTTTTCCAATTATTGATTATTGCTGAAAATTATTTATAAGGTTGAAAATATTAAGAACCCTAATTTTTGGGTTTAAATCCGAGACCCACTTGCATATTTAAGTAAAATCTAATTATTGATTGATGAAATAGATGTTAAATTTGAATTTCTTGATACCAAAAACCTAGGATTGGAGTATTTATTTGTGAAAAAATGGATCTGTTTTGAGGATTTTGCGTTATGGGTTTGATTCGGACTTAAATGGGCTGCATCGGCCCGAACTGTAGGTTGAAGACAACTTCTGTGTCTTCGTAGTTTTGTAAATTTAGTTGCGTTTTATTTCAAACAACCAGGTTAGCTTTGTTGGATAGAGGCACACATAACCAAATAGTTGGTTTAGATTTCGAGCCTTTTCAGGTGCAAAAATTTTAACTCCTTTTGTTTTAGCAGAGATATATAGGTAGGCACTATTACAGTGTTGAGATTCTGATCCCAAAATCCAAGCTAGCTCAATCGGTTGAATTCTTGGATAGACTATAGGAGGTCTTGTGTTCGACTCTTGTTGTCATGAAATCTTTATTTTAATTTAGCTTGCTAACAAATTGGTAAGGACCGCTACTTATTGATAATGCATTCCCAACTTTGTACCAAGAACTAGACTAGCATAATTGGTTAAGTGCTTGGTTGTGACTTTGAGCATGTGGGTTCAAGTCTAGATAGCAACATAATTTTGTTTTGTTCCTTTTCTTATTTTCCAGTAGCTACACAGTAGAGCAGTGCATGTTACTTTATTTATATGTCTTCCTTTATCCCAATGCAATGGTTAGCATTAATGGTTAAAAGCCTGCAAGTTAGTGTTTGTGCACTTGGGTTCGATTCTTTGTAGGTGCAATGTTATCTTTTATTTTACTAAGATGGCTGTTAAAAGTTGGGTCATATTCATTTTACTTTTATTGCACAAATAAAGGTAGCTATCTTGGTCAAACACAGACATTACCACATATTTGCGTGAGTTTGATTCAGTACAGGTGGAGAACTGATTATCTTATGGCAAAAATATGCATAGTCGTAATATTATTATTCTAGTTCTATTTTATTGCATGTAGAGGCTTTTGCACTGTTGGTTAAAGACTTGCATAATTGGTTGCATGTCATGGGTATCAATTCTTGGCTTGTGCAATATATTTTAAGGTTGTTGTTCTTTTAATTTAATTAGTTTTAAAATTAAAAGACGGGCCGCGTTTGGCAATTGATTTTATTTTTGGTCTATAGGCTTTGGAATTCATGTATCCAACCAAACAGAGCCTTGTTTGGCTAAGAGCAAACTAATTTGAATAGTGTAAAAATTTGTATGAAACCAAACAATACCTATTTTAAGTGGGATAAGATTATGTTTGACTGGAGGATATTTTCTATAATCCTAATAATGTCATTTTTCACACATGGCAAACAAAACATTGTCACTCTTTGCTTAAAAATAAGCTTAATTGTTTTCTCTCCTTATTGAAATATTATATTGTGTACATAATTTTCCATGGTACTACTAAATTGTGGCAAAATGAATTGGGATTGGTTTTAAATAATTTAGATCCCTGAATTTAATGAGAATTTGTGATATTCCTCAATTCAACTTGGAATTTTATGTACTTTCCATTCTATATTGTATGTGCATCAATGGAATTTGTTCAAGATTATTGTCGAATGCAATTTTATATTGATCACAAAGACAATTTATATTGGAGTGTTTCATATTGTGTGGTTAATTGTATGCATAACAGTTTCATTTATGTTAAGCACTAGTTTTCCCAATGAGTTGACATCATAAGTTTGATTGGGCGAAATTCACCAAAGTGACTAGTCTGATTAAATCTGTGGCTTTTCTCATATTGGTTGGGAAACTACTATGGTAAAGTGCTCAATGATCACCCAAAGGAGGTCATTATACGACTTTAGCCAGGTAGCACGAACATAAAGTATGGGTCGAGATTATACTATTATTAGGGAGTTCAATTGCCCAAAGGTGATTGACCTTTTCTTTTTGTAGGATGATCTCATTGACGCTTTATGTTAAAAGAGTACCTATTTACATGTTATGTTTCCTGCCCAAAGGTGGGGAATGTAATGATGTGCCTGGACTCTTTTGTTTGAAGTGCTTATTTTGGGATGAAACATGTATGCCTATTCTTTGACGACATTGCATTCTTTCCTTGAACAGTTTCTCTTGCTTTGAAAAATGTGAGCACTACCTTTTAGTTATTGAATAGGCAAAATTTTAATAAATTGAAGGTCGTCATTGAGTTGATCCTGGGGATAATTGACCTTGACTTAGCCTTGGATTCTGATGCACTTATTGCTTTAACTGATTAGAATAGTTATGAGAGAAACACAAATGTTATATGCGTTGAGACCTAATGGGTGAACTTATGGCTTTGAAATATGATAAGGCTAGTACCTCAACATTTAAGGGTCAGGCTCCTAAGAAAGGTTAGGGTTCTAAAAAGGGTGGTAAGGGTCAAAATCAAAAGAGGAATCACAATGTAAGAGGTCCCAAGTTTGCTGCATTTGAAAACAAATGTTACTTCTATAAGTGAAAGGGTCATAAAAGAGCTGATTATGCTAAGTACAAATCATGGTTAGAGAAAAGAAAGTTGGATACAATAATTTACTACCCTATGTTTGTTTAAAATCTATTTTTAGTTGATGTTTTGTCAAATATTTGGTGGATTGACAGTGGTGCAATTGTTCATGTTGACATGGTTTTGAAAACAAACTAAGGCCAAGTGAATTAGAGTCCAGAATTAAAGTTGTGAATAATTTTGTCATTAGAAGTTGAATTCATAGGGTCTATTAGTCTATGTTTAGAGACTAGTTTTCAACTTATTTTGAAGAACATTTTATGTATTATTTTTTAGAAAAAATTTAATCTATGTTTTCGTTTTGAACAAGTTTTGTTATGTTTTAACTTTGACAATGGCAAAATGAAATTGGTTTTAATTCCAAAATTATTGGTGAATGTATTTGATCCAATAGATTTTATCAACCGCCTTTATTCTCAAAAAAAAAAAAAAAATTCCTATGACTATTTTTTTTTCAGAAAATTTGCATTTGAAACGAGCTTAATTGAAGAAACTTCTTCTTTACTGCGGCATAAATGATTAGGTCATATTTCTTGAAGAAGGGTTGAAAGACTCATTAAAATTGATATTTTCTTTCTCTAAATTTTGATTATTTTGAAACTTGTGTTAGGAGCATTAGAGGTAAGCTCACTAATAGTGAATGAGAATAGGCTACCCATAGCTCTGACCTTTTTGGAAGTAATATATATATATATATATATATATATATATATATATATATATATATATATATATATATCAGTGGACCTTATTTTGTTACATTGTGTAATAACAAGTTGTTTGTTACATTTATTGATGACGTCTCTCATTATGAATACCTTTATTTACTTAAAGAGAAATTTGAAACTATGATAAATTTAAACTCTTTAAGACTGAGGTAGATAAGAACTTGAGAAGGTCATCAAAATTGTAAGATCTGACCGGAAAACAAGTACCATGGTAGACATTCGGTCATTGGGCAGCATATAAGACTGTTTGCCATGTACTTACAGGATTGTGGGATTGTTTCCCAATATACTATGTCTTTTAGCCCTTGACATAATAGTGTGGTCGAGAGGCAAAATTGTACTCTTTAAGGATATGATGAGGAGCATGATGAGTGCCACTAGCCTAATATACTTTTTGATGTGAAACCATTATAACAACTTCCTACTCTCTATACCCCTAATTGTGTTACTAGCAAGTCTATTCCTAAAACTCCTATTGAAATTTGATTGGAAGAAAAACCTAGCTTAAACCATTTTCCTATTATGGGGTTTTTTCTATTGAGGAGTTTGTTTATAGACTTTGAGGATATATCTATACATTGAAGCAATATACCTCAAGATCAGTGTGAGTAAGTTTATTTTCCTGATATTTTGTGTTGAGGATATTTTGTTAGGTATAAATAATTTGGACATGTTCCATGAGTTTAGTATTTTTCTAAGATAATCTTAGATAGACCCTTTTCGGTCTTAGTATCTAGATACACTAAGATAGGTCTTATGATCTTTTGGGTCTATCGAAGAAGGCTTATATTGATTGAGTTCCTAAATGATTTAATATGGAGAACTGTAGGCCTTATAATACTTCTTTGTGAATATTATTGAAGCATAGATCCTATAATAGATTCTATTGAAGTTATAATTCAAGCATGTGAGTTTTATGTTCTAAATGGATCTCCCATATTCTATAAAAAGAACTAAGACTCAATATACATTCCTTGTATTACATGCAATAGCCTTCCCAAATGGGGTCATTGTATGTGGTATTTTAGGGTGGATAAATAGTGGTAATAGAGGTGTATAGTCAAAGAAATTTGTCTACCCAAGGGGATTTATTTATGAGCTTGTGCATGCTCTACTTGTTTGAGATAATGCATGCCCTAGAGGGATTTGTCTGCCTAAAGGTAATCAACTTCTTGAATGTTGTCTATTTTTGTCATTCACCTTTATGATTGGGATAATTATAATATATATGTTGTACCCTCTGTCCAAATGGGAGAATATGATAATACACTTGGATCTCAAATACAACTTATTTTTATTGGAAGCTATTGTAATTACCCATATTTTAATCTAGTTTTCCTTATGAATGAAAAGTCATGAATTTGACAAGAAAAGGGAGACATTGTTATTAAGAATATAAAACAAACTCAATGCTTGTTGATCTTCTAATTAAAGGTTTGAGATCATAATTTTAAATAGCATGTTGAGATATGGGTATTATGGAGTCCATGACATAAAGAGATCCATGAGACATGTACCATATGCTAGTGTTATTGAGAGCTTGATGTATGTTCAAGTGCGCACTAGGCTTGGTATTGGTTTTGTATATGAGTGTTCTACTGTCTTTTGATGCTATTGACTAGTGGGAGTTTGATATTTTCATGCATTGTTGAATATTCTCGTTATTGTGTGTTTTTGTTTCGCACTTTTGTTCATTTGTGAAATAGCACATTGTTTATGTTTTATAACATACTTGGTTATTCTGTGAACACTCATGTGTATATTGAAGGTCTTGGTTTGGTGTCCATATTGATAAGACCATCTATTGAGTTTAAATATCTCCATGAGGACACCATTTTGATCGGAGATATGCATTCTTTCCTCTGGTCTATTGACTACCATTTTGGGAGGATATGAATGGTTGATTTCCTTGGCATATCGACCGCCAATTTTGGGGAAATCATGTAGAGGACTGACAAAGAAAGAGCACATTGATCACATGTTGATGCTATTTTCTTGCTACACTGCCGTATATTAATCCATGTCAATGGGGTTGTTGGCATTTGTAACCATGGAAGGTCCTGTGTCAATATGGAACACTACGATCGCCATGATTCGATGTTTGATAATCTTATTGGACATGATTGCGTTCGAGGTGTTGTTCTATGAATCAGGGTTTTCAAAATTGTGGCCACATTAAGTTTACTTATTCAGCCTAATAAATGTTTTCAAAATATTTTTAGAAACAAACAAAACAATTAACGTTGCCCAAGTGGGAGACTGTTGGAATATTTCTCTTAAGTGGGCTACCGTTAATTACTTTTGGTTTTATAAAATAGGCTGAATATCTGATTCATAGAGACTGGGTTGTGATCATATTGCTTTTAAGCCCACCTCATAAATCCGTATACGGTTAATTGTGTGTAGGCCTTATATTCTGACTAAGCCTTTTATGGAAGGGCCTGTTAGAATAATTATAAATATATGGCTAGGTCCCCTCTTCTGCTCTAACCCAAAATTAATTGTTCTCATAAACATTAGTTGTTCCTGGATAGAGCAAGGAAGAGGAAGACTTCGTCAGTAATCGGGTAACGATTTCAACTTGCTTTTATCACGACTTAAACAGGTATGTAATTCTGCTGCTAATATATTTATGTTTATTGTGCTGCCAAATCATGCATATTGGAATACATATATTTTATATGTGTTTACAGTAACTTCTTGATATATTGTTGAGCGTGAGTATTTCAAGGTTATTAAGTGTATGTGGGTATGTGGTTGCTTATGTGATATGTTGCTTCTAATGTGTTCAAAATGTTTTCGAGTTAAAGCTTTCAAACTACATTTTATCCCTCCCTCACTGAGCCTATTTAGCTCACACCTCTTTAATGCATGTTATAAGAGTTCATGATGTGGACTATGTGCGTGAGGAAGGAACTAGTGAGGTTGATCATGTATTCCATGAGTAGATGATGCACTTGACTATGAAACAATGTTTAATAGCTTTTAGTAGTTGTTGTATGGAAGTTATGTTTTAGTTGAAGTTTGGAATACTTGATAACTTATCTATTTTGAAGTCTAGCTCGTTTTGATTATATTTAGTGATGGTCATGGTTGGATTCATGATCTCGTTGGGCTTTATATATGTTGGTTGAGGTTATACATGTTGAATATCTTGTCTACTTTGATGTAGACTTTGTTTAAATGTGATTGGAGTTTTCTGTTTTTTATTGGATATCTATATTACAGCCGTTATAATGTCCGTGTGTCGTAGCGTCTTGAGCTTGGTTCCCCTAGGATTGGGTTTGGGGCATGACACTCATCCTATTGAGTAACCTCATGTCCAAATACTAAAAATGGCATAATTTGTCCAATTGAAGGAATTTTAGAAAATGTGATGTATCCTGAATTTATTCTCCTCTTCTTATCAAACAACAAATCCTCATCACAAAGGTTTACCCTACTCTCATTTGTCTACCTTGGCAAGATTATATGACATTTAACATTATCCTAAACTAGGAAGAGAATAAGATGCATACACCTTTATATCATGAACATTATTTCATTTTTCTTATCAATTTCAAAATTTCTTTTCAAGCATTCAAATCATTAAGTTCATGATGTACATATAAGTCATGTATCTTCAAAAATAATTATGATATAATAATACATATAACATTTCAATCATAAGTTCATCAAAATCATTGGAACACATATAATCAATTCAAGAAACCAATTCATATAGTAATACATAAGACAATGTATAATAAATTCTTAAAATGCACATAATGAAAACAAGTTCAATGTTACCCGTGCTTCCTTATCTCAAAAATCTTGCCTTTCCCATGAATTTGCATCACCATCATCTTTGGTGTTGCTTGACATTACTATAACAAAGCATGACAAGATCTAGATACCCAACTTCAATTGGATCCTTAAAGCTTAATCTAGTTTTTCTTGGATTTAACAATCCAATTGTGTTTTAGCCACCATGGAACATTTGATCCTTTATCTCAATATCCTATAATGACAATATGATGCAATGTGTCATTTTCAACCACAAATATACAAGCATGTTGATGTGCTTTTGGATGTAGATTCTATGTTTCAACTTTGAGTTTTGAAAGAATGAGTTTTCAAAATCTTTTGATTGTTACACTGTTTATATCCTATATCTTTTTGTTTAAATACCGTGTTTTGTGAATCATGTATAACATCTAATTTTTTTTTCTTTGCTAGATTTTGTTAAATTCATATTTAATTCATCATTTACATTCATCAAACAATAAATTTTATTTTTCAACGCTTTATGTCTAACATTTAAAGAAGTATTTTTCTTTTTTAACTCATTCTTCTCACATATACCATATTTCATTAATTGCTTATGAAGATTTTTATTTTTAAAAAGTGCAAGCATTAAATCATTATGAACATTAGAGAAGGATTCTTGCAATTCATTAAATGTAAAAACATTCTAACTTGATGAAGAACAACTAGATGTAGAAGTTGAAGATACAACTGCATCCATGGGAAGGAAGCATACAACATTTTCTTCTTGTTCTTCTTCATTTTCTTCATTTTCTCCTTCTTTTTCTTAATATGGTTCCTCAAGAAGTTTTCATATCTCATGAGTGGATGTGCATTTGCAAATTCAGCTAAACTCTTTGTCATTTAATGCACAATAGAGAAGATTCACGACTTAGGAATTTTTGTTTAACTTAGTAATGTCATGTTCGGTTAATTCATCATCCATTTCCAAGAGAACTTCATATGGCCTATTTTATAATTGTCCACAAAATGTAACCTACAGATTGAATATATGTATGCTTTTTCTATCTCCAACACATAAAATTTGTACCTGTAAAAAATAGAGGTCTATCAATTGAATATCTTTCAATAAAAGGAGACATAGTAGTATTTGTCATTATCATTTCTCTACTAGTTGTTAAACTATATATAGATTCCTAGTTCTGATACCACTTGTTGGGGCAAATAGACTTAAGATGAAGAGTGAATTAAGTCAAAGAAAAACTATTACCAGTTATAATTTCTTATATGCAACAAATGCTGCAATAAAATCCTATTTGGCAATTTATCAAACACCTTGTGAGCAACACATATAATACTATGAGTTGGACAATATATCAAACACAAGATATGCAATAAATGTGGAAGTAAAAAGAATAATGTTAAAAAGATCAAACACAAGAATTTTTAGGTAGTTCACACTCCCAAAGGCCTAATCTACCACCTAAGGACTTCATTCCTTAGGATTTGCCAAAACTCCACTAAGATGCTTCTTCAAGTGTTGGTGAGGCAAAAACCAACTTTACAAATGTCTTTTGAGTCCACAAGAGATACACACGCTTCTTCAAAGGCAGGTGATGCTAAAAACCTATTACAACAATCCATTGAGTCCACAAGAGATCAACTAAAGTCTTTTCGAATTTAGGTGATATTTCAAACCTACAATCTCTACCATTTGAGTTCACAAAAGATTTTTTTTCGCATTCTTTTATGTACAAGGAATCTTTCAATCCTAATCTAGAGATGATAAATTTGTATTTTTCGTATTTTGACCCATCAAATCATGTACAGTTGCATTACAATTATGAGCTTAACTGTGAATTTTTATCACGAACTTTCATAGGAATAATTAATTTCCATTAATTCTACATTATTTATAGGGAGTTTAAAGTTGTTTCAAATTCTATTAGTTGTAACGTTTTAAACTACTATTAACCAAGTAATTTAATCAAAGTTTAATTCTAATCCAAAATCACAAATAAATTAATTATCAAGAATTAATCTAAGAAACATAGACACTAATTAGAACACAAAATTCCATGCATCAAAAGTACATAAAGAAATCTGAATTTTTAGTGTTCTAAAATTATTTCTTAGTTTCTATGGAGAACAATTAAACTAGTTTAACTATTTCATGTTTTAATTCGTAATGGCTCTGATACCACTGAAGGAAAATATTATATCGCATTAATCAAATTCTATCTTAGATAGGAATAAGGCGGAAACATTCATGCACAAATCTTTAAAATGAATAAAGCATAAAATAGCTATTTGAACATCTAAACAGTTTATAGTTTAATCTAAAAGCAAATAAAGTTTTTCGAAATACCTTTTATCGCGAAACAAAAAAAATTCACCTTTGAAGAATGCTCTACACGCATACTTCAAGCTTTCGCTCCTTAACTTTGATCTTCCCCTCTATACTAAATCCTAGCTTAAGTGTTGATCAAATTGTAGGATTTGATCTTGTAAAACTAAACTAAAAGAAAAGTGCTTTGTGTTTCCTCTTAGAGAGGCTTACATGTGAGAGAGAGAGATCTCAAATGAGATAGTACAATTGTAGAGCTTGGGATAAAGGCCTTTATGTAGGTGAAAAAACCATTCTAGGTAGTTCTGTGTAAAACAAACTCAAGTCAGAAAGAGTTTAGGATTTTGAATTATCCTAATTCCAAAATAATTATGGAAAATCTCTTCCACCTTGCATTCACACTACACCACTCGACCAAGGCTAGGAAAATTGCCTAGGTTCGCACCTTTAAGCCTAGGTCTGCGTGCCAAACACCTGGTTCAGCCCCTTGATGCTCTATCCAAATAATAAATTAAATATATAATCCAATTTTCAACCAACTGTCAAAATAGAAACTCCTTCCAAGAATATAAATTCTATTTATGACTTCTAGTTGCCAAATGATTTTATCCTCTCTCATATTTAGCAACACCTTAGTTTGATAATGACACTTATAAGGTAAATGGTTAGAAGGGGGACCAAAGACATAATTACCCTGAAGGAAAACATTATAACGCATGAATCAAATTCTATAATTGCAAGAATAACGCAGGAATCTACGTGCTAGTATTTATTTAATTAGTCCACTTGCTCTATCCAATTAATTAATTAATTCTAGTTAATTCCAACATCTAAAACTAGTCTAATATTTAAGAATAACACGATTTCCAACCATGGAAAAATATCTTAAATATTCTGTAACCTTTAGACTTTAATACTTAATCGTCATTTAATAATTATTTAATCCAAAATTCAGCCAATAATCAAAATAGAAAATATCTTCCACAAATAAAAAATTCTATTTATCATCTCTAATTGTCAAATGATTAAATCATCTCTTCAATTTAGTAATTCTTTATTTAGTAAATACACTTATAAGGTAAATGACTACAAGGGGAACCAAAGACATAATTATCCTTCCACTGAAAATGTAAAATATTTCGCTAGTCTCCTAGCAATATTTTGTCATTTTAATCTTAATCTATGCCACTAAAAGACTATGGTTGCACTCCAAGATAATTACTGTATGAAAAAGAGTTAGTCAATAATACATGACGCTCAGTCTTTAGGCCAACCAAGTGATAATGACCACGCTGCCCTTCTATACCTATTCATAACCAAGAAAGGTTCACTGATTGTACTATAATCTCTTTGACTACATCTTATCTCCTTAGAACCTCTAATCCATAATCTAACCATACTCCAAAAGTTATCCACTTGACCAAGGGAATGACCTACAAGTGTAACAACCAATACATCAATTATTACTGTGCGCACAAATTCAGGATGACCAACCTGAATTATTCTAATGAAGTGATTATTGTATAGATTCCTTATTGCATATGCATGTCCCTTCTAACCAAGTCCAGACACCCAACCATAGAGCTGTTGACCCATATATAAGATTACACCCATAGTGACTTAAAGTGCAAAAACTTGACTTTGTCAGTTTATCCACATATGCTCAAGATTAAGAGCAATGACACACTTAGAAGCTTGTAGGTATTGGTGACCTCTCTCTTCGATAGTTCTTATTGTGGTCCGTCCATTCCTTACACATGCCTAAGTGAAGTAAGTCTGGAACCCTATCCATGATCAAGGCAGATCACCCTACTGTAAAAGGAATTTATTCACAATAACTTCTACCATAGTAGAGTTCCTAACTCTACTACTTAGTTATAGACTAAATAGTTCTTCTTAACAAGAAACCATGACTTAGACCTTCAGTACGTAACCACCATGTACCTAAGTCAACACTTGAAGCAAAGACCTTATATTCACTCATATATATATAATAGTAGTCAACCACATAGAAGAGAAACATGCCCATCAAAGTAAGATGACAGTAATTATGCATTGCAAACATTTAGATATATCAATGACGATGTGCTAGTGGTCTTTTGGGCATACTATTCCCAACATACCCTTCCACCGAAAATGACCAAAATACCATTTCTAGTCTCTAGCAATATTGTGAAACCCCACTTTTTTGCTTATCTCGTTTTATGTGCTATACCTCGTTTTGCATGCATATGACCTGTTTATGTGCTGTAGGACCTAGGAAGTTATAATTTTGATGTCAATACTCCTAATACGTGTTAAATGTGCATTCATGAAATTTTCATAAAAAACGGGATCAGAAATTTTATCATCGATTTTCAGTGAATAGTATTTTCAAAACACGTCTGCTAAAATTTTGAAACTGGTCTTTTTAACCTTCTAGACCTAGTCCACGGACTTTAATAGACATGTGTTTGATGAAAACGGTTTTAAAATCGGCTTAAGAATTTATTAGGATTTTTACACCGACTTTTGCAAAAACTGAGTTTTAAGCCGACTCGGGTGGAATTCTTTGAATGTAAAACTTCTTTTCACCTAAAAATAATCCACTTGAGATATCTTGGGGTTTGCATAAATATTTTTAACATTGGTGAGTAATAAAATACTTTTAAAGTCATTAAAACACAAAAATTAATTAGTTTTTATAACTTAAACTATATTAACTATTAACTATTTATGCTCAAAGTAGTTACACACACTCACATAACACAAAAACATACCCAATTGCACACACTTGGCCGAGAGAAAGAAGGAGAAAAAGAAAAGAGAATTTTCAAGCTTTTCAATAAAAAATTCATAGAAAAACTTGGTTTTTGTCCTTAAAACTTCGCACCGACTTGGATTCCGCTTGTTGGGCACGCACTTCACGCATCCCTAGGCTTTTACCGCATCAAAGGTGAGAGAAAAATTCTAGATCTCAAAACTTGTCTTTTGCATTTTTGCGTATAAATGAAGATTGAACCTTTAGAATTGTAATATGATGTTAGATTATTGCTCCTTGCATGCTAGGGATCGTTTAGTGGTAATACTACGAGTTTCTGTCGGATGTAGCATAATTTTTATTTTCTGGGTATTTAATTTAGATTAAATTGTTCAAAGTTGATTTAATTGAGTTGCGTTGCTCGAAATCGATTGCCGTCGATTTCTAAATACTTGATAATTACGTGTTAACGCTGTTGTAATGCCGAATTTTCGATTGCATTGTTCGTGTGAATCCGAAAAATTCAGCCAAGACATCCTAGGGTTTTAGGGTTATCGGGCATGATTTGGAGGTGTTATGGTGGATTTTCGAGAGGGCTAATGTAGTAGGTTGAATGGGTGAGTGATAGAAACTGATTTGGCAATGTTTGGGTTAGTAGAATGTAAGTTATGAATTTTTGAAGTTTAGGTTGTCATTCTTTAATTTCTTGAACGATGCCTTTAGATGATTGGGTGGTGTTTGAGTGTTGAATGATGAGTTTTTGATGAGTAATTTAGGGTTTAATTGTGTATATAATGCATGTCCGGTTAGATGGCCTACTTTGTCATCTAACTAAGTTATTGGTGTTTAAATGATAATTGATACTATCAATGATGAATAAATGATGATTGATGATGATTGATTGATGATTGATTAATGATTGATGATGATTATGGAGTCTTAGTATGTGTGTGTCACCTCTCGGGCAGCGTTGGGATGTCGGGTTGATAACGGCATGACTGCTAGAGGCTACCCCCAGCTCGCATGACGGAGGTGTCATGGAGGGAGGGGCTAGTGAGGTACCTCGGGTGCGTGAGTAATGGGGAGTTAT
Source organism: Ehretia macrophylla (assembly GCA_037974665.1). Classification (NCBI taxonomy): domain Eukaryota; kingdom Viridiplantae; phylum Streptophyta; class Magnoliopsida; order Boraginales; family Ehretiaceae; genus Ehretia; species Ehretia macrophylla. The sequence continues at coordinate 70,147,916 of CM075764.1, forward strand.
AAGAAGAACGGTTGAGATCGTGATGGCGTTTGGAGCTACACCAAATAGAGTATCCTTTATTGAATGGTTATATAGTTATGTGATGATAGTATTATTTATGTTATTGTGTGTTTACTGACTCAAAGGATTATTCCAAGGAGTTTAGTAGACCTTGCTCGAGATCTATCGGATCCTCACTGGGCTTATTTATATAAGCTCACTCTCTATTATTGCATGCTTACAGGTGTTGCAGAGCCGGATTACGGGTACGTGCCTCCTGAGGAGAAAAATGTGCCTTACGTGGACGAGTCATATGTCCCAGAGTCTTATCCGTGATTCTGTGCTGTTATTTATCATGTATATTAGCTTAGTAGCCTTTTCTATGCTTTATAGTTCTTGTTGTATAGGATGCTGAAAAGAATATAAATTAGTTGTTACTATTCTAGCAGCTTCTTTTGTCTATGGTTAAGTTGTTAGATGGGTCTCAACTTATTTTTGAAATGTATGATAAGGTTGAGGTATTGTATGTTATGTTGGAACGGAGGCAGATAACGAGGACTGATTATTGTATATTATGGTTATGATGTATGTTGTTATTATTGAGGAGTTGTTTGTTGTATGGTTTGTGGAGTTGATGTATGATGTCTATTGAGGTTGGTTTAGAGCCTCGGTATCCTATTTACTGTCGTTATACTGCCAAAATTTCATTGCGTCCTGACTGATTATAGGAGGGGTTGAGTTTGGGCGTGACATTTAAGTGGTATCAGAGCGCATGTTAGTTGTTAGCTGGGGTATTCTCGGAATGTGGGTAATGGTCTTAGCATGAAAGTATGTATGAAAAGAAAGAAAAGTGAATTATGTATTGATATGACTAAATGATTAAGTGATTATGTGATTTAAGTGCTTATGTGATTATGTGATCAAATTGCTTATGTGATTGAAACTTATGTGATCTATGTGCTTTATATGAGTTTGTTGTTTATGTGTTAAAAGTTGTATCTAACTTGTTTACATGCTATAACCTGTGCTAACTCTTTGATTAGTACGATGGCCGGTAGACTGAGGACTCGTGGTAGGCCCGAGATAGCAGATGAGGTTCCTGGTAACGTGGCACAGGACCTTGGTAGGGGTGATGACAGGTTAGGGGCAACAATGGATCGGATTGCAGATTTGATGGCTGGACAGGCCCAGTTGATAGCGGGTCAGGCTGCTCAGACTCAGGCATTGCAGGCCCAGATACAGAATGTACAGGGTGGTAATCACGGTCGAGGTACTATGAAGGACTTTCTGGGGTACTATCCTCCTAGATTTCAGGGAGAGCCTGATGATAGGAAGGCCGAGTCGTGGATTAGTAAGTTAGAGAAAAAATTTTATCCTCTCGGGTACACTGATGAGAGGAAAGTGACTTATGCTGTCTATTTGCTTGATGATGAGGCAGAGGAGTGGTGGCGCACTCTGAGAGCCAGTTGGGAGACCCGGGGTGTTCCGTATGTTTGGGATGCCTTTCTGACGGCTTTTAGGGATAAGTATGTCCTAAGGGTTGCACGGGAGAGGAGAGAGGCTGAGTTCTTGTCTTTGGTACAGGGGGATTCTACTGTGGCTCAGTATGATGGTACATTCACTAGGTTGTCCCGGTATGCACCGGAGTTTGTAGCTGTGGAAGAGAGGAAGACTCTTAGATTTATGTTGGGATTGAGGCCCGAGATTCAGGATGCAATGGCTCTGAATCGCTATGATATCTTCACTGAGGCTTTTGATGCAACTTCTAGGTTAGAGAAGAGGAAAGGGGATCAGATTGTCTCTAGTCAGCCTAGTAAGAGGCCGTATCAGCCACAGGGCCAGCAGGTTATATATAGGCCTCCAGTACAGTAGGTTGTCTACAGGCGACCAGCCCAGCAGGGTTTTTATAGGCCACAGGGTTAGCAGAGTTACTATCGGCCTCAGTTTCAGCAGGGGCCATATCAGGTTCAGACTCAGTATAGGCCAGCCCAGTCTCAGGGTTAGTACAGGCCTAGTGTGGTGAGACCTCAGCAGCAGGCTGTATCAGCTGCTTCATCAACTTCTGGTTCTTTTAGGGGCAGTGTTAGTGCCACATCATCGCAGTGTAATTACTGCAAGCGCCTAGGGCATGTGGAGTCCGACTGCAGGGTAAAGGCAGGGACATGTTTGGGTTGTGGTAACAGCGAGCATAGGGCGAAGGATTGCCCTAGATATGTGAGGACTAAGGGTCGGGCAGTGACTCAGGGTTACCAGGGTAGGCCTACGGGCAGTGTACCACAGCAGCAGCGGGTTCAGGCTCGGGCTTATGCAGTTGATATGGAGGAGATGCCTGAGGAGACTGCAGTGGTGGAAGGTAACTTCCTTATACTTGATCAACTTGTTAAAGTGTTGATTGATTCTGGTGCTACGCATTCTTTCATTACTCCTGCTTGTGTGCAACGTGTTAAAATGCAACCTGAAAGATTGCCTTATGTGGTTGAGATTAGTACCTCTTTGACTGATAAGTATGTTACTGGCTTAGTATGTAAGGATTGTATAATACATGTAAAGGGGCATAATTTTCCTTCGGACCTTATCTTATTTCTTATCCGGGGGTATAATGTTATTCTGGGTATGGATTGGCTTTCTAAGTATGATGCCCAGTTAAACTGTAGAACCAAGGTAGTACAGTTTCGATTGCAGGATCAGCCAGTAGTAGAGGTAGCGGGTAACCGGGGTGCTAAGACGAGTTTTGTTATCTCAGCAACTAAAGCCGTTAAGTTGGTGAGTAAGGGGTGTTCGGGTTATCTAGCTTATTTGATCAACAAGCCATCTGATAAGCTACAGCTAGAGGAAGTCCCTATTATCCGGGAATATCCTAATGTATTTTCCAAGGAGTTGCCAGGGTTGCTGCCTGAGAGGGATATAGAGTTTGTGATTAATCTTGTTCCCGGTACTCAAACTATTTCTAAATCAGCGTACCGGATGGCACCAGCTGAGTTGAAAGAGTTGAAAACTCAGTTGCAGGAGTTATTGGAGAAGGGATTCATTCAGCAGAGTTCTTCACCTTGGGGAGCTCCAGTCTTATTTGTGAAAAAGAAGGATGGTACCTTGAGGTTATGTATAGATTATCGTGGGTTGAATCAGGTGACTATCAAGAATAAATATCCTTTGCCACTGATTGACGAGTTGTTTGATCAACTTAAGGGGGCTAAAGTCTACTCTAAGTTTGACTTAAGGTAGGGATATTATCAGCTTCGGATTCATACGGAGGATGTTCCGAAGTCTGCCTTCAGGACTCGGTACGGGCATTATGAGTTTGTTGTTATGCCCTTTGGATTGACTAATGCACTGGCAGCATTCATGGATTTGATGCATCGAGTCTTTCAGCCGTACTTGGACCAGTTCGTGGTGATTTTTATTGATGATATCTTGGTCTATTCTAAATCTGAATCGGAGCACGAGCAACATCTACGGCTTGTATTAGAGAAACTGCTGGAGCATCAGTTGTTTGCCAAGTTCAGCAAATGTGAATTTTGGCTGCAACAGATTTCTTTTCTTGGCCATGTTATTACACAGAGCGGTATTTCTGTAGATCCCACTAAGATTGAATCGGTGATGTCTTGGAAATGGCCAGAGAGTGTTTCTGATGTCCGTAGCTTTCTTGGCTTGGCGGGTTATTACCGTAGGTTTGTCAAGGACTTCTTGAAGATTGCGGGGCCACTATCTAAGTTGACTCAGGTTGGGGTGATGTGTTCACATCTCTGTATTCAGCCTTTATTATTGTCTCAGATCAGGGAAGCTCAGCAACTTGATGTTAAACTTCAGAAGATCAAGGATCAAATCACGGATGATCAGTCTGACTTTAAACTGCATGAGCACGGTACTCTTCGGTTTTGGAACAGGGTTTGTGTTCTTGATGAACCGGGCTTGAGGCGAGGTATTCTGGAAGAAGCTCATAATTCTAAATATACTATTCATCCTGGTGGAACCAAGATGTATCGGGATTTGAAGCAACATTATTGGTGGAACAACATGAAGAGGGAGGTTGCTCAGTTTGTATCTAGATGTTTGACTTGTCAGAGGGTGAAAGCCGAGCATCAACGACCAGCAGGTTTGCTTCAGTCGTTGGCTATACCACAGTGGAAATGGGAGCATATTACGATGGACTTCGTCACTGGTTTGCCTAGAACACCGAGGGGTAATGATGCAGTTTGGGTTGTCGTGGATCGTTTGACGAAGACAGCTCATTTTATTGCAATGAGGATGGGAGATGAGGTTACAAAGTTGACGGGTCTCTATCTGGATCAGATTGTTAGACTTCACGGGATTCCGTCTAGTATTATCTCTGATCGAGATCCTCGATTTACTTCTCGTTTGTGGGAGAAACTTCAGGAGACTTTGGGTACTCAGTTGAACTTCAGTACCGCGTATCATCCACAGACCGACGGTCAGTCTGAGCGGACTATTCAGATTTTGGAAGATATGCTTAGGGCTTGTGTTCTGGACTTCGGGAAGAACTGGGAGAAACATCTACCACTTGCCGAGTTTGCCTATAACAATAGTTATCAAGCTACTATTGGAATGGCACCTTTTGCAGCTCTTTACGGTCGTAAGTGCCGTTCACCTTTATATTGGGACGAGGTAGGAGAGATGAAGACTGTTGATCCGACTATTATGCCAGAACTTCTTGAGAAGATTGAAAATGTTCAGTTGATCAGGCAGAGAATGCTTACGGCGCAGAGTAGGTTCAAGAGTTATGCTGATAAGCGTCGTCGAGACTTAGAGTTTGCAGTCGGAGATTGGGTTTTCTTGAGATTGTCTCCTTGAAAGGGGTTTGCTCGTTATGGTAAAGGTAGTAAGCTGAGTCCGAGATTTGTTGGGCCGTTTGAGATTACTGGCAAGGTTGGTAAGTTGGCATATCGATTGGCTTTACCGGAGAATTTCTCTAATGTCCACGATGTATTTCACGTGTCTAATTTACGAAAATACAATCCGGATCCTTTTCATATTCTTGAGCCAGAACCGTTAGAACTTCGTGAGAATCTGACTTATGACGAGCGTCCGATTCGTATTCTAGATCAGATGGACCGAGAGTTGAGGTCGAAGAGGATTCCGATGGTTAAGGTATTGTGGAAGCATCACGGCATTGAGGAAGCTACGTGGGAGAGACGAGATCAAATGCAGCAGCAATACCCAGATCTTTTCCGTACATCAAGTAAGAATTTCGAGGACAAAATTTCTATAAGGGAGGGAGAATGTGAAACCCCACTTTTCTGCTTATCTCTTTTTACGTGCTATACATCGTTTTGCGTGCATATGACCTGTTTATGTGCTATAGGACCTAGAAAGTTATAATTTTGATGTCAATACTCCTAATACGTGCTAAATGTGCATTCATGAAATTTTCATCAAAAACAAGATCAGAAATTTTATCGTCGATTTTCAGTGAATAGTGTTTTCAAAACACGTCCGCTAAAATTTTGAAACTGGTCTTTTTAACCCTTCTAGACCTAGTCCACAGACTTTAATAGACCTGTGTTTGATGAAACGGTTTTAAAATCGTCTTAAGAATTTATTAGGATTTTTACACCGACTTTTGCAAAAACCGAGTTTTAAGCCGAATCGGGTGGAATTCTTTGAATGTAAAACTTCTTGTCACCTAAAAATAATCCACTTGAGATATCTTGGGGGTTGCATAAATATTTTTAACATTGGTGAGCAATAAAATGAGTTTAAAGTCATTAAAACACAAAAATTAATTAGTTTTTATAACTTAAACTATATTAACTATTAACTATTTATGCTCAAAGTAGTTACAAACACTCAAATAACACAAAAACACACCCAATTGCACACACTTGGCCGAGAGAAAGAAGGAGAAAAAGAAAAGAGAATTTTCAAGCTTTTCAATCAAAAATTCAAAGAAAAACTTGGTTTTTGTCCGTAAAAGTTCGCACCGACTTGGATTCCGCTTGTTGGGCACATACTTCACGCATCCCTAGGCTTTTATCGCATCAAAGGTGAGAGAAAAATTCTAGATCTCAAAACTTGTCTTTTGCATTTTTGCGTATAAATGAAGATTGAACCATTAGAATTGTAATCTGATGTTAGATTATTGCTCCTTGCATGCTAGGGATCGTTTAGTGGTAATACTACGAGTTTCTGTCGGATGTAGCATAATTTTTATTTTTCGGGTATTTAATTTAGATTAAATTGTTCAAAGTTGATTTAATTGAGTTGCGTTGCTCGAAATCGATTGCCGTCGATTTCTAAATACTTGATAATTACGTGTTAGCGCTGTTGTAATGCCGAATTTTCGATTACATTGTTCGTGTGAAAATCCAGAAAATTCAGCCAAGACATCCTAGGGTTTTAGGGTTATCGGGCATGATTTGGAGGTGTTATGGTGGATTTCCGAGAGGGGTAATGTAGTAAGTTGAATGGGTGAGTGATAGAAACTGATTTGGCAATGTTTGGGTTAGTAGAATGTAAGTTATGAAATTTTGAAGTTTAGGCTGTCATTCTTTAATTTCTTGAACGATGCCTTTAGTTGATTGGGTGGTGTTTGAGTGTTGATTGGTGAGTTGTTGATGAGTAACTTAGGGTTTAATTGTGTATAAAATGCATGTCTGGTTAGATGCCTACTTTGTCATCTAACTAAGTTATTGTTGTTTAAATGATAATTGATGCTATCAATGATGAATAAAGGATGATTGATTGATGATTGATTGACGATTGATGATGATTATGGAGTCTTGGTATGTGTGTGCTACCTCTCGGGCAGCATTGGGCTGTCGGGTTGAAAACGGAATGACTGCCAGAGGCTACCCCCAGTTCGCATGACGGAGGTGTCATGGAGGGAGGGTCTAGTGAGGTACCTCGGGTGCGTGAGTAATGGGGAGTTATAAGAAGAACGGTTGAGATCGTGATGGCGTTTGGAGCTACACCAAATAGAGTATCCTTTATTGAATGGTTATATAGTTATGTGATGATAGTATTATTTATGTTATTGTGTGTTTACTGACTCAAAGGATTATTCCAAGGAGTTTAGTAGACCTTGCTCGAGATCTATCGGATCTTCACTGGGCTTATTTATATAAGCTCACTCTCTATTATTGCATGCTTACAGGTGTTGCAGAGCCGGATTACGGGTACGTGCCTCCTGAGGAGGAAAATGTGCCTTACGTGGACGAGTCATATGTCCCAGAGTCTTATCCGTGATTCTGTGTTGTTATTTATCATGTATATTAGCTTAGTAGCCTTTTCTATGCTTTATAGTTCTTGTTGTATAGGATGCTGAAAAGAATATAAATTAGTTGTTACTATTCTAGCAGCTTCTTTTGTCTATGGTTAAGTTGTTAGATGGGTCTCAACTTATTTTTGAAATGTATGATAAGGTTGAGGTATTGTATGTTATGTTGGAACGGAGGCAGATAACGAGGACTGATTATTGTATATTATGGTTATGATGTATGTTGTTATTATTGAGGAGTTGTTTGTTGTATGGTTTGTGGAGTTGATGTATGATGTCTATTGAGGTTGGTTTAGAGCCTCGGTATCCTATTTACTGTCGTTATACTACCAAAATTCTGTTGTGTCCTGACTGATTATAGGAGGGGTCGAGTTGGGGCGTGACAAATATTTTGTCATTTTAACCTTAGTCTATTCCACTAAAAGATTAAGGGAAACTTTATATTGCATGAATCAAATTCTATAATTACAAGAATAAGGTGGAAACATTCATGCATGGATCTTTAAAACGATTAAAGCATAAAATAGTTACTTGAATATCTAAACAGTTCATAGTTTAATTCTAAAAACAAATAAAGTTTTTCAGAAATACCTTTCTCGCGAAGAACAATGAAAAGAAAAACTTCACCTCTTGCTAGAGAACTCCATACGCCTGGAACAAATTTCTGTTCTTCAACTCTGATCTTCCCCTCTATTCCAAATCCTAGCTTGAGTGTTGATCAAGTTGTGTTACTTGATCTTGCTAAACTAAACTAAAAGAAAAACTATTCGAGTTTCTTCAAAGAGGTGAAGCTTACTCGTAAAAGAGAGAGAGAGAGATGTCAAAGTAGATGGTACAATTGTAGACCTAGGGGTAGAGGCCTTTATATAAGTGAAAATATGCAAGGTAGTTCTGTCTTAATCAGAATCCAAAGAGGCAAATGATTAGGACTTTGATTTATCCTTTAATTCTATAATATAATGGAAATTCTTTTATACCTTGCGTTCACACCACCAAACCACTCTACCTTAGGATTAGGCACTTAGAACCCTACGCGTAGCTTAGGGACGTGTGCCATGGGTCCTGGCTCAGCCATGCAGCTCTATTCAATTTAATTAATTAATTCTAATTAATTTCTAAAGTCCAAATCTAGTATACTATTTAAAAATATAACCTTTCTCAATTACGGAAAAACAATCTTAAATATTCAGTAGCCATTAGTGTAACGACCCAATCTCTTGCAAAATCAGGTCCGAAAGTAACAACCTGACCCAAACCCTGAGGCACGAAAAAAGGAGGGAAAACAGACGGAGTTCCCCTGCAGTATGGTCAATCCAATTCCTATCAAATGATACTCCATTCAAGTTTGCATGGTAGGCTAAGTTTTTCCATACTATAGACAATACATGAATAACCATTCTAGCCATCTATTAAACACAAGTAGCAATCATGCTCTTTCACTAGCCAGTTATGACATAAGTTACCAACCCTCTATACATGTAACATTTACAAGACCAATTAATACACAAAATAGATTAGAGTCTCATTATACAAATACAATTTCACATTACATCGCCTTCTAGCCATCTCAAGACAAGATTATCCAATCATTCCAGCAAACAAGTAAAACAACTCAACTTTCTTCTTCTTCTTGGGAAACTACCCCTGTTTTTCCTGAAAATGATAAATAAAAGGGATGAGCATACACAATGCTCAGTGAGGGGGGAATAAGTACGGGCATTTTTCAAAAACCCTTTCGTGAATGCACAAATGCAAAACCATATAATCAAATACTAATTACACGATAATAAACATGAGGGTATAACATTAATACGAGACAATCATTCAAGTTTCATGAAACTAGATAACACACATATAAAAAAGGATACAATACGATCTATTTCCAACCTTATCACACCCACATCTTTTACTCTATTGTGATGCGATAATAATGCCGACAAATCCTCTTTCACTCTAGTGGGTGTACTCCGGATGTACCTCAAATATCCTACGATCCAACACCCTAAGACCTTTATCGACCAAACAAATGAGGGAATAGGTCACGTAGGTTGGGCAACTAACCATTAGCAAGCCTGCTGCCGCCCAGTAGAGGTCTAACACATACGTGCTGAACGATATGGTTGCTTAACCATTGATACAATATACACAATATAACACTTAATAATCAATGAATAATCAACCGATAAACACACAAGTGAGGGACAACAAAGTAGGTTGCCCTTGAGCATATAAACATGGTCAATCAATGTAACCGATAGAACATGTAATAAATCAAACCATAACTCATATATTCATACATTATAACCATTCTTTGCTAACCAACTATTTGCATATAGATAGCAATAAACTCATTTGGCAATCAACTTTCCATATTCAATTAAGATAACAACATAACCAAGTTAAAATCTCATTAGAACACAACACAACACAAGTCAAACTAGAAACTACACTTAGCAATATAATGGAACATTTTTGGACTCAAGAGGGCAAGGAAAAGCCATGACGGCTCCTACCATTACCGCCAGCAGCAGCACGCCGGAACTGTATAGCACCGAGACTTCAATTAATTAATTATTTAATCCAAAATTCAGCCAATAATAAAAATAGAAAATATCTTCCACAAATAGGAAAGTCTATTTATGATTTCTAATTGTCAATGGATTAAATCCTCTATCAATTTAGTAAAGTTTTATCTTAGTAAATATATTTATAAGGTAAATGGCTAGAGAGGGGACCAAAGACATAATTGTCATTCCACTGAAAATGACCAAAATATTTTTACTTGTTTTCTAGCAATATTTTTACATTTTAATCTTAGTCGATTCCACTAAAAGACTATGGTTGCACTCCAAGATAATTACTGTATGAGCAAGAATTAGTCAATAATATATGACACTCAATCTTTAGACCAACTAAGTGATAATGACCAAAACGCCCCTCTATACTCACTTATAGCCAAGACAAGTTTACCAAGTGTGCTATCACCTCTTTGACTACATCTTATTCTCCGTAGAACCTCTAACCCATAATCTAACCATCCCCCATAAGTTATCCACTTATACATGGGAGCTACCCATAAGTTAACAACCAGTACAACAAACTGTACTACTATGTATAGATTTAGGATGATTAACCTGGATCATTCTAAGGGAGTAATTATTATATAGATTCCTTATTGCATATGCATGTCACTTCTAACGAAGTCCAGATACCCAAATTACAGAGTTGTTGACCCATATATAAGATCTCACCCAAAGTGACTCAAAATGCAAGAACTTGACTTCGTCAGTTCATCCATGTCACGTCCTGACCCGACCCCTCCTAGGATCAAGTCAAGATGTGACGGAATTTTGACATGGTAACGTTTAAAACTTGGCATTATCCCATATAAAAACCTGCACGAAACTTCTCACAACAGCAAATAAACCCCAAACATTTCATACACAAGCCATTCATATACATACACATCTACCCTGTCGTCCATCTCTCGTACTTTAATATCATAATACAAATACAATACAAGCCTTACAAACGCAACTTTAAGGTGACAATACATATTACTTAATTACAAGAATTCAAAAAGACTTTAATACATATTTACAAGAACTCATAAAACTTTAATTCAACTTTAGCATTCTAAAACATATATACATCAAGCCTCGGGCTTGTCCACATGCTCAGCAGGCACATAGTCCACATAAACAACTTCATCTTCACTTGAAATATTAATAAAGATGGGTGAGCTAACCGGCACATGGCTCAATGAGGGAAGAAAAAATGCAGGGAGGTTTGAAACTCATTTTCTCTTTTGAAAACAGTTTTGAAATAATGTTATGCACGTCAATTGTAATAAATAAATAACGCTTAAATAATACAAGAAAAGTAAGCATTCATGAAGGATACACTCGTTCTGTTGATGTCGTTCCCCTATACACCATCGCGAACATCTTCCCCTATATACCAAGTGCACTTTGCGTGTATACTGACTTAACTCTATGACCCAGACCCTTATGCAACACTTTGTCTATTCGGGATAGGGAATAGAACCCCAGTGGTCGTGTCATCGCCTGGCAAGCTCGATGCCGCCTAGGGTGACTCCAATCGACCGTGTCTGTTTTAAAGGTTGTAACCCTTCGCATCGCATCGCATTAACACACGCATGCGCACATAACTCATAACACGTATTCACATTTGCATCGCTTCGCATTCATGCAATATAATACAAGTATTTAAGACAAATAAAGAAATCAACAAAGTAGGTTGATCCCCGATAACATTTACTTTAATTATGCATTTAATAAGCTAACTAATCATGCAACCATATGACATCATAGTTTAAACAACACTTTACACACAAAAGAACCTTAGCCACATTAGACTCCACATTCACATAGAACATATTCTATCAAGCTAGAATCCTAGATTCTACAACACATTACTTCAAACATTTATCAATCTAATAACTAAACAATTCATATTCATTTAGACCCATATTTAAATACCTAAGCCACATTTCATATGCATTTCGCCTTATATTCTATCAAGCCATAATGAGACCATTAGAACTTAAGCAATACATTAACCACAAAGGAGGCATTCTAACAACATTTTAACTAACTTTAAACATTAAAAACACCATTTAAACATCTACATTTTTCAAATCAATTTAAGCCCCTTTCTTAACCACATTTACACCTAGAATTTAGCACTCATATTTAGCAAATTATAATACATCATTGACAACCCAAAGACTACCCAACAATACTCAAATATTGGCAATAATCAAGCATAAACATTAAAATTTCAACCAACGCATCTAGTCTATTTTTGCACATTTATGCATTTTTAAGCTATTCTACTAAGCTAAGATGGTATATGAACGTTTATGAACATTATAACTAGGCTAAGAATCAAGCTTAGGCATCAAATTATGCATTTCCAACATAAAACACAACTACTATTCATCACAAAAATAAAATACGCTAAAAATAAATTATGAAACGGTAAACATGTTATCTACAACCTAAATAACAAGTATCATATGTAAATTTAACGATACAAAACTTAAATAATGCATTTTAAACCAATTTTTGAAAGAGGCCCTCACAAATTTTTGTTCCGAAAGTTGAAAAATGAATGGTAGATGCGAAATAGAAGTTGAGACAAGTTCAAAAATGTTTGGGTTGGCCTTTGGAACCTTCTCCTTCACCTTTAAAGAGCTAAAAAATCATAAAAATTACTATTCACACAGGCAAGGGTTTTTGGCTATTTTTGCATTTTTGGGGTATTTTTGGGCTTTATATATTATTTGGAAAAGTCAACAAGGTCAAAGGAAGACCAAGTTGGAAGATTTTCACTATTTGGCTTAAAAACGTTAATCTTTCGTGCGAAAAGTCTACTTTTAATTCCTAGTTTGTTTCCAAATTAATTTTTTTAAATTCAAGAGTCAAATAATATTGGAGGACTAGTTTTAAAATGTTTAAAAGACCAGTTTTAAAAATTTAGCAGAAAAGTCCTCAAATAAAATTTAAAAGTCCTTTAAATACTATTTTCACATAAAAATCTTTATGAAATAATATGAATGCACATATATCAAATACTAAAATAAATATACTCATAATTTGGCAAACTAAAGTTAATTAAGTACGTAATTGCACATAAGAATCAATTAAGCAAATATTTGCACATATTATGACAAATAAATATTTTGAACAATTAAATTCACATATTATATGCAAATAAATAAAAGTAAACATGCTCTCGGCTCGGGTTTCACAATCCACATATACTCAAAATTAAGAGCACTAACCCACTTAGAAGCTAGTAGGTATAAGTGACTTCTTTTTTCGATAGTACTTATTTAGAGTATCATACCTACGGTGGCCTGTCCAATGCATACACACGCATAAGTGAAGTAAGTTTGGAACCCCATCCATGATCAACGCAGACTATTCTATTATAAAGTGAACTTATTCACAATAACTTTTACCATAGCAGAGTGTCTAGCTCTACTACTTAGTTATGAACTAAACAATTCTACTTGACAAGTAACCATGACTTAGACTTTCTGTATGTAACCAACACATGCCTACTTAAGTAACCATGACTTAGACCTTCTGTACGTAACCACCACATGCCTAATTAAGTCAACACTTTTAGCAAAGACCTTATATATATATATATATATATATATATATATATATATATATACATATATATATATATACATATATATACATATATATATATACATATATATACATATATAAGTCATCAACATAAGAGACAAACATGTTAATTAATCATTGCAAATATTCAAATACATTGATGGCAAAAGTGCTAATGGTCTTTTGGGCATATCCCATTCCCAACAAAAGACTATGGCTGCCTTACAGGATAATTACTGTATGTACAAGAGTTAGTCACAACAACATATGACGCTCAGTCTTTAGACCAACCAAGTGTTAATGGCCATATTGCCCCTCTATATTTACTCATAGCCAAGACAGGTTTACCATTTGTATTATCACCTCTTTGACTACATCTTTTTCCTTAGAACCTCTACCATAATCTAACCATCCTCTAAAAGTTATCCACTTGACCACGGGAGTGACCCACAAGTGTAATGTGTGCAAAGATTCAGAATGATCAACGTGGATCATTCTAAGAGAGTGCTTATTGTATAGATTATTTATTGCATATGCATGTCCCTTCTAACCAAGTCCAGACATCCAAATCACAGAGCTATTAACCTAAAAAAGATCTCGCCCATAGGGACTCAAAGTGCAAGAACTTGACTTCGTCAGTTCATCTACATATGCTCAAGATTAAGAGCACTAGCTCATTTAGAAGCTTGTAGGTATATGTGATCTCTTTCTTCGATAGTACTTATTTAGAGTTCACACTTACAGTGGCCCGTCCAATTCATACACATGCATAAGTGAAATAAGTTTGGAACCGTATCCATGATCAAGGCAGATCACCCTACTGTAAAGGGAACTTATTCACAATAACATCTACCATAGTAGAGTGTCCAGCTCTACTACTTAGTTATGGACTAAACAATTCTGCTTGACAAGTAACCATAACTTGGGACCTTATGTATGTAACCACTACGTATGCAAGTCAACACTTGAAGCAATGACCTTATACACATATATATAAAAGTCAACCACATATGAGAGAAACATGCTCATAAAAGTAAGATGATATTAATTATTCATTGCAAATATCCAGATATATCGATGACATAGTGCTAGTGGTCTTTTGGGCATACCCTAATCCCAACTTGTGCTTGATGCAATGTTCTTCGTTATTGAAGAATGAACATAGATCAGGGTCTTATAGATTGCTGATAATATAAGAGTTATTTATTCTTTATTTTGGAGCAAGAAATGCTAGTGATTTATCTTTCAGATAAATTATGATAATAAATCGAGTCCTCAAAATACTAAAAGTCTAGAACTTGTAGCCTAGCATGTTTTTAATGCCATATCTAAATCCTAAATATTTTACTTAAATACTCCGATCAATTTTATCATTCTAATTATGGACTCACTAGACTAAATTAACCACTCTTAGACTATATTAATTTATTTTCTTTTACCGGAGCTTTTGGATACGTTAAGGACTATCGGACTTAAGTAAAATTTACCATGACTTGGAAGTCAACCAATAATAAACTAAATTCTTAACTAGAATCGTTAACCCCAATCTTTGTGGATCGATCCTCAACTCACCATATCTATGTGGTAATTAGATGTAAAACTGTTTTCAATTTATCACTCTTATTTTTTATCGTAAAATGAAGCGATCAAAATTTGGCGCCGTTGCTAGGGATTGGCATTCAACTCTTCAGGTAAGTGTTTAGTTTAATGTATATAATTCTATCCTTGTATATTTGTATATAGCATCATTTTTATTTTTAGTGTTGTACATATTGTGTTGCTTTAATTATTAGTATTTTCTTTCCTTTTGTAAGTAAAAAAATAAAAAAATAAAAAACGGGTTATTTATTGAAATGTTTTGTTTCTATTTTCTCTTTCTTTTTATATAAATCACAAGCTTTTAAACCCCAAAAAATATTTTAACTGGTCTGGGTAGTTAAATATTCTCATTATTCTCAAAGAAAAATCTAAAAACATTACCCTGGGTAAAATAATTTTTATCCTTACCCTTTCTTTCTTCCTATTTAATCTTTTCCTTCTCTTCTTACCGTCGCACCATCTTCTTCTTCAAGAAGAATTTTCTCTCAAATTTCCCAAAATTTTCATCTAAAAAAAATAGAAGCCACTTCACAAATGGTTGCCGAATTTGCTCATACTGTAATAATTATTAAGTGTACATGCATCATTCTTCTCTTCCTTGTTTATTTCCTAATCAACATCGGAAATTCACTAGGTTGAGTTGGAAGAATGCAAGGTTTTAATTTTTTTTTTCTTTTGTATTAGCATATACGTTGTAGAAGTATTTTGTAATTTTTGGAAGTATGATGTAATTATGGAAGATATTTTGTGACTGTGTGTGTGGTGACCCCATCCCACATCGGAAGGCTTGAAGCTGGGCCAACTAAATATATAGAGATGTCTCGTATATTCGTGCAGACGCCTTTTCTAGTGTGGGGTTCCACTTGGGAATGGACAAAACCGTGAGGGGTATAGGCCCCAGAGCGGACAATATCTGTATAGTGCTCTTCTAGGCCTACTCACCATGGCCTCGATGCTCGCTTGGGCCCTAAGTCCAGAGAGTATGCTGCAAGCATGGGGGTGTTGGTTTCGGGGCGTTACAAAATTGGTATCAGAGTTGATGCGTTTGCATGGCCAGCGAGGACGTTGGGTCCCCAAGGAGAGGCGGGTGTAATATTCCACATCAGACGCAGAGGTCTTTGTGCTGCTTGATATAAGGGGATGTCTCCTTGTATCGTGTGGACGCGTTTTCACGTGCAGTGCGTGCGTGGGAAACAAAACCGTGAGGGGTATGGGCCCCAAAGCGGACAATATCCATATAGTGCGCTTTCGGGCCCACTCACCATGGCCGCGGTGCTCGCTTGGGCCCTAAGTCCAGGGAGTATCCTGCAGGCGTGGGGGTGTTAGTTTCGGGGTGTTACAAAATTAGTATCAGAGCCGATCTTCCTTTGCGCCAGTGGCCCGCGAGGGCGCTGGGCCTCCTTAAGGGGGGCGGATGTGGTGATCCAATCCCACATCGGAAGGCCTGGAGCTGGGCCAACTGAATATATAGAGATGTCTCGTATATTCGTGCAGGCGCCTTTTCTAGTGTGGGGTTCTACTTGGGAAGGGACAAAACCGTGAGAGGTATGGGCCTCAAAGCGGACAATACTTGCATAGTGCACTTCCGGGCCCACTCGCCATGGCCTCGATGCTCGCTTGGGCCCTAAGTCCAGGGAGTATCCTGCAGGCGTAGGGGTGTTGGTTTCGGAGCGTTACAGTGTGTATATAAATCTTTAATTTATTTTCCCTTTTTATTAAGTCTTAGTTATTTTTGAGTGTTTATTTTTTATATTTATGTAAAAAAATGATTTTTTTTTATCTTATTGAAAACGGGTTTGAGGAAGATTATATCTTCTTAATTTTTCTTGTTGTTATTATTATTATTATTTTTAAATAAATAAAGAAAGGGCAAGGTCGCGTGCAATCACGCCGTAACCTACATGTTGGGGCAGTTTACCAGGCCAGAAGGGTTTTAAACCCTACCCCTTTTTTCTTTTTCCCTTCATTTCTTTTTCTTATTCTTCATCACTGCCTCCCTCACCTCTCAAAAAATTTCTTTCAAATAATTTTTTTGACTTATAGAAAAAAAGGTGATGTTTGAGCCTCTTACGAATGATCAAATCACCTTGGTTGGGTTCGTATTTCTTTTATGCTTGTCATTTTCCTTTCAATCGTTTATCTCACTATCAAGTTGGATCGCATGCGTGGTTGAATTGAGAGAATGCCAGAGAAACTTTGTATTTGTGCTTGAGAAATAATTTTATTGTGATAATATTGTTGTTGTTGTAATTTTTTTAATTTGAATGTATATTTTACTTTCTTGCATCTAAGTAAATTATTGTGTGTCTATCATTAGTTTTATTTTTGTGTCATATTCACTTTATTTATTTTGTGTAGATTTATTTATGTATATATTTATTTATGCTCATATAGGTAACTTAGATATTTATCTTTCTTTGTGTACTCTTTTACTTCAAGCTTTGTTTTTCATGGTATTATTGTTGTTTTGGGTGTTGTTTAAAATGGGTTTAGTTGTACTATTTGAAGAAGAAGAAGAAGATGATGGGCTTTATTTTGTTTTCTTTATTAGACCCAAAAATTTTAAAAAAAATAAAATAAAAAATAAAAAAATGTTTTGAGGTTGAAGATGATGATGAAGCTCTTTGTTTCTTTTATTTTTATAAATTCAAAAAAAAATCTAAAAACAATTATAGTAGAACATCTTTAAATTAATACTCGATAAATTAATAATTTCTTTTAATTAATAAAAATGTCTGGTCCCGACTTGGGACCAGTGTAAAAAGTTGATAAATTCGATAAAATTATAAGATAATACATTTTTTAAAAATTCTTTGTATTTTATTGACCCAAATATTTCATAAATTAATAATTAGCTAGAAAGTACATAATAAATTGACTATGAAATTTTCTTAAAATATGAATTAAGAGTAGCTTATCTTTTATTGAACTTCAAATCTAGTTGAATCTCATATTTAATTATTTAAAGAAAAAAAATTGAGATAATCCTACAAGGATTATGATACAAGATAAGAAAAATTAGTTTTTATCTTAATCTTACAAGTACTTGGATACGAGATTAGAGAAACTTTGTTTTAATCTTACTAAATTAAATTTTATCTTTTATTCTCATTACTTATCTTTTCAAATTGGACCGAAAAAATACAAGTCACTTTTAAAAAAAAAAGACATCATAATCATAATATGTTTACTGTAAAACCAAAAAAATTAAAAATATCTCTATTAATTAATAGTTATTAATTTATCGATAAATTAATATCTCTCTAAATTGATAGAATTTGGTAATCCCAACGCTATTAATTTAAAAAGATTCTACTGTAGATGAAGGATTTTTGAAGTGTATTACAATAATTTACAATGGTACTCCTCAAATGAGTAGATATACAATTAAAATCACTTGAATTCTTAATAGATATGCAACTGTAAGCTTAAACTTGATGTAATTTGATGGATTAAATCAACAATATAAGCTTAGAATCAATGTAAGTTGTATGGAAGAGGTCTATGGTTAAACAACTGATGTTTCGTATAAACAGGCAATGTTTCAACATTAATAAAAAAGCTAGTTTTTCAATATCAGCGCACTGCAAGTCAATCAAGTCGGAAGAACAACTCACAAGTCAGTTGACAGACATTGTCGGTAAAGCAAGTTTGTGAGACCCGAGCATTAACAAATGTGGATTTATCTATTTTAATTGTTACATGAAATAATATGTGTATTTAATTACCTATTCTATCATTTGAATCTACTTGTACAATTGAATTTGCATTTAACTTCAATTTTAATTACATTTCATCTAAATTGCCTAGGAATATAAACTCGTAAAATGATGCATGTATTGAAGGGTAAAATAGTCTTTACACTATTAAATATCTTCTAGCTTAGTATGATTGCAATTTGAACAAAATAGCAAGGGGTGTTTAGTCTTATAGCATTTTAGACATCTTAGCCATCACATTTGACTTAATTTGACATGCATTTAGCTTGAATTTGGTTTGGCATTTGACCTAACAATTACCATGCCTTAACCCTTATATCATCAAATTAAGCAAACCAAGAGGGAGGAAGAAGAGTTGGGCAGCCAAAGAAGAGAGAAAGAGAGAAAAATTGCTATTTTGGATTTTTGACATTTTGATGCATTTAGAAGTGGATTTTGGCAAAACTCATCTCTAGCATTCTTATTCCTCTCTAGCTTTCTAGAAATACCAAAGGTGAGGGACTTCTTGTACTCTATGTGTAGATCATGTTATATATACTTATAAACTTGTTTTATGCTTACAAGTTGCTTATAATGCAAGAATAACTCTTCTAGCATTTGTTTTATGGTATATATGGAGTAATATATGTTTGTTGCTATGTAAATGTTTCTATGGAGTTATATCTTGTGTTGGTAGCTAGATATGGTCTTTTGCTAGTACTCATATGTGTTAGCTTGTAAAACAAGAGGCTAAAAGCATATTTCTAGCTTAAGAATGAAAGAGCAATCTGCGCACTGATTTTGTATGGCCACTTTGATATGGTAAACCTTAATGGATTAGGCTGATTTTCGGATATGTTATACTAGACTTATAGTAGAATTTTGTGGTTAATGGGCACTTTTAGGCCCTTTTCAGGGAGATGTATACATTTAGCACAAATCTAAATACTTTCCTGCGCAGTGATTTTGCATGCTCAATTTGAGGTACCAAATGTTGTTGCAATGGTCTGATTTTTGGATATATGGTGCACGACTCCTTTTAGAGTAAACTTTGTGTAGGGAGTTTCTCCATATTTAGAGGATAAGATTTTCTTTAAAGGCCATTCCAGTAGATTCCCAAATCTCTTATTCATGCTCCACAATTTTGCGTAATGATTTTCTAAAGGCTATAACTTGGTGTATATAACTCCGAATCTAATTCTGTTTGATGCTAAACCTATCTACATTTAAAGAGCTATGTCTTTGTGCAGTTTCAGAGTTTTTAGAGGGCTTTGAGTTTGTTAATCGAACTGAGTAATTCATACATGTGTTGTCTAGATTTTCCAGCTTACATGTCTATGAGTTTTATGTTGTATAGTGATTAAATACTAGCTAAACTTGGTTCTAAACTTGAATATGAAGTTCATAAGGGTGCATATATATTTATTGTATAATTTAAGTGTTTAGAAGTAAGAGTGGTAGCATGAGCAAGCATGAATTAGCCTTGAAGCCAAAATATCATGTCTTTAGTATATTTGAGCTATCATGAGGTCTATGATCATGCTATTGAATTTCTATTAAGTTGTGATTGAAATGATAGTATGTAAATACATTAATGCGTGTTAAAATGGTATTGCATATGAATGAATATTCCGCGATATTGTTAATATTATGTGACTACCTTGTCATCGTTTAAATATGTTAGTTGATGTTAAATGTATTGAGAGACAACCTACTTAGTTGTCCTCTCAAAGTGATGCGTATGATTGTTGTTGTACATGTGTGCATGTGCTATGAAATGTGAAACGTTGGGTAGATACCCTTATACGATAGGTCACAATCTTAAGTGTGTCATAGTAGTGGTTGGGCGGCATAGGGTTTGCTGATAATTGCATGACTACCATGTACTAATCCATCTCTCATGTGGTCGATGAAGGCCATGAGGAATTGGGTCGTAGATTCGGGAACATCCGGAGTACACTCGCGAGAGTAATAAGTATTATGCGATGAGTTCGTGATGGAGTTATAAGTGTCGACATCAACAATGTTAAGCAGTATCCTTACAATGTGAATTTATATAACTTGGTTGAATTCAAGTTATAATGCGATGCGAATGTGAATGCAATTATATGTTGTCTCTAATGTGTTTTAAAAGAGATTTCAAGTTAAAGCTTCCCAAAGTTCCCGTTTGTCCCTTATTGAGCCTGTTTAGCTCACCCTCTTTATATGCATGATACAAGTGAACCCGATGATTGGTTATATGCAAAAGAAGAATGAGAATATGACTTATGTTGATGTATTTGGATTATGAATACAATATATATACTTTCGTATTTATGTTGTATTATAAGGCATTTGAACTTATATTGTAGAATTGGCTAAGTCTTGTATTTTGAAGTCTAACTTCTTTTGTTGCATATATGGATGGTCATGTTAGACGATGATCACTTTAGCTAGATTTACCTTTTGTGTATGGAATCCAAGTATGTTATATGCCTTGTAATGAACACCTATCCTAATTGCTATGAATGGATTCTAGATGTTTTATGGTTTATTTCCATTTATTGTCATTTGTATGGTATATGTTTCAATTATCGTTGGAGGACTATCCAAGCTTGATCCTCCAAGCATTCGATGAATGAGCGTAGTTGTATCTTGAGCTTGGTTCCTGTTGGACCAAGTTTGGGACATGACATTTGTGGTATCAGAGCTTAGCTTGTCTAAGCACAAGCCAGAATAGGACCTTCAGTTTGTGTGTTATATGCCTAATGTGAGTGTTCTTGCATGAACATGTGTTTAATAAGTGTACATGTATGATATATATGCATGAATGTGTGTTTAGAAGTGTTTTGTATAAAATATGTGTATGAAAATATGTTTTAGTGGTATTTTGGATGGAGGTCCGAGTATGTGCGTGTCCGAGTCTTTTATTTATGTGTAAAATGTGTTGAATAACATGCTGAACGATGTGCTAAATGCGTATTAAGTGATACATGCTTTGATGTGATATAATGATTAGTTATTATGTATTAGTGTATGCTAATAGATTTTGGAGTTATATGTCTTTCTATGTTATAATAATTGAGCCATGCTAATCATGATAGTTGTAACGCCCCGATCCCTCACGAGACCGAGCCCCGTTCCAATACCCGAGGTCACGAAAAACAAGAGGAAATTGACATAGTCTCCCTTGTTTATAGGGATATTAGTTTATCTGCAAGCAGTAACCTAACCTCAAAACTATAATCCAACTCTAAGGTACAATCCCATTCACACAAGCATGCAAACTAACTAGGCAATCAAATAAATCATTAAAGTTATTACAACCCATCTACAGTTTTTTAACTTATACAAGAATGCAAGCTTTACTTTATATTACAACATTTTAGACAATAGAAACATACACATGGTTTCATAAACTAAAGACAAAACACATACAACCAGCAACTTGCATTTCCTACACATAGACCAGTACATAGCATCCAACCACAGCTTTTCCTGAAACATGTTAAAACGAGGAATGAGTAACCAAAGTTACTCAGTGAAGAAGGTGATGCAGCAAACCAGGGTATATTTTCGTGAGATGCAACAAGATAAAAACATTAATAACACAAATAAACAAGTTAATTAGACAAGTGTTTAATCATGTATTTAAAGGATACGGTTCTACTTGTCTTCCATCACGAGCCACAAGCCAAGATCTTCAAGCAAGCGTCAGCATACCCTTATTCCTCCAAGTGTGGAATACTCCGGATGTATCCCGATCCTACGACCCTTTCTCCTGAGGTAGTACCATATACCCAACAGGTGAACCACGCCTCTGGGGTAGTAGAGTATACTCAACGAGAAAGGGAATAGGCACCATGGTAGCCGAGAGAGCACGGCAAGCCCGATGCCATCCGTGTTTCTCGACACTACCATGTCCGAAAAGGTTGGGCAACCCCGAGGCAAGTCCATAAGAATCAAGAACAACAATTAACAAGTAAGAGGGTCGACAAAGTAGGCCGCCCTCGCATAAACGCATTATAAACCAACATGTGCACAAGATAAGTATATAGTCTCAAAAGAGGCAAACAACATAACTTTTTCCACAATCTACTCAAATAGCTCAATTACACTTTAGATAATCATATAAGCACATGATAACACAACTACAAGCACTAGATGTATCAAAATAGCCAAAACACTACTTTTCCCCTTTCTTTAGCCAAGCTTTCCTTCTCCTATGTAAATTTCAAAGTTACAAAACCACATTCTAATCATAATACATTCCTAATTAAGCCAAAAGACATCTATCAAGATCATGAAGACCCATTTTAGAAGCAAAAGCTCAGGAAGGCCTGAGCGGGTTTTAACTACAACTATCCTATCCGAACCCCAATTTCACGCAACGAAAATATCAAAAGTGCTTCCATGCCCCCAAGGATACCTAATCAAAAGCCCAAATGTGCCCGAATTGCTTAACGTGAAAAAACCCCTTTTTAAAGTTAGTAAATTTTGTGATTTTACTAAATTTCGGGTGATTCAACTTCACGCAGCCTCCCAACTAGTTACACTAGAGTCTAGAGCACTAAAGGAGGCCTTAATTCAATCTAATTAGCCAATTTTAACAAAACCCTAACTTGAGGCACTATTCATCATCTCTTTTGGGTGATTCAAGCTTTTAGCCATGGAAGGTATTCTCTAGCAACAAAAGATAGTTCTATAGGCTCTAATGATCATATAACAAGCATCCATAACAAGCAATATAGCTATATTCAATCAATACAAGAAATACAACATATATGTAACAACTTTAAATTCAAGAAATATGCAACTCTCTCTCCATTTTTGAAGATGCAAGCAAGAGGTTGGAGCTCCCAATTGCCTCAAATCCCTTCCTACACCAAGCCAAGAGGCAAGCTAGCAAGATTTGGTAAATAACTTTTCATTTTTTTCTCCTTGAGGGTGTCGGGTTTGGGGGGGGGGGGGGGAGGGACTTAGAGGGTATTTTTAGCTTTTTTTTGACGAGTATTTTATTTAAATGGTGTTAATTTGAGTATATGGATATGTATGTGCAATTAGTTGTGGTCAAATGCTACAAAAAAACTTGGTCAAATGAGCTTAAATGCTAATTAAAATGTTACTATCTCAAACTAATGTTTCCATACGTAACACTATTCAAATGATGCGGAAAACATTTTCCAAATGTATGCTCTCGAGCTCGAAAGTCCAAAATGACAAGATCCTGATTCCTTTTACAAGCCATACTATCTAGGAAAAATATTAATTCGAGCAAATTTGACAGTTGATTTTTTTATGAATAGTAGCCACTAATAAAACATATAATCAAAAGAGAGAAAAAAATGTACATTGAAATGCTCAAAGAGACATGCAACAGTTACGAATGAACGTGATGAGAAATCTCGGGCGTCACAATAGTAGTGAAGTGGAACATAGAAGTTACTTTAATTCAATCTTTCTTTTCTTAAACTCTAATAAGGTAGGTTCTTGAAAGTTATTATTATATTTGTATGATTAAATTCCTACTTGTTTGGAGTTAGGTGCTAACTATGCATATATCTCTGTGTAAATTCATATATTAACGTGGGTTAGGGATTAATTGACTTATATATATATTAGTGGAATATGGTATGAGTTAAAGAATTACATGAGTTAAGGTATTGTTGACATCTATGGTAGATTTATGTGTATATGTTTAGTTGTGTGTATGTATGATTGTCCTTGAGTATGTATCATGGCTCTGTGTATGAAGAGTGCATATATGTATTTGTTTGCCTACATGATAATTATATGGTCTAGTGAATTATATGATTTAGACATTGGGTCATGTTAGATATGCATACTCAGGAATGGTTGCCATTATGGATAGGATTATGACATTGCCTTTAAGAAGTAAATTGTGGAAGTTAAGCAAATGACATTTAGTTTATAAGAGTTGAACAAATGTGTTAAATGTGTACCAATTGATGCTTACTTTCATATGATATAAATGGCATACATTCTATAACTTGTGAGTGGCCTTTGATGTCAAGATGGCTTCGAAAGCTCGTCAGTGTGGTTTCTTTGTGGTCGCAAGGACCATGTTGAGACTAGTTGCTGGAGGAAGTCTGGAATGTGTACTGGTTGTGGTAGTATGCAGCACAAGGTGAAGGACTGTCCTAAATGGCATAGTATTCTGAGGCGGACTGTAGACAGTAGTACCCAGAATAGAATGATTAGTAATATACATTCCCAGCGTGTTCAGGCCAAAGCCTTTGCCATTAATCAGCAGAGTGGCTTAGGTGTGTCTTCAAGTAGAGGTTCCTCAGGTGGTAGTACTTCTTCTCCAGTTCCGCTTTGCCGATTCTGTAATCACAAGGGGCATTGTAACGCCTAGACCTATCATATAAGATTTTAAATTAGAAATTGCATATCTATTTCACTAAATTGCATATTCATGGAAAACGTGCCAAATAATTTTTTTGTATTCATTCAATTCTACTTATTTGAATTTCTTAGAGTAATAATTCTATTCTTTTATTTATTAGACTTTACTTCAATTATATTTTATTTATTCTTAGTGTGAAGCTCTGATATGAAACTTTACTCATCATTATTATCTATAATTATTAAATTAAGTAATAGAATTACATGAAATGATTACATTATTATTATCATCATGTGTATTTATTAAAATTGAACCTAATTACTTTATGAGAAATAATTAGTTATTATTTCATTGTTGTAATCATTTTAATTACATTTAATCAACTTGCTCAAAATAACTACTTTATTATCTTAATATCTTATTTACAAAAATTTACTTTATTAACATTTCAATTAATTTGAATTACTATTTGAATGTGAAGTCCCAAATTTGAGAATGATTATATTGTTATTATTTTACCCTTTAGATATATCTGAGTTACAATTAATTGATTTACATAGAATAAATGATAGATTATTATTTCCATTAATTGTGTTTAATTAATTTAAAGATTAATTGACTTTGGGATAATTATCTTAATATGTTATATTAATTTTATCTTAGGTGCTTTTTAATTAGTTATCTTTTTATTTGAATGCGAAACCGGGGCCAGAAACTGAATGAGCAAATAATTTGTTTAAACCATGTTTAGATGTTTTACGAGAGATAAACAATCTAGTACTTTTATTACTTGTGAATATCTTTTATCTTATTTGTATTTAATTGACTTGTGTTTATTAATTAAATTGCTATCTATGTAGGGCTAAATTTGCTAATATGTGTAATTTTGAAATAATCCTTTGGAGTTAACCTTGCTTGGCTTGATTTAATTATATCGTATCTAATAGTAATAATAATAATATATATATGAACATATATCTATACATGTGTTAAAGAAAAAAGAAAAGAAAGAATAGATGACTCACACACACACGGCTACATACCAAGCCACAAAAATGAAAATCTTACCTACTTTCATGTACATACCATACATATATTCACACAATTATAATATCTTAACCAGTCTTACACTCACATATACACCTTACTCGACTCATACTAACACACTTCACACTTCACACTTAAATAAAACAACACTTTATTCTCACCATTTTGCTCTCCACCATCGGGCAAAGGAAGAAAACGAAAGAAAAAAAAAAGAGAGAATAGGATTAGTGGCAGCCCCAGCGAGAATAGGTAGAAAAAAAATTAAGTGGGCTCAAGTCTTTTACCGTTGGCAGATTCAAAGAAAGGAAATAGTCGAAGCTTCTAGGGCTCCAAGTGGTGTGTGATTTTGTACAAGATCAGAGAACTATAGTGAAGAACCAAGCAATTACTAGCCTAATCTAACTGTATTGGTGAGGGAATTCATTTGTGTGCATTTTGATATTATATCTTGTTTTTTACTGTTTATTAAAGAGTAGATTGGTGATCTTAAAGTAGTAGTAGATTAATTATTAATTTACCCAATTATGTGGAGATTATATGTTTGATGAAAGTCTCAAATGAAGAATAAAAGAGTATTACATATTTATATGATGTTTAGCTAGATCAAAATGCAAAGGAATCACAAGGTAAGGCAAAAACATTTATGTGTGTGTGTGTCGTGAATCTGCCCAGCGTCGGTGGCTATTCTGCCGGCGCCGGAGCTTCTTGGTTCTGGCAGCTAGCTGCAGTACTTTCTGTCCCTTGCCTCTTGAGGTTTTATGTAAATTAGTTTTGCTTAGTGTTAGGTGTATGATGTGAATGTCTAGCAACTTTGCCTATAAATGTGGTTGAAGTTGAGTTCAATGGCTAGTTGGATAGTTGAATAGCTCGGTTAATGTTGTAAGAAGAAACTGAATGTAAGAATTAGATACAAGTTAATAACAACTAATTGAACAGGTCTTCAATTCGTTGGAAGGTAGGATGCTTATAAATTACATTTTATAAGTTAACTTGAAATAAAATATGTCATGATCTTGTTGTATGACTTGTAGTTGAATTTAACTAAGACTAAAGGTTACTTACAGGATGAAAAGACTATGGGCAAGTGCTTACTTTTGCTGATAAAGGGTAACTAGTTGGGTGTTATATGTGTATAAGCAAAACTGTTTAATAGACAAAGCATAGTGTAGGGATTATATGTAAGTTGGGCAAGTAAAATAGATTGGTTAAATTAGTTAGAATTTAAGGCCTAGATATTAGCATGTTATTCATTTATCTTGACTCATAAAAATCTTAATTGGTTGTGTCATTGTTCAATAAAGACAGTTAGCTTCCATATAGCTCATAGTTGCCTTTGACTGTTGGCTTGATTCATACAGTTCACATAAGCTATTGTTGCTCATTAATGCTTAATTAATTACATGAATAGTTGAGCTACGTATTTAATTGAAGTTCATTAATGGCTATTTGAATCTACTGTTATATATTTGAGGACAACCTACCTTGTTGTCCTCATTTCTGTGCCTATTAGAATAAGTGTTTTATGTGCTATCTTGATTGTATCATTTTGGGGTTGTGCAACCTTATCGAAGGACGGATGCGATGGGCCTCACTGGGCGGCAGAGGGCTTTGCCAAAGTTAGTTGTTCTAGTTCCGTGCCCTAGTCCATCACTCGCCTGGTCCGGAGATTGCCAGGGGGTATTGGGTCATAGGATCTCGGGGTACGTCCAGAGTACATCCATTGGAGTGTTTGGGGTTTATGCCGACACATTGAAGATGTTCGTAGCTCGTGGTTCATGGTCAAAGACTGGAAAGTTGGAGTGATAAGGGCTATCGAAACTGTATCCTTTTAAATGTGTGCTATTTAATTGATATTTGCTTGTCTATCTCGTATTATCACTTAACTCTTCAATTGTCTTTCTCAATATGTATTACTAGTTGTTTATTCACCTAATTGCCTTAGGTTGATTTGTACTTCTGTGTCTATTTATTGCATTGCAAGAAAGTTAAATGATTTCAAAACTTCTTAGTTAATTGTACACCTCTCTCACTGAGTATACTTATATGGTATACTCATTCCTCTTTTAACCATTTCAGGCGAGGCAGGTTCAGTTTCCTCCGGAGGCGGAGGAGGAGGCTCGGGAGTTTCCTTGAGTACTTGTGCTGTGATAAATGGAAGTTCTTGTTTATATGGTAGTTAATATGTATTCTTTTGAGGCCTGCGAGCCTTGTATATATTTAATAGATGTAAATATGTAACTAAGTTTAAGCTCACCTAGACTAGCGGTCTGTAATATCTTCTTTTGGATGACATCGAGACTGTTGGCTATCTAAATCAGACTCTATTAACTATTTTGCTAAAACTAGATAACTAGCGTTAACTTTTGGAATATAAATGACTTATGTTACTTGTGGAGGTTCTATGTGTTATTTCTTCTTAAAAAAGGTGTTAGGCTGTGAGAAACAAACCCGTGAGGGGCCTAATGTGGTCATCCAAAGTGGACAATATCGTCATATGTGGCATTGTTGGTAGTCCTCTGCCCTTCGGGGTATTCGCTTAGCCGGGGCGTTACAGGCACATTGGTGGTTGATTGTTGGAAGAGGTCCGGAGATTGCATGGGCTGCGGCAGTGATCAACATAGGTCTAATAATTGCCCAAGGTTTCAAAATATCCAGAATCGGGCTGTGGGCAGGGGCAACTAGAGTAGGATGGCGATTAATGCACCCAATCAACAAGTCCAGGACCGAGTGTGTGCTTTGGATGATCAAGAGTTGCCTGAGGCAGCGGCAGTGGGTGAAGGCACATTCTTAGTTCCTGATCAATTGATTAAGCTTTGAATGACCCCATTGCCACGCATTCTTTTATTGTTATTTCCTTATGTGCAATGTGTTATATTGCAAGTTGAGAAGTAGCTTATAGTATCGAGCATATAAGAGTATTATGCATCGTGTGTTTCGACCTTCTTGGATAAGTTCGTTGTATTTTCATTTGTTGGAATTCTTATCTCGTGGTATTTTCCATTAAGGGTATTCTCTATCGGTCGTGTTTTTAATTGGGAATATTCTTGTTTGATGGTATTTTTCATCGTTAGCATTTTCATTTAACGGTATTCTCCATTGATGGTATTTTTTCTCGATGGTATTTTTGTTTGATGGTATTCTCATTTGAGGGTATTTTCATTTGGGGGTATTCTTAGTTATTTCAAGACTGAACCCGAATGTGAGCAACATTTTCATCTAGCTTTGCAGAAGCTTCAACAATATCAATTGCATGCCAAGTTTAGTAAGTTTAAATTCTGATTGCAGCGAGTATCTTTCTGGGTTATGTGATCTCTCAGCGGAGTATTACTCTGGAGTTAGGAGTTTCCTTTGCTTAGCAGATTTTTATTTGCAGAGTTGGCAAGTTGGCTCATCTATTGGCTTTACCGCCGAGTTTCTTCAGAGTTCTTGATGACTATCATATACCTATGCTGAGGTATTATCATCTAGATTCTTCTCATGTTCTTGAGGCAGCGTCATCTCAGCTTGGTGGAAATTTATCTTATGAAGAACAACATATTCGTATTTTGGATCAGAAGAATCGAGAGCTGCATTCGAGGAAGATTCCGATGGTCAAAGTTTTGTGGCATCATCCCGGTATTGAGGAGGTTTCTTTGGAGAGTTGGGATTAGATTGAGCAGCAGTATTTAGTGTAGTTCAGAAGAGTAAGAATTTCAAGGGAAAAATTGTCCTAAGGAAGGGAGGATGTGAGACATGAGCATGAACAAATGCGCATTTATCTATTTTAATTGTTACATGAAATAATATGTGCATTTAATTACCTATTCTATCATTTGAATCTACTTACGCATTTGGATTTGCATTTAACTTCAATTTGAATTACATTTCATCTAAATTGCCTAGGAAGATAAACTTGTAAAATTATGCATGTATTGAAGGGTAAAATAGTCTTTACACTATTAAATATCTTCTATCTTGGTATGATTGCAATTTGAACAAGATAGCAAGGGGTGTTTAGTCTTATAGCATTTTAGACATCTTAGCCATCACATTTGACTTAATTTGACATGCATTTAGCTTGAATTTGGTTTGGCATTTGACCTAACAATGACCATGCTTTGACCTATCATCAAATTAAGCAAACCAAGAGAGATGAAGAAGAGTTAGGTGGCCAAAGAAGAGAGAAAGAGAGAAAAATTGTTATTTTGGGTTTTTTTAACATTTTGATGCATTTAGAAGTGAATTTTGGCAAAGCTCATCTCTAGCAATCGTATTCCTTACATCTCTAGCTTTCTAGAAATACCAAAGGTGAGGGATTTATTGTACTCTATGTGTAGATCATGTTGTATATGCTTATAAACTTGATTTATGTTAGAAGTTGTTTATAATGCAAGAATAACTCTTCTAGTGCTTGTTTTATGGTATATATGGAGTAATATATGTTTGTTGCTATGTAAATGTTTAGAGAATGTTTCTATGGAGTTGTATTTTGAGTTAGCAACTAGATATGGTCTTTTACAAGTGCTCATATGTGTTAGCATGGAAAACAAGAGTCTAAAAGCATGTTTCTAGCTTAGGAATCAAAGAACAATCCGCGCACTGATTTTGTATGGCCACTTTGATATGGTAAACCTTAATGGATGAGGCTGATTTTCAGATATGTTATACTAGACTTATAGTAGAACAAACTCTATGTATGGTGTATGTCAAGATTTCGTGGTTAATGGGCACTTTTAGGCTCTTTTCAGAGAGATAAATGCATTTAGCACAAATCTGGATACTTTCCTGCGCAGTGATCTTGCATGCTCGATTTGAGGTACCAAATGTTGTTGCAATGGTCTGATTTTTGGATATGTGGTAAATGACTCCTTTTAGAATAAACTGTGTTAGAAATTTCTCCAGATTTGGAGGTTAAGATTTTCTTTAAAGGTCATTCCAGTAGGTTCCCGAATCTTGTATTCATGCTGGATAGTTTTGCGTAATGATTTTCTAAAGGCTATAACTTGGTGTATATAACTCCGCTAATTCCGTTTGATGTTAAACCCATATAAACTTAAAAAGCTATGTCTCTGTGCAGTTTTAGAATTTTTAGAGGACTTTGATTTTGTTAACCGAACTGAGTACGTCATGCATGTGTTGTCCAGATTTTCCAGCTTATATGTCATGAGTTTTATGTTGTATGGTGGTTAAATGCTAGCTAATCTTGGTTCTAAGAATATGAAGTTCATAAGTGTGCATATATGTTTATTGTATAATTTAAGTGCTTAGAAGAGTGGAAGTATGAGCAAACATAAACTAGCTTTGAAGCCCAAACATCATGTCTTTAGTATGGTTGAGCTATTATGAGGTCTATGATCATGCTATTGAATTCCTATTGATTTTCCATTGAAATGAGAGTATGTAAATACGTTAATGTGTATTCAAATAGTGGTGCATATGAATGAACATTCTGTGATATTACCAATATTATGTGACTTACCTTGTCATCATTTAAATGTGTTTGTTGATGTTAAATGTATTAAGAGACAACCTACTTAGTTGTCTTCTCAAAGTGATGCGTATGTGTATGATTGTTGTTGTACGCATGTGCATGTGCTATATGATGTGAAACATTTAGTGGATACCCTTATGCAATAGCTTGCAACCTTTAGTGCGTCATAATAGCATCGTGTTGTGCTGGACGACATAGGGCTTGCCGGTAATTGCATAACTACCATGTACTAGTCCCTCTCTTGTGTGGTCGGTGAAGGCCATGGGGAGTCGGGTCATAGATTCGTGTACATTAGGAGTACACTTGTGGGAGTAATAAGTGTTATGCGATAAGTTCGTGAGAGAGTTATAAGTGTCGGCAACAACAATGTTAAGCGGTATCCTTACAATGTGAATTTATATAACTTGGTTGAATTCAAGTTATATGCAATACGTATGCGAATGTGATTATATGTTGACTCTAATGTGTTTCAAAAGAGTTTTCAGGTTAAAGCCTTCCAAAACTCTCGTTTGTCCCTCACTGAGCATGTTTAACTCATCCTCTTATTTTTCATGCTATAGGTGAACCCGATGATTGATTATGTGCGAGAGAAGGACGAGAATATGACTTATGTTGATGTATTTGGATTATGAATACAATATATATACTTTCGTATTTATGTTGTATTATAAGGCATTTGAACTTATATTGTAGAATTGGCTAGGTCTTGTATTTTGAAACCTGGCTTCTTTTGTTGTATATATGGATGGTCATGTTGGATCATGATTATTCTAGCTAGGTTTATCTTTTGTGTTTGGAAGCCAAGTATATTATATGACTTGTAATGAACACCTATCCTAATTGCTATGAATGGATTCTAGATGTTTTATGGTTTATTGCATTTTATCGTCATTTGTATGGTGTATGTTTACAATTATTGTTCAAGGAATATCCAAGCTTGATCCTCCAAGCATTCGATGAATGAGCATAGTTGCATCTTGAGCTTGGTTCCTATTGGACCGGGTTTGAGGCGTGACAAAGTCAGCAGAGGCTTCACTTGGCAAAGACAACCAACATTCTATCTTTGTTGGAAGAGCAAGTCAGTAGAGGCCTCTTCCAACAATTCTAGATTTGCAAATTTGTGAAAGTTTCACTTGAAATTCAATCTTTTGAAGGTAAAATATTTAGACACCTCAAGAACACTTATTCAAAAGAGTTTTCAACCTCTATAACATCTTAAAACATTTTCTAAACTCTTGAGGAAAGATTAAAACTGATTTTTACAATTCAAGAGTTTAAAATAAATTTTCAATTGAAATTCAATCTTTTGAAAATAAATAATTTAAACCTTTTCAAAGCACTACTTCAAAAGATGTTTCAACCCATTCAACTTTTTAAAAAACTTCTCAAAACTCTTGATGAAATATTTAAAACTATTTTTAAAGATTACCAAGAGCTTAAATCATATAAATGCAAAACTAAGGCAAACAACATTTTTAAGCCATTACCCCTTATTTCACCACTTCATCTTCATACCTTCAAGTCTTGAATATTGAAATATGGTCTTCACTTCTTCAACTCTTCAAGACTTCATTTCTTCATGCTTGTGGTATGCATCTTTGCATTTTTCATTACTTCAATTGGCATACATACTTTGCATCTTCTCAATCTTGCATATGTTCTTTTGATCAATCACACATTCTTCTTTCATGGAAGATTCCCTTTCTCTTTCAACACCAAGCATTCAAATATAATGTTGACTCAAAATAATATATACATCTAATGCACATGTTTCAACAAGTGTGTATTTAAGCGGGTAAATATATTAACACAAACAAACTTTATATATTCAATTTTCTTTCATTTGTTATCATCAAAATTATATATTTAACCATAAAGTCAACACAATGCTAAGAAATAGATGGATTTCCTTGAAGATAAATAATTTAAATGTAATGTACCTTTATATTATAATTACGATAGGACTATATTTAAATTTGAACTTTTCTTCACTTGGATAAATACCATTCTTAATTGGAATAGATACTATTCTATTCATAAGCATGGTTGGATATAATGTCTTTTGTAAAGATTATTTATCAGGTAACGATTGGTATACTTGAATGAATTTGGACAAAAATAGAATAAGCTCAGGAATAAAATGAAACTGAGAATGGAATGAACTTGAGAATAGAAATGACATGCTTAATATGCTCTAGGAAAGAAGATAGGAACATAGATATTGATTCCAAACCCATATTTGGTTGTCAATAAACAAGAGTAATAATAAGAATGACTTGTATAATATGATATGATTGTCATTTATTATTATAGTATTAAAAATAAGAATAAACAACATAAACATAATAAACAACAATAATAATAATTATAACAACAACAATTATAATAAACAGTTATTATTATAATTATTTATTATTATTATTATTATTGTTTCTATTTTTAATTTTATTATTTTTAATTATTATTATTATTGTTATTTTATTATAATTATTATTTTTATTCTTTTAATTATTATCTTTATAATGATGATAAGAATATTAATAATAATTATGATTATTTTTATTTTACTATTATCATTTTAATTTTATTATTATTATTTATCATTATTATTATTATTATTATTATTATTATTATTATTATTATTATTATTATGTCATTATTATTTTTACTTTTGTTTTTATTTTTATTATTATTTATTGTTATTATTATTATTATTAATATTTTATTTCTGTTCTATTATTATTATTATTATTTTATTATAATTCTTATTATGCTAATAAGTAGTATTATTATTTTAGTTTTTTTAATTATAATTATATAATTTTAATTATATCTATTATTATTATTATTGCAAAAGAAATTATATATAAAAGTTAAATTTTTATGGGAGTATGTTAATCATTTTATAAATAAGTTCATTCCCAAGTACATGAGAATTGGCTAATCACATGTGTTTGTTTTGAAATGATTAATCCTATATATAGGAGAATGAGATTCCAAGTTCGTTCCTTCATACCAGGCATGAGAATCGAAATAGAGTTGGGAATGTCATTCTATTCCCAACCTCGTTTCAATGTATCAATCGTTACCTTGATTGCTACTTTTTTACCCTTTTTTTTTGGATTAAAAAACAAATGTTTTAAAGGAATCATCTTTCTAAATTTCACGTGCAAATGAAAAGATTTCAATATTTGCATCACAAAGTTACATATAAATATAATTTACTAAAACTACTTTATTGATATAAACCCATCTTCATGTATACCTAATATCTTCCAGTCATAGAATCAATTTTACTAGTTTGTTTTTAAAAAACAAATTATATATGAATATTCATCACATATGCAGGAAAGCTTAACATGTCCATAGAAATGTCTACCCATTTTAAGTTTGCCCAAAGAGTACTCGTCTCAATTCAGGGGTACTTTTTTTTTTCTTTTTTATCATTTAACTTGGCATCTTGACATCTTCCAAACAAATTAAAAGAGAAAAATGAGGGGTAGTAGAAAAGAGATTAATAAAGAAACTAAGAGAAAGATAGAAGGACTAATGATTGAGAAACTCTCTGGTGAAAATCAAATTTCTTCCTATAGAATAGAATAAGATGATCTTGAAATTTTAGAGAATGCTTGTATTCAATCAAAAGATAATTTTTCTTAACAAACTCGAGATATTACCGATAAGCTTCATTTTAAGTTGGAAATATCAATCCTACATATGGGGCTACTTGTTTCTTGAATTCAATAGGTTGTGTCAAACTTAGCAAGTTTATCACAAGTGTCAATCAAGCTCTCAAAATTGATTTCGTTTTCTCTATCTACTCTAATATTGTGATAAACATTTGGATTGCCATGGGAATATATAAGTACACATATCATGGTCTTTGATCTTGAAACAATGTGCTAACAATGGTTAACAACACAATGTACTTCCATGATGGTATTTTTAGGAAGTAAGAGAAGAAATTGACAAGACACGATTTATTTTTTTAAAAATAAAATAGAAACGAAGAATTGGGATACTTAGAATAACAATTTTTTTTATTTGATTTGTTGTCTCCTGCTCCATGCAAATACAATTTAATCCCACAATAACAATTAAGAACTAGTCACTCACTAGCTAACATATATAGCTGGCATTGGGAGATTTTGAAATATAAAACCAGTCAATATTTCTCCCTCTTTCTCTCGCTTTTTATCCTTCATTTTCTAAGTGTTTTTGGAAGAAGTCAAGTACCGAAAATGCTCCTCGATTTAATTGAAATGGAGGACTTTTTGGGCTAATAAAAATGGTTGACACTTTTCATGCCTTAAGGGAAAGGGGAGGTTAGCTTTCCCCTTTGAGAGGTTAAGTTCATAATTATATATTGATGTAAACCAATGAGAATGAATGCTGGAAATTTTTCTAATTAACATAATTTCCAGCACTCAACATATGAATGTTCAACCAGAGATTATCTAACCTCATCAACTTTTCTGAATTTGCAAATCTGAATAATTTATCTAAACTAACAGAATCTATAAACTTAATTAAATTTTTTAGATAATTTCATGTTATTGTTTAAGTAAGTTTGCAAATAGTATAAATAGAAAAGCTTAGAGATTAGTTCATTATGACATATTAGTGTTTTGTATCACCCTAAATACCATACTATTACCTGAGCGAAAATGTCAGTCATTTTAATGATGAATTCAGCATCATAGTGACTATAGGACATATAGTTGTAAGACTTTTTTTTTTTTTTTTTTCAATTTTTTTGCTTGGTATATTTGTCAGACTTTCACCCATGAAGAACCTAGTATTTTTACCCAAATGGTCTTCATTACATAAGCATAGTTTCTATATTACAATTTGCATCCTCTATTTTCCATTTCTTCTATTTCAAATTTTCACCTAGTACTATTTGCATTCGAATTTTCACATTCTTTTCAAAGATAAATAATGATCAGAAGCAAATAGAAAAACTGAAGCCTATAATGAGGAGAAACTGTAGGAGGCAAACTTTGTTTGGCATTTATTTGGAGAAATCGCGAACAAGTCTTCTTAAACTTTGGTCAGAAGGGATTTGATTTAGAAACTCTGATTTTTTAGGTGTAAATTTGTAAATTTTGCCAAATTTCAAGATATCGGAACTTTTTGTCTACAAGGATTGAAGATTCTTCCTAAAGGCTACTTTCCTCTGTTTGACGGTTTCTTAACATTGTTATTCTTTATTGGAAATTTTATTGATTCTAAATCTTTGTGAATTTTTTTTTATTTGAGTCATAAAGTTGGGGAAAAAATGGGTTTAACCCATTGCTTATATATACTCGTGCCTTGTTGATTGAGAATCATATTTGTGGTAATGCTATTTTACCCATCTGCATGTTCTCAATAATTTCAAATAGTTTTTATTTTTATTTTTACCGATTTGCATGTTGTCAATAATTTTGAATAGTTTATTTTCCTTGATTTATCACAACCGTTATTAAGTTCGTCAATGCACATGTCGTCTCACCTTTTTGCATATTAGACACTGATCATTAAATTTCATTGAAAATTTAATTAAGCAGAATTCTTTTTATAATCTTCACCATTCTTCGCTCAAACCATGTACCTTTTCTGTTTTGCATATGGATATAGAAGACTAGAAATAAAAAACCCCCAAATTTTTTACTTTTTTTTGCCAATTCATGAAAGCTTATTATAGTTGCTATTACTCATAGCCTTATTATGGAGATTCATTTATTTGTTAACTTTAGTGGTCCTAGCTGCTACTTGGAAATGAAATGATTTCAACCGCAACATTGGCAGGTCATAAAAGATTATAAATGCTCCAATGATCATATAGAATTTTGGTACAAAAATTTCGCCATCATATTCTTTAATTCTGACTTCTCATTTTTATGAAGCCACCTTCACACAACTCAAAAACCCTACATGGAGAATCATCAACCTCTCATGCCTCTAACAATAATGAAGAACTCAAAAATAAAAAAATAGAAAATAATAAGAAAAAAAAAAGAAAAAAAGAAAAAGAAAAGAAAAGTCAGATGATTCCTATACTATCAATCCAAGCTCTAAAGTAAAAAAAAAAAATATCAGGCAAATAACACTCATATCATCAATGCGCTCAACCCAAAAAGCCTACTTTTCTGTTCCCACCCCCACCACTAAAAAGTCATACCTACTAGTTAGAGGAAATTGGCAAATGTACAAGATGTGTATATACGAAATGATTGAGGTCCCCCCACAATATTCGCCTTCTTTTGCTCTCTGCATTCTCTTTTCTAAGTTCAGCCGTTCAGGTGTCAATAAATGAATGGGGATTGTCAATAGTCCTCCATTGGACTCCTTCTTAGTAATACTGTGTCCAATGGGAGTGTCCAATCGGAATTTGAATCTCGTTCATAACATTATCACGAAAATTCTCCAATTGGCTTATCCTCAGTCAAATACTAAATGTCTTGGCAAAAAAATTATGGATCACTCCAATCAAGGTGAACGAGCAATAGCTGTGAGATGTTTTGGTTCCTCTTTCCAACACGTTTCAATATCTTCAGCAATTCTCTTAGCATCCATGGATGCACCAAGCAGGCCACGTTTAGTGAACCCCACGGCATATAGCCCACTTTCGCCTTTCCACCCATTGGGAAATGGCCTTTTTGGTAACCCATCTTTCTCTGAGAACATCTCTCTTTCCTGTACACAATTCAAATTGCACATGCCTTCTTTTCAGTTTTTTGAACTTGTGAGAATAGAGTCCTTAAGGATCCAGAAAATTAAAGAAATAGGAAATTCGAAGGAGCATAAAGTACCTTTAGCCAAATTGGTACATTGCTTCTATAGCCTGTTGCTAAGATGATGGCATCAAAATTTTCTCTTCTCCCATTCACAAATTCCACAGCGTGACGGGTTAGTCTCCCAATTGCAGGACGTACCTACACATATGAATTCTGCCAAATTTAATATCTGTAATAATTTCTTAGTCGATAAAACTAACTGAAGAAAATTCATTTTCTCGGGTGAACATAAAACAAAAAATCAATAAATTCCAAGTCTTGTGAAGTATTAGTAAGAAAATCCATTTTCTCGGGCGAACATAAAATAAAAAGTCAATAAGTTTCAGGTCTCATGAAGTTAATTTTTGTATCCTCAGCATGTATGATTGGAAAAAAAAGGGAAGGGAATATTTAGTTTCATTGTAGTTTGACCGTTTTAAACAAGCTTTCGACAAATGCTGCCAAAATTGTCATTGGGTGATAGGTAAAATCTTGAGCTACATAAACATAGTAAAAAAGGTGCCTTTTGCTTAAGGTTGTTTGGACAAAAATCGGACAACTTTGTGATGCTGGCTTTGCCATTAAGTGCAAAACGCAATCTTAGAAGATCACATTATATGGGATCCAACAGACACTAAACAAAAAAGGGTTTGTATAAAGTGAAAAAAAAAATAAAGTAAAGTGATTTGATATTTGCAATATAATTTTTGGGAATAGTTAGATAAGTACCTTGATGTCTCCACTTTTGATCTTGGCAAGGGTCCCGACGTCAAGTACCGGGGTCTTTCCGGACAAGTTCTTTAGCTCTAAGGGCCCCGTTTGTGGCCGGTCAAGGCCGAATTTAGTTGTGTCGCCGAGCAACAACCATGATACGATCAACAAGAAACGATCGACAAGGCGCATGGGCAGCCACTTGAGCATCCACATTGACAGCCCGAAAGTTGATTTTCCCAGCATCTCTCGTGGTAGGACGTGCACCTAATATATATCATGCATCCAGAAGATCAGATTGAGAGACAATTCTCTGTACGTTAGGTTTATTGATGTTTTTATGTATTACGTGTACAAAGAGAGCCTATGTATATACTAATGGATCTAAGCCCTAAAAAATCACACTATTGTCAACATTAATGCCAAATCAGTAAAAAAAAAAAAATTTAAATAAAGTTTAATAAAGAAGGGTATATATATACATATATAAATATATATGTATAATTAAAAGATGGGGACTAACAAAAAGAGGCTCCAGAAATGATGAAGCTTTTGATGGATGCGAGTGGGAGGCCTCAACTTGCCACTCGGTGGAGGCATGGTTGCCTCGAGGGGCCATTGCTGGACTCCATGTATGGTTAAGGGTCCTTAATTTACAGTGGGACTAAAAAAAAATAAGGGTTTGATTACGAAATAAAAATCCTATGGAATTCTGACCAATATTGCGCATGCTTGAGAATTCCAAGAAAGTGAAATATCAAGGATTTTCCATAGCTAGCACAATAGAATCCAGTTTGAACTTTTGATCAATTTTTTTATAAACAATGATTGGAACTTAAACTCATGACTAAAAAAGAGTTGAAAAACTTTCATTCGATAAAGTAATTCCTTTCATTTTCAACTAAAAAATTAAAAAAGAAAATTAATTGAAAGAAAGAAAACATCAATTAAACATGAACTAGGGTTCACTTATATTGTAGTTTTTGTTTTTTTTTTTAACTCTTCATCCATAATTTTGTATGCCAATATATAGCTAGTGAATAGTGATACTTTCATATGTAATAGATATAAGGAAAAAAAAAAAACATAAAGCAAAAAAGTTTTCTGACTTAATGGATTTTAAAGACTAAAGTGTGCTTACTGTATCTCTGACGACAAGGGAGGGTCTAGCATTATGATTGCAGAGATCCAAACACACCTCCATGCCTGAATTTCCACATCCAACCACCAAAACTCTTTTCCCTTTTAAAAAATCCCCACTTTTATACACACTGGTATGCATTATAGTCCCTCCAAATTCCTTCATTCCTTCAATATTGGGCACTACTGCTTCCGCATTTTCACCCGTGGCTGCGATCAACCACCTGCACACATACTCAGTCGTCTCTTCTTTCTTCAATCCAACCGTCCGGACTCGCCAGAATCCGAGACTATGATCGTACTCAGCGCACTCGACTGTCTGATTAAATACCGGCCTAATGTTGAATTTCTTCGCGTAATCTTCCAAATACTTGATGAACTGCTGTTTTGTAGGGTAAGTTGGGAAGTCTTGAGGAAAGGCCATCAAGGGTAGCTCGCAAAACTGTTTTGGCAAATGAAGACGAAGACGATCATATGTCTTGAGCTGCCATAATGAAGCTATGCAATTGGATCTTTCTAAAACTACACTTGGTACGCCTTTCTCCTGCAAACAAGCTGCTGCTGCAAGGCCGGACGGTCCCGCGCCGACTATGACCGGTCCGGGAACACATACACATCTCGGAGACGACTTCACCATCTTCTCATTGAAATAAGGATCATGTGCTCTTTTGCCTTCTATTTCTCTCAAGTAGTCCATGTAAAAAACAGTGCTAACTAGTAGAAAAAGTAGTTAAAATAGAATATACCCTTGTTTATATATATATGTGTGTACAACTATATAACTATACTAAACTGTTTAATATACTTCACAGATGATTCGATATATATGAGAGAGACCACAAATTGAGGAGACCATTCGGGTCAAAACAACGTGTTGTTGATGCAGAAAAATAAGAGTGATCGAATCAAAATATTCACTGGCTACGTAGATTCTCTCAATATGAGTAAGATTTTGAGAAAGTTTAGGGGATAAGTCTCAAAATTGTTATCTAAAAAACGAGACTAAGAATAAGAGAAGTTCCTTAAGAGGTGGAGTGGATTAGGAGAAGTTCTTATCCACTTGTGTGAGAAGAATGAGTAATTTTTTTCTTTTGCTTCTGAATCTAAGTGTTTGTTCAATGCAGAAAAGCGGAGGTAGGGGCAAAGTCTGCGGGCTAAATCAGCATTCATTCAAGAAAGGGAGAGATGGAGAGAGAAAGATAGAGAGAGAGAGAGAGAGGAGATAGGTATGGTGATATGTATGTCCAAATATTCCTTTTGTTCATAGGAGAGTGCTATTGAATTGAATTCAATTCAATTGAATTCACTCTATATATGAGAAGAAGGTTGAGCGGGTAGCAAAGAAGTAATGCAAGTGGGGCATATATAGTGCATGCTTGTGTGTGTTTATATATACTTATTGTGTGAGTTGTGTGCAGATTAATAACTAGAAATATTAATTAAAAACTGTCTCTAAGGATTGGGTACTTGAGTGGTCGGGTAATAGTGATTGTGGTAAAAGATTCTACATTTAAACCTATATCTATTGTCTGACTTTTAATTAATTTAGAATATGTGTTAAAGTGTTTTTTTTTTTTTATCTTAAATGAGTTCCTTTGTCATAAAAAATATTAATTAATAAACTAGAAATATTACCCAACAAACTTTAAATCCCATCAAATAACGTCACCCTATCTGTCATAAAGAGATTTAAGAGGATAATTTGGTGGTTAATTAATGTTTAAGTCCTATAAGAAGTTAACCTCTTTAGTAATAATCTCAATTAGGATAAGTTAAAAGGCATTTGGGAACAATATGTTTTTTTTATTTGGAATTCATCAAGCTAGACTGTAGGTGGTGTGATTCTCATTGGCTAAAAGGGTAGTTATGGTTGGCCATGGGTTGGACTTTTCCGCTTGGGCCGTGATAATATGAATTAATATACTACTCCACTTAATATTTAGATTATAAGTTAAATTTTTTAATTATTTTTTTAATAATAGGTAAGGGGGCGGAAATATAAAAATCGAAGATGCAGCAATTTGAAATACACATGAATTGCTTCCCTTGCAACTGTAACGAACTTTTGCCTTACTCACTTTTTTCTTCTTTCTTCCTTTTATTTTTTTTACACATAAAAAAAGAATAACATTGATTTTAATTTTTTTTTTAAATGATAGGAACCCTAGAAAACCCTTCGAACTCACATCAATGTACCAAACGATCTCGAAAGAGGCATGCATTATATGTTTTAATTAGACACAAGACCTACAAGAATTGACCTTAAGAAAATTACAAGGTAGATTCGAATTTGATATGCAAACAAGTCTTCTCCTTCAAGTGCTCGAACACTATTGAGATAACCCATAAGGGTTTGATTTTCAAATTCCTTTTGGTCATTGTTGTCTAGTACGTATAATTCTTCTACACCTTCCTTACTGTTAGGAATGGGACACACGCACACACACCAAGTATAGCAAAATTAGCACGATATTTTTAACGTGTTTTGACCCTCTGCCTACATCTACGACCTAAGAAATTGAGAAATTCACTATTCAACAATAATGGCTATAATGCAATAGATCTTTTGAATAGAAAAATATCCAAACCCTCCTCATACTCAGTACATATGGCTTTATGCATGAAAAAATCTAAACCCTCGCTCACAGAACTTTATCTATGGCTAAAGTT
This sequence comes from Ehretia macrophylla, assembly GCA_037974665.1. NCBI lineage: Eukaryota > Viridiplantae > Streptophyta > Magnoliopsida > Boraginales > Ehretiaceae > Ehretia > Ehretia macrophylla. Next base: position 70,190,741 of record CM075764.1, read on the forward strand.
TAAACCCTCATCAGATTGGCTTTTTCTAGAAAAAGCGTGAAAAATAATCCTAACACATTAACAACTTTTTGAACGGTCAAAACACTATAAGATAACCCTCCCCACTTATCTTTTTTATGGCAAAAGAACAAAAAAGTTCTCGATTTACCCTCCCACACACCCCCATGGGGTGTGGCTCTCGTTGCAAGAAATTACAAGTTAGAAAGTCCTATTTATAGGAATCAAAATCTAACTCTACTAGGATTAGGACTCCTACGTCTATTATCATTGGACTAGACTTTTACTTGTCTTCAACTTCATCTTGGGCTTAGACTCGAGCCAAAAGTCAACCAATCTTCTCCTTGGCTAAAAGTGCCAAGCTTCTTCACAACTGAGACCATTTTTTAGTCTTCGTTTCCATCATCATGCTAAAGCCTTGCTCAATACCAATTAGCACAGTAACACCTGAACCTCTTCTTAGTCTCCAATTCGAACGAGCCATCTCTCGATATCTATCGATACATTTTCATCACAAGTAGGTTCATTGAATTATCACCAGTATCTCTCTTCATGTCGTTAATCTCTACTTTCTAAGCCTTTTCATGTCCTCCCGATATTAGGCATCTCGGATGTGGTCTTCTCTTCATAGTAGTCGTACTCCCTATCGTCTTGCCTAGCAAGGACTTTGATATTTGGCTACGTGGACTCTCCACACATGACTCTTCCCTCAAACGAAACCTTCTTCAGCTAGTGCATAATCCCCTCTGGATTTGTTCTCCATCCTTATCATTCTCTTGTTTTCTTGTAGGAGTGCCTCACAATTGAAAATGTCTCTTCAACTCAAGAGTTCATTTGGAGTATATAACATTTCGTACCTCTTCATTCCTAGCTGGTTACATGTGTTAATGTAGTAGTATAAGCATCCCTCAATGCTTCAAATTTGTACCCATGAACTATGTGCAGTAGTCTCCCTGCACTCTGATACCATTTTGTTAGAAATAGGACACGCGTACACACAACAAGCACAGTGGAATCCACATGCACAATATTTTTAATATGGTTCGACCCTCTACTTCCATCTACGACCCAATGAATTGATAAATCCACTATTCAACAATAATGGCTATAATACAATAGACAAAAAAAAGATCTAAACCCTCATCACACTCACATGACTTTATGCATGAAAAAGCCCAAACCCTTGCTTACAAGACTTTATCTATAACTAAAGTCTAAACCCTTTCCATATTGACTTTTTCTAGAAAAGCGTGAAAAACCATCCTAACATATTAATAGGTTTTTGAACGGGCAAAATGCTATAAGGAAATCCTTCCACTTGCCTTTTCTTCAGCAAAAGAATGAAAAAGACTCTCAGCTCAAACTCGGGGTGGGGTGGGGTGGGGGTGTGGGGGGGGGGGGGGGAGGGGGAGGTGTGGAGGTGGCTCTTATGACAAGAATTACAAATTAGAAAGTCCAATTTATAGGAACCAAAACTTAACTTTTCTAAGATTAAGACTCTTATATATGTCTACTCTCATTAGACTGAACTTCTACTTGTTTTCAATTTTGTCTTCGGGCCTGAATTTAAACAAAAAACCACACTTACATGATGAAAGTGTTGGCAAAGGATAATTAATGGAATTTCAGATTTTAATAACCTAAAATACTGTATAAGGTGCATATAATAACTTTGAGGAAAATAGGCAAAGAGATGAAAATAATGTGGTAGTTCTTGTGACAGCTGCTAGTGATGGTAACATGATCCATATGAAAATGAGCATGGATAACAAGGAAAAATGTCTTTCTAGGTTGTTAGACATTTGAATTGTTCGATTTTAGCATTTTTTTTTTTTTAAAAAAAAATTTGAAAGTGGTGATGCAACAATAGTTGTGGATAACTATACATTAGAGCCATTAACGTGGTTTTGCTGCGGACAACAGTAATCATGAATTGTTAGCGTATTCTAGTGGAAGATCAGCTGAGGTAGTTTGTCGATGAGACATCAATCTTTGAGCTAAAATGGTGGCAAAGGCTGGCGGTTATGGTCGGACGGACAGCCTTAAAGGGCACTAACAACTGACGCCTATAAACAGCATTGACATAATAATTAACTTGAAGCAAATATACATGCTCGTGTATTTTCCGTTTTCTTGACAAAAAAAAAAAAAAATGGGTATCTTCTGTTTGTATTAACCTGCACGAGTGATCTCTTTAGCCATAACAACATAAATTACTGATCACGAAACACTTGTTACAAAATAAATGGGATGTACCGGAAATATGCATAATAGTGAGGGCGAAATTAAAATTTTATTTCAGTAAATACTATAACACTAATATCTCTTTTAGTGAGGGTTAACTTTTTTACATTATATATAAATGTATTGAGAAAAAGTTTTAGAATAAATACACTATACTTTAAGAAAAACGTAGGGCAAGTATAAGATTTGCTTTTGGGGCATGGAATCCTTTAGTACTTATTGAACTAAGGAATAGTTTGGCTTAACTGTGAAATTTTAACATTTAAAGTTTTCAATAGTAGAGTTTTGGTTAGAATTGTTGTTAAATAAAAGTCATTAACTATTTGATTTATGTTCTGCATTTAGAAATTTTGAGAGTAATGTTGGATTTTTAAAAATATAGAGGGATATGTTTGAAAAAAAAAAAAACCACACTTGCGTTATGTAAAAACAACTTCCCAATTTAACTTTTTATAGTTTTAACTTTTACTTAAAAGTCAGACCCTAAAGGAAGTAAATATATACTAGTTAAAAAAGGAAAGAAAATCAAGTGACAGAGAGACGCAAATGGCGCTTGGTTTTCCTTGTTTCTTTTTTTTTTCTTTTTCTTGTTTTTCCTTGAAGGACAAAAAGTTCCAAGTTGATTATGCTCATTATGTTTCTTTTGTGAAGCGCCAACGCTCTCCACAAGCTATACATAAAAAGATCAAAGTATCACACACTTGTTGAACACAGTTTTGTTCACTTATGCAACACATAACATGCGATTAAAGTCAAAGTTACACTAAAGTTGATGTAGATTTCAGTATAATTCAAGTATCTGGGAAAAATGCTAGTGTGGAAAAGTTAGCAATCGACTACACGATTTACTAATGATCTCAAGTCATGTTGTTGAACACGATTTACAAAAATTGGGGGACCAATAACTTTTTTTTAACGATATGGAAAAAAAAAATCATTCTGCCCCCTGCATTTCCTTGTGCTTAGTTTCCAAACCTATAAGTTTAATTATCAGAGGAAACAAATAAAGAATCTATTTGAATGATTTCCTTTACATTATATGATATGTGCATTATCTTTTAAATATTTATAACTTGTCCTTAAATTGTCACATATTAATTTTTTGTAAAATATCTTGTCGATGTGTAAGTGTTGTACTGAATTTTTGTCCCATATCTGTACCATACTTCTTATTTTTGTCCTGTAAATCAAAACAAGTGCTAAACATTTCATTTCCACTTTTCACTTAATATTTTGGATAAATTTTATCATAAACAAAGGATTAATTTCTCGAAAATAGTCAATAATTTAATTATTATAGAGCATTTTTTCAATAAAGAAATCCATCTTGGACCATAATAAAATCTATGTTACGGATTTCCCAAAAAAAAACAAAACAAAACAAAGGAAAATACGAAATTCAGTGGTGACTGGTAACATAATTTTGCAATTAATGATTGAGGGCGATTGTATATCCACAAAGGAAAAATCTCACCTTTAGTCCCTATTGTTTATAAAGTGTCTTAGTTTAGTCCTTATTATTTAAAATGTCTCAATTTAGTCCCTATTATTTCTCTAAAAGTTTCAATTTCATCCCTATTGTTTAAAGTTTTTAATTTCGTCCTTATTGTTTCTCAAAAAATTTTAATTTAATCCTTGGATAATATGGACGAATTTTAAACTTTAAGAAAATAATAGGGACGAAATTGAAACTTTTTAAACATAATAGGGACAAAGTTAAAACTTTTTAGAAAATAATAGGAACTAAATTGAGACATATTAAATAATATGGACTAAATTGAAACTTTTGGTGAAACAATAGGGACTAAATTAAAATATTTTAAATAATATAAATTAAATTGAGACACTTTGCAAACAATAGGGACTAAATGTGGAATTTTCCCTATCCACAAATTTCAACTCTCTGGAGCTTATAGAGTCCACGAGTTCGTCAAAGATTCAACTTTCTTAGACATCAATTTCTCTGTTGTGCTGTTTCGCTCTCTCGAACTTCATTCTTCAAATAATGACGAAAAATAAATCTCCATTCATTAAATTGTTACACCTCTAGAAAAAGTAGTAGGAAATCGAAATTTACACACATCTAAATGTTATTTTCGGTTCATAAAATATTTCTTTTTTTTTTTTATCATTCTTCAAGAAAAATTTCCCTGAGTTTGTTGGATTTGGCATTGATAGTCCCACTTGTGCTAATAAATTAAAGAAAAATGCTAAATATTGCTCTATTTTTATCACTTTCATATCCATGTTTAGTTGGAACCAATTGGCAAAATGTTTTTTATCTCTCTCTTTCTTTTGCATGGTAATTAGAGTACTAAACATATACGTAAAAGGTGATAAATAGATGACAAAAATAGAGTAATATCTTAGCTCGAAACTAAAAACCAACTTTATTTTATTCTTTAAAAGGGACTCAATTGTAGCAAGTTGATCATGTTCGTCGTAGTATAGGACTCTGGGCATGGACAAGGGCCATATCTTACTCGACTGCGATAATTGCAACTTGATCATGATAACGAATCATGGGTTTTATTATAAAATTAATTGATATAGTCTAAGATCTTAATTATAAAGTGGTCCAAAATTCATGATTTATTTCTTACATATAGTTTAAGATCTTATAAAGTAATCTAAAATTTCAAAATTTATCTATAGAGGAAATACGCTTAAAAATCACTTATAGGTGTTGTTTATAATATTTAAAGGATAGTCGATACAAAAAACTCTCCATTCGTGGAGTTTAACAAAGGTTTTCACCCACTTTGGGATGCATCTTAGTGGAACATGTTCGGGCAGCATGTCACGAAGATATGATTTGAGAGCACTTCCATATTAACTGATCATGGTTCACGGCTATGATATCATCATTTCTATGTCCCTACTGCCTGAAAAAGAGAAAACTCATAGACACAAAAGTCCCCAATATATCACGAAGTTAATAATTGGAAATATCAGAAATGGCCTGGTGAAAAAGAAATCTAAATAGACGACCTTTGTCTGAGCTATCTAGCTGGTTTTTAACTACTATCCCATCCTAAATGATTTTCTCACCTTGAGTGTTAAGTGATCATCTCATCTAAAAATTTAAACTGTTAAAGAAGGGTTTATTATATTATTTATAATATTCAACACGCCCCTGCATGTGCAGGCGAAGTTAGTTTTTGAGCTGTTTTTTAGCCTTGCACTTAAACAGTTTTAATATTTTTAAATGGGTGACGATGAGTATTGAACACAGAATATTTTGGTATCTAGACTCTAATGTCATGTTAAGTGACCACCTTATCTAAAAGTTTAAACTGTTAGAGAGGAGTTTGTTATATTATTTGTTATATTCAACACGCTCCCACAAGTGCAAGCAAAATTAGTTTTGAGCATTGCACTTGAACACTTTTTAATATTTTTAAATAGGTGGCGGTGAGCTTTGAACCCAAGACCTTTTGAACCCAGAACATTTTGGTATCTAGACTCTAGTACCATGTTAAGTGACCACCTTATCTAAAAGGTTAAACTGTTAGAGAGGAGTTTGTTATATTATTTGTTATATTCAACACGTCTCCGCAAGTGCAAGCAAAATTAGTTTTGAGCATTGCACTTGAACACTTTTTAATATTTTTAAATGGGTGGCAGTGAGTTTTAAACTCAAGACTTTTTGGTATCTAGACTCTGATACCATGTTAAGTGACCACCTCATCTAAAAGCTTAAACTATTAGAGAAAAATTTATTATATTATTTATAATATTCAACATTGGGTGACATGATTTGTTTCATTCTCTTGCAAATTGATAGAAGAATTTGAGAGACTTTGTAAAGAGAAGGGGCTTTAAATTGGATTTGGATACTCTTTAATTTTGGGTAATTGGATAATTATTCTCTTTAACAAAGTGTTTGGAAAAACTTGTATGTGAAATTTATTAGATCTAAAAATGAATTTAGTGAGAATTTGTATTTACAAATGAATTTTCTTAGTTAGACCTCTAAAATAGTATTAGATTAATTCTATTATTTGTAACTATAATTGTGTTTGAAACACATGTGGAATGAAATTAATAGTTTTATTTCACTTAAATACCCTTCTTTTATTATTTGACAATAGACTTGCCATATAAGAGCTATTTTCTCCATCCACTACTGATCTTATTGTCAGAAAAAATTTGGACAAAGTTTGTCTCAGAATGAGTATGATGGTGTTGATAATATGTAAATGAGATTAGGTTAAAAATACTGAAAAAAGAAATAAGAACGGACTATTGATGCTATTATGAGAAACACACATTTATATTAAACTATACTAGCCATTACAAGATATATGGGCAAAGGTTCGCTATAATATTTATGATATTTTGCAACATTCCAATTGAAAAATAAAAAAATCATTGTGAAAAAAAAAATTTACATTAGGTGTCTTATTACAACACTTTTTAACTCTTGTATAAACTAAATCTTTTTTGCAACAATTCGAATATTTTTAATCAGTTTTTGCTAATAATTGCTCATGAAATTATGCTTCCGCAACGGTTTTAAAATATTACTTATTATTTATAAAGAATTGTTACTTATTATTTATAAAGAATCGTTACAATAAAGAATTTGTAAGGGGTCATATGCAACAACACCATATGCAATGGTTAGAGTTATTTACAATGATTTTTAACTTTTTTATAGTAGTTTTAAAGGTTGTAATAGATAAAAAAAATAAAATATGGTAGTGGTTTGAAATATGATGTTGTTAGTACCTTTCGATTATGAAAAGCATGCTAGAAGTAAACGATTTTGAACTTGAAGTTTCTTAAGAGATTATGTTTATTAATTTGTAATGTCACTATGAGTCGTCTGACGTAAAAGACTTTCTGAATAGAGTAAAAGAACTTGGGATCGTCAATTTCTTCCTTAAAGATTGGGATGAGCAAATATCGGTCGATGGTGAAAAAACTACCAAGGTTTACGCATTCCTTCTAGTCTAGCCCACTTCTAAAAAGCTCCCATTAGGGTCAAAAAGAGTAATAAAATCCCTAGCCATTACTTTCACTGTCTTACTCGCTAGCCCTTTTTGGCAGCCGTAATCATAGTGCTACCCGCTTTTTCCCTTATATTTTATCAAGAGAACTATTAGAATATGCATTTGTCCTACATTGAAAAGATAAAAATTGCAATACCACCTTATAAGATCCTAGGCTACTCTATCTAGTACTAATTGGTTTTAGGATAAAACCTCATGATTCTTAGTATAGTATCAGAGGTGGACCCTTTGTCCAATCTTATTTATCATTTGTGTGTGTCCCACGAGTATTTAATCTTTCACGTACGACTCGTTCTATGTGTGACTTCTCTCAAATCAGGCCCCCATGTGTTCAATCTTCTACATGTGTTATGTTCCATGCATCTTCAATTATCTACATGTATTAGTCCACCATGTGTGTTCAATCTTGCATGTATGACCTCATTCTAAATTAGGTCTACATATATTCAATCTTCCACGTGTGACCACGTATCTTCAATTATACACGTATGTTAGTCCATCATGTGTGTTCAATCTTTCATGTGTGACCCCATTCTAAATTAGGTCTACACATGTTCAACCTTTCACGTATGACTCAGGTCACACGTGAGGGAGAGCGTTAGAATATAAATTTGTCTTACATTAGAAAAATAAGAACTTTAAGACCACCTAATAAAAATTTTTTTCTACTCCACATGGCACCAATTGGTTTTAGGATAGAACTTCATGATTCTTAACACAAACAATAATATTTTCATTCCAATAAGATATATGAAAATAAATTTCTTCATTTTTTTCTCAAAAGATAAGCAATGATAGTGAAAAAGGAAAAACAAAATTGAGGGAAATTTTATCCTTAAAATATGAGCAACTAATTTGGCAAACTTGAACTTGCAAATTTCACTTTTGAGATGGGTAGAACTTGAGTAAATCTAAGATTTGCATATTTTTAATTTTTAATTTTTGAAAAGGTTCTTCCGAACACAAGAATTGAATTTGCAAATGAATTCCATAAAATTTTGTAAAAATTCATTTTTTCCAAACTATAAAATCACCCATCATGTTTACTTAAATAAGTAATCAATTTACACTACCTTAGTACTTAGTTGTACTTAATACCGAAATGATGCAGTTTTATGCAATTGTACTTCTTCATAAAAAACCTATTCAAGGAAGAAAAAAAAGTACCCACTTAAAATAAAGGATCAATTTACGTTACTTCGTTGTTGACTCATATTTAACATTAAAACAACACACATATATAGTTTGGAAATGACATATATCTAGAAAATATAAATGCCATTTATGAAAATGATTTAAGTATTGACTTTTAGTATTTTTTTTTTTGGATGAATAACAAAAGCATTTTGTGTGTATATACATATGATTTTTTTATTAAAAAATAAGTTTATTATAAGGAGTTACGAAACTACGTTAATTGTTTTGGTATTAACAACATATGAATAGTGAGATCTCACAAATCTAGCCATTTATTTTAAGTAGAAGTAATGTGTTATTCCCTTAAAAGATAATTGGAGATTCCGTAATTGGAGAGGATCTGAGTCCCTGCTCCTAATATCTTATCATCTTAATGTTTGCAACCATTCCATCTTATGAGCTTTGCATTAGAAGATACTACAAGAAAATAGGACGTGAGTGACAAAAGTGGGCGACAGAAAAAAATTCGTCGCCAACTGGCAGTGGTTTTGTGATCACATAAAATCAAGTCTCAGTGAATATTAAGTGAAAACGTGTCGACGAGTATCTTAGAACAATTATACCAAACCCATGGATCCCAAACCTTGCCAGTATAGTGGTCATTAACAAGTACCAATGATCAACTTACGTGAGTTCGGGCAAGTACACATAGCCTTGAGTTAATTTGATGGCATTGCTCTCAAGTTATAGAATAGAATAGTCTAAAGCAGTGGCGGAGCTAGGAACCCCGCCACCCGGGTTATCTATGTATAGACCGATATTTAATTTAAACACATTATGGTATAAATAAAGTATTTAAGTAACTCGCCTTCATTTGATGCACATTATAACAAATATAAAAATGTAAGCAAAAAAGCATATCTACTAATTAATTATCACATTTGCTTTGTCGCTTGAATTTTTTTTTTGTTGAATGCCTTTTGACTTTGGTGATGTCGGGACTTGAGAATGGTAAATGGTGGATGGTGAATGCCGAGTGGGTTGGAAGAGTTGAAGTGATGAAGCTGTGATGTTGATTTGAGTTTTGTAATATTTTTTTTTAATTAAAAACATATTACCTATATACCCCTAATTAAATGAAGGGTGGACCAGGGGGTGTCCCTGGTGAATCAGTAGGTTCATGTAAACCCACTGAATTGTTAGTAACTCTGACAGTGGTCTAAAGCTACAATGTATGATGAAATTGAGTCGACTAATAGTAGTCCAGTCGACTTGGAGACGTGAGTTCGGGTGAAGTCGATAATGTTCAAAACATGATGGTTGCTAATGTATCGACTTAGATCCCACCATTTAACCCATTCGACTCGAAAATTTTGAATTTTGGGTGAACGGCTATGAAATTAAGAGGTAGATCGAGTGGGCCGTATGGGTTATTTGACCCACATACCATGTGGACTGCCTCTAGTTGGTATGAGTTGACCCAGTTTGGACCGATGCTAAATTTTGACTTATACAATCACTTTTTTCAATGCTTTTCTTGCCTCAAGCTACAAAAGGAGGAGAAAATAATATAAAAAATTGATTACTGGCCACTAAAGCATTTCAACAAAATTGGTTCACAGTGATCATGTCGAGCTTTTTTCTATGTTATTCTCTTTATACTTCGAGGCCTCTTATGAACACCATGGGGCGTAATTTTATATATGGTTGAGGGGCATGTGTAAGAAGGTAGTACATGCAAATGTTTGTACTGGCATGAATTGGCCAATGCCCTTGTCAATAAGTTATTGCACTGTTTACCTTTTCTTTTTTCCACCGTCAGGATATTTGGAGGTAATGTTGGATGCCACCTTGTTCCACAAATCAGGTTAGCAATGAAATGACTAGTATACTTCCAATCATTGGGAAAAGTTTTCAAAACAGATGCAATGACAAGTATCATCATTGCGTTATGATCTTAAAACCAATGCATGACATGAACCAGTTGTTGGAGGATGATGTTGTTTCCTCCTTTCTTTTCATCTAGTTGCTGCCTTTCTTCTGCAACCTGGGACCATATTTACATGAGCCACAGTGTAATTGATCATTAAAAGATCTCAGTTGAGTATGCCAAATACAGTAAAGACACTTTTGATTCAGCAAACAACACATTTTGATTCTTTAGAGGGTTGTAGAATTTCCAAGAACTTTCTCATTTGAAGTAAATTTTGAAAAGAGATGCTAAATATATATTACCTCTTTTTCGTCATCGAAAAATTACTTTTTATGTGTATTTTTAATTAATTAATATGCCAAAAAAAGGAGAAAGAAATTAAAAAAGATGTTAAATTAGTATGTCAACGACTAAGTATATATATACATAAAAAATGATAATTAACTGATAGAAATGCGATAGACATTTAACAATGCCTATATTTGAATCAGACGAATTGTACCACATGTAAATGTTTAGTCCTCGCTTTTATGGCCTTCCAGAGAGCAATAATTTTTATATTTATGACGCATGCATTTCAAGAATTATGTATAAGTAATGCTTCCTTTAAAAGAGGTGCTGCACTAGATCCATCAAAGCTTCATGTACTGACGGCGACAGAACTTGAGGCATAGAAGAGTTTGATTATATTATGATTATTTAGATTCCTGATTGTTATTTTTGTTTTTAGAAATCCATCGAGTTGCTTTGAACTGCTTGCAGTGAGTGTAATAAAATAAATCTAAGAATGTAACAACTTAAATTCAAAGGAAGAGTCTATCCCAAAAGACTAGTCTGTTAGGTGGGAGAACGCCTTGTACTTAAAAAGCACCACTTGTGAGAGTGAGATTTTGATGTGGGATCATTACATTCCACTCCCCTTAAATTAAGAGCCGACGTCCACGTCGGGCTAGCCTATCGATACTGACCCGACGGTAGCCCTTTCCTTTTTTTTTTTTTTTTTGGTGGCTGCACCCACCTATTAGTATTCAGTGTGGCACTTACCACACCTTAATCTAGCCTATAGTCTACCCGCCATGGAGGTCACTCTCAACGAAAGCACTAATGTAACAAAATAAGCCCAAAAATATAACAACTTAACCCCAAAGGAAGAGCCTATCCCAAAAGACTAGTATGTTAGGTGGGAGAACCCCTTGTACTTAAGAAGCATCCCTTGTGAGAGTGAGATTCCGATGTGGGATCATTACAGTGAGATAATATGTGGTTTCTCCCTTCTTATTTTTTTTTTTGGGTCAGAATCTGTGGTAATTTATCCGAGATATGAATTTATACAGCTTTGATTAGTCTATCTTCTTAGAGGTGACATTTGGGACAGCTCAGCACAGTCAGGCACGGTTTGATCGAATCATGGGCTGAGAAAACTGAGCTTGACTCGGCACAAATGTTTAGTGGATTGAGCTGAGTTTGACTCATTTTTCAGAATATAGGACCCAGTTCGGCGGCCCACGAGCTAGCTACCACGAGTCACGAGTTGGGCCAATTCATTTTTTTGTGATTACTATATTCTGAATATTATATATATATATATATATATATATATATATATATATAGTACTATACAAACACATAGATATACAAACTCCAATATATATATTAATAATTAAAAATATAAAATTTAAGCTGATTTTTTTTAATTTTTTTTTAAAAAAGTTAATTTAACTATTAACGAGACAATATACAAGTTGATTGAGAACATTAAAAATTAACATAAATAATAGAACATTACATAACAAACTATAAGTTAATGAGACAAAATAGACTAATGATATAAACATAAAAATAAAATATTACATAAATGCTTGAGGAAAGCTAGTGCAAAAGTTCTATATTTTGTTATACTCCTTGTATGGGTGTTAGGCCTGCTGGTAGTGGTGGTGGGCTTGGCGGTGGCGATGGTTGAATAACCACTTGAGAATTAAAATAGTTTGTGACGTTTGGTTGTTAAGATACAAGGTGTTTTACAAGCGTCCCAGTTTCAAATTTACGTCGAAATATAAATTGATGTTGACAATAGTTACAAATTACACACCCTTATTCTTCAAAGTATGTAAAATGATTTTAAACCTCTGACAAATGTCATCGTTGTGAAAAAATTTCTTCTCCATGAATATAGTTATATATAATGTTGTAGATTTTTAGTAAAGTAAAATTAAATATACTAAGTGACTAAAGTACTATGTTAATAAGTATTTATAGAAAAAATTATATATACGATTATAAAAATTATAAAAAAATATATCTAAAATCTTTTTTTAAAAATAATATTTTGCAAGTTGCAAACTTGCAATATCATAAAAAAAAGATTTGATAACAAATCATTTATATTGACTTAAGAAATAAATTTATTACTTCCTATTATTAGTTTGTTAAAAACATAATTACTACGACTTGCTAGTTTATTTATTTATTTTTTAAAATAATTATTACAACTTACATTGCATGTATAAAGTATAATATTTCACTTTCTTTTAACAAATGAGCTCAAATTGTGCTTAATTTGTGTTGGACTTGAGTTGAGCTCAAGATGGGCTTGAGCTGGGTTGGACCCCAAGCTGGGTTGGGCTGGGCTGAGTTGGGCCTAAGCCCAAATGGGTTGAGTTAAAAATTATATAAACTAGCTCGGCCCACATATATGTTGTGGGCTAGAATGAGTCAAGCCCACTATCAACTGAGCTGGTCTGGGCTCGAATTTTCGTGTGCTAGGCTGAGCTAGGCCTATGTTGGCTCAGCCCAAATGTCACATCTATATCTTCTTAGTCCAACTAAAAGATACGGTAAATAGCACCGTAGCCTTTTATGGTTTACCGAAACTGCGTCGGACCTTCAAAAGCACACTAGAACCCCATATGGTTTGAAAACTTGGCACATATGCCCCCTTCGTCTCTTTTCCGTCAAGTTTTTTAACAAAAAATATTAAATGACACAAATGTCCTTATTTTTAACTTTGTTGTGTATTTGTCATTTAGCTTATCAACTTGTCCAAATTTACAAATTTTTGTCTAATATTGATCCAAATGATTCCGAAAGGCCAAAGATTCCAACGTTTTCCAAAACTGAACTTCACCCATGATTTTTTTTGAATTAAGTTGAGGATTTTAACAAGAATACAAGTGGGTATTAGATGGAAATGAAAATGTAGATGAAAAATAAAGAATAAATAAGCTAGAAAGGTATGACTGCCATAGCCACGGGTGAGAAGTTGAAGGTAACAGCTAAAGAAGGGGTTGTTCATGGTGATTTTGACATTGGCGTGGTGATTGAAATGTATCGTCTAGTTTGCCAAAGATAGGAGAACAAGACGGTGCTGGAGTTGCGTGCCGCTATGGACTTGAGAAGATCAGAGATGGGGTGGTTCACGGGCTTGTGCGAGTTTATATTATTTTTTTTGCAAAATAAGCAAATTTGGATTTTTTTGAAAGGAAGAAATACAAGAGTTTGTACAAATGAAGAGAGTTGACATTAAGCCAACACAAGCATAAAACGACAATAAATGCCAGGGAAAGAAAAAACTATCAAACAAAAATGGCATTCACATGCTCGAAAAATCAATCAACAAAGTAAAAACAATGAGCAAACAACTTAAACAAAGTAATGATCAAGTGAACTCTATTAGCAAAATGTCTATTGATGCTAGTGGTAGTATATCATCTTTCTTCTTGAGTCTTTAAAAACAAATCTGATATAATTTTGTCCAAAATTTGCTCCTCAGTAAGGGCTTCAAATATGAAAATCCTTCTATTCCTTTCAGTCTAAATATGATAAACAGCAGTACAGAATAGGAGTCTAAACATATAGATTTTGATATCCCGATTATTTACAAAAGAAAGTCCATAAGTGAGATAGAGTCAAAGGTAGCAAAAGATGGCTCAATCTTTAACATATTCAAACTACCCTTCCAAATTCGTTTAGTGAAACTGCACTCAAAAAATAAGTGGTCTCTAGATTCACAACCAAGATGACAAAAGATGCAATTGGCTCTATTAATAAGGCCCCAAGTCATAAGATGGTATCTAGTGATTAACCTGTCCAAACTAGCAAGCTAGGTGTTAAAGCTATGCTTGGGAGTATTGTGGAAGAACCAAATTAAGTGATGCATAAGGGGTGCCCAGAGTGCGAATATGAAACCAAATGTTGTTGAAAGTGAAGATACCCTTATTAGAAGCATTCCACCTAAAAGAGTCATTCCTTTAAACATTAATGTGAATGTTAAATTGATTAGGATTGAGCTAGGCAAGAGAAAGATGATAGATTGGCCAAACCCAATGGCCTTGATCAATGATATCTGGGACTTTACTGTCCAAATTAAGGTAGAGAACTTTGATGTTATACAAGTAAAGAAGATTGCCTGAGGGGTGCCAATTATCATGTCAGAAGAAAGTATCGCAACCATTACCAATCCTATGAGATCACAAATTACGAGCAATCGGCCTAAGACGAAGAATTTTTTCTACTCCTTCGCCTATATATATATATATATATACATACACACACACACTCACGGAAAGAAAAAAAAAAGAATGAAATAAACAGTTTGACTGGGTTGGGAGTAGGAAGAGGTTGACGAGTGGGGTGGGTGGGTGAGGGGGGAGGGGTTTGGTGAAGAAGACATTTTGATTTTCTATTTGTGCTTTCATTTTTATTTTTTGGTGAAAAAGGGTATTTCAGTAAATGTATAAGCTTATTTTATTGGTAAAACTTATAAAAATCAACCAAAATTGCAATTCAGGCGTGTACAACACACTTCCAGTTAAAAGTAACGATTTTTTTTTACGAAGAGGGTTGTTGTGCTACATTTATTAAACTATTAGGGGTTCTTATGCACTTTTGAAAGTATAGGGGGGTCCTACGCACTTTCAGCAAGCCATAAAGGGTTACGGTGCTATTTTATGAACAACGATAACAACAAAATTAGAACCTAATATCACAAGACTCAAGATATGATCCCTTAAAAGAATTTAGTATATATGACACATACTAATGACCACCTCATCTAAACCTTCAGCAGGCTTCTTGTATTTATTTATTTGGACTCAACATACCCCTCATATGTAGGCTATATAGTTTTTTGGGTTAATATCACTTTTGGTCCCTTATCTTTGACCTCATTGACACTTTGGTCCCTTATCTTCAAAAGTGATACATTTCAGTCCCTTATCTTTTTAAAATGGGACACCGTTAGTTCTCTCGTTAAAAAAATGACGAAAAAAGGCATATGGTAGTAAAATATTCCTACTTTTAGGAATAAAAGCATTTTTTGCTTATTTATTTTTTTTAGCTTTTTTTTTCTTCATCTTCTTCATCTATCCTACACCATAACACCCAACACCTACCACGACCACCACGACCACCACCACCACCAACACCCAACACCCAACACCACCACTCTTTACATATATATATATGCACATATACACGCACACACACACACATACACACACACATACACACACACACACACACACACACACACACACACACATATATATATATATATATATATATATATATATATATATATATATATATATATATATATATATATATATATATATATATATCATCCAAAGCTAATCTAAGAGAACAAAAAAAACAAGAAGGAAACTTTACAATTCGGTGGTTTGCATAATTAAAAAATTGTTCTTTGCAAAATTGGCCTTTTCAAATCAAAGGCCAATTTTTTTTAGATCGAAGGCAAAATTGAACTTTACAACACAAAGAAAAATTGGCCTTTTTCAGATCGAAGGCCAATTTTTTCAATTGGCCTTTTTGTTGGTGTTGGTGGTGGTGTTGGTGTGGGTGTTCGGTGGTGTTGGTGTGGTTGGTGTTAGTGTGAGTGGTAGTAACGGTGGTAGTAGTGGTAGGTGTTGGGTGTTGGGTGTTGGTGAACTGACTAAAATACCCCTGTAATTTGGAGAAAAATCAAGCCATGTGCGGAATACATGCTTTTTCCGTCATTTTTTTAACGGGAGGACTAACGGTGTCTCATTTTAAAAAGATAAGAGACTGAAATGTATCACTTTTGAAGATAAGGGACCAAAGTGTCAATGATGTTAAAGATAAGAGACCAAAAGTGGTATTAACCCTATTTTTTTTTTTAATGAGTCTTACATATAGACGTAATGTTATAAATCAGTAGCAGTGAATTTTGAACTTATAATTTTTTTGTACTTAGACTCTGATACCATGTTAAGTTACTATCACGTTTAAAAACTTAAGTTTTTAAAGTTAAACTTTTAGAGAATAATTTGTTGTGTTTCTGTATTCAACACATACTAGAATCCGTTCATTTTCTTTTTTTCTCAACTTGAGTCATCTCCGTTCATGTTCACTCTTTTCTAATTCATATTGTTTCTCGGATACGAGTTTATGGACAGTCAATTCAACTTCAAATAAAGGCGAGATAAAAAGCACTTGGGTTGGTTTTGCTATAGTCCTTGCGGACTTCGATTATTCAAGTAGAAAAGTAGGGATTTGTAATAAACAATTATTAAAATAACATTTTATTTTAAGAAGTGAAGAGCATAAGAATCAAACAAATATAAGTTTCAATCCACTCCCAAAAAAGTGAAGTAAATTCTACTCTAAGAACTACTCTTACAAAAAGGGCCTAAAGCAAATTCAGTTATTGTTGTTGATTTTTGGGTGTCTTTTCTTTCAGTCCTCTTCTTTCTTTATTGATAATACCAACCAATAAGCAACCATTAAAACCCTCTTGATTTAATTATCGTGTAAACAATGTTCCCTTCAAGCAATCAAGTGTGATGGTAACATCTTAAACTTGTTTAGGTAAAATGGCAAGGCAAGGCCATACACTGGTTTGGCTCATCATGGAGTATAGCTCAATCCAAATATCTGATTTAGAAACGAAAAACTTAGTAAAAAGGGAAGTCATTGAACAGAAGGTTTGATCATTAATGAGCAGGGAAGGCAAGTCCTCATATACATTGGAAATCATAATTCATGGCACGACTATATCATACATCGACACAATTTTTTCGAGGATACATTCAGTATCATCGATATCGTCCTTAGTATCCATATTTATCTCGCTAGCGTGATTTAAGACATCGACATGGTTCTTTTAGCATATCAATATTATCTTTGATACCGGAATCTTTGGTGGAACCATCTTTGATACTCTATATCATCTTCCCACTAAATCAATATTACTACTTTTTGAATAGTGCCTACCATTAATTCATCAAACCTCTTTTTCTATATATATAGCTAGTCGAGAAATGGCAATAGGGGCGGATTCTAAAAGTATCAGCCTCGCTCTCACCCCAAAAGAAGAGGGTATTGAATTGATAATGGAGAATGGGGTAGGAATGAGGTTTAACTTTTAATCCCTGCACAGGGGTGAAGCGAGGTATAGGGATAAGTATTCTCCATCCTACATAACTCGTCCCGTATCATTTGAAATTATTTTTATTTTAGTTGTTACATATATGTACAAAAATTTTAAAATTATAAATAACAAAGCATAAAATTATGACATTAGATAGAGTATTTTCTTATAATCAAGACACTACATACCATTACTTGGCCTTCGTAATCAGTTTACATGAAATACCTCTATTTCAGTGTTGATCATAGTGTATTTAAGAGATTTGTTAGTTGTTTCATATCATACTTTAAGATAAAAATATAACCTTTCTTTAAATTAATAGTATTAGGACTACCTAAATTTTATTAATTTATAAAGATATTTTTAATTTTTTTGGCCTAATAGTAAACATATGATAATTTTTGTCATTGTCATATATGATTCGAAAACATAACCTTCGACCTTTGATGAACCTTTAGAAAGAGAAGTCATTAATGAATTGAGGGTCGTGATCAATGAGTTTGGGTACCTAAAAGAATAAATATCAACCACTTCTTGAATTTTTCAGTGAAAATAACACTAATATAAAGGTTTTGAACATAGATGGGATCATTAACAACATGATAGGGTACGGTGTTCTCAAGATGAAGCTAAAGTTGAATTTGATAATGATACACAATCTTTGGAAACACTGTGATCATGCAAGGGTATACTCAAAGCATCAATGACACTCTACAACTTCTTGTTACAATACAAGAAAGTAACCCAATGACTTTTAGGTGTATTATGAACAATTAAGTATGAGATTTAGGCTCCGTTTGTTTGCCGTAAAATAACTTGTTAGGAGAAATTATTTTCAGAAGAAAGTATTTTTTTTGAAAATAGAATACTAGAAAACATTTTTTGGTATTTGGATGTATAATGAAAAATATTTTTCGACATGAGATTTTATTAAAAAAATATAAACATAATATATATGTTAACTGTGAGAGTAGAGGGTGGGTGGGGTAGGGGTAGGGGTGGGGGTGGTTGGGTGGGGGTGGAGGGTTGAGGGTAGGGTAGAGGGTGGGTGGGCCGAGGGAAGGGGTAGGGTAGGTGGGCCGGGGATGGGGTAGGGTGGGTGGGTGAGTTTTAAAAAATATTTTCTTATCCTAAAAGGCAAGAAAACATTTTCCACTCTTTTGAGCTAAAATTTTTCTTTGACTGGAACATATTTTTCAGTTGACTAAATTTTCATGTTATCAAATATCGTAAAATTTAGAAAAAAATTTTTAAAAAAATATTTTATTGCAAACAAACGGAGCCTTAGTTAGAAAAGATAAGCTACTATTTATTCATATTTTGATAAAACTTCATAGTCAATTTGTTATGTACATTTTAGTTAATTATTAATTTATAAAATATTTAGACCTACAAAATATAAATAAAATATTTTAAATGTATTATTTTATAATTTTGTCAAGATTATTAATTTTTTATACTAATAATAACTCGGTAGCGAACAATTTTATTATTCAAAAAAGATTATTAATTTATTGAGTTTTAATTTAATTGGATGATATTTTAAAGATTAATGATTATTAATTATATGTAGATATGCAATAACAAAAACAATTATAGTATTCAAGAAGCATCCAGTAACAAAAAGAATGATTCATTTTTTACTTGTAATTCTCATACACAATTATTTTAGTTAGAACTTATTTTAAAAGCTTGAAACTCAGTTATTATAATATTATTTTTACTATTTAACTAGTAGTACATGACTCAGTATATAATTCATATTTGACCTATATTGAATACTTAAACTTATATTTATCATTTATGGTAATACTAATTTATATTTCAAATTAAATTTAATATCACATAGTTTAAAAAACTTGCAGGAAATAAGATGGACGAGGTAGGGGCGGGGAACGGGGGTGCAGAACATCAGGGCAAGCCAGTGGATGTTGGGTTAACCTTTTTAGCGATAAGGTGGAATGTGATGATAGGTCCCATGGCCCATTGCCCATTGCCATCCATTTAAATCTAGCTTATTATTTGAATCACATGGTCAGAGATGGAATATTGAAACAAATACACAAATACCATCGAAATGGAAAAGAATGCTAGTCCATCGCAATACCGAAATGGAAAAGAAGGCTATTTCAACGAAACCACGGGCAGATGTACTTGCGTGCCAGCGTAGAGTAAAATTCCTATTGAATTGAGAAGTGAGTTGAATATGTATTTTGAAAAAAAAAAATTGCATTTTAAGGTAGTTTTAAATTAAAAAATTAATTTATCCCTTATTAAAAAAATTGCTTACATATATGAGTATAAAATTATAGTTTTTAGCTCTTACAAAATAAAAATTCTAGATCCAACTCTGAATGAAACATGGGATGGTGCAACCAAGGATCCAAACTTAATTACCCCATCAAAAAGAGATGATGGTATAAAGGCGTTGCCATATATACCAATTTATTTTCATAACTCATTATTACTTTTTATGTTGATACTTAGTTGACATGTTAAAAGAAGAGAGATAATTAAAAAAAAATTATTATTTTAACAAGTCAACTAAATATTCATATAAAATGTGATAAATGCGTAATAAAAAATGGTATAATATCAAATATCTCGTATAGCATAACCAAGGATTAGACATTAGATCCCATGCATACAAAAGCATAGGAAAGTGTGACTAAAGATGACACATAAGATTCATCATATTAAGAAACTAATGGTGTGACAAAGTTGACCTCAAATTGATAGATAATATGAAGTAACAGGCGAAGTTGCCAACGCCAACGATACAAATTAATACAAATCACTTTGTAGAACATAAGAACATATAACTGAAGGCATTGAGCAAAAAGAAAAAAAAGAAAAAAAAAACTGAAGGCAAAATAAGGAGGCATTTGGTATGTTAAAAATATCTGTAGGAATATTTTGTCAAATTCTTAAAAATGTTATATTATTAAGTTTCGCTTAAACTCAATATTCTTAAGAATCTTGAGCAATTTTTCACCAATATTCCTAACTCAAAAAAATAAAAATGTCATATAATGTATACAATACGCGAGCAAGAAAATGTCTAATGTATTTATACAAGTAAAATAAATAATTTTTTATATTTATAAATTTTAACTTTAAATTTTAAAAATAAATAATTTAAATTTATTTTTTTTTAAAATTGAAAATTTTAAATTTAAATATCATTTTATTTATTTTCTAGTGTTATTTTTAAATTTGAAATTTAATTTAAAATTTTGAATTTATCATTTAAAAAATTATTTTAGATATAAATATAAATTGTAAAATTTTCATTTAACTTAACAATTTAATTATTTTATTTTATTTTTTAATTTTTATTTTATTGTTTTATTTTTTAAATATTTTAGTTAATCTTTATTTTTTTAAAGTTATATATAAAAAATTATCTTATTTTTTTATTTTTAAATTTAAATTTAAATTTTATTTTAAATATAAATTTATATTATAAAAAATTAATTTAACCTAAGAATTTAATAAATTATATTCTATTTTTTTTTTTATTTTTATATTCTTTTCTATTATTTTATGATTCTATTTTGCTATTTATATTATTATTTTTATTTTTATTTTTTTGATTGTATTTTTTTAAGATGGGTATTTATGTCTTTTATTTTTTCTTCAAATGATTCCCACAACTTAGGTATGAGATTCTTATCCTTTACATGTGAATAAAAATTGAGCAAATCATGGGAATATGGTATTCTTAGGAATGTAATATGCCCAAAATTATTTTTTTATTCCTCGAATCAAATATGAGAATACCACATTTCAGACTTTACATTCTTGAGAATCTTGTATGATTCCGCGAATCAAACGTCCCCTAAAAGTAATTACAAGAAGAACAAAACGATATGACAAAGACGAAACGTAAACTAATCATACGAAGCAAGGGTGGATTTGGAATTTTTCTCTAATAGATATAAATACACACAATTTACCACTCATATGGATAATTTTTTTAATTGAGGCTAAATTAAATTTTGAACATAAAAATACAATTAACTCACTTTTTAATAGCTCTACTCTTGAGTTTAGTAAGAGTTACAATCCCCACTAACTAATGAATACATCTACTTCATATACAAAGTCACATATAATATAGTCATAGATGAAATGACTAGCCAACTATAAGGTATGACTGTATTTACCCAAACAGGATTTGTCGAAAAATTAGTACGAAATTCCACTAGACATAACACAATGTGAGTATATGCTTCATAGGCGAAGCTATACTTTCCTAAGTGTAGGCCTGTGCCTACACTGGAAAAAAAAAAGTTAAGGGGTATTTTTGAAAATTGATATTTTTTTAATTAAAAAAAACTACACTTTATCTTTTCTTAAATCTCTTCAGTCTTCAATCTTCATTAAGCCCGACCAAGACCACCATTCTCCACAATCTTCAATTCCACTAAGTGTGTGTTTAATTTGTGTTTGAATTTGTATATGTGTTTGTATGTAGGTTTGTTTTTGAATTTGTGTTATGAGTCTTGTGACCTAATTAGCTACAAAAATATAAAAATAAACCATGGCTAGTCTAATAGGCATGGCTTCGGATATACATCACAATTTAAGATTGGATCAACATTAAAAATTAAAACATGGCTAGTGTAGTATTGTACAAGAAATCATAATTTTGCTTTAACCAAGTTGTATTAAGAATGTTCTCTTTTTCTTTTTTAGGGGGGGTCAAGGTATCAAGAACGTTCACTAACAGAAAATGATGACTGACCAATTCTACAAGTTATAAATTTATGTAAATCTCCAATTGTACGTGTACGTGCATCAACTTTTATTATGCCCTAATTAGCTGAAAAATATAAATTGTGTGCTAATTAATTATATTAGATGTGTTATAATTAAAAGGTACTTTTTGTATTGCTATAGTCATTTATTTTTCTCTCTTTTATATGTTATGTCATTATTATACAAGGAGAGTCATTTCTTGTAGACTCTGTATATTTTTTGGTTCTTATATTTTTATAGTTGTTATAATGTGTATAAATTAAATATTATTCTATGTATAGATGAGTATGTCGAACCTTTAGCTATCGGTTGCGTTAGTGACCAGAGTCGGTGCCTAAAATGATCTCTAGTTCCTGGCTCCACCCTTGATATACTTCCCTTGGGCATAACACAAAATTAGTGTTAAGCCCCCCATCAAGCAACATGTGCACCTCTCACATAATAGAAAGTAAAATGCACCATACCTCTATGTATTTTCATGAAGTTATATCATAAATCCTGTGTTTTAAAAAATGGCGTTATAGACCCTGTGTTATGAAAAATATTGCACACTCTCTCCAATTTAAACTCTCACTTAACTTTGTTAGTTAAAAGACATAAAAGACCAAATTATCCTTGGTAAAAAACATTCTTTTATCTAGCCTTTTAAATTTCTTTCTTTATCATAGACCACAATAAGAAAACATTGATAAAAAAATTCATATAACTTTATTTCTCCTCATTCTATTTAAAATTATGAATCCAACGCTTCAAGTTTCATGCAATTTGAAAAAGAAATGAAAAAGATATGAATTTTTTAATTTTGTTTTCATGGCTGAAAATGTTGCTGATGAAGGTAGAAGACGCCCAAAATGACATAATTTTGGATTAGGCAATGCCGTAATGACAAGTGGCAATGGATTAACACAACTTTATCATAGACCACAATAACAAAATATTGATAAAAAAATTCATATAACGTTATTTCTCCTCATTCTATTTAAAATTATGAATCCAACGCTTCAAGTTTTATGCAATTTAAACAAGAAATGAAAAAGATATGAATTTTTTAATTTTGTTTTCATGGCTGAAAATGTTGCTGATGAAGGTAGAAGACGCCCAAAATGACGTCATTTTGGATTAGCCAATGCCGTAATGACAAGTGGCAATGGATTAACACAAAAATTGAATAGTTTGCTACTAGCAGGATTTTGATCCCACGCCTTAAAGTCTACCAAGTTCACACACTACCACCATGCAAACTTATATTCATTTGTTCAGTTTGAGTGGCTGAGTTATTATATTAACTTTACAACCACCTGAAACTACATCCGCCATTTTTGAAAGCCATATTTAACATGTTACGCCCAAAACCCGTTCCATCGGGAACCAAGCTCAAGACGCAACGATATACAGACATTATAACGCTTGAAATACGAACAACTCACGAGACACAATAAAATCCAACATACATTCTCAAAGGTCCGCATCATATAAACAACATTTCAACACATCTCTTGCGAAAAACACTAAACATACATTTGTTCACTTGGCAAAAGCAGACAACTCTTTCAAAACTATAGTATTCTTGAGTATAAACATAAGCTAAGACATAAAACTAGCTAGTTGTGATCACGATTCAACGTGACCAACCATATAAATACAACAAAACACTAAACTTAAATAAAGACAAGTTATCAAGTATACATTACATGAACTTCAAAAGCTTCTAAACAATAATCTAAACAACTAACAACATTTTTTTTCACCAATAGGTCATATCATACATAAGTCACATTCTCGGTTCATTAACCGCTTTCTCGTGTACATAGTCTACATCGTGAACACCTGTAACATGCATTAAAGAGGAGTGAGCTAAATAGGCTCAGTGAGGGAAGATAAAAGGAAGTTTTGTACGCTTTAACCTGAAAACTATTTGAAACACATAAGAAATAACATAATAACACATTTATAACCAAGCATTCACATTCACTTAATAACTTTGAAACAATCAAGCTAAACAACACATCAAAAGAATACCGCTTTGGAACACTTGTTGATGACGACACTTACAATTTCCTCACGAACTCATCTCGAACACTAATCTCTCTCCGCTAATGCATTACGGAAGTACACGAATCTATGACCCAACTCACCATGGCTATCACTGACCACAGAGATAGGGAATAGCACATGGTAGTCATGCAATTACTAACAAGCCCTTTGCCGCCCAACTCGACACGACATTACCATGACGCATTACTAGTTACAATCTAGCACCTCACATCACATCGCGTCAAACACATTCACACATTCGCATCATATAAAGAAATCAACAAACTAGATTATCTTTCAACCACATTAATCATTCAACAACATATTCGTTCTCTACAACACATTCATTCTCTACAACACATTCATTACTTAATAACACATTCGTTACTTAACAACACATTCATTCTTCCACAACTAAGCTTCAATAGAACATATTACCAACACATTAATACCAATATTCAACCATCAAAAGAACATGATCTCTACATATCAACTTCACTTAAGCTTCAAAGGAACATGATCTCTACACATTAACTCTAACATTTAAACATCATACAAGCCATTTTCAATGCTATATCATTATACAATTCTTAACACCACCAACCTTTAGACATCGTTTTAACCACTTTATAAATCTCTACAACACATAAACCTTGCACAATCCATATAACAACCAACTACAATGCATTATGAACACATTATAATAGCATAACTAAGCATAAAACAAGTTAAACTCTAAACTTGCATCTTATTTGGAATTTTGGGAAATTAATCAAAATAAACCCTAATTCATCAAATTCACACCAAAGCCATGAAATCATACCCCAATCACATATATATAATCACAAACACCAAAGCCATATCAAATTCTCAACTTCCAATTAACAAAGTTACCATATAACACCTATTTTGCCTCCACCAAGTTCTAATGCGTATATTAAGCTCTCAAATCACTACTACAACATGTATTCATCTCTATAAGCATTTATAACATATTTATATATGATTTCCATAAATTAAAGTAAGAAACAACATGCAAGAACTTGAAATCTCTCACCTAAAATTGTAGAAAAAGGTTAAAATGGCAAGAACAAGCTATGGAGAACAAAGTTTGAGCAATTTCTACTTTGATATCACCTAAAAATGCAAGAATTCTTCTTCAAAAATGGCAAAACCTTATTTTTTCTATTTTTCTTCTATTTTTCTCCGTTGGTGAATTTTCTCTAGTTGTTTCTAGCTTCTTCTTTTATTTTGCTAAGTATAATAATGTATGTATTGTATGTATATAATGTATTAATTAGCTAAGTGGTCAAATGGTCAAATAAGCCTTATAAGCTAAGTCGTAGTCAAATATGGTTAACTAAGTAATTATATATCATATTTGTATGTATTTATGTATGTATTATATATAAGAGTCAAATATAAGTCAAATACAGTAGACTTAGTAAAATAAGACTATGTTTATATGTATAAATGTAATTAAAATACAAATATGATGTATTAAAATAGATAAACACATAATTAGCACATAATATTTCCAATTAATGTTTAAAGTAAATAAATGCACATAAAATGCATGCTCGGGTCTCATATAACAACTACCTTCACCAACCATCAACCTTTGAAAAACCATCAGCATAAAGATCCAGATAACAAATAAACAAAAATAAATATTTTTAGATCATGAAATTTTGTAAAAATTGAAGTTTAGCTTAAAACCCAATAACAAGGTTAATTAAATCAAACCATTTTTGAGGTTAAATTCTTATAGAAAAATGATGTACATGCGATAAGGATTCTCATAAGATTATTAATGGTGAGCTATTAAAAGTAATTTATGGTGGAGAGATGTGGTGATGGTGGGATGTCCAAATGGTGAGGAATTAGAAGTGTGAAAAAGATTTTAAAAAAATGATAAACAAAAGAAAACAAAATATGTTGAATTTAAATGAGGCTACTGATGTGAGGATTGATATTTTTGTCATTTTCCATTTGTTTTACAGTGTGATAGCTTCTATCTTCGCATCATTGGCGTGTGTAGGACAAACAACGTTAAAAATGACAGAAAAATGGACGGTGGGGGGCAATATGCAACATTTTTCATAACTCAGAGTTTATAATGCGACTTTTAATTACACGGGATTTATTATGCAACCTTATGAAAACACAAAGGGGGTATGGTGCATTTTACTCCATAATGGATGTACACATATATCACTTACGACGGTCAAAGGATTTGACAAATTCAACATATATAAGATATAAACACTCACTATATGACACAGTGGAATGACATAAGCCGTTGTAATAGAACATTCATAAGGAAGTAAGATTAGAGTAATAGATTGGTTGTTGAGTAAAATATACATAACTAATGACTTGACACAATAATGATTACAAGAAATTGGAGAAAACACAACTAGACTGAAGGTGGGACAATGTAGACACAAACAGTTTAATAACTCAAAACACTTCAAATCATTCAATTAAATGATGGAGAGATGAAAAGACTCCATATCAAATATGCACTATTTGTTATAAAATAATTGCTATAAAGACAATAATATAAGAAAGAATTGAGAGAAACTAGAGAGAATTCTATTGATTTCACTGTAAATTATGAATTACAATGAGGTTTTATTTATAGAGAAAAAAATACTATGTAGTTACTATTTACAAAATATCAGCGGTTACTATTTGTATAGTACTCGATGGCTTCACTATTAAAACAGTAATTGTCGGTGGTACTGTGCACGTGGTACTGTTCACATCAATACTATTCACCGGTACTGTTCACATTGATACTATTCACGATACTATTCATTTGTCAATAACTTGTTCGTGTATGAATATCTATCTTTTGCTTGAGTGGAGAATATCCACTATCCAATATTTCATAACACTCCCCCTTGGAGATTCATCGAAAGAATATGGCTCATTAAAACCTTATAAAAAAAATCTAATGAGATAAAAACTTGACTAAAGAAAAAGAGCACACTCTTCTTATTATAAGCTCTACCACTACCTCATTAAAAACCTTGTTAGGAAAATCCAGTGGGACAAAACCTAACCAAAGGAAAACGAATGCAGTGTGCATTTGTCTCCCCCTCATATGAGTATATCAAGAGTATCCTTTGAGTTGACATAGGCCAATCTTTGATAAATATCTCTTTCACTTCCTTTTGGAGTTCATCTATGAAAAAGAACTTTGGTACGACATGCGCGTATAATATAAAGCGTATTTGTCCTACCTCGTTAAAACCATACCAAGAAAAATCCAATGGGAGAACAAGGAAAAAGAGTACAACGCACAAATACCTTATCCCCGTCATTGCAACATGAGTCATGGTGATAGATCTTTCAGGCGATCTAGTCTACACTTCTGAGC
This sequence comes from Ehretia macrophylla, assembly GCA_037974665.1. Lineage (NCBI taxonomy): Eukaryota > Viridiplantae > Streptophyta > Magnoliopsida > Boraginales > Ehretiaceae > Ehretia > Ehretia macrophylla. Next base: position 70,218,664 of record CM075764.1, read on the forward strand.
ATGTACTTTGAAATCTTTGTTGGTAAATCTCTAGTGAACAAATCTGCTAGATTTTCACTTGTGTTTACTTGTTGGATATCAAAGATACCATCTAAAGCTCATATGTGTAGAAATATTTCGGTCAGATATGCTTTGTTATGTCACCTACTGTGTGCCACCTCTGATCATACTAGCTCTTTTGACGAGTAATCCATATGATTCCCAAACATAGATCTTAACCATTATATACTAATAAAGATGGCAATGGGTAACCGTTTTACTCAAAACCGACAGTTATCTACCCGATAAAAAACCAATAGCAAAAACTGATAGGGAATGCATTAGGTTTTGGATTTTATAAGGAAAATCCGATGGATAAACTAATAAGTTTTTGTTTTTGATGCTAAAAAAAATTGAAACCCAAAATTCAATTATTAATTAATTAAAAAATATATATTACACACACATACACACACACACACACATACACACACACATATATATATATACACCCACGCATATATTTATAAATATTACTCTCAATCTTTTCATTTCTCTCTCCTACTTTTCTCACATACTTTTTATATTATTTATCTTTCTCTTACTTCAAAACTATCTTTCACTTTCTTCAACACACCAACTCCATTTTCTATAAAAAAAAAACTCAACTTTCAACCAACTTTTTTTTTTCACCCACCGATCTGCCCACACCAATTCTAACCCAATTGACCAAAAAATATTCTACGCCTTTCTATCTCATCTTCTTTTCCTTCTCCCTTTCTTTGTAACCCATCTTCTTCAGTTCTTCTTCTTCCTTTCTTTCTTTGTAGTTAAAACTTCTACTTTCTCTAACATATTCACATTACCTAACCACTCCAAAACATTATCGAATGCTACTAGCCACATATTCTTTAGCTAGTAACTAGAGGACAGGGACGAGGGGATGAAAAAGCTAATTAAATGGTAAATTTCCAATCCTAGCGAAATGGGCTATTAGCTCTGATGATAAAGCTAAAGATGTTGAAGATGTTTGGTATTTTTTTGGTAGTATGACTTTATATTTTGTTGATCTTTTTTATTTTTATTTAGATAATTTTTTGAATTTATTTTGTTGTATTATAGAAATTATACTTATGTTTAATATCTTAATATTTAGGCCATCAATAATTATTTTTCTAATATTTAGATTTTTTTTTTCTATTTTTAGGTTAATTTTTTATTTAAACCATTTTTTATATTTTTTTATTAAAAAAAATTCGATTTTGGTTCGGAGGACTACGGTTTTTTTAAATCCATTCGGTTTCGGTTTTGGTTATTAATTTTTAAATCGATTCGGTTTCGGTTTTCCCATTCTTTGCGGTTAACCGAACCGTTGTTATCCCTAATATATTTTCAACTAGCCTCATGAATTGCCAGAATCTTAGCATGATCTGAAGATGCAACCTTCATGGTCTGTTTCATGGATTGTCATAATTTAGCTATTACCACAAGTAATACATAGGCTATCTGTGATATTGCTTTGTGGAAGTCAGATAAATGGTCAGCATCTGCAGGGCCGACATATAATGATTTCAATAATCTTGGATACGATAAGTCCATATTTGATGTTCCACATAGATAGAATGACATGTGCTCAATTTCAGTCTAATGCCTTCAGGTTGAAACTCCACCATACCTGGCTAACAAATTAATAGAGAAAAACAAAATCTGGTCGTATATCATTGCATAATACATTAATGGACCAATTGAACTATAATATGGTACTTCAGGACCAATAATTATCTCATTTCACAAATACCCTTTCAAGATTAAGTCATTGGGACAGTAATCATATAAGCTTTATCACTCTATTATTTTTCATAGAAATGGGAGATTATTCTGTTAGTGGATACTTGAGTTTTAAGTCGATAAGTTCTTATTTTCCCAAGAGTCTTTAATTTCAAATTTAAATATTTGACTTACTTGTATAAGCTCTTTAGGAGTCATTATAACACTCAAGAATCATCAACATATATTAAGAAGGTTATACCACATTCTTCTAGAATGTTTTCATTTTTATAATGATCTTTGTAATCGATACATTTCTCGAGATTTTTATTTAAATGCTTCATGCATATATAATCCTTCCAGGACTTCAATATAAATATTATTATCAGGTGAATATATGTTTCAAGCATATTGAGTCATTCAAAGACTTCAATATAAATATCATATCATTATCATGTGAATATATGCTTTAAGCATATAGAGTCTTTCCAAGACTTCAATATATTATCATGTGATTTATATAGGTAAAATATTACTATACTCATAAGATGCATGTGAAGTAATTTTTCAAAATTACCGGGCTAATATCAATGTAATTTTCTTGGAGAATATAGAACAGGGTGTAATCATACAACGTACTAACTCATTCATTGTTTGCCTTCAAACAATTTAAGGGAAAGCCAACTGTCATGATTAATTCCTTGTAATTTTATTTCGTTTCTAATTTCATTTCTCATAGTGATGTGGGATTATATTATCTTCATAATACAATACAATGCTCCCCCTTAATCCCATCAACATATTTCATGTGCATTTATTTTCTGCTTGGATCGCGTCTTTGTTATTATTATTGGTCAATCATTCATGAGTGAACTTCAATTCAAGATCCTTGATTTCTTTCATAAAATCACTAGTTACTACATTTTTCAAAAAAATTGATCATGATCAATTTTTCTTTTCGGTTTCATTCTCTATCAATAGTAGTATAACTGGGTGAATATTCCCAATACTTTCAATATCACATCATATTCAGGTACCTGATACTCTCTTGGAGTAATATTTCTCAGTTATATTTTCAACTCTTTGTCTTGACATCTTCATGATATCAAACAGTTCAAAAATACCAACTTGCATATTTTGATCCTTTATCTTTGAAACCGATATATATACTACGCTTCAAGCGTGCAGTATACTATATTTATTTATGTATTTCTCAATTGAAACATCAATTCTATTAAGAGCATTTATAGCTGGTAGATATGACTGAGTCACTATCTTTGCATTTGACAATGCATTTCATAATCGATTTGCAAATTTTTGCAAATGAATAATTCGTTGAACTTTTCGTTCACATTAATTTATACGAGGATCAATATGATAATATTTTCCATAAATTTCTTATTTTTCAGCTTTTGTTTTTCTCCCCTGATACTGAGAATATCATTTCATTAATTAGCAAAGCATGCTTTTGAAATATATATATATATATATATATATATAATATTTGACAATATTTCAAATAATAAATTCTCATTTTTCTTTATAGACCCATCTTTATGCGCTGGAGTGGGAACAATTGACAATTGCGCAAAACATTCTTAGATGGTCTTTGAATAATGGGGAGTATATAATTCAATCAGTTGGCTTTGTTTGAATAAACATTGCAACATATAATATAGCATGTCCCCAAGCAGGACTAGCCAACTTAGTTTGCAATAATATTGGTCTAGCAATTAGCTGCAGGTATTTAATGAATGATTCTGCAAGACTATTTTGTGTATATGTGTGAATCACATAATGCTCAACAGTAATCCCAATTGACATACAACAATCATCAAATGATTGGGATGTAAAAACTCCTTTATTATCAAGACAAATTCTCTTAATTATATAATCTGAAAATATTGTCTATAATCAAATTATGTATACAAAAACTCTTACAAATGAAATATATCAGGTGGATAACAACATACATGTGACCATCGCATTGAGATATCTATTAATACCACAAAATATTAAAATAGTCCACATGATAAAATAATAGGCCCACATATATCCCCTTGAATTTTTCCAAAAATGTAAGATTTTCGATATCAATTTTAGTAGGGGATGACCTTTTGACCAATTTTCATTGGGTACAAGCAATACAAGAAAATTCATTTAATCAATAGAATCATTTAATTCTTTAATGAGTACCCATTTGAATTTTCAATAATTCTTTTCCTCATCACTGTGCTTGGATGTCTAAGGTGATCATGACAAATAATAAAACTCTTCATGTCAAAGCATAAACTCTTTGGATCAAATATCTTCTAGTTTATTAATGGGTGTTCATAGGATTTAGGATTTTTTTTTTTATAATTCCTCTTTCATTGTTGCTACACCCATATAATATGAGTGATGACTTTAATGCATGAAAATGCTTAGATCACTATATTTTTATTCAATTGCTCATATAATTATATGATAAAACCCAAAAGATCAAGCAGTAACATAATAATAGCTATTCTAGAGCATTCAATAAAATTAGTAGGAGCAAAAAATGTCACAAATAAATATGACAAGAAAACGTTTAAATACAACATTAAGATATAGATTATCATCCAGTATATAATAATCAATATGATCCATATTAACTCATATCCCTTTTTCTTTAACTACTGATATTCAAGAAAAATAAACTAAATATATTGGTGTATCATATGAACTCATCAAATACCCAGTTTTATCATATTTGTAATGAATATCATTATTACTTTGAGATAACATATTACCATTGATTTCTTTCGTCTCATTATTCTCTTCTAGGGATAAACACTTGCATAAGAATAAATAATATATTTGTAATAAAAATATATTCATTCAATAGGATATGTTAACATAAAATTTATATTCTTATGAATCATATCATTAAAAATCATAAATCACAAGTTATCCAAAATAAATCATCTTAAAGAAGTGATTTTTTTTTTGGGTAACTAATAAGTTTGTTAATGAGAAGAATTATAAATTACTACAAAGAAATGCAATCAGAAGGTAAGTAAAATATTGACCGGATCACGAAAATAATATCATGACCTTGAATATTCATAGTCATAGAATAGTTAAGACAAAGTTGCAACTTCAAACAATTAATGAGCTACAAATAAAAAAAAAATTCTCAAGATTCAAATATCTAAAATACAATAATGACAAGGATATGAGATAAGGATCCTTAGCACAATAATTCTAACTTCAGTATCACATTTGAATTTTAAATCCTACCTTGAAACAGATGTAGACAAAAATAAGGACCATGAGTAGTAAACATTCAAGAACTATAATCACCATGATAAACACATTCATTGCTAAAATTTTCACTTTCCTTTCTTTGTGTTTTTTTTTTTTACGGTGTTGAAGGTGAGGGAAAGGATGAGAGAAAGATGATGGAGAAGTAGAGAGTGTAGCAAAATGAGGAAGAGAAAGAATAAAAAGGGTATTGGGTTAAACCCTAATTGTTTGGTCAAATTGCCTTTTATTATTATTATTACTATTATTATTATTATTATTATTTAGACAAATGATATGAGTTCTAATTACACAGTTTATTAGGGGCTAACGTATGATAAAATAAGAGAACTTGTCATATTTAGATAATGAAAAATAAGCATTAAATATATTTTAATAAATAAATTAAGAAAATTAAAATTAGATAAAGTAAATACATATTTGGAATAAATAAATTAAGCAAATCAAATTTAGATTAAATAAAGTAAATACATAAATAAATAAAGTAAGAAAATTAAAGTTAGATTCAATAAAGATATGTTAGGTACGTAAAGAAATATTAAATGGAAGAAACGTTGAATATAAGCTCATTGTCATATCATTACTTACGTCCAAGTCATCATTTTTTCACTCTTGTAAATAATGAAAAATTAAGTCCAGAAGTTGTTGCAACGTCATTGTAATTAAGTCCAAAATTTGTTTCAACATCCTTGAATGAAACTGAATATTGGGTCAAAAAAAAAAATGTTCTGGCATTCTTGTGAGTAATGAAAATCAATGTCCAAAAATTGCAAGTCTGTCCATGAATTCTTTTTGGCTCAACATCATTTTTCATGTTTATATTCCAGTTATTTATCTTTTCTAGAATATTAGATTCACCAAATATATAATTGGTGATTTATATGTGTGTGTATTATATAGATCCAAGATATATAAACAAAATACAATTGAAAAGGAAGGATTACATGCACCTTTGAGAAAATTTGAATCGGTTACTTTGTGCATCGTTGTTACGGCAAAGTTTCGTGCTGATAACGTTTTATAAAATAATTGCTATAAAGACAATAATATAAGAAAGAACTGAGAGAAACTAGAGAGAAGTATATTGATTTCATTGTAATCTATGAATTACAATGAGGCTTTATTTATAGAGAAAATAAGGTTACGATATAGTTACTATTTGTAAAATATCAGCGGTTACTATTTATACGGTACCCGACGGCTTCACTGTTGAAACATTAAATGTCGGTGGTACTGTTCACACCGAGACTACTCACGGGTACTGTTCACACCGATACTATTCATGATTTTGTTCATTTGCCAATAACTTGTTTGTGTATGAATATCTATCTTTTGTTTGAGTGGTGAATATCCACTATCCAGTATTTCATAAACTATCATTAAAATTAAAGCGACTCAAGAATTGAAAGGCAAAATTTATACTAGCACTCATCGGTTGAACAATAGAAGGAAAGGAGCTAGGAATCAAATACAAAAATGTTTACATTAACTAAACATGGATAGATACAAAAAAAAAAAATATATATATATATATATAGTACCAAATTTAATAGCGAAACACATATAAGGACCATAGAAACGAGAGTAAGAATGATACTAATTCTAGACATTAGTGAGGATTTTATGAATTACACAAAACAACGGATTGATCGGCGAATTTTTATATGACACAAAAAATATTATCTCAATTAGGAAATAAGAAGAACCTTAGAAAACATTTAGCATAGTTTGGAATAGCATGGCAAAGTAGTCTTATTTCTAGGTTACTCAATAAGCATCAAGTGTGAAGAACCTTTCTAAGCTTGTCTTTAAGCCCAAAAATGCATTAAATTTTTTAATGATGTTCCCGTGGAGTCTAAAGAATGACCTAAGTGCTAAAATTTTAATAGAAAGAGAAGATTTATGGCTTTTGGAAGAAATAAATTAGGGAGAAATCCACTTCATGGATTACAGGTTTGTATCGTGTCTTGATTCTGAATGCAATGAAATGATCTAATTAGCCAAACTTAAAGGCTAAACACATAGATATCCATCCTTTAGACTAGTATAGTATAGTACAATAATAAGCATACTCTGATAAGAGAGTGAATTATATGTGTTCGTGTATAGGTTTGTTTTTGAATTTGTGTTACGAGTCTTGTGACCTAATTAGTTACAAAAAATATAAAAATAAACCATGGCTAGTTTAATGGGCATGGCTTCGGATATAAGTCACAATTTTAGATTGGATCAGCATTAAAAATTAAAACATGACTAGTGTAGTATTGTACAAGAAATTATAATTTTGCTTTAACCAAGTTGTGTCAAGAACGTTCTTTTTTCTTTCTGGGGGAGGGGGGTCAAGGTATCAAGAACGTTTACTAGCAGAAAATGATGACTGACCAATTCTACAAGTTGTAAATTTATGTAAATCTCCAATTGTACATGTATGTGCATCAACTTTTATTATGCCCTAATTAGCTGAAAAATATAAATTGTGTGCTAATTAGTTATATTAGATGTGTTATAATTAAAAGGTATTTTTTCTATTGCTATAGTCATTTATTTTTATCTTTTATATGTTATGTCATTATTATACGAAGAGAGTCATTTCTTGTAGACCCTGTATATTTTTTGGTTCTTATATTTTTACAGTTGTTATAATGTGTATAAATTAAATATTATTTTATGTATAAATAAGAATCCCGAACCTTTGGTTATCGGTTGTATTACTGACCAAAGTCAGATGGTCTCAAATGCCTGACTCCGCCCCTAATATACTTCCCTCGTGCATAGCACAAAATAGTGTTAAGCCCGCCCCCCACCCCCCAACCCCCACTCATCGAGCAACATGTGCACCTCTCATATAATAGATGTACACACATTTCACTTACGATGATCAAAGGATTTGACGAACTCAACATACATAAAAAGATATAAACACTCACAATATGATACAGTGGAATGACATAAGCCGTTGTAATAGAACACTCATAAGGAAGTAAGATTAGACAAATAGATTGGTTATTGAGTTAAACATATATAACTAATGACTTGACACAATAATGATTACAAGAAATTGGAGAAAACACAACTAGACTGAAGGTGGGACACCGTAGACACAAACGAATTAATGACTCAAATCACCTCAGATCATTCAAATAAATGATGGAGAGAGGAAAAGACTCCATATCAAATATGCACTATTATTAAAATTAAGGCGACTCAAGAATTGAAAGGCAAAATTTATACTAACACTCTTCCGTTGACCAATAGACGGAAAGGAGCTAGGAATCAAATACAAAAATTAATGTTTACATTACCTAAACATGGTTAGATACAAAAAAATATATATGAAGTACCAAATTTAATAGCAAGACACGTATAAGGACCATAGAAACAAGAGTTAGAATGATACTAATTCTAGACTTCCATAGAAACGAGAGTTGGAATGATACTAATTCTAGACATTAGTGAGGATTTTATGAATTACACAAAACAAAGAATTGACCGGCGAATTTTTATATGACACAAAAAAATATTATCTCAATTAGAAAATAAGAAGAACCTTAGAAAACATTCTAGCATAGTTTGGAATAGCATGGCAGAGTAGTCTTTTGGAATAGCATGGCAGAGTAGTCTTACTTTTAGGTTACTCAATAAGCATCAAATGTGAAGAAGCTTTCTAAGCTCGTCTTTAAGCCCAAAAATGCATTAAATTTTTTAATGATGTTCCCATAGAATCTAAAGAATGACCTAAGTGCTAAAATTCTAATAGAAAGAGAAGGTTTATAGCTTTTGGAAGAAATCAATTAGGGAGAAATCCTCTTCATGGATTACAGGTTTGCATCGTGTCTTGATTCTGAATGCAATGCAATTATCTAATTAGCCAAACTTAAAGGCTAAACACATACATATCCATCCATTAGACGAGTATAGTAGTACAATAATAAGCATACTCTGATCAGAGAGTAAATTAAACAGGAAGTAAGGTTCACTCATGAGGGACCGAGGATTGGATAGAATGATTGGGTAATAGTTTGTTATAATCAAAGGTCTCTAGTTTAAATTTATATTCTCCCATCTCAAATATTGCTTGATTCGTAATTGACCTGCAACATGCGTTTGGACGCACCGCTGCACGAGGGGGTTATAACCTTGAAGTGAATTCAATATATGATTTTTCTTAAGGTGAATTGTTGGTCATGAAAAAAGAAAAAGAAGGTTCACTCATGTGCAACATATAAAGCAATTTCTCCATCACATTATTCCTGGAATGTACATAAAAGCCTTTTTAAAAGTAAAAATTATATATGGATAGAAATTCATGTAAAACTCTATATAATGCTAAGATCACGCAAAAAAAAAAAAAAGAACTAAATAAGAAAGAGTCAAAAGAAAATTGAAACAAGGCCTATTGTATATTAGCAAAAAAACTTAATAAGGACTATATTGGACTCAAAAACAAATTACTGATCAGTTTATATATTAGATATTAGATCGCACCTTGCCTTAGATCTACGATCTAAATTTCATCCGCGGCACGTCAAATAAATTTGTCTTGTCAATAGTCGAATAAGGGTCTAATATTAATCGATGGAGTTGACGTATCATGCTACCATTATGAAGTGGAAATCATTGATTAAGAGAATGTCGGAGTACTGTAATGACCAACGACCGACCAAATTTTAATGTAATCTTCCAGCAATAGGAAAAAAGTCAATAATGTTTTACTATTGTAACTAATTCTTGTTCCTCTATGCAACAAAGTACCTATTATATTATATTAACAATCATGAGTTTTCATTCTAAAATCAATTAGTGTTAAGTGAAATAGTTCAAAATTATAAAATGGTCTAGGAGTTTTTAATTTTTCGATGTGTGGCAAGTGTGTATTCTACCACTTACCTTTATATTGACATGATTTTAGAAGATTGAACATATGTGATGGATGAACACACATGAAAGGTTGAACGAGCGTGAGACACACGTGAAATATTGAATACATGTGATCCTATTCACACATGGAAGGTTGAATGCACATGAAACATGCGTGGGAGATTAGATACATGTGGTGGATGAACATACATAGAAGGTTAAACGAATGTGGAAGATTGAATACAAGTGAGATTTGATATTTGAGATGAATCATACATGGACACAACATGTTATTTGAGCCGAGTTGAGCCAACTCGACCCATGAACTCATTTAGCCAGGTTAATTATTGGGCTGAGTTAGCCCAACTCGTTATTATCTGGTTTGGGCCGAGCTAGGTTGAGATTAAAAAAAATAAACCTAGCTCGATCCATTAATTTTACACGAATTAAATGAGTTAATTGGGTTGGGTTCGGGCCAACCCATTTTTTTAAGCATAAAAAAAAATATATATATATATATATATCAATCAATTGCTAAATATTGAGGCAATCCAAAATTTTAAAAATAACTCAAAATGTGACTAAGTTAAAAATTTAAACTTACAATAACTAAATATTGATGTGAGAAATAATACAAAAATCAAAGCAAAATCATATTCAAACTAATTATTTTTAATTGTAAAACAAATAAAACTATTACAAAGTAATGTTTCAATTTCTTTTTTTCTTCAACTAATATTGTTCTTTCTACAATTGATCTTCGAGATCTTTACTAGGCCAGTTGGGATCCCTCCTTGTTTTTACGTTCCCCTCCAAACAGCTAGCAATTGATTTTTTCTTTTAATAATTTGACCCAGATCCCCATTTTCTTTATACCTTGACATCGATCCCTCCATTTGTCTTTACTTTTCTTCCTAAATAGCTTATTAATTTTTTTTCAAATGTTTCAACGCTAGTAATATGTTTTGAAGGTAAATCTATAAACAATAAATTTTTATTTTTCCTAGAAAAAGGGATAAACTGCATTGGGCTAGTTTATCGAATCGAGTTAGGTTGGTTTACTAAAGTGAGTCGGGTTGGTTATCGGATCGAGCTGGACTGAGTTCTTATATGGGCTGAACTGGGCTAGGTTTATAGTTTTTAAATTTGAATCTAGCTCAACCCGCATTCTTGCATAGGTTATAGCCCAGCCCAGTATTATGACAACTGAGCTAGGTTGAATTGGATTATTATTGAATTGGGTTGGGTTGTAGCTCGGTAAACCCAGCCCAATTAACATGTTGATGGACATGCATGGAAGATAACACATACGGAAGAAGATTGAACACACATGTGACATAATTTGAATAGGGTCATACGTGGGTGAACACACATGGAAGATGACGCACACAGAAGATGAACAAGACTAGACCATGAACCTAGCTCTAGTACCATGCTAAGATAACTGAGATGTTATCCTAAAACTTATTGTTGTTAAGTGAAGTAACCCAAGATTTTATAAGATGAATTAAGAGTTTCTAATTTTTTAATGTGAGATAAGTTTATATTCTAACATATCAAGAATCCCACTAATGAAATCTTGCCTCATTAGTAATGTTCTGTTTAATAAACTATATGAAGTAGTATATATGTTCCACTATATATCTCCAATATTGGTTAATCTAGTTGACATTATACTTTTTAGTGCATACTCAACTATTGTCAATAAGCAGAAAGACATTCGTAGTACAAAAAGCATTATACTTTTTAGTGCATACTCAACTATTGTCAATAATCAGAAAGACATTCGTAGTACAAAAAGCTAAATGACAAATTCGTGCTTACACAGTTTTCTCACTATCACGTGTTAAAGCTGCCACTAATTATGAATTAATTAGTTAATCCACTTTTGTTAAGCACTACTAGTAGCAAATAGTATATTTTATAAGACAATCAGTAACTCTCAATAATTACTTGCGAGAAATCACGCGACGCATGCGCACATTAGTTCTTTGACCTACCAAAAGTTACTCTATAGATTTAGCTAATTAAGTTGATAATCTCTTGCGTTTTACTTTGATTTGACAGAATTAGCCGAAAGCATTAGAGGATTATCTTATATTAATACATAATTTATCTCACTAATCTTTGCTATAATATAATCATCAAATAAATCACGTCATCATTATATTAGGTGGGTCACGTGGGAACACAAAAAGCAAAGTACCTCACTTTGGAAGTACTTAATAAAGACTTGGCACTAAGCATGTAGAATATAGAATGGAATCAAGTAAAAAAGCTAAGAGGTTGATAAATATGCGTCAAACATTAAAAAATTACAATAAACTTCAGTGTGAAGTTTCGATAAATTAATCTAAGAGTTATTAGTCTAGAGGCTAGCATATAGGCGAGACAAAAAAACAAAACAACAAGGTTAAGTTATAATTAAATAACATGTTCTTGATCAATCAATGTCTTGTGAGCTTCACACTTGCGCTTTCTGAAGTACTTCCTACTAGGATTCAAATATACTTTTCTTATTGAAGAAGTTGACAATGAAGGCAACTATTGTTAATCATTTGTTGACTTGTATGACCTAAAGTAACTGAGTCACCAAAAACTTTAGGCGCTCAATTCTTCTTGATCGATCAGTTTCTATCGTGTTCCATTTGTTTAGTTTGTGATGGTATAGGGTTTGGTATTGGTATAGATCCCGACCAGAAATATAGCGCTCGACCAATATAAGTGTTCTTCCGGTATGATGACGTGTTTTAAGAGGAGATCTTATAGATTTTCGGCGCCCACCATATATTCTACGAAGATTATCTATCGAATAGTATAAATAGCACTCCAACAATGATAAAAAAATAACTAATGTTTTACTAAAATTAGCTATATATACACATTGTTAGTAGTCGGACTAATTTACTGATTTGATCGTCAGAGAAGGTCCTCGAAAATGACCACCAATGGTACCTTTGTTTTGCAGGTTAGGAGGTTGGCTCGGGTAGCAGATTACACTTTAACATGGTTTAACCCTTTCCAGCTCGATAGTTGAGAAGTAAAGAGTAATATTTTATGTCACTTTTTCACTCCTCCTCTCTATGATAAAACCACTACCCACCTATGCCCCCTTCCCTTGCCCCCCCACCCACCCACACAAACAAAATAAAAATAAAAATATCTCCAGATAATATGTTAATTAATGGGAAGTTAATGAAAAATAGATTATCTTTCAAAATTTCATCCGACCTTAAAAGGTTTTGCACGAGAATAAGCATGTCCAAGATATCACCGAGTCTCATAGTAAACAACGCAATAGTAATTAAATAAGCTAGCAAAAACTTAAACAAAAAAACACAATGGTAATTAATGATCATCTTCATTTTTTCATCTTCGTCTTCCTTGCTATCTAAGAATTCCTCCAATCAAGGCCAACAAAATAAATGGTGATCAACCTTTCGCATTAAAGATAAAACAGAAAAAGAAAAAAAAAAAAATCTTGCTATGCCTATGAACATTAAAAATCTTTTGCACTGGCCCATTTCTTTTAAGCTACTATATCTCCATTTGATTCTTCTTCATGATTGATGATTATTGCTTTGTAATATGATTCATGGGAGAGAATTTAATTAAACTTTTGATTAAAATATGGAGAGCGTGAAAGTTGATATCATCTTAATGATTGCTAGCCTCCAATAAAATACGTTCAAATAAGAGCTTTTTAATGTGTTTCTTTTATTAACATCTATAATGACACTTTTTATTCTCAAGTATCATTGTGGACACATGATGTATCTATTTGATAAAGACATATATTAATATGAGAAGATAGAGAAAACAATTCAAGCAATCTTTTCAAAGATTGAAGCACCATTCCATGAATTATCTTAACTTCAAGGAACTAAATATTGAAACTTTATAAGAATCATCTTTCCACTATATGTGTATATATACATATATATATATATATACAAAAAGTTAAGAGTGGGCATATATATTCATGTCTTCCATTCGCCAAATCTATTCTTTCTTTTGCTTTTCTAGTTTCAATAGAGCTCCATTGCAACTTATTTATGTTCTAAGCGCTTCATCTACAAGCCTGATTTGACGTTAGATGTTACTTTCAGGTTGCATAAAGCACATTTGTCCAAAACCCTTTTTATGATTCAAAGAAAATGAATGAATTTTTAAATTTGTCTAGCATCCAATTATATCAAATATTTTATCAGTTCTATAAAATTAGATTTTGGTGATAGCGAAATACTACTAGATATACTTATTCGTTTATCGTTATTAATATTCTTCTTAACGTACTAGTACATGCAAAAGAAGCATAACATAAGCCAATGATTGTATAAGTGGAGGTTACAAAATTTTGAATTCAAATTACTTATATAATCTATCCAACAAATTATAAACAGATGAAGCAAAATAACATGGAGAACAACAACTAACTAGATTTTTAGTTTACATTATTCATTCTTTTTCACTTATGGGTTATCTCCCAATAAATGTGCTAAATTCAGCCAATCAAGACAACTTTTTCTTTGTCATGGACACATCACCAGTGATGACCTACGTGGTGATGGGGTATTGCAATATATTCACAATACTCTGTTCAGATCATTCGTCTTTATTATGAGGTGTGTAATGCAAATCCCTCGCAAAATATTATTTAAGATGGTTTCATGGCTTATTAAAGATACTTTGTTAGCGGTAGATCTAAGATTTTTGTTCATTAAAAATTATGCGACCTCTGGTAACATACAAGTACATCCGCCTGCATCTCCGACCTTTTTTTTTTTCTTTTTTTTTTCTGTTGGTCAAGTAAAAGCTTCCATTACCTTGAAAATGGTAAAAGAAAATGGGCCCCAATTGGCCCAGAAATAAAAACTAAAAAGGCCGAAAAGCAAACCTGGCCCAACAAAAAGAACAAAAATACACCCAAAACAAATGGGCCAAGCCCACCAGAAACTCTAAGCCACCCAAAGCAAGCAGAAATCACAAGCCCAATCTCCTACTCATTAATAATAAAGGTAGTCATTTTCATTTCTAAGAAAGATAGAGAAAGCTAAATAACCTAATTGGTAATCTCCAGCCTCAGAGGCGGCTAGGAGTTTAACATTTGGAGGGAAATAATACTACATAGATTTTTTTATTTTAAAAAAATAGGAATCGGTAACTTTTTGAACGATACTACATAAATATTTATAAATAAATAAATAAATAAAGTTAAAAACCTTCGGGGCCCACCCCCTTGGTGCCGCCCTTGTCCAGCCTGGACCAGGATTATTTGATCATATTCACGTAAAAAAATGCTTATATTGGGCCAACTCAAAAGAAAATGTATTTATACTGGGCCAAGACCAACAAAAGAGAGTGATTGTCCATTACTGCTTGTATTGGTTTGTTTTTATTATGGTAAGAATTTTTAAAATTCAAAATTAAAAAACAATTGTTGAATCTAAAATTACTTCAATTGTCACTGTATGTCAATCTTTGAAAGGTAATTATTAATTCGTTTTTAAACATATTTGAATTAATGATAATATCAGGATTTGATTTGAGCAAAATGAGAATTTTAAAAAGTTGGCATTTCTAATTGGGAGAGAAGATGACAAACATAGAGATTAAAGCCAATTACAGGGTTCTCTTTACATTGTTATTTATTCAAATTAAATCACCTTTATAATATTCTCTTCATCCCACTATTCTTATTGCCCTTGATACTTTCTTTTTGCCATACAATCTATTTTTGAAACTATTATTTTCCATTAATTATTCAAAAGTTCAGTCATTTGAAATTTCCAAATATTTATTGAAAAAAGAAATTAATTGTGAACTTCTTATTCATATCTTCTTAGAAATTAATTAACAATTCTTTCAAAATTTTCATCCATATAGTGTATAGATCTATATATTTGTTACAGTAATATTAGGCGTAGCTCATTGAATACTGAGTATTGTGACTACTAATATCAACAACAAAAGAATGAAAATGTAAATTGTACTATTTCTCACATATCACCATTTTTAAACTATCTTTCACATCGCCATTGTGTACAAGGCGTTCTCCACTCATGCAAACTCTTCAAAATTATATGAATTCACAATTTGTGATGCCAGTCTCTCTTTTTTCTTTTTTCTTTTTTGTGTCTGAATTTATGATGCCTTTCATTAGTATACTAAAGCAAGTAACTTCATTAAATTCTAAAAAACACGATATAAATGAAAAGAGAAATAATATGTTCAGCTAATAAAGAGTCTTCCGATTGAAGTTTCAAGCTTTACAAATCAATCTATTGAACAGGGTATCAGCAAAAATTCTATTTCTACCTTTTGCACTTATAATTAGACTACTTCTAATGCAATAAAAAATATGATATATATAAAAGTCACGTGTATTTGAAAATTAAAAGGAATTGTTCATTGAAGACATTATATACTAGGCCTCGTGTTTCACTAAAGGATAAGATTTGAGCTGTTATAATGACAAGTTGGTTATTGGTGGTGATTAGTGGTTACCAAGTTATTTAGAGCTTTAAGAGCATAGATCATCAACAGAAGAAGACAATCAAAGTTGTCCATTATAGTGGTTACCAATTAATGTTACCTGCAACATTTAATGCTTTTGTCTTGGACAGGCTGATGTTGAGGTGATTCTTTAAGCAATTAATTTTTCGAGACATTCATTTTGTTGGAAGATTCGTCTAATTATGGAGAATGTTTAAAAAATTATGGCGGAGATTTCTTCTATTAGATATCAATGTATTAGGAGAATTGTCAATTATGTTTGTGACTGGATTGTCAAATGCAAGCAAGGAATAGCCTGATCATCGATTGAATTTCTAATGTACCCCCTCTCCTTCATGCTTTGCTCCTTCAGGACCTTAAACCTATTACAATAGGCTAATCTTTGTAATTCCCATTCATTTTATTAATTTTCTTTTCCTGACCAAAAATATAAAAAAAAGTCTTGGACAGGCTGTTAGATTACATTGTACAAAAAGGGGATGTAATCCTGTTTCGTTTTAGGGAAAGTTTACAAATGATTAGCCATGTGTTAGGTGTGTGGGCCCTAAGCTCCTTGGTGCCAGACACATGTAACTGTTCGTTAGGGAAAATTAATCGTTACCAAGCATTTTTTTTTTTTTTTCGTTTAAATTAGTAGTGAACCCAGATATCAGGGGTTAGAAGTGTTTGTAGTGCACACCCGGGTCAAGGGAACTGAGGGTCAGGAAAACTCATTTATACATAAACTATTTAAGTAACATTATATCAATTAATTATGATTTAGTAAAAAAAAATATTATATCAATTATGAAAAAATAAGCATTAAAGCACATAACAATTATAACAATTATAAACATATAAGCACTAAAAGTCTAAAACATATATAAAAGTCTTTATGAATAGAAAAAATACCTCTTATAATTGTTCTCGGCGTGATTTCATATTTTAAAATTATCAAATAATTAATTTATTGTCAATTCTATTAAATACATCTCTCTATATAAGTTACTATGCAATCATTCATCCAAGCATCTACACGACAAGAACGTGGGACGGGTTCATAAATAAATCCTACTTAGTTGTTATCATTTAAAAATCCAACTTAGTTTATTATATTCTAAAGAAATAGACACGAATTCAAGAAAAGCAACTAATCTACAGAATATGAACAGTGATTACAGCCAAAATACTAATAAGAAGAAAAAAAATTACAACTGAATATCGAGTCTCATTGGAATTGCAAGCAACAATTAGCTTCTTTTAAAAAATATATATATATATATGATATATTAAATTACAAAATGTACCCCTCATAAGTGAGGGAAAAACCAGGGTGTCTATGTAAGTCCGCTGCTAATCAAAATTGTCTATCATATGGAACCACCTTCTATGACAGAAAGAGTGTAGTGTTTGCAAAACATTCTGGCATAGTTTTCTATTTATAGGAAACCTATAAATCTCAGGGCTAGCCTTTAGGGCAGTCCTAGTTCTTGGATTCAAACTGTAGAATTCATAGGATTAAAATTCCTATGAGCCCAGTCTAGATCCTAATTAAATAATCTTGGACAGTCTAAATTATTTAATTTAATTTCTCCTACTAATTAAATCCAGATTCTTTATTTGTGTATGACATCTCAGGTTCATAATTAATTGATAGTAGAATAATATTAATCTAATTAATATATTAATTAAAATTACTATAAACAATTTCACAAGTCGTGAGTGATACCTAACAGTATATCATGATTACCCAATTAATTATGAAGTAGAATTGCATGAACCCTGCTAATATATAATTCCTGTATAATTAATTCATTTCATCTCATCTGTCCCGATTAAGCTAGAGTTATGGATAGGGATGCCATACTCATTTTCTTAATCATATAACCTAATCCAATTAATTTAGTAACTCGTAAATAAATAATAGAACTCACATCTATCATTTAATCTCGGCCAAGGATTTTCGGTTATTCAATTAATAGATCGCATAAGATTCCTAGGTGATGGATTCCATATCACACACTCACATATCCCCCGCCACGACCACTGAGCCTATATACCAATCCATGATTAGAACCAGGCTTTGGAACTAACAAATTGTAGTATTCCATCTATGAAATATATGTGGTGTCTCAGATCAAATGAATATTTATACATTATGTATGATATATTGAATTATTGACAACCCATGTAATTCGTATATATTATCGGTCAAATCTAGTGATACATTCTCAATTATCACCTATACATCTATCAGTACAACATGAGATTCGTTGTCTAGTCTAATATCTCATATTAACTGAACGATAGACTACATGCTAACCTATGTGGATAAATTAATACCCAACTAATTTATCCTTTGGTTAGGGACTATTTTAGAATGTATTATTAATAGCGAATCTCGTCACTCATATTCTTAACTCCTTAAGAATTAGATTCACAAATATATTTATAAGGACTTTATTTAGTTTAATCAACACATTAATTAAAATAAATAATCTGCTCATAAATAAAATATAATATAATATTCATGTTCTAATAAATTATAATTAATTCTGACTTTAGGGCATTAACTCTAACAAGCATTGCCATAAGAGCCTTAATTAAAATGCGAGCAACAATTTGAGTACACATCCGTACTAGTTTAAACTAATAGAGACGAAGTAGGGATAAATTTGTTATATGTTTACGAAGCCACCTGTTTATTGACAAAATTTTGGAGATCAGGGAGGATGTCAGGGTTGTAAGGATTGACGGGGATGAGCTGCACCGCCATCGGCTGCTATTAACCACCGCCATTACTCAATTCTCTTGCCATTTTCTCTATTTATTGGCCTCATGTCAAAAATATGATTTTGATGATAATAAATAAAGAAAAATTGAATTTGTAAATGTGTTTGTGCTAATGTGTTTACATGCTTAAAAATACACACTTATTAGCTCATGTGCATTACATGTATATATCATTATAAGCCAAATTGTACTTTAATATTTTGGCATGTGTGGATTATATTGTACTAATGATATTATGAGCCAAAATATATTATGGATGTTTGGTGTTATATGGGAAAGAGAATCTTGCACAAAAGAAGATAATGTGATTGATCATAAAAGAGTTGCAAAATTGAGAATATGCAAATTATGTTGACCATTGAGGAGAATTGAAGTATAAATAATCGAGATCACCACATGTATGAAGAAATAAAGTCTTGAAGAGTTGAAGAAATGAATATCATATTTCAATAATCAAGATTTGAAGACATGAAGACGAAGTGGTATAATAAGGATGAAGATGTTGCAACATAAGACGTAGTGGCTTAAAAATGTTGTTTGCCTTAGATATGCATTTTTATGGTTCAAGCTCTTGGTAATCGTTCAAGAATGTTTTTAATCTTTCCTTAAGAGTTTTGAAAAGATTTCAAAAGGTTAAATGAGTTGGAACATCTTTTGAAGAAATATTGTTAAAAGGTTTAAATATTTTACATTCAAAAGATTGAATTTTTGGTTGAAAATTTGTTTCAAATTCTTGATTACAAAAATCGATTTTAATATTTTCACAAGAGTTTAGAAAATATTTTGAAGTGTTAAATAGGCTGGAAACACTTTAGAAGAAATGTTTTTGAAGTACCTAAACATTTTATCTTCGAAAAATTAGATTTCAAGTGGAATTTTACAAAATTGAAAAATTGTCACTATTTAGAACTATTCATTCGATCGAGCTACGTGACCAAATGCCTCGTTCAAATCAATGGAAAAATGTATCTGGACGAGTCATCCAGGTAACTGGTCCGGATGCGCTGCAGTTTGAAAAACTAGCCGTTATTTGACCGTTGCAATTTTTTCTATGTATACCACACCAACCCATTTCATTATATAACTCTTCTAGCATCTTCAAAACTGTTGGGACTAGGTATGCCCGAAAAACCACTAGCACGTTGTCATTGATATATCTGAATGTTTGCAATGCATAATTACTGTCATCTTACATTTATGAGCATGTTTCTCTCTTATGTGATTGATTTTCATATATATATATGGTAAGGTCCTTGCTTCAAGTGTTGACTTAGGTAGGTTTGACTTAGGTAGGTGGTGGTTACGTACAGAATGTCTAAGTCATGGTTACTTGTCAAGCAAAACTATCTAGTCCATAACTAAGTAGTAGAATTGGGCACTCTACTGTGGTAGAAGTTATTGTGAATAAGTTCATTTTACAGTAGGATGATCTGGCTTGGTCATGGATAGGGTTCCAGACTTACTTCACTTGTGCATATGTATGCATTAGACAGGCCACCGTAGATGTGATACTCTAAATATGTACTATCAAAGAAAAAGGTCACATATACCTATAAGTTTCTAGGTGGGTCGTGCTCTTAATTTTGAGCATATGTGGATGAACTGACAAAGTCAAGTTCTTGCACTTTGAGTCACTATACCTGAGATCTTATATATAGGTCAACAACACTGTGATTTGAGTGTTTGGACTTGGTTAGAAGGGACATACATATGCAATAAAGAATCTATACAATAATCACTTCCTTAGAATAATCCAGGTTTATCATCCTGAATCTATGCGGATAGTAATACATGATATATTAGTTGTTACACTTATGGGTCACTCCCATGGTCAAATGGATAACTTCCGAAGGATGGTTAGATTATGGGTTAGAGGTTCTAAGGAGAAAGATGTAGTCAGAGAAGTGATAGTACAAATTGGTAAACTTGTCTTGGCTATAAGAGAGTGTGGAGGGACAGTGTAGTCACTATCACTTAGTTGGTCTAAAGACTGAGCATCATGTATTATTAACTAACTTTTGTTCATACATTAATTTTCTTGGAGTGTAGCCATAGTCTTTTAGTTAAATAGACTAAGGTTAAAATGTAAAATAGTGCTAGAAAACTAGTGAGAATATTTTGATCATTTTTAGTGGAATGATAATTATGCATTTTGTCTCCCTTCTAATCATTTACCTTATAAGTGTATTTACTAAATAAAGAATTACTAAATTGAAGATAAGATTTAATCCGTTGACAATTAGAAATCATAAATAGACTTTTCTATTTTTGAAAACAGTTTTTATTTTTTTATTATTGGCTAAATTTGGATAATATGATTGAATAAATTATTTGATTAATAATTAATTGATTAATTAAAGTCTTAAAGACTAATAAGTATTTAAGATTGTTTTTTCAAGCTTGGAGAAAAATTTTATTCTTAAATAGTAGACTAGATTTGGACTTTGGAATTAATTAATTAATTGAATAGAGCATAGAGGGTTGAGCCAGAGCCTTGGCTCGTGAACCGAGGCTAAGCGTAGGGTCCTAGGCGTCATTCCCTAGGTGGGACTCCTAGGACAAGTGTGAATGCAAGGTGAAAGGATTTCTATTTTATTATGGAATTAAAGGATAATTCAAAGTCCTAATCTTTTACTCTTTTGGATTCTGATTAAAACAGAATTACCTTGCATATTTTCACCTATATAAAGGCCTCTACCCCAAGCTCTACAATTGCACCATTTCCTTTGAGATCTCTCTCTCTCTCGCGAGTAAGCTTTAACTCTTTGAAGAAACTCAAATTGTTTTTCTTTTAGTTTAGTTTAGCAAAATCAAGTCTCACAACTTGGTCAACACTTTACCTAAGAATTTGGAATAGAGGGGAAGATCAGAGTTAAGGAGCAAAAGCTTCTTCTAGGTGTATGGAGCTTGTTCTTCAATAAATGTGAAATTTTCTTCTTTCGTTCTTCGCGATAAAAGTATTTCTGAAAACTTTATTTGCTTTTATAATTAAACTATAAATTGTTTAGATGTTCAAGTAGCTATTTCATGGTTTTTTCACTTTTAAAGATCTTTGCATGAATGTTTCCGCCTTGTTCTTGTAATTGTAGAATTTGATTCATGTGATATAACGTTTCCCTTTAGTGGTATAAAAGACACTGCAAATTAAAACATGAAATAATTAAACTAGTTTAATTGTTTAGTAGTAGAAACTAAGAAATAATTTAAGAACGCTGAAAAAATTCAGATTTGTTTAATGCTTTTGATGCATGTAATTATGTGTTCTTATTGGTTTCTATGTTTATTAGAATTAATTATTGGTAATTAATTCATGTGTTTAAAAAGTTATAACTAATAGTTTTTTAAACCACTTTAAACTCCTTAAAAATATTATAGGAATTTATGAAAATTAGGTTTTCTTGAAATTTCGTGATAAAAATTCATGTGGGATTAGAAGTTCATATCAATGTGAAAATTGGTTATAGAATTGGATTGGACAACTTGTAAAAGTTAATCCATGTTGACCAAGGATTTAGACAACACAAAAGACAAAAAAAAAATTTAGAACGCACGCGGGCGTAAAGAAGCACGCAACCACGAGCGACCACGCGCGCGGCACCCCTTCCCCAATTTTTTTTGTTTATTTTACTTTATTGTTTTGTTGTTAATTCACATAGATTAATATGAGAGAAGTAATAATAATAATTTTACAAATACTTTGCTTTAGCAAAGTGAAAAATATTATTTACGTGAATAATTAATAATTAATTATTTATTAAATACTAAAAAATCAATTTTGCTAAATTATGTGTTTTTACGTAATTAGTTAATCTTTATTTAATTATGCAAAATTGTTTAACATTAAGTTTACCTTATAGGATTAAACTATAGACAATCCTATAAGTATAAAAAAAATAAGTTCCTGATAGTCAAGTCAAATAACTAATCAAGATATTAAACTAGAAATATTAAAGTCTAAAGATTAATTAAATTAGAGATTGAAATTGGTGAATGAAAATATTAAGATGACTATTTTACCTTAGAAACCTAGACTTGACTAGAGACTTATAGAAAGCCTTACCTAGGGTTAAATGAATAACCCATATTAGGTTTATCTGATTTAAAGATTATACTTAAAGGTTTTAGACAAAATGATTATAGACTTTAATCTAGCTTTTTAGGAAAAACCAGAATTAATTGAAGAAAATCACATAAGTAGAAACCCTTAGTCCAAATAATCGAGTGGGACAGGGAACTAGAAAATCCCACGGCTTTCCATATCTGGATTATGTTAAAAGGTGATGCTACCTCGCCTTACCATGCAACATGTTCCCTACGGAGGGTGACATCATTCCTAGACTTAGCGACTTGATCTAAAATTAGGAATTCACATAAAAGATGTTAGTGGAACGACCACTCTACGGTGGAGTTTTAGGCTATATATCACCTTATAGATATTGATAAGAGTAACCTCCCTAGGGAGTAAATGCTATCAGATCTTGGGAAATACCATAAGGAATTTGAATTATCTAGGAAATCCCATAAGGAATGGTATTTACACTCGAATCAAGATGGGTAGTAACCTCCCTAGGGAGTAAGTGCTATCAAATCTTGGGAAGCCAAACTAAGTAGTGATAAGGTAATCACTAGGGCTCTAGTCATAGTTAAAAAGTTACCTATGTTTGTGCACTAGCATTCATGAGTTCTTATTATTTTATTCTCATGCATGCTATTCATATATATAGGTCTTACATAATTAGCTCATATTTAATTATGTTGCATGAATATCAAGATAATATAACAAGTTCTTTCAATCCTTTGTCGGCTATTCTCTAAAATGATAAGCTGACTGGTCTGAACTTTAGTGATTGGAAGAGGAAGCTAGACATAGTACTCACTGCAGATAGGTACAAGTATGCCTTGACTCAGCCATGCCCTCAACTGATGGATGATTCTACTGATACCGAAAGGGAGGCCCATGACAAGTGGCAAAGGCTAGATGGCATAGCCAAGTATTACATGCTAGCCTCAATGTCTGCCATGTTGTTGATAAAACACGAGAGCAAAGCCACTACTGCATAAATCATGACCTCGTTAACTAAGATGTTCTCAAATAAGAATAGCCTGCAAAGCAAGCTACAATGAGAGAGATCATGACAGCCAAGATGGCAGAGGGTTTGTTTGTAAGAGAACATGTTCTCAAGATGATGGACAACTTTAATCTCAAAGAAGTCTTAGGGGCCCAAATTGACAATGAAAGTAAGGCAGACATGATTCTCGAGACACTGCTTGAATCATTTTCCCAATTCAAGCTCAACTACAATACGAGCAAGATGGATATAGGGCTTACTAAGCTAATGAAGGAGTTTTAGGCAGTTGAGGCAATCATGCGACCCAAAGGTCAAGCCCATATAGCCCAAGCATTATCTTCTGGACAAAACCTGAAGGGGAAGAAGTTCTGGAATAAGGGGAAACAGAGAAATGGTAAAGGCAAAGGCCTAGCTAGTAGTGGGCAGAAGAAGAAGGTTCTAGGTAATAAGCCCAAGGGGAAGTGCTTTGAGTATGGCCAGAAAAGTCATTGGAAGAAAGACTACCCAAAATACCTAGCCAAGAAAAACAAAGGTACGAACTTTACTTGTGTCGTTGAAACAAGTTTGGTGGTTGATTCTACAGAATCATGGATGGTAGATTCTAGAACCACTAACTGCGTCTGCATTACCATGCAGGGGTTTTAGGAAACAATAAGGCCAAGTAAAGGTAGATTTGCTCTGAAGGTTGGCATTGAAGCGATTGTCTGGGTTGCTGCAGTTGAAATAGTTACTTTTTTATTTAGTGATAGCTTCAGAATAAGATGATATTTGTCGTGCTCCAGACATGAGAAAGTTTAAGTTTGATGCTTGTTTTAAAATATTACTTTTGTTAAAATTTTATTTCGTTTTACTATTAATAGAAAGTTTTTTATAAATCTAGAAGTATGCATGATATATTTATTCTATCTCTATTCGACTATTTCCAATTTGCGATTATGTAGATTCTGAATACTCAAGTTCCTCTTATAAAAGTGAGATTTCATCCACCAATGGCTTGTACTTGTGGAACCTATGATTCGGGTCATATAAACCTGAACAGATTCAAAGTTTGGTTGAGGATGGGTTCTTGGACTCAATAGATCTCGAACCATAGGCTTAGTATGAATGTTGCCTAGAAGAAAAGGTGGCCAAAATGCCATATTCTTCCAAGTGGCATAGGACAAGAGTGGTGTTGGAATTGGTGCACGCTGACGTGTATAGTGGACTAATGAGCACACTAGAGCGAGGAAGTTTAATGCCTCTTGGGTGGGTTTGTAGGTAATCATATGCAAAAGGGAATTGTCTTAGTGGATTACACCTAACACTCCTCAGCAGAATGGTGTATCTAAGAGAATGAATCATATCCCAACAGATATGGTAATATCCATGATAAGTCACGTGACTCTACCTGTAACGCCCCACACCAACGCACCCGCGCCTGCAGGATACACCTCGCCCTTAACGGTACGAGCGTGCACCGAGGCCACAGCGTACGGGCATGGACAGCGCACTATGCAGATTTTGTCCGCTCTGGGGCCCATACCCCTCACGGTTTTGTCTCCCACGCACGCACTGCACGTGAAAACGCGTCTGCACGAATACGAAGGCTTCGCCTTTATATTCAGTTGGCCCAGCTCCAAGCCCTCCGATGTGGGATGTGATTCCTCACATTCACCCCCCCTTAAGGAGGCCCGCGCCCTCGCGGGCTAACGGCACAAAGGAAGGTCGGCTCTGATACCAATTTTGTAACGCCCCACACCAACGCACCCGCGCCTGCAGGATACACCTCGCCCTTAACGGTACGAGCGTGCACCGAGGCCACAGCGTACAAGCATGGACAGTGCACTATGCAGATTTTGTCCGCTCTGGGGCCCATACCCCTCACGGTTTTGTCTCCCACGCACGCACTGCACGTGAAAACGCGTCTGCACGAATACGAAGGCTTCGCCCTTATATTCAGTTGGCCCAGCTCCAAGCCCTCCGATGTGGGATGTGATTCCTCACACTACCCATATCTTTTTTTTTGGGATAAGCTTTTGAGACAACAACATATATCTTAAACTAAGTGTCTTCTAAATAGGTACCAAAGACACCTTATGAGTTGTGAACGGGCCACAAGCCCAGTTTAAGGCATATCTGCATTTAAGGGATATCTAGCTTATGTACCAAGATAGCTCCGTATTCAAGCATGAAGCCTAAGTCTAAGATGTGCCATTCATAGAATGTTCTAAAAGAACAAGTGATAGAATTTCTACCATCCTAAGGGGCAAAATGGTACAAATAGGTGCCCATGGTAGAGACTTTGAGGATGGTGGTGTAATTCATCGAGAGTTGAAATACATAAACTACACTTAAGGAAGTCACTTATAAGATTTCCATTACCCCTGCACCTTAAACGAAATAGTAAATTCCTTTTGAGTACCCCGGAGCCTTGTCATAGTGGGAGAATATCAAGACAACCAGATTGATACTATGCAGAGTCTTTCAAGGCAGTCTTCAATCAGGTTAACAAACCCACTGATAACGATGAAGCAGTAACGACATAAATGTTAACCATCAGCGTGAGACAATGGAATCTGAGTTGAGGTCCGTGTATTCCAACAAAGTCTGAAATTTTGTAGTTGCACTGGTAGAAGTAAAACTCACAAGATGCAAAATGGGTCTACAAGACTAAGAGATGAATGGACATGACATATGGGCTGGTGACGAAAATGATACACTCTAAAGAGGGTATCGATTATGGGAGACTTTTTCACTGGTAGTCATGCTAAAGTCCATAGCGATTTTATTGGTCATCGTTTGTCATTATGACTATGGGACATGGCAGATGAACATCAAGACTGCATTCCTTTATGGAAATCTTAATGTTGGCATCTATATAAAGAAACCAGATAAATCCATTGCGGAAAGCCAAAAGAATTTGGTCAATAAGCTTTAGAGGTCCATTTGTGGATTTAAGCAAACATCTAGGACATGGAACATTTCATTCAATGTAGCAGTCAATCTTTGATTTTGAGTAAAACATTGATGATCCATGCGTGTACAAGAAAAGGAATAGCAACGTTGTTGTATTACTTGCAGATTACTTCCTACTAATTGGGGACATTGTAAGGATGTTGTCATCCATAAAAGTTAGGTTGTTTTCTCAAATTGTTAATATAGGACTTAAGAGAAGCTAGTTGTGTACTAGGGATTAAGCTCATACGAGATTACTAGAACAAGGTACTAGCGTTGTCTCAAGCTACATATATTGAGAAAATGTGGTTAAGTTTAACATGTAAAACTCCAGGAAGGGTTTGTTGCCCTTCAGGCTTAGAGTTACACTTTCCAGATATCGGTGCCCCAAAATATCTTATAAGAAAGTAGGCATGAGATGGATTTCATGTATGTCAGTAATTAACAGTCTCATATTCATCATGTTGTGTACTAAACTAGATTGCAGTCAAATATAGTACAGGATCACTAGGTAGTTGTATAACATATATTCAAGTATCTTAGGAGAACGAAAAGACTATATGTTAGTCTACCGGGCTGAATATATAATAAACTAGCACTTGAATAAAGAATCAAGGATATGTAAGAAAGACAAACACTTTGAGAGAATGTATCATTTACTCTAGGGATACGTCCAGAAAGAAGACATGGTGATAAGTAGAGTTGCCTTTGTAAGTGACTTAATAGATCCTCTTATTAAGCCTCTTTCGAAGAAGGTCTTTTCTGTAGGTATTGAGTCAGTGGGGGTTAAGTTATTACGTAGCGTAGCCTAGTGCTCTTTCGTGCTAGAGGGAGTCTGTTAGGAATAGATATGCCCGAAAGACTACTAGCACGTTGTCATCGATATATCTGAATGTTTGCAATGTATAACTACTGTCATCTTACTTTTATGAGCATGTTTCTCTCTTATGTGATAAATTTTCATATATGTATATATATATGTGTGTGTGTGTGTGTGTGTGTGTGTGTGTGTATGTAAAGTCCTTGCTTCAAGTATTAACTTATGTAGGTGGTGGTTACATACAGAATGTCTAAGTCATAGTTACTAAGTAGTAAAGCTGGGCACTCTATTATGGTAGAAATTATTATGAATTAGTTCCCTTTACAGTAGGGTGATCTGCCTTGGTCGTGGATAGGGTTCCAGACTTACTTCACTTGTGCATGTGTATGCATTGGATGGGCTATCGTAGGTGTGATACTCTAAATACGTACTATCAAAGTAACTATTTTGCTCTTGTGTGTGATTTTATTCATCATAATATTTCTTATCTAGTTATTCACACAAGATGTTTGGTAAATTGTCTCAAATAGGTTTTTGTGAGTTGTAGTAAAATTTTTAAATAGTAATACTTTACTATAATCTTAATTCACCCCCTTCTTAAGATTATTTACCACTAACAATGTCTATATGTATATTTATGTATGTAATTAATTAAAATAAAATTAATAAAATTCCCTTGAGACAATATAGTTTTACCATAACCTATGGCTAAAACAGAGTAACTTGTGGGTTGGTGCTTTTGTGATGTAGTGAAGTAGGTGTAGAGGCTTGGTCTCTATTATTGATGTTTTGATTAGCCATTGAAGAGAGAGAGAGAGAGAGATGTGTGGTACTATGAAAGAAAGAGAGGGGCATTTTTTTTCTGTTAGGGTATAGACGTAATTTTTAATTTTCTAGCACCTCCGTTAACGGAATATGTTGTTTGGGGAGCATCAGACCACATTTACAAAATATAGGGGAATTACGAGTTGATTTTAAAACCGCAGGAGGGGACCGTGTAATAACAGCAAACCATAGAGGGGCAGAAAATAATTCACCTATAATTTTGATGATACTAAATGTATTGTTGATACATAAAATAGTGATGCAATAAATTGGCTCCCTGTATATAAGAACTTGCCCAAACAAGTTTACAATGTTACCATCATCTGATTAAGTGAAAGGGGATTGTTTACATCGTGATAATAACTTATACGAAAGCCTAATAAAATAGTTCCAAGTGTACTTATCGACAAGTATAAAGGTGGTTATTGATTGAGTGAAAGGGATTGTTTATACCATAATTTTAATTTACATGATAGCCTAATCAAATAGTTGTACTTGCACTCATCAACAAGTATAAATATGAATATTTATGGTTATATATTTAAGTACTTGACAGTTATCAACGGATATGATGGTGCTTATTGATGGTTATTCCTAAACAACTACTATAAATAAAGAAGTAAATATGGAGAACATACACCCAACAAATCAACAACAATAATGAAATTTGCTTAGAATAGCTTTTATTTCACTTTATGAAAGAAGCTTATAACTTAAATTTAATTGGTTTAATTCTTATACTCTTTGATTCTGAAATATAGAATGTTATTTATGTATCTATAGAGTACAAATTACTTCTTCTTTTCTTTACGAACTTTTTCTTTTTGAACCATCAAAGTTCATAAGAAAAAATTAGCACAAATGCTTTCTATTTTGACTTTATTTCAAAGTCTCTCCATCTCCGAACTTATATTTCCAGAAAGAATTTTTGGTGATCACAATGGGAGTACTAAGATGGTTTGCATAAGAAGTAAGGACATTGTTTTGTGATCAAGAAAATGATAGTGACAATGCCACAAAAAATGGTTAGTTGAGAAATAACGTGAACATAGGATTAACTGTTGTGGCCCTTTATGTTGTTAGGGATGGAGTACTCATAATAATATCGATAGTGGAGGACTAAGTTCACAACTATTATATTATAACATCAGTAATAACACAAGTTCAAAATCAGATTCAACGCGCAATTGTCGATGACTCATAAGTTTTATTAGATTTGTTTCGCATATGTTTGTGGAAGAAGGAGGTTACTGACAATAGAGGATATGAACCTATATATTCACCTAGTCAAATGGGCCAAACTTATTAGTACATTACCACATTTTAGATATCTTACAACGTTCTTGTTAAACAAATATAAATCACATACCATATGTAATTTGTTTAGTTTTATTAAGTTGCATGAAACTATTGCAATATATATGATATACAACACTTGTTGCTAAATGTTGCTTATTTCATTCAGTTTTTGCGGCGGTTTGTAAAATTGTAGCTTAGTTGCAACCTACAAAATAAATACTCTTTTGCAACAATTTTGTTATTATTATATTTTTTTTGGTAATCCAGCAAATATATGTATTTCATAATGAAAAGAATAATATAAAAGAGGTTTACAAATAAGTAATCATAATGGATCATGACGGTCAAAAAAAACAAAGAAGAAAATCCTGAACAAGGCGGAACCGCGTCCGATCACAGTCAAAAGTCGCCCGGACGCTAATTGGCAGTTTGTTTGCTGTGATTTGGCACTTGGGTGCCAAAACGTACGCCCAGGTGCCAACATGCAGCCCCACAAGCCCCCAAAAACAACAATAAAGTGTACTAAATAATGTCCATATTAATAGAAGCTCTATTGACAATTGATCTATTGATACTTGTGTTCCGGAAAGCTTTCTCAACTTTGATCTTTGCTATCATACCCTCTTGTATCCTCATTAGAATTTATTATTCAGCAATCACCTCGTTCTTGAAAATGCGGGAATTCCTCTCCATCCAAACATGGCAGATAGTACCACAGAAGATAAGTCTAAATATATAAGCTTTGAGATCCCTTTTCCCTGCAAGTGAATTTAACAATGTAAGAATAGATCCCTAATTAGTAAATTCTTATTGGGTGAGATACCTTGAGATAGTTTATTCATGAAGAAATTTGGGCTTAAATAATTAAAAATGAGAAACTATCCAAACCAATTATTTGGAAAAAAAAAACAAAAGAAATCCAAAATGTTGATTAATTAGGTTCTTTTTTCACCCCTTTTTTTTCCAAAGCTGAGATTTCATTGGTTTTTAGTTCAAAATTATTGTTAGTTAGTTAAAAAATCGTTGTAAGTTTTAAAAAAAAGAGCATTGCAAGTGTAAAAGACTGTTATTTTATCTTTTAAAATTGTTGCAAAAGTATCGACTATTAAAGATAACAAATGAATAAAATAAACTTCTTTCTAACAAATTAACTTTTAGATAAGATGGATAGTTTAACATGATTATAGTACTCATTATAAAAAAATCCTGGGTTGAGTCTCATTGTGTTATTTAGAAGAATATATCCGCGTGCAACTCAATAAAAAAACAAAACAAAATCTCACATATATATATATTTTTAAGAATGACGAACTTGCAACTGTAAAAAACTGTTGCTTATACTTTTGAAAATTGTTGCAATCACTATAAAAAACTATCACAAAAAGTATTCAAAACCTTAACAAATAAAAGAACATTTTAAGATGATGAACTTGCAACTGATGTAAAAATACTATTGCTTATACTTTTGAAAATTGTTGCAATAACTATAAAAAACTATTACAAAAAGTATTCAAAACCTTAACAAATAAAAGAACATTTTAAGATGATGAACTTGCAACCGATGTAAAAATACTATTGCTTATATTTTTTAAAACCGTTGCAATAATTAGCAAAAACTGTCACAAAAAGTATTAAAAACCGTTGCAAATAGAAGAACACTATTATTCTAAATTAGCCTAAGAGGGAGGGGGTAAATTAGGCTTATGGAGGCAAATCACTACTTTAAAAATTATGAAATTCAACTATAATATTAACTTAGGCAATTTATCCAACACTTCGTGTGTAATACATATACTAGTGAGATTGTGCAATAAATCAAACACAAGATATGCAATATATGTAAAATTAAAAAAAGTAGGGTTAGAGAGATCAAACACAAAGATTTTTAGGTGGTTCGCTAATTTACATCCACCATCTAAGGTCTTAGGATTTCTACAAGCTCCACTATTGATGCTTCTTCAAATGTTGGTGAATCACAAACCAACTTTACAACATTCTCTTGAGTCCACAAGAGAATCAAAAGCTTCTTCAAATGTAGGTGAAGCTAAGAACCTACTAAACAATCTCTTGAATCCATAAGAGATCAACCAAAGCCTTTTCAACTGTAGGTGAGACTTCAAACCTACTCACTCTTCCCTTTGAATCCACAAAGGATTTTTTTCACACTCTTCTCCTTTACAAGAATTCACTTAATCCTATTCTAGAGCCCCAAGAGTGTTTACAATACAAAGAATTGAATGTTTGAATGATAATACAATGAAGAACAATCAAAACTCCTCAATAAGTAGATAATACAATTGAAATCTCTTGAATGCTTAATAGATTTGCAAGTTATAGCTCAAGCCTGGTGTATATTTATTGAAATAAGTGAAATTCAAAGCTTAGAATCAATATAGGATGTTTTGAAGATGTTAGAATAGTTATTTTATGAAGTGGGTTGGATTGGTATAAATAGAAAATATTTGCAACGGCTATATAACGACTAATTTTTCAAATCAGCGCGATCCGGACGAGGCATCTGGTCGAGGGGCTCATCCGGATATCTTGTCGGATGCATTCTGCCACTAATCCGAATGAGGCATCTGGACGAGGATGCCTTGTATGGATGAATAGTGCCAAATAGTATCATTTTCCAATTTTACAAATTTTCACTTGAAATCCAATTTTTCGAAGGTAAAACATTTAGGCACTTCAAAGACACTTCTTTTAAAGTATTTCCAACCTTATTAACATTTCAAAATATTTTCTAAACTCTTATAGAAAGATTAAAATCAATTTTTGGATTCAAGAGTTTAAAACAAAGTTTTCACCCGAAAATTCAATTTTTTGAAGATAAGTCATTTGGACCTTTTAAGAATACTTCTTCAAAAAAATTTCCAACTCAATTAAACTTTTTAAATCTCTTCAAAACTCTTGAGGAAATATTTAAATACATTTTTGAAAGATTACCAAGAGCTTGAACCATAAAAATATATACCTAAGGCAAACGATATTTTTAATCCGCTACCCCTTATGTCGTCACGTTTCCTTCCTTATTACACCACTTCATCTTCATGTCTTCAAGTCTTGACTCTTGAAATATGATCTTTAGTTATTCAAATCTTCAAGACTTCATTTCTTCATGTTTAAGGTGATCTTTGTCATGCAAACTTTGATTCTTCTCAATAACCAACATAATTTGCATTTTATCAATCTTGCAACTCTTCTTTCATAGAAGATTCTTTTCCTCTTTAAACACAAGCACTTACAAGATATTTTGGCTCATAATAACTATAAGATTATCCACACAAGTCAAAATAGTCAAGTACAAATTCAAATTGGCTTCGCAATAATATATACATTTAATCCCTAAAAGCCAACAAGTGTTTGTTTAAGAATATAAGACATATTTGATTTCACACACTTGATAAATCTAATTGTTCATACTTGTATTCTTCATTAGATCAACAACATTGACTTTTCCATGCAAGTGATAATCAATCAATATATGACTCAAAGCAAATATGTACCATTTATACACAAGTGTAACTTGTGTGAATTTAGCAATATAGACACATTAAATCAACCACACTTGACATAACCAAATAGCCATATTTATTATCATCAAAATCATACATTGGGCCTAAGGCCAACAAGATACCAGTTTTCAGGATCAAGCGCTTACCTCTAGGCTAAAAGCTTAAGCTATTAATAGAGACGCAACTTTATTTCCTTATTATGGCAGCGCAAAACCCCACATTTATACATGCTGCGGGTGGGCATAAGGGGCTTCACAGTGCTTACACCCTGCACCAGCAGGTTGAGCTATCAAGCACCGATACCGCTCCCTGCGATAGCGATTCTATAAGGTGATTACTGATTTCCCTGGCTAACAATCTCCTCCTAGTAATACCCGGGGGACTCAAGCTTGCAATCTCGCTGTGATACCAATTTTTAGGATCAAGCCCTTACCATTAGGCTAAAAGCTTAAGTTGTTAGCAGAGGCGCAACTTTATTTCCTTATTATGGCAACGCAAAGCCTCGAGTTTATACATGCTGTGGGTGGGCATAAGGGGCTTCGCACCATGTACCGGTAGGTTGGGCTATCAAGTACCGATACTTCTCCTTACGATAGCGAATCCATAGGGTGATCATTGGCCTCCCTGGCCAACAAACACTTTTCATGTAGTTTTTAGAAAAAATCGTTGCTTAAAGAATCAGTTGTAATTATTTTTAACCATTACTATTTATTTGCAAAAAAAACATTACAGTAAAGAATAGACAACGATAGCAGATTCAGAGGTGAGAAAATTTATGCATAAAATCATTTGTAACGGTTTTAAGTTTTCTGCAACAGTTTTCAAAGTGAGATAAAAAAGTAGTGTGTGTATTAAGAAAATAGAAATGGGAGGCTATTCGGATTTAGATATTATGCGACTATAAATGATGTTGAATTGTCACAATGTGATGATATAATGTGATTTTGGGCTCCTTTAAATGCTATTTCTAATGGTTTTTTTATAAGACATGATAATAGGAAAGTTAACCAGACTACTTAAGAGTTCACTGAAAATTATCAGATTACCCAAGAGGCTATTAAATTTTTTCAAATTACTCAAAATTCTACTAATTATGACAACTTTCAGTCTGTATCTAATATTGTAGCCATAATTGAAAATGTGAAAATAGCTTATCGGGGAATGAAGACAGTTTTCGTATCATTACACTCGATAAAGTTGGTGATGAGAGTCAAAGAATTCATACAATAGGGGAAAACCTTATTTTTATGTTGTGTTGAGGATTAAAGTCTCTTCTAATCGTCGAATAGCAAAGTGTGTTTAGTCGCTAGAAGCATATTAGATGCCATTAAACAAGTTCATCATATAGTAGAAAAGAAATTTGATCATTAGTCTTTCTTTAATACATTTAAGAGTCTAGAAAAGTTAAACAATAGAAATGCAACAAGAGGTATTATTCAATTTAATAAGGCCATGAGAAGTGTTTATCAAGAAACCTATTTCGATGTTAGGCATTACAAAAGATTATATGACTTTTAATCCTATCGACATGCCATCTTGGATTGTACTTTTAATCAACACAAGGGTTATTTAGGTTTCTTATAAACCTAAAGTCAGGGAATTTATTGGATAGACAAATAATATATTGGCAAGATAAATATAATTTTAAGGCTTATTATCCTTATGGAACATCCACATTAGGGGAAAATAGTCTATAAGTGTGTAAATTAACCTTTCAGCAAGTGAAATATCGAACGCCTAGAACATATAGTCATGACTCGCGATACCTTAGTTATAAAAGATAACCTCGACATTATTTAGTCTATTATTATCTTGGTAATACTATTGATTAATTGTGGGTCCACCAACAAACTCAACAAATATTGGGCATGCTAGAATTGTTAGGAAATATCTAAACGATAATATTGAGAAGCCTTTCCATTGATTTATAATAGAGTACATCAAGTATTTTACATAAAGGTATGATTGTGGACATAATATACAACAACTCTAATCTATAGAATGAATTTAAACTAAATACAAGAGATATCATAAATATAGTATATCCATGAGGTAAATACCAAGTCTTGATGAGATTATTATAGTTCTAACACCATTCCGCTCATCTACACTAGGTAATTGTTGTGGAGCCACATAAAACTTTTTGTGCAAATCGTTTTTGTTGATAAACTCATACCAATCATCGAATATTGATTAATACATAATCAATCAAACAATAATTCAAAATGTGGACAATGAAGAGCTTGGTGAACATATATGCATTTTGGGCATTAGTAGAAACGTATTGACTTGAGAAGGTCTTATCTATGATTTTCTTGAACAAATTGGATGTTGATCTCTATATGTTTGTTTCGACTTTGAATAATCATATTAGAGACCATGGAAATTGTAGTAACATTATAACAAAGAATAGTCAGAGCTTTAAACAACTTGATACAAGAAATCAACAATATGAAGGATCCACAATAGTTTTTAAGCTAAAGACGTGACTAGATGGTACTCTACTACTGAGCTTGATTTGAAAACTATAGACTGGCGCTTGGAGCTCCAATAAAAAATATTAGGCCTGAGAAAGAACAAGATTAGAAATAGAGCACCAAGTATTAGGACACCTGCTCAATCTACATCACTAAAGCCAATCACTATGAGTAATAAAGAAGGACAAAAAGGATTCCAATGCGAGAGAATATGTTTGATATAGCGCAATATGCATTTAGTTGCAACTAATTGAGGATGCACAGTGCATGCAACATATGAGGCATTTGGGTGAGTTATAGTTGTTAAGATAACTAAGGTTCTATCTTAAAACTAATTGGTATTCAGTGTAGTAGCCCATGATCTTATAAAGTAGTCTTAGAGTCTATGAAATTTCTATGTAGGACAAGTGTATATTCTAACACTTCCTCTCACGTGTGACCTAATTTGAAAAGGCTCACACGTGGAAAATTGAACGCATGTGGACCTAATTTTTAGATGGGTCACACATGGAAGATTGAACATATGTGGGACATACTTGAAAGATTGAAGATGCGTGAAACATGATAAGCGCAAAAGATTGACATTTGAACCTAATTTGAGATGGGTTAGACCTAGAAATAAACTGGACCAAGAATCCATCTCTGATACCATGTTAAGATAATTAAGGTTCTATCTTAAAATCAATTGGTGTTAAGTGGAGTAGCCCGAGATCTTATAAGGTGGTCTTAGAGTCTATGATTTTTCTATGTAGGACAAATGTATATTCTAAAAATAGTAAGGTATTATAATATGCCAACTAGTTATCTAAACTCTGAGGGATCAAACAAGGCATCCCCATTTATGGAAAACAAGTGTGAGCCACACAATAGAATGCTCATAGGTTTGGCACCATCCATGCTAAATTGTTGACGTGGTTGGAAATATATTTGGTTTGTGCGAGAGTAAGATTTTTCCTATGATACCAAACCTCCAATCCAAGAAAATAATGTAATGAACCAAGATTATTCATGGAAAATGTTTGGGAAAGAAGACTAATAAGATTAGATATCACCATCCGAGAGAGTAACCACTATGTCATTTGACATGGATAAAAAGAATAAGAACATGAGTATGGCAACACTAAACAAAAAATGGTGGATCATTCTAAGAATGAACAATGTCACATGTGAAAAAAAAATAACTTAACTTGGTATACTAGGTTGCAATGCCTGTTTCAGACTATAAAGAGACTTATGTACTTTACACACAAAATTCGAATGAACGGAGTCAAAAAATTCCTAAGATTTCTGCATATAAATATCTTTTAAGATATCCCCATAAAGAAACGTATTTTTAACATCTAACTAATGAAAAGGCCATTTGTGAGACATTGACAAAGTTAGGATTAAACAAATAGTGTCTCAGGGAACTACAAGACCAAATGTATTACCGTAGTTGCAACCAAAACTTTAGAATAGCCACATAGTACATCAACTTCACTACCAAATATTGTTGATTGTTCTCCTTGTTTAACTCAACCCAATATGAATTTTAAAGTGTCATACTGGGGCGATAGGCGGGTCGCAATCACGCATTCGAGCAAGAGCCTTTGCATTTCTTCTCTTGGCTTAGTGTTTTGTTTTCTTCTAATTTAACCACTCATATATTTGTGTTTTAGTTTAAATTGAGGGTATTATTAATCATTTTACCATTTTCGTTCCAAAACATTGGAATATTTGTTATTACTAAACATAAGAAAAGTATGAGCATTCAGACTACATTGATGTTTGAAGTTTTGGACTAAGAGGCATGGTGGAGCTGGGGTTTGGTAGAGGAGAGAGGAACAAAAAAAAAATAAGAGGAGAAGAAGTGATTGGGAAAAAAATTGGCCTGTGTGGACTATTTTATCCTTAAAAGTTGCATTTTACTGTCATGCTCGTTTTTTGTGATTGTGGCATGCAATTTCTAACCAAAAGTAGGACTAACAGTATCATTATTTATATAAAAGACTTTTAAAGATAGTGAACTAAGTTATTAAAAGTAGTTAAGGGACTAAGAGGGGTATTACCCCTAGTTTTAACTTAAGTTCTCAGAATAGGTTTAGGTCCGTTTGAGGAGTACTATTTTGACTATTATCATCATCATTGATAGTTGGAAATAAAGTTACACTATATTTTTACAAATGATTGTTTTCGGTCTTAGTTATCGAAATGTAATTCTTATCAATATAAATACATCGAAGTCTTTGAAATATAAGCCAAATTCAAGCCTAATCAATTACATTGAGCTCTATATTGAAGTTAATTAAGGCAACCTCCCGACACTTAATAATTTTCAAAGGAAACAATGTACAAGCTTACAAATGGGTTTAGTAGTACATATCAAGTTTAGCAAAAAAGCGCAACTGGTCCTTCAACTTTTCAAAACATCCAAACTAGTCTTTCTCGTTAGTTAATACTAACGGTCAAATTTTGACTTTAGTCATTTTCTGAAATTGCCCTTGCACTAATTTTCTCTCTCCTACAGCATAATTTTTTAATGTTGTTGATGATGAAGACCATTGGTAGCAACAGTAAAATGGCCATGTTTGCCAACTACTAAGAAAATGGTGCTTAAATAAGTACCATTTTAAAAGCCAAGAAGATGGAAAAATTCATCAAAAAATTTATCATTTCTTACCAAAATTCACCTGTCTAACCAAAAGAAATACAATATGTGTTGGGGATATGCCCTAATGCTAAAGTTTGAGATGACCTTATTAGGGTTTAATGAGAATATATTTATGTGTTTTATACACTATATGACTTGTAGGATATTCATATTCTCCGCTTCGATATGAATATGTCCCTAGTATTTATCCGAGAAGGAAAATATTCTAAAAGGGTTTAGGATATTTTGCACTTTTTCTTCGATATGATAAACATTATGAAATGATTCATAGCCCTTCAGATTATTCAACCGAGACTAGAATAATTGAGTACGGGTTATCATATGTTATTACCTTTGATTAACATAGTGATGTTAATGATAAATGATGGCGTGCGAAATGCCAGAACAACATGGTGATGTGGACTAATAAACATATGAGTGATCGTCTGTGCACGGATCATTGAATGTGACAATAAATAGTGGACTACATGATTTCAGGTTAATAGTTTACTATTTAGTTGATAATTGTGCGAATTAATCCTTAGACTTGAGATATTACGGCTGCCAGTTATATCAGGGGCTAAATCTGCGTTTGGACAATGCCCGTCTTTTATAAGGTGGGATACGGCCTTTTGCATTTTAGTCTTGTGGTATGAACCGACAAGTAATTGTCAAGATAGGATCTGTTAACCTCCGACGTAAAGCAATGTCCTATGATATCTAAGATCGGTTGGTAAACGAGGAAATCTTTGGCCAAGGCGAGTATGAAGTGAAGAAATGAATTTTTCCATGGTAGTCATCTCTCGTTTCACCAATTCAGATTTATACATAGTATCAGATGTAGGCTTAACCATTTCATGGCCCTTTCCCGATCGGGGCACTTAAAACAGAAGGATCGGACTGCACGCTAATTCTTGACGGTTAAATGGATTCATAAAAGACGTCGTCTTCATTATCGTATACATTCTCATGGTACGTTTGTTGCTAGTACGTCACTCATAAGCATGAGGGTATTTCGGTAAATGACGGAGACATTTTTGAAATAGATAAGGAGGTTTATCGGTCCCTCATCGGTACACGATTATGAATCTAAAAGGTCACACACTAATAAGTATCATGAATAAGTTCACCGGGAGCTTGTATTATGTGGTTGATGGCTTTAAAGTGTTAAGAGTCATCTTTGTTGGTATTTGGGCCAAAAATGTTATTTTGGAAAGTTTTGGGGCTAAATTATAATTACCAAAACTTTTGGGGCCAAACTGTAATTATTGAAAAATTTGTTTCAATATATTTATTCTAATGGAGATTAGAATTGGCAAGAAAATAATATA
Source organism: Ehretia macrophylla (assembly GCA_037974665.1). Classification (NCBI taxonomy): domain Eukaryota; kingdom Viridiplantae; phylum Streptophyta; class Magnoliopsida; order Boraginales; family Ehretiaceae; genus Ehretia; species Ehretia macrophylla. The sequence continues at coordinate 70,258,745 of CM075764.1, forward strand.
TATATATATATATATATATATATATATAGGTGTTTATATATGTATATGTGTAATGATGATGTAATTTGTGAAATGCCACATCATCATCTTAGTTGTCAAAAGGTGAATTGCAAATTAATGACTAGATAATTACATGTGGCATGTGCATATAGAGATTGATGACTAGGATTGTCCATGTCATCAATCCTAGTCATTTGAATTTGAAATGAATGGATAGGATTCATTTTTGAATAAAGACAAAAGAATCTTGATCATTGTTTTTGTTGATAAAGGCTTTTTGACCAGTGTCAAGAGAGAGAATATTATATATATGTTTGTATGAGCACATAATATATATTTAATAAAAGATGGCAAGCATTCTCTCTCCATCCACTTGCATTTTCAGCCAAGGGAGGGAGGAGAGAGAAACTTGTCATCTTGCCATCTAATGTTAATCATTAAGATCAAAAGGCTTGCATGGCTTTTGATTAAAAGGTGATAATATGATTGGTCACCTATTTTGATAGATTATTATAATAAAAGATGATAGCTTTTTTCTCTCACACACAAGGCCTCTCACCACTCGACATATACACCAACTAAGAAGACAAGAACTTCATCTTTTTATTTGTGTGTTTCGGCATAGCTAGAACAACAAGAATGAAGTTTTGTTTTGCTTGGTAACATACTTACTTAGTCTTAAAACTTGAAGCTACTACTAGCACATTCCTTCTTCAAGTATTGGTTGATCTTTGGATACTTGGTGGACCAACTAGTACCTTCAAGTTAGAAGGATTCAAAAGCTTGTCTACCATTTTTCATCTTCTCCAAAGTGATCTACTACAAGAGGTATACCTTATACCATCTATTATATATATATATATATATTGTTGATATATATATATCTTTCTTAAGCTTCTTTAGTGAATGGACATTGATGAATGAATGTATATTGATATTAGCTAGAAAATTTTAAGATTTGGCCTAGTAAATTTCGGCCCTAGCATGCTATTTATACATATCATTCTCGATCTTGAATTCAACTTTTACATAGGTGGTGACATGATATAAGATGTTGGCTAGTACTTTCAAGTGGTATCAGAGCCTCAGTTGGCATGTCCATGTCGCTAACTAGTTAAGCTTGTTTATTTTCTTGTGTATGCCGTATGTGTACATATAAATTGGATGTGTTGGCTTTAGTGTTTTGCAAGTTTAGAGTTCATGTTGGATCTAGATTATGATTGTAGATCTTGAATGTATGAGTTAAACATTGAACATGCATGCTTCTATCAAAAACACTTTGATGGCCAAAAATCACTAGGATGCTTGAGATGTTTTCCCTTCTTGATATATGAGCTTGAATAAAAGGACAATGGTGGATTTGGTCTTTGTATGTTAATATTAGTCTTTGGATAAAAGTCTATGTTTAATAGAGTCATATTAAAAGGGGGTTTTCTCTTGCATGTATAAAGGCCAAAATTTTGGAAAAGACAAGTCTTCCATTTATGTGGTGTTGGCCGAAAATTCTCCTTGTTGTAGGAGATTTATTTTGCTTTTTTTTTAATATGAAAAGATGATAGTAGTTGCCATGAGGTCCTCAAAACAATATTTCTATTATGTGCATGTCTTAGAATGAAAGTTTAAAAGATAGTTTTAAGCTTATTTCAAGTGTTCATGCATATGAATTTGGTTGAGGACTACTTGATGATTAAAAGTGTTTAATAGTCAAGAATGCAACTTATCTATGTGTCTTGAATATTGCAAAATGTATTTCACATAATTGGTCTATATGTTTTTAATCTTGTAATTAGAAAATTATCTAATAAGTTGTATTGAGATATTTCTAAATTTAAGAAAGTAGAAAGTTGATTATACAATGATATAATACTTTCAAAGGACTATTGGGCTATAGTTAATGTATATGGGCTTTAAAAGACATGTTGATTTGGGTTTGGGCCTTGTGTACATCTACTTGTTCTTGATTTTAAACTATTGGGCCACTTTGTGTTAATGGGCCATGAACTTGTGTTTTTCTTTAAGTTTTGGACTTTGATGTGAAAAAAATTAATTATAAGGAGTTATGAATTAATAGGCCATTATGACTTGCATATATAAAAGGAGTTTTATATTTATGCTAAAAGGGCATTGCTTTAGTTTATTCTTTCATGATTGATGAGTAGATTAAACTTGAATGCTTGAAATTAATATGTTGGTTATTATATTTTGATATGAATAATCATGCATATTTATTATTTTAGAATGATGAATTTGATCATGGACTTAGGCTTTAGGGTCAAAAGTTATTGGGTTGTAATTTGAAATATAAATCTCAATTTGAGTTTTTGCTTTTTGAGAGAATTGTGTAGTGAGGACTTTTATGTAATTCTTCAAGAGAAAGCTTGACAAAGGCCCAATGGACTTTTCCAATGAGTTGGAGGCCCAATGGACTTTTTCAAAGAGTTGGAGGCCCAATGGAGATTTCAAAGTGTTGAAGATCTTTTAAATAGAATAGTTTTATTTCTTTTAGCCCAAAAGTCAAGCCCATGATCCACTATTCATATATCTTTGGATTCATACTATTTAATTTGCTATATTTGAGATTGTTAGCTTATAGTATGTTGAATGCTTATTGTTTTGATGAGATTGTATCAACTCCTTACGTGCAAACAAATATTAGATTTTCAAACGGTAAAAGAGATTTTATCGTAGTCCTCCGCCATCCTAGGATATTTAATAAGACCCAATACGATCCTTCTTACCCAAAGGTAGAGGATATGTTTCAAAGTAAGTTTATTAAAATTGCTAGAATGAAACATAGTGATGTGGTTGTCTGCCAAAATCTAACGGTCAACATAGCCATAAAGGCTTGAGACTATTGATTCAATTTGAGGGAAAACTAAGTGATAGCGGGTCCAATCTAACTAGATCATCTAATCAATTATAACCACAAAGGTTTGAGATCAAGTGATTTAGGGACTAAAGTAGACCATATCCTATTTAGAGAAATAGACAACAAAGAGTTGTTGACCTTGGTATTCATGTTCCAATTATAGCCACAAAGGTTTGAGGAATGTGTCTGGTCATAGGAACTTGGTCATCCCACTTAAAGTCTTTTCAAAGATTTATGTTTTCTCATTAAGGGAGTATGAGATTTAAAACAAATAGTGGGAGTAGCTATTTTATTTTGTAATATTATAGCTTTATATATATTCTTGTTAACCTGCAATCTTACTATCTGTTATATTTACTTTTTCTGCAGTTTATTATGGCTTCATTCATAAATCCTATTTTGTCCATCCTTAATCATGATTATTTAGTTGGATCAAACTTTGAATAATGGTACAAAAGTTTAAGGGTAGTCCTCCGATTTGAGAGAATTGAGTATATTTTGGATGTCCCGATATTTGCTCCTGTTGATGAGACTACTTCCGAGACTGACAAGGTCACTTACTATAAGTGGGTCCAGGATGACCTGCGTGCTAGGGGATACATTCTTTCATCAATGAGCGATCATCTGCGTCGATTCTATGAGGGGTTGCCTCATTCCGTAGATATCATTTGTTGTTTGGAGGAATTCTTTGGTGAGCGCAGTCAGTCTATGAGATTCTAGTTGACCCTTGAGCTTTTTAGTATGAGACTTGAAGAAGGGAGTGACGTGAGCCAGCACTGCCTCAGAATGATTTACTTGGTAACTCAGTTGCAGGCATTTGGTTTCGTTATGGATCCCCGACTTCAAGTTGACTTGATCTTGCAGTCTCTTCTACCATCATACTCTTCTTTGATCTTGGACTTTCACGTGTACAGAATTGGGATCACACTGAATGAGTTGCCAGATATTTTGACTAGCTGGCAAAACCTTGGTTTGGATGCAGGGCCCGATCCCTATGTTGAGTCCTCTCCTTTTATGGCTGCGCCCAGCCAAAACAAATACAGAAAAAGGAAGAGGATGAGACATAGGAGAAGCCGGGTTGTGGCATTCTTACCAGGAGATCTCTCATCATGAGAGGATTGAGTAGTAGACACTGTCTATGCATGATTTGGTTGTTTTGGATCGGCTTGGTATGTGATCCCAATTTTGAAAAATGTTTATAAATGTTCGAATAGTTTGATTATTTCTTTAAATAGTAGTGACTATTTTCAATCGTTTCTAGAGGATGTTTTGGAAATGATCCTTTGTAAGAAATGATTAGCATTTTGTATATCTTTCATTAATAGTAATGAAATGATCGGAATGCGTATGGAAGAAAGAATGTTTTCAAACTCAAAACATTTATATTTTATTGTTTTGCATTTATAGAAATGGCTAAATACCAAATCATACATGCATTGTCTTGAACTTTGAAATGGTTAAGAGTTAAAGACTGGAATTCCTATATTTATCTATTTAAATGAGTTTGATAGATTAATTATTCTTTTTGACAAAAGAGTTTGTTCAAAATAAATAATTGAAAGAAATGAAGCCTATGAGACTTGTGTGACACCCGAGAATTTCACTATAAAATTTATTTATAATCCTTGCATACTTATGTGCGCATTTCTACGTGCATCATTTTTCTTGTTTAATTGTTTTTATTGTGAGTTACTATTCATAATATTTTTGACTGTTTCGAAAGCTTGATTTTAAATTTTTCCTAGGTCACTCGACATTTAAAAGGAACCAAGAAATTTTCGTTTTGAACTTTCGAGCTTAGGAGTATGCGTTTGAAAAATATTTTCCGTGAGCTTTGAATAGTGTTACGTTAGAATAGTGCTAGTATTAAATTAAAAGCATTTGGAATTTCAATTAGCCATTAGTTGATCAAGATTAGAGACTAATTAGCTTACATTATCTAGTCATGCACCACATATAATATTAGCCAACTTATTAAATTAAAACATAAGCTTATTCTTGTCAACAAAACAATTGCAAAAATTCCATCCATGTCCCCTAGCCTTGGCCGTCCACTTCAAGGAGGAAAAAGAGGATTTTTGCTTCTTCAATCTTGCACTTTGAGCTATTAGATTGATCTTGGGAGGATTTGGAGCAACTTAGGACCTTCAACAAAGCTTCTCCATCTTCAAAATTGTGAGGGAGTCTTATTTGCTTGAGTTAAAGTTTATATGCACATGTTCAATTTTATTGATTTGTCAATTATAGCTATATATCATGTTATGAATGCTTCCTATGAGTTATTTAAAGTCTCTAGAGCTAACTTTTGTGGTGTGATAACAAATTTAATGGTTGAATGTTGAGATTGATCAAAGAGGTAATGAATAGTGCTTAAAACTAGGGTTTTGAGAAAATTTGCTAATTGGCTTGAATTGATGCCTCAATTAGGTGCTCTAGACCCTAGGGAAGGTAATTGAAAAGCCACGTTAGGTTGAATCGCTCGAATTTGAACTTTAGTGCATAAATAGCTTACTTTAAAAAGGGGGTTTTGCACGTTAGGCAATCCGGGCATATTTGGGCATCGATTTGGGTATCCTTGAGCTAAGGAAGCATCTTTGGTGCTTTCGTTTCGCGAAATTGGGGTTCGGTTAGTATGGCTATAGTTCAAACCCGTTCGGGGTCTTCCCGAACTTTTGCTTCAAAAATGAGTTTTAGTGACTTTAAAGGGTACCTTTGAGCTTAATTAGGAATATAGAAAGACTAGGGTATGATTGGGAATTTTGAACCATGCTTAGGAGAAAGAAAGCTCGGTTAAAGAAAGGGGAAAAGTAGTTTTTTTTACCCTTTTAGTTGCAATTGGACCTTGTTGTGTGTTAGTAATGCTTTGCATTGAATGTTTAGGATCTATTTAAGTTATTTGAGTAGATTATTGGAATTAATTGTGTTGATTGCTTATTTTGGCATCTATTAGTTAATATCGTGTTTATTTGAACTTTTATCGTGCATATATGTGAGGGCGGCCTACTTTGTCGTCTCTCTTACGTGTTATGTGTTATATTGATTGCTTGTGACTTGTATTGGGTTGCGCAACCTAAATCGGACATGGTAGCGTCGAGAAACACGGGCGGCGTCGGGCTTGCCGTGCTCCCTCGACTACCATGGTGCCTATTCCCTTTCTCGCTGAGGCATACTCCACTACCCCAGAGGCGTGGTTCACCTGCTGGGCATGGACCTACCTCGGGAGAAAGGGTCGTAGGATCGGGATACATCCGGAGTATCCCAATTGTTGGTGTTTGGGGTTTGCCGGCATGTTCGTGATGTTCGTGATGCTCGTGGTTCGTGGCTCGTGAATGAAGACTTGGAAGTGGAACCGTATCCTTTTTAAAGTGATTAATTGCTTGGCTTATTGTCTTGTTGGTTTACGTGGCTTATATATGTTTTCTTGTGTTGCATATCATATTGCACGTTGGCATGCTGCATCACCTCCCTCGCTGGGCAACTTTGTTGCTCATTCCTCATTTAATATGTTTCAGGTGAAGCTGAGGTGAATCCTCAGCTGATAGAAGAAGAGGAAGTTCACGTAGATCAGAATCCGTGACTTTGTGTGCTGAGGTGGATTTTATGTGCTTCTTGCGTGGAGTTCTTGTTAATATTGTATTTTGAGACCTTGGGGTCTTGTGTATATGTCTAGTAGCTGTGGACTAGAATGTTAAAGAAAGTTGTTGGATTGTAATAATGAATTCTAGACTTTAATTTCTCTTGCATGCTTGGAGTGTTTGTTGATCTTCATATGGAACTTAGAATTTTATTGTATTTAACTACTTATGGCTAAACCAACTATCTCGCATGCTTGTGTGCTTAAGTAGAATGTTGTTGCTCCAAGGCTCGGATGGCCTTGTGATTGTGTTTTAGCTTTGGAGACATTAGTAGATAAGTTGTTGTTATAGTTCAAAAGTCTTGAGTGGCTATTTGCAGGTAACAGTTTTGTCCTATAAACAGGGGAGACTCCGTCCGTTTTCCCCTAAATTTCGTGCCCGGGGTTTGGAATTGGGTGAGAATAGCATGTTAAATAGGAGTCCCGGTCTCGTGAGGGATCGGGGCGTTACAGAAGTGGTATCAGAGATTAGCTAGTTAGCTAGGCGCAAGCCGGGATAGGGTCTTCGGCTTGTGGGGTAGTGGCCTTAGTGTCAATGTGTTTAGAAAGTGTATGTGCATGTCTTATGTGATAAGAGAGTTAATGTGATCAATGTGCTTATGTGATCAACATGTTTTATTTGTTGAGTGAACTAGTTGTGGTTTATGTGCTTGTGTGATAAGTGAAATGGATGTGGTTAACGTGCTTGATGTGTTTACATGTTCAATGTATTTATGTGATTAATGCGAGCTATGTGATTAACGTGCCTTGTGTGAATTATGTGCTTTGTGTACTTGAGTGCTCGATATGCTTTATATGACTAATGTGAATATGTGATTAACTTGTTTTATGTGAAGTTGTTGTTTAAATGACTTAGTAGTTTATAATTTATGTATGTGAACTTGTTGCTTATATGACTTTACTTATTATAAATTGCTAACGTGATCAATGTGTTTTATTTGTTAAGCATGCTTACGTGAAACAATGTGTTTTATGTATGAGGGTAGCTCGCTTGTATGTGTAAGAATTGCGAGGACGCAATTAGTTTAAGGGGGAGAGGGTGTGACACCCGAGAATTTCACTATAAAATTTATTTATAATCCTTGCATACTTATGTGCGCATTTCTACGTGCATCATTTTTCTTGTTTAATTGTTTTTATTGTGAGTTACTATTCATAATATTTTTGACTGTTTCGAAAGCTTGATTTTAAATTTTTCCTAGGTCACTCGACATTTAAAAGGAACCAAGAAATTTTCGTTTTGAACTTTCGAGCTTAGGAGTATGCGTTTGAAAAATATTTTCCGTGAGCTTTGAATAGTGTTACGTTAGAATAGTGCTAGTATTAAATTAAAAGCATTTGGAATTTCAATTAGCCATTAATTGATCAAGATTAGAGACTAATTAGCTTACTTTATCTAGTCATGCACCACATATAATATTAGCCAACTTATTAAATTAAAACATAAGCTTATTCTTGTCAACAAAACAATTGCAAAAATTCCATCCATGTCCCCTAGCCTTGGCCGTCCACTTCAAGGAGGAAAAAGAGGATTTTTGCTTCTTCAATCTTGCACTTTGAGCTATTAGATTGATCTTGGGAGGATTTTGAACAACTTAGGACCTTCAACAAAGCTTCTCCATCTTCAAAATTGTGAGGGAGTCTTATTTGCTTGAGTTAAAGTTTATATGCACATGTTCAATTTTATTGATTTGTCAATTATAGCTATATATCATGTTATGAATGCTTCCTATGAGTTATTTAAAGTCTCTAGAGCTAACTTTTGTGGTGTGATAACAAATTTAATGGTTGAATGTTGAGATTGATCAAAGAGGTAATGAATAGTGCCTAAAACTAGGGTTTTGAGAAAATTTGCTAATTGGCTTGAATTGATGCCTCAATTAGGTGCTCTAGACCCTAGGGAAGGTAATTGAAAAGCCACGTTAGGTTGAATCGCTCGAATTTGAACTTTAGTGCATAAATAGCTTACTTTAAAAAGGGGGTTTTGCACGTTAGGCAATCCGAGCATATTTGGGCATCGATTTGGGTATCCTTGAGCTAAGGAAGCATCTTTGGTGCTTTCGTTTCGCGAAATTGGGGTTCGGTTAGTATGGCTATAGTTCAAACCCGTTCGGGGCCTTCCCGAACTTTTGCTTCAAAAATGAGTTTTAGTGACTTTAAAAGGTACCTTTGAGCTTAATTAGGAATATAGAAAGACTAGGGTATGATTGGGAATTTCGAACCATGCTTAGGAGAAAGAAAGCTCGGTTAAAGAAAGGGGAAAAGTAGTTTTTTTTAGCCTTTTAGTTGCAATTGGACCTTGTTGTGTGTTAGTAATGCTTTGCATTGAATGTTTAGGATCTATTTAAGTTATTTGAGTAGATTATTGGAATTAATTGTGTTGATTGCTTATTTTGGCATCTATTAGTTAATATCGTGTTTATTTGAACTTTTATCGTGCATATATGTGAGGGCGGCCTACTTTGTCGTCTCTCTTACGTGTTATGTGTTATATTGATTGCTTGTGACTTGTATTGGGTTGCGCAACCTAAATCGGACATGGTAGCGTCGAGAAACACGGGCGGCGTCGGGCTTGCCGTGCTCCCTCGACTACCATGGTGCCTATTCCCTTTCTCGCTGAGGCATACTCCACTACTCCAGAGGCGTGGTTCACCTGCTGGGCATGGACCTACCTCGGGAGAAAGGGTCGTAGGATCGGGATACATCCGGAGTATCCCAATTGTTGGTGTTTGGGGTTTGCCGGCATGTTCGTGATGTTCGTGATGCTCGTGGTTCGTGGCTCGTGAATGAAGACTTGGAAGTGGAACCGTATCCTTTTTAAAGTGATTAATTGCTTGGCTTATTGTCTTGTTGGTTTACGTGGCTTATATATGTTTTCTTGTGTTGCATATCATATTGCACGTTGGCATGCTGCATCACCTCCCTCGCTGGGCAACTTTGTTGCTCATTCCTCATTTAATATGTTTCAGGTGAAGCTGAGGTGAATCCTCAGCTGATAGAAGAAGAGGAAGTTCACGTAGATCAGAATCCGTGACTTTGTGTGCTGAGGTGGATTTTATGTGCTTCTTGCGTGGAGTTCTTGTTAATATTGTATTTTGAGACCTTGGGGTCTTGTGTATATGTCTAGTAGCTGTGGACTAGAATGTTAAAGAAAGTTGTTGGATTGTAATAATGAATTCTAGACTTTAATTTCTCTTGCATGCTTGGAGTGTTTGTTGATCTTCATATGGAACTTAGAATTTTATTGTATTTAACTACTTATGGCTAAACCAACTATCTCGCATGCTTGTGTGCTTAAGTAGAATGTTGTTGCTCCAAGGCTCGGATGGCCTTGTGATTGTGTTTTAGCTTTGGAGACATTAGTAGATAAGTTGTTGTTATAGTTCAAAAGTCTTGAGTGGCTATTTGCAGGTAACAGTTTTGTCCTATAAACAGGGGAGATTCCGTCCGTTTTTCCCTAAATTTCGTGCCCGGGGTTTGGAATTGGGTGAGAATAGCATGTTAAATAGGAGTCCCGGTCTCGTGAGGGATCGGGGCGTTACAACTTGTCCAGAATATGTTGGGTTATAAAAGAAGATTAGAGAATGCGTCTTTTATCACCATAATCTTTCAAATTAATTTTAATCTTATACCACGTTTTAATTCTATAGCTGTATAGAATATAAACTCCTTCATGCATAGTTTCTTTAGAGAAAGATAACTATGATGAAATGGTTGAAATGAAAAGATAGAGATCGTTTTCATTTATAAATAAAGGTAATATCTAAATTTATAAGAAAGGTTAATGGGAGTTCACGCCCTTAACAAGTCTTGTGAATTTATGATACCTTCGTTCGTCAAGGTCCAATTAAATTTAATATCATGTTGTTTTTCCTTGGGTAAATCAATCATGTCTTGTAAGTATCATGTCTATGAAGTACAGTGATATGATTGTTTGTTTTCTAATTGCCTGTACACCAAGTCATGATCTTAAAGTTCTCTTTAAGATGGAGGAATCTAAGAAATTTTGGTCTATAGTCTTAATGACAGGGTATCCGTCTTTTCTTGTAGATTTCATTCTGACTAATAAGGAAAAGTTGCGAATGGTTTTTGCACCTAATCCTTTCGTTGTTTGCATTCTCCTTTAAATGCAATAGCAAGTACTTGGCACGAGATGATGTAATGAGTTACATGATAGGTGTCGAAGAGAAAACATATGGGTTCTAGTGATCTTATTGTTATAATGATCTCTATATGAACTTTAACCCTGAATTTTAAGGTTTACGGTTATAGTGAAATTCTTAGTGAAGAATTCATTTAAAAGGATAAAAGTGTATTTAGTGGATTTGTGAATTATTGGAAAGAGTTCCGAATAATGATAAATAATAGTTATGTTGTTATTTGAGCCTAGATGCTGCTTGACTTTTATGATGTTTGGACAATATATAGTTATGTCTATTGATAGTAGCCAATGCAATATGGTGGCTATCATAGAGGCTTTCTGCACAAGCTTAAAAGAACCCGATCTCATCAAGAGTCCAAACCTGTAAAGAGTCAATTCAAGAGTTTCTTTCTTGATAAGAAAATGAATTAACAGATAAAGATCCTATAGTTGTTTCTATAGATGACCCAATGATCCTGTAAAGACCATTACAGTTGATCACCGTCTTTGGGAAGATGAGTATAGAGATACAAATGTTAAATGCACTAGATCCTATGATTGATAGCATTAGTGTAAGTGGGAGATTGTTGGGGATATGCCCTAATGCTAAAGTTTGAGATGACCTTATTAGGGTTTAATGAGAATATATTTATGTGTTTTATACACTATATGATTTGTATGATATTCATATTCTTCGCTTCGATATGAATATGTCCCTAGTGTTTATCCAAGAAGGAAAATATTCTAAAAGGGTTTAGGATATTTCGTACTTTTTTTTCGATATGATAAACATTATGAAACGATTCATAGCCCTTCAGATTATTCAACCGGGAGTAGAATAATTGAGTATGGGTTATCATATGTTATTACCTTTGATTAACATAGTGATGTTAATGATAAAGGATGGCGTGCGAAATGCCAGAACAACATGGTGATGTGGACTAATAAACATATGAGTGATCGTCTGTGCACGGATCATTGAATATGACAATAAATAGTGGACTACATGATTTCAGGTTAATAGTTTACTATTTAGTTGAAAATTGTGCAAATTAATCCTTAGACTTGAGATATTACGGCTGCCGGTTATATCAGGGGTAAATACTGCATTTGGACAATGTCCGTCTTCTATAAGGTGGGATACGGCCATGTCATGAATCCTAGTCATTTGAATTTGAAATGAATGGATAGGATTCATATTTTAATAAAGACAAAAGAATCTTGATCATTGTTTTTGTTGATAAAATCTTTTTGACAAGTGTCAAGAGAGAGAATAAAGTTACCTTTAGATTGCAATAATTACAATCCTAAGGCTTGCATGACTTTTACTTTAAAAGGAAGCAATTTTGATTGCCACCTATTAAAGTAATATTATATATATGTTTGTATGAGTACATAATATATATTTAATAAAAGATGACAAGCATTCTCTCTCCATCCACTTGCATTTTCGGCCAAGGGAGGGAAGAGAGAGAAACTTGTCATCTTGCCATCTAATGCTAATCATTAAGATCAAAAGGCTTGCATGGCTTTTGATTAAAAGGTGATAATATGATTGGTCACCTATTTTGATAGATTATTATAATAAAAGATGATAGCTTTTTTCTCTCACACACAAGGCCTCTCACCACTCGACATATACACCAACTAAAAAGACAAGAACTTCATCTTTTTCTTTGTGTATTTCAGCCATAGCTAGAACAACAAGAATGAAGTTTTGTTTTGCTTGGTAACATACTTACATAGTCTCAAAACTTGAAGCTACTACTAGCACATTTCTTTTTCAAGTATTGGTTGATCTTTGGATACTTGGTGGACCAACTAGTGCCTTCAAGTTAGAAGGATTCAAAAGCTTGTCTACCATTTTTCATCTTCTCCAAAGTGATCTACTACAAGAGGTATACCTTATACCATCTATTCTATATATATATTGTTGATATATATATATATATATCTTTGTTGAGCTTTTTTAGTGAATGGACATTGATGAATGAATGTATATTGATATTAGTTAGAAAATTTTGAGATTTGGCCTATTAAATTTCGGCCCTAGCATGCTATTTATACATATCATTCTCGATCTTGAATCCAACTTTTACATATGCGGTGACACGATATAAAATGTTGGCTAGTACTTTCAATATGTACATTTACATTCTATTCCTATTTCACTCATTTTGAGCCGTGATTTTACCACATTAAACACAATTTAAGCACATTCCAATAACAACCAAAACAAAATGTCTTCAACATCATCATTCACCCCAGTTAGAGAAGAAACAAACGGAACAATCATCAAGTTCAAAAATAGAAGATGTTATTGTAGGTCAAAAGCAAGTGTTCGCATATCGGAATAAAAAGACAATCCATTCAAACTTTATTTATATTGCTCAAGATCACGATGCTCATTTTACACATTTTGGATACCCAACGAACAGTTGATGTATTCATATTTTTAGGCTTATTTGTTTGTTTTTTAGAATTAATTATGCACATTAATTATAATGTTTGATCATTTTAGTTGTGTTTTTGTGCGTGTAGGAATTGAATGATGAAAAAGTACTTAGGGCTGAATTGAAAAAAATTGGATGAAAAAGCTGATAGCAAAGATTTGTTCGTGAATGATGAAGGATGGTGAAAAGAATTACAAAGGAACAAAAAAAAAGAAATTAAGAAAACAAAAGAAAGGAAACATAATAAAAAAATAATAATAAAAAAATTTATATATATGCCAAGTCCACGTTGGACTTGGCGTTGAAAGGACAAAAAAAATTAAGCCAAGTCCAACGTGGACTTGGCCATGCAGAGCCCACAATTGAGGCGATGGCAATTTGTTATAAAAGCAACAGCAACGCAGTAGAAAAAAAAAAAGGAGAACTGAGAGCTTTTACGGCGCAAGAAAAAAAGGAGAACAGAGAGTTTGTTTTTGCGGCGCAGAGAAGAGGAAAAAATAGCAGTAGCAGCAACAAGCTTGAATCGATTTTTTCTGCAACTCTTCGTTGATTTTGGTTTTCGTTTGAGGTTTTGTTTCACAATTAGATTTAGATTAAATATTCTTGTTGACTTATTTAAATTATTTTATGGGGAAGTTTGTACTAATTTTCTCTCATAACTTTGATTTAAATTTGTTAAATATGAACACTTGAGTTATTATTTAGGGTAGGATTACTATGTAATAGTTTAATTTTATGGTCTTGAACTTGGTTGAATTATTTTGATGCTAGTTTTATATATTTGATTTACATGCTTCATTATTTATCCTATTAATTTATTATGCTTGTATCTAGTAATTAATAGGAATTCATATGGTAGATCAAATATATAAATTGGGCTTGATTGTGAAAACTATAGGTTGTACTATAGTTTTTTACACTTAATTAATTAACTCATGAGCCTAGGATTTTAGGACAAATCTATACTTCAGCTAGATAAGGGACTTGGAGATAGCGTTGCACCTTTAAACTAGGTTTAACCCGTTAATTAGTTAACTTTAGGTGATTATTTAATTAATTAGGCTTGTAGTCTAATTCTGCATCAAAATAGAAAATCCTAAATTCGTGCCTAGAGTTCAACTTTGCATAGGAATCCGATCCCTAAACCTTTCCCAATAGTGATCAAACTTCAATTTCAACTTTCATATTTAATTTTAGTTTTCGCATTTAATTTCACTTTTATTTTATTTTTAGTTAACTTTCATTCAAATCATCCAATTTACAATTTAAATCACTTAGGCACTTTACTCACACTTTTCTACAAACTTTCAAATTGCCTCCCTGAGGATTCGACCTCGCACCTAGCACACTATACTACAATTACTCGTGCACTTGCGAGCTAAAACTTGGGTTAGAATTTACCTTAATTTTACCCTAAGCTAAGCACCCATCAGATACCCAACGGACAGGAAGTTTTAATGGAACACTTTCCAAGCTTAACAAGAGAATTGCAAGGCTGTAACATGACATAAATCATCAACAATGAACAAAACTTCAAATTCCTAAAGTATAATATAGAGCAAATTTCACTATTAGTCCTCATTATTTGCTTATACTTTTATTTTAGTCCCCATTATTACAAAAATAGCACAACTAGTCCCTAATGTTTACAATAAGTGACGTGGTTAGTCCTTTCCATTAAGTCACCATTAAAATTGGATGGAAAACGGTCATGTGCGTGGCACATGACCATATTTTGAAGGGTGAAATAGTCATTTGACCATATTTTCTATTTTCCTTCTTTTTTTATTTCTTCTTCTTCTTTCCCCCCAACCCTCAACCCAACACACAAAATACCACTACTGACTCACCCACCACCGGCCACTATAAAACCCTTAATCCAGCCCATCCATAGCCACCTAGTGTTATCCCACCCTCACAACTATAGCCACTTTTGTTATCCCCACCCTTACAGCCATCACCACCTCGCACAATGTACCCGTATCGTCATTGCCACATCGTACATGTGAAGCCTCGCATGGAATCCCATGTGCATTCATATCATTTACTATGCATACATACTATTTAACGTGCATATTATATCATCTGATATGTGTCTATATTGATTTACATGCATTTGAATAGTTTAACATACACTTATATCGTTTTGCATGACTTTGCCTCGTTTTACGTGCATTTATATATTTTAAACATTGTAGACATTAATTAAAATCATATTAATTACAATAGTTAACTAAATAATTAAAATCAAACTATATGGCAAACTAGTAGAATCTATTTAGTTAGAAGGGCACAATGGTAAATGGCCTAAACTAAAATATCTCTACCTATCCCAATTAAAACAAAATATTACATACACACATATACTATACTACACTAGAATATACACATACTACACACACATTAAAACACACGACCAAGAAAGGAAAGAGAGAAAAAGAGGAAGAAAGAAGGAAAAGGGGAAAAAAGAATAAGAAAACAAGGATTCTAGGGCATTTTCAAGCTAGCTCATCAAGCATTTGGGTGTTTTCAAGCCTCTACTTGCACTTATTCTTTCTTATAAGGTGAGAGATTCTTTCAAAAGTTGTTTTTAAAGCTCATTCAAAGTGTTATATTGAATATATGTTGATCTTCTTGCTTATGGTACATAAATTAAAAGTTTGGTGTAGGATTGGTGTTGTATGGATTGTTGAGCTAGGGCTTTAACTCATTTGTGCCTGGATGATCTTGATGAGCTTAAGGGTTGTAAAATGTGCTAGATGGTGTATTACTTATGTGTTAGAGGTTGTGTAAGTTGTATACAAGAAGGTATGATGAAAATCAAACATTTTGGGGGTTTGGGTGATGTTGATTGATCTTGGATTATTGGTTGATTATAGATGTTATAGCATGATTCTTGAGCTTGATTAAGTGGTTTGTTAATGTCATTTAAGTGTGTTAGGTGTTTGATTGATGATAGAAGCAAGAAAGTAAATTAAAGAGCAAAATGGTACAAATTCGCGTTTGGAGCTGTTAAAGCCGGTCGACTAAGGCGGTCGACTAAACTCGCCCGTCTACTCGACCGATATTTACTGACCAAGCTGGTCGAGTAACTCAACTGGCTACTCGACTGACTTGTCCTGTCTCCCTTGGCATACTCAGCCCATTTTGCCCCCTTTCTTGACACACTTTGCTCCATTGCTTCTAGCTTATCCCATGAACATTCTAGAACTCTTGTTTGGTAAGCATTGAACATATATGTTAGCTTTTGACTCATGTATATAACTACATTGGATTAGAACCTAGTTATGAGTATTGAATTATCATGAATTTCTTGTTACATTTATGATTATGCTTGACTATTGGAGAAATTCTTATTGGTTGACCTTCTCATGCATGTTTATATGTTATATAAGCTCTATTTGGACCATGATTATATTAATATGTATTTAATTACCATTACTAACCGGTGGCAACCTACTTTGTTGCCTCCAAGCTTGTTTCTACGTTTGAAATCCTCTGTCGCTTGGTGAATTTTCCTTGGAGAGATGGAAGTTGAATAAATGATACAAATAAGTTATTAAACTCCACGATAGAAGTTCTGGGCCGCCTGGGCGACGTTGGGCTTCTCAGGACAAACCTGGGCTACTGTGGTTTAGGTTGCCTCCGGAGTACCCTCTTGTGTGGTGTATAAGGTTGTGATTTTGGAAGTTGATTCGAGACTGGCCATTTCCAACACTTGCAAACATTCTTACTTGGTCCCTTGAGGTCCTTGGGAAAAAGTGTTTCCTGTATCCTTTACCATATGTGCAACCACTCTCGCTCAGGGAGAGGAGTTGATTACTTGTTTACATGTTTAATAATGTTTCTTGCTACGTGATCAATATTCCTTGTTCCTTATACACAACTCATGTAACTTGGTGCACGATGTAGTTTCTTTATCATGTTCAATTTTTCTATTATCCTACTTGATTACATTTTCATTAAATGTTCAGGATATATGTACTCCACTAGTTTTACTTGCTTCATCACGCTCAAACTAGTTTATTTATCATGTTTTACATTGTTTCTTATTAACTATCATATGTGCATGACATGACTTTTTAAAGCGCTTTCTAAATGGTAAAAAAATATTTGTGAAAACTCCCGTTTCCCCTTATCCCTCACTGAGTTAGATGTAGTTCATTCCCTCTTTATGACAATTACAGGTGAACCTAGATTCAAGTCCATTTCCCTAAGTTGATGCAAGAGCTTCTCTATCTGTTAGGACGTGCTTATGTTCTTGTGATGTACATGCTTGTTGTTGTAGCCATAACTTTTATAAATAGGGATTATGTTGTAATTTAAACAACTTGTTGTAATATATTAATCTTTTGGATTTTAAGACTTGTATTTAACCTAGTCTTTTTATTCTTTTGAGACCTGGGGGTTTGGTTGGGCTAGATTTATATATGAGCAATTGAACCTAAGTCTTGTAATATAACTTCGGTGGTTGTGATCATAATTCATAGTGATAAAGTTTGTATAATGTCTTTTATTAGTGTTGATGCAACCAATAGGTAATGTAATGGTAATATTAGCATCTTGGTTGTATGGTTTTATAGACATTAGAGCTTGGGCTAGTAATTTGTGTCTTAGCGCACCTAAGATGAACGATCTCCTTAAGTCCGTGGCATTACGATCCTAGATGTTCGAGGTTATTATAAGTTTGAATATATATATATATATATATATATATATATATATATATATATATATATATATATATATATATATATATATATATATATATATCTTTGTTTGTCGTGAGTGCAGTATCAGAGGCTATTATAATAATTAAGAAAAAAGGGTCGTGACAGTACGACCCACCTTAAACCACATAACTACTGCATGCGACCCACATGCATATGTCATCGTGTGTACTTGGTATATGTGTGATTCTATTTGTGTAAGTTTGTGCAGTGTGATTTTGTGTGTGTGCATTATGAGTGTATGTATGCAATGTAATTGTGTGTGTGCATGCGTGCTAACTATGTATGTGTGTGCATGTGTTTGTTCGTGCACAGTGTGAAGTATGTGTATTGATAGAGGAACACATAATTTGATTGCCTGTGTGTACAATGCGTGAAGTGTGTGTATTGATGGAAGAAGAAGAAAAAAATGTTAAAATTAATTTAATATTTACAAGGGCATATTTGAAAATTTATTTAATAAATAAGGGCACATTGGTCATTTTATATGAACAACAATTTTTTCCATCTATTTTTAACAGAGAGAACTAACCACGTCACATTTTATAAATATTAGGGACTAGTTGTGCTACGTTTGTAACAATAGGGACTAAATTGATAGTGTAAGCCAACAATAGGGACTAATAGTGAAATTTGCCCTATAATATAATACTTTTTGTAATTATACTAGCTATGATAGGACTTGAATTTGCTATTAGGAAAATGAGCATGTAATGTAAACTTCATATTGCATATATATTAACAATATACAAAAGTATGCTTCTAGTTCAATATTTACAAGCACATATGGCGTGATGTAACTTGTGTGACTTAGCAACGCAAAAACAACAAAAAACAGTTGGTCATGTAAGTAACACAAAAACAACAAAAAACAGTTGGTCATGTAAGTTTCCAAAATGTACGATATGTACTAGTCACCTTAAGGTTAACATAGTAATCACAAAAAGAAGTAGGCCATGATATCAAAACAAATAACCAACATGCCACACACAATATCATAAGTCCTACAACCAACAAGCAATAGGTGATCAAATACAAAAGAAGGCTAGTCATTTCCAAGGAACCTGCTAGACCTGCATTACATATGAAAAAAGAGCTCATAAGGGTATAGTAGATAAAATGAATAAAAGTCAAATAAGATTTAGACTCATATTACTTGTCGGCAACAATATCCTTAAAAGGCCTTTGCTAACTGCACGGAAGGCCTGCATGATCACTTCGCGTAGTGCTTGAAATGAGTGCCTCATCAACCTCCTGATAGCTCGTAATAACTAACTAAGTAGTTTGGAAATCAACTCTATCTCCCCCAGACTGTCACAGAAAGAAGTATATGAAAGTGTATAACTATAACCCGGTGCAACTCGTTAAATAATAATGTAAACTATGTCTAACAATAGTAAGGTAGTAGGCAACATGTTAAACCTATTCATATCTTCTCTCTTTACCGCGTGACCTCCCTCCTGGTCGAAGATGACATATGGATCTGTTATGACCTATAACCTTGCATAAAGAGCACCTTATATGGAATGATCTTTGTTCCCTACTTGGTTGTGTAGGCCTCTCTTTAACTTCTCTGATTATGCTATTCTTTGGTCTACCTCTCTTTCTAGGCTTTGGTGGAGGTTTCCACATAGAGGAATCATCCACATGCCACATAGACTTGTTAGGAATAGGTAGTATCCTTCCTTGGTTGGTCAACTTGAAGGCATTAATAAACAAGCATGGGTGCACATAACCAACTGCATTGTACCTCATGAATGATATGTAAATCATTGCATGCTTGCATGGGATGCCACTTACTTGTCATTCCCTACATTGGCAAGTCATGTCCAACAAATTTACCACATAGCTTCTTTCGTCAATCACATAAAAATTCCAATCGGATGAAGGAGTGAAGGTCAAATGCCTATCTGCTTGAAATTTTTTATCAAGTATGTGCAGTACTTTAGGAGGAAGGCATATATCCTATTCCGAAACTTTTCAGGATCTTGAGTAGAATCTTTTCATGAATTTGTTCCTTATTCACTCCAATAATGTTAGAATAGGTTTACCTCTATTGTTTCCAAGTAAGCTATTGAATGACTCAGACATGGTGTTTGTGACATGGTCATTTTTAACCACTTTATCGAATCCTTGTCTAGCCCACTTCTCGACATCCTCATTGAAATCAACCATCAACCACTTGTGTGCCTCAAGTTCCACACGGAAAATTTATCCCATTATGTTATTGAAGTCATATTCAGTGTAAACCTTTGTTGCAGCCCAAAATAATTTCCTAAGTCTCAACCCTGGGAACTTCGTTCTGAAATTTGCATATAAATGCCTTGAGCAATATCTTTATCTGTCCCTTTCATATGCATTTCTCAGGGTCTTTTTCAGACCCAAATTGCCTATCATTCTTGAAGGTGATAGTCTCGCTAAAACCAAGGTAATCTGTCAAGCACTCAAGGAAGTACCCCCATGTGTCTTCGCACTCTTGTTTACATACCATAACTGCAAGTAGGAGAATACCCGAATTTGTATATAAACCGACAATAGTCAATAGTTGGCCACCATAAGGCCCCTTTAAAAAACAACCATCAAGGCCAATAAATGGCCTTAACCCATTCCTGAATCCATCTCGTTGTGCAGGAAAACTAACAAATATTCTGTCAAATATTGGATTTAAGGTGTGCGACCTATCACACTTAATTTTCACACATGATCTAGGGTTGCTCTCAATGATAGCATTAACATACCTAGGGATCAAGGCATAACTTTTACTCCAATCACCGGATATCAATTCTATAGCCTTTCTCTTGGTTAAATACAACTTCTTATTTGATACACACAATCCATACGTCTAGTGGAGCTTAAGTGACATATCTTCTACTGAATTGTTAACGTTCACTTTAAAATCCTCCTCAAAATTTTTAGCTATCCATTTAGATGATACCCCCAACACCTTTCCGATTGAAAGACATGTATAATCACTAGTTATTGACCTAATCTTAAAAGTTTTACTATCCATACAACTGGATGAATGAATCTTCCACTTGCAACCTTCAGTATGACACATGGCTGTGAACCTCTTTTTATCATTCTTTTTCTTTCTTGTTTTGAAGCCAACTTCCACACAATACTTTTCTACAATCGTCCTGAGAACACATCATCAAATATTTTCCCTTCTTCAAGATGAATATATTCTTTTCGATTTTTATCAATTGATTTTTTAAAATAGTTCCTATGCATTTTGTCACTTAACGATGTCATATTCTTACCAACCTTGTCCGTATTGATTTCATCTTCAACTCCATGAATCATCGAACAATACTTCCTCATTTTTGGACTCCATGTTAGACAAGTTATCAATACTAGTATCATCCAAATCTTCCCCATTCAGTTCCACACCATCATTGTTATTGTCACTATGATTACTCCACTGGAAAATTTTACCCCCATCACTTCTTTCATCTATAAGAACTTCTTCATTGATTTCATGCTCAAGTAATGAAATATCATGCACTGAAGGAAGTCGCACTGGATTGGGCAGATTTTGATGATCATTTAAGGAGGATTCTTGCATTATTTAGGATACGGTGCTTGATTTAACATGCATGTTCAAATTGATAGTTATATGACCTTAATCAATGTATAAAGCTATAAGTTTTTCCACATACTCATTAGTCTCTACAACCATAGGTGTACCATTAGTTGGATGGACACCTTCAAAATATACAATTTGTCTCAACCATTCTCCTCCGACACCAACACATACATCTTACAAAAATTTTTCATAACCATAAACCATGGATTCCAAATTAGGAACAAGGGTTTTTCCTCTCCATTATACAAGATGTTGAAATGAAATAACATCTATAATATACAACATATAAAGCATAAGTGCAACAACCTCAAATTTGCGATATACAGGAGACGAAAATAGTCTAGCCAAAATGCATTTTTTTATAATTGCAATAACAGAAAAAATAACAACAAAAACTTATAATAACACAAATAAAATGCATTCTCACTCATTTTATGTCAAAACCCTAAGCTTAAGCCCAAAAATAATATTTGATCACAAACCCTAACCCATATTCTACATGCAATTCAATAACTTGCAATTACTCAACCAATACAAATGTATAGTACTTAATAACAAAGCAAAAAGCCATGCATCATAGATTTCTTAGATTTTATACATAAAACCCTAAATCTTAGCTTCAAAATCATAAATGGAGATAAAAAACATTCGAAGCAAACTAACCTTTATAAGCTATATTAATGTCCAACCAAAGCAACCCGCAAACAAAAATTGTTGTATCGAGCTTGGATCAGCGCCTTACATGGTTTCTTCTTCCTCAAAAAGCCGCAGGTGTATGTGTGTTTTTTTGCATGTTTTGTGTGTGTATATTGTGTGTGTAAGCCTTCTTTCCCGCGGCTTAGTGTGGACTTAGTAGAGTCCACGTGGCTCCACTAAGTCCACATCTTTTTTTTTGTTTTGTTTTTAAAGCTACGAAATGGCTAACTTACCCCTAAATCGTTAAAATGAGACTGACGAGAGTTAACGGGAGGGACTAATTTGGGTGTTCTGAAAAGATGAGGAACCAGTTAGATTTTTTTTGCTAAAGCTAAAGGACTAAAAAGTCTTTTACTCTTTATTTATGATAATGAAATTCGCTTTGACGCATAGAGATTAAAGACTGGACCATTCAAATTGATAGAGCACCAATTATACTTTTATCAGGTGTGCATGCGTGCAGGACTGATTAGGTGGATATTGGAATATAATTAGGTAAGATAAGTCTACACTATCATATGCCTAAATTACTCAATTATTCAAGGCACTCTGCACTAGAGTACTTCCCTAATCAGAGTAAAGATTTTTTTTTTTATAACATTATAATGTTATTAACAAAATTTAATAATTATAAACTTTTTATATTATTTAATTATAATTATATTAATAATTTATAACTATTAAAATATTATTTATAACGCCATACCCGTTCCTCCTTAGCTAAGCACGCAAAGGACCATTCAAATCATTAAGGGTGCTCCGTTGTCTAGCGTCATTCCCAAACCTAACATCAGACGCTCGGGTAATTAATTTGACGAGATATCACAGGAGTCGATGAACGTGACAGGATATTTTCACCATGCGCAAACGCCTTAACTTCGTTCACATTGATTATAGCTTCAAGAACAAGGGAAATTATTTCATGAATTATGCGATAAATATGTCATAATTATATGTCAAGTTATTATTTTTTGAAATTAATCAACGTTAATCTATATCGTGTAAACATATCATATCAGAATATTTTAAAAAAAAATTTATTAATTTGATCTTATAGAATTTTAAATAAATTATTATTATTTTTCTATTTGTGATAATTAATTGATATTTGTTAATTAATTAAATTATTTTTTATTTATGTGATTGTCTCATGAAAGAAGGATCCATAGAACAATTAAGCTGCATATTTTTCCATGATGTGACCTGCCTATCTTCCATCATTATTGTCCCCATAGTTTTAGGGCAAGTAATCATATTATAAGAACGCCAAGCTACCCACTTAGAACAAACCTATCCTTTTGATAATATCATACAATCGCCAAATTCTTCGACGTGTGGAGGAATGGTTTTACTTTTTGACGAGAAGGTGTCGATTTTAGTTTACGGTATGTGTCTTTATGAGCTTACTAATAAATACAAAACACCTTTTGCCACATTTCTCGTGTTCTACCATATGTGGATCCTATTACTTCTTGTTGACTCATTGGATTTACTATAAGTTTTGGTCCCACTGGATGTGGATGCTTATTTAATGTGCTCTTTGCAAAAGATATGAAATATGCAGAGTGATACAATTGTCTTTCCGTAGAGCAAATTCCATGTTAACATTTTTCTTGCACGAAATTAATACCGACCATCAGGGGTCAGCTAAGGATGTTGGTAGGGCGTAGATTGCGCCTTCGTTTCGCCATGTGAAACTTGGAAGTTAATATTATGGTATGGCTCGTCCCTTCGCAGTCCTCCTGCAAAGTATTGTGCTACGGATTTATTTACGAGAAATTCACTTTAAATAAAATAATTTTGAATTTATTTAAAATTATAAATTTCATGATATAACAATACGTCCTAGCGTGTGTCACGTCAATCAAGGGCAAGATGATCTTTTGAAAAGAGTAGAAATTTTAAATCTGAGACCTTAATCACGATAAACTATTGTCTTACAATTTTCACTCAACTCTTGGAGACAAAGCCAAGAATATATATTTGTATATACTATATATTTCTCTCATTTCCTTTGATATACCATTGACTTCAATTCGCCCAAAGGAAGCATAATTAGATGCTTTAAATTTGATAGTTGATAGATCATAATGATATATAGCTAGTGGACGATGAATACAAAGACTATTTCTATCCTCTTTCTGAGGCCTATAAGTATTAATGCAATTATTGAGTTATTTCAACTAATTCCGACTTGGATAGATTGTTTGATTGATAGATTACGTGTTCGACGATCATGATCAGATCACGAAATCTTTAAGTTTGAATACAAGCAAACAAAAATATAATAGGTTTCTGATGTAACCAACCCATTTAATTTTTGAGTTCCAAATAAAGTTCTTAAATAAAACATTAATTTTCAACTAAGAAGGCTTTGTTGCAGAGCAATAAGCTTTCTATTATTTGTGGAGTTGTTTATAACTCATGAAATTGAGCACTATTTATATCACAATTTAATAAACTCATCAATAATTACTATGTGATTATCTTCAAAAGAATTATTATTTAGTTGAACTTTGTAACACTTACTAAACAAAATTAACTTGTTTTTAAATTATTACCAATAGATGTGGCACAAACATGTTTGCTAGTTTATATTTCACATGTTTTAGTGCATTTAAAATCAAGAAACAAACGACAACCACATCAGTTGGTAAAATGTAAGGAATTTTCTTGGTATACCCCAGAGTTTAGCATCATCTCCTAACTAATATTTTATTTTAATATTCTAACATTATATTCCAACCATGATAAAATTGTCTAATAATTATCTAGAATATATTGACTTTATAGGCAAAAGAAATTCTCAAATAATCTCTTTAAACTGAGAAAGAGATTTCCATCTTATTTGTTATTTACAATGTGTAAGGATTAACATTTTGCCTTGCATATGTTCAAATTTAATTGATATTTAGATTTTTAAAGTTCTCAATCTTGAATGGATATGAAGAAGATAATCTTCCAACTTTAGTTAAGATTTGCACCCGTTCACACCAAATGATTTAAGATATATTAGTAGGAGTAAATTGAGTACACACGTACAACTGATGTCCCCGAGTAAAGGTATCACAATTTTGTTTCCTTTTACATATCATGACTAACGCAAATTATTAACAATAAGTTTTGCAAAACTCACCGTCACTCATTTAAAATATTAAAATTGTTCAAGTGTAAGGTTCAAAAACTAACTCCACCTATACTTGCGGGGCGTGTTGACCCCTCTCTAAGAACTTAAACTTTAGATGAAGTGGTCACTTAACAAGTTTTAAAAACCTAATTTATGCAAGTTTAGTTAAGAAAGTGACTCCTTTAATTTCTGTAGTTTCGAGGAGAAATCAACTGATAATTAATGGGATTACAATTCATCTCCATTAACATTTTGCAGTTATACAAATATAAATATCTATGATCTATAGTAGGAATTAAGAAATCGCAATATTTTCTTGAGGTGTAAATAGTACTTGATTTCAAAATATTTTCTAATTTTAGAAGGTGAATATTATCGAACTTTGAGACGTAGACGTAGGCTAAGCGCTAAGGTACTTTCAATTTATTTTCAGTTCTAAAAGTTAAATTCATCTATCTTTTGCGTAAATATGACTATATTTCAGTTCAGTGTACAAAATAACTGAAACGATAAGAATCTTTAGATGACAGATTATTGTCATGCGCATATGCTTCAGTTAAACACAACGATTCTGTATCACCAATCAATTCAGCCAATGACAATATTATCATAAGAGATTATTCTTCAATATATAAAAATCTAGTCATATAATTTTATGGGCGGACCTACTTGGAGTTGAGGGAGTGTACCCCCTCAACTTGAAAAAAAAATCTTTTTTTTTTCTTTTTCTTTTTGGTTTTTTTTTAAAAATAAATTATTATATTTGACATTTTTATTGTATAATAATACATACTGACCTTTCTTACCGCATGAATGTATTCCTGAGTTTAGATATCTGGATCTGCCACATATAACAGCAACAAAGTGCTTATCAAAAGAAGGGAAGGTAAAAAGGGTTCCAAGTCCAATGTATTGTAAAAGCAATTTTAAAAAAAAAAAAATCACCAAAGTTAAAGATTCATATGAGGCGAAGAACACCTCATTTGAGGATAGATTTTTATATAAGGTGTTTAGTCATTAGGTTTTAGTACAAGGTCCATGTGAACTGTCTATTTGGTCTTCCGGCGAATCGAGTAGTTGCGTCAGACTTCTTTACGTTCCGCACTGGTATATGAAAGAATGTATGAAGTAAATTTATGTTAATTTTTCATGTTAATAATGTTATATATCATCTCATTACTCTTATTTATAAAATAAAATTTTTACTATATATACGAAAATTTTGACATTTAATACATGAATTCTTATAATAAAAAAAAAATTAAAGAGATAAAAGAGTGACATAAAACATTACTCTTTTCAAGCTTATAAACTGTAATAAAATAAGCTATAAAGAAGTTGTGCTCTCGACTCAATTCCAAGAGTTTAGCTCAATAGTGTGACGCTTATAAAATAGGTGGACGACTTACTTACTTCTCAAATTCGCATCAATCCTAGTAGTACTTCTCACCTAGAAGCGAGTCCTAAAGAGTCATTGTGTCCAATTAAATCAAATAATTAAAAACTCTTCTAGAAAAGGTCATAATCTCAAAATTTGTCACCTTAAATGAGTTTAAAAGATATGTTTAACCGAATTTCTTGTCATTTATTATTATTATTATTTTTTTTAAAAAAGGGGCTGTGCTCTCAACTCCCTTCTGTCCCCCAACTAATAAATATGGTCGTTGGTTGTTAAGATTGAAACCCAAAGTCCAAGGTATTAAGAGCCATCCCAATTTGGTATTGGATTCCATCAGTGCACATTAACAAACAATGTGTAAAATTATTTCTCGTTTGCCTTTGCCATCTATATCTACCCCACCACTTATCACTCCCGTACACTTGGCTTCATTTGCATTCAATATGACCAAGCCATGGACAGTTGAAGTAATTAATTAACTAGTCCACTCTATGATGTGTTACCTTCATTTTCTCGACACATTTACACTTGATTATTCACTTATAAATACTACAACTCCACACCCATCTCCAATACACACAAGCTTTGATTTCAGTTCATGCTCTAAATCTATTCATATAGCATAGGTTTGCACATCACAGTAGAATACCTGGTAGATCAACCCAATGGACTTCTTGCTCCTCCACGTTTGCACAATTCTTTCTGTGAGTATAAAATTCAACAAACCTCATAAAAATATACATTTCTTTTTGGCATGTTATTGTTTAGTGCATAAGTATTTCTCTTAGTAAAAGGTCTATTATTATTTATTTTTTTTACTTCTTCTAATTCTTTTTTATTTTTTTCCCTCTTTAGCTTGCACTTCTGGCTTGCCATGCAGCTTTGCCTGCTGAAGATTACTGGAACTCAGTGCTGCCAAACACTCCTATGCCTAAAGGAGTCAAAGATCTTTTACTACCTGGTTAGCAAGAAAAGTTCTTTCTTCTTACCGGGTGGTCCGGGAATTTGCTTATTAATTTTTCAACTGATATTTCAATATAGAAAGATCTATGTAGTTCTTCGTTGTGGTTTCTCCCATCATTTTTTTGAAAAGATATTATATATCACGGTTGAAAAGACTATAAAATGAGTAATGCTTATCATTCCATTTCACACAATCTATTATCAAAATTGAAGAAGCTTCTGAAGTTATGATGTGGAGTAGTCAGTGTCCGAGGAAACCTGACTTGAAACACCATTTTCCTATATCCTACTTTTTTATTTTCTATATATAACCTGACATTATACTACTGGCAAGCTGTATCACTATATGATAATTATAGAAAATTCCTGTATTTGTCCAGGTATGCTGAATTTTAATACGATATAACTTCTGACAATTAGTTCAATGATACTCTGCTATATGTTTCCCGTATGCATACACTTTATAAAAGTCATAATATATATGCTCCTACATCTTATGCAATTGAGTAATCAATAGTTTGCATCTAGGGTGAGGCTTAACCCTCCTTTTTATGGTAAGAACATTTGTGTTAAATGTCAAAACTCCTAATATACCTAGAATTCTTACTATAAAAGGGGTGAAGCTTGGAAGGGCTCTACAATTAGTTCTTTTTTCGGAAGTCATGCACATCTCAATCATAATACCATTATCTCTACCTTAGTTATCCATCAAATTTGATTTAGTCTCGAGAAAAACTTGAGCTACTAATAATAAAATTTTATTTTTTTTATTTTTTTATTTTTTGCAATTTTGACAACCTTGAGCTACTAATAATTTTGTAGAGAATGTTATTGTTTCACGTTAATAAACTATGAGATTCATGGTCAGCTCTTAAATTATTTCATCTAATACCAATTAGTTTTAAGATAGATCCGCATGTTTTTTTTTTTAATTTTATCATGGTATTAATGTTAGATTTTGGTTCATTCTTGGCCATATATTTGCCGCCCAAACTTGTTTCACACACTGACATTTTATTCTTATTTCACACGTTGACATTTCTTGTCAACTTGGGTAAGGGGGTGTTAAAGAAAAGAATTGTCCAGCATCGATAAATTATCAGTTTTGAGACTAGTTGACCATGGTAAAAAAAATTTAGATAGTCTACTTATTGTGAATTAGTTTTAAGACGAAAATCTAAGTATTTGATTAATCTTAAATCAAACTAGTCAAAAGTTGCTACTTATTTTCATTTTATTCTCGAGAAGGGGCAGGGGAACACACCGGTTTGATGAAAAATCCCTAGATCCTTCACATCAATTTTTTGGTATAGAGAATCAAGAGGTAATGAATGATGAATTAGGCAAAGAAGATACGCGTCAAATCGGAGAATCTAACTTTCAAAACATTGTTTTGGAGTGCTAAAAACTTAAAACCAGAGTCTTCAATACTATGTAATAACGGCCGTTTGCTTGGCATTATGCAGAATGGGCAGAAGACAAAAGCACATCAGTTGTTGTGGGCAAGGGCGGAACAAATGTTAATGCAGGGAAAGGAAAGAAAGGCGGTGGTACAAACGTGAACGTCGGAGGCAAGGGCGGCGTTAATGTCAACACCGGAAAGCCTGGAAAAGGAACTCATGTTGGTGTCGGTAAAAAGGGTGTATCTGTGAGGACAGGCCGCAAGGGCAAGCCTGTATATGTGGGAGTAAAACCAGGTCCAGACCCTTTTGTATACAAATATGCTGCCACTGAAAATCAACTCCATGATAACCCCAATGTAGCTATATTTTTCTTGGAAAAGGACCTACATCAAGGAGCAAACATGAACTTGCACTTTGTCAAAAGCTCAAACGAAGCAATTGTCTTGCGTCGACAGGTTGCTGACACTATTCCATTCTCATCGAGCAAAATACAGGACATTTTGGATCGATTTTCTGTGAAACCTGATTCCATTGAAGCCGAGGCGATGAAGAAGACGATTAAAGAGTGCGAGGAGCCTGGAATTGCAGGAGAAGAGAAATATTGTTCGACTTCTTTAGAGTCGATGGTAGATTACAGCACCTCCAAGCTTGGGAAAAATGTTGAGGCAATCTCAACAGAGGCGGATAAAGACACTCAATTTCAAGAGTTTAGCATTTCAAGGGTGAAAAAGATGACAAATGACAAAGCTGTGGTGTGCCACAAGCTAAATTATGCATATGCCGTGTTTTATTGCCACAAAACATACACCACGGAAACATATATGGTTTCCTTGGTCGGGGCAGATGGAACCAAAGCCGAAGCAGTGTCAGTGTGCCACAAAGATACATCAGCATGGAACCCAAAGCACTTGGCTTTCCAATTGCTCAAGGTCAAACCAGGAACTGTTCCCATCTGCCATTTCCTGCCTGAGGATCATATTGTTTGGGTTCCTAAATCCTAAGTTGATTTATCACAAGAAAATGGTCGTATAATTTCTCTAGTATATTAGTTTTATGTCGTTTTAATGTAATAATTTGAAGCTTGATATGGTTTAGACATGAGTACTATATGTATTACGCCATGTGCAAACCTTTTACGCCATGTGCTTCATATATATATTATAATTTCTTTTATGTTCATGTCATATTTGTCTCTATGTACATCATAAATTAAGAGCAATTCTGTTTGATTCAGTTTTATGATTTTTATTTTAATTATGAGAAGTTTCGAGATCAATTTTTGTATGTAACTTTTTAAGTGATGTAAAATGATTTAATATTTTATTAAATAAATAAATAAATAAGATAAGTTAAAATAATATTTTATGGAAAATGATAAAGGGGCAAAAATCATTTTAGTCTCTGAAATTTAGTATAAAGTTTAAATTAGTTCCTGAGTTTTGCAAAAAGACCAAATAGGTCCCTCTCATTATCTATGATTTAATAGTCAAAGATTTGACTAAATAAAAAGACTTAAATGCCCTTGCTTTAGTGGTTAGAGATTTGGAGGCAAAGAAAAAAAAAATATTGAGACCATGCAGCAGGCACAACTATTTAAGCACTCAATCTATTTTTTTTTCTTTTCTCACTTTCAATTCATACTCTTTCTCACCCAAAAAAAAAAAGAACAACGACAACAAATGTTGAATTTAGTATCGGGTAACCACTAATTGTGGCTTTTAAAGTCTTAAATTTTGGATATATGTCTTTCAACTATAAATGTTGTCTGACTTTTAGCTAACTTGAAAAATATATTGAGGTGCAATATTAGACAATAGAATGTATAACCTTGTAATAAATTCACTATAATTCACATGTAATGAATTCCTCGTCATTTAAAAACAAAAAAGAAAAAATAGTAATAGACGAGGAATTCGTTACATGTAAATTATTTTTTCACATTTAATATTTGTATTTTTTTCATCTATTATTATTTTTTCTTTTTTGTTTTCAAATGACGAAAAAATGGCTTGGGTGCTTAAATAGTTGTACTTGTTGTATGGTCCCAATTTTTTTTTTTTTTGCCTTCCCTCCAAATCTCCAACCACTAAAGCAAGGGTATTTAAGTCTTTTTATTTGGTCAAATATTTGACTATTAAGTCATAAATAATTGAAGGGACTTATTTTGTTTTTTTACAAACTTTAAAGATTAATTTGAATTTTATACCAAACTTTAGGGACTAAAATAATTTTTGCCCAATGATAAAGTGTGAAATTGATACTTGTAGATGAAAAATTCTTTGATATGTTATTTCTCAACGAGTCTCAGCTCCAAACTCTTCTCCAGACATGATTTTTTCACACGACATCGCTTTTGATGGGTCCCACTCCCTTAATGATTCCTTGTTCAATGCTCCATCATACTCATCTCCTTGCCACGTGTTCCCCACGCCCAATGTTAACCCACACTCCTCTCTTGACCGCGTGTCCCCCCATGCCATCTTTCTTCCTCCATCAGTGTTCATCCTAACTTCATACTTCCATATCTGCTTTACCATCATCGCCATTCTCTAATTTTATTGTGTACATTGCCAGTGCGAAGAATCATATCTCTTTTGAGCTAAGGTTTGTATTGGACAATTTTAATATTTTTAGATGAATAACGATTTGAATCTAAGATTTTTGAACACTAAATTCTAATACCATATTAAATGATTATCTAATTTAAAATTTAAAATTATTAAAAAAATATTTATTATATTATTTATATCTTCAACAAACAGTCAACATATGCTCAAGGTGAGAAACATTCTTATTGGCGAGCTGGTATGGCGTTTGAATACAATGCTCACTTGCGAAATGGTTCCTGACTTTTGGTTTCAAAACTTTCAGCAACTAATATACTTGGTTATAAATGGGTGGTCGGAAATGGTTCAGTCGGCCCAAGTTCAGCCACATGAGGCTACAAATGATAGGAGTCACCATTAATAAGATTTGACACATTCACTTAAAAGACATAACTATTGAAGTTGTGGTCTATAAATACTTCTCACTATTGGGTTGGTTCCTCGTATATAGATGATTAAATAGTTCTTTTAACTACTTGTTTAAAAAAATTTAGCATGTTTTAAAAATTAAGTAATTGGTTTATAAGCCTTTTATGATCCATATTTGGAGAAACTTAAAAATGACTATAAATACCTCTTATAAGTTGTCTTATAAAAGAGATAGTGCAAGAAAAATATAGAGAATTGCAAAGAAAAAAAAAAAAGTTTGTTGGTTCGTCACTGCACTGCGCGACATTTTTCCAGGTATTTTACAATATTTCATAGAGTTTTTTGTGATAGACTATGAATTTCACTTTTCTCGTACTCTTTCTTCATGGGTTTACACTTCCTCCATGAGAACCTTATTATTCTAGTATTTTTTAGTGGTTATCTCATGTATATTTCAGAAAAGCTTTGCTATAAGTTGATGGTTCTTGATTTTTTCGTCATTTTTTGTAGATGAGTTTTTCTTCTTGCCTTTTTTTTCCTTAATATATCTATTAAAGTATACGTACATGTTTTTTATTATTATTTTGTTGATTATAGTTCGATTACTTTTTTTCTATGTGCAAGTTGTAATTTTTCTTATTTGGGCCATGTTACTAAGTTTTCATTTTGTTTAAGTTGATAAAATGCCAACCAGCAGCAGCACCTCTAAGACATCAAACAATGCAACAGTTAGCCTGAAGTTGAGTATTTGGTGAAGAATAAGGGTCGTATTGTTGAAAAAAGTAGAGTGGATATAGTGAAGCTTTTTTTTTTCTTATGTTAGTTTGTATGTTTTTGATTGCCTTATTTCTAGTGTTGATCTTCAAATAGTAGGTAGCCGAAGTTGAACATAAAAAAACCAATTATGTAATGTAATGTAATATAATGTAAATGCAATATATATTAACCAGATGTGATGTGTTCAGTTATTTCAAAAATGTTGAAAGAGAAAGCATAATGCTTTGTTTTTCATTTTAAATGATTAAATGATCATGGCTTGTTGTCACATGAACTTGAGCTTCATAGTAATGATAATTTGATAAGTTTTGTAATTTGGCCTTTTAACCAATTAGTATACAACTACCCAATACAACCTTCAATGCCTCTATGGAATAAGATATCCCCTTATTTCATTCACAAGTTTCATTAGTTTTTTTATACTTGGCTTTTTTACCTTCACATGCTCCTTGGTAAATTAGTTGCATTAGTTTTTAGATACTCAACTTTTTTACTTCATATGTTTGGTCATCGCCATACACATGTACAAACCACAATCGAAAAGTCACATTTTCTGCATTTTGGACCAGACTCATATCGATTTAAAGCAACCGTGTTCCCATGCTTGGTCATCATTGTAACGCCCCGAACCCAACCCCACGCTAAGTCAGGCTCGGACCCGTCACTCGGACAGAGTCTCCTCTGTACCAAGGACAAACTGATACCTGCAAACATTCATTCAAGACATCTGAACTAAAAGCAACAACTTATCCACAATAACTCTAAAGCCAAAACACAATCACAAGGCCATCCGAGCCTTGGAGCAATAATTTTCTACTAAAGCACACAAGCATGCGAGATAAGTTGGTCTTTAGTTATAAGTAGTTAATTACAATAAACTTCTAAGTTCCATATGAAGGTTTACAAACACTCCAAGCATGCAAGAGAAAAATAAGGTCTAGAATTCATTATTACAATCCAACAACTTTCTTAAACTCTTAATACACATTTACTAGACATATATATACAAGACTCTATGGTCTCAAAATACATTAACACCAAGAACTCCACATAAGAAGCACAAATATCCACCTCAGCACACAAGATCACTGATTCTGATCTACTTGGACTTCTTCCTCTTCTTCTACTTCTAATAGCTGGGGATTCACCTCAGCTTCTCCTGAAACATTTTAGATGAGGAGTGAGCAACAAAGTTGCCCAGCGAGGGAGGTGATGCAACATGTAAACGTGCAATATGATATGCAACACAAGTAAACATATATACAAGACACATAACCATCAAGACAATAAATCAAACTATTAATCACTTTAAAAAGGATACGGTTCCGCTTCCAAGTCTTCGATCACGAGCCACGAACCACGAGTATCACGATTATGCCGGCAAAACCCAAACACCACACTTGGAATACTCCGGATGTATCCCGATCCTACGACCCTTTCTCCCGAGGTAGGTCCATGCCCGGCAGGTGAACCACGCCTCTGGGGTAGTGGAGTATGCCTCAGCGAGAAAGGAATAGGCACCATGGTAGTCGAGGGAGCACGGCAAGCCCGATGCCGCCCGTGTTTCTCGACGCTACCATGTCCGATATAGGTTGCGCAACCCAATACAAGTCACAAGCAATCAATAATATCACATAACACGTAAGAGGGACGACAAAGTAGGCCGCCCTCACGCATATGCACGATAAAAGCTCATATATGCAAGATATTAACTAATAGATGCCAAAAGATAACCATCAACATATTTAATTCCAATAATCTACTCAAATAACTTAAACACATCCTAAATATTCTATGCAAGGCACTACTAACACACAACAAGTTCCAATTGCAACTAAAAGGGCTAAAAACTACTTTTCCCCTTTCTTTAATCGAGCTTTCTTTCTCCTAAGCATAGTTCGAGATTCTCAAACCTACCCTAGTCTTTCTATATTCCTAATTAAGCTTAAAGGTACCCTTTAAAGTCATGAAAACTCATTTTCGAAGCAAAAGTTCGGAAAGGCCCCGAACGGGTTTGAACTATAGCCATACTAACCAAACCCCAATTTCGCGAAACGAAAGCACCAAAGGTGCTTCCTTAGCTCAAGAATACCCAAATCGATGTCCAAATTTGCCCGGATTGCCTAACGTGCAAAACCCCCTTTTTAAAGTAAGCTATTTATGCACTAAAGCTCGAATTCGGGTGATTCAACCTAACGTGGCTTTTCAATTACCTTCCCTAGGGTCTAGAGCACCTAATTGAGGCATCAATTCAAGTCAATTATCAAATTTTCTCAAAACCCTAGTTTTAGGCACTATTCATCGTCTCTTTGATCAATCTCAACATTCAACCGTTTAATTTGTTATCACACCACAAAAGTTAGCTCTAGAGGCTTTAAATAACTCATAGGAAGCATTCAACACAAGATATATAGCTATAATTGACAATTCAACAAATTTGAACATATGCAAACAAACTTTAAACTCAAACAAGTAAGACTCCCTCACAATTTTGAAGATGTAGAAGCTTTGTTGAAGGTCCTAAGTTGCTCAATAACCTCCCAAGATCAAACTAAGAGCTCAAAGTGCTTGGATGAAGAAGCAAAAATCTCTCTTTTCCTCCTTGAAGTGGACGGCCAGCAGGAGGACATGGATGGAATTTCTGAAATTGTTTTTGATGTCTAAAATGCTATGTTCTATTTTATTTTATGAGGTAGTTGTTTTATATGTTGTAGACAATTAATTTCCTAAGCTTTGTAGTCTCAAATATTGACCAATTAAGGCTAATGGTAATTACAAATGCTCTCTAATTAAATACTATAACTATTCTAACGTAACACTATTCAAGGCTCACGGAAATTATTTTTCAAACGCATACTCCTAAGCTCGAAAGTTCAAAACGAAAATTTCTTGGCTCCTTTTAAATGTCGAGTGACCTAGGAAAAATTTAAAATCAAGCTTTCGAAACAGTCAAAAATTTTATGAATAGTGACCCACAATAAAAACAATTAAGCAAGAAAAATGATGCACGTAGAAATGCGCACATAAGTATGCAACGATTATAATAAATTTAGGGTGAAATTCTCGGGTGTCACACCCTCTCCCCCTTAAACTAATTGCGTCCTCGCAATTCTTACATGATTCGGCAAAGAGCTCCGGATACTTCTCTCTGATCTGATCTTCTCGCTCCCAAGTGGCATCCTCAACCCCATGATGATCCCAGAGAACTTTTACCATAGGAATATTTTTAGTCCTAAGTTCCTGAATCTTTCGGTCAACCACTCGAAGAGGCTTCTCAACATAAGCTAAGGACTCATCAATTTCCAACGGCTCCGGCTCAATGATATGCGACGGATCAGGATTATACTTTCTCAACAGTGACACGAAAAACATCATGAATCCGACCCAAACTCGGAGGTAACGCCAATCTGTAAGCTAAATCTCCAACCTTCTCAGTGATCTCAAAAGGTCCCACGTATCTAGGACTAAGTTTGCCTCCTTTGCCGTGCCGAATCAAACCTTTTCGCAGAGAGACTTTTAAGAAAACATGATCACCCTTAGAAAATACTAAGTCCCGTCGACGTCTATCAGCATAATTCTTCTGTCGACTCTGAGCTGTAAGCATTCTCTTCTTTATAAGCCTCACGTTATCCACCATTTTAATCATCTCCGGAAGAATAGCGGGATCAACTGTTTTCATCTCACCTACCTCATCCCAATACAACGGAGACCGACATTTTCGCCCATAAAGTGCCTCGTAGGGTGCCATGCCAATAGTGGCCTGATAACTGTTATTGTAAGCAAACTCTGCTAGAGGCAGATATCTCTCCCAATTCTTGCCAAAATCCAGAACACAGGCTCTCAACATATCCTCCAGTATCCTGATAGTCCTCTCCGACTGACCATCCGTCTGCGGGTGATAAGCAGTACTAAAACTCAAATTAGTCCCCAAAGCCTTTTGTAGCTTCTGCCAGAACTGTGATGTAAACCTGGGATCCCTGTCTGACACAATCTGAGATGGAACTCCATGCAGTCTCACAATATTTTCAACATAAAGCTCAGCCAATTTATCGAGAGAATCTGTTTTCTTTGTAGCAATAAAATGCGAACTCTTCGTCAACCTGTCTACTACAACCCACACCGAATCATTACCTCGTGGTGATCTCGGTAAATCCGACACAAGATCCATAGTAACCTGATCCCACTTCCAGACCGGAATCTCCAACGGCTGCAACAATCCCGCTGGCCTCTGATGTTCTGCCTTAACTTTCTGACAAGTCAAACATTTAGCTACATACACAGCTATCTCTCTCTTCATGTTGTTCCACCAGAAATTCTGTTTCAAATCTCTATACATTTTTGTGCTTCCAGGATGAATTGTATATTTAGAAGCATGAGCCTCAGCAAGAATCTCATCTTTCACAATCGAATTACTGGGAATGCAAATTCTATTCATGTACCTGAGAAGCCCATCATCATGCATCTTAAAATCGGACTCTCCCCTTTTTGACTTCTCTAAAAGCTTCAATAGCTGAGAATCTGATTGTTGCGCTTCTCTGATTCTAGATAGCAATAAAGATTTGATTTGTAAACTAGCAAATTGAATACCTGATCTAGAAGCTTTCGGTTTCCATAAACACAGTTCTTCCACAATCTCCCAATCCTTGATTATCAAACTAGACACAGAAGCTTTCCGGCTCAGTGCATCTGCAACAGTATTAGCTTTTCCCGGCAAATAACTAATGGTACAGTTATAATCATTTAACAATTCTAGCCAACGCCTTTGCCTCATATTCAAATCTTTTTGAGAAAACAAATATTTCAAACTTTTATGGTCAGTAAATATTTCAAATTTGTTGCCCCACAAATAATGCCGCCATTTCTTCAAAGCAAAGACAACAGCTGCAAGCTCCAAATCATGTGTAGGATAATTGAGTTCATATGGTTTCAATTTCCTAGAGGCATATGCTATGACTTTACCATTTTGCATCAAAACACAACCTAACCCTTCTTTCAAAGCGTCACTATAAATCACCAAGTTCTCGGTTCCCTCAGGCAAGGCAAGGATAGGTGCAGTGGTAAGTCGCTTTTTCAACTCCTGGAAACTAGCTTCACATTTATCATCCCAATTAAACACAGTTTTCTTCTGAGTTAAAGTAGTCAAAGGTCCTGCAATCCTTGAAAAATCTTTAACAAATCGCCTATAATAACCCGCTAATCCCAAGAAACTACGGACTTCCTTGACAGTTTCAGGTCTTTTCCACGACATGACTACATCAATTTTAGCAGGATCAACAGATATTCCCTCCTGGGAAATGATATGACCTAAAAAGGCAACCTGTTTCAACCAGAATTCGCATTTGCTAAATTTGGCAAACAACTTGTGTTCTTGCAAGGTTTGAAGTACAATTCTCAAATGCTCTTCATGCTCTGACTCAGATTTAGAGTATACTAAGATATCATCAATAAAAATCACAACAAACTGATCAAGATAGGGTCGAAATACTCTCTGCATCAAATCCATAAAAGCGGCTGGAGCATTTGTCAACCCGAATGGTAAAACAACAAATTCATAATGGCCGTACCTGGTTCTAAACGCAGTCTTAGGTACATCCTCTTTCCTGATCCTCAACTGGTAATAACCCTGCCTCAAATCAAATTTTGAAAACACAACAGCACCCTGTAGCTGATCAAACAACTCCTCAATTAAGGGCAAGGGATATTTGTTTTTCACCGTTACTTGATTCAGACCCCGATAATCTATACACAAACGTAGTGTACCGTCTTTCTTTTTCACAAATAACACGGGAGCACCCCACGGTGACGAACTAGGCTGAATAAAACCTTTCTCAAGCAAACCCTGAAGCTGAATTTTCAATTCTTGTAACTCAGGGGAAGACATTCTATACGGGGTTCTCGAGATAGGACTAGTTCCCGGCAACAGGTCAATCACAAATTCAATCTCCCTATCAGGTGGTAACCCAGGCAACTCTTCAGGGAAAACCCCCGGAAACTCTTTTATAACAGGTACTTCATTCAATTTAAATTTATCTCCAGGCTGATTAATTAAATAAGCTAAATATGCATCATAGCCTTTACTCAACATTTTAGTGGCTTTAATGGATGATATAATACGAGTCCCAGTAGACTTCCGACTCCCAGTTACTTTAATAACAGGTTGGTTAGGTACTTCTAAAGTCAAAACTTTCCTCCTACAGTCCAAACATGCATAATATCGCCCCAACCAATCCATCCCTAAGATAACCTCAAAGTCCCGAAATGGCATGATGATCAAATCAATAGGATACATGCAACCTTCAATGCAAATATTACAATCCTTACATACAGACTCCGTAACAAATTTAGTTCCCATAGGATTACCTACTTCAATCACATACGGCAGTTTATCAACTTTTAATGTAGCAGACTGTGCACATGCAGGTGTAATGAATGAATGTGTAGCCCCGGTGTCAATCAAAACTACTACCGGCTGATTATTAATAAGAAAAGTACCTTCCACCACCACTGTCGTCTCTGGAAGCTCCTCCTGGTCAAGTGCAAATACCCGTGCCTGACCTCGCGGTACGGTAGCTGCTCCTGAAGCTCTAGTCTGGCCACCCTGGCCTGAAGTCTGACCCGGACCAAATTTAAACTTGGGACAATCCCTAACTCTGTGCTGATCACTGCCACAACCTGTGCAACGGCCTAGTTTCCTCCAACACTCAGCCTCTGTGTGACCCTTACGATTGCAGTGAGTACACTGTAGATTCTTCCTAGCAGCAGCTCCTCCTGTAGGGGTCCTATAAGTGGATGTGGCAGAACTGCCCTGCTGAGATCTAGCAGTCACTGGTCGGGTCTGTGACTGTCCCTGTGGCTGGCTCTGAGCTGGTCTCGGCTGTGACTGTACCTGAACTGGTCCTGGGTAGCTCTGAGTCTGCCTAGGCTGCTGAGTCTGCCTCTGATAACCCTGACTCTGAGACTGAAACTGCCGTTTGCTTGACTGACTAGACTGAGCTAACACATCTGCCTTACGTTTCTCATATCTCGATGCAGCCCGAACTACTGCAGCATAGCTCGGATAATCTTGTGAAGACAAGTTAAGCATGATGTCACTCCTCAACCCTGTAATAAATCTCTGAATTTTCACATCCTCGGGCTGAACTAAAGCTGGCACATATCGAGATAGTCTCGTAAAGGTAGCCTCATACTGGTCTACAGTCATGTTCCCCTGTTTCAAAGCTATAAACTCATCCTGATGCCTCTCACGGGCTACAACCGATACATATTTATCCCGAAACTCACGAACAAAATCAGCCCATACATGCTGAACCCTCTCAGCATCCCATTTTTCTCTAATAGTGCGCCACCAAGCCTCGGCATCACCCTCCATTAAAAATGATGCACAGTTGATCTTTCTTTCATCGTCACACTCAAGTATTGCAGCAACTTTCTCGAATTTACTCAGCCACAACTCTGCTTTCATATCATCTGGTTCACCATAAAAACTGTATGCTCCATGATGCAGAAATTTATCAAATAAGTTACCTCCCGCAGTACCACTGCCCTCTGCTCTGGCAGTCTGATCACCTCTGCCGGTACCTGCTGTACCCTGCTGAACCACAAACTGTGCTATGGTATTCATCGCAGTAGCCATAGTAGCTAAAATCTGGGCAGTGCTCGGCTCCTGACCTTGCTGTACATTCCCGGCTGCCCCAGCATCCTGCCCTGGTACATTCCGTCTAGGAGCCTCCTCCGGCTCACCCCGTGGTCTACCCCGTCTCCTCATCACAATGCTAGAAGAACATCATATTATAATAGGCAAATAAACTATGCAAGATAATTTACACATGGTTTTCAAACATTTTACTCACACAAGAACGCATAAAACACTTAACAACATTCAATACTAACTTTTCATATTCTTATCATATTAAGCTTTATCATTTCTTTTCATGCTAGCATGTCTTATATCTAAGTACTTAAACAACTAAACACTTACATATTCACATAATTCACTTCCACATATAGACCTCTACCCACATGCCAAGGAATTTAACCCGGCTTCAAGCATTCTAGTAGCTCTGATACCACTTAAGGTGTAACGCCCCGAACCCAACCCCACGCTAAGTCAGGCTCGGACCCGTCACTCGGACAGAGTCTCCTCTGTACCAAGGACAAACTGATACCTGCAAACATTCATTCAAGACATCTGAACTAAAAGCAACAACTTATCCACAATAACTCTAAAGCCAAAACACAATCACAAGGCCATCCGAGCCTTGGAGCAATAATTTTCTACTAAAGCACACAAGCATGCGAGATAAGTTGGTCTTTAGTTATAAGTAGTTAATTACAATAAACTTCTAAGTTCCATATGAAGGTTTACAAACACTCCAAGCATGCAAGAGAAAAATAAGGTCTAGAATTCATTATTACAATCCAATAACTTTCTTAAACTCTTAATACACATTTACTAGACATATATATACAAGACTCTATGGTCTCAAAATACATTAACACCAAGAACTCCACATAAGAAGCACAAATATCCACCTTAGCACACAAGATCACTGATTCTGATCTACTTGGACTTCTTCCTCTTCTTCTACTTCTAATAGCTAGGGATTCACCTCAGCTTCTCCTGAAACATTTTAGATGAGGAGTGAGCAACAAAGTTGCCCAGCGAGGGAGGTGATGCAACATGTAAACGTGCAATATGATATGCAACACAAGTAAACATATATACAAGACACATAACCATCAAGACAATAAATCAAACTATTAATCACTTTAAAAAGGATACGGTTCCGCTTCCAAGTCTTCGATCACGAGCCACGAACCACGAGTATCACGATTATGCCGGCAAAACCCAAACACCACACTTGGAATACTCCGGATGTATCCCGATCCTACGACCCTTTCTCCCGAGGTAGGTCCATGCCCGGCAGGTGAACCACGCCTCTGGGGTAGTGGAGTATGCCTCAGCGAGAAGGGAATAGGCACCATGGTAGTCGAGGGAGCACGGCAAGCCCGATGCCGCCCGTGTTTCTCGACGCTACCATGTCCGATATAGGTTGCGCAACCCAATACAAGTCACAAGCAATCAATAATATCACATAACACGTAAGAGGGACGACAAAGTAGGCCGCCCTCACGCATATGCACGATAAAAGCTCATATATGCAAGATATTAACTAATAGATGCCAAAAGATAACCATCAACATATTTAATTCCAATAATCTACTCAAATAACTTAAACACATCCTAAATATTCTATGCAAGGCACTACTAACACACAACAAGTTCCAATTGCAACTAAAAGGGCTAAAAACTACTTTTCCCCTTTCTTTAATCGAGCTTTCTTTCTCCTAAGCATAGTTCGAGATTCTCAAACCTACCCTAGTCTTTCTATATTCCTAATTAAGCTTAAAGGTACCCTTTAAAGTCATGAAAACTCATTTTCGAAGCAAAAGTTCGGAAAGGCCCCGAACGGGTTTGAACTATAGCCATACTAACCAAACCCCAATTTCGCGAAACGAAAGCACCAAAGGTGCTTCCTTAGCTCAAGAATACCCAAATCGATGTCCAAATTTGCCCGGATTGCCTAACGTGCAAAACCCCCTTTTTAAAGTAAGCTATTTATGCACTAAAGCTCGAATTCGGGTGATTCAACCTAACGTGGCTTTTCAATTACCTTCCCTAGGGTCTAGAGCACCTAATTGAGGCATCAATTCAAGTCAATTATCAAATTTTCTCAAAACCCTAGTTTTAGGCACTATTCATCGTCTCTTTGATCAATCTCAACATTCAACCGTTTAATTTGTTATCACACCACAAAAGTTAGCTCTAGAGGCTTTAAATAACTCATAGGAAGCATTCAACACAAGATATATAGCTATAATTGACAATTCAACAAATTTGAACATATGCAAACAAACTTTAAACTCAAACAAGTAAGACTCCCTCACAATTTTGAAGATGTAGAAGCTTTGTTGAAGGTCCTAAGTTGCTCAATAACCTCCCAAGATCAAACTAAGAGCTCAAAGTGCTTGGATGAAGAAGCAAAAATCTCTCTTTTCCTCCTTGAAGTGGACGGCCAGCAGGAGGACATGGATGGAATTTCTGAAATTGTTTTTGATGTCTAAAATGCTATGTTCTATTTTATTTTATGAGGTAGTTGTTTTATATGTTGTAGACAATTAATTTCCTAAGCTTTGTAGTCTCAAATATTGACCAATTAAGGCTAATGGTAATTACAAATGCTCTCTAATTAAATACTATAACTATTCTAACGTAACACTATTCAAGGCTCACGGAAATTATTTTTCAAACGCATACTCCTAAGCTCGAAAGTTCAAAACGAAAATTTCTTGGCTCCTTTTAAATGTCGAGTGACCTAGGAAAAATTTAAAATCAAGCTTTCGAAACAGTCAAAAATTTTATGAATAGTGACCCACAATAAAAACAATTAAGCAAGAAAAATGATGCACGTAGAAATGCGCACATAAGTATGCAACGATTATAATAAATTTAGGGTGAAATTCTCGGGTGTCACAATCATCATACACATGTACA
The DNA here is from genome assembly GCA_037974665.1 of Ehretia macrophylla. Classification (NCBI taxonomy): domain Eukaryota; kingdom Viridiplantae; phylum Streptophyta; class Magnoliopsida; order Boraginales; family Ehretiaceae; genus Ehretia; species Ehretia macrophylla. Next base: position 70,302,053 of record CM075764.1, read on the forward strand.
AACCACAATCGAAAAGTCACATTTTCTGTGGTACCCATGATGGATAACATATTTTGAAGGTGCTACCTTTCTGCATATTTTGGTTTGTCTCACCATCAGCCAACTCCAATAGATTGTCCAAGTAGTCAAGCTGCACCAAAAAGGAAAGGAAAAAAAAAAACTAGGCATATTAAATTTCTATCTTAATCTAAGGACCAAACAAAAAAAGAACTTGTAGCTTAATCTGAAAAATATATATATATATATTACCAGCTTTTTAGATTGATTGTGGATAAACTGCCTTGAATAAGGTGTGAGTTTACTGACACATATCTGTGTCTCATTCAACAAGAAATCAACAATAAGTAGATACCAATGTTATTGGAACAAACATCTGTGAAAAAGTTGACACACACAAACTATTATCAACTATCTAATAAAAGAATTGAAAACTATTAAGATTATAATTTAAGATTGTCAATTACCCTATTGTCAATCCTTCAAATCGCCTGTATATCGATCATCCCCTGATAGTATCAAATACATTTATTGATCTCAATCATCGGTGTTTAAGAGACACCGGAGGAAATAGAGAAAACAGGCAATTAGTTCAAAATTGTAACATACAAAAAGGTTAAAATCTACGAATAAATTATAAAATAAATGAAAATAGTTACACTCACATTTTTTTATCCAAGTTGTTAATGACACAAACAAATGGCATTTTGGGATGAACAAAAGAAAGTGAGGAGTTGCACAGAGAGAAATACATGGTTAGTTCAAAATCGTTTATTTTTAAAATAGGTAAAAACTAATATATCAAATATAACACAAATAAAAAAAAATTATAATCATATTTTCTTGTCTAATGAGACGATTACCTTAGAATCGTCTATATTTAAAATGGGTAACAACTATGAAATCAAATATTAACAAATTAAAATATAAAAAAAAGTAGCCACATTTTCTTGTTCGATGAGACAGTACTTCGAAATCATCTATTGTTAATCCATAACCACAAGCCCAATTTGCCACATTCAGTCCGACACTAATTTTACCAGCAGTAAAACATTCTTGTAAACTGGATTTACTAGAATGCTAGCAATCTTAATCCGCATAAAGACAAAAATACCGGAATGCTTATTTCATAGGGTGCCAAAAATACCGACATTTAATACCGATAATCCTACGGGGATTGGTTAGTTATATCTTGCCTTGATGTAATCTTGGTAAATATTTATAAAAAAAAAAACTATCACTATGCAAAATACTTTGAAATCAATAAGGTCAGAAGTCTTATTGAAGAAATAAGCAGATGTGTTAATGACTGGGGTAGTTATTGCATCAGTAACAATTCTGTGACGACCCACTTTTTCAACTGCCCATAACAGATTAACATCATTAAACTACTTATATGAATAACTATTACTTTAAGATCCAAGTTCAAATAGCAGAGTTTAGCAATTATGAACACATGTGCATGCTTGTATTTATAAAATTAGACATGTTTTTCACAATATCATGAAGTAAATGCACGCAACAATTATAAAACAAATCCTAGCCGAGATTTTGAGATGTTTGAATGGAATCAACAAAAAGTCTCGGATTTTAATTTATTTGTCAGACAATGGAAACATCACACAATTAAACCCCTCGTTACCAACATTTTCACTAACCCCTTCAGATATGCTTCACATTATTGAACAACATTAAATCATATGCTTCTGAAACTTTAGAGTGACTTTGTACACACAACATACGTGTGTGTAAACATTCATATATCGCACATATAACACAAATATACCATTAAAAAATCAAGTTTAACACAAATAAAAAGAATTACACTTACATTTGCCTGATGAGGCCATTAGTTCAAAATCGTCTATTTTTTAAACAGGTAATTAAAAACTAAAAAAATTAAGTATAAGATAAATCAAATAAAAAAATTGCACTCCCATATGTTCGATGAGACGATTAGGTCAACAGAAGGTGATGAGACAAATTCTGAGAGAATACATGAATCGTCAGTGTTTTCTTCTCCAATGAGAAACAATAACGAGTGAGGGGTTGAGGAGAGTGAGATGAGAGGATAAATCTTGTATCTGTAGTGAGAGAGAAAAGAGAGAAGAGAGAAAAAGTGAGTGAATCTCCATGGTCGAGAGAGAGAAGAGAAGAATGTGAAGAGACGTGATTTGGTTGATGGAATCTGACAAGTCATAGGCATGGGAAAGTGAATAAGGGTAATTTGGTAATCTTTTTCATTTTTCTCCATTTGTTAATAATTAATGCTTGGGGCGTTGAATTATTTTTTAAAAGTTTAAGGGTCAATCATACAATTATAAAAATTTTGAAGACCAGCTGCCATAATTTTTGAGATCGTTTTAGAAATTGACTTCAGACTTTTTACTGATTTTCAAGATAGACAAAGAGACTTTAATTCCAAGTCAATTTTGTTGCACTTATATTCTTGATTTTCATATATCTCTGAACATCGGAAATTGGGACAGATATTTTATTACAAGTCTAAAAACGGAAAAAACAAAATGGAGATGCAAAAAAGGTCGATTGTAGATTAAAGGCATGATTCTCAAGAGTGCAATACCACACCGTTCCCTATGATCAAATTCAGTGGGCTGCTCGGACAAGACACCTCGGTCACACTTGGGCACGCACTCACTACAACTGGTTTGATTTCATAGGTAGCGAGCTTAGTTTGACCCACTTGGGCTACACTTCGATCACATTGGTCCTTAGATGTGGCCGACCTGGTTTGTTATTTTTAATCCAATTAGTCCCCAACTTAGATGGGGGTGGTGGATCCACTTGGTTCACAAACATGCCCATACCAATAAGGGGTAATGCCCCCATTTGGGTCACAAGCCCACGCAACCTGGCTCGGCTGTAGCGGTAATCTACGAAGCAACATATAAATTTTTATTCAAATTTCTAACAATGCGATGTGGGATAAATTTTTCCTGTACGATATTAACGATAGTCTTACCTTTCTTTTTCTACAGAAAATACCTGTAAATCCTGAGGGCGTGGCAGCACTGAAGACTCCCCAAACCCTTATTCGACGCATGCAATTCGACCTCTACTATACAAAAAATAAAAACAGAAAAAATTTCACTGACACTATTTACCGATGATGGTATCTCTTTTTCTATTGGACTGTGGGAAATTGAAATTAATTTTTCAGTATGAGCAATAGTAAATGTTAAATCATAGTCCTATATAAAGGCATATCTATGTCTTAATTAATCTTACCATTGTTCCCAACATAATTTGTGTTATTCTTTCCAATACCTATAGTTAGGGTTTAGGGTTTAGAGTTTAGGGTTTATGGTTGAATGTGATAGAGGTGTAACGACACGAGTTCTCACGTTTTCATTTGAGAATTGGAAATAAGAGAGCATATTATGAAAGTGTACAGAAGTGCAGTAGTAGTACATTTGGCATGGGTATAGAAAATAGAACCTAAAGTTTGGAACACTTAAAATCAAATAAAGGGCGTATTTTTAGATGAAGAAGTATTATAATGTTTTCTTTAAATTTGATATAAGTAATGGAACATTCAACGAGTTTAACAGGGCACCGTATAAAAAAATGTTGTTTTTTCTTGGCGCGTGAGCCCCACGAATAGATGGGATTCACGCACCTATGTCTGGGACATTAAAGATCTAAAATGTTTTGAAGAAGTTTTAGTTTAACAGTCTCTCTATTGTGTATAAGGTAGGACAAATCTTACAAATAGTCCCTATTGTTTACAAATTTTTGACAAATAGTCCCTATTGTTTTAAAAGTCACATAGTTAGTCCACATTGTTTGTAAAAGTTTCACCAATAGTCCTCATTGTTTCACAAGTCATTCAGTTAGTCCCTATTGTTTGCAAAAGTCTCTCTATTAGTCCTCATTGTTTGCAAAAGTCTCTCCATTAGTCCTCAATGTTTGAAAATGCATTTGCAAACATTGGGGACTAATGTAGAGACTTTTGCAAATAATATGAACTAATTGAGTGACTTTTGAAATAATGGAGACTATTTGTGAGACTTTTGCAAACAATGAGGACTATTTGTGAGACTTTTACAAACAATGGGGACTAACCGCATGACTTCTAAAATAATAGGGACTATTTGTCCAAAATTTATAAACAATAAGGACTATTTGTCCAATTTGTCCTATAAGGTACCTCAAAATCTGTTTCCTAATTGCTGGAAGCATCAACCAGATCTCTGGTCCTCAAATTTCTGCATCTCAAAGTACATTCTTAATGAGGACATTTTCATACAGAAGAATATATGTCAGTACTGTATAATTAAAAAAATTTAACTCAATATATCAGTTTGACAAATGTGTATTATTTCTTTCATGAATCGTAACCAGCAAGCTTTGCTATTAGTCAAATATTATTTAAAATTTCAAAATTGCAACTCGAAAATCAATTTACTCTAATTTTTATCTCAGTATAAGACTGTAAAAGAGTCTTTTACTGTGAAAGAATTCTATTGAACTGAAAGTCAAATCTTGCATACTTTTGCCCCTGCTCGGTAATTCCATAGCAGGGTTTTTTTGAACGTGGGGAAGAATTCTATTGAACTGACGGTCAAATCTTGCATACTTTTGCCCATGCTCGATAGTTCCGTAGCAGGTTTTTTTGAACGTGGAGAAGAATTCTATTGAACTGACGGTCAAATCTTGCAGCCTTCGTATATGTTTACTGATAAGGAATATAGAGGAACATTTGCTTTCTCAAAGAAACTCAAAAATTTGTCTATCGTGACAGATTCTGCTGATAAAATGGCATCGCTGCAAACAGTTGAGGCAAATGACAGAGATTTGCTTCTTAGTACTTCAGAGAAGGAAGAAAATGGGGGTCTCAGCAACAATGGCTCCACATACGGTGCTCCTCCATTTAGTGGTTCTAAGCCAGTGAAGACGGTTAAAATCCAGAGCCTTGTAACATTAAGTATACAATATGAGACATGCTAACTTTGTTCTAGATTTTTGGGTTGCTTAATATTTGGGTATTTTCGATTGACACCCGTTTATACTTTTGGAAAAAGAGACTCAGACCCCATACTTTTAGTTAAATGAGACATACACCCCTTATGTCAGGAATTAGTTAAGTTTTTTGTTAAAATAAGGCTAAAACTATCTTTGCAAATTGCATGTAAATAGAAAAGAGAAAACCATGAGGAAAGCCTGATTACAGCATCCAAATAGAACTCATTTCATCATTGACGCATTCTTTTCTCTTTCTCTCTTGCTCATCGCAGTCCTCTCTAGTGACGCTTGATCTACTCTTTCTTTTTTCATCTCTCATTTGTCTCTCACTGGAATTCTTGCAATGTTTTGGTTATGCATAGAAAAAAAAAAAATTAACAGCAAAATTGTGCGGTGTGTGAGGTGTGCCGTACTGGTGCGGCTTGCGTGTGGAGGTGTGTGGGGCTGCGGGCTTATGTGAAAAGAAATTGAATCTAGTTTCTGGTTGCATTAGAAATCCCATGTCCTATATATGCATACCACATCAGTGCAGTCATCTAGTTTCAATGAGATTTGGATGAAAATTTAGCAGTTTAAATATCAACTCTGATAAATTTAATATTCTTATCAACTCTGATAAATTTAATATTCTTTAAAGTCTTGTGTGAAACTGCATAGTATCTTTGAAGACTAGAAAAGAATGTCATCAAAGTTTTCCAGGTAAGTGAAATTGATAGAATTAATATTCTTGTAAAACAAATCTTTTTGTTGATGGAATTTGAATCTTTTTAATACCCTTCTCATAATATAGCATAGAGTAAGTTTTGTGTACCAGACTAATAAAATAGAGAGAAAATATTTTGAAGAAGTTGAATTTCATTTCTCAGAATGATTAGGAGAGATACATCACGTTATTTATAGAGTTTACATTTTTGTATATCTGATACATTTTGAAGCTTAAGCTAACTAATCATCTTTAACAGACTAGACAGCTGGCAACAATTGTAATGTGGCACGTGCTAAATAGCTGAAAATATATGTTCAATGCTTAACCGTTTACGCACTACTAAGAGTGGTTTATCATCCCCCCTCAAGCTGAGCCGAGTGATGGAGGGGCAGCTTGGACAGTAAGTAGTGAAACTTTGGTTGAGAAAGAGCTTTCGTAAAAATGTCAGCAACCTGTTCAGCAGAAGCAATGTGCTGGACTGTGAGAGCTTTTGCCATGACCTGTTCACGAACAAAATGATAGTCGAGGGCAATATGTTTTGTGCGACTATGAAACATAGGATTGGCCGTCATTGATATAGCTGAGAGATTATCACACCAAATAGTGGGAGAGGTGACTGGAATGTGAAGATCGTGCAGTAAATAAGTGAGCCATTTGAGCTCAGCCGCTGTATAAGCCAAGGCACGATATTCAGCCTCAGTCAAAGAGCGTGCTACTGTGGGCTGTTTCTTTGAGGTCCAAGAAATTAAGTTGGTTCCCAAATAAACACAAAAGCCAGTGGTAGATTTCCTATCAGCAACACAACTAGCCCAATCCGAATCCGAAAATGCTTGCAGGCTAAGAGAACTGAACTGGAATGAGAGTCCATGATCGAGAGTGCCATGAACATATCGCAGAATACGTTTGAGAGCAGTGAAATCAGCCTGTGTAGGTGAGTGCATTTTTTGACAGACGGAATTAACGGCATATTGAATATCAGGGCAAGTAAGAGTAAGATACTGAAAGGCTCCAACAAGACTTCAAAAATCCGTAGGTGAAGCATAAGGAACAGAAGTCACAGTGTTCACCAAAGTAGACACTGCAGCAAGTGTAGGAGAAGGCTTATATTGCATCATACCTGCCTTCTTAAGAAGATCTTTGGCATATTTAGTTTGGTGCAAAAGAAGACCTGTGGTTGTGTGCTTGACTTCAATGCCCAAGAAATAAGACAGAACCCCCAAATCTTTCATCGCAAATCGCTGACTCATGGCTTGAATAATGGCTGCAATATCAGAATCTGAACTCCCTGTAATAATAAGATCATCGACATAGACAAGAACCACAGTCATGCTGGTAGAAGTAAACTGAACAAACAATGAGGTATCCGCCTTACTGCAGGTAAAACCATGAGTAATAAGAAATTGATGAAGCAATTGATACCAAGCTCGCGGAGCTTGTTTAAGGCCATACAAAGACTTGTTCAAGCGGCAAACATAAGTGGGGTGTGAAGAATCAATGAACCCTTGAGGTTGCTGCATAAACACTTCTTCTTGAATTAAGCCATGTAAAAAGGCATTAGATACATCCAATTGTTTGAGCTGCCACTTATTATGAAGCGCAAGAGAGAGCACCAGTCGAAATGTTTGAGGCTTTACAACAGGGCTAAAGGTCTCACTGTAATCAAGACGATACTCTTGATGAAACCCCTTGGCAACGAGATGAGCTTTGTATCGAGCTATGGTGCCATCAGCATTCCGTTTAATCTTAAACACCCACTTGCAACCAATGGGAACTCTGTTCGATGGTAGGGGCTACAATGTCCAAGTATTCTAAGTGATCAAAGCTTTATATTCTTCAGCCATAGCTTTGTGCCAATGGAAGTATTTAGCAGCCTCCTTATATGAAGTAGGCTCAGTCTGTAGTGGTTCAATAATCAGCGTATTGTATGAAAAAATGTGAGGCTTAATAGAGCCTGTTTGAGACCTCGTGACCATAGGATGCTTAATTTGTGGAACAGTGATTGGTGGAGTAGAGGACAGTGATTCTGAGGGTTGAGAATCAGTTGAAATACTATTAGAGGTAGTGTAGGTATGACAATAGATTGGGAAGGAATAGGACTATGTTAGGGAGACATCCGAGATGTAGTAGGAGTCGTACAAAGTATAGGACTATGTGATAAAGGAGATGCAGAACTATTACTGTGATAAGACATTCTATTATTGGAGGACTCGACTGGAACAATATTTGATGAGGGAAATAAAGATAGAGAAAAAATAGGTAGATAGGAGGAAGGGAACAGTGTAGTAGGTGCCGAAGGAATAATAACTGTCTTGGAGGCAAATGGAAACTGTTGTTCATAGAAGATGGCATGTCGAGAGACGTATAGACGATTAGTGACCATATCAAGACACTTATAGCCTTTAGAATTGGAACAGTAACCTAAAAACACACAAGGAGAGGATCTTGGCTGCAATTTATGCTTAACATAAGGCTAAGCCAAGGAAAGCATAAACACCCAAATACCTTAAGGCTTGAATAGTCAGGAGGAATGTTATATAAACACTCATAAGGAGATTTGTAAGATAGAACAGCTTTAGGCATTCGATTAATTAAAAAAATTGGCAGTTGCAAGAGCCTCAAGCCAAAAACGTAAGAGGAAGAGAAGCTTGATGGAGAAGAATGAGAACTGTTTCAATGAGATGCCTATGTTTCTATTCAACTCTTCCATTTTGTTCCGATGTATACGGACAAGAAGTTTGATGAACTACTCCTAATGTTTGTAAAAAGGTGCCAAATTTGTGACTAACATATTCAGCACCGTTATCGGTTCTAAAATTTTTGACTATGGCATTAAATTGATTTTTAATTAAAGCAGTGAAACTCACAAATGCGTTATAAGCATCTGCTTTGGACTGTAAAGGATAAAGCCATGTAAAACGAGTACAATCATCAACAAATATTATATAGTATTTGTAATTTTTGAATGAAGAAACATGTGCAGGACCCCAAACATCCGAGTGAACTAAATCAAATGGCCTATCAGTCACAGAACTAAACAATGAGAATGGTAGCTTATGAATTTTAGCTATTGAACAAGACTCACAATACAAAGATTTAGTATGCACAGGAGCCTTTACTACTGATGATAGTCTTTGAAAAATCTGAAGAGATGGGTGGCCTAAGCGTGAGTGCCACAGTAGAGTAGATGACGGAACAGCAACAGAAGTAGCGCAAGAGTGGACTTCAGGAGAGGAAGAAAGCAAAGCTGCAGAAGGTAGAGTATACAGGCCACGTTCACAGCGGCCCTGGTACTTGACCTGGTGTGTTGCATTGTCCAGGATAAGTACTTTGTCAGCATCAAAGAGAAGGGAAACATTGTTATCATTTGTTAATTGATGAACTGACAAAAGATTAGATGAAATAGTAGGCACATGAAAGACAGTACTAAGGCTAAAGGAGTACGTAGGTGTAGTGATATTACCATAGTCAGTGTAAGTGATTGGAAGAGTAGAACCACTGCCAACTGAAACACCATCACCACCATCATACTGTTGATATCCAAAGAGATTGCTCAAATCATTGGCCACATGTGCATTTGCGCTAGAGTCTAAAAACCAGAGGGTTTCAGGTGTTGAGGGTGAGACATAGTGAGTAGCCATGGCTTGTTTACCAGATTTGGTGCTGGCATAAGCAGAAGTGTCAAGACGATGCCAATAGTCTAGTGCAATATGATTCATTTTGCCACAAATTTGACAGAAAACAGAAGCATCTGCGTTGAAATTGTTCTTACTTTGATGATTATTCAATTGAGGATTGGTACCTCTACCATAAGAAACACCACGAGCACTACATCTCTGATTGCGACCACCGCGATTATTAAAATTGTTACCACGACCTCGATTTGAGCCTCCATTAGAGTTGAGCTTCTGAGTAACTAAGGCAGTATGCAACTCAGAGTTGGAAGAATCAGAGAACGTCACAGATTTAGCAAATTGAAGATGTAATTCCTCAGAAAGAAGCTGACTTGTGAGCTCAGCAACAGTGATTGGCACTGGTCTAAGATGTAGAGTGGTCTTAACAGACTCATATTCCAACGGAAGGCCTTTCAGAATGTACAAAATGAGATCATCTTCATCGATAGCATATCTAGTAGCACGAAGACTATCAGTGATTGACTTAACCTGATCTAGATATGCTTGCATGCTCTGTGATCCTTTTGACAGTGTATAAAGCTTCAATTTAAGCTGATGAACATGTGTTCGAGAGAGAGAACTGAACCGATGCTCAAGAGCATGCCATATAGCAGTAGAAGAAGGAAGATCAAGCACTTGAGGGAGAACTTCAGAGGACATCGAAGCATAAAAGCAAGATTTCAGATGCTCATCCACCATTAACCAGTGGTCAAAAGCAGGATTTGGAGTGGTGGAGCCATCAGCAGCTTTAACATGAGTAACAGGGCATGGCTTAGCACCAGTGACATGATCAAGAAGACCATTCGCACGAAGGCTGGCTTGGAATTGAGCTTTCCAGACAATGTAATTGTTATTATTGAGTTGCACACGAACAAGTGAGCTCAAGTTCTGAAGAAGCAGCTTCAAGCCAGGAGATATCTCGGATTCATCCGCCATTAACGAAAGTTTAAAGCTTGAAAAAAAAAATTGCAGAGAAAAGAGGATCGAAGAAAAAGACAGTTACGTCTTGTAGAAGGCTCTAGGTACCATAACAAAATAGAGAGAAGATATTTTAAAGAAGTTGAATTTCATTTCTCATAATGATTAGGAGAGATACATCACATTATTTATAGAGTTTACATTATTGTATATCTGATACATTTTGAAGCTTAAGCTAACTAATCATCTTTAACAGACTAGACAGCTGGCAACAGTTGTAATGTGGCATGTGCTAAATAGCTGAAAATATCTGCTCAATGTTTAACTGTTTACACACTGCTAAGAGTGGTTTATCACAGACTACCTTCCAAGAAAACAAAAGCTTGATCTTAACGTTGTAACCGTGAAGGACAAACTTCTCTTCTGATATATGCAGGGCATATTGACTGATTATAAGTTTAATAACATCATGCAGGATGTGTTCCTTCCTACTTCAAGCTTTGGGTGTTGATATTATTGGGATTTTTTTTTTTTTTTTTGTCAATGATATTTTTGGGATCATGCAGCTTGAATGTTATAAAATTGGGTCTTGAATAAATTCCGCAGATGTGATTGTGTTGTGCTATTAATGTTAAGGGCAGAAATGAAAATTCACAAAAACATAACAGAAAATTTAACATACAGTTAATAGAAGGGGGTAAGTCTTATATTTCAAAAAGTGACGGGTCTAGACTCATCTATCAAAAATACAAGGGGTCTAGAACCAAATCACCCCTTAATATTTTATCAATTTTCATCTACACCGTACTGTTGTCAAATGATGATATCTCTTTTTCTATTGGACCCAGAAAATTGAAATTATTATTCTAGTATGGTAGTCGCAAATGTTAAACTGGAGACTTATGTGTAGGCATGTTTATGTTTTGGTTATCTTACTAGTGTCCCTAATTGTGATTAGGTTTGCAATTTAAAATTGATAGTGATAGAAGAGTTAAGACGTAACATGCACATCTGAGAATTTTAAGTGTGACAGCATGTTATGATCGAGGACAAAAGTGCAATAGTAGCACATTTTGCGTCAGTGTAGAAAATGAAACCTAAAGTTTGATATGCTTTAAAATCAGATAAAGAACTCTGATTCTGAGATAGAGAAGTATTATCATGTTATCTCTAAACTTGATACAAGAGTGTGGAAATATACATTTGTTGATGAGGTCTATGTGTCAAAACACAATTGATTTGTAATACGAGAAATAAACTTATGATTAAAGTGTTTTTTCATTTGGAATATTTTCGTGTTAGACTTTCAATTATATTGAAATTTAATTTAGAGATAGAAGAAATTAATATACTTATTATACTACCACCTTTTTCTATTTAGGCATTTATGCTAAATCCAATTTTCTAATTCTTGTTTTGGTGTATGTAATGTTTAAATTATCTATCATGCTTATCTTAATAGTATTAAATTGGGTCCAAATTACTCGAAAAGTAGGAAATTGAAGGTGAAAACTTATCAAAGCTCAATTTTTTCTATTTTTTTATTTTACCTTTAAATTGAACAATATAATCTTCAAAAGATTCTATTTTGAAACTCATTGTTCTCCTTGTTTTAAATTTTTTCAAATTTAAACGTTAATTAAGTATATTATGACTTCACTTTTGCTAAATATATTTCAACCATATCTCAAAATTACGTGTCAATTTTAGTGTTGATATTTAAATTGAAACAATTGGAAATAATACATACCACATTAATGTAGGGATTTAGTGTTGGGCACTATCTCAAAGGATGGTAAGGCCTTATCAATTTTAATGATACCAACTCCTCGAGACCTCGAGGTTACTAAAGATTTTTACTAACTTTCAGAATAGGCAAGAGATAGCTTGGTTTAAAGTTGACTCAATCCTCAGTGTCAAGTTGACTCAATCCACAGTGTCATAAAACCACCAAAGACTTTTATACTGATTTTCAGGACAAACAAAGACACCTTACTTCCAAGTCAATTTTGTTGCACTTATAAAATCAGTATAAAAGTCTTTGGTGGTTTTATGACACTGAGGATATATATATATATTTGATTCAGGAGAGGACTTAAGCCGTATAATTTAATGAGCGTGACTCGAGTTCCAATCTCTCGCATTTATAGCGAATTACATATCACTGGATCAAAACCCTAGTGGTTGTACTTATATAAATTAGAACATAAGAGTATTTTATTACAAATCTAAAAATGGAAAAACTTTACATACCATTGGACCAAAGCACTAGTGGTTGCACTTATATAAATTGGGACAGAAGAGTAAAAACAAAATAAAGATGCAAAAAGGTCGAATGTAGATTAAAGGTGCACATACTCTCGTTCTCAAAAATTAAAAAAATGTTATATATCACTGAACCAAAACTCTAGTGGCTACAGTTATATAAATTGGGACATAATCTTCCAGTTGTACAATCTGGACTTTTCAGTCTCTTTGAATTTTTTTCAAATCTAGAATCTGCAACTGGCTTGTTTGAATAAAATTCAGACCATCTAGAAATTGTGTAGCTAAATTGAATTCAGATCTTCTAGATGTTGCAATGAAAATTTTCCCTATTGAAGTTGAAGAAGATCAGAAAACTTCTTTGAAAATTTTCGTTGCTAAAAATGACACAACACAAAATAAAAATGTACTCCACTTTCTCATCAATGCAAAATTCATATTTCTCCCCCATATCCAAATTTTAACATGGTATCAAAGAAAGTGGAGTACATTTTTATTGTGTTGTGAGTTTGGTTAGAATATATCTTCAGATTGCACAATTGGAAGATTTGAGATATTCAAAGTCAGCAGCAAAGTTCAAATCAAACAACTCAACCAACTCATATCCGAATTTGATTCACAATTTCAGCAACTTTCGAAAGAAAGTCTAGAATATTTTCACTGGCTGCACTTATATAAATTGGGACAGAAGAGTATTTTATTACAAGTCTAAAAATGGAAAACAAAACAAAGATGCAAAAAGGTTGAATGTAGATTAAAGGTGTGCATACTCTCGTTCTCAAGTGTAATACCACATCGTTCCCTATGGTCAAATTTAGTGATCAAATTCCAGTGGGCTGCTCTGACAAGACAAACTTGGGCACACACTACGGTCTTGGGTCATAGGTGGTAAGTTAGGCCAACTTGGGCCATTTCGATCACGTGAATGGACCTTCTTCCTCGTTTATTTTTCATCACATTGGTCCCATTTAGCTTATTTTTGAAATAGCCCAACACCAGTAGGGATAATCACCATCCACTTTAATGCCCCCACTTGGGTGACAAGCCCACGCAACCTGGCTTGGCAGTAGCAGCATTCTACAAGGTAGCATATAAATTTTCTCCCACATTTCTAACAATCTGATGTGGGATAAATTATTACCGTATGATATCAATGATATGTCCATATTCCTGCGATATCGATTAGCCTGTGTTGGTAGAGCGGTAGCACCAACTGGATTTAGATATTCTCTTAATTAGAAGTTTGTTCTAACTTTCTGGTATTGCATCTTAACCATTGATTTACTTAACAAAAACGTTTTTCCTCCAGTGTTTGTAATTTGAAATTTAAATGAATGATTATGATATAATATTAGAAGATTAGAATAACTTCTAGTTAGGAGATCATCCTAATCCAGCACAACTACACCACAAAGTATTTCACACGAGGGAAAAAGTTTTATTGATACACTGAGTAATTGAGGGAGAGAAAATCTCTAAGATAACGTTGATCAGCATTGCTTTTAACTTCATAGCTTCTCTGCATCCTAGCTATGTTCAATCCAATTTATTCTGTGTGATAAATTAATGACTGTAATTTTTAAGCATCCTTGTAAAGTGAACGAACAAGTGAATAATCCAATTTATTCTGTGTGCTTTGTAACATTAAGTGTACAATACGAGCAATGCTGACTTTGTTCTAGACTTTTGGGTTGCTCAACATTTTATGCATTTTCATCAGCACTGTGGACAGATGATGGTATCTTTTTTCTAGTATGAGTGGTTAATGGTACATGTTAAACTGGAAGGAACGGATCCATAAATTCTTCTCATCGAGGGCTAAAATATATTATTTTTTCAACTATATGAGTACATTTTATTTTTTAATAGAGACTAATTAATTTTTTAAACTAAAAATACATGATATTTTTTTTTTTTTTAAATATGTAAAATTTTTAACATTATTTTAGATCAATGGGGGTTGCAGTCTCTGTAAGCTCTAAATTATATCCACCCTGAACCGGAGGCCTAGTTGCAAGCATATCTATATGTTAGTTATGTTAGTATTGTTCCTGACTATGATTTGTGTTATTCTTCCCAGTATTTAGAGTTTAAAATTTACGGTTTAAGGTTAACAGTGATAGGGCAATCACTACGTGAGAACATGTACATTTGAGAATTTCGAAATATGAGATGTCATGTATGTATACAACAGTGCAGTAGTAGCTCATTTTGCATATGATGTAGGAAATGGAACCTAAAACTTGTAACACTTAAAATCAAATAAAGAACTCTAATTTTTAGATGAAGAATCTAATGTTATCTCTAAATTTGAGAATGCTGTGGAAATTATACATGTGTTATAAACACAATTGAACCCTTTGCAATATCAACATTAAACGTGAGACTGAAGCATTTATCTATTTGGAATGGTGTTAGACTTTCAATTGTATTAAAATTTAATTTAGAAATAGAAGCAATCAATTTACTTATTGTATTACCTTGTTTTTGTATTTGGCCCTTTATGCTAATTCCAACTTTCTAATGCTTGAGTGACATTGTTGATTTCCACTCTTTCCATAATAGCATCATTAACAGACAAGCTAAAGTGGCTGATATGATACATAATGGCGATTGGAGCTGGCCCAACATTCCTTGCGTTGCTAATGTAGTGAGTGAGGTTCACTCTGTTCCTCAACCACTACTCAATGATAAATGGTGCTGGATTAAATTCAGTAATGGTTCTTTTTCGGTGGCTTCTGCCTGGGAAGCCGTTAGAAGGAGACATGAGAAAGTCCAATGGTATGGGTTGATCTGGAGCAAAGTCAGGATACCAAAGCATTGTTTTGTTACTTGGATGGCTATTCTTAATCGGCTCCTACAAAAGTGAGACTGCTATCGTTAGGTGTGGTGGATGATAGTACATGTGATATTTGTGGTATTGCCGCCGAGGATTGGGACCATTTATTTTTTCACTGCGGGCTGAGCAAGAGAATTTGGAGGAAAGGCCTTGGACTTGTGTTGCTACAAGATTGCATTCCATCATGGGATTCAATAGATGATTGGATGCGCAGATGGAGTCGTGGCTCAAACCTCCAAGCAGTAATTTGCAAACTTCTTTTCTGTAGAGTGGTGTACGAGGTGTGGAAGGAAAGGAATCGAATAATCCATAGTAATATATTCTCCTCCGAAGAGTAGGGGCGGAGCTAGAAAATCTTCTCAGTGGGGGTTAAAATAAATAATTTTTCAACTATATGAGTACATTTTTTTTAGTAGAAACTAATTAATTTTTTAACTAAAAATACATAGATATTTAAATTTTTTTTGAAAAACTATATCGTTATTCTGGGCCAGTGGGGGCTGCTTAGGGGCTAAAATAAATAATTTTTCAACTATATGAGTATATTTTTTCCTAGTGAGGGCTAATTAATTTTTTAATTAAAAAAACATAGATATATATATATATATATATATATTTTAAATACATAGAATTTTTAACGTTATTCTGGGCCAGTGGTACCTCCGCCCCTGCCGAGGAGCACGTTTGAGACACGATTTATACATCAATTAAAGATAGATTTTCTATAGAAAACTCTTTTGTGAGATCTCCTATGAATAATATCATTTGTCGTAACTGGTAGCTTGGGGAAGATTGATTCCTCAAGAGCCATTATTTTTGGATTGTTGATGGAGCTTTGTAATATTTTTCAAGTTTGAGGTTAATGATATATTTTTGATTTTCTAGTAAAAAAAAAAACTTTATAATGCTTGTTTTGGGATAGTGACTTTAAATAAGCTACCCCCTCCTTATCTTAACAGAATTTGAATTGGGTCCAAATTACTCAAAAAGTAGGGAATTGAAGTTGAAAATGAAGTGCGGTTTCTCTCTCCGTACAACCCTTCCTACTAACATCTCACTACCATTACTCCATCGCATCCCCACCTAAAAGCACCACAAAACCCTTCCAAAGGCCATCGCCATCTACTTTTCTTTCTTGGCATCACATTTTTACCCTTCTACTACTCATCCATCATTTTCCTGCTTCTTCTCCCCAACTTTATTTTCTCCCCTTTATTACTTTGTCTGTCCTCACCTACCTTATCATGAATCCAAACAATTCATCAAATGCTTATACAGATTTTGGGGGTCATGCCCCACTCCAACTTGAGCCTGATAATGACAATTCATTTCAACAATGCGCTGATTTGGCACTTGTGGGTCGAGTTATCTCTGACATAACTATTTTCCCTGGGACTGTACAATCAGTCATAAACAAAAACTGGGGCCTTAAAGAATCTGTGAAGGTCTCTTCTGAAAAGCATAATGTCTTCCTCATATCCTTTCGCAATGAAAGTGATAAAAATAGAGTTTGGAACTATAGACCCTCAGCTATTCAAGGTATCCACTTGCTTCTTCAACCTTGGGATGACAACATCACTGTGGAAGATATGGATTTGGATACTATAGTTTTTTGAGTCTAAGTCCTTGGGCTACCCTGTCACGCCCTGACCCCAACCTATCGCTAAGTTAAGGCCGAAACATGACGTGACGATACTTAACCCCTGCAAGATTTTAGAGTAGCAACCTGAATAGTTATAATATTCCACATGAAGTTCCAAAAGACTTCTAAAATTCTCCCAAAGACATCGGCCTTAAAGGTTTATAACACCCGGTTACATATTTACAAGACCTGAAACCACTTGTATAACCTCTCAACCTTGGTCTCATAAGTAAAGAAATCAATCTTAGCTAGGTATCTAGTTAACTAAGAAAATATACAACAGGGCAAATAGCTCAATTTACAAAATCATGATCTATATAACAAGAAATAAATCTCCTTAAGCAAGCACGAAGTTCACATAATGCAGGTATCCAACTCATCAACTCAACAAAACTTGCAACCACATGGGAGCTTGCTCGGGCTAATCTTCACCTGAAATATTAAAAGAGGGGTGAGCTAATCCTGCATATAGCTCAGTGAGGATGAAATAGGAAGGGTTTTCACAAAGGTTTTATCTTTCCATAAACGATTTGATAAACATGTCATGCACATACGAATGTATATGTAAGTATACATGATATAACTTGAATGTGAAATAAGAATATGAACATGATAATAGGCAAGCAACTCTACTCACCGAGGACCTCGAGGGCCTAAGCGGGGGTAGAAACCATACAATAAAAGAATACTTGAGTAACTGTGATTACTGATGATGACGGCTTCTGCCTCAAATCAATTAATGATAACCTAAACCATCACAACCGAGGATCAAGTCCTCTCAGAAAACCCGACTCCAACTCTGTCAATAGTCGAGGGTTCCGGATAGCTCCCCTCAAAGGTAAAGAATAGGTCTATGGTGGTCGTGGGTATAACCAGCAAGCCCGATGCTGCCCGGGGCCATTGATCATACCAAGGCCTTTAGAAGGTTGCAACCTTTATATATATATATATATATAATACCCATATCTCCATGGGACGTCACCAAGAGAGAGAGGGACTAGGATAGCAACAAAGTAGGTTGCTTCCGTCACAAAACTAGGATTGCAACAAAGTAGGTTACTTCCGTCATAACAGTAATATCAAAGATATGGCAAGTAAGTATGTAAACCTCTTGTGGTAATAAATGATTAATCAATGGCATATCAAGCAAGCATATATTGATCATGCATATATAGCATTTAGGGTGCTTCAAATATTTCCAAGTATCATAAGATAGTGAAAAGACATCAATAGACTACTCAAAACGGAAACAAAACGCAAACATGAGTGAAACTATGAAGCAACTTCAATGTTTCTGCAATAACCTAAATTAAACAGTTAGTTTCCCTACTCTCCCGAACTCCAAATGACTTGTTTTTGGTATAGAATTAAATCTTGTCAAAAGTAGATAGTTCTAAAATCAAATGAAACTCAATTCGGAATTGAATTGACCGAGATATGGTCTTTGGAAAAATTGTTGCGCAAAGTTGTCAAAAATCCGGACGAGTAATCCAATTGACCGGATCAATGGCAGTAACTATCCGTACCGGATCCTTAAGAGAAACACACAGATTTTCTTTTCCTTGCTTATTTTGCTTGTTAGCCTGGCTCCTAACACCAATTCAATACCTAATACATTCATTGGCATTACTAAACAACTTAGTAAGCTCAAGAACACATATACAACTCATTGAATCAACAAGAAGTCAAGAACATCAAAGCTACCCCCAAAGTTCTCAAGATCTTGACATCTAAGTTCACCCTCATCCTACCATTCTAGCTCTTTCCACACAAGCATATATCAACATACAACTAATATAACAACTCATCAACCCTTCTCAACTTTACAAAACCAAACTCAATCTTGCATTATATACATACATATTCACCACAAGTAGGAATATCATCAAAATACACCATAGAATCTTGAATGGGCTTGAAGAAAATGGTTTTAAAAGAATCCATCACCTTGGATACAACAATAGGTGTTAGATAGAGCTTGAAGATGCAAGAATGTAGTTGGAAAATGCTAGAGAGTACAAGAAAATGGCTTGGTTCCTCCTTTCTCTTCTTCTTATTCTTTTTTCTCTCTTCTCTTCAAATCGTGTAGTTTAGTGTATGTGTGTGTGTGTTGCTGTATTTTTGTGTGTGTGTATGGTGTAATGTGTGTATTTTATGTGTTTTAGTTGGTAGGAAAATATCTTATAAGCCTAATGACTAAGTTGCCCCTTTAACTAAAAGCTTATTTACTAGTATGTCATTCTAGTTCTTTTTTAATTATTCTAGTTAGCTAGTATGATGTGGTAAAATCTAATTAGTGCCTACGATACCTAAAATATATAAATACCCGTAATTGAATTTAAATGCACGTTAAGCGATGCAAGTGCACGTAAAATAATGTAAATGTTCAAAAAACCACGTAATTTGTACTTAGAAACTCATCAATGCAAATAAGAAGATATAAAGGCACACTAAATGCTATAAAAACATATTAAATGATATTTTATGCATATGGGGTTTTGTGCGGGGCATCACATACCCCCTCGTTATGCTACAATGGAAAATTCTAGAAGGATTAGTACTAGGCTTGGAACTTTGGAATACGTTGATATCGTCGGTGAATGAACACTCCAACGGTGGCTTAGACTACAAGTGAGGTGGGATATCCGAAAGCCTCTTGTGCCAGGTTTTCCAATGCCTAGAAACAACCTCCCCCATGCTTGGATCAACTTCAAGTATGAGAAGCTTAGTAAGTTCTGCATAAACTATGGTCTTTTGGGTCATGATGTCAAGTTTTGTAAGGATCGAAAGCCAGGAGAAAGCTTTGATGTGAACAACATCGATATTATAAAACTCAAGCATTGGATGCGAGCTCCACCTACAAAGGATAGGAAGGTTCGTCTTTTTGCTGTTCAAAGCAATCTAGACATGCAGGGAAGAGATCAAGCGCATGGGCAAAACTCAGTCCTCAACAGTGAAGCTCAGCCCCCAGCATGCCCCTCACATGACATCCCCCATTCAAATTACTCTAACAAACAAATTGGAAAGAAGGAAAAAGCTGATTTTGAGTTTGATGAATGGAGTGAACCATCAAAATCTAACCTAGATTGTGACCCCAATGAACTTGATCCTGACCATGCCACCAACTCCTACTTAAACTCCAACCAAGCCTCTAAAAAATTTCCCTTAACCTCTCTGGAAACCAAACGAAACTCTGCCACTTCAAAACCAAACCTTGATTCAGACCCATCTAAGCCTTTTCTTTTCAAAGCCCATATTATTCAAACCCCACAACAAACTACACCTTCTGCCTAAAACACTGGATTGGACCTTTTAAACTTTTCAGCCTCTAACCGCTTTAGTCCAAAATCTAACATCCCACCTTAGTCAAACCCCACAAAAACCCAACCACAAATCAAGCCTTACATAAAATAACAGTCTCTGAGAATGCAGCAAGATTTCAAGCCAAAAGAGTCAAAACTTCCTCAGAAGACATATCATCGCCAACACTCAACGCCCAGACACAAAAATCATACGATGAAGACAACCTCATTGACGTTCCTCTACTCAACCACTCTCTCAAACCAACATGGTAACTCAAATTCTAAAGTCAGCTTCAAAAATTCTTCTAGTAGCACCAAACATGGTAAGGATAACTAGGTTTCTATTAATGTTCTTTTATCCTCTCCGGGGTCTGTCGATGAACAGCCTTGGGCTTACCAATGAATATTTTGAGTTGGAACTATCAAGGGTTAGGCTCTCCCTTGACAATTCAAAGCTTAAGGGATCTTATTTCCCTTAAACAAGCCTCACCTTATTGGTCTTTCTGAAACTACACAAAAAACCACTAAGGTAGCCTCAATTGCTCGCACACTTGGCTACAATCTTATTTGTTCGGTTGACTTAAAAGGTCTTGCTGGTGGTCTTGCTCTTGTGGGTACTCCTAACTGTGATATTAATATCATTTATTGTTATGACTTTGCAATTCATGCTCAGATTATTTACCCTCACGGATGCACCTAGTATTTCACTTTTGTTTACTGTTCTCTATTTTTGGAAAAAAGAATGAGCCAATGGAATCAAATCTCTAGTTGGAACATTAGTCCTTCAACTCCATGGGTCATTATTGGTGACTTCAATTCCATCTTGGATCCATCTGAAAAGCTTGGAGGTAACTCAAAGTCAGGGAATGACATTGATCTTTTTAGAAACTTTCTTAACACTAACCTGCTTTGTGAAATTGATCTTAAAGGTTTGGACTTCACTTGGTCCAACAAGAGAGATGCAGATGCCAACATCAAAGAAATCCTGGATCGTGGAGTTTGCAACGTTGAATGGCGGGACCTCTTTCCCAACACTTGGATTGCAGCTCACCCACCAATTGGTTCTGATCACTGCCCACTGTTTCTTTCTACTGCTAATAATCTTGCTAACTCCTTTAAAAGGTTCTATTTTGAGGTAGCTTGGCTTGAAGAAGATTCATGTGATACAGCTGTGCAAAACTCTTAGAAGTTAAGCATCTTTGGTCATGCTCTGCACATTCTCAATCTCAAGTTCAATTCCTGCCGGAGTGCCCTTCTTCTTTGGAGTCGCAAGCGCTTCAAAAACAATAAAATCCTCACTGACAGGCTGAAAGCTCAACTTGTTGATCTCCTTAACTCCCCAAACTACAATTCTATAGCTGTCAACAATCTCACCACAAAGATTGAATCTCTCTGGACTAAAGAAGAAGCCTACAGGGCTACAAGAGCAAGAGTTAAATGGCTGCAAAAGGGTGACAACAATTTAGCCTATTTTCATGCAGTTACTTCGTAATGAAGAGACCGCAATAGCATTCTTTGGATTTGCACACTAGCGGTAACTGGACGGAGGATCCAACCATTATCAAATCTTGTTTCCAAAATATCTTTACTTATCTTTACTTATCTATTGGTCTAAGGAACTCTAACCCAATTCTTAACTATGTTGTTTCTTGTGTTTCTTATGACATGAACAATGCACTTATTTGTCCTATTTCAAAAGGATAAATCAAAGCTGCTACTTTTAGTGTTAGCCCAAATAGCGCTCCAAGTCTGGATGGCTTCAATGGAATCTTCTTTCGCAAGTATTGGAACCTCATCGAAAATGACCTTTACTTGGCTATCATTAACTTTCTCGATGGAGGCTCTTTTTCATCTGATTTCAATCAAACTTATATCACTCTTGTGCCAAACGTTAAACACCTATCTAAAGTTGAAGAATTTCGTCCAATCAGTTGCGCAAACTTTGCTTATAAAGTGGTTGCTAAACTCCTTGTTAATAGGCTCAAGCCTTGGATGAATTATATCATTACTCCAAACCAAGTTGCCTTCATTTTTGACAGGTCCATTCATGACAACATTCTAATTGTCCAGGAAGTTTTACATTTCATGAAAAAGAAAAGAAAAATCTAACAAAAGTTTTGCTGCTCTTAAAGTTGATATGAGAAAAACATTTGATCAAGTTGAATGGGACTTCCTGGAATGTCTTAGGAAAAAATTGGCTTTCACCAAATCTGGATCAAATGGATCATGAGATGCGTGACTACAGTTAACTACAATATCATTTTAAATGGTGAACTTCTCAATGCAATTGTTCCAGGGAGGGGTATCCGACAAGGTTACCCCATCTCCCATATTTTATTCTGCATTATTTTGCAAACTCTCTCTTTTCTTATTGCCAAGCAAGAAAGTTTGGGCCTCTTTAAAGGGATTAGATTAGCACTTGCTGCCCTGCTTCTCACACATCTCTTTTTTGCAGACGATGCTATTTTCTTTTTTGGAACTAAAATGGAAGAAACTCTTGCTCTTCATGATGTGTTATACCAATATTGTTTTGCGACTGGGAAAAGTATTAACTTGAACAAATGTGGTATCACCTTTAGTACTAATGCTTCTGCTGCTTCAAAAGCTTTTGTCTGTGATATTCTTAGAGTCAATCAATACAACCCTGTTGGTCTTTACCTTGGTCTCCCTACGGATTGGGGAAACTCAAAAGTTCAGGCTCTTAAATGGCTCCTTAATCGCATTCATTCTAAACTTGAAGGTTGGAAAAACCATTTCCTTTCTGAAGGAGGGAGAGAAACTCTAATCAAAGCAGTTATTTATGCTCTCCCCTCCTATATCATGCAAAGTTTCCTTCTTCCTAAAACCATATGCAACAAGCTCTGTGCTGCTATTGCTAATTTTTGGTAGGGCAATAAAATACATTGGACTAATTGGTCTTACTTGATTCACCCTAAACAACTGGGTGGGCTAGGTTTTAAAGATTTTCATTTCTTTAATCGTGTTCTTCTTGTTAAAAATGTCTAGGGCTTAGATGCTAACCACAACTCTTTGTTATTTTGGATTCTTAAATGTGTGTATTTCAAGAACACTAACATTTGGAATGCCAAAATTGGTAGAAGACCCTCTTGGGGTTAGAAAACCATGCTTAGTGGCTGTGATCTCATTGTTTCTGGTTGTAAATAGATGGTTGGTGACAGAAATTCTATCAGCATCTGGTCACATTTTTGGCTCCCTTCGACTAGACATATTGACAAACCTGTTGGCACAAGTTTGAATTTGGTTCAGGAACTTATCTGCCCAAACTCAAGAGATTGGAACCTCAACTTGTTAAAGTCCCATTTTGATCCTGTTATTCATCAAGAGATCCAATCTATCTATATCCTTAAGGAAGCAAAAAAGTATCGCATTTTCTAGCCTCAAAATGCCAATGGTCGTTACACTGTCAAAAGTGGATACTCTTTTGCTTCCCTTAACACAATTCAGCAATCCAAGCTCGTCTTCATATTGTATTCTGCAAGATTTCTGGAAGCACTTATGGAAGCCCAAAACTCCATAAAAAATAAAGCATTTTCTTTGGAGGGCATGCCAAAATTTTATCCCCACAGAATGTAACAGATTCAAAAGAAAGTTGACTTCAACACCCATTTGCAAAGTTTGAGGTCTTGAGAGAGAAACACTTGAACACATTCTTCTGCTTTGTAATTGGAGCTGATGTATTTATATTTTTGGGCCTATTTCTTTGCATTTCATCATTAATTATTCATTTTTATTAAAGAGTTTGATCACTTTAATTGTGTTTTTGTGCATGTAGGAATTTACTCATGAAATAGCACATTGGAACTAGTTTGAAGGAGAATTAGATGGTGAGAAAAAAGTAGAGATTTGTGTTGAATGATGAAGCAACACTGAAAGAGTTCAAATAGTAAAAAATTAAAAAAAGGGACCAATGCCTATTGACCAAGGCATTACTTAATGCCTTGGCCAAAAGGCTTTCCCGTGATCAAACAAGTCCAACTGGACTTAGCAAATTAAAAAAAAAAAAGAAAAAGTGCCCAGTTCATTCACATGAATTGACCATGTGACCTAAAGCCCACAATCAAGGTCGGTGGTGACCTTTATAAAAGCAACAGAGATATGCGAAAGGGGAAGGGAGTTGTGGCGCGATAAAAAGAAACAGAAAGCTGACGGCTTAAAAAATAGAGAGCTTTGAACGATTCTGCGGCGCAGGAAAAAAGAGGAACGAACAGAGAAACAGAAGCTTGATGGCAGAGAAGGAGAAAAAAATTGCAGCGAGCCTTGTTGGATTCCTTTCATCAATTCTTCACTGTTCAGGTTTTGAGTTGAGGATTTATTTTGCAATTGAGAATTAGATTGTGCTTTAATATTATTTTCAACAGATTAAAAACAATTTATGGAGAAGTTTATTTTACTTTCTTTTTTATAATTTTGATTTAATTTTGTTGAATATGAACAACTAAATTATTGTTTAGGGTAGGAATACTATGCAATTGCTTTAATTTTATGGTCTTGAACTTGGTTGGATTATTTTGATGCTAGTTTTATATATTTGATTTACATGCTTTACTAGTAATCCTATTATTTCATTACGCTTGTAGCTAATGTTTTATAGGAATTCATACAATAGATCATATATATATATATTGGGCTTGATTGCGAAAACTATAGGTTGTACCATAGTTTTCCTCCACTTAATTAATTAATGTGTTTATCTAGGATTTTAGGACAAGTTTACACTTCGGCTAGATAAAGGACTTGGAGATAGCGTTGCACCTTTAAACTAGGTCCAACTCGCTAATTGATTAGATTTAGGTGATAAGTTAATTAATTAGGCTTGTAGTCTAATCCGGCATCAAAATAGGAAATCTTAAGTTCGAGCCTAGAATTAAAACTTTGCATAGGAATCTGATCCCTAAACCTTTCCCAATTGTGATCAAATCTCAATTTTAGCTCTTATATTTAATTTTAGTTTTCGCATTTAATTTCACTTTTATTTTATTTTAGTTAGCTTTAATTGGAATCACCAAATTCACAAGTTCATTTAATTTAATCACTTGGCATTCTACACACACTTTTATACATACTTCCAAACCGCCTCCCTGTGAATTCGACCTCGCACTAAGCACACTACACTACAATCACTCGTGCACTTGCGAGTAAAACTTGGCTTATAATTGATATTAACTTTTATACCGTAAGCTAAGCACCCTTCAAGTTTTTGGTGCCGTTGTCGGGGAGGCACGGTATTGTTTTTGGACTAGTGTAGTATTTTGTTTTAGTGTTAGTTTAGTTAATTGTTTACTTTTGAAAAAAAGAAAAAAAAAAATATATATATATATATATATATATATATATATAATTGTTAATCTTGTTTTGCTTTATTATTTTTAGACTATGTTACTAGTTGTTTTAGTTTAAATAATTATCTTGAATTCTTTATTTGCTTTCTTTATTATTTTAGTGATTTTATTGCTTTTTAATCATTCAGTAGTTCATTTATTCTATTTTTCATTATTTATTTATTTGTCTAGCTTTCTAGTTGATTATTTTCCATAAATAGGTTATTTCTAGTTTTAGGTTTTTATTTCAATTTAGTTAGTTTTCTATTAGCTTGGCTTTTTGTGTATGCTTTAGAAACCTTTAACCCTGAGCCACAAAGAATCCCACACCGTAGGAATCAGAGGGTCCTAACTACAATCATGGCTGACCATGAAAGAAATCTGAATGTGACTCAAAATGCTAATGATCCTTGAGTTCCCTAACTTCCCATTGTCCCCAATAATCCTGATCCTAATGATATACCTCTTAGGTAGCATTTCCTCTCGACCACATATCATCCGAATATTGCTAGTTGTACTCTTCTTCCTTGATAAGTTTAGACCATACATCCTAGGGTTGAAGGTGATAGTCTATACGGATCATGCTGCCCTGCGTTACCTACTTGCTAAACGGGATGCTAAGCCCCATTTGATCCGGTGGTTACTATTATTTCAGGAATTTGACTTGGATATTAGAGATAAAAAAAGGGAGTGAGAATTCTATTGCTGACCATTTGTTGTGTTTAGTCCTTGAATCTGCCACTGACTCCCTTCCTTTTAATGATACATTTCCTAATGAGCAACTCTTTGCTATCTCACATAGGATCCCCTGGTATGCCCATTTTGTTAATTATTTAGCAGTTAGAGAGTTATCTGCTCATTGGGGGCAGGGAGAGAAAGATTATTTCATGGCTCAAGTGAAACACTTTATTTGGAAGGATCTTTATCTCTTCAAGGTGTGTGCTAATCAAGTTATCTGGCGATGTATGCCAGAAGAAGAGTTTGATAGCATCCTTAGCTTTTGTCATGGGGAGGCTTGTGGTGGCCATTTTGGAGGTAAGAGAATAGCTGTTAAAGTCCTCCAGTGTGGATTATTTTGGCCCACTCTATTCAGAGATGCCCAACAATTTTGTAAGAAATGTCATCAATGTCAACAGTTTGGGTCCATCTCTAGGACAGACATGATGCCCTTGTCACTCATATTAGTTTGCGAGATATTTGATGTGTGGGGCATTGATTTCATGGGTCATTTCCCTCATTCGTATGGGTACACTAATATCTTTGTGGTTGTAGACTATGTGTCCAAGTGGGTGGAAGCGGTGGCAACTCGAACCAATGACCACAAAGTTGTGGTCAAGTTCATTAAAAAACACATCTTTTCTAGGTTTGGGGTGCCACGAGTACTTTTGAGTGATGGAGGACAGCATTTTCTCCATAGGACACTTGAGGCATTGTTGAGAAAATATTCATTCCGGCATAAGATTGCGATACCTTACCATCCTTAGATG
This sequence comes from Ehretia macrophylla, assembly GCA_037974665.1. Classification (NCBI taxonomy): domain Eukaryota; kingdom Viridiplantae; phylum Streptophyta; class Magnoliopsida; order Boraginales; family Ehretiaceae; genus Ehretia; species Ehretia macrophylla. Next base: position 70,329,205 of record CM075764.1, read on the forward strand.
AGTGGGCAAGTGAAGGTGTCAAATAGGGAGATAAAATTCATTTTACAGAAAACAGTTAGGCCCGATTGCAAGGATTGGTCATGTCGTTTACACGATGTGTTATGGGCCTATCGCACAGCTTTTAAGACTCCCATAGGCATGTCTCCATATAGATTAGTGTACGGTAAGGCTTGCCACCTTCTTGTTGAGCTTGAGCATAAAGCTTATTGGGCTATTAAAGCCCTGAACTTTGACATGCAGCAGGCGGGTGAGAGTAGAAAATTGGCCCTGAATGAGTTGGAAGAGCTTTATTATGAAGCTTATGAGAATGCCAAACTTTATAAGGAGAGGATGAAGAGAATCCACGATAAATCTATTCTGCGCAAAACCTTATTCCCTTCAGATAAGGTTTGGTTGTTTAACTCAAAACTGAAGTTCTTCCCAGGAAAATTGAGGACTATGTGGAATGGACCCTACTAGGTGCTCGAGGCATACCCTTCAAGAGCTATTAAAATTAAGCACCCTAAAGATGGACGAGTTCTCACAGTTAATGGTCAGCGTTTGAAACATGCCATTGATCCGAGTTCAATCCCTCATGAAGTTGAATCTGTAGAGCTACGGGACCCTTCTGACCTTACATGAGCAATGATCTTTGCCTGGCTGTCGGTGTTAAATGCAGCGCTTCTAGGAGACACCCTAGGAATAATTACTTTATTTTTTTTCTTTAATTCTGTTTCCCAACTTTTCGGTTGGACCTCCACTGGGTTATAGTGGGCTTTACCATTTTCTCGAAAATGGATTATCTTGTGTAATGGAAGTCTTGAAGTTAACTAGGATGGATACTATGAAAGTAAAATCATTGGCCGAAAGCGTAATGCCTACCTTTTCCTCATAAGTATGGGAAAATGTCTAAGGTTTGAGTACGTTAGTGGTTTGAAATTAATGGCCTCTCCTCCGCATTTTTAATGTACTTAGATAACTCCACTTATAAAGTTTCACAAGATTTGTCTTATTAGCTGACATTAAATGGATCCAGGTATTTAAATTCTATCTTTCTTTATTTAAATTGTTTCATTATGCTTAGCATTTTAATGAGTTTGCTTTAGTGCCTCCCAGAGTTCGAAGCCTTTGTATGGGGATGTAAATAGGGTTGGCTAAATAAAATAAAATAAAATAAAAAATGTGTGTTTTATTTTCTTTTATTTTTTTATCATTTCTTTATTTTCTTTCCTTATGTTGTTTTTTATTTCCTCTTAAGCTTAATTCAAAGCCGTAGATTTAAAGTGTTACATTTCTTCTTACTATTGTTCTCTTCAGGTATGTCCATCTACTCATTCTATTTCTCTTAATTGTTTTCTTTTCATGCACTTCCACTATTGGGTTCTCATTATATGCTATTTTTCCTTTCGCATATCCCTAGCATGTTTTAATTTTATTTGCCTGAGGACAAGCAAACTTTAGGTTTGGGGGTGCGAGTGTTTAATTGTGTCTATTGTTGTTTTGGGGAAAATCTGAACAAAATGTGAAAATTTTTGAAAATATTTTTGATCTTTATGTTTTTTTTGTGGATTTGTGGTGGATTTTTTGGTAATTGAGGAGTTGTGATGGCGTTTTGATTAGCTCTTATGAAGTGATTGAGGAGAGTAGGAGGTTCTTGATTTTATGAGGTAGTCTTGAATTGAATTTTTAGGATTGATTTTGATGAAGATGAGGCGTGGGGACTGTGAAATTATGCCTAGGCTATTGTGGTCCCATGGCTTGGTTGTGAAATGATGAGATATGATGTGGTTGTAATATGAGTGTCCTCACTTGAGTAATCTTATTTGCGTGCTTAAGCCCTTATACTAAAAATAAAAAACAAAGAAAAAAACAAAAAAAAATCAAAACAAAGAAAAAAAATGAAAAATTATTTACTTCTATCTCTTAACACCACTATCCTTGTATTCATTGTCTATCTTTAGGGATATATGTTTGAGGTATGCGGTGTTTCGGTGTTCAACACTTCGAGCAAGTAGGGTACGCACGAGGCATTTCAAAGCCTATTAACCTAAGTCTTAGGTGGCTGGGATTGATGACCTCGAAAGTTCATTACATAGGGTGTTGAGCTAACCGTCTGAGACCAAGCACCAAGTAAAAAGAGATAAAGTATGCTTACTTTTATGTTTTAGGATGAATAAAAGGGGTGAAAGGCATGTATGGAGGATTATAAAAGCAATGGGGGTGCGAGTATTATGAACTAGTTGTATTAAGTTGTCTTGCTGCTTAGTTACGAGAAAACTTGATAGTGTTTGGTATAATCTTGTAGTAAACATGTTTTGTCTTTAAAGAGAAAAATCTGAATGGGTTCGCTTCACTACTAAACCATAAGATCAATTGTTCCTCGAACCCTTGTCCTTCTATTAGAGTTGTTTGATTCGTTAAGAGCAACCTCTTGAGAACTTGAAGATTTGCTTAGATCCTAGTCTTGCTTAGGGACAAGCAAGAGGTAAGTTTGGGGGTGTTGATGTATTTATATTTTTGGGCCTACTTCTTTGCATTTCATCATTAATTATGCATTTTTATTAAACAGTTTGATCACTTTAATTGTGTTTTTGTGCATGTAGGAATTTACTCATGAAATAGCACATTGGAACAAGTTTGAAAAAGAATTAGATGGTGAGAAAAGAGTAGAGATTTGTATTGAATGATAAAGCAACAATGAAAGAGTTCAAATAGTAAAAGATTAAAAAAGGGGTCAATGCCCGTTGACCAAGGCATTACTTAATGCCTTGGCCAAAAGGCTTTCCCGTGATCAAACAAGTCCAATTTGACTTAGCAAATAAAAAAAGAGAAAAAAATGCCCAATTCATTCATATGAATTGACCATGTGACATAAAGCCCACAATCAAGGTCGCTGGTGACCTTTATTAAAGCAACAGAGAGATGCGAAAGGGGAAGGGAATTGCGGCGTGATAAAAAAAAACAGAGAGCTTTGAGCGGCTCTGTGGTGCAGGAAAAAAGAGGAACGAACAGAGAGACAGAAGCTTGACGGCAGAAAAGGAGAAAAAAATTGCAGCGAGCCTTGTTGGATACCTTTCGTCAATTCTTCATTGTTCAGGTTTTGAGTTGAGGATTTATTTTGCAATTGAGAATTAGATTGTGCTTTAAATATTATTTTTAACAGATTCAAATCAATTTATGGAGAAGTTTAATTTACTTTCTTTTTATAATTTTGATTTAATTTTGTTGAATATGAACAATTAAATTATTGTTTAGTGTTGGATTACTATGCAATTGCTTTAATTTTATGGTCTTGAACTTGGTTGGATTATTTTGATGCTAGTTTTATACATTTGATTTACATGCTTTACTAGTAATCCTATTATCTCATTACGCTTGTAGCTAATGTTTAATAAGAATTCATACAATAGATCATATATATATAATAGGCTTGATTGCGAAAATTATAGGTTGGACCATAGTTTTCCTCCACTTAATTAATTAATGTGTTTGCTTAGGATTTTAGAACAAATCTATACTCCGGCTAGATAAAGAACTTGGAGATAGCATTACACCTTTAAACTAGGTCCAACTTGTTAATTGATTAGATTTAGGTGATTAGTTAATTAATTAGGCTTGTAGTCTAATCCGGCATCGAAATAAGAAATCCTAAGTTTGAGCTTAGAATTAAAAATTTGTATAGGAATCCGATCCCTAAACATTTTCCAATTGTGATCAAATCTCAATTTTAGCTCTCATATTTAATTTTAGTTTTCACATTTAATTTTACTTTTATTTTATTTTAGTTAGCTTTAATTGGAATCACCAAACTCACAAGTTCATTTAATTTAATCATTTAGGCATTCTACACACACTTTTCTACAAACTTCCAAACTGGCTCCTTGTGAATTCGACCTCCTACTAAGCACACTACACTACAATCACTCGTGCACTTGCGAGTAAAACTTGGCTTAGAATTGATCTTAACTTTTATACACTAAGCTAACCACCCATCGGGAGCCAGGCTACTTGGTTAGCTTTTTCACTCCAATGCTCTATTTCTCCTGCCTCCATCTCTAGACTTGACTCTTGGCTTATGGAGTTGTTCAATAAGCTCTCTTCGGCGGGGCATTTGAATGGTGAAGCAGATTCTCTGGTTGCCTTTATTTGTTGGTTCATTAGGAGAGGCATGAACAATTTCATCTTCAATGGCATCCAATCGAACCCTCTGCACACTCTCCAACAAGCTTACAATTCACCTCATGAATTCTTGGAATCCTAAAGAGCACTGAAAATATGTACTCCACTGCAGCTACCTCATCCAAGCCAGGCATCAAATCAAAACTCTGTCGCAAACTTCTGGAATCCACCTCCTTAATACCATTGCAAATTTAACACTGACACATCATTCAGAAATGGGTTTCAAGGCTCAATCTCAATCATTTGCCGCAACGATCGTGGAGCATTGATTTTTGGTAGTGTCAAACAGATTCATTTCTCTTCGGCCCTTCAAGGAGAAGCACTTGCGATGTTCAATGCTTGCCAAATCTGTCTCTTTCTCCGATTAAATGGCCTGATGATTGAAACGGATTCTGAAATCCTCTTCAAGGCAGTCCTCGCTTCTGTTACTGCCCCACCTGTGAAAATCAAAAATATTGTTGATGATATTCATATTCTTAGCCAAGCTATCCCTCATATCTCCTTCTCCTTAGTTCATCGCGAAAGAAATCAAGCCACTGATTGGATAGCTAAATCTTGTATGGATGACAACTTACCATTGGACTGGTGCTCAAACATTCCAAATGCTTTGTCCAAAATTCTTTTGTATGATCTTGAACTTGCCGGCATTGGCTAGCATTGTAATTCCTTCTGTTTACTATTAATGAATTTTCTCTTTGACCAAAAAAAGAAAAAGAAGTTGAAAATTAATCATATGCTTGAGACTCTTTCTTTATTGGAATGCCTCGAATAATACTCAAATTTTCTTGAAAGAAAAATTTTACTTTTAAATCGAACAATATATATATTCTACCAGAAATTCTATCTTGAAATTCGTTGATCTCCCTCTTTTTCACTTTTATAGATTTAAAAATAAATTAAGTGTTATGACTTGCCTTATGCTAAATATGCTACATTTCAACCATAGCTCAAAATTACATGACAATTTAAATGTTGACATTTAAATTGAAACAATTAGAAATAATACATATTGCATTAGCATAACAATTTTGCATGAGGTATGATCTGAATGTATAGTGAGGTCTTATTGTTTTCAATGATACTAACTCCTAGAGGCTCCGAGGTCACTAAAGACTTTTATCTATATTCAAAATAGATAAGATATAGTTTGTTTTCAAGTAGGCTTGGCCCCCAAGGCCACCAAGCCACCAAAGACTTTTATTGGCTTTCAGAATAAGCAAGAGGTAGCTTGCTTCAAACCAACCTCACTGCACTTTTAGATTCTAGATTTCTATATATTTTTTGACATCGGTAATAAAGACGAAAAAGTATTTTACTACAAATTAAAAAATGAAAAAGTGTAACGAAGATGCAAAAAAGAATCAATTTAAATTGAAGAGTACCGATGTATGGTACTTGTTCTCAAGAGGAACTTTTAAATTCTAGATTCCCATATGGACATTGTAAATATATTTTTGGACATTGGAAAAAAAGATGGAAGAGTATTTTATTACAAATTTAAAAATGAAAAAGTGCATTGAAGATGCAAAAAGATCAATGTAGAGTGAAGATATATGATACACAGTCCACATAACCAGTCTCAGCGATAGAGCTAATCTACAAAGTATCATATAAACTTTACCCAAATTTCTAACAACCCGATGTGGGAAAAAATATATTAAACATATATAGCACTAAAGAAAAACGCGAACCAAAACCAAGGCAAAAGCAATTTTACAACAATAAAGAAAATGGCTGAGAAGTGATGGTATAAGATCATTTAACGTTTACTATTTTATCGCATCAATTGATCTTTCTAAAAGATCATTTACTGTTAGCCTGGTAAAAAATCCCACCCTTCAAAAGCGTTGAACTCTATGCTTTTTATCTTTTAGTTTCATGAAGAGAAATTTCATTTTATAAGTCTTTTGAATTCATACTATGGTGCCAAATCGTGAGACATACAAGTAAACGAGATATAGTGTAGTTTAGTTAAACATAAGATCTATTAAAATTGGCTTGAAAAAGTGACTTTTTTAATAATTCAAACCTAATATATGAACAAATTTTCGTTCATATCCCACATGCTTATCTAGTCCGGAAAAGACTCAGACTGTTCCTAATAATAGCGAACTAATTCCCAGACTGCCTAAGAAGTTACAACTTGAAAGATTCAAATATAGTACAAAGGATAAACAGTTGTTTCAACATCAAAATCAATTATCCCGTTAGCTTTCATTTCTTCTATTCTATAACTTGTAACGCTTTCATTTCTTGTATACACAGACCAAGGAAGCAAAAAGGTTACGGGAAGCACTTAGAAAAAGAATACAAGGCTACCGAATTTCAAACTGCCCGGTTCTAAAAAAATTGGGGACGCGGATTTTTTTTTTTTTTTTTTGCTAAGTAAGTAGTTTCTATTTGATTAGAAATTAAAAGTATATAGGTGGGTCATAGGACTATTACATTGAAAAGGAAAATAAAAGAAGTAAGATAAGCTAGCCAAAAAGGTGTGTGCTATTAAGTACATAGACTAGCTAAACATACCATAAAGAAAAATGCAAAAGCTCTATCCGGCTAAACTAACCAGTTAATCGTTCATGCACTAGTTAACCGGGTCCGAAATAAAAGATACACAAAAGACAACTTACAAAAGAATCTATAATTAAGACCAAGGATAATAATTTAATCACGAGAACACCATGTATACATAAAGGAATTGTCCAGGAGGGGGGGAAGATGCATTTGGGCCCGGGGCCTTTTGATTGGGCAAGCCCGATGAGCCTTGTTGCCAAGAGGGATAATTAAAAATGGGTCTATCGAATTTAGATTATGGGGAATCATGTTTGGACTTAGGGGAGCTATTTTTGGATTTAGGTGCCTTTATTAGATAAAGGGGAAGGGGTTTTGGATTGGAGAGGATTCAAAAAGGCATGAACATCAAGAAAAAGAGAACATTCTTGAGAGACGATAGAGGTTTCCATATATATATATATAGGTTGGGCTTGGGGCACCACGGGTTCTTGAGAGACAGTGGAGACTTCCATGGGTTGGGCTTGAGACACCACAAGATCATCTTCGACATTCTCATTAGCTTTGTTTAACACCTCAAATAGATTAGATGATGTAACTTTCTTTTGTGATGTCAAATGATTTGAATCACTTTCCAAATTTATTACATTAAAGTCCATAGTAGAGGATTCTTTGAGAGGAGCTCGCTTGGAGGGACGAATTTTCATATTGAATTGATGTTAGCATGATTTATCCTTTATATCTCTCTTCTAGTTCTTTTCCTTTTTTTAACTTTTAGAAAAGCAATCATTACATAATAGTTAGTGAGAGAGGATTTAGAAATACAATAGTCAATAATTACAAATGTTACTCAACTTTAATTTTAAGTCAGTCTAGGATATTAAAAGTCATATACTATGAGTTCTCAAATTTCTACAAAAGTCGTTAATTTAATCCCTTCTACTATCATCTAGTCAAACTTAGATAGAAAGTCACGATATTACTTATATACCCCCACAAAATTATTTCATGAATTTTTAAGTTGATCTTCAAACTTTACGCACGCTTTGGCAACAAAATCAATAGAACAATTTGTTGATCTTCTAATCAAACTAAACTGGACTCGTAGCAATTGCTCGACCAATCTATGAATATCCTGAACTAGATATTGAATCTGTCATTGAGGTAGCAGAGCAAGCTATACCAAAGCTTCATATAGTATTTTAGCATCAATCTCAAATTTACATGTAAGGACTTGGTTTCTAATTCAATTGCACTCTCTCAACATTCACAACCTTGGCATTACCAAATAGCAAAGGTCTATGATTGTGATCTTGAATGTCCTGATTTACATACCAAAGTCCATTATAGCAAATTTTAAAATTGCGTACAGAGGTCGACATGTGAAGGTTGATACAAATAGGTCGCATGTGATAACCCGAACCCGGCATGCATTTAATGGCATTTAATTGCATTTAACTAAGTGTTATCTTAAATGTTAGCATTGAATTTCGTGTTTATTTTTAAGTTAAACATGTATTTGTAGCTTTATTCTCATATTTCTTTTAGAAGTAATTAGAATAATACTTGAGCTAATTATTTTAACGAAATATCAACTACTCCTCATAATTATATTAATCGGTTTTATTTTTCTTGCACTTAAATGCTCGGTTTTCAATTAAATGAAAAGTAGCTACAAGCCGGAGTAAATTTTTAACTATGATGCTTTTCAAAATGATATATTTTCTTAAATTCTTTGAGATTTAATTGTTATTCTTTTATTGTTGCAAAGTGCGTAGCATTTCGAGAGCGATAGTTAGGAAATGAATTCTAATCCTCAGCAAATAGTGAAAACTAGTGTTTTAGTGTTTTAATTTTAGTAGTTTAGTTGTTATTAACTTAAATTTGATTTGTGATAATTGTTTTAGCTTTAAAATGCATAAAAATAGACTAGTTTGACCAAGTTTAAGTTAGTTGACCAAGCCTTGACCAAATTGACTTGTTTTCATCTTTATAATAGCTTAAGATAGCAATAAATAAAAAAAGAAGAAGCTAAAAACATAAACAAGCAGGGCCAAAAATGGAAGGAGAAAAAAAAAGAAATTTCAACTTCAAATCTTCGATTCTTCACGTGTGCTTGCACGGAGTGGTTTCCGAGGCAGCCTACGAGGTTTTCCTAGCGTCTGGGAGCGTCTAAGATGAGGGTTTCATGTTTATTTGCGCATTTGAATATTTTGTGTATTAACTTTGATTTTTGGGTTTTATCCATATATTGTTATTTTAATCGTTTTGAGGCTTAAAGAATGTTCCCTAGCAATCGTAGAACATGTATTTATAGCTTTTTAACATTTTCTGCGGTTGAATATCAAAATTGAAATATAAATTGTTAATTGAATAGTAAATAGTGAATAGTAAACCCCCGTTTCGATGAAGTTGCTCTGTTACGCGTTCTGTTGATGTAGGAAGGTGCTAGATATGCTAGAATGCCTAAATGTATGGTTAATTGGATTGTGTAATAGAAAAACGGAGAAAAATGGCTTAGTAAAAGTTGGGGTCGTTTAGGTCAAGTTTGGCATTTTATCGTTTTGCGTGATGGCATTGTCTCGGGAGGTCATGGAAGCACTTTTGGTGCAGTTGTGACATTGGTTGGGTAATCGGTTGAGGTAGTTGTAGTTCAAACGAGCAAAGAGGGAAATTGGGGCTTTGCGTGAATTCTAGGGTAAAGTAGGGTTTCGGGGTCTTTAGACGTGCCTTATGGTGACCTAGGAGGATTGGTGAAGTCGGTTTCCAAAACTCGTGACTCGTTTGAAAGTAGTAGCGTTTGGTAAGTTGGGGTCGTTTTGTGTTTTTGTTGGTTTTCGTAGAGTCTTGCTTTGTAGAATGCTTGTTAATGCTTGTTAATGCTTATTACGCTTGTTAGAGTTGATTGTTGATTGAAATGTTTATCAATTGTTGATAATGCTTGATATCTTGTTTATCGACTCTAATCTGTATTGTTGTGCTATCGCTCGTTTATCGCTTTATATCGAGTCTTGCATTGCATAGTGTCAGGCGCGTGAGTGATGGGCCTCTCTGGGTAGCCTCGGGTTGCCAGTGTTGGTTGCTCTAGCTCCGTGTCCTATTCCCTTTTCTCGCTTGGGTTGCCTCCCAGGGAGATTTGGGTCGTAGAATTGATGGTTACTCCCGAGGTATTCCAAACTGAAGTTATAAGGTGGTTGCGCGCTTATTGTCATCGTTGTCAACATCAAGCTCGAGATTGATGTATCGCTCGTGAAATGGTATATTGCTCGTATGAGTGAGCCATAGCCTTCACAGTGTGGTATAGCTTTGAATGGTTGTGTTAATGCTTTTTTGAATGTTTATTATATTGTCGTTTGTATTGAATGCTTTCTTATTGACTTTATTGCTTAACTGTGTCTATTTGCATTTCACGACTTTCTTTCTCTCCACCTCGATATCTGTCTCGCTCTCACTGAGTATACGTGTTGTGTATACTCACTCCTCACCACCACATTTCAGGAAATATCATGTTAGCTGGAAAGTTCGTGATTTCGTGAAAGCTCGTGCTTGAAGAGTTGTCTTGCGTGCTATGTGGCTTGAGTTGTCAAAGATGCAAAGATGTATATTCATATGTTGTATGTATTTATTGTTAAAAGAAATGTAATTTAAATCTAGCTAAGTAGTTGAGGTGAATTGATAAGCTAGTTTATGTAATCAGTTAGCATAGCTTAACTTCAAAGCATGTTTGTAATGTCCAGAGGAAAAGAGTTAGAATGGCATGATAGTTTATTTTATGCAGTAGCTTAGTATGGTTTAATTGTCTAGTTTGAGTGTACTTGTCAAAAATGAAAAGAGATAGGTTAGCTTTTAAATTGGAAATGTATGTATACCTGCTGAGTTTAATTGTTGAGAATCGAGGCTCGGATGACCTTGAGGGAGTTTTGTATGGTTGGACACGGTGTTGGTCCACTTATATGCTGTCGCAGGTTTTACATTTCGCCTAGAAACAAGGGAGACTCCGTCCGTTTTCCCTGAAAATTATGCCCGGGTTTGGATTTGGGTTGTGATTAGATCGATTGATAGAACTCCCGGTCTCGTGAGGGATCGGGGTGTTACAGGTGGTATCAGAGCTTGTTTAGCTCATAAGCCGGGACAGGGTCCTCGGTCTGGTGGGTAGTGATCCTTGAATGTGTGCTTGTTAAGTGTGTCTTGAAAGTGTATGCTTGTGTGTGAGATTGTGTGTCTTGACCTGAATGTGTGCTCCTATGTGATATAGTTATGTGTTATGTGTTAATTGTGTGCTAAATAAAGTGAAGTGTCTAGTTGTGCATTGAATTGACCTATCGAGTTGGCATCGTGAATCGAATTGATCTCGTGGATTGTTATTTGCTTGAAGTATTACTTGTAATGTGTGTATTGAAATGTCTTGAATTGGTTATGCTGTGATTTGAATTGATTATGTTGTGCTTGACTTGATTGTCGTGATTGAGTGACTTTGTTGAATAAACTCTTTTGTAAACTTGCTTGCATAATAGTATAAGGCATGTGTATAAATGTGATATCCTGGCATTCATACATGTCCTATTGAAATGGTAAGTAAGTCTTCTTCCTCCTCTGAAGAGAAGTGGTTAGTAGCAGGCCCTCCAAGTTATGTGGATTGACGGGAATGAGCAGTATTTGACTAGCCTTTATTTGATAGTTGGAGTTGTTTATTGGGGTTCCTTGAAGGTTATCTTTTATGCTTTGTGTAAATGACTTCCTTTGGAGTTCTACATGATTATTCTTGGAGCATTTTCTTAAATGTCTTCTTGATTGGGCATTCATCGGGTATTCTTATATTGGCATTTCATGGGAGGCTTGGTTGGGATTTTAATCAACCTTTGGTGTTCTTTCTGTATTCTTATGGGGAACTTTGATTTGAATCTATTTACAATTATCAGTTTTGCGTGAAGTGTACTACTTTGGTATTCCTTGTGGACATTTCTCAGTGGACTTGGCAATCAGAATTTTATCGGACTTACTGCATAATATTATCTACAATATCTCCGCTCTAGTCTTTCCTGATATTTTATCGGCAATCGTGATTGGAATTCTTCAATAGTATATGATGCGCCTGCATGACATTCCCTCTTATGCTTCTTGAGCTATATATTTTGAAAGACTTCCTTGAAACCTCTGTAATATGATTGACTGGATTTCTTGTTTGGAGCCTTCCTGAGCAGTACTTGGGATTCTTGTTTAGACTCTACTTCATATTGTTTATTGGTATGTTCTCGGTACTTTTAGTTGGGATTCTATTATGGCATTCATGTCTAGTAAGATTTTTATTTGGGGATCTACTTGGTTGTTCTCTGAAGCATTCTTTGGTTTTCTTAACGGGTGTTCTTTGGAGACTTTTGTTGGCACTTCTCGGTGGACTTGGTTATTGGAATCTCAATCGGACTTACTGTATGGTATTATCTATGATATGTGTGTCTTGGAGCTTGGTCTTATATGTGCTGCATCTGCTTTGGCCATCCTTTGACTTCCTTATTTGATATTTGTTGGACTTTTATAGAGGATTCGTATATAGAATATTCCTTTGGTATTCTTCTTGTTAATAATATGTGAAATTGGTAATATCTACAGTATCTTTGTTTTAGTCTTTATTGGCATCTTCTCGGCACTTCTAGCAGGGAATTCTTCTATGGTATTCTTGACCAGCGGAATTCTTATTTGGATTTCAAGATGATATTTTCAATTAAGCCTATATTTGGCCTTATTGCTTTGGAGTTTTCAGTCAGTACTATTGGGGGTTTCTTAGTAGAGTATCCTTCGAGCGTTCTTATTCAGTATCTTGCTCAGCAACCAATGAAGAGTGGTCAGAGTTGGATTTTAGTGGATGTAGAGTTTTATTGGAAGAAGAATTGCGAGGACGCAATTGTTTTAAGGGGGGAAGGATGTGATAACCCGAACCCGGCATGCATTTAATGGCATTTAATTGCATTTAACTAAGTGTTATCTTAAATGTTAGCATTGAATTTCGTGTTAATTTTTAAGTTAAACATGTATTTGTAGCTTTATTCTCATATTTCTTTTAGAAGTAATTAGAATAATACTTGAGCTAATTATTTTAACGAAATATCAACTACTCCCCATAATTATGTTAATCGGTTTTATTTTTCTTACACTTAAATGCTCGGTTTTCGATTAAATGAAAAGTAGCTCCGAGCCGGAGTAAATTTTTAACTATGATGCTTTTCAAAATGATATATTTTCTTAAATTCTTTGAGATTTAATTGTTATTCTTTTATTGTCGCAAAGTGCATAGTATTTCGAGAGCGATAGTTAGGAAATGAATTCTAATCCTCAGCAAATAGTGAAAACTAGTGTTTAGTGTTTTAATTTTAGTAGTTTAGTTGTTATTAACTTGAATTTGATTTGTGATAGTTGTTTTAGCTTTAAAATGCATAAAAATAGACTAGTTTGACCAAGTTTAAGTTAGTTGACCAAGCCTTGACCAAATTGACTTGTTGTCATCTTTATAATAGCTTAAGATAGCAATAAATAAATAAAAAAGAAGCTGAAAACAGAAACAAGCAGGGCCGAAAATGGAAGGAGAAAAAAAAAAAGAAATTTCAACTTCAAATCTTCGATTCTTCGCGTGTGCTTGCACGGGGTGGTTTCCGAGGCAGCCTACGAGGTTTTCCTAGCGTCTGGGAGCGTCTAAGGTGAGGGTTTCATGTTTATTTGCGCATTTGAATATTTTGTGTATTAACTTTGATTTTTGGATTTTATCCTTATATTGTTATTTTAATCGTTTTGAGGCTTAAAGAATGTTCCCTAGCAATCGTAGAACATGTATTTATAGCTTTTTAACATTTTCTACCGTTAAATATCGAAATTGAAATATAAATTGTTAATTGAATAGTAAATAGTGAATAGTAAACCCCCGTTTCGATGAAGTTGCTCTGTTACGCGTTCTGTTGATGTAGGAAGGTGCTAGATATGCTAGAATGCCTAAATGTATGGTTAATTGGATTGTGTAATAGAAAAACGGAGAAAAATGGCTTAGTGAAAGTTGGGGTCGTTTAGGTCAAGTTTGGCATTTTATCGTTTTGCGTGATGGCATTGTCTCGGGAGGTCATGGAAGCACTTTTGGTGCAGTTGTGACATTGGTTGGGTAATCGGTTGAGGTAGTTGTAGTTCAAACGAGCAAAGAGGGAAATTGGGGCTTTGCGTGAATTCTAGGGTAAAGTAGGGTTTCGGGGTCTTTAGACGTGCCTTATGGTGACCTAGGAGGATTGGTGAAGTCGGTTTCCAAAACTCGTGGCTCGTTTGAAAGTAGTAGCGTTTGGTAAGTTGGGGTCGTTTTGTGTTTTTGTTGGTTTTCGTAGAGCCTTGCTTTGTAGAATGCTTGTTAATGCTTGTTAATGCTTATTACACTTGTTAGAGTTGATTGTTGATTGAAATGTTTATCAATTGTTGATAATGCTTGATATCTTGTTTATCGACTCTAATCTGTATTGTTGTGCTATCGCTCGTTTATCGCCTTATATCGAGTCTTTCATTGCATAGTGTCAGGCGCGTGAGTGATGGGCCTCTCTGGGTAGCCTCGGGTTGCCAGTGTTGGTTGCTCTAGCTCTGTGTCCTATTCCCTTTTCTCGCTTGGGTTGCCTCCCAGGGAGATTTGGGTCGTAGAATTGATGGTTACTCCCGAGGTATTCCAAACTGAAGTTATAAGGTGGTTGCGCGCTTATTGTCATCGTTGTCAACATCAAGCTCGAGATTGATGTATCGCTCGTGAAATGGTATATTGCTCGTATGAGTGAACCATAGCCTTCAGAGTGTGGTATAGCTTTGAATGGTTGTGTTAATGCTTTTTTGAATGTTTATTATATTGTCGTTTGTATTGAATGCTTTCTTATTGACTTTATTGCTTAACTGTGTCTATTTGCATTTCACGACTTTCTTTCTCTCCACCTCGATATCTGTCTCACCCTCACTGAGTATACGTGTTGTGTATACTCACTCCTCACCACCACATTTCAGGAAATGTCATGTTAGCTGGAAAGTTCGTGATTTCGTGAAAGCTCGTGCTTGAAGAGTTGTCTTGCGTGCTATGTGGCTTGAGTTGTCAAAGATGCAAAGATGTATGTTCATATGTTGTATGTATTTATTGTTAAAAGAAATGTAATTTAAATCTAGCTAAGTAGTTGAGGTGAATTGATAAGCTAGTTTATGTAATCAGTTAGCATAGCTTAACTTCAAAGCATATTTGTAATGTCCAGAGGAAAAGAGTTAGAATGGCATGATAGTTTATTTTATGCAGTAGCTTAGTATGGTTTAATTGTCTAGTTTGAGTGTACTTGTCAAAAATGAAAATAGATAGGTTAGCTTTTAAATTGGAAATGTATGTATACTTGCTGAGTTTAATTGTTGAGAACCGAGGCTCGGATGGCCTTGAGGGAGTTTTGTATGGTTGGACACGGTGTTGGTCCACTTATATGTTGTCGCAGGTTTTACATTTCGCCTACAAACAGGGGAGACTCCGTCCGTTTTCCCTGAAAATTATGCCCGGGTTTAGATTTGGGTTGTGATTAGATCGATTGATAGAACTCCCGGTCTCGTGAGGGATCGGGGTGTTACATCGCACGTGGATAGATAATATAAAACCAAGACCAGCTCTGAGACCGTGTTAAACTGCATGAGATTCCATCATAAAACCAATTGGTGCTAGGTAGAGTAATCTAAAATTTTATATATTGGTATTAGATGTCTTGATTTAGTCATATGTGACAATTGAAGTATCCGACAATATCATCATGAGAGTTGCCATGATTTATACACCAATGAATTTAGGTAGTTGATACATCAATCTCTAAAATTGGCCAGATAATAATGCAACTTTAACATATACAATTGCCGAAATCCCATGCCATCAATGTTTAGGTTTGAGAATGGCATCCCATTATTTCCAATGTTTAGCAATAGTAGCCCACCAGAATGATTGACTTATTCTGATTCTCACTTGGTCAATTGTCTAAATGATCAACTCAGTACAAATGGAGACTTGATTTTCCTTGTACTGAATCTAATCTCCTAGTCAGTGAAAAAGAAAACTACCACTACGCATTCTAGAACTAAAGCAAAATATAGGGCTAATATCACATATGCTACATCGGAAATCCATTGGCACACATCTCTACTATTTGATATAATAGGGGATCTATATATCTTGCATTCAATCCTATTTATGGTGTTGGCACAAAGCACATAAAGTTGTGCACTATGTTCAAGAAAAGTTTTCCGCCAATCAGTTATAATTAAGTCTCTTTTATTTCTACAATGGATGGATTTGCATATGTCATAACAAAAGAGCTATTTAATTCTCGTTTTTGCACAATTTGTGACAAGTTCATTGTTCGTAATCAAATCCATTTGAGGGGGTGTAATAATGTACAACTCAATTAGCTATCTTTTTTTTTTTTGAATTTAAACTCTCATTGTTGTAATTTTCTTATCTAAACAACTCCTAGATACTTGTGTCAATGTATCACAAGTGAAGTACAATAATTTTATGGCTCATGCTAGTTAATGATAAGTGAGTTTGAGTCTTCCACTAGATGTGCGGTGATTGTTATGTACCATATGCGTTAATTTTGGTTTCAAGGTATGATAATTTTGAAGTCATAAACCAAAACACTAGGGGCAAGATGCATAAAGCATCTGTAAAACAAAACAATTTTGGATAAAATTTTTGATATATCAATTATAGCCTTCATTAAAAATATTGATATGCTATTATTGAGAATGGTCCCATCAAAGGTGATATCGATATAAAATTGTTTATACCTTTAGATGATGCAACAATGTCATAAATGACTCTACCAAGATTAATATCGATATAAAGAATGACATCATTGTCGAGGATCATGTTGATGATAATGATTGTATCGTCAAAATTTATGTCGATGTATAAAATAGTCGTGCAATAAATTTAATTCCCATTGGATAATAGGCTCACAGTTAAGGTATTACCATCACCTAAGTTGGGGGAATGGGGAATTGTTTAACTATAGTTTTACCTTAAAAAAGATGACTTAGTCAAATATGAAGGATAACATTATGGTGCATGATTTTAACATATCCTAAGCTGGTTATGGACTGTATTAGACAGAATAATCATGCTAAGAACTTTTGAAAACGATAAACACACGAATAGTCAACAAGAACATGCAATAGTTGTAAACAATTAATCATAAGTGAATAGTTTCGAAGTACCTAATTATGAACGATGTAACAATCACAAAAACTCACAAAAATGCAGAGGAAAAGCATGCCACATGTGTAGCACACGAGCAAGGTAGAAAACTCCTTGATCTTCCCTCCTATGGTCACACTCCTAACACTATAGTGTTAAATCAACTTGTAGGAGTTGATCTAAAGTTGCTAAGCTAATTTGTGTGTGTGAATGTCATATGAAGAAATAGGGATACGAGAAAGAGATAAAGAGAGCTCCTTAGGAGTATGAGATATGTGAAAAAGAGTTGGGGTTCTTGTCTTTATATAGAGGAACCTAGAGAGCTAGTTCTGTGCGAATCAAATTATATGGAAGCAGGATTCAGAAAAATAGGAGCTTATCCAATTCCTCTACAATCAAGGATTGTGTCTTATCCCCATGTAATCCTATTACATGCCTAAACCTCCACTCATTCTAGAAGCACACACCAATCTCTTCCTCTTGCTTAAACTGGGACAAAGTTCCATAATGACCTCAATCGTAAAAAAATAGAAAGTTCTTCCAAGAATGGAAAGTCTACTTAAGATTTCTAGTTGCATTAAGACTCTTTCATCACTAACCTCACACCACATTTAGCAACACAAAATAGGAAAATGGCTAGAAGGGGACTAAAAGATATAATTATCCTGTTACTGAAAATGGCCAAAATATCCCTGCTAGTCAATAGCATCATTTTGTCATTTTAACCTAAATCTATTTCACTAAAAGATCATGACTACACTCCAGGACAATTAATGTATTCAAAGAAGTATGTCATACTAGATATAACACTTTGTCTTAGACCTAGTAAGTTAAACGACTAAAATGCCCCTTTATATTCACTCATAGCTAGAGTAGGTCTACTGGTCGTACTATCACCCTTCTGACTATATTTTCTCCTTAAAGCCTCTAATCCATAATCTAACCACCCATTGGATAGTATCTACTTGCCCTAAGGAGCGACCCTCAAGTGTAACAACCGATATAGTAAACTATCCCTGTGCACAAATTCAGGATGATCAACCTGGATAACCCTAAGAGAATGATTAATATATAGATTCTTTATTATATATGCATCTCCCTTCTAATAAAATTCATACATCCAAATCACGAAGCTGTTGACCCATACAAACTCTTACCCATAGTAACTCAAAGCGTAAGAACTTTACATTGTCAGTTTATCTACATATGCTCAAGATTGAGAGCATTGGTCTACTTAGTAGGATGTATATTGTAACACCCCGATCCCTCACGAGACCGGAGTCTCGATCCAAAACCCGAGGTCACGAGAAAGGAGGAAAAACGGAAGGAGTTTCCCCTGTTTATAGGACCATCTGGTAACCTGTAAACAGAAAATAACCACAACCTACACAAAATCCAACATTCACAACATTCTCCAGCTCCAACTCCATAACTTTTCCCAGCTTCAAGGCTATCCGAGCGTTAAGCAAGACAAGGTATTACAACACACAAGCATGCAAGGTCAAAGCCTTTGAAATTCTATCTTTTTAATCCGCTTATCATATCACTCTAACATTATTAGTTAAACTTTCTTATAATTTATGGCCAACCATCCAACTAGCTTCCATTATCACACAAGCAAGCAGCATAATAAAAAATGAGGTTATAAGCTATTACATGTCACTACCATTCATGCCATACATCAATCTAACTATTACAATCTTTCAACAACCCTAAATATACAAACACATGGGCTCAAAATAGAACATAATATGATTCAAGCAACTTTTCCACACAGTCCAGCAAACAAACACTCCAACCTCAAGCAATAAACAACTGCAATGGCTCTAACTGTACCTCCTGAAACATGTTAAAAAATGAGGAATGAGTAACGAAAGTTACTCAGCGAGGGATGGGCCACAGTTAATTGGGACGTGCAATGCAACAGTTAACAAAAATAAAGCATTTAAACAACTAAAGAACAATTGAAATAACAAGTTACCACATATTAAAAAGGATACGATTCACTTAACCCCAACACTTAGAAATTTACGTTCCACGAACCTCGATCAACATGCCAACATAAACCCCAATCACTCCAGTGGGTGTACTCCGGATGTACCCCAAAAATCCTATGACCCAACACCCCCTGATAATCTCTGGACCAGGCGAGTGAGGGACTCGAGCACGGAAATCGAATATCCACTGGCAAGCCCGCTGCCGCCCAGCCGATATCCAATACATCCGCCCCTAACACTATGGTTGCGTAACCACTATGCAATGCACTTAAACCAATGACAATACAACAATAAAATAAAGCAATAACACATAGGAGGGACAACAAAGTAGGTTGCCCTCGAAAACAGTTAAAACATAAGCATTAGCATGAAATTCACTAAATGAATACAAAGGGGTTGATAACATATTTCTCACAAAACTTTACCAAAAACTCACGATTATCTTAGAATTACATTTAAACACATTCTAAGCATTCACAAGGCAATAGATGTGCAAAACCGACCAATTTTCCACTTTTCCCCCTTTGTAACTTAAGCTATTTGGTTCCAAATCGAAAGACAAGGTTCTAGATTCACGAGCGGCCTATTCCATACTTCTAATTACAACTTATGGCACCCCTAGGACCCTCGAAACTATTCAATTACACACATTTGCCACAAAAGCCCCAATTACCCCTTTGTGCGTTTGTACTACACGTACCCTAACCAAAACTCAACCAAGAGTTAGAAAAGCATATCTAGCACCTACATACCCTAAGAATACCAAATGTGATGCCCAAACCAACTCGGATTTGCAATACACCCGAAACCCATTTCTAAAAGTCGCTAATTTCGCGTTTTGGCTAAGTTCCGAGTAATTAAACTACATGGGGTCATTAGACTATCTTCATTAATATATATAGCACCTAACTATAGTATTGAATCAAACCTAAAGCACATTTTATCAAAACCCTAAAATTTATACTATTCATTGTCTTCTTTAACTTGCCATTTCAAAATCTAGCCATAAACTATGCCAATAGCTTGCAAAAGAATGTTCACTAATCATTTTAGAAGGTTTTAGAAGCATTCATAAGCATTTATATCACAATATACAACAATTGCAAAATTTAACATAAACCCTAACATTCAAAGAAATGCATATAAAATATTTCTCCCTCACCTCTACCAGTCTCCATGACTCAAGTTTGGGCTCAATGAATCCACCTAGCGTGTAATAGAACACATATTTATCACAAGAAACCTCATGGATGTCATTCACAGCCAAATATAACAACGAGAACAATAGCTAAGTAGGTAATACTAGCTCAATTATAGCAACTTATGCAATCAAAGTCATTCTAACTTCTACCTATCACCACACAATCTTAGCATGCTACTATTACAACTCCAAGGCAGCCCAAAGGTCACCATTACAAGCGTAGAGATTACACACCACACAGGAGCACATATTTGCACCTAAACCAACCATTTCAACTCAAAAACACCAACAATTTAGCTTATTCCACCCAAACCACCATGACCCTTCAACTACCAACATTTTTCCCTATCTAATAGAAGGCTTATAAACCATATAATAGCATAAAATAGGCAATCTAATGGGTGCACAAAAGCTGCCCAACGAAACAGCCCCAAAACGCCCAAAAACAAAAAAATTCAGCAAGCTATATTCTCCATTTTTTGTTTCATTTTGCAATGTCAAGTTATTTTATTATTCTAGATAGGTTCATTAACATATATGAGCATTATATAAAAGCTAAGAATCAAGATTAAACACAACTTAGGCATATAAATCATTGAACATTTCAAAATAGCCAATTTCAACAAAATATGTTTTATATAAGAAATTAATCGGTAAAGTCTTCTCTAACACCTATTTAGCAAGATAAAAATGCAATCCTAGCATTTTATAACATAAAAATGAACTTTGGAAGATTTGATAAAAAAAAATCCCTCACCTTTGTTTCGCAAAATAAAGGCAAAAACGATTGGTAGAAAGATGCTAGACGTCGACACGAGTCCAAAAATACTTGGTTTGCGTCTTGGTTCCGTTTCTAGCTCAAGATATAAGCAAAATAGTGAAAAATCTACTATTCCTAGGGTTTGGACAGGTCACGGCTGAAGCAAGAAAAAGATGAGTAATTTTGGGATTTTTTTTGGTGTTTTATAAGTTTTAATGTAAGTCAAAGGGTCAAGTCTTCGGTCAAAGTCGCGTAAACCAAAACAGCTCTGCGCCACCTTACGAAAACGGTCATAACTTCTTCTAAAAAACTCCAATTCACGAACGGTTTGAAGCCCTAGAAACTAGACTTGTAGAGATTTCCAACCATATATAATTCATCACCTAAATCTTTTCCAATTGGTTCATATTTAATTCCAAAGTTGACCCAAAATTTGACTAACTTAACCTTGCATTTTGTTTATAATCCCAAATTTGCCCTTCATTAAACATTTCAAAAATTTCTACCTTGTCCTAGTTGGTCAATGTAGATGAAAAGTCAACTAATTTGGTCAAAGAATGTGAAAAGTCAACAAGATGCAATTTAAATGAACTTTAAATGTAATTTTAGTTTAAAACACTAAATAAGTCATGTAAATGCATATATTATTTTTCAAATAATGATTAAAATAAATGAATACACATGTAATGAACGCTCGGGTCCTCACAAATGGTACATTTAAAAAGTCAAAACTAGCTATTTAGTTGAAAACAAAGTCAATAATGCAGGAAAACGAAACCGAATATTAAAAATAATCAAAATAGTTAATATTTATTTAAAATAACTAATTAAACTATTATCTAAATATTTAAAAAGAATTATGAAAATAATGCATCAAAATGAAGGAATAAATTAATGTAAGCACGTAATTAAATGCTATTAAGTATATGTCGGGTTCGGGGTACCACATCCTTTCTCCTTTCAAACAATTGCGTCCACGCAATTCTTCTTTCAAAAGAACTCATCATCATCTGAATTCCAATTCTGGTTACTCTTCATTGATTGCGGTAGTAAGAACACTGAATAAGAATGCCTATAGGAAGACCCAAGAAGAAATCTCAATGGTACTACCTAAGAGCTCCCAAGTAATAGGGCCAAATAAAAGCTCCAGTAGAAGTATCAATTAGAAATCCGAATAAGAATCCTATGTGTGTATGGAACGAGTATCCAAGTATATCTCAAGAAAGCTCCAAGCAAGAAATCCAATCAAGCATACTACAAAAAGTTCCAGAGAAGTCTTCTAAATAATAACTCCAGAGGCACCCGAATAAGAACCCATACATGTTCGCCGATATACACAAATATATCAATAACTTCTTCAAGTAAAACACCCAATAGGATACCCAATTAACCCCTGAATACAGATATCAAATACTAAGGAGAATGTCAAAGGAAATACCAAAGAAAATTTTGTGCATCCAATAAGATAGTCAATGTTGAATACCAAATATAAAATCCCGGCCGGACAAGAAACTGAATGAAATTCTCAAGCAGGTGTACCATATATAAACCCAACCTCCGATGCCTTATTACCGTTTACCGAATGAGAACTTTGTACAGACTTGCCAATAAGAAAACCCAATATGAATTCCAAAGAATATCCTTAAAGAATTCCAATCAAGAATGTCAATAAAATACCAATAAAGATCAAGTATGTTTACCGTAAATAATACCATGCAGTAAATCCAATAAGAATCCCAATTGCCAAGTTCATCGGGAAGTGCCAACAGAAAATACCAAGAGAATGCACCCACAAGCATCTCCATATAACAACTCTAAAGAAAGCCACCCGTTTAGAAGCTTATGAACACCTAAGAATGCCCCCGAAGAACTCCAATAACCGAGCTTCAACTATAACCACCAACTCCCAAAATAAAAGGGCTAACCAAGTACTTCTCATTCCCACTAATCCACAGAACTTGGAGGGCCTGCTACCAATTACCTTATTCAGGGAAAAGAATGAGTCTTTCTTACCGTCTTCACGGGTTATGTATGAATGCCAAGATATCACATATGTATAAACACACATTTTTTTTTATATAAGCTATTATGCAAGCATGATTGTAAAAGAGTTTATAAAACAGTTTAATCAACAAAGTCATTCAAGTACGAATCACAACATAACCAATTCAAATTACAACACAACCAATTCAAAACATCCAGATACATACATTACAATAAATAATTCAGGCAAATAACAATTCATGAGGTCGATTCGATTCACGATAAACCACTTCGCTTCACTTAACACACACTTAGCACATAACTCACAACATATCACATAGGTGCACACATTCAATTCAATACACACAATCTCACATACAGGCACACACTTCCAAGACACATTTAACAAGTACACATTCAAGGTTTGCTACCCAACAGACAGAGGACCCTGTCCCAGTTGAGAGCTAACTAAGCTCTGATACCACTTGTAACACCCCGATCCCTCACGAGACTGGAGCCCCGATCCAAAACCCGAGGTCACGAGAAACGAGGGGAAACGGAAGGAGTTTTTCCTGTTTATAAGACCATCTGGTTACCTGTAAACAGAAAATAACCACAACCTATACAAAATCCAACATTCACAATATTCTCCAGCTCCAACTCCATAACTTTTCCCAGCTTCAAGGCTATCCAAGCCTTAAACAAGACAAGGTATTACAACACACAAGCATGCAAGGTCAAAGCCTTCGAAATTCTATCTTTTTAATCCGCTTATCATATCACTCTAACATTATTAGTTAAACTTTCTTATAATTTATGGCCAACCATCCAACTAGCTTCCATTATCACACAAGCAAGCAGCATAATAGAAAATGAGGTTATGAGCTATTACATGTCACTACCATTCATGTCATACATCAATCTAACTATCACAATCTTTCAACAACCCCAAATATACAAACACATGGGCTCAAGATATAACATAATATGATTCAAGCAACTTATCCATACAGTCCAGCAAACAAACACTCCAACCTCAAGCAATAAACAACTGCAACGGCTCTAACTGTACCTCCTGAAACATGTTAAAAAATGAGGAATGAGTAACGAAAGTTACTCAGTGAGGGATGGGCCACAGTTAATCGGGACATGCAATGCAACAATTAACAAAAATAAAGCATTTAAACAACTAAAGAACAATTGAAACAACAAGTTACAACACATTAAAAAGGATACGATTCACTTAACCCCAACACTCCAAAATTTACTTGATCTTCAATCACGATCCACGAACCTCGATCAACATGCCAACATAAACCCCAATCACTCCAATGGATACACTCCGGATGTACCCTGAAAATCCTACGACCCAACACCCCCTGGCAATCTCCGGATCAAGCGAGTGAGGAACTCGAGCACGGAGATCGAATATCCACTGGCAAGTCCGTTGCCGCCCAGCCGATATCCAATACATCTGCCTCTAACACTATGGTTGCGTAACCACTATGCAATGCACTTAAACCAATGACAATACAATAATAAAATAAAGCAATAACACATAGGAAGGACAACAAGTAGGTTGCCCACGAAAACAGTTAAAACATAAGCATTAGCATGAAATTCACTAAATGAATACAAAGGGGTCGATAACATATTTCTCACAAAACTTTACCAAAAACTCACGATTATCTTAGAATTACATTTAAACACATTCTAAGCATTCACAAGGCAATAGATGTGCAAAAATGACCAATTTCCCACTTTTCTCCCTTTGTAACTTAAGCTATTTGGTTCCAAATCGAAAGACAAGGTTCTAGATTCATGAGCGGCCTATTCCATACTTCTAATTACAACTTATGACACCCTTAGGACCCTCGAAACTATTCAATTACACGCGTTTGCCACAAAAGCCCCAATTACCCCTTTGTGCGTTTGTACTATACATACCCTAACCAAAACTCAACCAAGAGTTAGAAAAGCATATCTAGCACCTACATACCCTAAGAATACCAAATGTGATGCCCAAACCAACTCGGATTTGCAATACACCCGAAACCCCTTTCTAAAAGTCGTTAATTTCGCGTTTTGGCTAAGTTCCGAGCAATTAAACTACATGGGGTCATTAGACTATCTTCATTAATATCTATAGCACCTAACTATCGTATTGAATCAAACCCTAAAGCACATTTTATCAAAACTGTAAAATTTATACTATTCATTGTCTTCTTTAACTTGCCATTTCAAAATCTAGCCATAAACTATGCCAATAGCTTGCAAAAGAATGTTCACTAATCAGTTTAGAAGGGTTTATAAGCATTTATATCACAATATACAACAATTGCAAAATTTAACATAAACCCTAACATTCAAAGAAATGCATATAAAATATTTCTCTCTCACTTCTACCAGTCTCCATGACGCAAGTTTGGGCTCAATTGATCCACCTAGCATGTAATAGAACACATATTTATCACAAGAAACCTCATGGATGTCATTCACAGCCAAATATAACAACGAGAACAAAAGTTAAGTAGGCAATACTAGCTCAATTATAGCAACTTATGCAATCAAAGTCATTCTAACTTCCACCTATCACCACACAACCTTAGCATGCTACTATTATAACTCCAAGGCAGCCCAAAGGTCACCATTACAAGCGTAGAGATTACACACCACACAAGAGCACACATTTGCACCTAAACCAACCATTTCAACTCAAAAACACCAACAATTTAGCTTATTCCACCCAAACCACCATGACCCTTCAACTACCAACATTTTTCCCTATCTAATAGAAGGCTTATAAACCATATAATAGCATAAAATAGGCAATCTAATGGATGCACAAAAACTACCCAACGAAACTGCCCCAAAACGCCCAAAAACAGAAAAATTCAGCAAGCTACATTCTCCATTTTTTGCTCCATTTTGCAATCTCAAGTTATTTTATTATGCTAGATAGGTTCATTAACATATATGAGCATTATATAAAAGCTAAGAATCAAGATTAAACACAACTTAGGCATATAAATCATTGAACAACTCAAAATAGCCAATCTAGCTCAAGATATAAGCAAAATAGTAAAAAATCTACTATTCCTAGGGTTTGGACTGGTCACGGCTGAAGCAAGAAGAAAATGAGCAATTTTGGAATTTTTTTTGGTGTTTTATAAGTTTTAATGAAAGTCAAAGGGTCAAGTCTTCAGTCAAACCCGCGTAAACCAAAACAGCTCTACACTACCTTACTAAAACGGTCATAACTTCTTCTAGAAAACTCCAATTTACAAACGGTTTAAAGCCCTAGAAACTAAACTTGTGGAGCTTTCCAACTATATATAATTCACTACCTAAATATTTTCCAATTGGTTCATATTTAATTCCAAAGTTGACCCAAAATTTGACTAACTTAACCTTGCATTTTGTTTCTAATCCCAAGTTTGCCCTTCATTAAACATTTCAAAAATTTTCACCTTGTCCTAGTTGGTCAATGTAGATGAAAAGTCAACTAGTTTGGTCAAAGAAGGTGAAAAATCAACAAGATGCAATTTAAATGAACTTTAAATGCAATTTTAGTTTAAAACACTAAATAAGTCATATAAATGCATATATTATTTTTCAAATAATGATTAAAATAAATAAATACACATGTAATGAACGCTCGAGTCCTCACAAATGGTCCATTTAAAAAGTCAAAACTAGTTTTTTAGTTGAAAACAAAGTCAATAATGCAAGAAAACGAAACCGAATATTAAAAATAATCAAAATAGTTAATATTCATTTAAAATAACTAATTAAACTATTATCTAAATATCTAAAAAGAATTATGAAAATAATGCCTCAAAATGATGGAATAAATTAATGTAAGCACGTAATTAAATGCTATTAAGTATATGCCGGGTTCGGGGTACCACATATATGATCTCTTTTCTTTGATAGTATTATTCTAGAGATCATACCTATGGTGGTCCCGTCCAATGCATGACATATGCACAAGTAAGACTAGTTCAAAAAGCCCTCAAATGATCTAGGAAGATCACCCTACAAATAAGAGATTTTCTCACTATAACTTCTACCATAGTGAAGTGTTCATCTCTACTACTCAATTATGGACATAGTTTATACGAACAAGTAACCATGACTTGGACATTTTATATGTAAACACCACGTACTCAAGTCACTGACTTAAACCAATGGGCCTTTATACATATACATGTACACATACAATTGCGTTAGAATAACATGCTCATGAATAAAATGGAATTAATCATTTCATGCAAATATCCAAATATACTGATAACAATGTGCTAGTGGTTTTTAGAAAATACACTAGTCCCAACAAAATAGTATGGGGTTTGAATTGAAAAGTAAAATTTGAAGTGTTTGATGAATACATCAGTTATTAACGGTTATTAACAATTACAAAGGTAGCTTATCAATTATTTATCCCTTGGATACTATTATAAATAAATAAAAAAAGGTACGTGAAGAAAAGACACTCAATACATCAACAACAACAACAATGAAATTTGTTTGAATTTGTTTTGGGTCCTTTTTAGGAATATTGATTCGAATAGTCTTTACTTCACTTTTTTAGGA
Organism: Ehretia macrophylla; assembly: GCA_037974665.1. NCBI lineage: Eukaryota > Viridiplantae > Streptophyta > Magnoliopsida > Boraginales > Ehretiaceae > Ehretia > Ehretia macrophylla. The sequence goes on from CM075764.1 coordinate 70,356,633, forward strand.
GTAAATTGTAACTTAGATTGATTAGATTATTCATTTGAATAATCGAAATCGTTTGGAACTCAAGGCAAATTAAGTCAGCCCATATACTTTCCATTTCATCTTTATTTGAAATTTTTTGTCTCCAAACAATTATTTTTTTAGAAAGTAACTTATACAAAAATGACTTCCAGCATGCATCAAGAATTTGAGTCTCTTCAAATTAGCCATAGAGATTTTAAATTGAAAGGTGGCATTGGTGGGCGAAATATAAATTTGTCATATTCATCGAGGAAGATGTGATGTCAAAGATAAGAAGAAACATCAATTTATAGAAATATTGACTTTTCAAATGCACAACAAAAATTTTTAGTGATCGAGAGTGTTGAAATATACATTCATCTCACATCAAAAAATCACCAACTCTAAGTCCACCATATAAGATCTTGGGTCACTCATCTTGGCACCAATTGGTTTTAAGATAGAAACTTAAGATTCTTAACATGATATCAAAGCTACCATCCTGGTAGCCTGTGCTACTGTCATCGTTTTATCTATATCCTTATATTGCAATAAAACATCAGAAACTGGTCTATTCTGGGATTTTTTGATTTTTTTATTTCATCTCCTCGGGCCACGTGTTACACCTTCTTGTAGTACTCGTCGAGACGATTCCGATGATGCCAAGATCATCAACAAACTCCTTCGGACGCGCCTGTAATCACAGGTCAAAGTTTCAGCATTGTTTGACCTCTTCAGTAATTTTCAGTCAGCGAAACAGGGCCTTGCTGACATCATCCTGCAGTAGCGCTGACATCAGCCCTAGCCATCTCAACATCCAGCCATTGCCACATCAACATCCAATCAGCGCCACATCACCATACACGTCAGCATCCAGTCAACACCACATCAGCGTTCTTGCCACGTCATCACAGCCAAAAAAAAAAAAACGGATAGACCTTTCCCAAGGTTTTTCGACGTCCTGAGTCCATTTTTGGCATCCGTTTCTTCAAATTCTCACTCTAAATATCAGTTTTGGCTCTACAATGAAGCGTGTGGATGTCTTAATGAACAATCCAACATCTAACTTATCATTTCAACAGGAGTATAAGTATTGTCATCTCTCTGGTCACTCCCTCTTGCACTGTCTTACTCGAACGTGCTCCTTTTGCAAGAAAATTCATCCTGGTCATTACCTATATGAGTGTTCTCGGAATCCCAACAGAAATTCTCAAGGACATCGACCAAATTATGGTTCCTTCAAGGCTCAGAGTACGTCAGGCACCTCCCTTGATCCTCATTCCTCATCTTTATCAGTTGCAAGCCTCCGACACCTCCTTAAAACAGATTTTATCACAGTCTAGTCATTCTTCTTCTACTGCTCTCTCCACCACATTCGGTAAGTCTTCCTGGTTCTTCGATACTACTTGTTCTAACCATATGACTTTTGATTCTTCTTGTTTAACCAATAAAGTCATCAATTCTTCTGCACCTTCTATCTATACTGCTGACGGTACATCCATGCCCGTAAGTCATATAGGTTCTATGTCTACATCTCATGTTTCATTTCCAGATACTTATCTTGTTCCTAAATTCACCCTTAACCTTATCTCTGTCGGTCAATTATGTGAACTTGGTCTCACAGTCACTTTCTCTACTTCTAGTTGTCATGTGCAGGACCCTCAGATAGAACAGACTCTTGGGATAAGCCGCAAGGTTGAACGACTCTTTGAGCTTGTTAGCCTGCACCTTCCTGCTCACCTAAGTACTGTTGCATCAGTCACTACCTCATCAAATTCTCCCTCTCTTCACTTATGGCATTCTAGATTAGGTCATGCCTCTTTAGGAAAATTGCAATCCTTATTATCTAGTAGTGCATTAGGCAAACCTTCTATGCACCCTTTTGATTGCCTATCATGTCATCTTGGGAAACAACACTTTCTCTGTAATAAAATTTTTTAGTCTTTCTCTCATTTATGGAATCTTTATTCTATTTCAACATGGCATCAGGGTTGGGCCTTGGTCCAGTCATATCTCGCCATGTGTGACCCATCTCTCATTTCATTCTCGCTGACTCGTCTCTTCAATGTCAGCTCTCGTTTCCAAGTTTTCTCTGGGTCACACGTGAGGAGGGTATTGGAATATACATTCCTCTCATATCAAAAAATCATCAACTCCAAGTCCACCATATAAGATCTTGAGCCACTCATCTTGGTACCAATTGGTTTTAAGATGGAAACTCAGAACAATTACAAAAATCATAGTTTTTGTTGCTCAACATTATTGGCTTGTCTCACTTGTTCTGTCCCAGCTATCGGCCAGTAGCGCCATCACTATAACCATTTTTCTTTTCCTTTTTTCTTGCTTTTCTCACTATGTTTTCTTTTCCTTTTGGTTGTCTAGGGGTTATTTCTCTGTTTAGGTTTTACTGGTGTTTTCTCGACTAGACCCCCGTAACTCATATCTATATATTAGGTCGAGCTTCTCTCTTATTCTCACTAGCTCGCTGCTTCTCAATCGTGGCTATAGGCTTGACCAATTGTCTCTGCTTTTGGCTATGTTTTCACATGGTTTTTGGTCTCTTTGGAGGGTTCTTGATAGTGTCTACCTGACTACCTCTGTGTTTGGCCTTGGATGCTGGTTTAGCGTACCATTTGTCCATGTTGCAACGTTTGCTTGGATGAGTCAAGCCCTCTTTCATCACCTTGTGGCCAACTTTTTCTCGAAGTTTTCTTTTTCTATAGCCACTGTTGTGGCATTTCTAGGTGGTTCTCGACGAGTGTGTGCCGCATTTTGTGGTGTAGGTGGTTGGATTATCTTGGCTGGTTTAGATTTCTGCGTTGGGATTGGTTCTTGGTCATGGTTTTGCTAGCATTGGGTTGCTAATTTCAGTCATTTGTCGTTTAAGTTGGTCTCTAGTTATAGTCTCAGGCTTGGGTCGATTCCGGCTCTCTTGATTTCCTCACCAATTGCTAGGATTCGTTTGGTGGGTCTTTTGCTTTAGGCCTTTTTCGTGTTTTTAGGCCTCACTTTATTGTTTGTTTTCTGGCTTGTGGTTTTAGGCCTTTGTTGTTTGGGCTTGTTTTTGTATTTTGTTTTGATTTCTTTTTAAGGTCTCTATATAGTTGTTCATTGTGCTCACTCTTCCTTTACATTTAGAGAAAAAATCACATCGCTCCCTGTGTTATGACAAAGTATCACGCTACCCTCTGTATTGACAAAAGTCCAAAAAAGTCTCGTCTTATTTGAAACGTCTCACATCATCTCCCTCCGTCTATTTTAAGCTAACGACTTTAAAAAATGAGAGCTAAATGACGTCTTTGCCATTATATTATACATTTTTTTCTTTTCTTTTCTTCTCTCTCCACCCATTCTTTTCACCAAAAAAAATAATAAAGATTTTTTTTTTTTTTTAAAGGGTCATCTTCTTCCTCTCCCCTCAACCCTCCCCTCCCCTCCCCTCCCCTCCCCTATCCTATCTCCTCCAAGGCAAGCCAGGTTCTAGAAGATGATGAATATATCAACTTTGTTCAATAAGATGAGGCATGCACTACTCCTCTCCAATGTACCTGCAATCATTAGTATCCAGAATTACCTACATGGAGATCAAATGATCAATCATTTCTCAGAAATTTTCTCAACAAAATTCAATGTTAACAATTACTATCCGACTTTACTAACGCAACGGACAAACCCAACGAACTCCCCTCCTAAAAGAGATAGTATATGTGATGCTATTGCACCACTCACCATATCGGTGGGGCTGGGGGGAGGGGTGAGAAAGAAGATGACCCTTTAATAGAATGGGTGGAGAGAGAAGAAAAGAAAAAGAAAAAAATGTATAATATAAGGAAAGAGACGTCATTTAGCTCAATTTTTTTTAATGTCATTAACTTAAAACAGACGGGGGCAATGTGAGACGTTTCAAATAAAATGAAAAAACTTTTTTAGACTTTTGTCAACATATGGGAATAGCGTAATATTTTGTCATAATACAGGAGGACGGAGTGATTTTTTCTCTCGCATTTATCTTGGTTAATCTATGATATATGCTTCTTGATAAAATAAAAGAAAGAAAGAAAAGAGATGTTCAACAAAAACTATGTTTTTCTTTTTTAAATTTGCTCTTGATCACTAGACGTGTATGAATAATGAAAACTTTCTTTTTTCTCTATGTATTTACACTGAATACCTTTTTTCCCTAGCTAGTTAGTCTCTTTGGCCTTTCTATTTCAAAACTTTACCTTCAATAAATTAACCTAAGATTTATTTTAAAATTTTCTTGAATCGCATGAGAAAATCCAAAGAATCTAGAAATAAACTAGTGAAACTAAATAACATTAGAAGACATCCCAGAGACGTAGGAGAAAGGTTTGTTGAAATGCATATCTATGAAAAGAAGCGGTGGAGCAACCGTCAAATCCTCTTAACCCTAATAAATATTATGGTTCTCTGCTTGCAAAAGTCCAAGTGCTTATTAAATACCAGAGACCTTCCTTCCTTTCTTATCTGTGCTCTTCTCATGCATTTTGTACGTCTAATTAATTATTGACTTCAATGTGTGCGAATCACAGTTGAGGTTGTGAATAAATTGCTTCTTGTCAATTTAGATGATGTGTGTTTATTTTCACTTACGTACATTTGCTTCTAAGGGCTTCGCATATAAATAATCCACCAAGTCATCACTTCATTCTATGCAAGTTTTTTCATTTGTTCCAAGCACTCTTAACATCTAAAAAACCACTTGTTATTGTCAAGATGCACTACAAGATGAGGTTCTGGCATATTTTCACATTCCTATTTGTGAGTATTAACTACGCTGTCATCTTTTTTCTTTTTGGGTACAATGAAGGCCGGAGTCCTGTTGCAAACTTGAAGCTTTGGATCACAATAAGTTGCTACTTGATCATTTCACCCAACTTTCGGGTGTTTCACTGTCATCTTTCAAATCAATGTTTTCTTACCAGTGCATGTTAACAAATATGTGTGTGTTTGCTGGTGATGCTAATGATCGTCGTTTATATTCAGGTAACAATCGTGGCAAGCAATGCAGCTCTACCTTCTGAGGTTTATTGGAAAGTGATGCTGCCAAAGACTTCTATGCCCAAAGTTGTCCAGGAGCTTCTACCCTCTGGTTGGTTTTTGTTGAAAATAATAAATAATATAATAAATTCATTTTTAAAAGTTTAAGGTTTTAGATGAGGTGGTCACTTAACATGGTATTAGAACTTAAGAACCAAAAAGTCGTGGATTCAAAACTCATTGCCACCCATTTAAAACATTAAATTGTCCAAGTGCAAAACTCAAAAATTAACTTCGTCTGCACTTACGAGGGAGTATTGAAGATAATAAATAATATAACAAACTCTTCCCTAAAAGTTTAAGGTTTTAGATGAGGTGGTCACTTAACATGGTATTAGAACTTAAGAACCAAAAAGTCGTGGGTTCAAAACTCACTGCCACCCATTTAAAACATTAAATTGTCCAAGTGCAAAACTCAAAAATTAACTTCGTCTGCACTTACGAGAGAGTATTGAAAATAATAAATAATATAACAAACTATTCCCTAAAAGTTTAAACTTTTAGATGAGGTGATCACTTAACAGTTTTAAACTAGCCACAACATTTCTTTGACTTAATTTTTCCACTTGCATAATTTGCTTAATTAGTTACCAATTTCATACGCTCAAAATTTAGATCGAATAATTTGATTTCCGTTGTTGGTCTTGCTCCTATCTCTTTCTTTTTTAGAATGTATTTCTTCAGGACAGGAAAAGAAATGGCTCCGAAGAAAGAAATTGGGTTCCCAATGTATAAACAATTTTTTTTTTTTTTTGGGATGTGTTGGTACAATAAATAAATATAATAAATCAGTTTAAACTTTTTAATGGTGTGGTAATTTAACATAGTGTCATAGCCTAGGTCATAGGTTAAAGTCTTGTCATTGCCCATATAAAATATTAAAATTGTCTATGTGCAAAGCATAAAAATAAGTTCCATATGTACCTTAAAGAGAATAAACAAATACAGTAATCCCCTATCTAATAGAATAAAATTTTTGATGAGGTGGTAACTTAATTAAAAGTAGCTCTGCTATAAACGCATTGATCAATATGCAAATGTGATAGAGATACAGGATTTCAAATATTCTGATACATTTGTTTATGATCACTTAAATTGCTCTATGGTTTGTAGACCGGAAGCAAGAGAAGAGAAGTTCTGTTGTTGTTGGAAATGGTGGAAGTAACACTGGTGCAGAAAAATGGCAAGGTGGAGGTAACACTGATGCTGGGAATGGAAACCAAGATGGTAAAACCAGTGTGAGCGTGTGGCACAACGGTGGAGGAGTATCCATAGGCACAGGCCATCCCAATGGAAAGCCAATCTATGTTGGAGTAAGCCCACATCCATTTCTATACAACTACGCAGCTACTAAGGATCAACTGCACGACAATCCCAACGTTGCTCTATTCTTCTTGGAAAAAGACCTTCACCAAGGCACAAACATGAACTTACACTTCGTGAGAAGCTCCAACCAGGCGAAATTCTTGCCTCGCCAGGTTGCTGATTCGATTCCCTTCTCATCGAAGAAAATTCCAGAGATTTTCAACAAATTTTCTCTGGATTCCAACTCGAAGCAAGCCGAGGTAATGAAGCAGACAATTAAAGAGTGCGAGGAGTCTGGAATCAAAGGAGAGGAGAAGTATTGCACCACTTCTTTAGAGTCGATGGTGGATTTCACAACCTCAAAGCTTGGAAAGAACATACAGGCAATTTCAACAGAGGTGGAAAAGGAAACTCCATTGCAGAGGTATAGCTTTTCGGAAGTCAAGAAAATGGCAAGTGAAAAAGCAGTAGTGTGCCACAAGCAGAATTATCCGTATGCAGTGTTTTATTGTCACAAGACAGAAGCCATCAAAGCATATAATGTTTCCATGGTGGCTTCAGATGGAACTAAAGTTGAAGCAGTGGCAGTGTGCCATACGGATACATCAGCCTGGAACCCAAGACACTTGGCGTTTCAGGTGCTCAAGGTTGAACCTGGAACTGTTCCCATCTGCCATTTCTTACCTGAAGATCACATTGTATGGCTTCCAAAATAGATCTCGATAGAGATTCTTGTTAGCTGTTGAAATTTACCTATCCATGTGATGTTGTTTGTTGAATAATGACTTGTAGCTCTCTCTGGGTTATAATATATATATGCATATTGTGTAAGTATCATTATTGCTATAGACATACTACAATTTAATTTATCCGCAAAATAACTAAAAGGTATTAAGTTATTTATCTCATGTAGAAGATGAAACAAGAATAGTAATTAATTAATTTATCCATCTTAACCCCTTTTTTTTTGTTGTGTAAATATATGATGAGATTTCAACAAAACTCTCGTGAGTAGGAATTGACCAATTAATGTATTTAGCAACATGTTAGTTACTCCTATCCACCTTAACCCTTTTACATGGACTGAGTAATTAACCGCGTATACATAATGGTTCACCACTTTTACATAGTTAACTAACTATTGTTTGCTCTCTAATCTAGAGTCTCGTGGTAGCAAGGGTTAATACATCGTATATGTGATTCTTATATCCTTCTTTCTCTAATAAATGCAACAAAATTTCTAGAATTTAGTTGATAATATTGATTGTTTTCATTCACTAACAAAAATGGAACCTAATTTTTTTAACAAAAAATTGTTAAAATAATAATACAATCTACAAAAATATTCTATTTGTCCTATAAAGATAAACTTACTTACTTTTTTTCATTTGTCCCAAATTAGGGCAGCTATTAGATATGACAACTGAATTCAACAAGTTCTCGTAGATACTGTGAGACCCACATCATGTGGATCCCACATATTAAAAAAGCTTATTGGTCCGGAATTCTCTCCCAAATTATATATAATTTATTTTCCTTTTTCAAACGGTAATTGATTTATTAGTTTCCTAATACCTCCCCATTTAATATATATCTTTATGAACTTTACAAGTTTGAGTGCCTTGAGCCTCGCATTAAAAACCAAGTCCTAACTACAAACATCCCCTTTAATTTATTATCAAGTTTGTCATCAAATCTGATATCCTTGATTTTAAGATTTAAACTTGACCGCTGTCATCCTCAAATTTAAATGTTTTTTTGGTCAAGAATGAATTCAAAATATGAAAACTAGAGATTCGCAAAAGCATCTCAAAGAAAACTGTGATGACTCAGTTGACAATCAAATGGCTCAAGATGGTCTGGCCTTAATTAATAGGGTTTATGACTTATTGGGTCTCTTATTTATTTCGCTATTGTTTATTTTGTCATTCATCTTTAAAATGAACATAGGTCAGTCCCTTATCTTTCAAACTTGTGCCACCGTTAGTCCTTCCGTTCAAAAAGTAACGGATTAGTCACGTGCTGAGCACATAACAATTTTTTACAAGGACTTTATTGTCTTTTTAGCGTGATCAGCATATATCCTTTATGTCCTAACTAACCATATCCGATTCATAACCCATAAACCAAAGCTAAAATCCCTAATTCTTCAAAACCCATATCCCCCAAAAATGTCAACTTTGCAAGCTCTGAAGCACCCATTTGGGGCAATAAGCAACAACAAGAAGAGGAAAAAAAGATTGAAGCTTTTGAAGAGTTTGAGTACTTAGCAAAAGATGGAGAGGTTTATCAGAAGACTCTAAGGCTTGTTGAATGTGCTATGTTCTCTGTTGTTTCTGGTCTAGTTTATATTTTGAGCAGCTCTCTAACTCTTGAGAATTACTTCGGCTATTTCTTCGCATTGCCAATAGTCTTATCCTCCGTAAGATGGGGGATTGTGGCTGGCAGAAAAACTATGGTGGCCACTGCTGTGCTTTTGTTTGTCCTGTTTGGTCCAGTGAAAGCATTGACCTATGTGCTATCTCACGGTTTACTTGGTTTTGCCATGGGCTCCATGTGGAGGTTGAGGGCAAACTGGGGTGTTTCGATCTTCTTGTGCACATTTGTTCGAGCTATGGGTGCTTTAGGGTCAGTTTCACTGTCCTCGTTATTAATAGGAGAAAACATTCTTGCTTTGATCATTGTGTTCATGCCGGTCTCACATATCTTTTCACAGAAATGGGCGTCCAAGTGATTCCATCACTGGTTGGTGTATATGCCATATTTGGGTCTATGCTTTTAGTCAATTGTGCTTTCTTCGTGTTTCTGGTTCATCTGCTTTATGCTGTATTCTTTACCAAATTTGGGATGAAAGCTTCATTGAGACTGCCAAGATGGGTGGAATCTGCAATATAACTCGACATAAGTATGTAATCTTTTTCTTACGACTTGTGTCAATGTCAGTTGTAAATCCTTCACTAAAAATTTAATCAGAGATCATTTTCTGTTCAAAAAAAAAAAAAAAACTCTTAGAGAAAATGCACGTCCTTCACTTGACTGGAGTACCAAAGTAGAGTTTGATTAGAGCATTCTTAAATATCCCAAAATTATTGGGTTTAATATTTGGAGATTTTAGTATATTGTAGTCAATTGCTTGTAAAATGACGCTTTTGTCCTTAAAAGACAATAAAACCCCTGCAAAAAATTGTCATGTGCTCAGCACGTGATTAATCCGTTACTTTTTGGACAGAATGACTGACGGTGGCATAAGTTTGAAAGGTAAGGGACTGACCTATGTCCGTTTTAAATATGAGGGACGAAATAAACAATAGCGAAAAAGATAAAGGACCCAATAAGTCATAAACCCTAATTAATAATTCGAGATCATGATGGAAAGTTAGTGATGGATGTAGCTAGGAAGGCTAGAGTGGAAGATGTTGCAGAGGCTGAAGCTTTAGCATCAAAGGATGCGTGTGGGTATATTGCAGTAAACAACCAGCAGAATGGTTGCATTGAAGTGGACTCCAAAGAGGTATTTGACCTGGTGTCCTATTTGGGTTGGGAATTAAATGCGAAGACCGCTTTTTATTTTTATTTTTATTTTTATTTTAACACCGACTCAGAATATATTCCTATTATGGCTGGGAATTAAATTAGTTTTTTTCTCTCTCTCTCTCTCTATATATATATCAACACTCTGTGTTGTTTAGGTTACCTCACACTCAGCTCGTATTTTGCCTCTTCAAAGCCAAGAAGAAGAGCGTTAGTGACGGAAGCATGTCGTCGTCCTCGACATCGTTGGATCTTAGCGATGAAGATATCGACCGTTTCGTCCAAGTGGCGAACAAAGCCGCAGATATTGCGGGGGAAATCGTAAGCAAGTATTACTGCCGTAAACTACTGAAAGTTGATGAGAAGAACGGGGATGGTCCAGTAACAATGGCGGACAAAGAAGCAGAGCAAGCAATGGTGTCCATCATTCTGGAGAATTTCCCTTCTCATGCAATATATGGTGAAGAGACTGGGTGGCATATAAGTAGCAGCAATGACGAGAAACCATCGTACGTGGCGGATTTTGTTTGGGTATTGGACCCTATAGATGGCACAACGAGCTTCATAGCCGGCCATGGATGTATCTCACTCTTGTTTGGTGTGCTGATTGGTTTACTCTACAAGGGCAAGCCTTTGCTGGGCTGCATAGATCAGCCTATTGCCAAGTTTAGATGGATGGGTGTAAGAGGGAGAAGAACAACATTCAACGGAAGACAAGTCTCGACAGTTGCTTGTGAAAATCTAGGACAGGCCATTGCTGATCTCAAGGGTCCAAATTACAATGAAGATGCCAAGTTCGCCTATGACAAGATCGTCTACAAGGTGGAAACAGCTGAGTTTGATGGCAATTGCATCGCCTATGGTGCATTGGCTTCTGGATCATTGCACGTTGTGGTTGATTGTGGTCTTGATCCCTTTGATTTCCTTGCGGTGATACCTGTGGTGGAGGGTGCTGGAGGGGTCATAACAGATTGGCAAGGACTTCAACTTTCTTGGGACCCTAATCCTTCTGATCCTTCTTATGGCATTCCTGATGGAGGTTTCAAGATCGTGGCCGCCGGAGACCCAAACACTCACCACCAAGTCATAGCCTTATTATCTAAATAATTAGTATTAACCCAGAGGTGCTATAAAATATTACTCTAATTAATTTTATTAATCGTGACACAATTAATAATGTAATATGTTTGCTAGTTTGCAATTATTATTTTCTTTTATTTGTGGAATTGGAAATTCCTTTTCTATGCACTAAAATTTGAATATTTATGGGATTGTTTGTTCTTGTTTATTACTCTTGTTGACCAATTAAACCTGATCACTTGATTATATCGATTATATAAAATCAGTTTTGTCTGAATCAATTTATTTTTATCTGTTTTCGACACTTTCTGCAACTTTGATTTTCCTTATCCTGTGGAAATTTGTTGTGAATGACGATTGCATTCCTCAGCAGGAGAATTATGACTCCGCATACTTATTTTTATCTCTTTTTTTTTTTCCGGGTGATGGCTCTATCTTAATTTTAATTCGTTCATCTTAATTCATTGTATTGTTCAAGTTTTTCAATGAAATGGTTTGGCATTAATTGTTTCTCTACATTATTAGCTATATATACCGGGCGATGGTCCGATATATTTCTAGTTTCACAGCTATTTAATTCAACTTTTAGTTAAACTCTTTTATACATCAATCAACACGGTCTAACTTTTTTACATGGCATAAGTTCACACCATACTCAGCAATCGAACGGGATGCTGATGTATGACATAATTTTTCCAATTTCCATGTTCATATTATTTGATTATCGCGTACTCCTCTGATCCTTTAGCTTCCATGGTTGAGTTTACATCCATAGGGTCAATAGGCGTTTATGTGATTCTTATATGATCCTTTATTTCTTTAACTAATGCAACAAAATTTCTAGAATTTATTTGATAATATTCACTATTTTCATTCAAAACTTAACATCACTATTATATTGAATGATTAATCAAGATTCAGCAGCATGTCTCAGGTGTTTCCATAAGATTTCTTTCTTGAAATCAAGGATAAACAAACGTCACCAAAGTGTCGAGATTCAGATGTAGCCTAATAGTAGGTTGCTTTCTTTACAGTTGAGAGATCAAGATTTGAATCTCATAAAGGTGGAAAGTAAAAAATTAAAAATTAAAAGAAAATTAAAAAAATTAAAATATATATATATATAAATAAATAAAAAGGTCACCGAAGTGTCACTTGCTCTTTTATCTTTTTATGCCCTTTACATAACATTTTATAAGCATAAATGCGAGGAATTCCCTCTTTTACAAATAGTGGAAGCTAACCTTTCTATCTATAGGTTGTGCAAGAATATGAATTTAAATAGAAAAAGGTGACGCGTCAGATACAGTAAAAAATAGTGTGTTCGAACTCAAACTTGTTTAACAAAATCTGTTGCCAAAGCAGAATTCATAACCCGACTCGTTTAAAAATTATTTATCAAAATCAAACCCGATAAGTATTGAAAAACTAACAGGTATCGAACCCAAAGCTGACAAATTTAAAAAGAAAAAAAATTGTTTACATTGCAAAACAACCTAAAAGAAATTAGTAAAATTCAATTTAAAAAGAAGCCCAAAAACATATTCCGGGATAATATAAAATTATCTATATTTTTTGGTCAATTTTAAGCATTATATCATATGTGTATCATGTAATGTGTCAATATATATATATATATATATATATATATATGAATTAATAATTGAGTTTTGTGTTTTAATTTTGGGCTTTTTTAATGTCCAATATTAAAATCTATCAAATTGCTCTCCTGTTGCTACTTATAAAAATCAAATCACAATAGATACTCCATCAATTTTATTATTAGGTATCTATTGGGATTTGGTTTTTATAAGCAGTTACTGTAAAATAATCTGATAGATTTTAATAGGTTAAATTTTACACTTAATCCATATTGTTTACATATTTTTTCAATGTAGTCTTTAATATTTTAAAAGATTCATAGTGATCCCTAATATTTACAAAAGTTATTCAAAATGGTTCTATTATTCAAACTTAGCCAATTTGGTCCTTATTTCTTTTTAATAAATTCAATTTAGTCCCTATTATTTCTTAAAAAAATTCAATTCAGTCCCTGCACATGATCCCTATTTGGGGACTAAATTAAATTTTATAGAAAATAATAAGGATTAAATGGACTAATTTTGGGCAATAGGTACCAATTTGAATCACTTTGTCAAGATTAGGGACCAATATAATTTTTTTAAAAGATTAAAGACCAACTTGAAAAAAAATATAAACAATGGGGACTAAGTGTGAAATTTACCCGATTTTAATATTGGACATAAAAAAAATCTAAACTTTATCACCAATGCATGTTTCAAGGAAACAAAAATTATCTATTTTAACATTATCTTGGTTTCTTTTTGTCCAAGGTCACTTCTTTTTTTGTCCAAATTGTTGTTCCCATTTCGCTTGCCACGAGTACGGGAATTGCAATTCAATAGTCCTACATATATTATGATAGGGGTTTAACTTAAAAATGTGGTAGGCCCAATCCATTTATCTAGCACGTGAGCTCCATATACTGGCAAGATCCACCTCTATTTGGTGGATGTTTTCGAACATTTTTAAGAAAAATTATTATGACAGATATATACATAGCTAGCTTATCATGGAACTTGAAAGAAACTGATAGAGAGAATTAAGTGAGAGAAAATGAAATTGTCTTTCTTAAGTCACATCTGTTACATCATACAACTATATATAGCTGAGATGTAGCTACTGAACTATTTCTACTTACTTGCTAGTACATATACAACTGTCATTTCTGTTACTAAGTGTATGTACAGCTGTTATCTCTATTATTGACTAACAATGCAACTAAACTAACTATTAGCTAAGTTACTGTTGCTGTTGACTGTCCTTATCATCCCCCTTCAAGCTGACATGTGCTTCAGCTAATGGCAACTTGGTTTTAAGTTTGTAAAATTGGAACTTGGATAATGATTTGGTAAACATGTCTGCCACCTGCTCCATTGTTGGAATGTAAGAGACTGTGAGTGCCTTTGAGGCAACTTGCTCTCTAATGAAATGATAGTCTAGCTCAATATGTTATGTCCTAGCATGGAAGATAGGATTAGCTACCAAGGCAATTGCTGACTGATTATCACAATAGAGTATAGGTGTAGAAATGGGCAGGTGTAGATCCTGAAGGATGTAGCATAACCATTTTAACTCTGCAACAGTAGAAGCCATAGACATGTATTCAGCTTCAATAGATGACCTAGCAATAGTAGGTTACTTCTTGGAACCCCAGGACACTAGATTAGGACCCAAGTAAATGCAGTAGCCAATTATAGATTTTATGTCATTTATGTCACTAGCCCAATCTGAATCTAAAAAGGCAGTAAGCTTGAGTGGGCCTGGACTGAAATAAATTCTCTATGATAGAGTTCCTTTGATGAACCTCAAGGTCTTCTTTAGTGAACAATAGTCTACCTCAGTAGGATTGTACATATGCTGACAAAGTGTGTTCAAAGCATATTGCACATCTGGCCTAGTGAGTGTGATATACTGTAGTGCCCCTACCAAACTTCTATATAGAGTAGGATTAGAAAAGGGTAAAGTCTGGGTTTGTAGCTGAATGGTGGATTTAGAGTAAGAAGATGATAGTGTAGGGTTGCAATTAGACATCCCAGCCTTTTATAGAAGCTCTAGGGCATACTGACTCTGATGAAGAAGAAGACCATTTGAAGCTTGTTGGACCTGAATGCCCAGAAAATAGGATAAGGATCCTAGATCCTTCATAGCAAACTTGGCACTCATGGAAGAGATAAGGTCAGTGATGGAAGTAGTAAAGCTTCCTATAACCACTATATCATCTATATAGACTAGGACTATAAGTGTGGCTTTTGAGGTATGAGAAACAAATAGAGAAGTATCAGCTTGGCTGCATTTAAAACCTTTTAATGTGAGAAAGGAAGAGAACATTTGATACCAAGCTCTGGGAGCTTGTTTTAGACCATATAGAGATTTATTTAGTTTGCACACATAGTTAGGATGGGAGGAATCAATAAAGCCAGAGGGTTGGGTCATATAGACCTCTTTAGTGAGACTATCATGAAGAAATGCATTAGACACATCTAGTTGCCTCAATGGCCATTTATAGGTGACTGCCAAAGAGAATACTATCCGGATGGTCTGAGCTTTAATAACTGGACTGAAGGTCTCATGATAATCTAGACCATACTCTTGATAATAGTCCTTGGCCACTAGCCTGGCCTTGTACCTAGCTATAGAGCCATCTTCATGCTTCTTGATCCTATAGACCCACTTACACCCTATGGGTTGTCTAAAAGAGGGTAGTGGAACAAGAGTCCATGTGTTTTGTTTGAGAAGTGCTTGATATTCTTCATCTATAGCAGTCACCAAAGCACTATATTTGGAAGCCTCCTTGTATGTACTAGGTTCTGTTAGAGAAAGGTAGTGACTAGAGTATTTAGTTTGTAGATTTGATGAGGGAGGCAACCAGTTTGAGACCTGGTGAGCATTGGATGAGTATGTGTGGAAGGAAGTATAGGTTGTGGAGTTGAACTGGATGAAGAAATTGGGGTTACAGAATGGTTAGGAAGTGCAAAGTCTGGAGTTAAAAGTGACTGATGATCATTAGAGGAGGACTAACTCTGTGGAGAATGAGAGGCTTGAGACTGAGAGTGTGGGGACTGGTCAGAAGACTGTCTTTGTGAGGAATGGGAGTCTTGGGACTGAAAAGCTTAGGATTGTAATTCTGCTAACTCATTAGATGGAGAGATTGAGTGGGAAGAGAGAGATGTGGACCAATTCTGAGGTTGAGATAATGGTAGGGAAGGAGGATGGAAACTGTCAATTAGTCAGTAGGTGTTGAAGTTGGATAGGGAAAGATGCGTTCAATGAACCTAACATGCCTGGAAGTATACATTCTGTTTGTGGAGAATTCCAGGCATTTGTATTTCTTAAGTGATGCCTAGAAGTATACCATGAAAGAAACTGATAGAGAGAATTAAGTGAGAGAAAATGAAATTGTATTTCTTAAGTCACATTTGTTACATCATGCAGCTATATATAGTTGAGCTGTAGTTACTGAACTACTTCTACTTACTTGCCAGTACATATACATCTGTCATTTCTATTACTAAGTGCATGTATAGTTGTCATCTCTATTATTGACTAACAATGCAACTGAACTAACTATTAGCTAAGTTACTATTGTTGTTGACTGTCCTTATCAGAACTTATACACATTCCTCAAGCAAATAAAACATTGAACTCTTAGACATCCCAATTGACATTACCTCCAACTCAAATATTATTTGTTCCAATTTCCTTTTCCGGATGTCCCAAAAAGATCACTGCATTTTTTGTTACCTTGGTTGTAAATCTCGAGATCATTTGTTCTTCGATTGCAATTTCATCAAGCGTATTTGGAAGGAAAATCTAAACTTACTCCTTATAGATTATTCTTTTACTTGCTTTAATTCGATTCTCATGTTAATCACTTCTCTTCCAGGTACAGGCAACGTTAAAGCTTATATTTTAGTCCAAAAAAAAAAAGTTATATATTCAAACTTATTTTATGTGCCACCGTTTACCATGTCTAGAAAGAGAGAAACGCATGCATATTTAGAAGTGAAATGAAAATTGAGAAGCAGCTCATGCTGGACATCCAGGAGGAGATTATACCTAAAGCCAAGGTCGGACAAATACCGATATTGTGTCAATATAGCATCTCTTAATGCTGAAATGACTTTTTTTTTTTTTGTATGTTTCTTTGTTGGGTTCCCACATTTTGATTTCTTGACTGCTTTGTTCCTTTTACATTGGTTGTAAAACACTTCGTACATACTTTTCTTTAT
Source organism: Ehretia macrophylla (assembly GCA_037974665.1). NCBI lineage: Eukaryota > Viridiplantae > Streptophyta > Magnoliopsida > Boraginales > Ehretiaceae > Ehretia > Ehretia macrophylla. Next base: position 70,373,420 of record CM075764.1, read on the forward strand.
GAAATGCATACTTTTGCAGGATTAGCCAAAAAAAAAAAAAAAGACATCATGATACATGGTACTTCACAGTTGGAACTCCAGTTGTTGTCCTGTCTATTTTTCCATGTCAAAACTAAGGTTACATCTCGAGAAAAGATTTTTAAAAATTCAAAAATCAAATGCCAAACACAATCCTAAAGCTTTTGGTGCAAAGTCTGGCCAATATATATGGGATGGTACGTTTTCATAGCTCGCAAAGACAACTAAACTTCTAGCTAAACCACGCTTGCGAATCAAGAGAAGAAGAAAGAATCGTAATATAAATGGGTAATATACGGCTAATACATGATCAATCACTGAGCAAGAAGATCCCATACATTTCCCAAGCGTCTCTCTAGCCCGCTACTCTAATAAAACAAATCACACCAAACCAATCCTCGATCTCACCTAGTGAGGTCAACTATATGAATCTGACAGTATCCGTCGAGAGTCGTCTCCTCTATTATAAGATAATATAATCGTCAATAAGTGAACATAAAATTTATATAGTGAAATAAAGGAGAGTCCCTCCATACGGTATGAGTCTCCAACATATCAATGAGGGCTAAAGCTAGAGAGTCCATCCATGTACATAAACAAAGTTGGAAGCAGCCCTGGGCTGAGGAGAGGCAAAATATGTTTCTAGTTTCCGACGGAGAACTGTAAATGCCTTAACCATATCCAACCTCATGGTTTTCACCCACCAAAACTCCAGAAAACCTTCAACTGCGTTGGGCATAACCAATTGCGACACTCGTCACGCTGAAATCAGGTTCCATGAACATGCAGCAACAAGTGAATTCTGCTCTTTTACGGCTTCCTGCGCAACCCAAAGTCTGGAGCAAGATACTAATTCAGAGGTATATCCAGCCAGATCTGCTTCTGTAGGGAATAGCCTGCTCTTCATCTTCATAAAAAAAACGCTAACAGGACATGACAGTGACCATCCTGTTTCTACTTCCTTGTCTACCACCTCTAAGACCTAAGCTTCCTGAAAACTGATAGAACTGAACATTGTCATATTTTAGGACCATCGAAACACACTAAACTTCCAGTGACAATCTGGATGTCTCATTCTACTTCCTCGCTGTACCAACCAGTCCAAATTTCCATAAGAAAATGTGGTTCAAGCTCCCACTCCTGCATTGCTGTAATATCACATCCTAGATTGCACGAGTGCGAATCTATTTTACCACCACTAACGCGTTAGCTTCTTCATTAACTGCTCTAAGAAGTGAGCATTGCCATGCTTTAGGAATGTGCTACAAGATCAAATGTTCTTTCACCACTACCAGCCAAAGCCAAGAGACTGGAAAATTTCCCTCAAATATCAATTATACCACTCCAAGGTCCAAAATTGTCGGCACAGTTGACTACAAGTTCCTGCCATTACAAGCATATTGTTACCAATCACTCTTTCCCCAGAATGGAAAATCTCAATATCGAAAGATAGGGGATTGTTGACTCATCAAGAAGTTCTACAATGAACATTCTTTTATCATTTGAAGAATCATCACTGCACTACGGACTGGCCAGCTCTTGTTAACTGATTCTGACATCTGCTTCAAAAGGAAAAAGGTTTTATATTAAAAGAACAAAATTATAACAATAAAGCTTAGCACAGGAACAATCCAAAGGAATAGCTAAAAAGATATCTCTATTTAGGATTAGTAACGGCAACACAACCAATTTGCATAACCATTTGAAAAAAGAATAACAAAGGTAATACTTGAGAATGAATTAACAGAGTCAAGAGTGTATGGCTTGAAACATAAGAAGCATGAATATTGAATGTTACAGCATGTAAGGCCTCGTTAATCAACAGCAAGACTATTAGATTTTGGACACTTGTGGAATCTCTCTAAAACTCCTTCAACCTTGTGGAAAACAAGAGACATAAGTCATAATTACAAACACTGTAGCACTTCCCTTGCATGTGTTAAAGAGACTCATCAGACCAGCACTTAACCAATGAGAAATTAGAAATACAGTTCTCATACAGAGAGCACTACAAATACCTATAAAAAGCATTTCATTTTAACATATTAAGGTTCATAAAGGACTGATTAATGAAAAAGTTTCATCTCAATATGTGAATTATTGATCACTCAACATGCATCTTTCTGAGATGATGTGGATAACAGTATTGCGATAAGTTAAATATATAATGTGTCTGGGTGTATGTCCGTATTGCATAATATCATCTTGGGTCTTGATTGCCTAATATACATCTTTCGAACATGCAACTTTAATTTACAAATAATCTACAAACATGACGTTAACGTATCCATTCCTATACACTATATATATTTTAAGCCGGCCTTTCCTTGTCCCTGAAAAGTTGTGTTTCAAGTCAGTATCAGTGGTTCTCAAGGCAAACTAAATAACTTAAAAATATGAGCCCATGTGGTCTGAAGGTTATGAGGCGAAACAAGCCACCTGATATCTGCACAAATTCTCAAAATAGAAAACTTGCAAGGGAAGTGAAAGAAGAATTCTGAATCTGGAGCTGAAAAGCATACCAGTAGTTGGGCCTTAGAATGCTTCTGTGATCATAACTTGTCATGCCATGCACTCAACCAGACAGAACTCAGGCTACACTCTGGCTCCACATCTGCACCTGCGGGATCAAAAACTAACTTGCCAATATGTAACTTTCACAGATTCTGATATAGCACCGATATAAATGGTACCTATAAACAGTGCACAAGCCTACTGTTATCTGCAGAAATTCGAAAGATGAACGACTTGAGAGGGAAGCGTGAGAAGAATTCTGAATCAGAAGGATCTGCAAGGAATGACAGTAGGTCTAGCCTTAGGATAGCTCCATGTATCAGAACTTATTATGTCACACTCTAAAGCATTTATAACAATGCAACCTATACAACTTCTGAAGGTTCTTGCAGTAGTTTCTTCGTCATCCCTCCTCCGGTCTCAGGTCAGAAAGTCAGATTTCAATAAAAGCAACTTTTAGGTCCATCACTTTCCAAATCCATCATCAACTCAATCAACAGCAGCACAAGATATAATAAGACTACAAAACAAATGATCATCACAATCAGAATATTGCAGAAATATCAGTCACTTTAAATCAAAGAAAGTCGAATAAAGTTCAACACATTACCAGAAGTCTCACATTGATCCCTGATCCAAATCGATCTCCACTAAAGAAGACAAGCCATTATATATAAGAACTCATCTATATTAACATTATTTTTCTTCAGCCAAGAAAGGCTCCAATGACCCCCATGTTCTCCCGACCTTCAACTTTACATGTAGAGGTACTGAGTGAAAATGCAAAGAAGAGGAAACCCATGATCATTAACTCGAAAAGAAGAAGACGACGCATTTTATTGATGAAAAGAAGAATACAGAAAAATAAAAGGGACAGAATTTACCAAAGGAAAGATACATTAATTAGCACAAAAAAAGTTAGGTAACACAAGAAAAGCAGATATCAACGTGGCCTTTTCAAGTAAATCCACTGGCCACTGACCTCAAAAGTACCGTGTGCATGTTATTGACCTCAAAAGTACCATGTGAATGTGATATGAACTACCCCTTACCAAGAAGCGAGGCAGCACTTTCCATGCTTGTTTTTAGCAGCAAACCAGCTTCCCTTACCACAGAAGGATCAGCTTCCAGTACTAACTCATCATGTACCTATAGAGCATGTATATTAAAAGAATAAAATCATACTGGAATAAATGACTTGAAGGCCAAAACTTCTGGATACTCACAAGACCAACTTGGCACCTAAGTTTTGACCAAAGACATTGACTTGACTACTCAAGACTTCATCAAATGATAACCTTAGATTAAGACTCAAAAGAACAATTCCAACTGCAAGTCTCTGCAATAACTTTACATTAATACTCAAATAACCTTTTCAACTGCAATTCTCAGCAAATTCTAAAATTACTAAATTAGTGCCTTAAATGTGAAAATTCTAAAGGAACTAGCTGTAGCAGTTTATCCGACAAAGATTACACGCAATCTTCAGTTTAAACCTAGAAAAATTCACTTTCAACACTCCATTAAATCTATTAACTGCCCTATTCTTGCTTGCTTGTTGAACAGCGGCTTGCCTGACTACATGGCTATAATGAATTTGATATTACAATTCATACCACACATGAAGAATTTCTTAAGGCAATAAGTCCCTAAAAAAGAGCACACACCGAAGTGGATTAGGTGTTAACAACAATGAAATCTCTACTCCTGCACCAGACAACCACAAACAATCCTACACCCTGTCTCAGCCCCAGTGTTCTACTTTCTATTTTGGGGTGTCTCAAGATTAAAACACTTCTTCAACAAGAATCCAATCATATGCCTGCTACATTTCAAACTCAAATAATGAGTAAGCTTCCTTTATGTTTAAAATTTTAAATCTTGAGAATAGTTCTGAAATGTCAATGCCTTTCCTGTTCCTACACAAATCCCATCAAGCAACTCGCATGAATACCACAGCCAGAACTAAGCAGTAAGGTAAGCAATTTATGAAAGGAACATTGATGGTTTTTTCGACTTTTTGACACCATTGACACACTAAATTTTGTATATATCCACAAAGGATTCTGAAAATAGAAAAAGTTAAATACTCAGTTTTCTTAATCACCTTTGAGTTTTCGGGGTCAAACTAAATAATTTTGCAAACACTAAATTCATACCAATATTCAAGTAATTTCCATAATACAAACATTTTGAGTGTACTATCCTTTATGTAGTTTCAGATGATGTATAAATTGAAATGAAAAAAATTAATAAATGATCATGGAGTATAGCTATAAAAAAAATTGGGTTTGACAAAAGAGGTAAAAGAGAACATAAAGAATTACGAGGGTAAGTACGGAAACGCATATCTCAGAGCATTCTATAGACAGAAAACAATGCCATCAGCACTTTTTTCTATTTAATGGTTCTCCTCCTTTCCCATGGTAGGGATCAAATTCAGGTCCTTGTGACCCCAAGGATGGATGTAGTGTCAGGTTCAACTGTAGACGAGGATACCAATTCATAACCCTCTTTTTCCCAATTACGTTGGTTTACACATACCCTTTGTGAAGTGAAACAAAAAGAATTAATGTCAAACAGACTTATTCTTTATCAACTGCAACTTCACATTGCCAGCAGGTGTTTGGCTTAGCTTAGAAATAAGAGCTTAAAAGCTAATTTTAGCTCTAAAGCCTTAAACCTCAAGAAAAATAAAAAATCACAAGCAATTATGTAAATTTCAACGTCAAATTAGCTTCAACTCCAAGAGCTTATATGATCCCAAAAAGGGGCAAAAAGTAGGGGCCGAGATACTTAACTAAGCTCTTTTCTGACGTTTATGCTGTTTTGTCACACACCCACGACAAGCTTATAAACTCCGAAACAGCTCATAAGCTATTTCTAACAAAACCTAAGCTTAGCCAAACACCCTCATAGTCTTTAGCATTTAGATCTTCCCTCAAAGACAAAAATATATGCTGGTAGAGAAATAATATAATCATGCAGTGACCATCATCGTGGTTACCTGTAACAGAATTCGGCAGCGGCCTTTTAGCATTTCAAACTTTTTTTTGTATTCAGAATCAGGAGACTTCTCACCCTCATCAGTGATCACAGAGTAGATATTTATCATCGCGATTTTAATTATGTCAGCAGCAGAACCCTGAAAAAGATCATACCCCACAACATAAATATTACTCTACCAGTCCTAACGAACTGACTGAAAGAAAAGGAAAGAAATGTCAAGAGAGAGAGAGAATAAAAGGGATAAAAAAAATGTGAGGACCTTAAAAGAAATTGTACCTGACATATAGAATTCACTGCTTGTCTCTGAGCTTTAGATTTTTCTTTGCTGTTTCCAAATTTTATTTTTGCCAAAAAACGCTTTCTTCCTTTAAGAGTCTCCACATAACTGCATAACATCAAATAGCAACCCCCAAAGGGAGCAAGTCTGAGGAACGTAAATTCACAATTAAGGATAACAAGGGTGTAAATCAACTGCTTCGTAATCCCAGAGCAATATCTCAATGAACAAGACCGCATGATTCTCAATGATTCACATTGTGCAAGATGTGGTAATTATAAACACAATTCCTATTCCTCCAATGCCTATGAGCGAGGCCACTAGGACACCGAGTGGTCGTCCTTCAACATTCCAGATTTAGACAAGCTACAGTTCTCTCCCATCACTATCTTAGATTATCAGTTTGCCTGCTTTGCTATTAGAATTTTCAATTTGTCCACTTACTTTTTGAGATTTTTCAAAATTGCTTAAACAAAAATCCAGGCTTGAGATCTCAGACAGGATGCCCTTCCCCAGTGTTTTCATCTCCATAACATTTGTCTAATGAGTTACTAATAGTTGGCAATTTGAAAACATCTATGCAAAAGCTTTAACTGACGTAAACAGTATTTTGCCCTTCCAATTTTTGCTCTGAACAACTTCATTACAGGCATAACAATGTCTCCAGTGGGGACAGGCAAGTCAACACAATGCAGATATGTCAATCAGTAGCGAAAAACAAATGAAAATTGCAATTTACCAGATAATTAAGCATCAGAAAGAGAAAATCACTTCATGAGAGTCCATCAGTTTACAGAAAATCAAATGCTGAACTGTTAACTATGGTTCAGGATGCGACAAACTATCAGTAAGAGCTCTCAGCCAATATGGCTCAAGGTAAAGCTGTATATTTCACTTTATGGTCTTTTAATTCCTTAGGCAAATGACCAGAGCAAACAAATACAACTATGCAGTTAGATTGGCAACGATTATGAATCCAACTGAGGCATGACTTGTTTCCTGGAAATAGTCTTAAGTTTGTAAAATTTACAAGAGACATTGAACTTGCAAAAGAATGACCTCACCCTTTCTGGCGACAAGATCCAACCGCCTCCTGAAGCCAGGACGCAACACCAGGAAAAGATCTCTTAAAGCTCTTAATTCTCTCGGTGGCTTCATCTGAGCTGCAGTCCAACTGTTCTGCAAGTGTATTCGCACCCATTCCGTACAGGATTCCATAAACTAACCTCTTGGTGTGGTCTCGTTCGTCCGTGCTCACAGCAGACTCCAATTTCCCTGTCCATTTCGCAGCAATCATGGTAAACACGTCACTATGGGGTCTATTAAGAAGCTCAATCAATGAAGTATCCTTAGAGAAATGGGCCATCATTCTTAGTTCTATCTGAGAATAATCTGCCGTAACAAGTAACCAGTTATCCTGCAAGATAAAACAAATACAAGATAAATACACCATCTCAACTCCTGGTACGTAATGAAAAACAAGCAATAAGGAGAACCTTTTGCATTTTACATTATTGAAACCCCATTACCTGAGTAGGCACAAAGAAGTCACGAGCATTGATCTTATACTTATCGACATTGGTCACAACATTGTCTTCACCGTACTTAATCAATTGGAACTCAACGACATGCTCAACGCACTACGGAACACGAAGCAACATATTGATGCATCAATTACTAACACAATGTTTTGAAAGAAAATATAAGGAAGCCAAGTGAAAATTGGTAGAAACAATTAAACCTGAAGATTTGGTTCCTCCATCGAAAGTCGTCCAGTAGCGGTTGACGTCTGGAGCCAATGACCATGTAATGTGTACTTCTGCGTCCTCATGGAAAGCCTAGCAAGTGAACACATTGATCCCAATGTACAATTCAAAAGTTTCGCCAATGTCCGGTGCTCTCTAATAATGGGAATGATGGGGTGTTCATCCCTGTAATTAAGTAAATCTATCGATAAACACAACCAAAGATCTCACTGGTGAAACAAATACATAAAAGTCAACATGAACTGAGTCCTTGACCACAAATGCGCTAATCAGCTTCAGAGAACAATAAACCTTAAAAGGAATCCATAGCAAATATTTTGGTAAGAAACCAATGGAATCCAGATCTGTCTCAGATCCAATAACGAAAATATTATTTCAGCAATTGTGTCCAATTAACAAACAAAACTAAAGAGATATTCAGAAATACAAGAGCAATATACAATATAATGCCAACAAACCAGTAATGAACAGAGAACACATATACCATGTTGTCTTCTGATGAAGACACATTCACGTGTTCAAGCCAAAACACCAAGTTTTTGAAAATATGCCGGCATACTGCCATGGCATTTTGATCCTGATATCATCAAGAAAATTCAATATAGTTAAGGGGCTGCTTGAGGATTCCTCAGCCTATATCTAATTCTAATGCATACTTCACTGTTGCTTAATATTTCCCAACGAAAACACTATTTACTTCATAATATCCTCAGTGGCCCTCCTCTCCTTTGTCACCTTCAAGTTCAATCACATCACTCCACCACAGCTTCATTGTGCTATCAAATAATATCCTTTTGATGCCTAGCCCCATGAAGACATAAATCAACAACCCAACCCATAAGCCATGAGCCCAGACAACCACCCCACACATGATACATATAGAAAAACAGAGAGATGTAGGGAGGGAGGGGGAAAGATATGGACTATAAACCTCTTTGCTGTTGCCAGTGCTATTATGATTTATGAGAGGAATTGCAAAGATGGAGAAGATGAATCTTTTAGATCTGGAGTATGAAAACAGAAGAAATATTTTTCCTTATACCTAGTCAAAGCAGATAATAAAGCTGAAAAGATTTTTAACAAATAGAAAGAAAAGACATGAAAAAAGAAATTTGAATACCCACTTCAAGCCAGTTCACCATTTTGACTGATTTTAACCAAAACTTTTACCATTCTGTTTTGAGTAGTAAGCCGGACCAGAGGCCTGACTGGTACCTGGTCCAACCAGTCTAACCAGCCAGTCCAGTCCGGCAATAGAAACATAAATAGTCAGGAGCACAAGAAAATGATGTTTTTGTATATCACTGAAATATTTGATGGGAATTTGGATTGTGGTGTAAGTAGAGAAGGAGGGATTCATATGATGTGCAAAACGTTAGCAAGCGATTTCACTTTGAAACAGGTGATACATCATTAAACTATAAAAGCAAGTTATTTATGTACCTTAGTAAATCCAGACAACGCTTGTCAGTGCTAGGATGTTGCTTCCCTTTATTGTGCCCTTCTGGGGTAGGCAGCTTCAAGTGTCCATAGAGTACATTTGCAATATCTGCTGCTGTATATAATGAGAATGTCATGCCAGCCAACTTGTAAGCTTCCTTCTCCAGATACTTCAATTTCCTTCCCAAAATTTTTCGAGCCTGCAGGCATTTTTCCATGTCAACACCAATTCCCCAAAGCTCCATATCAGCAAGAATCTTCACCTACAGAACATGTATTAGCTTTAGACCGACAACAAACGCTGGTGCAAAAGAGGTGACAAATATCAGATAACTTCTATACTAGGCTATACTAGAACCATACAAATAGATAAAGGGGAAAAGTTGACTAGGCTAACAAATTCAACATGTAGATTTACTTCTTGATGGGTACATATAAAAGTTCCACAACAAAATATTGTTCTTCTAGTCACAATTCAAAATCAACAAACAAAGGTCATGGCAAACAATCTTAAATAATTGGAAGAAGACTTTTCTCGCATATCAAAACGTTGCTTCCATCTATGATCATCAGCTTCTTCTTGCCCTACATCTACTCCGTAAATAATAAAAACCAGAACATGTGCATCTTGCATACTTGTTCATGACGAGATTCAATAATTTCCATATAAAGATGTCAAAGATTTAATCTGCAGCAAACAACATATGAATTCTCAATAGTAGAGTTCTATAGAAAAGACATGGAAAGATACATAAAGTTGAAATCTTACCAATGGGATTTCAATAGTCAGAAGGGCTTCAGTAAGTTTTTCAGAGAGTAGTAATTTCCAAAGAACAGAACACAAGGCCCTTGTTTGCGCAACTCGACGACAGCACCCATTATGTGCAGCCCTTCGCATTTGATTTTTCCAGCGACCATTTCTATTAGCAGCAGCAGCAGCCTCACTTGATAACCTTTTCTTTACTTCCTGTTACCCATCATTGTTTTATAAGTCAAACCAACTGAAATACAAATATCAGATACAAATATCCATATGGCAAATTTAATATCTACATATTTGTTCATCTACCAAGTAGATATGCTAATTTCGATAGTCATGAAGAGCAACAAATTAATATAGCAAACAAACAAGTTTTCCAAGTATATAAATAAAAAGATATTGTCAAGATCACACTCACAAATGTATGTCCACACTAACTGTAATAGACCTAGAAGTACCTTTTCCAAATTAGGATTAGAACTTCTCTCCTCATCAGGCCACAGTATCCATGCTACAATGCACATGTCAACTGCATCTTGTATATAAACAGGGGGCAACAAATGGAACGAATTATCAATATCTAGACCCATGCTTTTGACAGTGTTCACACTCCCAAATCTCTGAATGGAAACTGCAGGACACTTGAGCACCTGAATCAGAACTTTCAAATTCCAAGTGAACTTTCTGACATCTTTCTTTCCCATTATCATCCGAATTCTATTCCATCGTTGCTTAGCCATCTCTAACTGTTTGTCTTCGGATTGCTCATTTCTTCTGCTAATAGACCAGAATAAATCCTTGGGAAGATTAATATAGTACACAGGTGAGTTCTCCCAGCAAACTGCTATGCCATGTATCTCAAAAGGCGTGGTTGAATTCATTTCATACCTTTTATTGAAATGAATATCGAAGTAGAAATCTCCAGTAGAGCCCCACAAATCCAAAAATGAATCAAGTCCACCAGGAATATTAATTGCATTTTGAGGGCCTTTCTCCGCAACAATTCCATTACTTCCTAAATGTATGTCGTTTTTGTAATGCTGATTCTGTCCCATATTATCAGGTTGCTCATTGTTCACTTCATCTCCATTGCTCCTTAACTGAAGAGATTGAGAGGGATTATTTGTATTATCAACAGCTCTCAACTGATGAGAGAGGGAAGAGGTGCTATTACTGACAAAATGCACGGTCCTATTGTGCTCATTAAAAGAAGTAGTAGACCCTTCAACCATTGATGCTCGCTCTTCCTTATCAAGCTCAACATGCACATTTGCAACCAATTCTGCTCCCGCTGAAGTCCCTACGCCAACAGCTGACGTCTTTGTTGAATTTTCTACTTCGGTTTCTGATATAAATTTATTTGTTCTCTCAACTCCTTTTAGAGATGAAACCATTTGAACATCTTTTGGATGCTTCAGACCAGCAATGCTACTAGTTGACTCGTCCCCAGAAGAGGTAGTCAATTCTTTCCGAGCAGCATTCTCAGCAACGGTTGATAATAGAGGCCGGGAGATTGGTGGAACATCAAGTCCAAGTGACTTGAAAGCTGAAAATGCAGCCAACCTTGCTTCTTCAGCTTTTTCCAGAACAATCTTGCGTGCACCATTTTTTATCTTCTTGACAACTCCTAATTGTATCCTTCGCTGTGTAGTGCCTATCACAGTCAAGGATAAATCTATTCCCATGAGAGAATATCAACGAAACATATGAAACACATACTAAATACTAGGAGAGAACCACGACGACATGCATTTGTATAATGATAACACCAACTTGGTTAATATTCTGAAAGATGTATATTCCCAGTTTTTTCAATAGAATGGAAATCACAAAACAGGTGCATGAAGATCATGCATAGTGATCTCCACACTTTCATCTATCAGGAGAGTATAGGTATTGATTTGCAAGCTCGAGCTCAAACCAAGCCCTACTATGGAGCTCAAGCAGGAGCTTGATACCACATTGACAGATTTCTGCACAAGTCATAGAGATTTTGATAAACTAATTGAGATGTCAAGCTCAAGCTTTCCACCCAAGCATGAGCTAGAAATTTAATAAAAATTTTGAAATGTGAAAATCAGAAATTTTTCAAATATATATACTGCTTCATTTTTTAGTTACGCACACGTGTCCTGTACATATTTTACATGTAAGTATATACAATTATAGGTATGTATTAAAATTCATTCACAAATTTCAAATGATTGCATTCAGCTATAGGCATGTCAATATTTGAACATATATTCAGAAGCTATTAAGCTTTGCACTTCAGCTTTGAAACTATCCATCTTGCTTGGTTCAACCTTGAATAGCTAGGCAAGCTTGGCAAAGACTCAGGCTGTGTCTGAAGTTGAAGAATCAAACTCAAGTCAAGCCTAGTCATAATCTCAACTGCAAGAGCCGATTAAAGCTCAATTTAGCATGCAACCAACACTGAGAAATATCCATGAAGATCAAAGAAAATGATTAATAGGACAGAGGAGATTAATTAAGAGCCCATCCCATCATGGTAATATCGATAAATGGAAAGCGTGCATAGGCATAAAAAGTGAGGAACTCAAATTGTGAAAAAGAAAAAGAACTTGTTCCTATTTGCTTCTTCTCCATATCTTTATACACATGAAAAGAGACTGCATGAACTGTTTGAAGAACTTTTTATTATAATTGAACTAAATAGCTAGTGTCATTGTGCTATGACACCTTAGTTAGTTAAAGGCCTGTCATAAGCAAGAGCCTAAAGAACAAACTTAAAACAAAACCAGAACCAAATAATAATGAGGGAGATATTTCTCTCAAGAATTACCTTGTGCCGCCCATGATGATGATTCAAACAATGCTTTGGCGATGTCAGGTATCGATGCTTCAGCTATCGATTGGGGTGTCCGCAGACCAGCCTTATACAGTGCTCTAGCTCGAGAACCCTAAATATAAAACCAGAGATTAAAATGATAAGCCATGTGAAGGTAAAATGTCATGATATACATTTAGCTTCATCTAGCATAAATGCACCGCATTTCTGCTATATTCCACTTATATCTTTGCTTCCAAGATCAAATTACATGAAAGAGAAAGCTAAATAGGAGAAATTTAGAATATAAATACCAAAAAAGATGTCCATTTTGTGAGCTAGGAATGATAAAACGTGTAAAAGAGCATAACAATCTACTAACCTTTACATATGGAATGGTAGTCAGTTCGACAATTTCCGCCCTAACTCCAAATGAAACACGGTTTTGGAACTTAGCAACTAAGCCTTCAAGGTCATGCCAGCCAAGCCTCTCACAGAACACGGAAACCATAGATGCAAATCTTCCAGCATTTTCTTGCAAAGCTTGGACCATGCCTCTAGCCACTTTAAATGCTTCACAAACCTCACCAACAGGTACTTCCTTCATCCCAGTATTGGCAAATTAGCTCAATTTGACATGAAAACCATTAGAAATCAATGCGATGATGCATAAGAAAATTCAACAAACTGACATATCAGCAAATTGAATCGTAGAGATTAAGACCTCATATCATAGGCAATCAAAGAAAAGTTGCATGCCCTATACAAGGTGAGACACATAATTACTTCCCAAAAGGAGGGGAAAGGAGAGTTGCGAATGCCGGTTTCAAATAATTCTAAGCAAGAGAGAGCGCACTAGTGAACAGAAAGCCGCAACGCAAAACAGTTTGATGGAGGATACACAGACAAGTCATAATGCATTTAAACCACGGAAATCCTATTCATTAGTAAAAGGATTTATTTAAATACTTGAATTTGTCAGAACTTTCAGAGAAGAGATAGAGAGCAGTGAGGAACAGATAGGAAATGAACCATGTTCGACATACTGTTGAGTGACCACCTCATCTAAAAGTTTAAGTTGTTAGAGAGAGAGTTAATTGTATTATTTATTATATTCAACACGTCCCCACAAGTGCAGGCGGAGTTAGTTTTTGAGTCTTGCACTTGGACAATTTTAATGTCTTAAATGGGTGGCAGTGAGTTTTGAACCCAAGACCTTTTGGCACCTAGGCTCTGATACCATGTTAAGTGACCATCTCATCTAAAAGCTTAAGTTGTTAGAGAGAGGGTTCATTGTATTATTTATTAGATTCAACAGTATAGCAAACATTTACCTGCACAAGTCGTGACAAGATGAGAGCTACATAAAATCGTTTGCAAACTCGAAGCATTTGCTCATCTGAAAGCATATTATGATTGGAAACCCCATATCTGTTATCAAAGTTTCTTTGCAATGCTTTGGTGCTGTCTCTTGATCTGTTTGAGGAACGCATAGGTGCTCCATGAGCCATGCGCATCAGAAAGGGTTCTTGCACTCCAACTCGATTGCCAACAGACTACAACTCATAACATAAAGTAGAATAAGTACGTGGCTAAAATGAGTTCTGGAAGACAGCAAATGGATTAAATTCACCAGTGAGATAATCCTATACAGTAAGAGTGCATTTGATTAAAAGAGAAATGAGAGGAAACAAAATGTCACTTCTGACACATTCAGACTTTTACTGCATACCATATACAAGGAGGAAAAACAACTATCATGTTTCCCAGGTACTACAATACACTCAAGCAACATTTTTACATCGTTCCCCAGCAAGAAACAGAGGGCTGGAAAATTGACATCTACACATTGAACTCATCAAGAAACTGATCTAGGTCTTCATAATTTCTTAAGCCAGTAACAAATGTAAACATAAACAAGCATGGCAGCAGGAAAATATCAAATATAGATCCAAAACAAAAATTATTGCTCATCCTATGAATGCAAGAACGAAATGCACAATTTATGCATAGAATATAACAAAACAAATTTAATAGAAGAAATTTTGGACAGTGAAAATTTTTCAAACTCATGAGATTGTTTCATCTAAACTATGATTTAATGCAATATTATATTACGAGTAACCTGCAACAGTTGCACCATAATCTTCAATAAAGGAATGGAACACCTGTGAAGACTATTAGGCAAGGTACCTGGTCTAGAGAGGACAACTCCATGAATCTTCCGTAATATAGTTCCCAATCTGGCTGAACATCAACATTAATGGGTGTCACCAAGTAGACCAAATGTAGATCAGATGCAAGCACAAACCCTTCTCTTGCCCTTAATAGATCATCCAGCACAATCTGGAAAATGGAAAGACAATTGTATAACCCACAAAATCTTTTTCTTATCCAGGTAAACTGCATGAGCGGAATTGCAATGATTATGATAGAGCACATACAGCAAAGAAGAATGAAAAAACCACTATGATAACATAACAATGCATCCAGTGTGAAAAAAAGAAAGGAACTATACAAGTGATTCTTCAGGGCAGAGAGAACTGCCAAAAGATGCACGGCCCAGAGGCGTAGTAGTGTACAACTTAGTCTCTTCACTCCATTCAAGAAATTTTTTATGGCACAGCCACCGAAGAGCATCTTGTGCCGATTTCACCACATCTTCAAATGGCTTTGTTGCATTAAGAAGAGTGCACCTAACATATCGATGAATATCAGTAGCAGTTTGAACAATTCCACCAGCAACAACTTCTAGTATTGCATGAGTCATCCCATTCTTGTCTTCAGACAAACAAGAATGCAGTGGTGGACAGTTGTCGTTCAGGAGTCCCATTATTCTCTTGACTTCTTCTGGTTTGCAAATTAGCACCTGATTCAACAAATTCATATAATACTCAAGTATTATAATAATGCACGTTACAACTGATTAGTATTCTGTGGTGTCCTTCACCACAGGAAAATAGAAATAAAAGAATGGTATCAAAAGATCCTGATTCAAACTCCATAAACAGATCCAGAACTTAACAAATCACTATACAAAAGAGATTCTCTAAAGCGACACTTGGAATGTTTAGTAGAGTATGGATGAATAGTAAACATACACTCTCGCCCTTTGTATCTATACCAGTTCGACCAGCCCGACCAGCCATCTGCCTGTACCTTGTCCCATCAATAAAGTCACGTCCAATACGAGGTTGTCGAAAAATGACTCTCCTGGCAGGAAGGTTAACTCCAGCAGCTAAGGTAGAAGTAGCAGTCAAGACACGCACAAGCCCTTTCCTATAACAGGCTTCAACAGTCTCTCTTTCCTCAACCTATATCAAAATCATGAAACTAAGTGAATCCTCTGGACTGGTAAATGATAATTTGGATACTGAAGTCAAACTCAATTGCACAAATAATAAAAATGGCCCCCAAATGAATTAAAAGGACTTTGCATGAACGACAGAAACAACCAACAAATAAATTGTGCAAGACAAAGGAACCAGGAAACTACAGATATACAAGATAACTTAAAAAACACATCTCAAACACATAAATGGATGTAAGAGATATACCGTGAGCCCAGCATGGTGGTAAGCAACACCAGCTGGAAGAGTTTCTTCCAGGATAGGATCCAACCCTGATGGAGATCTTCGCAACTCATCAACAGCAAAACTAATATCATTTGATTCACTTTGGTCATCTTGGGCACTGCCAGAAGATTTCTTGAGGTATTTCGCTACATGCCTTGAAGTTGATTCACATCCTTTTCGACTTGAACAAAATATAAGCACCGAGTGACCCTCTTGAACTACCTGTTAGAATTCAAGCCCTATTATGCCAATGCTTTGGCAAAAGAAGCCTTTTGGAAAAATGAGAGAGAGGGAAGAAAGAGAAAAGGAGAGCAGGAAAGATAGTTCCAACCTCATTGCACAGTTCTACAATATGATCAGGATCTTTACCACTAAGATCAGCTGCTTTAGGGATTGTCCTAACAATATTCATTTCTTTGTCATAAATTGTGTTACCAACTTTAATGTACTCCTCCAATGGAACAGGTCGAAAATCCGTTTGGTACAGGGCTGCCTGGAAAGAACAAATCAATGAAAACCTGAAAGCTTTACAAGAGTTGATGATAGAGAATTAAAACACAAGTCATCTGTTGCTACCAATTATATATGTCTACACATGCAAAGTCTGAAATATAATTCTCGCTTTAGATTGTGTTGCCATCAAAATGAAAAATCAAATTCCGGTGCATATATTCTAAAATTATGAGCTAGCTTATGCATGACACAGCTAAACTTGCACTTCAAAGCAGTTTGGTGCTCTGTTAGAAGATGAAGCCTAGGCACAAAAGGCCAGTTAAGTTGGAAGACAACCTATTGTCATTTTCAAGAGTCTGGACCCAGGTACATAGTCATTGTATTGTGCCAGGATTTGGCATGGGACACCTATAAAGATGAGATCATGCACTTCTTTATGCACATTAACAAATGAAAAGCTGTTACAAGTGCTATGACATTTCTGTTACATATGAAGAGCATTGTGATTGTTACCCAACCAGAACTGCAACCAAGCAAACCCAATTGGAAGTTCTTAATGAAATAATGCAATCAATTCAAGTTTTCCGTAATTGCTTTCTATTTTACGTGATAAACATATACCTTAGCAAAAGAATAAAGAAAATTACTCCAATTGTTGTTACATTTTTCCATCCATTTGAATCAGCAGTTTTCAGACAAAATGATGAATAACCTTATCGAAATGTCTTTTTACTCTAGAGAAGTGATCATCTTAGATTACCACATCAAATGCTTCCCCATGTTTTCCATATTTGCATAATCTAAGGTAAACAGAGAGGATGCATCCACGTCATCCTCATCAAAGACTTCTCATGCTAATAATAGTTATTCATCATACAGCTCCTCCTTCAGAAAAGTGATTTTGCAGGTCCCTTGTCATGGTAGAACATTCACATTTCACAGATTGAAACTTGCACTTACTTGTAGCCAATCAGCAACTGCAGCCACATTTGGCAGCGTTGCACTCATACCAACAATTTGAAGACCACGAGCAGGTTCAGCTTTACCGCTGCTCATGCCTGAACTTTCTCCACTCGATGATTCTGTGTTACCTTCACCGGCTGCATAGCGAAGCTTCGTCAACATGAGTTCCAATAAATAACCCCTGCTCTGGTCACCGACCTGTTAAAAGATCACATGAATCATTTTAAAAACATGGCAAAAAGGGTCAAATAAAAGAATTAAAATAATCTCACAGGTTACAAGAATTCAGCGACCATCATCATAAGATATTAATGTCAACTTATACCATGTGCAGTTCATCAATCACAATGATACCAAGCTCGGAAAGGCGACCCTCTTCTAGCAATCTGTTAATCAAAGAGTTTGCCTTCTCAATTGTGCAGACAGCAACAGCAGTATCCTTGGGTAGATTTCCGCCACCTTGATTTCCATAGTAACTGCGCACATGCTTATCAAGAGGTTCCAAAAGGACTTCTAGATGTTCTGTCTGCATCAATTAAACCACAAATTGATGCACAAGAGATATCAACAGAAGTTCTAAATCTGCTTTTCAAGAAAGGGGAACTTTTCTTTATGCTCTGAAGAGCGAACAAACAACAATGCACCTTTTCTGCGCAGATGGATACATATGGAAGGACAAGAATTGCCATTTTTCCAGTTGATAAAACTCTCCGCAACATTAGGATTTCAGCAACAAAACTTTTGCCAGCACTGTGGAAAACAGAAATAGAGAAAGGATGAGCAAAAGTAATATGCGGCACCATGAAATATATCTCTCTGTTAGAGGTAAGAACAGAGAGAAGCATAAACTCATAACTGCTGTTGCCACTTAAGTACAACGTAGGATGCAGAAGAAGCAAAGGATTTTATAGATATTACTCGTATAAGAATTTATTGTACGAAGATCAAGTGTAAGGAGTTAAATATATCTTTCTGACAAGGAAAAGCTATCAGAATATCATCTGCGACAATATTTTATTGGCAAAAACTTGAAACAGTAAGGTAGATTTTTAAAGTGACACTATCCTCTACATAACAGACATGGTATACACAGATCACATATGCTACTATTTCGATTGCAGCTAAAGTTAATTGATATACTGAAAAAGCCCCAAAAAATACATTTTGAAGTGTCCCAAAGCTCTTATATCTGCCTCTGCATTCTCCATTGTCGGAATTCGTGTCCTAAATTAGCAGGTAATCAAGTCTGCTATTCTTATCCACATTTAGAAGAAGTCCAAGCGTAAACTTAAAAGCAAACTTACAGCATTCAAATGTTACTATGCATCCTACATATCACAACCAATTAAATCACAAAGTCACTAAGCTCTATGAAAACTTAATTTTCACCATAAATATCAGGATAACATGCAAGAAGAACACACAGCAATCTCCATCATCAAAGAGCACCTCAAATTACAAGGTCTTTTTACTTGTATCAGTTTCCACACTTGAGTTGAAGGCACACGTCCGAGTGACAACAAATTTGAAAACTCTCACATATAAATAAGCTATCATTTTGGCCCGACACCTGTTAATATGTTTATGCTTTCCCGCCAACCATTGAGTTGGTGGCTTCTTATTTTAAGTTGATGTTTCAACAAAGTAGAAATTAGAATTGACAGATAGCATAATTCAATTATTTCCTCATAGAGATCTATATTATTCTCTTTCTTAAAGTCATGTTATTTACATTCACTGCTAGGTAAAGTATTTTTGTCCCAGTTTGCTGACTAGGTCATATTAGACGGTATACTTTCTATTCAATTTTCCCTTTCTCTTCATGTTTTTCATATCCATATTCAAGACTTGCATGTCGCAATAATGCACTGTCACATAAAAAGCGTCCATAAACTGAAAAGCTATTATCAAAGAATATAGAAGCATAGCTGCAAGAGCATGCAGACATAAGTATGTATGTCTTTTCTGTTTATTTTTCATTTTGCTTTGTTGCCAAACAATGTTTTTATTGGCCTATTCATATCCTCTCTACTTAGCAAAGCAAGTAAATAAACAAACTCATTGTAAACCATTCTTAACTCTGAGTTCGACTTTCTGCAATAGAAAGAAACTTAGAACATATTACATCATTCTCATCTCTCAGATGTCAAGTTTCCTCATTAGGCACAAATCGTGTCGAGAGTTGCTAGTCAAGATAAAAAGGAGAGAAAAAGACTAGCAGCAAAAGTGATACTGAATCGTATATATAGATAGAGCATAACTATGAGGGCATCCATTCAAAAGACATACTAGACGACACACTGTACTTGCTTTCAAGCTTTCTAAAATTAAGAGAACAGCCTTTGCAAATCCACACGAAATTGTAAATAAACAATAAGTAACCAACTGAAATATCAATTTCCCTGAAACTGATTTCCCCACTTTGCTTGGAAATGATGCACCTTAACGTGATAGAACATATGCCCACAGAATGACTGGGAAGAAGCTAAGATATTAGCGTTTTGATGATAGCATATTACTATGTTCCGTAAAAAGGTTTGACCAGGAAACTTAACCAGTTTATCCCTCAACTCTCTCTTTAATCAACAAGATCTTCTGGAATGTATGAGTGTGCATTAACAACAACTCCACCTGATTTCTACAAATTTCAAACCGAAGTTTGATGATGAAGCTTATTGCAAATTCGGAAATTCCCCATATAGGAGACTTAGGAAAACTGCCACGTCGACTGGAGGTGAATTCAATCAATAACTTTAGGGGGGAAAACTGCATAAATTAAAAGGATTAAGTTGAAATTTAAGAAAAGAATTTGGAGTCCATGACCCCACTCTACCCCTCTATAGATCTGTATGCAAGTCACACCAATTTGAGTCCCTTTTGGGAATTTCAAATTTCCCTTTTTGGAGTTTGTGATTGATGAGTTTCCTATATTACCCCTTAGCATTTGAAGAAAACATAAAGTGGGTCCATAAAGATTTAAAAAGAAAATAATAGAATTGGAAATATATAGTGGATTTTGCATTGGGATTCAAAAAGGAACTCGAATTATGGGACACTCTAACATGGAATAATGGGCTATAATTTTGGGACGGAGGAAGTATTACTACTGCATGAGATTTATACTGCAGAAAAAGCATGCTAGATCTAAACAGTATCAGGATAGCAGCAAAGAACAATGCTTTAGCGACAGGTTAAAGAGATTCAACCAAGAGAAGCACGGCAGATTTGGGGTCTGTGTCTAAAACAAAGCAGAGAAGCAGGTTCGCTTAATCAAGAGCTACTATAAAGATGGGGGAACATCCAAATAGTGCAGTAATTACCATTTCAACTTCAGCTATTTCACATTGCAAAAGCTGGTATATTCAAAACCACATTCTATGCTCTCTACTTATAACAAACATGGACTTCTCACCATTTCCTACTTCAACTAAAATATTCCATATGAAAGGCAACGCAGTATTCTTACAGAAAGAATCTCAGATGAATTGATAATGTTTCGAATTAGCATTACTCTCATATCCTTAGTATTTTAGTAACCTAAGAACTTGCTTATTGAAATAACTTCACAATTACAAAGCTAGAGACAGAAAATGGTATTTGAAAGAAGTACTGGCTCTCTACTTACAACAAACATGGACTGCTCGCCATTTCCTACTTCAACTAAAATACTCCATATGAAAAGCAATGTAACAACGCAAAGCTAATATCATAAATATCCTTCACCCATTACAAAACGAAGGTTGGATGTATTGATAATGTTTTGAAATGAGTGTTACTCTCATATCCTTAGATTTTAAATAACCAGAGAACTTGCTTACTGAATTAACTTTACAGTTATCAAGCTATAGACGGAAAATGGCATTTGAAAGTTATATAGAGGGAAACAAGCTGCGGAAGAAAAATGTTTGGGTTTCAAAAACCATTTCACATCACCTTGTAGACGCACAGTATACAAGATTCCTGTTCTGCAAGACACCATCTACCTGAAGGCAATCAACCTGAAACATAGAGGATGAATATTTACTGAATCTGAAAACTCAAAAAAGCATACTTCTAATAAAGCCATTATCCCCTTTTCATTCTCCTGCATAACAATAGAAGCTGAAATAGCTAATTGATTATTTAAAAATGATGACGCTCCTCTGTGCACAATTTGGCCTCAGGATTAAGAACAGAAGAGGCTGATTTACAAGCATTAACATACATGTCTAAGTCATGCTACAAGACTAGGAAAACAAGATACTGCAATTAAGCAACTTAAATTCATCCTGATTTCCACTTTAGAAGGCTGTCAGATCTCTCTTTCTTCTGCCTCTTCCTCGCTCTGGTGTGTGTATCCACCTTGCCTTGGCTGCATGCAATACAACGAATTGTTCATGCTCTCCGCCCTACCCAACATAATCAACATGTACACACATATGCACCTCTTTTAAGTTCTCTTTCTTACTACCCAGTTATTATAGATCACATACGTAGCCTGTTGTTAGGTGACAGCAATTCAGACAGCTGCCCTTCCCCAAAGAAACACAGCAGAACAACTCCACGGCTAAGAGTAACAAATCCACTAGTCAAAGATACCTCCCTTACCAACTTAACAAAAGCTCAACTACTCGCCCCCCTCCCACTAGCACACTATAGGCCACTCTCTCCGGATCACCTCCTTACCCCAGCCTCACAGAAACGCCACATATTCAATGTCAAATGCCACTCCCGTACCCTCATTGAGGGGTCTGCACATGGTGTGTATGGATAAGAAGAGAAAGCCCCCTTGCCCCAGTACAAATGCAAACAAACACCATATCACACAAATGTAGGACACCCTTCCTGTACTTCCAATACCAAGGCCTCTTGTTTGCTTTAGGTACACTTTAAATATCATACAGGGTGGTCTCAGAATCTTATTAATAAACCACCTTTGGGATAATGTCAACTCAATTATGTATCTATAACTGAAAATATTACACATAATTTTGACTAAGTCAATTTGATAATAGTTAAGTCCCTTGTGATAATCAATATCACCTAAATTAAGACCAAAAATTTTCAGCAAACCATTATGACTTGTTGCTGAGACTGAATGCACTAAGAAAGCCAATTCATTATGATTTTTTCAGATGACAATACCCCAAAATATCAAATGAGATCTGGCTTACCAGGCATGTAAATTGTCACAATTCATAGAACAGGATTGGGAACACAATTCGATACCTAGAGAAAATTATGGAGCATTAGGGGTATACTTTTTAGGTCATTTTATTAGGATAGTTTGGATGGATCTTGTTCCAATAATCAATTTTCTCTAATCAATGAAGGATTTTCTGGATGAGATATGAGCAAAAAGCAAGGATTTGAGAATTTGACCTATACTTTAGTGTGAAAACCACTAAGTCCTTAATGAAATGTGTTAATTTTTGTGGAACGCTAAGGGGTCAGCATACTCTGATAAGTGATAACTATGAGATCTCCACATCTCTTGCAGGCATACAGTCCCTCATCTAATAAACCTTCCCCCACCCCCTACGCAAGTCAAGATCATCTTATCTTGAAATAGCACAATATACAGTCAAAACTCCCAGTAAACTATATCATATCAAGGTTAAAGAAAGGAGGAACAACCTATGAAAACAATCAAAACAGCAATAAAGAGATTCTCATTTTAATTATGCCCAGACAACATGGTATTGGTTATAAGTTATGACATAGCAATTATAAAGTGATAGAAGATGCAAATTATGCAGGCTGATGAAAGATGCAAATTCAATAATTAGATGATAATGCAATAAACCAAAAGTAAATTCCTTCAACATTGTGAAATAGTGAGAAATAAGGAACGAGATTCTGAAGCCAACTAATCATGCAAATCGAACAAAGCCAACCTGAGTATCTCGTAAAGACCAACCAACTATTGCAAATCATTATAATTGACAAGAATTAAATGTTATAAGCTGGTCATGACAACATTTATTCCAGAGTGGTTCATATACCTGCCATGAATACAATTTGGCGATTCCCTTTCTCTTATATACGCTGCATATCTCAGAAGGAAGCCAATTGCTGAGATCTAAACAATCCTTCAGTGGTGCAAAACTTGATGGTGTATTCTCAGCATTGGAGTTATGATTAGCATTAAAACCACTGAATTTTCCATCTGGCGAATCAGACATAATACTATCACTATCTTGGATCATAAGATCAGTTTTTATTTTGGAGACAGCAAATCTGGAGCGTCCTTCTTGTACATCAAGCAAATCCGCAATCTCTTTATCTTCAGTGCGATGACTCAGAGAATTGCTGCTCGGTAAATCTTGATGCTTTAAGGAAGCACAACCAATATCTTCACCTCTCGGAAGATGGGATGTTGTATTATGGATATGAGATTGGTTCTCCTCATCCAGTTTCTGGTCCTCAAAACTGAAGTCAAAATGCTTAACAGGCAATGGAGACGCTTCTTTATCCAAACTTTTTCCATGTTTTGACAGTGATGATGCTACAGCAGAAGCAATTCTAACATCAGAACCTCTGACTGAACTCCCATTGGATACTTTATTTGGCTTATTGGTATATCCTTCAAACCTTAGATTTTTATGGTTATCTATCTCATCGTGAGTCTCCAGATCAATTTTTCCCACAACTTGGTTAGAAACGTTATCACTTGGAGCAAATAAACCATCCACAACTTGAATTGCTTCATTCCAAAATGTTTCTCCAGGAGAAAACATGGAGCTTCCTCGTGTTGACTTGGGAGTCTCACGAGTTCCAAATTTCGTAGTCAATTTACAAGGTGTATCAAACTTAACTGTATTAATCACAGAGGATGTACTACATTTTCTCAAGCTTGTTTGTGGTTCAGAGACATCATCACACACAGCTACCTGACAGGATATATAAAAGCATTAGTATCTCAGAAAATATATGTTAAACCGATATCATTATTGAAAATCAATATTTACCTCTTGGGAAGATTTCAGTACATCATGTCCACTTTCAGTAACAAAAATAGGTTCTATCTGCTTGGCATGCATGTCAAGAGAGCAAGTTAACTCTTCCTCAACATGGGATTGGCTCCCATCAGAATGGCAGTCCCTTCTCTTAGATGGCTTACTCTCAAAATCAAGTAATGGGTCACCATGCCTTTTATTTGCTTTCGTATTTTCTTCCGATAGACAAATTCCAGTAGGTGGCACTGCACTGCATGTAGATGAGAATAGTAGGATAACACCAGCCACTTAATAGACATGGTATATACATACACACGTATAATGCATGTTTGTACATATACATAACATAAATAAGATAAGCAACAGCAACCAGAATTCATCATTATGTGTTTGACCATTTGATTTACTGTAACAGCTAACCATAAGTTGTTATGAAAAGACCAGCTCATTTTGTTGAAACTTAATAAATAAATTAAATGAACATTAACACTAGTACCTGCAATACAATGACAAAAAATCAGTTGCGAATTGTTTAAGTTCCGAATTTTCCACAACTTGCACTGGTTTTAAGTTATCCTCTCCAGAGCCTCCTGCAACATGAGCAGCCGCATCAGAGCAACATCGAGGAGCTTCCTTCTGTGCCTCGCACAAGCTCTCATTTTCTTGTTGACTAGATGAGATGACTCCTTCACTCGCATGTTTGGAAGATGTTCCAATCTCTAATGTCAAATTTCTCTTGATATGAACTGGTCCAGCCGATGACTCACAAGCTGTGAATGAAGGCTTTTTATCATCCTGTGAAGTCACTAAGAAGTGTTCCAACGAACCCTTGGCACTAGGAGACCCTTCGACTGAAACTTTCGCATCTTTTTCAACTCTCCCAGACTTTACAGCAGGTGACGGATTCTTCCTTTTCTTCTTGGAAGCAAAGAACTGCAGAAAAGGGCAGTAAATGATTACATGAAATTATAGTTTCAACAAGAATCAAAATGCATGAAAGCAGCACGAAAAACATAAAGAAAATTATTGAAATATTTCGTAATGATAATAAGACTTTTCCAATTTAGACAAATCCCAATTAAAAAGAAAATAAATTTTAATTCTAAACACTTGCACCAAAAAAAAAAAAAAATTGTTTTAGAAGTTCACCTCAAAACCAACTAAAAAGAAAGTATCTTTAATCAATTAAGCTCCATTAACTTTCCCAATCCATAATTATTATCGAACAAACAATCGCCATCATATTGTTATTTTGACAATTAAATTCTACAGTGACATGCTTCCAACAAAACAAGAAAAATTAAAATAGCAATTAAACCATATACATATACAAATATTATAATTAGATTATCAACATCACAATCATGTAAAAACAGGCAACTACACACATTCACAATTTTCGTGTGTATTCAGTTTATAATTACTTGATTTCTCATAGTGTCTGTCAGCAACAGCTTCAGCATTTTGGACCAATTAATTAACTTAATCTGATAAAACTCTAGCAGTCGTACCCGCTCGTTATATATATATTACATACACATATATGTACGCATATATATACATATATACAAGTATATGTATATAGGGTTTTGAGAATAGAAAGAGATAGAGAGAGACCTGATTGATACGAGGCGAACCAGAAGCCATAGTATTGAGGTTTTTAGAACAAGTTCAGGCGAATTGGGGCTCGTCTTTAGGCTACTTCTTCAATGGAATCTGGGTTTGTTCTTTGTTCATTTGAATGCGTTTCAAAGACCGCCAGGGACGGTGCTCAAGTTCAAGAGGGGTGTGTGTGTGTGTGTGTGTGTGTCTTGGGGAAATGTTTCAATTTCAAATGCGAATAATTTTTGGTTCGTTCATTTTGCAGTGGAGTCCCTGGGTTTTGGAATAATCCGTGACTAAGCCCGATATTTGTTCGCCCGGCTCGCTTGAAAATATTCTCGACTAAGTTCGATATATATGATCCAAGCTATCTTGGAAATATTCTTGATTAAGTTCGGTATTTGTACTCTAAGCTCGTTGTGTTATGCAATGCAAGAGCGAGGCGCTAACACTGGGTAAATTACATAGTTAGTTTTTATTATTTCTCTCAAATTTTAATTTTGTTCATATTATTTTTAATATATTTTCAATTTAGTCTCTATTGTCAAATCTCAATTTATTTTAATGGTGATATGTAAAATGCCAAAATTACCCTTACATAATTAATAAAATTAGGATAAATTATGTCAATGGTCCCTAATGTTGACACAATTTTTTAACTTCCTCCTTGTTCCAAATAGTTGAAATGCCCCCAATGTTTCTCAAACATGGCCCAATTAGTCCTTACCGTTAAACTTCTAAATGAAAAATCGCTAAATGACTAAAGTACCTTTGCACAACTCATTAAATTAATACTATGCCCTATACATTTTTAAAAAAAAATCTAAAACCCCTACCATTACCTCCAAACTCCACCCACCTTCATCAAACTCCCACCCCTACCCTGTAACTCCCCGAACCCAATCCCACGCTACAGGCCAGGTCCGAACCCGTTACATGGACAGAGTCTCCTCTGTACCATGGACTAACTGGTACCTGTAAACATCACATATAACTACAAACCTACAACCAACCATCACATACAAGCCCATCCTTCAACGTCAACACACTCAACAACCTCTTCAAGGTCAACCGAGTCTTGGAACTCAACAAAGGTATCATACAAGCATGCAAGATTTGTTTATAACAACTTTAAAACATAGTTAACTTGTTTTACCACCCTAATTATAAACACAAGATATCATTATTTATTAAGTTCTTCTTTGACATACCATAACACACAAGCATGCAAACAAAAGCATTAAAGACTACCATTAACTATTACAAGAACATTCAAGTCTACAAGCTAATTTACAAGATACAATTTCAACACAACTATATACAAGACCACAAGGGTCTCAAGATATACATCAAACAATATCTTCACCAAGACTGCTCACAGCATCCAACCTTAACACACAAGCAATCAAGGAAGTTGATCTACGTGAACTTCCTCCTCTTTCTCTACCACTACTAGCTAGGGGTTCACCTCAACTTCTCCTGAAACATGTTAAATGAGGAGTGAGCAACAAAGTTGCCCAGCGAGGGAGGTGATGCAGCATACTGAGGAATGTTTTCATGAGATGCAACAAAGAAAATAGCATATACAACATGAAATAACAAAACTAATTAGACAAGTATTTAACCACGTATAAAAAGGATACGGTTCCACTTTTGTCTTCAATCACGAACCACGAGCCAAGATCATCAACCAAGTGTCAGCAAACCCTTATTCCTCCAAATAGGGTACTCCAGATGTACCCCGATCCTACGACCCATATCTCCCGAGGGAAGTTCATATGCCCTAACGAGGTGAACCACGCCTCTGGGGTAGGGGAGTATGCCTCAGTGAGATAGGGACTAGGAAACCATGGTAGACGAGGAAGCACGGCAAGCCCGACGCTGCTCGTGTTACTCAACACTACCATACTCGAATAGGTTGCGCAATCTTGAAACAAGTTCACGAGAGCCAAGATTTTTCAAATATCCCATTAGAGGGACGACAAAGTATGTTGTCCTCACAATTAGCCACAATATAAGCCATTATACACAAAATAATGATATAAACATAAAAGAGACAAATGACATATTTTTCCACAAACTCTCCAATTAGCTTTATTATACCTTAGACATGTATTTAAACACATAATAAAACATCTACAAGCACCTACAAGCACAAAGGTATCCGTTTATCACTTTTCCCCCTTTGATAACTATGCAATTCTTCTTCTATATGAAATTCAAGGCTCCAAATCTATAAACCAATCATACTACATTTCTAAGGAAGTCAAAAGATACTTACTTAGGCCTTGAAACCCTTTTTGGAGACAAAAGTTCGGGAAGGCCCTAAGTGGGTTTTAACTACACCTACCCTATCTGAACCCCAATTTAGCACAACGAAAGCACCAAAAGTGTTTTCATGCCCCAAGGATAACTAATCTTAAGCCCAAATGTGCCCAAATTACATTTCATGAAAAAACCCTTTTTTAAAAGTTAACTAATTTGCATTTTAGCATAATTCCGGGAAATTTAACCCCACGTGAGCTTCTAACTAGTTTTAGTAATGTCTAGAGCACCTAAAGGAAGTATAAATTCGTTTCAAATATTAACCTAAAGCCAAACCCTAATTTTCGTCACTATTCATCATCTCTATCACACAACTTAAGTATTAAACCATTCTAATTGTTATCAAGCTTCAAAAGAGAGTTCTATAGGCTCTAGAGGTTGTATATCAAGCATCAATAACAATTATCATAGCTATAATAAAAAATACAAGAGTTTCAAATAATTGACATAGACATAAACATGAAAAATTATGCAACTCCCTCACATGTACAAGGTTGTAGACAAGTGGTGATACTCCCTAGGTGCTCCAAAGACCCTCCAAAGTCAAGCTAGTGGACCAAGATGCAAGGATTGAGCAAAGTTTATTCTCCTTTTTTTTCTTCTTGTGGCTGACGGGTAGGGGGGACATATAGGGGATTATTGGATTTGTTTTGATGCTTGTATGATGTAATATATGTATATGATATGTATATGGTTTAACTTGAGGTCAATTGCTACTAATAACTTAGTTAAACTATGTTGCAAGCTCATGTAAAGACTAACTAATTAAATTCTCACACTATTCCAATGTTTCACTATTCCTACGAATCAAGTTTCATTTTCCTAACGCGTGTTCCCGACCTCCGAAGCTCAGAACTCCAAGTTTCCGATTCCTTTTATAAGTTATACTATTTACGAATAATATTAAACCGAGCAATTTAGACTGTTGAATTTTTTATGAATAGTGACCATCAATTAAAGCAAATAAGCAAGAAAGAAATGCACATAGAAATGCTCAAGTAAATATGCAACAATTATTTAAGAATGTGATGAAATTTCCCGGGCATTACATACCCCGCTCTTACGACCCCTGTAAAACCTATTCCCAATCTCCTACAATCTCACCCACCTCGCCCAAACCCTTTACAAGCCCCACATTCCACCCCGGCACCCCCATACCGCACTACTATAAGACCCCACCCCACACACAACCCCTATCTTAGGACCACTACTACCCTGCAAAGCCCATTCCCCTATGATTCTGTGTGTGCGCTTGATGTGTATGTTCTTAGCATATATGTGTACACGTGATGTATGTGTGTGAATACATATATATATATATATATGTGTGTGTGTGTGTGTGTGTGTATTTTGTATACGTATATATATGTGTATATTATTATTTATATGTGTATGTTGATGAATATATACATACATATATGTGGTGTATTTGGTTGTCTATGTATTTATGTATGTGGGAAGTGAAAGATCTGTGTATGAGTATATGATGTGAGAGATCTGTGTGTGTGTGTGAGAGAGCGAATGATCTGCGTGTGTTTCTATGAATTAGGAAGATGAAGGGAAAAAAGAAAAAGGTGATGAGTAAAAGACTAAACTACCCTTGCATATTAGCCCTACCATTTAAAAAAATTAAAACTAATAATTTTTTAAACGGTAGGGCTAATATATAGTTTTTTAAAGGGCATGACTAATCTGAATAAGATTGTGTAATAATGAGGACTAATATGCACTTTTTAGAACAAAATGGACTAAGTTAAAAAAATATGTAAACACTAGGGACCATTGGTACAATTTATCCATAAATTACCAACGTATCCTTTGGATATATATCATATTCATCTCTAGTTTTTCACAAAATATTCAAATTAGTCCTCTTATAAAAACTACACACATACACAAACACACGCATAAAATGAAGCCCCATCTCATATATAAAAGCACATTGTGTGTTATACTACATACATACAAGCATATTGTGTGTGTATGTCTTTATATATCTGTATAAAATACATATATATCCATATATATATATATATACATACACACACACACATGCCTATATATACATATTTACACATAATATCACTTTTTTTATAACAGGGACTAATTTGAATATTTTGTAAAACGATAGGATGAATATAATATATACGCAGAACTTTGGGGATTATGTTATATTTTTTGCTAAACATTGATTATTATGTTGAACTTTTTGTAAAACGATAGGAATTAAATTAAACATTAGTTGTTTACAAATTTTTTCAAGTTGGTCCTTAATGTTCCAAAAAAAATTGTACTAGTCCCTAATGTTTATAAAAGTAATTCAGAGGCTTACACAGGAGAGGGAGAGAGAGTTCTCAAAGGAGATGGTGCAATTGTAGAGCTTGGGGTAAAGGCCTTTATATAGGTGAAAAACATGTTATGTGGTTCTGTCTTAATCATATTCCAAAATAGAAAAGGATTAGGACTTTGAATTATCCTTTAATTCCATAATTATAATGGAAAATCCTCTTCCTAGCATTAATGTTAGGAATGGGATATGCCTAAAAGACCACTAGCACTTTGCCATCAATATATTTGAATATTTGCAATGATTAATTAAATGTCATCTTGCTTCATGAGCATGTTTATCTCTTATGTGGTTGACTTATATATGTATGTAAGGTCTTTACTTCAAGTGTTGACTTAGGTACGTGGTGGTTACGTATAGAAGGTCTAAGTCATGGTTACTTGTCAAACATAATTGTTTAGTTCATGGCTAAGTAGTAGAGCTAGACACTCTGCTATGGTAGAAGTTATTGTGAATAAGTTCCCTTTATAGAAGGGTGGTCTTCCTTGATCATGGATACAGTTCTACACTTACTTCATTTATGCATCGTATGGGCCACCGTAGGTGCAATACTCTAAATAAGTACTATCAAAGAAAGAGGTCACCTATACCTACTACCTTCTGAGTTGGCCAGTGCTCTTGATCTTTAGCATATGTGGATGAACTGACAAAGTCATGTTCTTGCACTTTAAGTCACTATGGATGAGATCTTATATATGGGTCAACAGGTCTGTGATTTGGGTATCTGGACTTGATTAGAAGGGACATGCATATGCAATAAATAATCCAAACAATAATCACTCCCTTAAAATGATCCAGATTGATCATCCTAAATCTATGCATAGTAGTACAGTTTGTTGTACTGGTTGTTACACTTATGGGTAGCTCTCATGTATAAGTGGATAACTTCAAGAAGATGGTTAGATTATGGGTTAGAGGTTCTAAGGAGAATAAGATGTAGTCAAATAGGTAATAGTACACTTGGTAAACTTGTCTTGGCTATGAGTAAGTATAGAAGGGCGATTTGGTTATTATCACTTAGTTGGTCTAAATATTGAGCGTCATATATTATTGACTAACTCCTGTTTATACTGTAATTATCTTGGAGTGCAACCGTAGTCTTTTAGTGGAATAGACTAAGGTTAAAATATAAAAATATTGCTAGAAAACTAGCGGGAATATTTTGGTCATTTTCAGTAGAAGGACAATTATGTCTTTGGTCCCTCTCTAGCCATTTACCTTATAAGTGTATTTATTAAAATAAAGATTTACTAAATTGAGAGAGGATTTAATCCATTGACAATTAGAAATCATAAATAGACTTTCCTGTTTGTGGAAGATATTTTCTATTTTGATTATTGGCTGAATTTTAGATTAAATAATTATGAAATAACAATTAAATAATTAATTAAACTAACTAGTTGAAGTTTAAAGGCTACTGAATATTTAAGATAATTTTTTCGTAATTGAAGAAAATGTTATATTCTTAAATAGTAGACTAAATTTTGACTTTAGAAATTAATTAGAATTAATTAATTAAATTAGATAGAGCTGTATGGCTGAGGCAGGACCCGTGGCACGCATCCCTAGGATAGGTGCAGGGTCCTAGGTGCTTAATCCTAAGGTGAAGTGGATTGGTGGTGTGAATGCAAGGTATAAAAGGATTTTCATTATATTATGAAATTAAAGGATAAATCAAAGTCCTAATCCTTTGCCTATTTGGATTCTGATCAAGACAGAACTACCTTGCATATTTTTACCTATATAAAGGTCTCTACCCCAAGCTCTACAATTGCACTGTTTTTTTTTAGATATCTCTCTATCTCTTACGAGTAAGTTTCAACTCTTTGAAGAAACTCGAATAGTTTTTCTTTTAGTTTAGTTTAGCAAAATCAAGTCTCATAGCTTGATCAACACTTAAGCTACGATTTGGAATAGAGGGGAAGATCAAAGTTGAGGAACATAAATTTGTTCCAGACATGTAGAGCTCTCTAGCAAGAGGTGAAGTTTTTCTTTTCATCGTGATAAATGTATTCCTGAAAACTTTATTTGCTTTTATAATTAAACTATAAACTGTTTAGATGTTCAAGTAGCTATTTCATGCTTTATTCATTTTAAAGATTCATGCATTAATGTTTCCGCCTTATTCTTGTAATTATAGGATTTGATTCATGCAATAAAATATTTTTCATCAATTAATACACCATACCACATGCCTAGCCCATGCGTTCTACCCCTTAGGTCCATGTGCTAGTGCTAAGATTTAGCCCATATGCGCTATTCAATTAATTAATTAAATTCAAGTCCAAATCTAGCCCACTTTTAAGAATATAAACTCTTTCCAAGAATAGAAAGTCTACCTTAAATTCTTAGTAGCTTTTAGACTATGATTCTGTCACATATTTAACAATACTCAAGTTTAGTAATGACACTTATAAGGTAAATGGCTAAAAGAGGGACCAAAGACATAATTATCCTTCCACTGAAAATGACCAAAATACCCTTGCTAGTCTCCCAACAATATTTTGTCATTTTAACCTTAGTTTATTCCACTAAAAGACTATGGCTGCACTACAAGATAATTATTGTATGATCAGGAGTTAGTCAATAACATATGACGCTCAGTCTTTAGACCAACTAAGTGATAACCATATTACCCCTCTATACTTACTAATAGTCAAGACAGGTACACCACTTATACTATCACATCTTTGACTACATCTTTTTCCTTTGAACCTCTAACCCATAATCCAATCATCTTCCAGAAGTTATCCACTTATACATGGAAGTTACCCAAAAGTGTAACAACTAATACAAATTGTATTACTATGCATAGATTCAGGATGATCAACTTGGATTATTCTAATGAAGTGATTATTGTATAGATTTCTTATTGCATATGCATGTCCCTTCTAACCATGTCCAAACGCCCAAATCACAAAGCTATTGACCCATACAAGATCTCACCCATAGTGACTCAAAGTACAAGAACCTGACTTCGTCAATTCATCCGCATATGCTAAAGATTGAGAGCACTAACCCACTTAGAAGTTTGTCGGTATGGGTGATCTATTTCTTTGATAGTACTTATTCAGAGTTCACACCTACGGTGGCCCGTCCAATGCATACACATGCATAAGTGAAGTAAATTTGGAACCCTATCTATGATCAAGGCAGATCATCCTATTGTAAAGGGAACTCCCTCACAATAACTTCTATGATAATAGAGTGTTTAGCTCTACTACTTAGTTACAGACTAAACAATTTTGCTTAACAAGTAACCATGACTTAGACCTTCTGTACGTAACCACCACGTACCCAAGTCAACACTTGAAGCAAGGACCTTAAATACATAAGTCAACCACATAAGAGAAAAACACGCTCATAAAAGTAAGATGATATTAATTATTCATTGCAAATATTCAGATACAACGATGACAACGTGCTAATGGTCTTTTGGGCATATCCTATTTCTAGCACAAATTGGCTAATATTGAATAATAGGGACCATTTTGAATCACTTTTGTAAGCATTGGGGACTACTATAAATCTTTTGGAATATTAGGGACGACATTAAAAAAAGATGTAAACTATAGCGACTAAATGTGAAATTTATCCAAATATTTTTGAAAAGAATGAGATCTAGATTGGCTAACTTTGAACAATAGGACTAACTTGAAAATTCAAGTAAACAATAAGGATTATTTGTGAAATTTGCCCTGGTAACGCCCGTGCACTATGTGGCTTAGATTTTATCTTTTATTTGTAATATCAATGCTCCTAAATGTTTTCTATATAAATAACATAACATCTGCCTCTACCTATTCATGATTACATGTACCTTCTCACAGTTGGTGCAGTTTTATAGTATAATAAGGAATACATGGTGTTATTTTATGTCATGCCCCGACCCAACCTCACACTAAAGGTTAAGTCCGGACCCGACAAACGGACAAAGTCTCCTCTGTACCGTGGACATTCTAAAAACCTGCAAACATTCAATAAAATCGCAAACACAAACTAGAACTTCAACTCTAGCTAACACCCAGCTTCAAGGCCATCCGAGCCTTAAGCAACTCACTGCAAAACATTTTAACCACATACAAACATACAATCAATAAACTTAGAATCTTTTTTTTTTTATCCGTTTATCATACCACTCTAGGTTATCATTTAAGCATACTTAAGAATTAAAGACAACCATTCAACCATTGCATTAACACTTAAGCATGCAACCAAACTAGAAGTAGAAATATAAGTTATTACATGCCACAGTTTCATCTCTCACCACCTCCGTCTAACTTACAAGCTTACAAACACACAAATATATACATAAGCCCAAAGGCTCCAAAATAGGACACAAAGTAGTACAACAAGCTTTCACATAAAATCCAACAAGAAGCATCTCCACCTCAAGCAAATATGACACAGCAACTAGGGCAATTGTTCCTCCTGCACCTCTTGCTCCTCACTCTCAACTAAATCAAGTTGGGGTTCAACCTCAGCACCTCCTGAAACATGTTAGCGAGGTATGAACAACCACAATTGCTCAGTAAGAGATATAGTCTATTGGGGCGTGCAATGCAACAGTTAAAGCAAAGAAAACAATTAAACAAAAAGAGAGCAATATAAATATCAAATTACCACACATTTAAAAGGATACAATTCACTTTAACCCCAACACTCCAGAAGTCACTTGATTTTCAATCACGAACCTCAATCCACGAACCTCGATCAATGTGTCGGCATAACCCCAAACACTCCAGTAGGTGTACTCCGGATGTACCTTGAGAATCGTATGACCCAACACCTCCTGGCAATCTCTGGACCAGGCGAGTAAGGGACTAAATCACGGAGATCGAATATCCACTAGCAAGCCCGCTGCCAACCAGCCGATGCCCAATACATCCGCCCCTGACACTATGGTTGCGCTACCATTATGCAATGCACTTAAACCAATGAAAATATACTAACATTGTAAAGCAATAACACTTATGAGGGTCAATGAAGTAGGTTGCCCTCGGAAACAGATAAATTATAAACAATAGCAAGAAATCAACTCAATGAACATAAAGGGGTAAAGTGCATATTTTCCACAAAACTTTATTCAAAAGTTCACAATCAACCTAAAAGTGCATCTAACCACATTATAGATAGTTACAAGGCATTAGATGTATAAAGCAATCAATTTCTCATTTTTCCCCTTTGTATCTTAAGTCATTTATCTTCCAAACAAAAGTTAATGTTCCAAATTCGCGAGGAAACTATACTATACCTTTAATTACTCTTTATGGCACCTCTATGACCCTCGAAACCGACCAATTACCTGCAATTACCCTAAAAGCCCCAATTGCCCCTTTATGAGTTTGTACTATACGTACCCTAACCGGAACACAACCGAGGTTTAGCAAAGCATATCTAGCACCTATATGGCCTAAGAATAATAAATGTGAAGCCCAAATCAACCCGGATTCGCATTACACCCGAAACCTCTTTCTAAAATTCACCAATTTCACGTTTTAGTCAAGTTTTGAGCAATTCAACCTCACGGGGTTATTAATCTAACTTTATTAGCACCTAAGGAACCTATTTGAGGCAATGAATCAAACTATAAAGCACCATTTCACAAAACCCTAGAAAAACGTCATTATTCATGCCCTACTAATCAACGAACGAATTTAACTTATTAAAAAGCAAAACAATTGCATAAATATGGTCTCTAGCACTTATATACAACATATATCATCACTTTTGAGCATTCCATAATCATTTAATAGCAAATCTAAAAATTCAAGAATGTTCAACACTTCAAAGAATGCAAAATATGCATGCAAATCCCTCACCAATGCACGTAGAAGCTTGTAGGATGCTAGCAAACACTCTAAATCACTTGCACCTAGCTTGGCTTGGCTTAAAATTGAGAATTGAAGAGCCAAAAATCTCCTCTTTGCCTCCAAAGGGTTGTCGGGTTTGGCACTATTTGGGGCTCTCTTTTATTTATTTTTTCTATGTTGTGTAGTATGTATATGTGTATAATGTATATAAGTAGTATATGTATTATTTTTATGTGAGTGTAATGCTAACTTAATTGAGTCAAACTAGTTTAAAAGCAAATCTAATGGTGTAATTAAGTGTTAGCTAGTTCAAATATAATGTTAGCCTACATAATACTATTCACTGAATTCATTAAAATATTTTCCAAACGGATGCTCTCAACCCCAATCACTCAAATGCACATTTTTCTCATTCCTAAAATAGTTAACATGATTTAATAAAAATGCTAATTCTAAGTAAATAAGTGGTTGAATTACACAATGAATAGTAACCACAGAAAGTATCAAGTAATGCACAGTAAAAATGCACAAATAGTGGATGCAACAGCTAATAGGTATACGGTGAAGTTCTCGGGCGTCACATTTTATGTATTAGACAGTAATTTTATGTAATTATTTTAAAACATATTTCTTTAACATTAAATGTTAGAAGTTGAAAATAGGATTATATCGACGGGTATCAAAAATTTTTAATATTGAGATTGGTAAAAGAAGAAACTAGGAAATATGAAGAAAAAAAAAACTTGCTTTGGAATATTGAATATGTATTGACAGATAATTTAACTATTAGCTAAATGAAAAGAAGATTTGTTAATAATTTAATAAAATTTAAGGGAGATTAATTTAATTCCAAAAAATCGGGCAAATATATTTTTAATAAGGATAAGATAGATGGAAGGTTATCGTTTTTTTTGTGTTTTAGGTGTATATAATGTTGGCCTCTACCTTTATTTATCTTGGTTGATCTAGTAAAAAATTGACATCTTAATTAGGAATGATAATATGGTAGTTTTGAAGAGGAAATAAACATGCATTCCACGTTCTATCCTTTTACTCGGAAGGCTACCCAACATTCACAAGGCCTTACCTCTTTCTCTCCCAATCCCCAGCCCTCCCTCATCCTTAAATTCCCGTAGGAAATGGGGACTATACATGTGTTTTTATTATTTCTAAAATCATGTGAAATTGAGATTAAAACCAAAATTATAAGTGTACAAATATAGATATCTAGAAAAGGTTATGTATGAATTACAAATTATTTTATGCCTCTGATTCGATCTAATTATTTTTTGCCTTTGTTTCAATTGTAAAAATTGCCTTACAATAATTGAGTTTTACAGATTTAAAACAAGTTCTAACTAAAATCATTAAGTATGAAGAACTACATGTAAAAAAAATATTTCATTATATTGCTAGATGCGGATTGATTTGAATAAAATGTTCATATTGCAGTGGAGTCCCTGGGTTTTGGAACAATTCATGACTAAGCCCGATATTTGTTCCTCGGGCTCACTTGAAAACATTCTTGACTAATCTAAGTATATATATAATATACTCCAAGCTAGCTTGGAAATATTCTTGATTAAGTTCAGTATTTGTACTCCAAGCTCGTTGTGTTATGGGATGCAAGAACGAGGTATTAATACTGGGTAAATTAAACAATTAGT
This sequence comes from Ehretia macrophylla, assembly GCA_037974665.1. Classification (NCBI taxonomy): domain Eukaryota; kingdom Viridiplantae; phylum Streptophyta; class Magnoliopsida; order Boraginales; family Ehretiaceae; genus Ehretia; species Ehretia macrophylla. Next base: position 70,411,675 of record CM075764.1, read on the forward strand.
TTATATTGTTTCTCTCAAATTTTAATTTCGTCCATATTATTTTTAATATATTTTCAATTTAGTCTTTATCGTCAAACCTCAGTTTATTTTAACAGTGATATGTGAAATGCCAAAATTACCCTTAATTAATAAAATGAGGATAAATTGTGTCAATGGTCCCTAATGTTGACATGATTTTTCAGCTTAGTCCCCATTGTTCCAAATTGTTGAAATAAGTCCCCAATGTTTCTCAAACACGACCAAATTAGTCATTACCGTTAAATTTTCAACTGAAAATTGCTAAATGACTAAAGTACCTTTACACAACTCATTAAATTACAATTATGCCCTACACATTTAAAAAAAAAAATTTAAAACCCTTACCCCCAAACTCCCCCCCACCTTCATCAAACCCCTACCCCTACCCCACTTTTACCGCCCCTATAAAACCTATCCCTAATCTCCTAAAATCTTACCAACCTCGCTCAAATCCCCTACTAGCCTCAGCCTCACTGCCCCACCTACTACCCTGACACCCCTATACCGTACTACCGTGAGACCCTACCTTGCAAACAATCCCCACCTTGGACCACCTCTACTTCGCAAAGCCCATTCCCCCATGATTTTTAATGTGTGCCTGATGTGTGTGCTCATAGTGTATATATGTGCACATAATGTGTGTGTGTATATATATATGTATGCATGTATATGTATTTTTGTATATGTATATATGTATATATGTATATATATGTATGTGTTGATGAATATATACATACATATATGTGGTGTATTCAATTGTATATGTATTTATGTTTGTAGGAAGTGAAAGATCTATGTGTGAGTGTATGATGTAAGAGATCTGTGTGTATGATCGAGTAATCTGTATGTGTGAAACATGTTTGTTTCTATGGATGAGGAAAATGAAGGGAAAAAAGAAAAAGGTGATGAGCAAAAGACTAAATTACCCTTGCATATTACTCATGTCGTTTAAAGAACTTAAAACTAATAGTTTTTTAAAGGGGAGGGCTAATATACAGTTTTTTAAATGGCAGGACTAATATGAATAAGTTTGTGTAATAATAAGGACTAATGATGCGGAACATGATTCAAATGAGCTTATGAAAAAAATTGACAAAATCAAATCCAAGAAGAAGAACAAATAAACCTTCATTTATTTCTTATGTTATGAATAGTACTATTTTGTTATGAATAGTACTATTCAGTTTGTTTTATCCCACATAGGAAGTTTATGAAATCTTTAGGCTTAAGAGCTCCTATAAATAGATAGCTCCCCAAGCTCAATAAGCACACTTCAATTAATACAAAACTAGTATTGTATACTTCATCTCTAGCATTTTAGAGTTGTAATATTTAAAGTTTTCCTTGTATCAATGATATTTTGCTAGAACGAATCTAGTGTTTCGCCTCCGTTCTGCGTCAGTTGGTATAAGAGTCAAGAGAGTCCTAGTTTAGAAGGTTATAGTTATAATTGAGTCGTATGCTCTGCACTTGCCACTAATAGTAGACCCTGTGCATCAAAAAGCTTGATTGATCGATTGAGTCGTATACTCTGCACTTGCCACGTATAGTGGATCCTGTGCATCAGAAAACTCGACCGATTAAATTACGAACCTATAAGCCGGAGAAGATGACTCCAAGAAAAACAATGGCGGTAGAGATAGTGGCAACGTCGACATCAACATTGCTGGTAGCAGCTATAGCAGAGGCGAATGTGGCCATCCTATTGACGGTGATCGAGGGATGGGGGCCCTTTGGGTGACGATACAAGCTCAAGAAGAAAAGGTGACCCGTGAAATCCGAGAGATTTGCGACATCCTTTCCAACTTGAGCCTAAATGCCAACAGGGCTCGTGACGATGGTGGGATCAACCGTGCTAGAGAAGATGCTCGTGGCCAACCTATTAATCAGCGCGACCCTACAATTTGTCATAGGCAACCAACCTATAAAGATGAATCTGATGAAAAGCTCCTAAACTACCGAGGAATCAACCAAGCATAACCACGAGCTATAAATCAACCCCAACATCCTCATCAACGTGGATTTGCTCGACATCGCAGACCATCAACATATGAGGAGGAATCTGACAGTGACGAAGAAATAAATCAAAGGCATCAATATGAACCCAGGAGAGGGCAAGGCTTCGACGAATATCGTCCTAAAGCTGACATTCCCAACTTTAACGACGATCTTAATATTGAAGCATTTCTTGATTGGTGCTATGAAGTTGAAAAATTCTTTGACATGATGGATGTACCGGAGGAAAAACAAGTAAAACTAGTCGCCTACAAATTAAAGGGTGGTGCAGCTGCTTGGTAGGACACCTTGCAAAACAATAGAAGACGACAAGGAAAGGCACCCGTTCGGACTTGGAGAAAGATGAAACAACAACTAAAAGAAAGATTTCTTCCTCCATATTATGAACAATACTTGTTCCAACAATACCCAAACTGCAGCCAGGGTCATCGATCAGTGAGAGAATACACTGATGAATTTATGTGCCTTACTGCTAGGTATAATATATCAGAGTCGGAGGAACAACAAACATCACGATACCTCAACGGATTGAAATTTTCAATCCGAGAGAGGATGACATTAGTTCCAATATGGACCATTGATGAAGGTTACAACATGGCATTAAAGGCAGAAATGCTTTTGGCTCATCCTTCCACTTGACAAGCTCCTTTTGCATCAGTCCGTTCGAAACCTGACAGAGGCAAACAAGTTGCAGAAGAAACAACTCGTCCTTTTACTCATAATACTGGTACTAACAATCAAGGGGTGGCCAAATCAATCAGACAGGCGTCGAATACCACCCGACCCAATAATCTATATATTAGGCCAACCATTGGAAATGCTTCAAATGTGGAGAACCTGGTCATCGTTCCAATGAATACCGAGCTCACAAGTCTGTCAAGCTAGCAGACTATGATAATGAGTGTGATAAAGAAGTTGAGTACAATAATGGTGATGACTTGGAGGATGCTGACATTGTAGACGAATAAGGAGAACAAATAACGTGTGTCATTTAATGATTATTGTACACCCCAAAACAAGAAGACTTATCCCAGCGCAAACACATCTTTCATTCAAAATGCAGTATTCAAGAAAATGTATGCAACCTTATTATTGACAATGGGAACCGGGAGAATATTGTTTCAAGAGCTTTGGTGAATCACTTGAAGCTTCCCACAGAACCTCATCCAACACCGTACGAGATTGGGTGGGTCAAGAAGGGACCTTCAATAAAGGTCACAGAGGTGTGCAAAGTTCCTATTTTTATCAAAAAATCTTACCAGGATGAAATCATGTGTGACGTAATTGTCATGGATGCCTGTCATATCTTACTTGGGCGACCGTGACAATATGACGTTGATGTAACTCATCGAGGAAGAACAAATGTCTAACTTTTCTAGTGGAATTGAAAGAAAATAACAATCCTCCCAACCAACAAGATCGACCCAAAACTTCTAAAGTGGAGGGGAAGTCTTTCCTTATTATGGCAAATTCTGCAAATGAGTTCTTCAAATAATCAAAGGAGACTGGAGAACCTTTTGCTCTTGTAGTCAAAGGAGAGGAATCGCATAGAGGAGACGTCCCAGAGGAGGTATAACACATATTGGAAGAATTTAAAGAAATCATTCTGGATGAATTATCTGATAAACTTCCATCAATGAGGGACATCCAGCATCACATTGACTTAGTCCCTGGAACAAGTTTGCCGAATTTACCTCACTACCGAATGAGCCCAAAGGAGAATGAGATACTAAAGGAAAAGGTAGAAGAATTAATGCGGAAGTGGCATATTAGAGAAAGTATGAGTCCGTGTGCAGTACCAGCTTTGTTGACACCTAAGAAGGATGGAAGTTGGAGAATATGTATGGATAGCTGAGCCCTCAATAAAATCACAATCAGGTATCGTTTCCTTATACCTCGACTAGAGGACATGTTGGATCAATTACAAAGGTCAACAATCTTTTCGAAGATTGACTTACACAACGGCTATCACCAAATCCGTATAAGGCTGGAAAATGAATGAAAAACTGCTTTTAAAACATGGGAAGACTTATACGAATGGTTAGTCATACCATTTGGACTATCCAATGTACCAAGTACATTCATGCGTCTTATGAATCAAGTCCTCCAGCCATTTATCGAAAGGTTTGTCGTGGTTTATTTTGACAATATTTTGATCTATAGCCACAACAAAGAAGAACATGTGGACCACCTGTGTCAAATTATGAAAGTCCTTCAAGACAACAAGTTATTTGTCAACTTAAAAAAATGCAACTTATGACAAATCGCTTAGTTTTCTTTGGCTTCATTGTAAGTGCTGAAGGAATCCATGTAGATGATGAGAAATTTCAAGCAATCAGAAACTGGCTGACTCTAAAGACAGTCACTGAAGTCAGAAGCTTTCATGGCTTAGCCACATTTTACAAGAGGTTCATCAAGAATTTTAGTAGTATCGTTACTCCTATCACTGACTGCTTAAAGAAGGGAAAATTCCAGTGAAACGAGGCTGCTGACAAAAGCTTTGTACAAATCAAAGAAAAGTTGACAACTGCACCTGTCTTGGTGTTGCCAAATTTCGATAAAGTTTTCGAAGTGGAATGTGATGCGAGCGGAATTGGCATTGGGGCAGTATTATCTCAAGAAGGCAGACTTGTTGCATTCTACAGCGAAAAGCTTAGTGAGGCACGTCAAAAATGGTCAACCTATGAGCAAGAGTTATATGCCGTGATTCAAGCTTTACGACATTGGGAGTATTATTTAATTCCACGCAAATTTGTAATATATTCTGATCATAAAGCCTTGAAGCATTTCAAGAGTAAAAAAACATTTGAACAAGATGCATGCAAGGTGGGCTTCGTATCTAGAGATATTTCCTTATGTTATTAAGCATAAATCAGGAGCATCCAATCGTGTTGCCGATGCCTTGAGTAGAAGGGCAACTTTGCTGGTTACTTTAAGTGGCGAAGTTGTAGGGTTTGAATGTCTGAAGGATCTCTACCCAGATGATGAATATTTTAATGAAGTTTGGCATAAACACTTGTCAAATCAACCAACAAGAGACTTCCACGTTCATGATGATTACCTATTCAAAGATAACAGACTTTGCATCCCGAGGACATCCTTACGGGATAAAATCATTCGAGACTTGCATAAAGGAGGACTCGGTGGACATCTTGGACGAGATAAGACTATTACAAGTGTGGAGGAAAGGTATTTCTAGCCACAAATCAAAAGAGATGTGGGCAAATTCGTGAGAAATTGTCCAATTTGTCAAACTGCAAAGGGCCAGACACAAAACACGGGACTTTATACACCGTTGCCTATACCAGAAGATATTTGGGAAGATTTGTCCATGGATTTCGTATTGGCATTGCCAAGAACCCAAAGAAGAGTAGACTCTGTATTTATGGTTGTGGATAAATTTTCAAAGATGGCGCATTTCATCCCTTGCAGGAAGACTTCAGATGCAATGCACATTGCAAGACTATTCTTCCAAGAGATTGTGCGACTCCACGGAGTCCCAAAATCTATCACTTCTGATAGAGATTCTAAATTTCTATCTCACTTCTGGCTCACATTATGGAAGCGCTTCGATACAAGTCTGAAGTTTAGCAGCACAACTCATCCTCAAACTGATGGTCAAATCGAGACAATCAACAGAACCTTGGAAAATTTGATTTGTTGCATTTGTCAAGATAAGCCGAGACAATAGGATTTTATACTTGCACAAGCTGAGTTTGCCTATAATAGTGCAATCCACGGCTCAACTAAAGTATCACCATTTTTTATTGTCTACAAGAAGGTACCAAAACATGCTCTAGACTTGGTTAAATTGCCGAAATTCTCTGATAAGAGCATTGCAGCAAATAAAATGGCGGAATAAGTGCAGTCTATTCAAGAAGAGGTGAAACATAAATTGGAAGCCTCAAATGTCAAATACAAGGCTGCAGCTGATAAGCATAAAAAGGTGAATGTATTTAAAGAAGGGGATATGGTCATGGTCTACTTGAGGAAATAAAGAATTCCAGTGGGTACTTACAATAAATTGAATCCGAATAGGTATGGTCCCTACCAAATTTTGAAGAAGATCAATGACAATGCTTATGTGGTTGATCTTCCGGAAGATTGGGGAATCTCAAGAACCTTTAATGTTGCTGACTTATATTATTACTATTCACAGGAAGGTTCTTTATATCCAAAAATTAACTCGAGGGCGAGTTTTTCTCAAGTGGAGGGGATTGATGCGGAACATGATTCAAATGAGCTGATGAAAAAGATCGACAAAATCAAACCCAAGAAGAAGAATAAATAAACCTTCATTTATTTCTTATGTTGTGAGTAGTACTGTTTTGTTATGAATAGTACTATTCAATTTGTTTTATCCCACATAGGAAGTTTAGGAAATCTTTAGGCTTAAGAACTCCTATAAATAGATAGTTCCGCTCAATAAGCACACTTCAATCAATACAAAGCTAGTATTGTATATTTCCTTTCTAGCATTTTAGAGTTGTAATATTTAAAGTTTTCCTTATATCAAGGACGTTTTGCTAGAACGAATCTAGTGTTTCGCTTCTGTTCTGCGTAAACTAATATGTACTTTTTAGAACAAAATGGACTAAGTTGAAAAAATATGTAAACACTAGGGACCATTGGTACAATTTATCCATAGAAAGCAAGAAAACGGAATTGAAGACGACTCAAGAAACGGAAAACAAGACTCAAGACACAAAATTAAAAGAACAAGAATGGAATCAAGACACAACCAAGAAAACAAATTGGAAGCAAGACACAATCAAGGTCGAATAAATGAATTTAAAGACCTAAACCTAGACACACGAATTTGACCAAGAAAAAACAAGACAAGGATAGGCAAATCTGATAAACCTAAGCTCTGATTACCAACTGATACGAATCACGTCAACATGCGACGTGACCCAATACCAAATATGGCAAACGACCCCAAGACCTTTTAGGATTGGATGGAACCGCAACCCTATGCTTAGCAAAGTAAGAACCTTAGTATGGTGAAGACGCCACAAACGAGGATGGAAAACCCGTTTGATAAGTCAAGGTTGAACGCCACAAGAATTATCTTGATAAGTTCGAAGAGTTTCTTGAAGAATTCAAAGGAGAATAATCTCACAAATTTTATGAATCAAAATTGTCTATCTTTATTATAAAAAAAAAACAGCCTTATATAGGCAATAACAAATAAATATCATGCTTGGAAAAAGGACTCCTAAACCTTAGCCCAAGTAGGAAAAACGTGAACAGTAACTAAGTCAAAGAAGTAGACTTGGAGCCCAAGAAAGACTCCTATTAACATTCACGTGAATAGTAACATAAATAGTAACTAAACAGGAAACAAACTTGCAGCCCAAGAAAGACTTCTTTCTAGTGTGAACACCTAACTTGTAGCCTAAGAAAGACTTATCCCTAGTGCGAACACCCGATAAACTAGAATTCAAATTAATACTAAAACTAAAACTAAGATAGAATTACAAAGAAATCAAAATTTGACCAAATCTTCCAAACTTCTTGAAGTTCTTTCTTGTTTAGCTTTCAATTGGCCAAACCCTAGAATCTTGAATTAGGGTTTCTTGTGCTTCTAAATTCGAATTCTTGGTTACTTGCTCATTGTTTTCATTTCGGAAAATCAAAAAAGAACATCAAGAAAAGAAAAGAAGAGTCAAGAAAAGAAAGAAAGAAGAGAGACAAAATTACTTACGTATCCTTTGGATATATATCATATCACATACACAAACACACACATAAAATGAAGTCCTTTGTCATATATAAAAGCACATTATGTATTATACTACACACAGACAAGCATATTTATATGTATATATATATATATATATATATATATATATATATATATATATATATATACACATATATGCACATATACACACATATACCCTATACATATATACGCTTATATATACATAGTTACACACAATATTACTTTTTTCATAACAGGGACTAATTTGAATATTTCATAAAATGATAGGATGAATATAATATATATGTAGAGCTTTAGTGAATATGTTGTATTTTTTTGTTACAAATTGAGGATTATGTTGAAATTTTTGTAAAACGATAGGATTTAAATTAAACGTTAGTTGTTTTTTCAATATTTCTATTAAAAATAACCTAATTTTAATGGTAGAAATGAAATTGAATTTTTTTTGGAAAGAATGAAAACTAAATTGGCTAACTTTGAACAATGGAATTAACTTGAAAATCCAAGTAAACAATAGGGACTATTTGTAAAAATTTTGCCCTGGTAACGCCCACGCACTATGTGGCTTAGAATTTTTTGTTTTATTTGTAACATCAATGCTCCTAAATATTTTTTTTTATATAAATAACATAACATCTACCTCTATCTATTTATGATTACATGTACCTTCTCACAGTTGGTGGAGTTTTATAGTATAATAAGGAATACATGGTGTTATTTTATGGGGTAAATTTCACATTTAGTCCCTATAGTTTACATATTTTTTAATGTCATCCTTAATGTTATAAAAGATTCATAGTAGTCCCCATTATTTACAAAAATGATTCAAAGTGGTCTCTATTGTTCAATATTAATTAATTGGTCCTTATTATTTCTCAAAAAAATCAATTTAGTCCCTATTATTTCCTTAAAAAATTCAATATAGTTCATGCACGTGACCTCTATTTGGGAACTAAATTAAAACTTTTGAAAAATAATAGAGATTAAATTGGCTAATTTTAAACAATAGAGACCGTTTTAAATCACTTTAGGGACTAGTATAATTTTTTTAGAACATTAAGGACTAATTTGAAAAAATAAAGGAATAATAGGGACTATATGTATAATTTACCCTTATTTTATATATTAGTCCGGAATTTTATGTAATTCTTTTATAACATATTTATTTAGCATTAAATGTTAGAAGTTGAAAATAGGATTATATCGACGGGTATCAAAAAAATTTAATATTGAGATTGGTAAAATAAGAAACTAGGAAATATGAAAAAAAAACTTGATTGGCATATTGAATATGTATTGATAGAAAATTTTACTATTAGCTAAATGAAAATTAGATTTGTTAATAATTTAGTAAAATTTAAGGGAGATTAATTTAATTCCAAAAAACAGGGCAAATATATTTTTAATAAGAATAAAATAGATGGAAGGTTATTGTTGTTTTTGTGTTTTAGGTGTATCTAATATTGGCCTCAAACTTTATTTATCTTTTGACCAAAAAAAACCTTTATTTATCTTAGTTGATCTAGTAAAAAATTGATATCTTAATTAAGAATGACAATGCGGTAGTTTTGAAGAGGAAAGACATATGCATCCCACGTTCCATCCTATCACTCGAAAGGCTACCTAACATTCACCAGGCCTCTCCTCTTTTTTTCCCAATCCCCCACTCTCCCCCGTCCTTAAATTCCAGTAGGAAAGGGGGACTATACATGTGCTTTTATTATTTCTAAAATCATGCGAAATTGAGATTAAAACCAAAATTATAAGTGTATAAATATAGATATCTAGAAAAGGTTATGTATGAATTACAAATTATTTTATGCCTCCGATTCGATCTAATTATTTTCTGCCATTGTTTCAATTGCAAAAATTGCCTTATTATAATTGAGTTTTAGACATTTAAAACAAGTTCTAACTAAAAACATTAAGTATGAATAACTACATGTAAAAAAAAAATTAATTATATTGCTAGATGCGGATTGATTTGAATAAAATGTTTCTTTGTGCTATTAGATATCTTTCTATTAGTAGTGATTGTAACTCTACAACTCTACTCTTAAGCTTCCATATGTATTTTATTTTTTACATCATAAATTTTTTACATATCACCTTTAATTATATTCTTAAAATTATCTCAAAATACAGTTTGAAATTACTAACAAATTTTCTAAGTTTAATGTGATCAATCATGGAGAAAAGATTTTCACATTACCCGGTTGAGCGACTGTAAGTAATAGCATGCAGTCTCTTGATTAAAAAATAATGGTAAAACTCTTATGAATCACCTTTATTTTCCTTTCTAACTCTAATTAAACTTTGTCTAATGATATTTTTCTCGAATTTTATATTACCACCTTATGATTTTCGTACAAATGTAATTAAGGTTAAAAATAATTCTTTATGTATGCAAGGCAAGTTATGCAAACGAGGGGATGGAAAAAGGTTGATTTTCCCTATATCCTCGCAAGCAATTCCATCTACATCCCTTGCCCCAATAACATCCCCATTTAGGACTGTGATGGAATGAGGACCCACAAAACCCATCTCTAACACTTATTTATAGTTCAACATTAAATTTAAAACATTGTTGCTTTGTTAAAAGATGAAATAGTTAAGAAGAATTCTTAAAAGTTGTCGATATATCACAAAATATAATGTTTTTTTTTTCAAATATCACTGTAATGAATTCAAATATTCTAAACAAGGTTGCAAAATCAATTCATCCTTTTTTCATTTATTATAGAGGTTAAAGCTAGATTGGCAAATATAACTATTCAACTAGGCATTACTTTGTGTTTTCCTGAGGTTTTAATTTTATAGTAAAAAGAAAAAATCTAAAGCATTCATTCAAGCCTTAATTTTTTTTTTTTTTTTGAGATTTAGAAAAGGCCTAAATTATTTTATATTACTTAGAATATTACATTTGAGAATCGATCTCGAGACCTCTCGCATTTAAAGCGATAACCATATCACTAGACCAAATGGCCATTCCAAAGCTTAAATTTATGAAAGATAAATATTTTCAATTTCAATAATTAGTGTATTTAGGAGTGGGATAAATGTAAATTGTTGCTACTTTGATTATTAGATGTTTATGACCAAAAGGAAGAAAAAAAAGACAAAAAAAAAGAAAATTGCGTTGAGCCCTTGGAATTTACTGATGATACTCATGTGTTAAGTGATCATCTCATCTGAAAGTTTAAGTCGTTAGTGAGAGGTTCATTATATTATTTTATTATCTTCAACTCGCATTCGCAAGTGTAGACAGAGTTAGTTTTTTGAGACTACCTCCTCTAAAAGGTTAAGGTATTGGAGAGATGTTTATTATATTATTTTATTATATTCAACATGCCCTGCTTATATCTTTATTATCTTCAATATGTCCCTGCAAATACAATTTTTTGAAACTTACATTTGGACAGTTATAATGTTTTGAAATGGATGATAATGAGTATTGAACCAAAGACCTTTTAGTGTCTAAGTTCTGATACCATGTTAACTGACTACCTAGTTTAAAAATTTAAGTTGTTAGAGATAAATTTATTATATTATTTTAGGAAGAATGCCATAAAACTCCATGAGTTTAGGCTTAAATCCCAAACACCCCCATGTATTTTTGGATCTACCTAAATTCCCTCATGGATTCTAATCCTGTTAAAAAAATCTGTTAAATTAAAGGGTATTTTAGTCCTTTAATATTTTCAAACAAAAAAAATAAAAAAACTAAAACTAAAAAGACAAAAAAATCTACCTTTTTCATTATTGAATAGGGATAAAGCCAAAAACCCCCATGAGTTTCTCTATAAGTCCTAAACTCCCCCATGAGATTTTTTATTTACCCAAATTCTCCCATGACTCTTTTCTCTCCCAAACAATTCTTAAACTTGAAGGTTCATTCAGTCATTTCATGTTTTAAACCATAAAAGTAATTTTTGACCAAAAAAAAAACCTCAGCCCCCTCTACCAGCTTGCTTGGATTGGCAACATTAAAGGAAATGAACGTGAGGGTGTGTGCAGAAAGAAAAGAAAAGAAAAGAAAAGGAAATGACCAAGAGAGAGAGAGTAGGTGAGTGAGTTATTAGTTTGTTTGTGATTATTTTTTTTAATTTTGTTAAACTGAAAGACTGAAATTCCCTTTAATGGTAAGGCTATCTTCAATGGAGTCTTTAAAATATAAAACTTTTTTAATTTGGGTATTTTTAGAGACTTCAGTCTCTAAAAGCAACACTATTCATAACAAAAGTACGTGGGGTTCACCACTTTTGGCTTAAAAGATGCTAATATAGAGACTCAGTCTCTATTTTTTTCAACAAATTTATGGAAGAAAATGGAGACTGGGTCTTTATTTTGGTATCTTTTAAGTCAAAAGTGGTGGACCCCACGTACTTTTGCTATGAATAGTATTGTTTTTAGAGACTGGAGTCTCTAAAAATATCTAAATTAGGAAAATTTTGCATTTGAATACTCCATTGAAGATGCCCTAAGGATTGTTTGGAAGAGATAAATATCATGAGGGAATTTGAGTAAATAAAAAATCGACTCATGTTAGGAATTGGTTCTTATTTACTTTTTCTATATATACCAAGACTCGTACTTTGCCTTGCCTCTTCAAACCATTACAGGCGCAGGCAAGAAAAACACACCAAAAGCAAGAAAGAAAAGAAAAGCATTATTCACGGAAGCATGTTGTCCAGCAAATCCATGGATTTCAGCGATGAGGAAATCAGTCGATTCGTTGATGCGGGGAACAGAGCGGCGGATGTTGCAGGGGAGATTATCATAAAGTATTACAAAAGTGAACTGATGATGTTTGAGGAGAAGAAGAATGGATGTGGTCGAGTTACAATATTGGCGGCCAAGAGAGAAGCCGAGAAAGCGATGGTATCCATCATTCTTGAGAATTTCCCTGCTCATGCCGTGTACGGTAAGGAGACTGGGTGGAGCAATATAGATAGCAACAGCCAATCATCGTTGGTTTGGGTTTTGGACGCTATTTATGGCGCCAGGAAAGACTTCCAAGCAGGGTTTCGCCTGTTCTCGTTTGGAACCATGATTGCTTTACTCCACAATGGTAAACCGCTTCTAGGTTGCATCGATCAACCCCCTAGGAAATTGAGGTGGATGGGGGTTAAAGGAAAATCAACAACCTTAAACCAAGATCAAGTCTTGACAGATGCTTGTGAAAATTTAGGCATGGCGTATGCTAATCTTAAGGCACCATATATGGGTGACGATGCCAGAATCGCCTTTGATAGGCTTTCGTATAAGGTGTATATCTCGTTCTTTGATACTACCTGCACGGTTTATGGTGCGCTGGCTTGTGGGCAACTGCATTTGGTGGTTGATTGTGATCTTTCACCATGGAATTTTCTCGCGGCGGTGCCTATCGTGGAGGGAGCTGGAGGGATCATCACGGATTGGGAAGGGCGTGAGCTTTGTTGGAATGCTACTCCATCTGATGAGATTCTGGAAGGAGGTTTCAAAGTGGTGGCTGCTGGTGATAGAAAGACTCATCAGCAAGTTATAGATTCATTGTCATATTAGGTATCTCAGCTAATTTTCTGCAATTAATTACTGAATAGATATTGGTCTAGTTGGGTTTAAATTCTTGTAAACTGCCACAGATTATGCAATTTACCTTGCTAATTTTTACATGAAATTGAAGGTTACTTGTTAGAGCAAGGCATTTAGTTCTATTAGTTATGAATCTTTCCAATTGATTACTGTTGGCAAGAAGATTCTTGCACGTTGATTGATTTATTAGTTCTTTTCTTTAATACAAGTACATTCAAGTATGAAGATCATCTGCATTAACTAAATTCATGATCGAGACAAGCTAATTTTTAGTAGAGATCCCAGTAGTCTAGTTCTTTGTTGGGCGTGAATGATGGTTTAATTTCTTTTTACTTTTACTTCTTCCTTCTGTGGTGATAAACCTTTGTTTTCTGGTTCGAAACTTTATGCTGCCTCCAATTTTCTGTGGGACTTGCTTGATGTGATTGGATCTGGTTTCTGAGGAATCTATCGAGTTCAAGAGAGGAGATTATCTTTTCCTGGTTTATGTTAATTCCTGTCGTCATGAATAGTTGTTTTGTGGTTAGCGTAACAATCTTATTATATCCTCAGAAGGAATGCATATTCGTCCTTTTCTACGATATCAGTGGACAATCATATATGTTCTTGGGCCAATCTGTCTGGCGCCTCCATTTGTGTGGCTTGAAAATTATGTTCAGCTGTGTCATCGCCTACAGGGATAATGTATTTCTGGATAAGATGTATGTTTTTCTCTCTCGTTACTTCTTTTTGGACCTCATGTACGTCTACTTCAAGTGTGTAAAAGGTTTTTCGTCCAAATCCTTTATCTTTCAGTGGTTGAATTGAATACCAATCTTCTAATGCTCTATACAACCTACAGGCCATAAAAGCAGAGTCTTTGCTTTGATGATGGTTCTTGGATAAATGGACATAGTTATAAGCACCAAGAATCTTTTCTCCCCTTGGTTGGATCTTTAGTCTTTTAGGTGAAAATGCATTATGAAGCATCTTTGTGTGTGTATGTGCCCACAGGTTTATCTAGGTGTGACATATCTTCTACTAGGTGCATTTTGCCAGGGTAGAGGGCTAGAGGGTCACTGTTTTCATGAAGGTCAAATAATCGTTATACATACTTAAGTGTGTTTGTTCTGTTTGCGTGTTCCCACCAGCACATCTAGTTGTGCACAGGTACATATGCTATGTGCAACGTTCAGTGACTTCATGAATGTTAAGAAACTTTATTAGTCTGAAGTCACTCAACTATGAGTGCGATCATGTGTTTGCATGTGCAGATACTTATGTTTGAGATATTCTAAATTCCTTGATTTTGTTATATTTGTAAAGCATTAAGCTAGCTCTCTTTTCAGTCGCGTAAATGAAATTTGTGGCAGACTTTGAGTTGTAGTTTATAATTTACAATAGGAAAGATTAATTGTGTGAAATGCATTCAACTGTAAGGATGTAACATCTAATTGTAAACCTTTTCTTCCTTCCCTTAATTGGTGGTGAGTTTGTTTGCCAAAGGAACCAGTAGGTCTTTAATCTCATTTGTTAAAAGAAATGCTCTTTCTCATAGTCCATAATACTAAATCTGGTGTATCTTCATCTCTTGCCTATTTGACTGGATTTGGGGATATGATCCCATTTGGAGCCATGGATTCTTATATGTTTCCTGTTATTGGTAGCTTTCTTGTTGTATTTCATGATGACATACAGCAGTTAGCTAGAAATACTTATTGCTCTCATATTCCGCAGCTGTTTTCCTAATTTAATTTTTGTTCATCTCCTTGTTTATACGATGCTACTTCTTTTTTACACATCACAGTATGTCTACTTTCAGAAACAATGTAGAATGTTCTTCCTCCAAATCCTTTTTCTTTAGTTGTTGAAATGTAAACCGTCTCCTATGCTGTAGACAAGTTATGTATCCTTATGCTCTTGACAACTTACAGGCTGAGACTGCCTTAAAAGCAAGTCTTTGCTTTGATGATGGTTCTGAATGAAATATCAGTTATAAGCGCCAAGAATTTTTTGTTGGAGCTCCAGTCTTTTTAGGTGAAGACTCTCTCTCTCTCTCTTTCTCTCTTTCTCTCTTTCTCTCTTTCTCTCTTTCTCTCTCCGTGTGTGTGTGTCTGTATATCTTATGTATATATATGTCTCTCTATGTCTATGTGTGTGCATATAGGTGCATCAACGTGTGGCATATCTTCTACTATGTTCATGTTGCAGGGGGGTCACAGTTTTCAAGAAGGTTGAAGAATCTTTGTGTGTGTGTGTACACGCGCTCCACATGGACATATCTGTGTGGGCTGGTACATTATGTTATGTGCAGGAGTTTAGTGACTTCATGAATGTTAAGAAACTTTCTCTGAATGACTTCATGTATGCTAAGAAACTTATGTTTGAGATCTTCCGAGTTGCTCGATTTTATGTCATCAATAGAACACCATGCTCTCTTGCCAGTCGCATAAAAGCAATTTATGCAGACTTTGAATTGTAGTTTATGATCGACAATAGGAAAGATTAATTGTGTGAACGTACGTAACATCTAATTTTGTGAACCTTTTCTTCCTTCCTTAAGATGGCGAGTTTGTTAACATTAGTTGGTGATATGATTTCTTCTAGAGCTATGAATTCATATAGTTTTCTTTTCGTATATTATGATGACATACAACAGTTAGCTGCAAATACTTATTCTTCAGCAGCTGTTTTCTTTATATTACTGCTACTTTTCATCTCCTTGTTACTATTGCGAAAGCTTATTTATGTGTTAAAATGGGTGTATGTGATTCAGGAAATGATGGTATTTGTTGGATATAATTTCATGTTAACCGCCTCTAATCAAATAGATAATTTGCAAATTTTTGTATCCGTTTAGTACCCACCAACTCATTGAGTGACTTTTTCTTACTGTTGGAGTCCCTATCTCTTATATATTGTATGGTCGTCTTGTTGTGAGTGCCAGAGCCGATTTTAGCAATGATCGGCTAAATCCTTAGTTTAGTGAATATATGCTCTCTATTGATTTTTCTTCTTCAGATAGTTCTTGCAAGTTTTTTTCTCTTGATAATCTGCTAGAGGTAGTTGGATCTAGTTAACTGGTTGGTATATTGTGATTCACTAAGCTGATTGTGAAGAAAGCTATGTGAATTCTTGTCCTACAATATGAGAAACGGGAGATATAGGATCCCTGTTCTTGAATCTATACTAATTAAGCAATGGTAGTAAGATATTATTTAGGAAATTAATGCAGTGTTCGTGTATGTCCTATAGATCTACCTGTTTTTGATTGGAAATTAGAAATTGATATTTGAAAGAGAAGATTGTTTAATTACAATATTGATTTTGGAAATCATTGATATTGGTTCTCAATATAAATCGAGTCTTAATAATTTTGTTAGAAAACTAATCCGTTATTCTGAACTGAAACAAGTCTCTTATACATTATAAGTGAGACTTACACGTTAAATTAGTTTAGATTGGCTTAAGAATTTTCTTTGTTAGCTGTTCAACAGTCCAAACAATCAATAACTCTATCACAGAATGATGGCTTCTTAAAGCAATCTTTTGCCGGAGAATATTGAATGTTTCTTTATTGAATTAGTACGATTGATTGCTTTCTTCATGAGAATTCTCAACAAGTACCTTAGGTTTTTTTTGGGTATCATTGATTTATTTAGACAAGGTGAAACTACGTCACTTTTAGTATATTATTCCCTTTGTAGCACGCGAAATTCTTCAATTTATATAAATAAATAAAAATAAAAAAAAGCAAAGACATTGAGATAGCACCTGTATTGCCTTCTATCAAGAATTCGAATGATAAAAATGAAAATCAGTAGTGTCAAATACATAGGACATGGTTGACAAGAGGGTTAAGTTTAACAGGAGCAATGAGCAACCTTAATTTGAAATTGAAATAGTCTCGAGTTTGAATTATTTAAAGAGTAGGTGGATAATTACGGTTGATCTTCTTTAAAAGAAAAGAAAAAAAAATTACATAGCACATGGTCATACGTCAAATTTAAAATCTTATGGCAAAGCTTTTTGCACATTACTGGAATATAAGTTTAGGTTGTCAAATCCTAGTGTATATTATCAACATCCGAACCCTTTGCATTACCAAGTTGGGTTATGGACTATAGTCGATCACTTGCGAAAACCGGTGTAATAATTTGAGTTTTTTTTATCAATACAAAGTCGAAACTTTTTTTAACTAAAAAGAGTAGAAAAATTTCTTGAATCAAGCCATTTATATGACTCGAAATTTAGATGAAAGCAGACTTAGATAGTTACTCCTTTGGAGAATCACAAGACTGTACATATTTTTTAGCTCTTTTAATGAAATCCTTACATCTAGCAAAAAAAAAAAAAAAAAGTCCCACGGTAACAATTTCATCATTTTTCTATAGATATGAGATTGTATTCAAATAAAGATGAAGCAAAATCAGCCAAAACAACTTGTAATGGCCAATATCTAGTACAGGCCTAAATATACTAGGCCAGAAATAGTGGACCTAAAAAGTCAGTCTTGGAGTTAGCTTGGATTGAAAAGGTAATTTTTTTTTTGGTTGACAGGAGGTCTAGTACGAAGTTAAAAATCGTTGATAGCTTGAGAGGATAGTTATTTTCATTTGTCCTTCTCTAACTGAGTCTGCAAAAACACAAGAGATTGATCCATGTAGTGTTCTCTTAGAGTCTGATCCAAGTCAAAGTTGACTAATAAGTTAACACATTTGTTCACCTCACGATAAATATGAAGAACTTGAAAATGAGGATTAAAAAGGTAATTGGCCTATCGGAGGTCTAAGATAATTTCGAATGAAAGAGAAAGAGCCCAACTGATTCAGCAAGCAGAGATACTGCTGAACTAATTCAATGAGGTCCAAATACCATAGAAGAATAAAGTTGGTACTTCGTGTATAATTTTTTAGCTTGAGGACGATAAACACGTGAATTTGGTATATTATTTTGTGATTCTCGCTGATCTTTTAGCTACTCATAGCCACTCAACTAAGTTCATGTTGAGAGGGTTGATACCATGTGGAAGAAAGATTCTCCTCAATTCTGCTTAGCCTTTCAAGTTATCGAATAACTACAAATAGAATTAGAGATGACAATAGAGCGGATTCGAAGCGGGGGACCTATCCTTATGCCCCGCTTCATCACTAAAGGGTCACTCCAACACTCGCTCCGCCCCCACATCCTTCATCCCCATTCTCCCACCGTTCTACCTTTGAATTTTCACGGAAACTGAGATTACCCATGAACTTTTTTTGTTTTTTCTTTGAAACTGTGCAACATTCAGTTTAATTTGGAGTATAAAACTTCAAAAGTTAAACTAAAATTATAACAAAAGGAGAATATAAACATAGGTGTTAAATAAAGATCAAGAGTGATTTATCTATTGAGTTGTATTGCCCCGAACTAGATAGCAACAATAAGATTCAACTAATTGATTTTTAAACATCTAAAAAAAATTCCAGCTAAATCTATTACATATAAAAATTACATGTTAAAATGTGACAGGAATGGAGTGGGGTAAAGTTAGTGACAAATATTTTCTTCTATGAAAATATTTTTCATTTTTTTTAATTAAATATTTTTCTTTGATCAAAAAATATTTTTTAATTGATTAATTTTTTTATATTACCAAATAGCAAAAAATTAAGAAAATATTTTACGACAAACAAACGGAGCCGTAGGTAGAAGTAGCACATGACTGAAGAATGCTGATAGAGAGCGTGCGTGATCGAACTAGCAACCACCGCTAGGTCGTTTCTCTTTACATGAATTGTATGTTTTTTGATGTCCCATATACTAGTAGAATGTAGTATTTTCTTTCCGTAGTTTAATGTTACTTGTTCGATGCTGTGTGTTATGGAACCATATCATAATGTATGTCATTGCTGGTGGCAAGCACAAAGCAAGAGTTTTTTAATCCTACATGAGTTTCATGTTAAAACCAAACTTCCCAATTAGCCTTAGGGCTTGTTTGGATTCGGGAGGAAAAAACTAATAAAGGAAAGAAAATGGTTCAATAATAAAGGAAAAGGAGGGGGAATATTACATCTTGTTTAAATTGAGTAGGAAATGATAAGTTTTATAAAGAAAATGACATGTTTATCATTTTCTAAGAGCATAAATGTAATAAATAAAAGGGTAATATAGATATTATGTAATAAATGAACTGAAATCACTTCAAATCACTCCAATTTGGAGTGATTGCAAAATCACCCTATTAAATAATTTTACAAATTACCCCCAATCACCTCACCCCTAAAACCCTCCAATCCAAACAAGTGCAAAAATTAAAAATCACCCCAAATCAAATCATTTCCCCCCAAATCCCCCAATCCAAACAAACCCTTAATTGAGTTGGGCCAACTCCTGAACTTTCATATAGTTAGAGGGCGAAGGAGTACAAAAATAACTCCAATAGGAAAAAAAACTCTTCAAAATGTCAAGGGAAGGGGGAGAGGGGGTGTGTGGAGGGAAAAGGTTGTGTGTGTGGGCTTATCCCATGCTAGAGATAGATGATACAATCAACGACATTTTGAAGAGTGTTCCCTCCAATAGACTCTATAGAGGGCTATCTACTTTTAGGGAGTTGCACAAGAAGATCAAATTTGTCTCTTTATGCAATTTTTAACCAATAAAAATTAGAGAATCTAAAATAGGGGGTGCTGCTAGAGTAAAATTGAAATCATTAGGAATGAGAAAATGTGATATCCATAACCGAACCATTTATCATAACTTATTATCAAACTGTAATTGAAACCATACAGTTTGTAAATGATCATTTACCCAAATCGAAAGTGCTAAATAATAATTTTAAAAAACCATGATTAATAGTACCCTTAACCGTTGACTTTTAAAAAAAAATTAAAAAATTAGTTTAAATATAACCAACCCAAAAAGGGTAAAATAATTCAATTTAAATGTTAAAAAGCCAACAAATAAATGAATCAAAACCTATACCCAATGGATGATAAAATTTAGGGCAAATCTTATAATTAGTCCTTATTATTTACAAGTTTTGGACAATTAATCCCTATTATTTTAAAAGTCACGCGGTTAGTCTTTATTATATGTAAAAGTCTCACCATAATCCTTATTGTTTGTAAATGTCTCACCCTTAGTCCCTATTGTTTGTAAAAGTTTCACCATTAGTCACTATTGTTTTAGAAGTCATACGATTAGTTCCCATTATTTATAAAAGTCTCACCACTAGTCCTTATTATTTGCAAATATCTCACCATTAGTCTCTGCTGTTAATTAATCGTTAAAAACTTAATAGAAAAAATCACGATTTTGTTAAATGACCTTTTTACGCTTGATTTAATGAGAAAAATTACATAATTACCTTTACTGTTTAAATTAAAAGAAATAAATTTTTGGTAAAAAGACTATTATACCCATGAAATCTGTTAAATTTTTAACGTTTAGTTAACATTAGGGACTAATTGAAGGACCTTTTAATTAGTGGAGACTAATGGTGAGACTTTTGCAAATAATAAGGACTAATTGTTAAACTTTTGCAAACAATGTGACTAACTGCGTGACTTCTGAAATAATAGAGACTAATGTTGAAACTTTTGCAAACAGTAAGAACTAGTAACGTGACTTCTAAAATAATAAAGACTAATTGTTTAAAACATGTAAACAATAGGAACTAATTGTAAGATTTGCCCTAAAATTTAAAATAAGTTTCATAATCAATGCAATATTTGCTCCTAAATAAATACTCAATCCCAATAGAATAAAAAACATTAACATATTTGTGTATAAAATAAGATAGTAAAATTCATATTGAATGCATCCAACAATATCACAAAAGATTGTCCTTGCAACTTTTCATCCATCCATCAAACAACAATAAATCATCTGAAAAAGGAAAAAAAAAAAACAATGTTTCAGTGTGTAACGACACATAAAACGAGAGTTAGAAAGAGTTAAGACTACAAGTTCTTTTATCCTTTAGGCAAATATATAAATAATATTTCGACTTAGCCTATTTCCTTTTCAATTAAATTTAGCCCAAGTTTTACCATTCTAGTAATTAATTGGGATAATGTTGTAAAGAAAATATTACTACTGGGTTAATAAACATGGTATTAGAAGTGTAATTTTAGGTGTTAATTTATTAGGTTAACATAAAATTATCTTTTTACTTTTTACCGACTTTAAACATTATATTATAAATGAGTCATATGTATATATGTACACAGACATAGACACACACACACGTATATAATCAGTATTTAAATTTCGATTCTTTTACGTCTAATATAAATACTTATCGAATCACATGTTGATTACTAATTATAAAAATTAAATCCTATTATATTCCCCATCACATTTATTAGAACGTATGTCATTTAAATACTATTCGTTACCATCTTTAAAATAAAGCTCTCTAAACATAAGGATTTATATAAGTGAAAATGGGCAAGCAATTGGGGATAACCAGGGATCTGTTGTTTGTAGTACAAGGGTGTATGTCTTTTTATTACAAAATAATACAAAAGAATTGCACAAAAAGCAAACTGACGACAGTACAATAATTGACCCAATCCTTGTTATTGCGATAATCTTTGAAAAGGAATTAATAATAATAATAAAAAAAAGACAAGTTAGTGTATGATTACTTGAATTTTTTTAAAAAAAATTTCTATGTAAGCTGGTTGTACAAATTAGTAACTCAAAGATTTAAGAAATCATTTTTTTTTTGGGTAATGGACTCGTGACATTTGGAGCAAGGCCAACAGTATCGCTATCCTACCTCCTTAGTCAAAGTAACGAGCTAAATTAACTTTTTTTCCTCCAACAGGCTCTCCATTCCCCTCGCCAATTTTTGTACTCTCGCCATTCCGCTGCACTACTTCGCCAGATGTGGCGAGGAAGTCTTGCTCTCCATTTCAGTCTCAAATGCTACAATGGTCAACATTGACCATTGGTCTTTCATCCAAAACATATATTTCAATCCAAAATATAGCAACGCTATTTTCTTTAATGTTGGCACATGACAATAACAGTTGAAACATAGATATCTATTTATGAATAATCAAAAATCGATTTTATTAGACTACATGATCTACAATAGGCTTTGATACCACATATAAGCATAATTATTATGATAAATATGTTGCAATTAATCTATCAGAAACATGTAATCATCACAGTAAAATCACTAAGGGCATAAGTTACTTACTTGATAAAAAAGATGAAACCACTATAGTGATTAATTGATTTCTCCACCTTAACTCTATTCTTTATAGTGTAGATATGTGATGGAACTCTACAACTCTTTTTTTTGGGCAATTGTAATTATTTATAGATAGGGATATCTAGTTTGTGTTTAATTGTCACACTACAAGGTGGGTGTCATATTAGATTACACTATAATTAAAATTACGATTAAATAAAAATAATAACATTTAAGGGTCAAAATCATTTTAGTCCCTGAGGTTTACTCTAAAGACTAAATTGGTCCATCAGATTTGCAAAAAGACCAAAAAGGTCACTCTAGTTAACTTTTGTTAGCCAAATATTAATAGTCAAATGGTTGACTGAGTTAAAAGACCATTATATCCTTAGGCAACATATATTATAAAAAAAAATTACAGTAAAAGTCTAAATCAGTCTTAAAAAAATATAATTTACATAATTCGCGTAGGAAAAAAAAAACTAAAAAATATCAGTTCAAACATAAACAAATTAAAGTTAGTAATATATCGTTAAAAAATAAACAATCATGATTCATTCTCTTTTCTGGGCGGTATCCTCATTGTTAATTATGTCGATAATGATTGTTTATTTTTTAACGATATATTACTGAATTTAATTTGTTTATGTTTGAATTGATATTTTTTAGTTTTAGTTTTTTTTTTCCTGCACAAATGTTGTGAATTATGTTTTTTTAGACTGATTTAAACTTTTATCGTAATTTTCTTTTATAATATATGTTGCCTAAGGATATAATGGTCTTTTAACTCGGTCAACCCTTTGACTATTAACATTTGACTAATAAAAATTAATTGGAGGGACCAATTGGTATTTTTGCAAACCTGAGGGACCAATTTGGTCTTTAGAGCAGACCTCAATGACTAAAATGATTTTTGCCCTAACATTTAACAACTTAAATTATATTAACATTACAATTTTTCTTAGAACATAATCGTTAATAATTAAAAATAAAAGATAAAAAAAAGACGTTATTAAATAAGTTTAGATAAAATATGAAAACTTATTGGAGTGAAATTAAATAGAGAGTCTGAAATAGAGAGTGTTGTTGGAGTAAAACTGAAATAGAGAGTCTGTAAAAATAAAGAATTACTAATTGGTCAACTGTAAAAGATTTCATCTTTGAGACACGATCTGGTTTGCCATAATGATGAGAGCAACATTGAATTGGCAATTTGTTTTTTTTTTTTTTTTTGTCGAAGAATTGGCAATCCGTACCTCGGTATTTTCAAGAGGGCTCTAAAAATACAATAATTGTCCTTTTTAGAGACTTTAGTAATAAAATTTTAATACCAATGGTAAAAATAGAGACCCAAAAAATAGTTTTCCATCTAAATTTAGAGACTTTGGGTAAATATGAAACCCTATCTAAATTTTTTTCAACAAAAATTGAGACCTAAAATAGAGAATCAACAAGAAGACAAATGGGTCTCCATTTTGGGTTGGACCCGAGGTGTCAGATCATTAGACCCAACACTGTTGGATTTGACGATCTGACAACATTTGAAAAAAAAAAAAATTCTTATGAACGTTAAAAAAAAAAAAAATTAATGCAGAACGTTGCAACCAAAAACAAAAAACACTGTTGCAACGAATCTGAAAAATTCAATATATATACAACACAAACATTGCAAAATTAAACAACATCAAGCAAAAACTTCTCAAAGTGGATCTAACTTCGCAATCTAAAAAAAAAAAAAAAAGGTAAGTTAGATATGTGGATCTAACTTCTGCAATTGGCGGTAGGGGGTGGGGGAGGGGTAGCGCATGGGGCGAGGCTTTGTGGCGTGACAAAGGGCAGAGGGGAAGGGTGGGGTGGGGTGGGGTGGGGGGGAATGGGCTTCACGCAACTGGTTGCAGGGGAGGGGAAGGCGCATTGGTAAGAGGGGGTGGGGGAGGTGGTGACGCGGTATTGGAGGGAGGGGGGGAGGGGTGACGATAGAAAGGGTGGGGTAGGGGTTTATATAGGTTGTAATTGTTTTTTTATTTCATTAATTATTTGATTAATATTTATAACATTTTTTTTTATTCATCATATATTGTACTTTTTTTTATATTCTATGTCACCTCTTTTTTATTCATTAATTATTTTTGTTATATTCATAATATGTCACATGCGAATGTATTCTTTAAATATTTTTTTTTATTCACAATATATTGTATTTTTCATATATTCATAATATATTACAAAAAAATTAATTAATTTTCTTCCATAATATTTAAGTTTATATTTTACTTAATACATAATTTAATACTAATCTATACATAATTTTTAGTTTATTTAACTATCTTTTTTTTTCTTTTTCAGCTATGGAGAATGTAGAAGGAGGTTTCAGGGATTGCAATGGCCCTTATTTGGATAAAAGACGACGGATAAGATTGTTAAAGGAAAATCCAATCCAATGACCCTTATTTGGATAAGAGATTTTAGTTGATGATAACAAACAAACAAATGAGATTGACGATTTGGATATAAGATTTTAGTTGATGATAACGAACAGACGGATGAGATTGAAAATAATATATTCTAATATAATCAGATGTAATTAAACGTCATCCATGTCAAAAAATTATACTGTTGTCGGAATTAATTTATTTTTTGGTCAAAATATTCATAAAAAAAAATTACGATAATAAAAATAATAATTAAAAAAAAAAAATTAACCGGCGAGAAAAATAATGAATAATCAAATTAATATACAAAATTAAATTAAATATAATATAAAGATTCAACTTAGTTAAGATCCTCATTAAAATTAATTTTTTTTAAAAACTCAAAAAAATATAAAAAAATTAACCGGCGAGAAAAATAATGAATAATCAAATTAATATACAAAATTAAATTAAATATAATATAAAGATTCAACTTAGTTAAGATCCTCATTAAAATTAACTTTTTTTTAAAAACTCAAAAAAATATATAAGGCTTAAATAATGTCATTAAATTACTCAAAATCTCTATATTTAAAAATTGAGATACTAAATTTAAAGACTCTGGATACCTAAAAAAGCAAAGCTACACCACAAAAATATTTCAACCCTCATTATGAAATGCCAATCCCATCCAGAACAAGTAGTACAATATTTCCAATTTCTTTGACAACAACGACGCCGTTGCACCTAGGGAAATGTGACCGTTGCACGCATCTTTTGAAAAACCGCAAGTACACTGAAGCAAATCATACTCTCGCGCGTATACAAAAATTTCTCCACCCCAAAACACAACACACACAACACACACATATACCCCCTCTGCCTCTGTTCTCAGTGCTTTCCTCTCTGCACAAAACTTTGTCTGTTTCTCCAATCCTGATCATCATCTTCTCATGCTCCTCACCTTCTTCTTCTCTCTCTAAAAACTCTCTCTCTCTGTCTCTCTCTCTCTCTCTCTCTATATATATATACATACATTGGTGTTTTATGCATATATAGAGTATATCACCCACCATCTTCAAAGTCATCATCTTTGTGTGTGTCTATACACATATACATACAAAACCATATGTCTATAAAGCTCTTTGGCTTTAGAAAAACCACTTTTTTTACATTTCACAAGATCAAGTAAATCTAGAAAAGCCATCTTTACACATATATATGTGTATATATAAACTTTTTAAGCAAGACCCATACAAACTCAGGTTGGTCTTTGGGTTTTCAGGCTGAGAAGATCAAGAAAGCAAGGTGGTACGTGCTTAATGAAAACTGACCTATACATATATATATGTAGTTATATAAACATTTAAGCAAAACCCAGTAAAAATCCAGGTTGGTTTTTGAGTTTTAAGAACTAAGAAGAGTTGAGGACGAAAGGTTGTACATAGTGCATAATGGGTTGTACGCAGTCTAAGATAGACAATGAGGAGGCAGTTTCGAGATGCAAAGAGAGGAGGAACTTCATGAAGGAAGCAGTGGGTGCAAGGAATGCGTTTGCCTCCGCGCATACAGGCTACGCCGTGGTGTTAAAGAACACCGGCGCCGCCTTGAGTGACTATGCTGAAGGCGAAGCGCCACCATCCCAGATGGCGGTGGATGGTGGCACCGGCGCAAGTGACATTGGTTCCGAGCTGCCTCCTCCGCCACCACATCCTATGACGGAAACTACCCTTCCGCCTCCACCGCCGCCGCTTCCGAGCTTTTCCCCGGTCCCACCGCTTCAGCGGGCTGTAACCATGCCGGCTCTTTCGCAGCCGGTGAGGAAAATGAAGGGCATAGATGGTATAGATGAGGAGGATGAGGAGGAGGAGGAAGAAGGGGGGAGTGTTGGTGGTGGTTTAAGGCCGAGGGATCGGAGGCGAAAAGAGGTTGAAGAGGTGGCATCGGAGGCATCAGAAACTCCGATGAAGACTCCAATGCCACCTCCGCCGCCACCGGAGAGTAAAGGGATGGCTTGGGACTATTTCTTTAATGTGGATAGTATGCCAGGGTCAGCGTTGGAGGAGTTGGAAGAAGAGGAAGAAGATTATGTGGAGGAGACAAATGAGAATGAGAATGAAAATTTTGATAAAATCGGTGGAAATGGTGGTAATGTTGATGATGGGGATGAGTTTAAGACCCCAGAGAAGCTGGTAAGGGGAATGGAGAGTCGGGTGGAGGAGGTGACACCGGAGCCGGTTAAGGAAAAGCATTTTATGCATTCGAATACAGCACCGCCGGTGATTCGGGTAGGGGGTGGTAGTGGTAATAGTGTGGATCTGTTGAAGGTTTTGAGTGATATCGATAATCATTTCTTAGAGGCTTCAGAGAGTGCACAGGAGGTTTCGAAGATGCTTGAGGCCACTAGGTTGCATTATCACTCGAATTTTGCAGATAATCGAGGTAAGTGAACGTGAGCATTTTATGGAAAGCTGTAAGCTTTTGCTGTTTTCTTTTTTGTTTCTAAATGTTCTTTAATCTGCATATAGAACTTGCTTGCTTACTATACAGGGCTTGGATAGACTTCATGTTTAAAATGAAAAGTCGTGTGCTTGTCATTTTGAATTAAATTGGGCAAATGATAATTGTGAATAGTTATGTTTGTTCTTAGACAAGACGTCTGATTGAATAGCAATTAACAAAACAGAAAAGAAAATATATGTTAAGAAGTTGATGTGCTGTTTAGCTATGGTATAGTTGAAAGAAATGAATTTGCCACACCGAAGCAGGAGCTTTTCATTCAGCTTTTATAAGACGTTTACAACAAGTGTTTTACAAGAACTAACATACATGTGCTGATAGATACAACATAGGATAAAGCTGATCCTGATAAATACAACGTAGCTGAAAAGATAAATACAATATTATGTGCGCTAGAATAAGGAAGAGAAGATAAGATGATAAATGAGCAGGGCTAAGGTAGCTTTAACACCCCCTCGCAAGCGGATGGTGGTGCAACGACCGGAAGCTTGTCCCGAAGAGCTTCAAAGCGCGGACGATACAAAGGCTTGGTAAACAAATCCGCTGGCTGATCAATAGAAGCGATGTATCGTAACCGTAAAGCACCATTAGATACTTGCTCACGCACAAAATGGACATCAATTTCAATATGCTTACTACGAGAGTGAAGAATAGGATTTGAGGCCATATAAATAGAACTAACATTATCACAAAAAACCGTCGGTGCGTGCGGTAGCTTGAGGCGCAAAAAATTGAGCAACTGAAGAACCCATAGGAGTTCAGACGTGAGAGAGGCTAAGGCGCGATACTCGGCTTCAGCACTAGATCGAGAGACTGTTGCTTGTTTCTTTGAGCTCCAACAGATAAGATTGGGTCCAAAATAGAGTGCAAACCCAGATGTGGAGCGCCTGGTGTCTTGACAACCTGCCCAATCGGCATCACTATAACCATTTAAACTGAGCGTGGAACATGGTTGAAGCAACAATCCATGAGTGAGAGTATGCTTGACATAGCGTAATACTCTTTTAGCTGCGACTAAATGGGGCATTCGTGGAGCATGCATATACTGACAAATAGAATTGACTGCAAAAGAGAGGTCTGGACGTGTCATAGTTAAATATTGAAGCGCTCCAACCAACCTGCGAAACTCTGTGGGATCAGACAACAAATCTCCATCAGTAGCATTTAGTTTTGAAGATGCCATAGGAGTGACAATAGGCTTAGCACCAGCAAGACCATATTGCTGAAGTAATTGCACTGCATATTTTTTTTGAGTTAAGAGAACACCACTAGGCAAGCGTTGAACTTCCATACCAAGGAAGTAGGATAAGGGACCCAAGTCTGTCATTGCAAATGTTTGTGAGAGTGAATGAATAAAGGCTGAAAGTTCTGTAGGTGAACTGCCTGTTATGATTATGTCGTCGACATATATGAGCACTAGAATAATTTGGCCAGCCGAATGTCGCACAAATAACGACGGATCATGGTGCGAAGTAGTGAATTCACAGGAGATAAGATAAGAGCTGAATTTGTGATACCAGGCGCGAGGGGCCTGTTTCAGGCCATATAGCGACTTATGGAGATGACATACATAAGCAGGATAGTGAGGATCAACAAACCCTTGTGGCTGGCTCATGTAAACAGTTTCAGTAAGATCACCATGCAGAAATGCGTTTTTAACGTCCAATTGGCGGAGAGTCCAATTGTTAGAAATGGCAAGGCACAAGATTAGACGAATAGTGGCAGGGCGAACGACTGGACTGAAGGTATCTCCATAATCGCGACCCGGTTGCTGAGTATACCCTTTGGCAACTAGTCGCGCTTTATAGCGTTCAAGAGATCCGTCAGATTTTTGCTTGACACGATATACCCACTTAGAGCCGATGACATTGAAGTTAGGGTCCGGAGGTACCAAGGACCATGTGTTGCTTTTAAGCAATGAGTTAAATTCTTCAATCATGGCTTTGCGCCAATTTATGTCCTTGTTAGCTTGCGTGAATGAGCTTGGTTCAAGTGGCAAGTGTTGAGTAGCAGATAACAAACAAGTAGGAAGTGGATACCGAGTAGAGAGTAAGACTTTCGGCTTACGGGTACCGTCCATGGCTCGCGTGATCATTGTATGGGTACGAGTAACAGGTGACACAAGATTGTTAGGAGGTTCCTCAGCAGCGAGAATAGATAATCCTTCACGAGCAGGAGAGGGTGTTGGACTGCACCCTGAGCCACTTCCAATCATTTGAGTAGGCGAAGAACTACAACCTGCTTGATCTGCGATAACAGAATCATTATGAGCATTAGATGGTGCTGCAGCTTGTGTAATATGCTGAGTAGATGATGAAAAAGTCTGCCCATTATGCAAGCATGAAGTTTGCTGAATAGGCGTGGTGAGCAAATCCAAAGAAGTGTTCAATTGCCCACGTAGTGGAGTGGTCCGTGTGATAGAGTTGAGCACATGCGTAGGAAACGGCCTGAGATTAAATGCCAATGAATCTGAATGGATAATAGGAGGCGGGGATATCATAGCAGCTGGAAATTGTGATTCATCGAAAACAACATGTCAAGAAATAATAGTCTTCTTAGTAACAGGATCGTAGCATTTGTATCCCTTATGAAAAGGACTGTAGCCAAGAAATATACACCTCTTGCTTTTGAAATCCAATTTATTTCTGTTGAAAGTGGTAAGGCATGGAAAGCATAGCGAACCAAAAATGCGAAGAGATTGATAATCCGGAACTTTGCCATATAAGAGTTCATAAGGAGACTTGTTGTACAGGACCGGAGTTGGCATTCTGTTAATTAAATAAACGGCAGTTGCAAAAGCATGATTCCAGAATTCGCGAGAAAGATGGCTGTGAGCAAGCAAAGTCAGACCTGTCTCGACTATGTGGCGATGTTTTCGCTCAGCAACTCCATTTTGTTGAGGAGTACCAGGACATGATAGCCTATGAATAATTCCATATTTCTTAAAGAGAAGTTGAACAGAATTAGTTGTAAATTCTCCACCAGCATCGCTTTGAACAAATTTAATCCTAGCATTGTGAATATTCTGCACCATGTTTATGAAGTTGGGCAATATAGATAAAACATCAGATTTTTGTAATAATGGATAATACCATGTGTAGCGAGAGTAATCATCAACTAAGACAAGATAAAATCGAAAACCATCTATTGAAGGTGTAGGGGTAGGTCCCCAAACGTCACAATGTATAATGTGAAGTACATTTGAAGCACGAGGCACAAGATTATCAAATGGCAACTTGTGACTCTTGCCTAGTTGACAACTACTACACAGAGTATCTAAAGTTGAGTGCAACGGAATCGAAAGCACTTTATTGAGACTATGAAGAGTTCTAACTGGAGGATGACCCAAGCGAGAATGCCAGATTGTCGAATCCATCTTATTTGCTAGAAAGGAAAATTTTTGCGGCTGATGAAGTGAATAAAGACCACCACTAATGCGCCCTTGGTGAAGTAGGTGCCCGGTCTTCATGTCCTTGATAAGATAACCAGATGGAGTGAATACAAAAAAACAGTTATGATCACGACTGAATTGCGCAACAGAGAGCAAACGTTTAGTAAGCTTAGGCACAAGCAAGACAGGACAATTCAAAGAAGAGCCAGAGGAAAAATTAAGAGATGTGCGACCAGTATGTGTGATTGAGAGGTCTGCACCATTACCAATTAAAACACCATCCGAACCAAGATAGGGCTTCTTACCATTAACATGAGTTTCATCTGGTGTCATATGATGAGTGGCCCCAGTGTCAAGATACCAGTTCGGATCAGTATTGTCAGAAACTTGCATTGCATTAAACGCTTTCACAGTAGAATCAATAGCTTCATCTGGGGCCCAACAATTGTTGGCCTTATGATAAGGATGTCCGCATCGATAGCAAACGACATGCGTAGTGGTAGATTGAGAACCAGTGTTAGACTGATTGGAGCGACTACGACCGCGACCTCTTCCTCGGCCACGACGGCCTCCTCGTGAACCTCTGCCAGATGGATTAGAATTTGAAGTTGGCGAGAATTGAGCTGATGAATTTTTAGGAGATGATGTTGTGATGAATGCAGCGGACTTGTCAGCATGTTGAGCAGAGGCATTCAAACGAAGCTCAAAATCAAGCAATAAACCACATACCTCAGCGTATGTAGGAGAAGTAGAACGAGAATTAATGGCTGCGACAATTGGATCAAATTCAGAGCCAAGGCCACGTAAAGTCCAAAGAACCAAATCGTCATCGTCCACAGGCTTGCGAGCACTGGCGAGAACCAAGGAGAGGGATTTAGCATGTTGAACGTAGGCATGAATCGGTTGATTCCCCTTCGACATCGACTGAAGTTCAGTTTTAACTTGCTGAATTCTTGCACGAGATTGAGACCCATAAAGCAATTCCAAGGTTAACCAAACCTCACGAGCCGTTGCTTTGTCCACAACTTGCGCTAGAACAGAATCAGATAGAGAGACCAAAATCCAGCCCAAAACCATTTGATCGAGACGAACCCACTTGGAGATGTCGTCAGCGGAAGAGGTGGGTTTAGACATAGTGCCGTCGATAAACCCGAGCAGACCATGGCACCGTAACACGGGATACACCTGAGTTTTCCATAGGAGAAAGTTATCACTCCCCAGCTTGAGAGAAAGCTCTTGGGGAATATGCTTCACCACGGGCAAAGTCGCCACGGGAGTTGAAGGATGGGTACCTTCAGAGCTAGAAGTAGTGGAGGCCATGACAAGGATGAAAAAGAAATTGGGGTATAATTGCAGCACTGGTGCTTTGTTGTTTGTGTGTGCTAGAAAAAAAAAACCTAAGCTCTTGATACCATGAAAGAAATGAATTTGCCACACCGAAGCAGGAGCTTTTCATTCAGCTTTTATAAGACGTTTACAACAAGTGTTTTACAAGAACTAAAATACATGTGCTGATAGATACAACATAGGATAAAGCTGATCCTGATAAATACAACGTAGCTGAAAAGATAAATACAATATTATGTGCGCTAGAATAAGGAAGAGAAGATAAGATGATAAATGAGCAGGGCTAAGGTAGCTTTAACAATAGTTACTACTTCCCTTAACATTCCGGAGTTACTATGGAAGACATTGTCTTTCTCTTGTCTCATTTGCAGATTTTGAAAAAACACCTTGTTGAAATGAAAGTAAACTACTCATTTTGGTCCTGTCATTTATTAACGTTAGGAGTTGCTTTTGCTGGCGTTAAATCCATTTAGCAAAGATTCCTCATTTGTGCTGTGTTAGAAATTCAGAAATCGAGCATATATGATAGTGTTAAGTGATATTCTTTCATAATTTAATGAAAGATTCTGCATAATGCTGGGAAACGGAGTCAAGTAATTAATAGCACATACCTCAGCGGTATAATTGCGGAAGACTTTGCAATAGCAATGGCTAATTGATCAGAACTTAGAAGCTTATATGGCATGCATTTACCACCCTTGAATTAAATCCAGCTTGATACAGTTCTATGACCAATTTTCTTGATCAGGGAGATTTAACATTACTCAACCTAATATCAAATGGATTAATCGTAACTATTCTCTCCCATCTATTTTTCAGGGCACATTGACCATGCTGCAAGGGTCATGCGTGTTATTACGTGGAATAGATCATTTAGAGGTGTACCCAATGGTGATGGTGGGAAGGATGACTTTGATGCAGAAGAATATGAGACACATGCTACAGTTTTGGATAAGTTGCTAGCATGGGAGAAAAAACTGTACGAGGAAGTGAAGGTATATCTCATATTTTTTCTTTAAGTATTAGCACTTGGTTAATATTTGCTTAAGCCAATATGTGCACTTGACATGTAAGTCTGTGAATCTCTGGTTGGGAACAAGGGGATGCCTGTTTATCATGCTTCTTATGATGTTGAATCATGTTCCTCTCCCATGTAATTGCATTCACAGCTGTGGTTATGGGGAATTTCTTTAAGGAAATTAACTGATAACGTATCAACAAGTAAATCTTAAATATGCTGTGTTTACTTGTAACTTTTTCAATGGGGCACAACCTGGAATTTAATCTTTAATTTTTTGGGAAGTATTATATCTATTGTTGAGTAAACATTTATATAAGTTGTGAATTAGATTCTTGTTTGCTTCATATTGACAGGCTGGTGAGCTTATGAAGCTTGAGTATCAGAGGAAAGTCACTGTTCTGAACAAGCTGAAGAAACGTGCTGCTAGTACGGAATCATTGGAGAAAGCAAAGGCTGCTGTTAGTCATTTGCATACACGGTATATAGTGGACATGCAATCTTTGGACTCGACGGTCTCTGAAGTGAATGATATACGTGACAAGCAGTTGTACCCAAAACTTGTTGCTCTTGTTAATGGGTGAGTTCTCATGCTGTCAGTTGATTGATCAAATGTGTTACTTTGATCAATGTTGTGAGAAGAATGTTTTCTTCTGCTATGTTTCTATGCGTCAAAAGTTTGAAATGTTGCTCTCTGCATTGTGAATTTTCTCTAATCACATGGTTGTTCTGGAATAGAACATCGACACTCTAGGTAATTCGCTCAGTATAACATATTGAATTCTTAGGTTAATTGTTCCTCCATGAGAGAGTGAATTTCATCATCTAGCATTTAGAATGAACACCATAATTGATGACAAGGTCTTTTTTCTATATGTTTTGTGGTCATTTGATGTTTCAAACTCCAGCTGTTTATTCTAAAGGGAAATCCTTCTTTTCGAAGAGCTTGTATTCACATGAGGTCTTTTATCAGGACATCCTTCATTTACAGCTTATATTATAGTTCTCTCTGTGTCTGTGTCTGTGTGTGTGTGCATCACACATGACCACATAGCCCTTTGATAAGAATTGCATGCAGTACGTGTAGAGTTGACCGTAAGGTAGTTACTTCGTTCCTGTGCCCCATAATGATAGTAGTGCATAAGAGACCAGCACTCATATGCTGAAATCTGTACCCAGGAAATTTTCTAATGGATCTATTTTCTGTTTTTTGTCATCGTTGATTACTGGATTTTTTTATATGGTTCCTTGCATTGTCTAGAAATAAGTCATAATGTAAAGTTGACCATACAGTTGGGCAGGTTATGCTAGTATTCCAGCACTAAATGAGTGTGTACTAGACGTGGAAAGGTAGAGACACACTAGGGGGAAGAGTTCTCTATTCTTACTGTGGCCTTGATATGCATGATTAGTGTCAAATAAGAAGTTTTGAGCCTGAGCCAAATGTCTGTATTAGGTGTTCTTTCTCTTCTTCTCCCTCCTAGTTTACGCCCTGCTATCCTCAAATGTTCTTCTGATGCTATAATACTCTGATTAGTATCTGGTCTTAAGCGGTTTTTTCCCCCACTTTAAGTGGTATTAGAGTGCTAGAGGCTTTAGTGATAATACTATACCCGGTAATCATATTAATGTTGAGTACCATTGGTTGATGAAGTTGTAGTTGCTGAGAAATATTTACATTGGAAACAATTTTTTAAATAAAGGTAGTGGGTGTTAATTGATTAGTCATAGGTCCAATCCTTCCTGGGGAGATTTGATCTATTCTGAAGTCTTCAGATTAGAATCACTTTGACAGTTAAGAGTAGGTAAGTCATTCTTTCTTTCTGTTTCACTCTGCAAGATTTGCTAAAAACTACTTTCGTGAGAAACACATCTGGCAACTTCGAACTATTTTTACTAGCTACTCTTGTGGATGCTTCAGATGTGTAGAAAGAGGATGTGACAGAACTTCAAGTTTTTGCATGGCTACTTTCAAGCTGGATTTATTGTCATTAGTCTTCTATGATTTTGTAATCTTTTACGTTTATCAAAATATCTCAGTGCTACTTTAACGTAAAATATTAGATGAATTATCTCCCCATAGGCCTGAAAGGAGATTGTTGAGTGTGCACCGTAGCATAGTGGTCTTGATCAGTGGACTACTGTTTCTTTTCCTAATTGTTATATATATATATCAGATAGAACAGGGAAAGAGAGGAATATTAGGATATTGCTATGCACTTATGAGAATAGCTTTTCTTTGTCATGAAATTCTGAAATACAAGTTGGCCTTATTATCAAAGGTGGAAAAAATCTGTTGAGTTTTTTTTTTCTCGGTTTTAAAGTAATTCATTTTTTTTTGTTAAATGTGAATAATATAGCCATGCGAGGTTTTTGAGGAATTCATTGACTAGCGCACTACAATCTCGTGTTAAGGTTTAAGGGCCTTATATATGATTAGTTGGACAATGGATATGATTTTTCTAGTGGTTTTTGCTCATGGTGGTTTGACTAATTTTTGCTAATTGGAAAACTGTGTATGATTAGTTGGCTTGACAATTATGTTCATCTGTGTCTTATCTTATACAACTTGTTTACAAATATTGATGGTGGGTTGGTCGTATGGACTCTTATAATGCCCGGTAGCTCTTGGATGAGCTACATGGTCTGACATTATTAAGGAAACTGGTGTAGCATGGCTGAATGCTGGATTGTAAATCCTGTATCCATTTAGTTTGGCACATATTATGGTGTAAACTTTTTAAGGTGATAAGGTTTGATAGGAGCTGCATGGAGTACAAAATTCAGACATGCTATGTCCCCCATTTTGCCAAATCTACCTGTCTTTGATTTACCTGGATTATATTTGCCTATGACTCGAAAGGAAACAGGTTATATAAAGTGGTCATTACTTAACCTGCAACCTGGACATTTCTAATTACCAAATCTGTCGAAAGTAATGATTTACATGGAGGATTTGAAGTACTTAGCTGTTAGTCCTCACGTGAAGATGGTAAAGGTTTGTATGACTGAGCTTTTAGTCCGACTGTTGGTAGAAGAACACAGAATGAATTAAGAGTTGATGCATGTTTTGGTTCAAGAATCAATTATAAATTTTTGGTTGGTCCTAATAATGTTCAAGGCCCACAGTTTATGGACTCTTTGAGCGGTATGACAATTGTATCCAGACAAATATGTTTCCTCGACAAATTGCTATGTGGAAGTACCTTAGTCTTTCCACTAGGGTCCAAGACCGGCCACATAATCTGACTCTGCCAGGTGCATTGCATTTCAAATAGTCGTCTGCATGGGAGATCCAGGTTGGTTCCCTGATTGAAATATTCTCTTGGAGACTAGTTGTTGGCTAATGTTGTATCATTGACAGTGAGAAGATGTCATCTTAAAGTAATAATTTCAACAGTGGGGGTGATTTGTATTTATTGAAGAATAAGTGATGTTTTGTTATTCTCCTTCGTCATGTTGTCATTTATTAACCTTGTCTTCAACTACTTTGCCAATTACCATCGGATAATTGCTCTAGAATTTTGGACCTGCTATGACTGCCGATTGACCAGCAAAAATGTATCTATGACATCAAACTGTAACTTGCCGTCTTCTTTTTTCTTCAATTTGTAATGCAACCACGACTGGCCTTGTTATTCAGAAGTTTATGCCACATGTTGGTCAATGTTCTGATATTGACTGCATCAGTTAATCAGCTTCTGGTTTCTTGAGTTGTTTAAGAGAGAAACTTATATCGACTGCATCAATTATTAAGCTTCTGGTTCTTGAGTTGTTTGAGTTGATTAGTCTTGCTATTTATCGTGTGAGGTGGTAGCAAATTTCAATGAATTTTTTGCATCAGTTCTCTGATG
Organism: Ehretia macrophylla; assembly: GCA_037974665.1. Classification (NCBI taxonomy): domain Eukaryota; kingdom Viridiplantae; phylum Streptophyta; class Magnoliopsida; order Boraginales; family Ehretiaceae; genus Ehretia; species Ehretia macrophylla. Next base: position 70,448,721 of record CM075764.1, read on the forward strand.
CAACTGTCTGTTTTTGGTGTCTATGATTGTAGGATGGCGAAGATGTGGGAATCCATGTGCATGCATCACGACAACCAGTTGCAGATTGTTACAGACCTCAGATCTCTTGATGTATCTGGATCACCGAAAGAAACAAGCAAGCATCATCATGAGCGGACTTCTCAGCTTTTGAGGGTGGTTGATGAATGGCATTTGCAGTTTGAGAAGCTCGTGAAAAATCAGAAACAGTACATCCATGCCCTTAACGGCTGGTTGAAGCTAAATCTCATTCCCATTGAAAGTAGCCTGAAGGAGAAAATCTCATCACCACCCAGAGTTCAGAATCCCCCAATCCAACCCCTGCTTCATTCATGGCGTGACCACCTAGAGAAGCTTCCTGATGAGCTTGCCAAAAGTGCAATTGCTTCATTTGCTGCTGTGATAAAGACCATTCTTCTTCACCAAGAGGAAGAAATGAAGCTAAAGGAGAAGTGCGAGGAGACCAGGAAAGAGTACTTGCGCAAGAGCCAGGCATTTGATGATTGGTACCATAAATACATGCAACGTAGAACACCACCAGACGAAGCAGATCCTGACAGAACCACGGACACTACTTCCAAAGACCCTATTGCAGAAAGGCAGTTTGTGGTGGAGAGCTTGAAAAAGAGGTTAGAAGAGGAAGAAGAAGCACACCACAAACACTGTATACAAGTGAGGGAGAAGTCGATAGGAACTCTGAGAATGCGTTTACCTGAGCTCTTCCGGGCTATGTCAGATTATTCCCATGCATGTTTTGATTCTTATCAGAGACTCAGAGCGGTCACACAATCGCAAATGCCCAACGGGGGTTCATGAAAACTTTTATCTGTGTCAGTTAGAATGTGAAGGATTTTTCTTGAGTTCATGAAAACTTATGATCTGTGTCGGTTAAAATGTAGGTAACTCCACTTGTGTGAAGAATTTTCCTTCCATTATGCAATGTTCTGTCTTGTGTTATATTATGGCTTCTATTGCTATCATCTATGGCAAGACAGGAGTGATTTAGACATTTTCTGCCTTGCTTTCTCTGTTTCCCATTTTAGTTTCGGGTTCGAATCCTCTACTTTCTTGATTGAGCATATTAAAATGGAGACGGATTCAAAGTTTGTCAGGAAAACTTATAAGCCCAATAGCCCATTTACACCATTACTTGAAGATTGTAAAAGGATTCTTTAGTGGAGAGTAGTATAATTTTTATAAAATTATAAATAATACATTTTAAATATAGGTCCCAAATATATAAATTAATAATTAAATAAAATAAATTTTCTCAATAAGCGTTTTCTAAAAAATATGAAATTTTAAGTATTCTAAAAGCTCATTTACCGTCAAACAAAGTCCTACACAAAATACATAACGAGATTAAGAGGATACCTTGACCCACATCCAATGCCAATAAATTTAAAGCTTAAACTGAATTGGGTAGGGACCGCACGAACGCAGGCCTTCACTACCACAAATTATGACGTAGGCTTAATCACTTGAGCTGATCTTAGACGAGCACCCCAGGAAGAAATCCACTACGCTTTGAGCTCTCACTCATCCCTGCAGGCGATGATTCTATTCTTCTTGGCTTGGCCACTAAAGATGGACTTGTTTTTCTTTTGACCAAGCTAGCCAGATTTACTTCCTTTCTGTAGCAAGCTTTTACTTATCCACGATAGGCCCCTTATTCAAATCTAGACATAGTGGGAATACTCGATTTTCTGATTCACTTGCTCACTCGAAGATAGCCTTTGAACCATTCCATTCTTTCAGGAATTAGGCTTAGGAGGACGGCCCGACCAATATGCTGCTGGGAGTATAATGCGTATTCATTTGCTAAGGAATTAGTTTATGGAGCGCCAGGTCATTGTGATCCTACCATGGCATCAGCAGTCACCGGTGATTCCGCGAAAGACAAGATAGGCCAGCCGGGAAGGCTAAGTGCAATGAAGGTCACCAACCTAGGCCATGAACCTTTTTGATCACCCATTGACCCAGTCCAGGTAAGTATGTTTCTCTTTTTGCTTTCTTCACTTTATATCACTATTTCTCATCCCACCAACCACATGCCTAACTGATGTGGGACAAGATAAAAGTTTCCATTTCCTTCTTGCATTGGGTTCTCATATCAAGAAGTATACTTTCCAGTGATAACATGCCTGCAACACAGACATAAATTCACAAATGATCAGCTGAAGCCTTTTAAACATGAAGTTAATACGTATTGCAGCCAGTTTTTTCGATATTTTATCTGGGCATAAAACTATGTTACAGTAACTATTAGATGACTATTGGTAAATGATCCGTTCGTGGTCCATGCCTATAGAAAGGTCTCACCTTGTCTTCCTACTGAATATTTTGTCACATTTAAAAAGGGCAGTCTCGTGCATAAGTTCTCGTTATGCAAAATGGTCAAATTCATTTTAAAGTATTATGTAAGTAGTTTTACTTTACATTTTACGAAATGTAACACTATAAGAAAAACTGTTAAAGGTGACGGTCCGTCTCTTTTTCGTCGCAAAAAAAGTGACGAAACTTTCGCTACATAAATAGTGACTATTTTGAGACAGAACATGAATGTCGTCTCCAATTCGTCTTCTAGCGGAGACGAAAAATAATTAATAATTAATTATTAAATTTTGCTTAACAATTTACTATAAACTTGTAATTAAATTACTAATTAAATAGTAAATAAATTAATAATAATAAATTACTAGTTATCTTTATTAATTTAATTCTTCCATAAATTTTTTTAAAGTAGCTCAATACTTTCTTTTTCAAAAAAATCCCCATAAATTAAATACTTTATTTTAATCTAAAATTTAAGTTAATATTAATAATTAATAATTAAAGTATTATTAACATTTTATTCTAAACTTGTAATTAAATTATTAATTAAATAGTAAATAAATTAATACTAATTAAATAAAAAAAAATTTCCAAAACCAAAAAGAGACAGACCCATTGGTCCCATGGGTCCGTCTTCCAAAAAGGAGACGGATGTCTCCAAAAGGAAACGGACCCATTGGTCCGTATCCAAAAAACATGGTTCAAGTGGCTGAAAACCGTCTCCAAAAAAGGAGACGGACGTCTCCCAAAAGGAGACGGACCAATGGATCTGTGTCCAAAAAACATGGTTCAAGTGGCTATCTCCAGCCACTTGAATGGGTCCGTCTCCAAAAAACATGGTTCAAGTGGCTGTTTCCAGTCACTTGAACCAATTCAAAAATTCCTCCCAAAATATTTTTGGGGGGAATTTTTTTTTAAAAAAGTACATACAAGTCCTTTCAAAGGACTTGAACCATTATTTCATTTCCCCCCAAAATATTTTGGGAGAAAATACAAAAAAAAAAAAAATTGTGCGGTTCAACTGGTTGGAAATTCCAACCACTTGAACCATTTTTTCATTTTCCCCCAAAAGAATTTTGGGGGAAAATTAAAAATAAAAATAAAAATTTGAACATAACCCCCCCTCCCATTTCTCTTAACTCATACTTCCAAGTATGAACTTACTATTAGTTTACCTCATTTTAAGGTAATTCCTTTATTTACTTTTATTTAAATTTTTGAATTTGTTTTGCTTTAGTTCATTATATATATGTTTGTATATAATGCCAAATATATATATATAGTGTTCTTTTATTATGATTTTAGACTTTTTTTTATACTACCACGTTTGTTTGAATTATATATGTATTATGTATATATGTCATATATATGTATGTATAAATAATAGATTTACGTAAATATATATAGTTTTGCTAGTTTTTTTTCATGATTTTAAGGTTTTTTTTTTTTTAAATTTCAGCTTTATTTAGTTTTTTTTTCCTTTCATATATACATATATATGTGTGTGTGTATGTGTGTGTGTGTGTGTGTAAGTGATAGATTTAGGTAAATATATGATTTTTTTTGTAGTTTTATCATGAGTTTAGGGTTTTTTTTTAAAAAATCAGATTTTTTTTTGTTTTTCTTTCATATTTGTAAATATATATTGTATATATAGGTGTATAAGTGATAGATTTAGGAATATATATATTGTAGTTCAATCATGATTTTAAGTTGATTATATATTATTTCAGATTTATTTATTTATTTTTTTGTCTTTTCATATATGTAAATATATTGTGTATATATATATATATATATACAACCCAGGAAGATACAAGAGAAACAAGCCATAGAAATAAATTAAGAAAGTAGTAGAGAGACAAGAGATAAATGAACGGAAACACAGAAAATGAAAACAGAAAGATATCAGAGACGAAGTCTCTTACTTGTATTAATGATTTGGAGAAATGGTTATAGATTTCTCCAGATAGGACATGTACAAGTTGCATTTAAACCATTAACCAGAGAAGGATTAGATACCAGTATCTTTATCGCCTTACGTGATAAAAGATTACTCAGATACAACGATTCCTTGTTAGGACTTGTTGAAACCAGTTTAAGTAATGGACCAGGTTTCTTTGATTGCTTTCCAGATTATACCATTTTTCTTACAGACCTACATGTTATGAAAGTATTAACTTTAGATATTAAGATGCATAATTATGTTGTTGAATTTGGTTCACATGCATATGAAGTTATTTATCGTCTTGATTATAAAGTTATGAATACATGATTAAATTCCAGATCTGTAACTAGAAAAAGATTAAGAGGGGAAACCCTTTTATGGACCATGGACCGAACTAGATCAATAGTTAATATTCCCCAGACCATCCAGTGGAAAGATATTTCCCTACTAGAACGATGGAACATAGAAAATGCTACCAAACCTTTACAGCAAGAACATAACATTAGAAATACCAGAATTGAACAGGTTATCCAATATGAGGATGGATCTGTTAGTATTAAGATGGATAGAGGATAAATGGATTCTCATCTATCTAGAACTTCTTCCAGTATTTCTAGAGTTAGTATTTCTAACCCTACAACAGGATTTGTCGACCTCCCTTCGACATCTAGACATACTAGGTTCCATAGTCAATCTGTTCCTTATGGGATCAAGATTGAAGAACAGACAACTAGACCAGTTTACCATGAGTTTGAACCAACAGATACATCATTTGTTGACCATCACCCTACAACGTCTGACATGGAATTGAACATGTTAACAAAAGAATTTGAAATAGACAAACAGACTTTGAAAGAAGAATTTCTCTCTGAGAAGCATTCCAAATCTAGAGATTTGTTCTTTCGTGCTACCATAAAAGAACAGAGAGACCAGTACAAAGAACAATGGCATCAAGCCACGAGAGTCATCAGACTCAATATACCATTTTTCCTTTGGTTTAAGGAAATAAACAAACCTATGAACATCAATGTCTTAGTAGCCAGAACTAGGCAGTGGAACTTACCTAATTCCACTAAGATCTTAGACGCTGAGCATCCGCCTTTCCAGGCAACCCAGATTCAGAACACTTTAGGTACCACTGACCTAAAGCCAGTAGTTGTCTCCACAACTAAGACACCAAAAGTGAAAGATATTGCTGAGCAAGGCAATTGGAGCAATATTTCATTAATTACTCTCCAGAAACAAGTAGAACGAATTGAAAATTCATTAGAAAAGAGAACCATTCCTTTTACCAGTACAAAAGAGAAACTTAAGGAATCAATAGAACTTTCCCTTAGGAAGCAGACTCCTGTCCCTACGGCAAAATCATTTGATTCTCTGAAACTCACATCTACCAGCAAAGAGGAAATCCCTCCAGTTAAACCTCTTCCTTTTAGGATATCCAGTATCATTCCAAAGGTAGAATCCCCATACGAGAAGAATGAAAATCTATTGCAGGAACTCATTTCCAAGGTTAAAAAACTTGAACCTTCATCCAGTAGTCAACCAGCAGTTCAGGTTTTGAAACAATCAGACAATAGTTCCATTAGTTCCGATAGCGAACCTGATAGAGCTATTCACCAAACCCAGTTTAATGTCAACAAGATCATTGGATTATGAGCCAAAAGTTTCTAGCCTAGACTTACACCTCCAGACCTCCTTATAGAGGAATCCCAGTTACAGAAAACCTATTCTGGTAGTAACATCTATGAATGAAATATAGATGGAATAACAGAATACCAGATTCTCAATCTTACCAAACAAATGATAATTGTTGGTAACATTTACAAACAGTCAGTCTCTGAGAAATCAGCGACTAACAATATCATCCTTGGATTTACAAGCCAGTTAAAAGGATGGTGGGACGACCATATTAGTGACTCTACCAAAACTGCTATCTTAGATATGCAGAAGACCAATGACCAAGGCAATCCAGTTGTTAACGAACAAGGTCAGGCGGAATCCAATGCCTTTCTGCTTTAGTCTATATGATTACTTACCACTTTGTTGGTGATCCAATCATATACCAGGAAAGAACATTTGAAATTCTCTAGAATTTAAGATGTAGAAGATTACAAGACTTCCGTTGGTACAAGGATGCATATACCAGGAAATATACTAGGAAAGAACATCTTAAATTCTCTAGAATTTAAGATGTAGAAGATTACAAGACTTTCGTTGGTACAAGGATGTCTTCCTCAGTAAGTTATACCAACGACCAGATAACAATGCCAGTTATTGGAAAGAAAGATTTTTATCTGGACTTCCAAAGTTATTCGCCCAACAGGTGAAAGATGCTCTTTCACTTGAATTTTCAGACTTAGATTACAGCCTTATGACGTATGGAGATATCATAAGTCAGATCAACAAGACAGCCTTAAAGATCTGTACTGATCTTAGATTCAAATTTCAGTTAAAGAAACAGAATTTGACCTCCAGAAATGAATTAGAAAATCGGTGTGAACAGTATATCATGGAACGAATCCAGGCCCCTCACACTGAAAGAACCCATAGGTCTAGATCACATAGATTTAGGAGACACCATAGGAAAGATTTTGATAGGACACATAGGTCTTTCAAAAAGAAACATTACCAGAATTTTTCCTAGAAGATGTGGATACCAGGTTACAAAAAGACCAGTAGAGACCAACAGAAGACTACAAAGTATTTTAAGTGTGGTAAACCAGGACACTTCGCAAAGGATTGTGGAGTTAGAACCAGAATCCAACAATTAGAAATAGATGATGAAACCAAAAACTAGATTCTGCAGATCATAGATCAGTATGAATCATCTTTCAATTCTTCACCAGATTGTTCTGATGAAGATAACATTAACCAAATTGGTACAGATTACTACTCTAGCAGTAGTACAGAATCTGAACCAGATTGCGCCTGTCCCAGTAAAGGACCATGTTTCTATAATAAAGAACTCAACACCATCACAGACTCTTACAGTCTCATGCTCGACATGATTTGTAAGATCACGGGCCCAGAAGAAAGAAAAGTCTATCTTCTTAAGCTCAAGGAGCTTATTGACCAGAAAGAAGAAAGACAGATTAAGACCATTCCCAGAGAAACTAGAACCACCAGTTATTCTGAAGTTCTTTCTCTTTTCCAGAAGAGAAAACAACAACCAGTAGGAATCTCTGATCTCCAAAGAGAGATTAACCAGTTGAAACAAGAGATTCAAGAACTAAGAAAGGACCACAACCGTCCAGTTACAACAGGATGTCCTACTCCTCCAGTTAGACAGTCATATTGACTTGCAAGAATATCATCAGAATGATGATCAAGTAGATAAACAGACTCAGATTGCTATAGGCAAACTAAAAGATGACCAACCAGGTTGTAGTTCACCTAAAGAACAAGAAGATTACCTTAATCTTCTTACTAGAATTTCATACCAGAAATGGTATGTCAAGTTGACCATAGTCATCGAAGACTATAAATTCGATACCATAGCCCTCCTTGATTCAGGTGCAAACATGAACTGTATCCAAGAAGGAATCATCCCTACCAGATTCTTTGAGAAAACCAAAGAAAAGCTTTCTACAGCTGACTCTACTAGATTACAGATTAGATATAAGTTATCCAGTGCATATGTGTGTAACAAAGGAATTTATTTTCTAACCAGTTTTGTTTTGATCAAACAATTGAATTCCGATGTCATTTTAGGGAACCCTTTTCTCCAGTCTCTTTTCCCTTTTAATGTCTCAGAAAAAGGAATTTCAACACAAGTTTTAGGAAAACCAGTTTTCTTTAAATTCTTTTATCCTTCAATGAAACGAGAAGTAAACTCGATTCAAAGAAAAGAAAACCAGATTGCTTTTCTCAAACAAGACATTCACAGTCTTCGCATAGACGACCAGATTTCAAAACAACAGAAAACAATTCAAGATTTTTAATCTAGACTTGAAAAAGAAGTATGTTCAGAACTTCCTACAGCCTTTTGGGATAGGAAAAAACATATTGTCTCTTTGCCATATGAAAAATATTTTTCAGAAAAGTCTATTCCTACAAAAGCTCGTCCCATTCAGATGAATCAGGAATACTTAGATTTATGCAAAATAGAAATCCAGAGTTTGTTATCCAAGAAGCTCATTCGACCTAGTAAAAGCCCATGGTCGTGTGTAGCATTTTATGTTAATAAGCATGCAGAAAAAGAACGAGGAATTCCTAGGTTAGTTATCAATTACAAACCTTTAAACAAGGTTTTGTAATAGATTAGATACCCAATCCCCAACAAGAATGATCTCCTTAAGAGATTATCCCATACCCATGTCTTCTCTAAGTTTGACATAAAATCGGGATTTTGGCAAATCCAGACTTTAGAACAGGATAAGTACAAGACTGCTTTCACAGTTCCTTTTGGCCAGTATGAATGGAATGTCATGCCCTTTGGCCTATAGAATGCTCCTTCAGAATTTCAGAACATCATGAACCAGATTTTCTATCCTTACACCAGTTTTACAATTGTTTACATTGATGATGTTTTAGTTTTCAGTAATGACATTCATCAACATTGGAAACATTTGCACTTGTTTTTTAAAGTTATTAAAGAAAATGATCTTGTGGTTTCTGCACCCAAGATTAAACTTTTTAAGACAAAAATAAGATTCCTTGGACACATGATCTCCTTCTAGAAGATTACACCTATCCAAAGAACCTTAGATTTTGTAGAAAAATTCCCAGATGTTTTAACAGAAAAAACACAGTTATAGAGATTTTTATCCAGGCATTCGCCACATTTGTAAACCATTATTTGAACGTCTCAAGAAAGACCTTCCAGCTTGGTCTGAGGTTCATACTAAGGCAGTTCAAGAAATTAATAAACAAGTCAAAGTTTTACCAGTTTTGACTTTATGTTATCCAGACGCCCCAAAGATAGTACAGACAGATGCTCTGAACTTGGCTTTGGAGGTATTTTAAAACAAGTTTTACAAGGAAAAAAACACATAATAAGATTTCATCCCGGCACATGGAATAAAGCTCAACAAAATTATTCCACAGTCAAGAAAGAAATCCTATCCATTGTTCTCTGCATTTCAAAATTCCAGGGCGATCTTCTCAACTAGAAATTTATAGTTCGTGTTGACTGTTAGTCAGCCAAAGATGTCCTGACTAAGGACGTTAAAAATATAGCATCAAAACAGATTTTTGCCAGATGGCAAGCCATTTTATCAATTTTTTATTTTGATATCCAGTACATCAAGGGAATTGACAATTCAATCCCTGATTTTCTAACCAGAGAGTTTCTCACAGGACATGTTTACCAGATCCAAGAAGGATAAGAATTATGGTTCCTGGAGTAGCCTTTTTTACTCCAGCTAGTCCGTCACAAACGGTAGACGGTAAATCCAAATCAAATCCGTTGATAGCTCAGGCATTGCTCAAATGTCTATGGATCTAACACGTCCGAAAGGAAAGATAGGTTTTCCGATGTTCCTACCAAAAACAATGGACATATAGGTTTTACGATGTTCCTACCAAAAACATTGGACAAATAGGTTTTCCGATGCTCCTACCAAAAACATTGGACAGATGGGTTTCCTTGCGTTTCCTCCAAAAACACAGGACAAATAACCCATACATGTTCCCTCCAAAAAAGCGTGACAGACGAGTTTCTATTCATGTTATCTCAAAAAACGTGAAACATATGGGTTTTTTTCATATGGTCCCTCCAAAAACGTGTGTGAGAGGTGCAACTTCCCTTCTGAAGTTGATAGTGGTTACTGAAGAATTCCATAAAACTTCAGCTAGTCCAGTTCAAACGGCAACTGGTAAAGACATCTGAAGTCTTTTGATAGGTGTGGCTTTCCCAAAAAGCCAAAGAAATTTTATAGTCTTATTTATTTTATTTGTATTTTCCTTAGCCTGTTGGCCGGTACGCTAGTGATCTAGGTCTGGGGTAGTGGAATGCAGTAAGACGCGCAGATGGCGTAAGACACGGTGTAAGACATATCCACCTGGGATAGTTCACGTAGTTGACAGGTTAAGTAGAATATAGAGAAGAATAAATAGCATTATAATTTTCTTTGTGTTTAAGGAATTTTATACCAGTCAATGTATTTGTATGTATTTAGCTGTATTGACGACATTGTATCGGACCAGATGAAGACATCAGCATCTTCAGTACAAGACCAGTCAAGCACCATTATCAAGACATAAGACGACAAAAGACCTTTTGGTCAAGTGTTCGACAGAATTATCACAAGAAGACAAAAGATCTTTTGGCCACATTAAAAGCCAGACAAGATCATTACAAGACGACAAAACAAGATTCGGCTACAGTAACTAGCTGACACTATTCATAAATAGTAAAATCACTTTTTACTATTCACTTTAGGAAAAGTTACTTTTAACTTTTCTTTTTCACATTTCACTATTGTAATCACAGTTAAAAATCCTATATTAAGGCAGGGTTTGCCTCAGAACATAGGATCTAGATTTTCTTTTCTTTTACCAGACTCACCATCTAGAATCCAGATCGAATCAATAGAAATACTAGACAGTACATCATTGTACTTCACTATTGTAACCATTTCTCCAGATCATTAATACAAGTAAGAGACTTCGTCTCTGATATCTTTCTGTTTACTTATTATGTTTTAATTTTCTGTTTTTTCGTTCATTTATCTCTTGTCTCTCTACTGCTTTCTTAATTTATTTCTATGGCTTGTTTCTCTTGTATCTTCCTGGGCTGTTATATAATTAGTATAATTTTTGTAAAAAATTTCAATTTTTTATAGTAATTTTGACATAATCCGAATTTATAACTTTTTTATTTGAAATTATTTTTTTTAAAAAATTTAAAAAATGTGATGGAAAGGAGACAAAATGTGAGGGAGACAGAACATAGACGAAATTATAAGGAGACAGAAATGAGACGAAATGTGAGGGAGACGGAAATGTGACGAAATGTGAGGGAGACAAATTGGAGAAGAAATGTGAGCGAGACAAAATATCTTTTCGTCTCCATTTGAGTCAAAATTCAAAAAAGGAGATGGGTCGATAGGTGACGCTCGAGTTTCATTTTTGTTCCGTCTTCTTTTCGGATTAGAGACGGAATGGAGACGGAAATGTGCCATCTCCGAACGTGAAATTTCTTGTAGTGTAATTTTCTATAACTCGAACAAGTGGCGGAAGAACGTTAGTCCTACAGGGTGAGGGGTGTATTAGTAAATTCACTATTGATTTTTATAAAAAAAAAATAGTACATAGTTGATAGCACAAATTAGAGGTGACATTTGGGCCAGGACGACACAGGCCCAATTCAGCCCAGCACACTAAAATTCGAGACCAGCCCAGCTCGTTTGAAAATAGGTTCGACTCGGCACAGCCCACCATATATGGGTGGGCCGAGCTGGGTCATATATTTTTTGACTCAACACATTTGTGCTTAAGCCCATTTGTGCCCAAACCCAGCCCAGCTCAGCCCAGCCCAGTTCGAACCCAACACAGGCCCAGATTGAGGCCAATTCAGGCACAATTCGAGCCCAAATAAAGCCCATCATGAGTCCAACTCAGGCCCAGCACAATATAAGCACAATTGGTGCCTATTTATTATACAAATTGAATATTATACATTATGACTAATAAATTTTTTTTAGATAAGTTAAAAAAATATAATAATAACAAATAAAAAATTTATTTTTTAAGATGATACAAAATAACTTGTTATCAAATCTTTTCTATGATATTGTAAATTACAACTTGCAACTTTAATTCAAAAAATATATGTATATAAAGTTAGTATTAAAAAAAAGTGACAAAGTTTACACTTTTTTCACTTTTTAGGAGCTTAGCTAGACTAAAAAAATATATATACATACACACATATATATATAGTATGCATACATGATACATATACATATGTATGTATGCATACATATACATACTAACATTATGCATAATAGTAAGCTCACTATACTGATTGCTAAGTGTTGATAAACAAAAAAAAAAAAAAAAAAAAAAAACAAAAAGCAACAAACATGTTGCCAATACCAGCAGCCAACGGATTCTTTAGTCATTTAATAAACAAAGTAGCTGTTGGCAACAGATATGTTGCCAACGTTGCCAACGACTACTTAGCTTTTTAAAAAAAAAAATTAAATCTTTTAAATTTTTTATTTACATTTTAGTCCTTTAATAATTTCTATAAATACCCAAATTATTTTTCATTCTTCTCACACCAAATCAATCTTTTTTCTCTCAATTGTTCAAAGCTTCAAGCCTGATTCAACATTCAAGTGGTCAATTTATTTTCAAGAAGAGGAGTTTCACTTTTCTTCAATTGAATTTTATTGAGGTATTATTTTAATTATAATAGTAGTTTTATTGTTATATTTATTTTGATTATGGATCCTTATTCTCAAAGTAGCACTCCATGTCTTGAATTGGAAAATATAAATATTGCACAATCACAATCAGTATCACAATCATTTATTGACTCTAATTCGCCTATTATCCCCAACACTAATCCTAAAGGTGGTAGAGGTACAAGTTCAGATGTTTAGAAATATTGTACTCAAGATAAGGAAAAACAAATTGCTACTTGTAATATTTGCAAAAAAGTATTTTCTTTTAAAATTTTTTTTGGAACAGGTACTTTAAAAAGGCATTTGGAGTGTATCCATCCCGATTTATTTAATGATGGAATTCAAACTCAATTAGATACTTCTTTATCCAGTTGTGTGACTACTTTTTGTTTTTCACATGAAGTAAATAGGAGAGAATTAGCAAAATTTATTCTTATATCTGAAAAACCATTTAATTTTGGTGAAAATCCTGCTTTTGAAGCTTATGTAAAAAAACCTTTACAACCTGCTTTTGTAAAAATTTCAAGAAATACTTTGAAAAAAGAAAAATTTTCAATTGTTAATGAAGGAAAAGAATTTTTGCAAGCAACATTTTTCTCTCTTTCAACTAAAATTTGTTTGACATGTAATTGTTGGAGTAGCAGAACTGATCTTCCTTTTATGTGTATAACTGCTCATTAAATTGACCCTGATTGGAATTTACAAAAAAGAATACTTTCTTTTCGTGTCTTCCCATATCCACATAATTATACCAACATTTATACTTCTATGTTAACAGTTTTAGATGAATACAATATTTCTGATAAAATACTTTCTATCTCTTTTGACAATGCTACCAACAATACTTCTTCTATACGTTTACTTCAAAATTTATGTAAACCAATTTTAAGTGGAAATTTTTTTCATATTCGTTGTTGTTGTCATATTTTGAATTTATGTGTTCAAGATGGTCTAGATAATTTTCGCCCTCAAATTCAAAAAATTAGAAGTAGGGTACGATTTTTTAGGTCTAATCAATCAAAAAATCAAGAATTTCATGATTTATGTCAACAATACAAACTAAAATCAAAGAATATCCAAGGTGACATGAAAGTCAGATGGAATTCTACATATAAAATATTAAATGGCCTTATTCCTTATAAAGATATTTTTTCACAAATTTATAACAATTCACTTGGACATGATTAGTCTGATAAATTGATAGAAGATATAGATTGGGAAAAAGCTAAATTATTTTGTGATTTTTTAAGTGTTTTTCATGACATGACCAAATTACTTTCTGGATCATATTATCCTACTTCAAATATGGTACTTTATGCATTGTGAAAAAAATCTGATGTTTTATCAGAACATGAAGATAATTTTTTACTTCAACATATAATTTATGTCATGAAAGAAAAACTTTTAAAATATTTTGAAAATGTACCTATAGTTTATTGTCTTGCTGCATTTATGGATCCTAGATTAAAAAATCTGTTGTTCAAAGTATTTTACAACAATATCATCAAATATGCGAAATAATGAAATTGATAACACTCAAACTTGAAATGAAATTTGTTCAACTTTGACATTATTATTTGATATGTATGTAGCGCAATATTCTAATGAGACTTCCTCTTCATCTTGGTCTTTAAGTAGTACTAGTAGTAAAAAGTCTGATACAAAATTTCTTCAACTTTTCAAAAAAACAAAAACTGGTTCTTCATCGTCACAAATTAATGAATTAGATTTTTATTTGGCAACGATGTCTCCATCTGATGACTTTGATCTTGATTTCGATGTATTGGCCTGGTGGAAAGCATAGTCTAGTCAGTATCCTGTACTTTCTATCATGGCCCGTGATCTACTAACAATTCCGGTGTCTACTGTAGCATCCGAAAGTGCTTTTAGTCTTGGTCGCAGGATATTGAGTGAGTTGAGAAGTAGCTTGGCACCAGACTCACTACAAACACTGGTATGCGACAAAGATTGGGTTTCTGCAGAAAACAGGACGCAACATCTTATTGAACTTGATATTGACATTCAACAAAAAAGACAAGTTTTAACAGAAAATTCAACTAATGATCCAGTCGAATGATCGATGTTGAAAGATAAAGATGGAAGATCGAAGTTATTGAAGATTTAATTTTTTTTAGAAGAATAATATTTTTTATGTGTATTTTATGTCTTTAACTTAATTGTAAGTTGCGATTATCAAGTTAGTGAATAAAAATTTGAGGTTTTATTTAAATTTTTTTCAACTCTATGTAATTTATGTTGTAATTATTTAATTAAGTGAATAAAATTTGAAATATTATTCAGAAATTTGTTTTATTTTTCTCTTTTTATTTAATAATATACATTTATTTTAAACAAAATTATTTATATATTGATTAATTTATACTCAAATAAATTTGCATTAATCCAATTTTTATTAATTCATTTTTTTTTATCTTTTTAAATTTTAAAAAATTAAAAAAAATATATATACAAAAAAATACAACTTATCAAAAATATTAAATAACTTAAAAAAATAATAATAACATAAAAAAAAACATCACGTCCCACTCAAAGTGGGACGTGATGTCAATGTACGTCCCTCTGTTGTAATAACAGAGGGACGTGCATTACACAGGTAGTTTGACAAAAAGTGTCAAAGTACCTCTGTTTTACAGATTAAAAATGTGTCCCTTACTTTATATATCATAAATTTTATTTTTATATTATTTTATTTTTTATAATTATAATTTGTACATGTAGTTTTTCTTATAAATATGTATTCTATTTCACTTCATTTTATTGTCTCTTTATTTTACCACAACAGAATACACATTATTTATGACTATCAATATTTGGAATCATTTTGCTTACTTTGAAGAACATGGGTATGTAATTTGCAACTATTGTGAACGTAAATATATATTTCGTCGTCATTTTGGAACTTGAACGCTTGTAAGACATCTTGTATCTCAACACTCAAATGTTTCATACTATTTCAATCCTCAACCACCACCGCCGCCATCACCACCACCAGCAGGCCCAACACCCTCACAAGGAGCATAATAAAATGGAAAACTTCTCCACCAACTTTCTTCAAGTATTTATGTAATTTTTTTTTTATGTTTATTAGTAACGTATCCGTGTCTCGTAAACTTGTAGTTTGTTAAGTAATATTTTAATGTTTTATCATTTATATTAATATTTTCAATCAACTTATGTCTTGTTAATCGTTAAATTAAATTTTTCGTAAAAAAAGTTAAGCTTAAGTTTTTTTCGTTATTAATCCAACTATCAAAATTCAGAAAACAATAATTACAAAATAATAAATAAAAAATGGGCTGGCCCAGCCCAGCTCAACCCAGATCATGACTCGTAATAGCGGGCTCGTGGACCGAATTGGGTCCTATATTTCAAGAATTGAGCTCAACTCAGCTCAGCCCACTAAACATATGTGCCGAACCGGGGTCATTTTTCTTAACCCATAACTTGGCCGGGTCGTACCGAACCGGGCCGAACTGACCTATTTGCCAGCTCTAGCACAAATGAACAAAGGCACAAAACACAAACTCCAAATGCAAGACCTTACTTTTCTTGTTCCACTTTTCTTATCTCCAAAATGCACACCACAAAACCCCAATTATCCAGCCATCCTCTCAAGCACAGTCGCCCTCTTCGGAATCAGACTTGTGAGGTTTTTTTGTTGAGATAAATACTTGTTAATAGTCTTATATCTTCTCAAAGCAAGTCTTACTTTAATGTTTTGAATTGTTTTATTAGGGTTGAGATAAATATTTTTATTATTGTATCAGTCCACTCATATAGTTATCATAATGTTTTGAATTGTTTTATTAGAAAAAGGAATAGTTAAAGCACCAATAAATTATTCTAACTTGGAATGATTTGAATAATTATTTCTGGCCACTTTGATGTCAAATTAAAAAATAGATGGGACCTCACCTCTAAATGATGAATATTGAATAGATATAACAAACTGTATAATATTAGTTTTTCTTTTGTCAAATTTATTTTTTAAAATGAAAAAGAGGATTTGGATTTGTCAATTTCTGGCCACTTTTTTTTTACTTTACTTTATCACCAAGAAAATTTCTATCTAATTTCAGCCCATAATTTAATTCATGTAAAAAATTAAAGATTGGTTTGATTCTATATAAATGTTTTAGTCTATGTATTAATATTTACTAAAAATGCAACTACGTGAAATCAAGTCTCTTTCCCTTTTATTTTAATTAATGTAATTGTTATTTTTATATGTAGGTTATTAGTTTTTGGATTGATGGATGAATTTCTAAAAAGAAAGTCAACTTTTGAGCAACAATTTTCTTCCGAATTTAATGAAGTGAATAATGAAGATAATGCACAAAATTCTTCAAAGCAACCTCGAATCGAAATTAATTTAGAAGTTCTACAATCAAATCTTGGGTTACGCCCTAAAATGTCATCTTATCATATGAATTATCGAGATAAAATATGGATATACTACTTGTGAAAGGGACCTTGTTAACCTCGTCAACATGATTTTTTCCGAATCCTTGTTATTGACTTTGTCGATGTAGTGCACCTTCTGACCCCAAATGCATGGCTCCGCCATTGACTCAAACCCATAAATTTCTGGTCACATGACGACAACTTTGTAACATTGACTCTCTTTCATTCTATGACCAATGCTTCTGGATATATTTATAGGAAAGTACTCAACAAGAATAGTACTGTTACAACACAAAGCTGTCGTATTAGGTCGAATGATATGTGCCATGTTTTTAACCTCTGGTGGCGTAAGAAAATTTAGAAACTAGGAAGCTGAGGACTAGGCACTTGCTCATAATCAACAAATGTGGATGTTAATTGACATTCACTTCGTTAAGCATTAATGGTCAAAATGCTTTCAATTACATAAACTTGATGTTCTCCAATCCCTATATCAGAAGGAGATTATCTGATTTCTTTAGTTGTTTGAGACACCTGCAAATAGTTTAGTATGACATGAATTCTCCTAAGATAAGATAGGTAAAAGAATAAAAGATCAGTTTAGTTGGCGTATATTTCCACTATAACATTGCACATATTGTGTCACGCTCGAGTCCAAAACCCTAAATTCGCAGGAGAGACTATTGTTGTAGACATAATAAATGACTATTTGGACCTTTACTCAACTGGCCTAAAAATGGTTAACTTAAGTTATCCCTTATACCTACAACACTCACTTATAAACTACTCAAATATATTATCTCTCACCGATGTAGAATATTCCACCTAACGTTATCGTCAGGGCACAACACACACACCCAGGACCAATACACTATCTCTCAGAGGCCATTGGGTTTTTCAGGAGGATGATGAAGGATGAGGGGATGAGGAAAAGGAATAGGCCTAATAAGATCACGGTTATTTGCTCACTTTCGGCTTGCAGATATTGTGGAATGCTTCAACTTGGGAAATGTATTCATGGGTATATATATAGGAATAGTCTTGGTTTGGATTTGTTTATAACGAATTCTTTGATTGATATGTATGGGAAATGTGGGAGCTTGAGAAAAGCAGAGTCCTTCTTCAGTCAGTCCATCGCCCAAAATCACCCCGTCACTAGCATGTAGACCCCATATGTCAGTGGGACCCACACATGTGAGTATAGGTGGTTGGGTGATGGGCTGACTGAAGAATTTTCTTTTGAGGAGATGTCACGCTATAAAGATAAAGTGGAACCAGATGGTGTAACTTTAATCGGATTGTTGAATGCTTGTACGCATTGAGGTTTGCTAGAGCAGGGGCGACGTTTTTACAATATATATGATGACTAATGAGTATGGTATTGAGCCTCATATTGAGCATTAGGGGTGCTTGATTGATCTTCTTGGTCGAGCTGGCCATTCTGAAGAAGCTATGGAAGTTATAATGGGGATGAGGATTCTATCTGATGAGGTTGTATGGGGTTCTTTGCTTAATGGATGCAAGATTCATGGACGTAACGATATGGCTGAGCTAGCTTTAAGAAAATTGATTGAGATTGATACCAACAATGGTGGTTATGCTGCAATGGTGGCTAATTTATATGGTGAGTTGGGAAAGTGTGATGAGGTACGGATGATAAGGAAGATGATGGTTGATACAAATGCGTATAAGTTTCCTGGTTGCAATTGAATCGAGGTTGATAACCAAGTTCATCAATTTTATTATATTGACAAGTCGCATCCTAGGTCTGAGGAAATATACAAGATTTTAGAATGCCTTGTTGTTCTATGATGTTACTAGAGAGTTGATTTTGAAGCCTTCCCTGGTTCCATAAGTGAATATTGTTCATTCCAAGAAAGTAGAGTTTTCTTCAGCAAATCCTCAAGTGTTCTCCATGTACAAATGGTCCAAGTGAAATACTATCCGGCATTCCCATGTCTATGCTTGGAAGGATTACACCGATATTCTTGAGAGAGAGAACGAGTCATCCCGAACTCTCTCATCTACCCTTCTATAGTTCTGACAACTTCTAGGCTAAAAATGATCGATGTCTCTGAGTATTATTCTGAAACTAAAACTTCTACATAGGAATTACCATTACGTTTCTGCTAAGATACTGTCAGGCTTCCATTTGTTAAGGTATCTCCTTACTCGCATTTGTTGAGAAGCTCATTGACCTGCAGAGAGACTGGACTGAAAACGTATATGTTGATCTCCCTTTTTTCAGTTTCTGGAAATCGGATGAATGTTGGAAACAATAAGATGAGCCAGAGAATTCGAACGTAGCACCAGCTTAAGCTCGGTGATGGGAGCCAATGGAAAAAAGTGTTGTGGCGTGCCTGAGAATCTGAGAAGAAATGGATTTTAACACACGTGTAGAACTCAACTATTGATCTAAAAGTTTGAACTATTGGGTCTTGAGCTACACATATTTATTAATAGCTCATTCTTCTCATTCTATTCTTTTTATATGGGAGAAATCATTCTCTTTACTCATAAGTTCACCGTGTAAAACTCTTAACGAAAAGAACACTATCCATTGAAGAATTCTCGCCTCAAAAGAGCATTATGGGAAAGATCAACAAAAGAAGCAAAGTGGAAGTGCTGTCTAATGTAACTTAATTTAAGTTCTGTCAGAACATTTATTTGAGTCAAAAGTAGACGTATATGAATCAACCATATAATGAACTTGTTTTTGGTCAGAGTACAAATTTCATTTATCTGGGTCATGGTATTCAGTAAACAAAACTTTTATCTGGGTCAAAGCAGATGTATATGGATCAACCATATAATGAACTTATTTCTTGTATTTAGTACAAAGAACGGACATCTGGGTCATGGTCTTGAGTACGAAAATATTCATCTGGGACCAAGTAGATGTGTATGGATCAACCATATAATAAAATTTTTGGTCTCGAATTTAGCATAGGAATTGAGCAAATTGCAACGTCCGACAAACAAGGACCGGTGGTCCGTAGGAAAAACTTAGCTCAAATACTTTTGTGTATTTAGATAAATTAAGGAGCTTAGAAGCGTAAAAATTACATTAAAGACTATGTAATCCGTATTAATTTCATTGTTAGTCCTTGAAAATTTTCAACCTTTTTAAATAGAGTCTTAAGACTCTGAAATTGTGAGTCCAAGTTTTAAAAGCGTCCGTCCTCATTTGGTTTCTCAATCAATTTTGCTTCAGTTTCGTGATTTTAAGACGAGGTAGAGGAAGATATAAAATAAATTATAAAGAGATACTTAAGCGAGACTTCAATCGAACAAAATTAATAGGGGAGATAGTTTTCGATAGGAATAAGAAAAGTCGTGCACTTTCAAATAATTAGAATAGATCCATCTTCCCCAAATAGATTTCTGCCTAGTATTGATGATCCACATGCGTTTCATGATGTTGGCTTTGTTAACATCAATAAGGCGCTTGATAGCGAGGCCTCCTTCATCAATTCTTCTTGTGACATAGTCCCAAGTGACTTCAGCCTTTTTGCCATTTTCGGTGTTCTACAAAAAAAACAAGTTTTTTCTCGATCTCCTCCAGGATGCCTTTTGGGAGAATGAACATACGTGCCTAGAATGAGTGCATGTTGCTCAAAATGGATTGAATGAGTTGTGGTCTTCCAGTTTGAGAGAGGCGATGGTTGCTCCAGTTCACTATTCTCTTGGTAATACGATCCACACGGGTCCTAAGTATTTCATTACGAGTGTATCAATCTTGAAATCCATAATCTCCGCCAGACAGTTGCCCAAATGATCATTACATTTGCCTAAGAAAATCTCACTTTTTTCAAGATTAATAGTGAGGCCCGAGAGCTATTGGAAGAACACAAGCCCATTCTTGATTAGAGAAACATAATTGATGTCCCCTTTGTAGAAAATGAGGAGGTCATCCAAAAATAAGATGGTTCAACTTACTTTCCTTGCATTTTGGGTGAAATTTGAATTCATGACATACATAAATTTTGTTGAGAATACCTATGACCACTTCCATTGCGAGGACGAAAAGATAAGGAGATATAGAGTCTCCTTGTCTAAGTCCCCGAGCCCCTTTAAAATAACTAGAAAGTCCACCATTAATAGAAATAAGGGTTTATAACCTATCGGTTCCCTTATCTTTTTGGCTATTGTCTAGTTGGTCCTTCATCTTCAAAACGACTATATGTCAGTCCCTTATCTTTCAAAGTTGTGCCACCGTTAGTCTTTTCGTTAATTTTCTAACGGATTGAACATGTGCCGTGCATGTGAGTCAATTAATTGAGGGCAAAATCGTCTTTCAACCTTAATCAGCATATTCTCTCCCTATTTCATACCCAATCTCTACCCGATTCAAAACCCACATAAACCAAATCCCTAAATCGTGTCTATAGCCCCAAATCCCTCAATACTACCCCATGACAACTAAATCATCTAGTTGATTTATGGCTTCAAAGTATAACTTCAGAGAGAGTATCAACAACAATTGGTTCATCAGCAAAAGATTTTGTGATGGTGTTGGCATATGCTCGCAAGGCTCCAGCCCCTTAAACCTATTTGCCTCCATTCTTTCATGTCCTGAATAATCTGCATGTTGGAAGCGAAAGTTAGTTCTGATCTCTTGTGAGTTTCAAATCACAGCAAACTATCGTAAGTTGCATCCTCACATCTGTTTGTGGATAGTTTGTAAGGTGTGGTGTATGATGGGCATTTTGTCACTTCTTCAGTCGTTTGTTCTCACCGTTATTAGTTTCATAAGCGTGTTTTTTTCTACTTCAATGTATGAATGTGCACTATTTTGTCCTTGTAACAGTTATATCTTTATGATCCCTACCTTATTTATTCAATCATCTTCAGCTTTTTGTAATTTGTACTAATGTTGTAATATTAATATAATCATTAGTGGTTTACATACACATTACTGCTGTACTATTTTGGCTCATTTGAACTATGGACTTGTTTTCTGCATGAACTGTGTCAAAAAATATGCCCTTGACAGCTACCTTGAACTTGACAGTAGTACGAAGAAAATCAAAAGAGAGCAAATACATCAAATGAGTACGAAGGTAAATTTATAGTGTGAAATTCACCAGTCCTGAAGTTTTTGTTGTAGGATTTGAATGTGTAGTCTCTGATGACAAGATCAAAAAAATGAGAGGATTTTATTCTTTGAGCTTCACTCTTTGTGGAGAATACTGCAAATGCCAGTGAAAAAAATAGGTTTGTCAATCAGAGATTTGGGATAAATGGGTAGAATTGGGTCTGATAGATACTTAGGCTTATTATGGCTGAAAGACGATTTTGCCCTCAATTGACGATTTTGTCCTCAATTAATTGACTCACATGCACGGCACGTGTTCAATCTGTTAAAAAATTGACGGAAGGACCAACGGTGGCACAACTTTGAAATTGACATATGGTCGTTTTGAAAATGAAGGACCAACTAGACAATAATAAAAAAGATAAAGGACTTGATAAACCATAAACCCTAGAAATAATCTTGTGGTTGTAATGCAATTTCGAATCCAGTTGACAATAGTACTTAGGAAGTTGAAGGCTTCCAATGTTTTGAGAATAAAAGACCAGTCAACAGTATCATAGGCTTTCCACCAGCTCCTGACCCCGGACCAAGCAAAGATGTTATCTGAGATGTTTCTGTACTTCACAAAAACACCTTGCACACCCAAAATAAGGTACTGCATGCAGAGCTCATTCTCTTGGTAATACACTTAAAAATTGTGTTGCAAGCTATAGGGCCTGTAATCGTTCATAACAAAAGGATTCAAGCACTTTTGGTACTTGCATTTCGAAATATTAATACTTTCGAAATACAATTTTTTAAAGTTACTAAAGAAAAAGAAAATACATTAGACTGGAATTAGTGGGGTGCGCCAGGCCAAGATTTTAGTGCAACACCAAGGCAACGCGCAAGAGCCTCAATAGCAAGCTATTGTGGTAGGCTCTTCCCCTCAAAAATTTAATTTAATATCGTGTGGACCAATGGCCCACGTATCAGATATTAAACTGATAAGAACAGATACTACACTTGATCTTAGCCAAAAGGCCGAGAAAGGTATGCTTTGACTAGTGCTCTCATTCTTCTTTTATACCCAAAGCAGCAAACTTCTGTCTCGTGCACTATCGATATGGGACGAGTTCTGGAAGAGGAATGTAAACACGCTGAGGTTTGCTCATCGCGTAACAGAAGCAAAAATAACTAAGCAAAAAGGGGCATATTTAGAGTACAATTACAAGAATGAATAATAATAATAATTAACAAAGATAATAAATTATTATAGGAAGGTTTTAAATTGAAAGTGCGAAATACCCTTAGCTCGAAATATCTATCATCTTAGTTCCACATATATGATTGTTACATTATTAGGAATTTTCATTTTAATCAAATACAAGCAACACAAAATCAACCAGAAGACTAGTAATTAAGCAAAACTAACTTCAAATGGTCGTCTTTCTTAAATTACCAAGTTCAGTTGTATAAAACCTTAGAAAACTAGGTTAGATGGAGTGATCGGATAGTGACTCATTATATCCAAATATCTAGAATTTAAACTTATACCCTCAAATATCGCCTGGTTCTCGACTGACCTAGAGCATGCATTGGACTCATCATTGCACGACGAAATTTTTAATCTCAAAATCGATCCAATATAATTATGTCTGGCTTGGACAAGTTCCTCACCATTTGGGAAAAGAAAAAAGATGTTTCAGTTCGCTAAGTTTAAAAAGTCCAAAGAGCGCAGATAAAGCTACTAGCTACTAGTTGGAAAAGAAATGACAATACCACATTTCGTACATTTCTATTGGTCTAGAATTCGAATAGCCCAAAAAAGTCAAAACAAGATGACTTATTATCTTTTCAGAATATTGTATGAAAAGTTACGAAATGCCGAATTTTCATTTATACTGTAAAAATTTCATTCTATAAGGAAGGGTGAATAGGTATAGTAATTCTCAAAATTTTAATGATTGAATCTATTTTTAGGTTAATATAGCATACAATTCGAAATTGTATCATTCCGTGTTTTCTTCTTTTTCTTTTGCATCCTTTTTAACTCCTTTCATTCCATATATGCACACAAGGGAGGCGAATGAGGGGTCGAAAACAAAGAAGTGAGTTAGTCTCACATATAGCGAGAGATTAATACAACGAGTAATTGAATAGCAGATTTGTCGTGCTTAGTCCATGGTAGGTAATTAACTTACATGGGAAAGAAAGGTGCATGATTTCACTTGCAAAAATATATGCTTCCATATATGAAAATACCCAATTAGTATAATCTTGTTCCAATAGGAAATCAATTACATTATGCAAAGGATTTATGGGTTAGGATTCCCTCATAATATTATTATGTTATAAATGAAATTTAGCGGTTTTTTTTAATTTTTTAATCGAGTAAGTTTCTATCAAAATTATTATTTTATCATAATTGCATTATCAGTTTACAACTATTGAATTTTGCTCATAGTTCATTTTAAACTAGATCTTTACCCAAACTTAGTCCTATTGGTTTTTTGTTTTTCTAGTTTGTTGGATCATAGTGCTATTGGTCAAGATAGATCAAATAGTTCCTAACTATCAAAATTATTTTATCATAATCGCACTACAAATTTATGACAGTTAAATTTCACTCGTTTTACGACGTTAATTAAACTTATATTATATACGTTACAAATGGATCTTTACCTGCATTTCTAATCCTATTGGTTTTTGGTCTTTTCTTGTCGGATCATAGGCCTATTGGTCGTGGGACGTGGAAGTAACTACAGTAAGGGTGATCAAAGAAGCATAACCACTCAATGTTTTAAACTTACATCATGCTTAGGACTCCTCCTAATCCTATTGGTTAAAGAACGTGGAAAAAAGAATCGCTTGTGCCAACAAAACCTAAGCAGAATCGAAATTTGACATGGCATGGTCTACTCATAAACTATAATTAATAGAGCTTAGTCATACTAACACGAGCTCAAAAACTCAAAAACTTTGGCTTTCTTTACATTAGACATCATACAAATCTTTTCAAACGTGAATAACGATGGAGTTCAAGAAGCAAACATGGTGGATGGATGTTCTTTTTTCAGGTAACTATGTTTCACATATTGTTGGGCCTTATTATTCGTTGACTCTTGCATGCACGTGAATGGTTGTGTTGAAGATAGTAAATACAAAAAATAAATTTCACTTTAGAAGCTAAGTATTTAGATGATGTCATAAATTTACTTAATTAATTTTTCATCCAAGAAGATAGCTAAACTAGCAGCTAAATGTTCTTCTTCCATATGTAGTGCCATGATAAAATCATACGTTCAAAGATTATAAATATCGATACTTGTTTTGGTTGTGTGTGTTATTCTTATTCATCTTCCACTATAGCATCATGCATTGCATGCTTTGATGCTATGAAGTCTGTTAGGGTTGGTTTCGATTCTAGAGTTCGTAATTGTTATGGTCGCCCGGGGAGTCTCGTGAACAACTTGGCCTTAAACACACATGCATAGAATTCAACTTGGGTCAAGGTTGATTTATATGCATATTTATTTAGGCTTAGTTGTTTTTCGTGGCTAGCTCGCCATAATAAATATTATGGTGAATTGATTTCTTTCCTATTTAGTTGAAATTCACCATGTATAAATTCCCTAACTTTTCCTTTTCCCAATATTTTAAGGATTTCTCTTATCAGTAACATTAGCTGCTAAGGAAGCTAAGAATCATGGGACAGTGATTGGGATTGATCTGGGCACCACATATTCTTGTGTGGGTGTATACAGAAACAATCATGTCGAGATAATAGCGAACGATCAAGGAAACAGAATCACCCCTTCATCGGTTGGATTCAATGATAATGAGCGACTAATTGGAGAAGCCACGAAGAACCAAGCGCCTCCAAATGCAGAGAGGACTGTTTTCGATGTCAAAAGGCTAATGGGAAGAAAGCAAGTGAATGCGTGTAAAGATTTTTACGCGTAATTTTGTGAGAGATCGTTGTGCGATGCTGATAATTTTTACGATTGTAATTGGAAGGTTTGATGATCCTGAGGTCCAAAGAGATATGAAGATGTTGCCTTATAAGTTTGTGAACAAAGATGGTAAGCCTTACATACAAGTGAAGATAAAGATGGAGAAAACAAGGTGTTTAGCCCTGAGGAAATCAGTGCTATGGTGTTGAAGAAGATGAATGCCACGACCGAGTCTTATTTAAGACATTCAGTTAAGGATGCAGTGATCACTGTTCCTGGTATGATAAGATTCGTCGCGTTCTCTCTTTTTCTCTGTTGTTGATTCTATCATTTTTTCGCTGTTTTCATGATTCTGCATAAATTATGTTGTCTGTCGCTTTGTGAATGTCTTAAAAATTAATATGCATTGAACATTGTGTTATTCCACATCAAAGAAGGAAATCTTGTTTGATAGGACTATTCTCTAATTTGCTTAATTTGATATCCCTGACAGAAACAAGGCTAACTTTATATCGTTCTTTTTTTTTTTTTTTTCCTGCAGACTTACTTTTGCTAGACATTGTTCCCTTGAGTCTAGGTATCGAGACAGTTGGAGTCATGACGAAATTGATCCCAGGGGTAAATCAGGGTATGTTGAAACAGGGTATGTTGAAACAGAGTTGCAATCATGTAATTGATACCTAGGATTGTTTAACATTGTTTTCTGGTACATAAAACTTAGAAAAACTAATGTTGCCATGAAATTTTCAGGTCTATGAAAGTGAAAGGAGCTTGAAAAAGTTCGAGTTATCTGGAATTCCTCTGGCTCCAAGGTAGCTAAACATACATCTAGCCTTCTGGAAATAATTGATGTCATTTTAGAATCATTTCAGTTAACTTTGAGCAGCGCAAAATTATCTTGAATTTTTCTCTTAGGAGAGTTCCACAAATTGAGGTTACCTACGAGGTTGATGTAGACGGAATACTACGCGTGATATCTGAGGACTAGGCAGCAACAAAGAATTGACAATCCATTACCATCACCAATGACAAAGGGCGTCTCACCCCTGACGAGATTGATCAGATGGTAAAGGAGGCAGAGGAGTTCTCAGAGGAGGATAGGAAGGTGAAGGAGATAATTGACTCCAGAAACAAGCTCGAAAGCTATATCTATACTATGAGGAGCACCATCAGTGACAAGCTTGTTGAGAAGATTGATTTTGATGACAAGGAAAAGATTGAGAGAGCGCATTGAAGAATGCCCTGGAATGGTTGGATGAGAACCAAAACGCGGACAAGGATGACTTTGATGAGAAGATTATCGAGTTGGAAGCTGTTTGTGATCCTGTCATGAGGAAGGTATACGAGAATTAGTAGTGGAAGCTCTGCTAATTCAGAAGACGATGAATTGTAAACAAGTAATCAATAATTACGTTAAAAATTGTGGTCTTCGATGAGACAGTTTTAAGAAACCCAAATACTAATAAGGAGATCATTTCCAAAAGTTAATGTGTACAACTTGGTTTTGAAATCTTTCATTTTCGAACAAATAGCTAGAGGAATTGTTGGTACTTCACCTTCAGAGCTTAAAGATCAAAAGTCTACTTTAAGTATTTGAAGCGTTCATATTTTTTCTTTTTTCTTTTTTACTAAGTAAGCAAGCAATTCATTGATAAAAAATATGTACGTCAGTCAACATCTAGACCAGTATGTGTCTTCTACATTCCAAGATTGCCATATAGCCCTATTAAGCTGGTTGTTTTTGTATTTCTTCCCTGTACTACTTGTGTTTGATATCAAAAGAGATACGACTAAATAGGTGATCCCCATTAGTTGCCAAATTCTGATGGAACGTTTCGGTCATATTAAGTTCACACTTTTGACTAATTCGATGTGTGTATTGAGGCAGCTGCTGCACCTGAGAATTTATTAATTGGTGTGGTATTCAACAAGACAATTTTAAGAAACCCAAATACTAAGAACGATATCACTTAATGTTATTTGAAATAAATGAATTTTATAAAATTTTGTACAATTCATTTGCAAATCCAACATTTTGTTTTTGGAAGCACCTTTTTAAAAAAATTAAAAATCCAAGATTTGCCAATCGATTTACTCAAACTTTACTTAGAACTTTGTTCAAGAGGTGAAATTTGCAATTCCAAGCCACAAAATTAGTTACTTATCTTTTAAAGACTAAACTGATCTCTAAGTTTCTTTTTTTTTTACTGCTCCTATTTTTTGTTCTTATTCCTATGTAGTTAGTTCTTTTTATGTTTCTTGTGAGCTCCTTCTTCACAACAAATTTATTTTTCATACACACACACACACACACACACACACTTGCCCTAATTTAAACTTCCATTAAAATTTGTTAGTCAAATATTTAAAAGACGATACTACCCCCATTAAAAAATATTTTGGATTTTTATTTAACTTTCTTAATTTCTTTCATTATTATGCATTACGTTAAATAAATTTTTATAAATAAATTTGATATAATTTTTATTTCTTCTCATTCTACTTAAAATTACAAATCCAATGCTTCAAATTTCATATAATTTGGACAAGAAATGAAAAAGATATGAATTTTTAAAGCTTTTTTCGTGAGTAAAATTCTGGTGGGTTGAAGATGCCTAAACGACGTTGTTTCGATTATGACACGTAGCGTAGAATTTAAATCCAAAAGCCAATGGTATAGTGCCACGTGGCTACTGTGAATAACAAAATTTGGGAAAGTAGTTGTGAAGATTTGAATCCACAACTTCAACTATGCTTTAAAGCTACTTAGCCACTATGTTGTATGTACTTCCTGTATTTTCTACACACGGAATATATATTATCATGTTATGTACCAGTAACAGTGACCACCACCCACAATCTCCGCCATTACCTCTAGCGAACACCACTGCCACAAACCACCTCCGCCACTTCTTTCAACCATCCCTACCAGTCACCAATGTTGGAGAGTCCATAGCACAAAGATTCATCTAACTAATACACAACAATAAAATTTTGAAATAATTAGGGTTTAGTTTAAAATCAATCCCAAGGTTAAATTTCTATATGTAAATGATCTATAGACTATAAAGATTCTCAAAAGATTATTAATAATGAGTTTATAAAATAATTTATGGTGGAGAGATGTAGTGGTGGTGGTATGTGCTAGGTGAGGAAGAAGAGTGAAAAACATAAAATGAAAAAAATGAAAAATGAAAAATGAGAAACAATGTAAGGGTATTTTGGTAAATTCAAATGTGTTTTGAGGTTTTGTACGATTCTCAGTTGCATTACAAGTAAGTGTATGTCACTCTTCATTAACTTTGACAGAAAATTGGACGGAGGGTTTATGGTGCAACATTATGAATAACATAGAGAGTTTAACGCCACTTTTGAAAACACAGGGTTTGTTGTGCAACTTTAACAAAACACAGGAGGGTGTTGTGCATTTTACTCTATATTTAATCCAATCTTTTTTTTTTGTCTTCAAATTAGGAGCGCAAATCATCTACCCTTATTTTTTAACTTGTCTTAACATACTTATCCATTTAAAATTATAAATTATTTATTCGTGTTATTTATTCATCAATATTAATTAATTGAGTTTAACTTTAAAATTGAATAGTGTTGTTAATGGAATACATATTCCTATCAAAATTTCTAAAGCAAAGCTTCAAGATATATGAATAGAAAAGGAATACCAACAATAAATATATTTACAAATCACAGAATTGATTTAATGTTGTTTTACAGTTCCGAATAATAAAAGTTATTTGTAAATACAAATTCTTTCAGACCACAAATGTTTCCAAGCAGTCTGTTAGGAGGGGTAAAAATATACAATTGAACACTCATATATAGACAATTTTTTTTAAATATGCACATTTATAAAAAATACAACTTCAACTTACTTCTTCTTAATAGCTCCACTTTTGGGTTCGCCCTCGCTGGCCCCAAGTAGATCTGCCCATGACCGAGTTGCTGAGAAATTTCCTTTCAATGAAAGAAAGCCATTTAAGAGCCCAATATTCAATTTTCTGAGTGATCTTCTCAACCAAGCTATAACAGTCCTTGATATGAAGATTACCAATCTTATAGCCAAGCAAATTAGAGATTTGGGGTTGCAGAGAGATGGATTGTATCTACCAAGGAAGACTGCACTTTTGTCACTATTCAATTCACCTGCAAGCCTGAAAGGTTATGGAAAATTGTCAACTCCTCATTAATGACGGAGATAGATCAGATATAGGCATTAGCAAAATTGAGACTCTGATCATCAGCAAAAGAAAGGTGCGTCAGTTAAGTCCGTTTGCATCTTGGGTGGAACCAGCATTAATTTGCTGATCTTTCTTCTTTGAAATTTTTTCTTTTATTTATTTATTCGTCAATCAGTGAAGGGGGAATTTCATCTCAATTATCTCAAAACTTTACACGAGGTAGGACCAAAACAATAAAAGCTCGAAAAAAGTGTCAAGTCATTACTTACAAAAGACAATTATCGTGTATATTCCATTCTTTACAAATTGCAATGTTAGTCTGGTTTCTTCTTTTATTTTTTATTTTTTTGCTGGGTCACCAAGTGTAAGATTTCATTCAACTAAGCAGAAACTATGGCAAAGCGATTTATATGTGTAATGTCATAAACAAAAGGGTGAAGTGCACCAAACCCTCTTATACTTTAGCGAAAGTGCACAACACCCCTCTATAGTTTAAAAACTCCCTGAACTAGTCCCTATGTTTTTAAAAAGTGCACAACACCCCCCTACAGTTATAAAATATGTCATATTTAACGGATTTTATAAAAAAGACGTAAATACCCTCATTTTTTTTTTCATTTCTCTCTTTTGTTTTGTTTAGGCTAAAAAAAAAAGGTAATTTGGTCAATTCATATAATTATTTAATGAATAAATTCGTTAAAAATAAAATAAAAAATCTCACTTAACGAGTGTGAAGTACACTCTCCGTTAAATTTAACTGATTTTTTAACGGTAGGAGGGTGTTGTGCACTTTTGAAAAATTACAAGGACTAACTCATGGAGTTTTTAAACTATAGGGGGGTGTTGTGCACTTTCGCTAAAGTACAAGGGGTCTGATGCACTTCACCCTAAACAAAAAGCAATCTTGAAACCTAACAAATAATTTCATAGAGGTTTCAGATATCGCAAAGATCCCTATTGGCACTATTGTTTCTATATTTCCTTCCGGTCAACATTTTGCTTCGCACATCATCTTCAATTCTTTTGGTCACTTGGTCCTCATTAGCAAATTCATTTATGAAGATACGCGAATTTCGTTCTTTCCAAAGGTGGTAAACTGTGGAGGTGAGCAGGAGCTTAATGATATGTTCCTGAAGGGTGTGCTTTTTCGCCATGATACTGCATCCACGAACAACAAATTCCCATTGAATTCCAAAAGTTCTGACTTTTGCTTTCTTTGCACAACTTTGCCAAACTCGTTGACTAAAAGAACACTCAAAGAAAAGGTGTTTCTTGGTTTCCAAATACATATGACAAAGAGAGCATCTACCATCAATTTGCATTCCCCAATTGAGCATATATACGACCCTTTGTAGGCAGTCTGTTTAAGATTGCAAGCCAACAACAGAAATTGTGCTTTGGGATGAAACTTTGCTTCCAAAGAAGATCATACCATGGCACTTTTGGATGGTTTGTTCTCAGAGATTCCCAGGTAGAGTGAGTTTGAAGCGATTCGTCGGATCCAATGCACCACTGGATCACATCGCTGTTGTGTGAATTCAGAGGCATGCCATCAAGATTTGTTTCCAGAGAAGAAAGGCTTCTTGGTCATTTCCATCTTTCCGTTTTGAATCACTTTGCTAACTTTGCATTGATGTCCAAGTCTCGATGCATCAATCAAATTTTGCTGCACATTCTGCACTAATTTGCCAAGAGGGTGCCATGAGTCCCACCACAGGAAGGTATTGCTCCCATTTCCAATGATGTGCTTGATATGGGGAGCCGCATCATCTCTCAACTTCAATAACTTTTTCCACGTCTAAGAGCAGTCGGAGGGTATTGGAACACTCCAAATGCCATCTTTGAGAAGTATTTTCCTGGTCCAAATGCCAGAATTGCTTGAGAATCGCAACCTTGTTAACCTCTTGTTTTATTTGTTTTGTTTTGGACTCTTATTTGAAACAAAGCCCAGAGTTTGATTGTATTCATACCCTTGTATAATAGATTTTGTACTATAACTCAAGTTCATAAATTAAGGTAGTAGTTATCTCCAAGGATCGTATAATCAAATCATAAGCAAGACTAAGCGATAATTGCTACTCAGTTCATAATTACTAATACATTTGCATAAACGAAGTTTCTCGTTACCGAACAACTACTTTGGACTCTAATTGGGTAGGGGCCGCGCGAACGCAGGCCCCCACTGTCACAAATTATGACGTAGGCTCAACCACTTGGGCTGACCTTAGACGAGCACCCCTCCCAAGTGCAATGGAGGTCACCAACCTAGGCCATGGACCTTCTTGATCGCCCATTGACCCCGTCCAGGTAAGTATGTTTCATCTTTTGCTTTCTTGCCTTTATATCCGTCCCCCATATCCCACCCACCACATGCCTATTCGATGTGGGACAAAATAAAAGTTTACATTTCCTTGTTCAATTGGGGTCTATTCGAAGTATACTACCAAAGTGATAACATTCCTGCAACACAAATATCATAATAGACGAGCGGAAGCTTTTCAAACATGAAGCTAACACGTATTCCAGCTACGCTTCCGATTTCGAGCTTGGCACCAATTTTCAGCAACAATATTTCCTATTTCTTTCATTGAACTACAACAGATTTCTCATATAATATATCCTGAGCCTCAACAGCATCTTCTTGTAATCTTTACATCAATGAGCATCTGCTGTATATAGTTTTCCAACGCAAGTTCTTATGTCAAGCAAAGGAGCATGACTTGTGAGCTAGGTTGAACATGCCGACTTTGTGACACAAGACAAATGTGTTAGTATTTCTCATTAATTTGTTGCTTTAGTAGGAGTAATATCAATAATATTTTTCTTACTAGATACTAAATATATACATGTAACAAAAAAATGGAATATATGTATAGAACTTGGATGAGTGAGGGTTGCACTCCTACTGCTTCCCATATATATCTGCCCTTGGTTAGAACACCAAATAATGTAAGAGTTGATGAGCTAATAATCTTTGCTGACTTTATTATTATTATTATTTGTTAATACTTATCATAATTCATGAACAATGGCCGTTGAGAACTTCATTGACTTTTAAAATAATCCTTTTAGTTCCTGAACTATGGTCGTTGAGAACTTTTAGTCTCTTGGCTTTTAAAATGAACATTTTAGTCATTGGAATTATATCAAAGAGACGCCGTTAGTCTCGGATTCCAATTTTGACCATTTTTTAATGATTTTCCCCTATTTGTGAGGGCAAAATGGGAAAGTTATATTTCTTTCACAATCGACAAAGAAGAAAAAATGTCGCTAAAAAATTGTCAGTTTAGAGCTCAGTTGCATAACGTGTGGCAATTCCGTTAAAAAATGGATGAAATTGGTATCTGGGAATAATGGCGTGTGATGCCCGAGTCGAGAACATGTTTATTTTATTTATTTGCATATAATATGTGCATTTAATTGTTTAAAATGTTTATTTATCATAATACGTGCAAATATTTGCTTAATTGATTCTTACGTGCAATTACGTGTTTAATTAACTTCAGTTAGCAAAATTATGAGTTTATTTATATTAGAATTTGATATATGTGCATTCATATTATTTCATAAAGATTTTTAAGTGAGAATAGCAATTAAAGGACTTTTGAATTTTATTTGAGGACTTTTCCGTTAAATTTTTAAAAATGGTCTTTTAAACATTTTAAAAAACTAGTCCTCCAATATTATTTGACTATTAATAAAAATTAATTTGGAAATAAACTAGGAATTAAAAGTAGACTTTTCGCGCGAAAAAAGTAATGTTTTCAAGTCATATAGTGAAAATCCTCCAACTTGGTCTTCCTTTGACCTTGTTGACTTTTCTAAATAATGTATAAAGCCCAAAAATACCCCGAAAATGCAAAAATTAGCCAAAAAAAAAATGCCCAAATCAACCAAAAACCCTTTCCTGTGTAAATAGTGAATTTTGAAGGTGAATGAGAAGCTTCCAAAGGCCAACCCGGACATTTTTGAACTCGCCTCAACTCCTACTTCGCATCTACCGTTTATTTTTCAACTTTCGGAACAAATATTTGTGAAGGGCTCTTTCAAAAATTGGTTTAAAATGCATTATTTATGCTTTGTATCGTTAAATTTACATATGATACTTGTTATTTAGGTTGTAGAGAACATGTTTACCATTTTATAATTTATTTTTAGCGTATTTTATTTTTGTGATGAATAGTAGTTATGTTTTATGTTGGAAATGCATAATTTGATGCCTAAGCTTGATTCTTAGCCTAGTTATGATGTTCATAAACGTTTATATACCATATTAGCTTAGTAGAATAGCTTAGAAATGCGTAAATGTGCAAAAATGAACTAGATGCGTTGGCTGAAATTTTAATGTTTATGCTTGATTATTGTCAATATTTGAGTGTAGTTGGGTAGTCTTTGGGTTGTCAATGATGTATTATAATTTCTAAATATGAGTGCTAAATGCTAGGTGTAAATGTGGTTAAGAAAGGGGTTTAAATTGATTTGAAGAATGAAGATGTTTAAATGGTGTTTTTAATGTTTAAAGTTAGTTAAAATGTTGTTAGAATGCCTCCTTTGTGGTTAATGTGTTGCTTAAGTTCTAATGGTGTCATTATGACTTGATAGAATATAAGGGGAAATGCATGTGAAATGTGGCTTAGGTGTTTAAATGTGGGTCTAAATGAATATGAATTGCTTAGTTATTAGATTGGTAAATGTTTGAAGTAATGTGTTGTAGAATCTAGGATTCAAGCTTGATAGAATATGTGCTATGTGAATGTGGTGTCTAATGTGGTCAAGGTTCTTTTGTGTGTAAAGTGTTGTTTAAACTATGATGTCATATGATTGCATGATTAGTTAGCTTATTAAATGCATAATTAAAGTAAATGTCACCAGTGATCAACCTACTTTGTTAATTCCCCTTATTTGTCTTAAATACTTGTATTAGATTGCATGAATGCGATGCGATGCGAACGTAAATACGTGTTATGAGTTATGTGTCCATGCGTGTGTTAATGCGATGCGATGCGGATGGTTGCAACCTTTAAAACAAACACGGTCGGTTGAAGTCACCCTGGGTGGTATCGGGCTTGTTAGGCGATGACACGACTACCGGGGCTCTATTCCCTATCTCGAATGGACGGAGTGTTCCATAAGGGTTTGGGTCGTAGAGTCGAGTCAGTGTACACACGAAGTGCACTTGGTGTATAGGGAAAGATGTTCGTGATGGTGTATAGGGGAACGACATCAACGGGACAAGCGTATCCTTGATGAATGTTTACTTTTCTTGTATTATTTAACCGTTATTTACTTATTGCAATTGACGTGCATAGCATGATTTAGAAAGTATTTTTAAAAGAGAAAATGAGTTTCAAACCTCCCTGTATTTATTCCTCCCTCACTGAGCTATGAGCCGATTAACTCACCCTTCTTTATTAACATTTAAGGTGAAGATGAAGTTGTTTATGTGGACTATCTGCCTAGTGAGCATGTGGACAAGCCCGTGGCTTGATGTGTTTATTCTTGATGTATATATGTTTTAGAATGCTAAAGTTGAATTAAAGTTTTATGAGTTCTTGTAAATATGTATTAAAGTCTTTTTCAATTCTTGTAATTAAGTAATATGTATTGCCACCTTAAAGTTGTGTTTGTAAGGCTTGTATTATATTTGTATTATGATGTTGACGTACGTGAGACGGACGACAGGGTACATGTGTATGTATACGAATGGCTTGTGTATGAAATGTTTGGAGTTTAGTTGCTGTTGTGAGAAGTTTCGTGCAGGTTTTTATATGGCACTACAAATAATGCAGACATCGGCGACACGTTTTTTGTGGCTGTTCAAAGAACTACCGCGAATTGTGTTTTGCAATTCATTTTTTCGGCGGTTAACTGAACTGCCGCTAAAAGTCCTTCTTTAGCCTCGGTTCTAAGAAACTGTCGCGAAAATTCCAGTTTTAGCCGCGGTTATGGGGAACCGCCGCTAAAAATACTTCAATTGAAAATACAACTCCCCTCGCCCCTCGTTTTTAATTTTTCTTATTCAGCCAAAAAAAAAAACCCTCCCACACCTCCCTATACCAGAGCCACCATTACTTCCCACCCAAAACCCGTTCTCCTCCACCCTTGCGCCACAATGGCGTACCACTGCGTCTGCCCATAGCCTCACCCCTCTCCCCTTTCCACACCTAATCACCTAGATCCACACGCACACACACACATACACACACACACACACATACACACACACACACATATATATATATATATCGCAAGAAATTTTTTTAAAAAATGAAATCAAACATTTATATATATGTATATGTGTGTGTGTGTGTGTATATATATATATGTATGTATTTATTTATTTTGGTTTCTTAATTCTTTTTTTTCTTTTTCAGGTAACCCAAATTGGGAAACTTGTTCAGTTAGTTAGGGTTCCCAATTTGAAGGTTTCGAATTTTGGTAATTGAAACCCCAAATTCAAACTCTTATATGTATAATTGTATATGTTTAATTTGTTCTCTTAATTTATTTATTTATTTTAATTTGGCTGCCCCATTTTATATGTATATATGTATATATTTCTTAATCCCTAGAGCTTATGTAAATATGTCTGTGTGTATGTGTAATTTTTTCTTTTTATGTGTGCGTGGTGTAATTGTGTGTGTATGTATAATTGATAATAGAGCTACTTTAAAGAAGTGGAAGAGGGTCAATTTCACTATGGCAAATGTGTTATTAAGATTGCTTTTGCTTTTTTTGTTTAGGTCATTAGACATTTTTAGGTTCTGAACACCTTTCTTTTTTCCTTTATGGTATATGAAATTGCCAATCATTCTTTTAAATAGATGATGCTAGAAGCCTTTTGGAGTGTATAAACTTGCTATTTTCCTCCCTGCCCTTGCAAATGTTCAATTTTTTGCATAGTCGTCTTTGATGAGGTGCTTATTTATGTATAATTAAAATTGAAAAGAAGAGTTAGTTTCTTAATTAACAAGTGTTTGCTCTTATGTTGTAAAGATGTTTATCAATTTTCAATCGAAATAAATCACATGCCATATGTCATATCTGATTAATAGTATCTTTTTGTGGGGAAAAGGGGAATGAATAATGTCTGTTTTCTCAAATCAGATGGAGGTTATTAACTCTCTCTTGAATTCAAAATCTTAGGCTTGAGCTGTCTTCATTTTGAAATTTTAATCATTGATCTATCATTTCTCTAGTAACTAATTTGTGACTTCTCATGATTGGCTTTGTATAGTTTTTATTGAGGAACTCCTAATGAGTTACATGTAGTGGACATTTCAAAACAGTCAACTAGATGTGTTCCATGTTCGCCAACGGTCTCTTGGTCAGCTTTATGGTGTCTTAATTGACTAGTAATAAGCAGTAATAATCCGTCAAATTATATGGCAGGCTTCTTTGGCCGGGTAGAGTCGGGTGTAATGGTCGGGTAGTGACCAATTTTAATAAATGGTTTCAAGTTTGAACCATGATGTTAAATCTCATAGTTTCAACCATGGCAAATTTGTGTTCAGTTTTTGTATTATATGGATTAGGGAGAAATCGAGAAGAGAGACGTATGAGGAAAAATAAAAGGTACAGTAACTCATTTTGTCATATTGTCTGTAACTTGTTTCTTTATTTTATGATTGTTACTTAAGTATGAATACCTGCTTGTTAAAATGCTAATTCTATTAGTATCATTAGTTATATAATAAACCGCTCGAGTTAATAGCTACAATATTTACTCGATGTTAATGTTTCTTTTGGTTGTGTTTGGCAGCTTGGAGAACTAATATAGGTTCTACTTCAACACCATAAATTGAGGTATTTTAGAGTGGTTGAGATATTTGAGAGATATGTGTTCCTTTGTTGTCTAAATTTTTCAATGCTTTTAATTATGTAACTTGATAATAGTGATATAGGCTTGTCAACTATCAGAAAAACTCCAATTTCTTTCACTTCAAACTGACTATACAAAGCATTTTAATTATGTAACTTGAGATGCTTAATTGTAGATATTGATATATTGCCTATCATATCATTGTATTTTGAGCAAAAAAATTATTTTTCTTCGTCTAATGCAGAGTGATTTGTCTTGTTTGGACAGGTGATCTAAAATTTATGTATGTTTTCTTGACATATGGTCAGTGATTCGTGTGCATTTGCTTTGGTGGTAATATGTTTAATGCATAGGATAGTAGGATTGTCTTTTTAGCAAATTGTGAGGTGTTGACTGCTGTTGTTTTATCATCAGGCTAAAAGTTGTAGTAAACTGCTAAGAGGGACGAATGAATAACTAGTGTGGTTAAGTGAATGCTTACTATTGAAATCAGAAAACATTTCCTTGGTGCTGCTAGAAGTACTTAAATTTTTTTGTTTCTTTTCATCTCAATCAATGGTTCTATGTTAGCACAAGAAAAAGTATATTCATTTATCGATGAGAATTCATATTCCTGTACAAAAAAAGGTGAACTCTCGACTATTGGCAATTTCTTTTCACTTCTAAACAATTGAAATACTAAAGGCTTATTTACTTTCTTTTAGCATATTGGCAAGAGGTGGTGTTCCTGAATCTAAAAGAGCAATAGGGTTAACCAAATTATTGGGCGTTAATATATTTCCATTACAGGTGCTACTATTAAGATACTCAACACCTTCTAATTGCATTTGTTTCTGATGTCAATTTGGTCTGTGCATGTAAGTGGTTCAATTTAGCTATTAATGTTTCCACTCAAGTCCAAAAACTGATTGATAGCTTTAAAATTCTATTTTGTTCTAGCCCTTTTCGACTTTACCCATCTTTTGACCAAAATGTACTACAGGTTATATAGGGTCATACATGCTTTAAACAACTTGTGGATATGTATGTTTTCAAGTAGACTCAGAATCAGTATTAAAGAGCCTAAAAGAAATATCTAACTTGTTCATGAGCCAGCTAAACTTTTAATTTATTACATGCATTATTGATTATAAAAACTTTGACATGCATCTTACTATGTTGTATGTTGAAATGAGGTTCGTTGTTTTAGAGAACGAAATTTTATAGTACTATGTGTTTATAAGTTGTAACAAATAGGATACTCTATTAGATTTATTTGTTGTCATGACTAATTTTCTTCCATTCTCTTAATTTCCAGGGAAGCAAGTTCTTAATCTTAAAGTCCAGCCCTTTCTATTTCGTGGAATGAAGAAAGGTTGTTCGTCAGTTGAGAACAAAAAGCTAGTTGGATTTTTCAGATTCTTGTCCTCAATTTTGAGTTGGCTTTTTGTACAGAGCATATGACTATTTTATATAATTTTCTTTATGATACATTTTGAAACTATTGAATAAATGTTACTTTTATGAGCAATTTTTCTTCTTTGTATAGCCATTAATATTCTCTATAAAGCCTTCAATGTTCTTTATTATCTAATAAGCACAAAATATAGAATTTTTTATTTTTAAAAAAAAAAAAACCAGAATAAAAATAAAAAATAAAAATGCTATGGGCGGCGGTTTGATAAATGCTACCTATAGTATCCGAGCATCAATTCTATTTAATGGACTATAGGCGGTGGTTTATTGAAATTGCCGCCTATTAACGTTATAGGTGGCGGTTTAAACAACCGCTGCCTATAGTATTCGCGATTGACAAATTTGCGGCGGTTCTTAAAACCACTGCCTATACATATGCGGCGGTAATAAACCGCTGCGAATAAGAGAAAAATCCGCAGCGGATGTATTTTTTTTTTTGTAGTATGGGATAGTGCCAAGTTTCAAACGTTACCATGTCGAAATTCCGTCGTGTCTTGACTTGATCCTAGGAGGGGTCGGGTTGGGGCGTTACATTGCGTCTCACTGATATAACTCCAGGGACTAAAAATTTTATTTTAAAAGTCAATGGACTAAAAGTTTTCAAATACCATAGTCCACATACTAAAAATTGATTTTAAAAGTCAATAAACTAAAAGATCCAATGGCCATAGTCCAGGGACTACGTCAAGTGTTAACCCTATTTTTTTTGGGGTTCGATTCTTGGCTGACTTCAGGGGAATAGAAGTATAAAGTAGTAATTGAACACAACAAACATAAAATGATCTAATCTTGTATAAAATCGAGAACCCTCTATTATATTTCTGTTGGTTATATAATCGTTGTCCTTGAAAGAATCATAAACTTTAAGTCTACCTTATAAAATCTTGCATTATTTCTCTTACTATCAATTAAATTTGGAATATAAGGTATAGTCTTAATTAATTTTGGAATAGAAGATATAAGTATAGCTCGAACCAAAAATGACTAAGTAGGAAAGTTGAACATGACATCCAACAATTAGCAAAAACCAAAAATCTTGCATTAAGATTTGGTGGGGGTGCGCCAAGCCCAAGCTTTAGTGCAGCACCAAGACAACGCTCAAAAGCTACTGAGGCTCTTTAACGTTGCCTTGGTGTTGTACTAAAGCCTGGGCTTAGTGGGCTCTCCCCCTCAAAAAAATTAATTTAACATCTTGTGAGCCGATAACTCACATATTAGATATTAAACTGATAAGAATAGATACTACACTTGATCTTAGCCAAAAAGCCGAGAAAGGTATGCTTCTCAATGTGCTTCCTTCTGCATTTTATAATTATCTCAGCTAGCATATCTTCTATGTGGAGGCGATATGGGATTCTCTTAGACTATAGCGTATTGCTTACTAGTGTAATACGTGAAAAGAAAATTTGTGAAAGTCATGTTAGGGTTTTCTTTAGCAAGAAAACATTCCAGGTTCAATGACCTGGCGTGCACTTCTATTATTTTATTTTACTTTTTTCTTTAGTACCATGGTTTTAATTCAAAATTTATAATTATAATAAGTTACCTGATAATCAAACTCAACTCTTGGGTATAGACACACATTTTACTACATGGTAATTAATTTAGTCAAATGAGGGTCAAGTCATAGCCTAATACTCTTTTCTAATCATAAAAATTTTAATTAAAAAAAAATAAAAAAGGGTAAAATAGCTTATTTTACATTATTTGTGTTATGCTCGAGATTAAAGAAAAATAATATTTACATTAAAACCTATCCTTGTTTTATACATATATATACATCTAATGGAGATTAAATCCGATATTGTTTTTTAACTCAATTGCTATGGTTCAACTGCATCACAAGGAGCATTTGTGAGAAATAATCATTCTAAACAATCATTTGGTTTGGTTCATTGTAATTTATTTGAAATGAGTTAACCTTATAAAAATATAAAAAAATATAAAAAAATAATTTGTTGTTCAAAAATGGCGTTATACGCGATATTAGGAAAAAAATTACATTCATTTATAATTTTTTTTCTATACATATATATACATTTGCAATTGAATCCAATCTTTTCTCCTAACCCAACATATAAATTTTTTTGCAGTGAGCTAACGTTTTAAAGATACATAAAAAAAAAGTTTAAAGGCAATAAAATAGAATTAAATAGCTCAATAAGAAAATAAAAGACCAAAATATCATTTAATCTTAAGGCTTTATTTTAGAATTTGATGTCATAGGGAATCTGGACATAACTAAAATCTCGTGGGGGAATTTAAAATTTAATTAGGTAAAAACCCAAAGGGAGAAATGACATTCTCCTTTTTTCAAACTACAATTTTTAGTTCAAAATAAGTCAATGATTGGCTCATTCTTTTACTTATAATGGAATAGTATGTGTCATTCATCTCGCATTGACACGATTGATATTACTATCAAGTGAAACTTGGGATCTTTCAAAGGTGGCGAAACTATTGTCCCAATCCTATTTTGACCATTTAATTAATTATTTTTTATTTTAAAAAGACCACTAATTTATTAATTGGGTTTCGTTTCAATCATTCAATCTATTTTCTCGTCAAAATTAATTAACAAAGTTATTAAACAAGGGTAAAATTG
Organism: Ehretia macrophylla; assembly: GCA_037974665.1. Classification (NCBI taxonomy): domain Eukaryota; kingdom Viridiplantae; phylum Streptophyta; class Magnoliopsida; order Boraginales; family Ehretiaceae; genus Ehretia; species Ehretia macrophylla. The sequence continues at coordinate 70,490,854 of CM075764.1, forward strand.
TAAAAATACTTAAAATAATTACATTTTTATAACCAAATAAAATTTATTTACGATCTCATCACCAATAACTTGAAATCTCATAAAAATGTTATTATTAAGATTTCAACCCTAAGTTATCCACGTCAAAAATAAAAGTTCTTATTACTGCACTACTTCAACTCAATGACTTTAAGTTTACGATTAAAAACCATATTAACATATCTGCGATTATGATTAATATAACTTCATTTGCTTTTTTTTTCTTTTTCCTTTTCCCTCTTCTTCTTCCTTCCCATCCCCATCACCTTCTGCATCTCCATCTTCATATCACACACATACACACATAGACACACCTACAGCGAAACACACGCACCAAATAATAATATAAGAGTTGATGTGATAATGATATTGGCTGACTTCAGGCTAATAGAATCCCTCTATTAGTTTTATTCCACTTGGTTCAGATCTTGCAATTATTCCTCTTAGTATCATTAATTTTGGGGTACAAGTCTATTGATATAAGGATAGTTTTGATCAACACTGACTCAATAGGAAAGTTGAACATAGCAGCTTCCAACAATTAGCAAAATCGAAAAATGTTGCATTAAGATTTGGTGGGGTGCGCCAGGCCAAGGCTTTAGTGAAGCACCAAGGCGACGCTTGAGAGCCCCAGTAGCAAGCTACTTCAGTGGGCTCTCCCCCTAAAAAAATTAATTTAACATCTAGTGAGCCGATGGCTCACGTATCAGATATTAAACTGATAAGAACAGATACTACACTTGATCTTAGCCAAAAGGCCGAGAAAGGTATGCTTAGACTAGTGCTCTCATTCTTCTTTTATACCCAAAGCAGCACACGTCTGTCTCATGCATCATCGATATGGGATGAGTACTCAGTAAAAAAATGTAAGTGTCACGCTGAGGTATACTATACTCTGGTCCATTATGTAACACAAGAAAAAATAAATAACAAAAATAACAAGTAAAAATGAGAAAATTAACTTTTTAGAGTACGATTACACAATTGCATTGATGTCCAAGTCTCGATGCATCAATCAAATTTTGCTGCACATTCTGCACTAATTTGCACAATTCCATTTCCAATGATGTGCTTGATATGGGGAGCCGCATCATCTCTCAACTTCAATAACTTTTTCCACGTCCAAGAGCAGTCGGAGGGTATTGGAACACTCCAAATGCCATCTTTGAGAAGTATTTTCCTGGTCCAAATGCCAGAATTGCTTGAGAATCGCAACCTTGTTAACCTCTTGTTTTATTTGTTTTGTTTTGGACTCTTATTTGAAACAAAGCCCAGAGTTTGATTGTATTCATACCCTTGTATAATAGATTTTGTACTATAACTCAAGTTCATAAATTAAGGTAGTAGTTATCTCCAAGGATCGTATAATCAAATCATAAGCAAGACTAAGCGATAATTGCTACTCAGTTCATAATTACTAATACATTTGCATAAACGAAGTTTCTCGTTACCGAACAACTACTTTGGACTCTAATTGGGTAGGGGCCGCGCGAACGCAGGCCCCCACTGTCACAAATTATGACGTAGGCTCAACCACTTGGGCTGACCTTAGACGAGCACCCCTCCCAAGTGCAATGGAGGTCACCAACCTAGGCCATGGACCTTCTTGATCGCCCATTGACCCCGTCCAGGTAAGTATGTTTCATCTTTTGCTTTCTTGCCTTTATATCCGTCCCCCATATCCCACCCACCACATGCCTATTCGATGTGGGACAAAATAAAAGTTTACATTTCCTTGTTCAATTGGGGTCTATTCGAAGTATACTACCAAAGTGATAACATTCCTGCAACACAAATATCATAATAGACGAGCGGAAGCTTTTCAAACATGAAGCTAACACGTATTCCAGCTACGCTTCCGATTTCGAGCTTGGCACCAATTTTCAGCAACAATATTTCCTATTTCTTTCATTGAACTACAACAGATTTCTCATATAATATATCCTGAGCCTCAACAGCATCTTCTTGTAATCTTTACATCAATGAGCATCTGCTGTATATAGTTTTCCAACGCAAGTTCTTATGTCAAGCAAAGGAGCATGACTTGTGAGCTAGGTTGAACATGCCGACTTTGTGACACAAGACAAATGTGTTAGTATTTCTCATTAATTTGTTGCTTTAGTAGGAGTAATATCAATAATATTTTTCTTACTAGATACTAAATATATACATGTAACAAAAAAATGGAATATATGTATAGAACTTGGATGAGTGAGGGTTGCACTCCTACTGCTTCCCATATATATCTGCCCTTGGTTAGAACACCAAATAATGTAAGAGTTGATGAGCTAATAATCTTTGCTGACTTTATTATTATTATTATTTGTTAATACTTATCATAATTCATGAACAATGGCCGTTGAGAACTTCATTGACTTTTAAAATAATCCTTTTAGTTCCTGAACTATGGTCGTTGAGAACTTTTAGTCTCTTGGCTTTTAAAATGAACATTTTAGTCATTGGAATTATATCAAAGAGACGCCGTTAGTCTCGGATTCCAATTTTGACCATTTTTTAATGATTTCCCCATACTTGTGAGGGCAAAATGGGAAAGTTATATTTCTTTCACAACCGACAAAGAAGAAAAAATGTCGCTAAAAAAGTGTAAGTTTAGAGCTCATTTGCATAACGTGTGGCAATTCCGTTAAAAAATGGATGAAATTGGTATCTGGGACTAATGGCGTGTGATGCCCGAGTCGAGAGCATGTTTATTTTTATTTATTTGCATACAATATGTGCATTTAATTGTTTAAAATGTTTATTTGTCATAATATGTGCAAATATTTGCTTAATTGATTCTTACGTGCAATTACGTGTTTAATTAACTTCAGCTAGCAAAATTATGAGTTTATTTATATTAGAATTTGATATATGTGCATTCATATTATTTCATAAAGATTTTTAAGTGAGAATAGCATTTAAAGGGCTTTTGAATTTTATTTGAGGACTTTTCCGCTAAATTTTTAAAAATGGTCTTTTAAACATTTTAAAAAACTAGTCCTCCAATATTATTTGACTATTAATAAAAATTAATTTGGAAATAAACTAGGAATTAAAAGTAGAATTTTCGCGCGAAAAAAGTAATGTTTTCAAGTCAAATAGTGAAAATCCTCCAACTTGGTCTTCCTTTGACCTTGTTGACTTTTCTAAATAATGTATAAAGCCCAAAAATACCCCCAAAATGCAAAAATTAGCCAAAAGAAAAATGCCCAAATCAACCAAAAACCCTTTCCTGTGTAAATAGTGAATTTTGAAGGTGAATGAGAAGCTTCCAAAGGCCAACCCGGACATTTTTGAACTCGCCTCAACTCCTACTTCGCATCTACCGTTTATTTTTCAACTTTCGGAACAAATATTTGTGAAGGGCTCTTTCAAAAATTGGTTTAAAATGCATTATTTATGCTTTGTATCGTTAAATTTACATATGATACTTGTTATTTAGGTTGTAGAGAACATGTTTACCGTTTCATAATTTATTTTTAGCGTATTTTATTTTTGTGATGAATAGTAGTTATGTTTTATGTTGGAAATGCATAATTTGATGCCTAAGCTTGATTCTTAGCCTAGTTATGATGTTCATAAACGTTTATATACCATATTAGCTTAGTAGAATAGCTTAGAAATGCGTAAATGTGCAAAAATGAACTAGATGCGTTGGCTGAAATTTTAATGTTTATGCTTGATTATTGTCAATTTTTGAGTGTAGTTGGGTAGTCTTTGGGTTGTCAATGATGTATTATAATTTCTAAATATGAGTGCTAAATGCTAGGTGTAAATGTGGTTAAGAAAGGGGTTTAAATTGATTTGAAGAATGAAGATGTTTAAATGGTGTTTTTAATGTTTAAAGTTAGTTAAAATGTTGTTAGAATGCCTCCTTTGTGGTTAATGTGTTGCTTAAGTTCTAATGGTGTCATTATGACTTGATAGAATATAAGGGGAAATGCATGTGAAATGTGGCTTAGGTGTTTAAATGTGGGTCTAAATGAATATGAATTGCTTAGTTATTAGATTGGTAAATGTTTGAAGTAATGTGTTGTAGAATCTAGTTTTTGAACTATGATTGTTGAGAACTTTTAGTCTCTTGGCTTTTAAAATGAACATTTTAGTCCTTTGAATTATATCAAAGAGACGCCGTTAGTCTCAGATACCAATTTTGCCCATTTTCTTAACGATTTTGCCCTATTTGTGATGGCAAAATACGAAAGTTATATTTCTTTTAGCGCCAGCAACGAAGAAGAAATTGTCGCGACATTCTTTAATGGTGGGGATGCACCAAGCCAAGGCTTTAGTGCAGCCCCAAGGCAACACTCAAGAGCCCCAGTAGCAAGCTACTGTAGTGGGCTCTCTCTTTCAAAAAAATTAATTTAACATCTTGTGAACTGATGAATCAAGTATCAGATATTAAACTGATAAGAACATATACACTTGATTTTAGCCAAAAGGCCGAGAAAGGTATGCTTCTCAATGTGTTTCCTTCTGCATTTTATACTTATCTCAGCTACCATATCTTCTATGTGGAGGCGATATGGGATTCTCTTAGACTATAGCGTATTACATACTGTAATACATGCAAAGAAAAATTTGTGACAAGTCATGTTAGGCTTTTCTTTAGCAAGAAAACATTCCAGATTCAATGACTTGGCGTGCACTTCTATTATTTTATTTTACTTTTTTCCTTAGTACCGTAGTTTTAATTCTAAATTTTTAATTATAATAAGTTATTACCTGATCATCACACTCAACTATTGGGTATAGACACACTTTTTACTACATGGTAATTAATTTTATCAACCGAGGGTCAAATCATAGCCTAATACTCTTCCCTAATCATAAAAATTTTAATTTAAAAAAAAAAGATAAAATATCTTATTTTACAATATTTGTGTTATGCGCGAGATTAAATAAAAATAATATTTACTTTAAAACCTATCCTTGTTTTATACATATATATACATCTAATTGAGATTAAATCCGATATTGTTTTTAACTCAATTGCCATGGTTCTACTGCATCACAAGGAGCATTTGTGAGGAATAGTCATTCTAGACAATCATTTGGCTTGTTTCATTATAATTTATTTGAAATGAGCTAACCTTATAAAAATATAAAAAAATAAACAAAAAACAATTTATTGTTAAAAAATCGCGTTATACGCGATATTAGGAGAAAATTAGATTCACTAAGATTTTTTTTTTCTATATATATATATACATTTCAAATTGAATCCAATATTTTCTCCTAACCCAACATATATTTTCAACGAGCTAACGTTTTAAAGATATACAAAAAAAGTTTAAATGCAATAAAATAGAATTAAATAGTTCAATAAGAAAATAAAATACCAAAGTATCATTTAATCTTAAGGCTTTGTTTTAGAATTTGATGTCTTGGAAAATCTAGACATAACTAAAATCTCATAAGGGAGTTTAAAATTTAATTAGGAAAAAACTCATACGGGGAAATGACATTCTCCTTTTTTCAAACAACAATTTTTAGTTCAAAACAAGTCAACGATTGGCTCATTCTTTTACTTATAATGGTATAGTATGTGTCATTCAACTCGCATTGACATGATTGATATTACTATCAAGTGAAACAAGGGATCTTTCAAGGTTTGCAAAACTATTGTCTCAATTCTATTTTGACCATTTAATTAACTATTTTTGGTATTAAAAGACCACTAATTTATTTTCGTTTTGAATATTCAATCTATTTTCATGTTAAAATTAATTAACAACCTTACTATACATGGGTAAAATTGTAAAAATACTTAAAATAATTACATTTTTATCACCAAATAAAAGTTATTTACGATCTCACCACCAATAACTTAAAATGCCATAAAAATGTTATTACTAAGATTTCAACACTAAGTTATCCACGTCAAAAATAAAAGTTCTTATTACTGCACTACTTCAACTCAATGGCTTTCAATTTATGATTAAAAACCATATTAACATATCTGCGATTATGATTAATATAACTTCATTTGCTTTTTTTTTTTCCTTTTTTCTTTTTTCCTTTTCCCTCTTCTTCTTCCTTCCTATCCCCATACCCATATGGATCTCCATCTTTATATCACATATTCACACATATAGACACAACTACAATGATAGGGGCAGAGCCATAAAATTAATACTAGGGGGGGGGGAGGGGCGAGATTCTGATTCAGTTTATTAGAAGATTCATGATATTAAATTTTTAGACATAAATAAATATAAAAAAATATTATTTATCAAAAATAACATAAGATATAAAAAAATATTATTTATCAAAAATAACATAAGATATACAAAGTAATTTTTACATGTTCAGTCAATGAAGTTGAACTCGTCTTTCCTTCATGGAATAAAACTCATAAATTATTGTATCCACAGGAACATCTTTGACAATCTCTTTTTCTATATAGATAATTAAGCTATCTTTGAGAAATTCATCCTTCATTTGATTTCGAAGCCTTGTTTTGATAACCTTCATAGCAGAAAAAACTCGTTATGTAGTTGCTGTCGAGACAGAAAGAATTAAAATCAACCGTATCTACCTTTCCACTAAAGGATAAGCTTTTGATTTTCTAGTTTCTACCAATCCTCTACATAGATTTGCTATGCTAGTCAAATCTTTCAAGTCAGGGTGATTAGGTACATCAAGCTTATAATACTGTAATTCATAACTTAAATGATTCATCTCCTGTTCAGAGAAGTCAGAAAAATAAAATTTTTCAGCAAGTTTGCATATATCATCTACTACAAATGACTTATAACCATCCTTAGGATCCAAAGTTGTGCAAAGAGTGAGAAGCTCAGTTGTTTGCTCATTAAATCTGATGTTTAACTCTTGTAATTGTTGATCTATAGTAGCTGTAAATATGTGTACCTGGTAATGATGCTCAATCGTTATAATATCCTTTCGATGACGAGATCGGAGTATGTCGGAGTAAGAAGCATTCATATCAAGAATTTGAATATTTCGATGAGAACAAAAAGATGTCACATTCTCTATAAGAGTTTCCCAACCAACATCTCTCAACCCTTGCAGTCATAATTTTGTATTAGAAACCATATGTATTGCAATTAAAATGGCATCAAACATTTTTATCAAACTACAAATTGAATTAAAATATGAACTCCATCTAGTATCTCCAGGGCGTTGCAAAGTTCCTATCTGATTGGCCCCTATACCAGTATTAATCTCACCACATTCAATTAAATGTGCATTTTCAATTACTTGAGCAACTTGTAATTCATCATTGCGCTTGGAAGAAGACCCCATGACGTTAACAATGAGACTCAAGTTTCCAAAAAAAGTATGTATATTAGAAACTTCTCTAGATGCAACAACAAGAGCTAGTTGTAATTGATGAGCAAAACAATGCTCATAATAAGCATAAGGACAATCTTTAAGAAACAAAGCTTGCAACCCATTCCATTCACCATGCATATTACTAGCTCCATCATACCCTTGACCACGAATATTAAGAATATTGAGGTTATGATGAGATAATGCACAAGAAATTTATCTTTTTAGAGTTAATGCTTTTGTGTCTTTCACATGAATCAAGTCCAAAAGTCTCTCTCTAATGAATCCTTCCTTATCAACAAATCTTATACCAAGAGCTATTTGTTCTCTCTTAGATTCATCTCGAGCTTCATCAACAATTAAACAAAACGGCGTTTCACATATCTCTTTACGAATATTGTTTTGTACATTTCTAGCCAAAACTGATTAAATTTCTTTTTGAATAAATTGTGATGTGTACTTAGCATTTTGTCGAGCATTATCCAAAACAACTTTATGCACTTGCTCATTGTAAGATGCTAACACCTTTATCATTTCAAAAAAGTTACCTTGGTTTATTGAATCTGAACTTTCATCATGCCCTCTAAAAGCATATCCTTGAAATGTTAGGTATCGAACAACATCTAAAGAAGCTTTAAGGCGTAAGCGATTATTCAAAATTTGTGAAGAAGTTTGCCTCTACATCACCTTTTCAATATGAGAAGACTGGTTCTTCAAATTCTCACAATATTTTACAGTTGAATTATGATCTAAATTGTTATCCTTTCCCACATGAGATAAAAAAGCACAATCTTTTCCGCTATTTACTTTTTTCCAATTTTTAAATCCCTTAGCAGTGAATACATATGATCCAGATTTTTCATTTGATTCTTTTGCAAAAATGTAGCAAGGAAAACAAAACACAACATCTTTTGCAAGTGAATACTCCAACCAAGGATATGTTTAAAACCAATAAGCTTGAAATCGGCGTGGATGACTCTCTTTTCCAGAATATGGATAATGTGATTGAATATGATGATATGAACCAAATTGAATATATGTCCTATGAATTTTATCTCTTTGATTCACTGGATACTCCCAAATTTGAAGGCGTAAACCGGGGTCACGCACTGAAGAACTATATCAATTGTCTCATTTTCAATCCTTTGAAATTTTGTTGGAGGTTCTAAAATCACATTTGTATCACTATCAGATACAGAAGATTGTTCTCTGAGCTTTGACTCAACAATCTTTTCTTTTATTTTAAAGAAATAATGAATTGTTTTTGAGTTACTCATATTTTGACCTAAAAATAATTTTCAAGAAATAGTATGATTAAAAAAGATCAATTAATTTTTCCATAATAATATTTAGGAAAGTATTCATTTTGGCCTAAATAGTAATATTTTCAACTATCGTTCAAGCAACATTCAGTATGATTACGCTACTAAGTCATGTAGACAATTAAATAAACTCAATAACACAGTAAGACTAAATAAATTTTTATTACTATTAAGTCAAACTTTTGGAGGGATCCTTTTATGGTTTTCTTCTGAAAGTCACCCTTAGAAACATAAATATACAGGCAAAAAAGACTAAAGAAAATTATGCACTGTTATATGAAATGAAAGATCATGTGACTTTGATATCTCTAGCTAATTGTAAGGTAATAGTTGCATAATAGTAAAGACAAATTAAACATAAATATGATCAGATGAAATAAGCCATAAATACTTATAGAATTTGATCCTGTCAGGAAACAATTGATAACCTCCCATGTATAGCATTTATTACTGCATTAGAAATTTTTTCCTAATTGTACCAAAATAGCAAAGAGATGCGCAAACAAATAAAAAGAAAAGAAAAAGCCAACAAAGGGAATTGTCTTGTGGAACTACCAAAGAAGAAATGAACCCAATGAAAGTTTCTTTCCTTTTATGTATCTATCGAATTCTTCTATTAAGAAAAATTATCTCAAGTAGTACATTATATAATCATAAATAAAATTATCTCAAGTAGTACATTATGTCAATAATCAGAAAATTGATTGTCTAACCACATTAAATTGAACTACAATTCAAACCCCCAAAAAAAAACTCTATAATCCCTACACAAGTCAAAAACGGACTTGGATCTTCTCCTCTAATTATTTTCTCGTCTACTAGATAAGCTATATTAGTAGCCATTAGATTTACTTTTTTAAAATCTCAACCGCTCATTGTTACTTTTTCCTTTATTGGTATAAACCCAACAATTGTCTAATCTATCAAATACGTGTTGCCCCCAAAAGTGTAAGAATAAAGTTGACTTATTCTTTTTTTTTTTAAACACAAAAAACTCTCATCACATCATTACATCATATAGTTACGTCTTTTTGGAGTGACAAATGAATATAAAAATAAAACTAATTACGATTTTGAAAGTCTTATTTAAAGAAAACTAGTGTTAATCCCATTAAGCGTAAGATTATTGGATTTATTCTCGCTACACTTCTACTTGTCAATAACATGGGTTGACCCAAAAACCCACAATAAATGCACCTTTAGGTAGCAACAATCCATGACTTTAGAAAAATGAACAGATTTTGAGAGTGCACGTGATAGAAATGAAAGTGCACGTGATAGCGGACAACTATTGATATTAATTAGTAATGATCTTATGATTCACTAAACACAAGTTATAGGACTAATAGAAGCATACAAATTCTTCTAATTTAAAAACGTTTAGAGTTCTTTAGAAGCAGTCATAGGCTTTTTTTTCCAAGCCTGCATACTTGATACTACATATATATATATATATGACATGATAGAATATAAAAAAGGAAGATCAAGATGATAATTATGTTTAAAAAAATGTACAACAATCAACATATAACTTTTTTGAACATAGCGTATATACCTTTTAATTTGAGATTTGCAGGAAGATGTTGTGTAATAAAGTTGAGATTTGCAAGGAGAATTTGAGAAACGAGACTAGCAAAAAAATATAGCATGTAGCACCATGGTGAGTCAAACCCGTACCAACCATATAAATACACTCATGACTAACCACCAAGCTAAATCATATGTTCTGAACTTTAACAACTTTTATAATATTTATTAGGGGGACCAAATCTATTTTCTTTTTTAAAATACATTATATATTTTTTTAAACCCCCCATCCCCCTCTCTCCACCCCTGGTAATAAAGTTGACATTTGCAATGAGAATTTGAGAAGAAGATTTAGAGGAAGATGATGATAGACTGATAGTTTTGTTTTTTTTAAAAAAAAAAAAAAAGTGGAACACTACAGAGCTTTTAAGCTCGTTTCCTGGCAAGACAATTGGCATAGGAAGTACCCACGTGGCACTTCCCTAGCCTTTTTTTTTTCTTTCACCAACTTATAACAAGACTAGCAAAAAAATATAGCATGTAGCGCCGTGGTGAGTTGAACCTGCACCAGCCATATAAATACACTCATGACTAATTACCAAGTTAAACCATATGTTGTGAATTTTAACAACTTTTATAATATTTATTGAGGGGGCCAAAGATATATTTTTTAAACAAAATACATTAAATATTTTTTTTAGAGGGCCCCCGGCCCCCCTCCCTCCGCCCCTGTACAGCAAAACACACGAACCAAATAATATAAGAGTTAGATGTGATAAATAATATTGGCTGACTTTAGGCTAATAGAATTATAAATTAGTGGTAGTCCATTTGGTACGTTGAATATTCAATCCGAATCGAACACTACAAACATGATTAAGTCTTGAATAAAATCGAGATCCTTCTATTCCTCTTGGTTCAGATCTTGCAATTATTCATCTTAGTATCATTAATTTTGGGGTACAAATCTATTGATATAAGGATAGATTTGATTAACAATGACTCACTAGGAAAGTTGAACATAGCATCCAACAATTAGCAGAATCGAAAAATGTTGTATTAAGATTTGGTGGGAAGCGCCAAGCCAAGGCTTTAGTGCAGCACCAAGGCGACGCTTGAGAGCCCCAATAGCAAGCTACTTTAGTGGGCTCTCCCCCTAAAGAAATTAATTTAACATCTTGTGAGCCAATGGCTCACGTATCAGATATTAAACTGATAAGAACAAATACTACACTTGATCTTAGCCAAAAGGCCGAGAAAGGTATGCTTACACTAGTGCTCTCATTCTTCTTTTATACCCAAAGCAGCACACGTCTATCTCGTGCATCATCGATATGGGATGAGTACTCGTAAAGAAATGTAAGTGTCACGCTAAGGTATACTATACTCTGGTCCATTATGTAACACAAGAAAAAATAACTAACAAAAATAACAAGTAAAAATGAGAAAATTAACTTTTTAGAGTACGATTACAAAATTGCAGAATAATAATATTAATTGATTAGGTAATCATAGGTAGGTCTTAATCGAAGGTGAGAAGTGCGCCTGGGAATTTCTTTCAATCTTAGTTATACATGTAATTGTCACATTATGAGGATTTTTCATTTTAATCAAATACGAGCATCACAAATTTACAAACGAGTAGCTGTAATACCATGGCACTTTTGGATGGTTTGTTCTCAGAGATTCCCAAGTAGAGTGAGTTTGAAAGGATTCGTCGGATCCAATGCACCACTGGATCACATCGATGTTGTGTGAATTCAGAGGCATGCCATCAAGATTTGCTTCCAGAGAAGAAAGACTTCTTGGCCTTTTCCATCTTTCCATTTTGAATCACTTTGCTAACTTTGCATTGATGTCCAAGTCTCGATGCATCAATCAAATTTTGCTGCACATTCTGCACTAATTTGCCAAGAGGGTGCCATGAGTCCCACCACAGGAAGGTATTGTTCCCATTTCCAATGATGTGCTTGATATGGGGAGCCACATCATCTCTCAACTTCAATAACTTTTTCCACGTCCAAGAGCAGTCGGAGGAGGGTATTGGAACACTCCAAATGCCATCTTTGAGAAGTATTTTCCTGGTCCAAATGCTCCCTATAGAGTTATGGTCGGTGTACTTATGCCAGAATTGATGAGAATCGCAACCTTGTTAACCTCTTGTTTTATTTGTTTTGTCTTGGACTCTTATTTGAAACAAAGCGAAGAGTTTGATTGTATTCATATCCTTGTATAATAGATTTTGTACTCAAGTTCATAAATTAAGGTAGTATCTCCAAGGATCGTATAACACATATGTGACGAACGCTGAACCGTTACGCACAAATGACACAATGGCTGCTGACGTGGAGATTCCTCATGATATTCAAGAAGAGCAGGCAGTTACATCTGAGCATCTTAATAACAACCCTCAGCTAAGAAAAAGCTTGCGCACCAAGAAGGCTCTTCTTCACCTCAGAGAGTTTTTTACATCTTGAGAGGTTTCACTATAAATAGAGGGAGAGGCTAGTTGAGAAATCATCACAGAATTGCTATTTGTTTCTTGTTCTGTCTTTAATTTTGGAGTTTACCAATTTACTCGAAAAATTGGCAATATCCTTGTAATTTTCTTAAGATTCAATCAAAGTTCGCTCTCTCTGTTTGAGCCCATTTTTGCTGTTAAGTACTCTGTTACAAAGGTGCTTTCATTCACGAACATGGCGGACGGCTCTCGTTTACAAACTATTGATGACACCCTCAAATCTCAAGGCCAAATTTTGGTTTCTCTCCAAGCTGCCATTATAGCTCAACAACAATCCATGGAGAAGCTCGTCATTCAGTGCACTACTTTGGATGGCAAGTTCAGTCAGATGTTCCGTTCCGACGACGCTTCTTCATCGCATCCACCTTCTCGCGGTGGCGCGCCAACTGGTGGTGGAAATTCTGGCTCTTTAGCTTGCTCCCTTCGTTTGGATTTTCCTCGCTTTGATGGATCCGACGCTGTTGGCTGGATCTTCAAGGCCGACCAATTGTTTGATTACTATGGCATTGATGATTCGCAACGCCTCTCCATTTCATCCTTTCACATGGACGGCGTTGCCTTGCAGTTGTTCCAGTGGCTTTCTCGTAATCACAATCTGGGTTCATGGTCACAGTTTACTCAAGCGTTGGAAGCCTGTTTTGCTCCGGTGGAGTTAGAGCATCCTCAGGGAGCTTTGGCCAAACTGATGCCAACTTCCTCCATTGCGGAGTACCAAGCAGCCTTTGAGTCACTAGTTAATCGGACCACCAATTTACCTGATACCTTTCTGATCCATTGTTTCATATCGGGTCTGCGACCAGATATTAAGCATGAGGTTCTAGCTTTTAAACCTACTACTATGACCCAAGCTATACGCCTAGCCCGAATCCATGAATCCAAAATATCTAGCCTGCAATCTTTCTACCACCGTGGCCCACTGCCACGGAGCCCAAACCCACATACATCCATGAACCCTACAACCCAACCTTTCACACCTGCATATACTTCCAATCCCATATCCACTTTTTCCCCAGTAAACACCACGTATACGTATCATCCACCCAATCCATCCAATTCATCATCTTCTTCCACGCCACGATTCAATCCTCAGTCACCTGCACCTACCCACCATACCCCATCATTATCCCCTTCTCCTTTACCTATAAAGCGATTATCATCCGCTGAAATCCAAGCTAAACGTGACAAGGGCCTTTGCTACTCCTGTGACTTTAAATGGTCTCCTTCGCATCGATGTAAAACCACACCAAAGCTCTTGTTGATGGACTATGAGTCGAACAGTGATTCACCGCCGCCAACGCCACCAGATGAAGCTCACGATTCAGGTTTGTCCTCTACTGTTCCTGAAATTTCTTACAATGCAATGGCTGGTCAACAATTGGTGACTACGCTACACCTTAAGGGTACGTTGATGGGTACTCCAGTTCAGTTATTAGTTGATCGCGGTAGTACGCATAATTTTGTGCAGATGCGAGTAGCTCAATACATGAAATTACCAATTGAGCCAACTCCAACTTTTGCAGTGGTGGTCAGAAGTGGAGAAAGAATACACACGGAAGGGTGTGTGAAGCAGGCTAGAATTTTAATTCAAGGTCAGGAGATTTGCACAGACTTGTTTGTGTTGCCCTTGCATGGTTCAGATGTCGTGTTGGGAATCTCATGGTTGATTATACTTGGGGATATACGACTGAATTTTGCTTCCCTTACTTTGGGCTTTCAGCACAATGGTCAGAATGTAGAGTTGAAGGGTGAGACTGGGGTGTCTGTGGAATAAATGCAGTTCAAAGGTTTCCGTCGCATTCTGGAAACAGATGCCGCAGCAGCATATTTTCGGCTGGAAGTGGTCTCCACTTCTACCCCTTCAAAGGTATATCTACGCCCTGAATTACATGCTCTGTTGACTAAATTTACTTCTGTGTTTACCAAGCCTCAAGGTTTACCACCAAGGAGAGACACAGATCATAAAATTAATGTACAATCAGGGGTTCCACCAGTTAACATCAAACTATACCGGTATCCTTATTTTCAAAAGAATGAAATTGAGAAGCTAGTACAGGAAATGATTCGAGATGGTCTGATCCGCCCCAGCACCAATCCGTACTCATCACCAGTTTTGTTGGTCAAGAAAAGAGATGACTCGTGGAGGTTTTGTACGGACTACCGCGCACTCAACGCAGTGACCATCAAAGATAGATTTCCTATCCCAACCATTGACGAGTTATTTGATGAACTAAATGGAGCGCAAATATTCTCTAAATTGGATTTGCTCGCAGGTTATCATCAGATTCGGGTTTAGGAGGAGGACATTCCTAAAACAGCTTTCCGTACGCACGAGGGTCATTATGAGTACCTCATGATGAGTTCGGCCTTACCAATGCTCCAACTACCTTCCAGGTTACAATGAAATCATTATTTAAGCCATTCCTTCGGCTGTTTGTTATAGTATTTTTTGATGACATCTTAATTTACAGTCGTGATTGGCAGGAACATTTATGTCACTTGGCGCAGGTGTTGAGTACTCTACAGGAGCATGGGTTTGTCGCTAGAGAATCGAAGTGCTTATTTGGCCAGGCCATTATCCAGTACTTGGGCCATATATTCTCAGGCCAAGGGATTTCCATGGATCAGGAGAAAATTTGTGCAATGTTAGAGTGGCCCACACCGAACTCAGTCAAAAGCTTAAGGGGATTTTTGGGCCTCACCGGATATTATCGTCGGTTCATCAAAGGATATGCTCAAATTACCAGCCCATTAACTGACTTATTAAAAAAAATGCATTTATATGGTCAGATACAGCTCAGCAAGCTTTTGAGTTCCTGAAAAAAACAATCACATCGGCTCCTATTTTGGTACTTCCAGATTTTTCTCTACCATTTATAATTGAAACTGATGCCTCTGGAACAGGTATAGGCGCCGTATTACAGCAAAAGAGTCAGCCTCTAGCATTTTTCAGTTGCAAACTCTCGGCCTGTATGCAGGCTTCATCTACATATACTAGAGAGATGTATGCTATTATCTTGGCAGTGCAAAAGTGGAGACATTACATTTTGGGTCGCAAGTTTTACATCAAAACTGATCAACGGAGCTTGAAAAATCTTACCACCCAAACAATTCAGACACATGAGCAACACAAATGGCTTTCCAAGCAGTTAGGGTACAACTTTGAGATCATCTATTAACCTGGTAAGGAGAATACAGTGGCAGATGCGCTATCACGAGTGCCGATATAATACTTCATGGCCTTTTCTCAGCCATGTTTTTCCATTCTCGATAACCTCAAAAGCGAGAATGACAACCATCCGGAGCTCCAATATTGGCACCAATTCCTCCGAGATAATCCACAATCGGATTCGGAGTATTCGATACAAAATGGATTACTTACACATCGTGGCCGCTTGGTTCTTGCATCTAACTTTCCACTTAGATTCACGGTTATGAAGGAATTCCACTCGACATCAATTGGGGGCCATTCAGGGATACTCAGGACCTTTCAAAGAATTGCATCTAATTTTTTTTGGAAAGGAATGAGGAAGGATGTCAATAAATTTGTTGGTGAGTGTCAAACGTGCGAAGCTATGAAGGTTTCCTAACAAACACCTGCAGGCCTTTTGAACCCATTGCCTATTCCTGAGCAAGTGTGGGAAGATATTAGCATGGACTTCATTACGGGACTTCCACCATCGCAAGGAAATACGATCATTTTTGTTGTGGTTGATCGATTGAAAAAATATGCTCATTTCTTTGCCATGTCCCAACCAATTACAGGTGTCAAGGTTGCAACCACGTTTACTTCGGAGATAGTGAAACTTCATGGGGTGCCAAGAACAATTGTTAGTGATCGGGATCCTATATTTCTCAGCATATTCTGGAAGGAACTATTCAGGTTGCAAGGGACCATGTTAGCCACCAGTAGTGCTTACTATCCTCAAAGTGATGGACAGTCGGAGATCGTGAACAAAGGACTAGAGTTATATCTACGTTGCTTTGTTGCAGATAATCCCCAAAGGTGGGTCAAGTTCTTGGCATGGGTGAAATATTCGTATAATACCTCGCATCACACCTCGGCTAATATGACTCATTTTCAAGTGGTGTATGGGAGACCACCCCCAACCATTCAACGATATGTGCAAGGAGTTTTACCAAATGAAGCAGTAGAGCAAGAGCTCTTACAAAGAGATGTCATTTTACAACAACTCAAAACAAATCTGCAGGAGGCTCAAGTTCGTATGAAATTTTATGCTGATAAGCGCCACCACGAGGAAACTTTTGAAGTAGGTGAACTGGTATGGCTCAAACTGCAACCTTATCGACAATTGTCTGTGCGAGGTAATAAGGATACTAAGCTCAGTAGGAGATATTATGGGCCATTTAAGATCGTGCAGCGTATCGGGGCTGTTGCTTACAAACTTGACTTACCATCTATATCAAAAATTCATCCTACTTTCCATGTCTCCCAGCTTAAACGAGTCAAGAGCAACGAAGAGTTCACAATTACACCTCTGCCTGAACAATCTCTGCATTCAAACCCAGTCCATAAGCCAACAGCGATTGTAGCACAGCGTAAAGTTCAGCGACAAGGGCAGTCAATTAATCAAGTCTTGGTCCAGTGGGAAGGATTACCAGTTGAAGAATCCACATGGGTTGATGAACATCTATTGAAGAACCTTGAGGACAAGGTTCCAATTCAAGCAGGGGGCAATGTGATGAACGCCGAACCGTTAGGCAGAAATGATACAATGGCTGCTGACGTGGAGATTCCTCATGATATTCAAGAAGAGCAGGCAGTTACATCTGAGCATCTTAATAATGACCCTCAGCTAAGAAGGAGTTTGCACACCAAGAAGGCTCCTCTTCACCGCAGAGAGTTTGTTACATCTTGAGAGGTTTCACTATAAATAGAGGGAGAGGCTAGTTGAGAAATTATCACAGAATTGCTATTTGTTTCTTGTTCCATCTTTAATTTTGGAGTTTACCAATTTACTCGAAAAATTGGCAATATCCTTGTAATTTTCTTAAGATTCAATCAAAGTTCTCTCATTTGTTTGAGCCCATTTTTGCTGTTAAGTACTCTGTTACAATATACCTCCCTCATGAATAAGGTACGTGATAATTGCAAACTTTATTAGTATGACTCTCTCAACCATAATCAAGGCTTAAATAAGGATTCTTGTTACCGAACAACTACTTTAGACTAGAATTGGGTAGGGGCTGTGCGAACGGCAGGCCCCTACTATCACAAATTATGACGTAGGCTCAACCACTTGGCTGACCTTAGACGAGCACCCCTCCCAAGTGCAATGGAGGTCACCAACCTAGGCCATGGACCTTCTTGATCGCCCATTGACCCCGTCCAGGTAAGTATGTTTCATCTTTTGCTTTCTGGCCTTTATATCCGTCCGCCATATCCCACCCACCACATGCCTATTCGATGTGGGACAAAATAAAAGTTTATATTTCCTTGTTCAATTAGGGTCTATTCGAAGTATACTACCAAAGTGATAACATTCCTGCAACACAAATATCATGATAGACGAGCGAAAGCTTTTCAAACATGAAGCTAACACATATTCCAGTTACGCTTCCGATTTCGAGCTTGGCACCATTTTTCAGGAACAATAATTCCTATTTCTTTCATTGAACTACAACAGATTTCTCATATAAAATATCCTGAGCCTCCATAGCATCTTCTTGTAATCTTTACATCAATGAGCATCTACTATATATAATTTTCCAATGCAAGTTCTTATGTCAAGCAAAGGAGCATGACTTGTGAGCTAGGTTGAACATGCCAACTTTGTGACACAAGACAAATGTGTTAGTATTTCTTATTAATTTGTTGCTTTAATAGGAGTAATATCACTAATATTTTTCTTACTAGATACTAAATATATACATATAAAAAAATGGAATATATGTATAGAACTTGGATGAGTGAGGGTTGCACTCCTACTGCTTCCCATATATATCTGTCATTGGTTAGAACACCAAATAATGTAAGAGTTGATGAGCTAATAATCTTGGCTGACTTTATTATTATTATTATTTGTTAATACTTATCATAGTCCCTGAATTATGACATTTGAGAACTTTCTTGAGTTTTAAAATAAACCTTTTAGTTATGTACTATGGTTGTTGAAAACTTTTAGTCTCTTGACTTTTAAAATGAATATTTTAGTCTTTGGAGTTATATCAGAGAGACACCGTTCTTCACATAGAGTTTATATCAAGTTTTGGTGTGTGAGTTCATTGTAAGGCATTCGAGTTTTTGGTGATTCGTCTTTAATGTAAGTTAAGTCTTCCCTTCTTTAAGATATATCCAATATCGTATGTATTAGCGTGATTGAATTTAAATTTTACAACTCTCAATTAGGTATTGATCTTTCGATTGGCTTTGAAAAGTTTTTCACGTGAGTGCTTGTATTGTAGTCTTGCAAAATTGTTCCTAAAGTTGTGTTAAAACTCGAAAATAGTGAAATGTTCTACTTTTCTTATTAAAATTTAGTTATGTTTATGAAACCGTTTCTTTTTCTTCATCTTCTATTTGCTATTTAACTATGATTTTTTTACTAGAAAAGTTAGTTTAATAAACTCACGTTGCTGCTTTTTATGACAAACTTCTCATTAAATGTTTTGTTATCCTATGATTACCAATGAGCCTTACAGTTTTATATTAGTTTAAGGTATATGTAATTAATAAACTAGTTTTCCATTTTATAAACTCTTAAAATCTTTTCTAAAAGATGCATATGGTACGAGAATAATCGAGCAAACTTGGAACCAAAACTTTTGAAAAAAACACATATCAAAGCTGTTTTTTTTTTTCTAAATGTAATTTTATGAACTTTGAACATTTTGAAAAGGAATCATCTAAATTTCTAAAAATGTGTTTTGACATTGCTTTGAGGCTGTGTTCGAATGACAAATATTGTGATATTGAGACCCTTGCATCGGTGGGGGTTGTTAGAGCCAGCCCAAGCTAAGGGCAGATTGGGCCTGTGCCCAAGGCCCCCTTAGCTTGGGGCCCCCAATTTTTTTAAAAAAATACTAAGCTATAAGGTAATGAAGGCCTAACGTTTGGCCAGCAATTAAATGAACTTTTAATTTTGAAGGCCCAACGGCCAGCATGGCAGCAACCTCGAACAGGTATAACCAACGGCCAAAATTTTTAACTATTGTTTGGGACTGTTCAGTATCCTCTTTTTAAAAAATATATATATATTAAAGTAAAGCTCCAGTATATATATCATTTCTTTACTCATTTTTTACACACTTCACTCTTATAGTCTTTGTATTTTTTTATACTCTAAAATCTCATATTGTTTATTGTGATATTAATTTTGCATATAATATAAGAAAGAAGACAAAAGAAAGAAAGCATAGAGGTACACATTCAACTCTTCTTCTTGTTTTTTTATGTGATAAATTTTGATATTGTTTACATAGTTATATATATATATATATATATATATATATATATATATATATATATCTTAACTTGAAATAATTAATTTTTTTAATAGGTTCCCTTCCAAGAGAGGAAAAATTTAAAGAAAAGAAACATATTGATATTATTTTGAAGAGTATTGAAGCGTTGCCACTTGCTTTTACTTGCAAGTTTGTCTAGGTTATATATTTCTTTTATACTCTCAATGACTCAATTCTCTTTTTTTTTTATTAATTGGGCCGGCTCTGTATGCAATTGTTTATTTTTTCTTTTTTTCATTGCAATTATTGTGTTATTTTTAATATTGAATTTATTGTAAATTTTTTGAGTTTTGTTGTACCTAAATTTGAAGCAAGTATGTCTAGTAGGAAATATCCATCGAGTTACGAAAAAGTTAAGAAAAAAAGGAAAAACTTGTAATATTATGCTATTTTATAATTCTAATTTTGGTGTTTTTTTTAAAATTATTTGTAGTGATTATTTTAGTACAAAATTTAGAGTTTTTTTTATTGAGAAAAAGCCTAATTATTAAGGCTCCCATTTAGATGATCGCCCAAGGTCCCCAAATTGATTAAGACGGCTCTGGGGTTTGTACACCGTCTTTGTTATCATTTCGTGTAGTGGACTACTTATTGTCCTACTAGCCTTTGGTGGTTGAGCAAAATGAATCACTTTTGTTATTGTTTTTCCATAGTCACAGTCTATCACGAATTTCGATAAGAATTTACTCGACTTTGTTATTTTGCATTGGATGTTTTTCGTTTTGAATAAACTAATGAATTTCATTGTTATTGTTTAATTATGCTACTTATCCTTTTGAGATTTCAAAAACTATTATTGTATCGATTATTTTGTACAGATATAAGGTCCCAAACTATTTTTTGATACTCATTTTAGTTTTCGTCTATTTTTTTGCAGACTTCGAGAGATAGTACGTCATTTGGGGTAGTGTCTTCCTTTTTGCTACCGCCTAAAGATTTATAGATATAGCATTGACTTAGCGTTTGGAATCTTTAGGCTACGTTAAGACTAAAAGTCTTTAATTTTAGTATTTTAGAATTGATAGATTAAAATTGAAAAAAAATTTAAATAAGCGACAAACCAACACTATTCGTTGTAATATTTTTTTTTTATGAGTTGGTGTCTATATAAAGAACTCATAATTTCGTTCAAGTACCCCAATTCTCACTTTTAGCTTTCATCCTTTTTTTTCAACCATGAGTAAGGAAGAACAACACCCTTCACAATATCTGTCTTAGTGAAGATAAGGAGATCACAACTGGTAAAACTAAGTCAGAATTAAACAAAATTGTGAAACTGCAGCTTGATCTAAATGATCCACCAAAAGAAGACGGATATATTTATGAAGTTCAAGGACGTTAACTTGTTGTTTCTCAAATGTTGAAGATTTATTTACCCAAGTTCTTCCCCTAATATTTATATTCAATTGAGCATCTTGGAGGTCAAAAATATCAACTTAGTTTTTTTTAACTACATGATACTGGTGCGTTATTGTGATGATGCCGATTAATAGCTATTATGTACTTATGATGATGTACGTTGTTAGGTATTATGTACTTGTTATTTCGTATTTTGTTACCTCTCATATGTAATCCTTAATTATCAATGGAATTACAAGTTAATGTTTTATTTGTATTTTATTTTATAATAATTCATTTATCAGAATTCCAATATTTTATGATTACTTTTAAAGGACTTATTATTTAGATTCTGCATTACGTTAAATACTTTATGTTCTTATTTTTGGACCAAGCAATTTTTTTTTCAAAATTAATTATTTATAATTTTATTTGATTAATCCATAAATAATAAAAAACAGTGTTTATTTTAATTTCTTATCTTTAATGTTTTACATAATGCCGAAGACCCAGATATACTGGCTATAAGCTCATTGGGAGATGGTTCAACTTACTTTCCTTGCATTTTGGGGGAAATTTGAATTCTCGACAGATAGAAATTTTGTTGAGAATACCCGTGACCACTTCCATTGCAAGGACGAAATGATAAGGAGATATAGACATTGGGGACTAGTACCCTTGTTACCATAGCCTTTCACCAACTCCGATGTTATTTGTGATGTTTCTGTACTTCACAAAAACACCTTGTACATCCAAAATAAGGTACTGCATACAGTCGCTCATTCTCTTGGCAATACACTTATGTGTTGCAAGCCATAGGTCTGAAATCGTTCATAACAAAAGAATTCATCACTTTTGGGACAAGAACAAGAGTAAACTTGCATTTCAAAATATTAATACTTTTGAAATACAAATTTTTAAAGTTACTAAGAAGAAAAAATATTAGAATTGTATTAATGTGGTGCGCCAGGACAAGGCTATAGTGCAACACCAAGGCAACGTACGAGAGGCCCAATAACAAGTTACTGTTGCACCATCCCACTGAAAGCAAAGCCAACTTTCGGTGAAAAAGTTGTCAAAATAATAAAATAAGGAAAATTGAATAAAAAGAAGAAAAAGTGAAATGATGATGTTGGGGGCAAAAATGGAAAAACATTATTTGCATAGTAATGAAATGAGCCTATAAATAGAGGCTCATTTGCACCAACAATATCATTCCAAAATAGAGTGAAAACATTATGAGTTTTCTTGAGTGTTCTTTCTTCTTCTATTGTTCTTTGAGTGAGAGTTTAGTTTCTCATATTATTAGAGAGAGTTATATAATTCTCTCCTTGTATTAGAGAGAAGTGTTGTATAATATTCTTACATCATAGTGAATCCTCCTATACTTGCTCGTGGTTTTTTTCCCTTAATTTGTTTGAGAGTTTTCCACGTAAAAATCTTGTATCTCTATTTTCTCTTTTCTCATTCATATTTTAGCTATATTATACTGTTTGTCCCTTATCATTCCGCTGCGCTGATATCTAACAGTGGTATCAGAGCCACCGGTTACGGGTCACTGGTATACATACAGGGTTACTGTTCACGATTACTATTCACATATTCAGTATAATACTATTCACATATATAGTATAGTATTATTCACGTATACGGTCATGTTACTATTCTCGTATACGGTTTTGGTACTATTCACATGTATGGTACTATTCATAGTGAAATAGTAGGAGCCGATTCAAGTTGAGAAACAAATCGTCGTTAACACTATGGCGGCAAAATTTAAAATTGAGAAGTTCAACGGGAGCAAATTTTCCCTTTGGAAATTGAAGATGAAGGCAATTTTGAGAAAGGAAAATTGCTTGGCAGTAATCGGAGATAGGCCAGAGGAGGTGACAGATGACAATAAGTGGACAAAAATAGATAACAACGCTATGGATAATTTGCATTTAGCGTTGGTAGATTCGGTATTGTCAAGCGTGGAGGAAAATAAGTCAGCAAAGGAAATTTGGGATGTACTAACCAAACTGTACGAGGTCAAGTCACTTCACAACAAGATTTTCTTGAAGAGAAAATTGTATACTCTTCGAATGAGTGAATCCACATCGGTAACTGATCACATCAATACCTTAAATACATTATTTTCTCAACTAACTGCGTTGGGACAGATAATAAATGAGCTTGAATGTGCGGAGATTCTACTTCAAAGTCTACCTAATTCGTATGATCAACTCATCATTAGTTACACTAACAATGTTCTTTCAGAGTCTGTTACTTTTGATGATGTTGCAGCTGCTGTTTTGGAAGAGGAAACTAGGCGCAAAAGTAAAGAAGAAAGAGCTGAAAGTTCACAACAAGCAGAGGCACTACCAATGGTGAGAGGCAGATCAACAGAATGTGACTCGAGTGGGAGCAACAACAATGGTAGATTAAAGTCCAAGAGTAGAAAGAATATCAAATGCTACAATTGTGGCAAAAAAGAGCACATCAAGAAGGATTGTTAGAGTAACAAAAAGAATCCCGAGGTGACAAATTCTCAGGGATGTGTTGCGACTGTACCTGATAATGGAGATATTTTATATAGTGAAGCAGCAACTGTATCAGAAGGCAGAAAAGAGCTCACTGATTCTTGGATAATGGATTCGGGAGCAACGTGGCATATGATCTCTCGTAGAGAATGGTTCCACACATATGAACCTACGTTTGGGGGATCTGTGTATATGGGCAATGATCATGCCTTGGAGATTGCTGGCACTGGTGCCGTCAAGATAAAAATGTATGATGGTACCATTCGCACTATTCAAGGAGTATGACATGTGAAGGGCTTGAAAAAGAACCTATTGTCTATTGGACAATTGGATGACCTTAACTGCAAGACCCATATCCAGGATGGGATCATGAAGGTCGTCAAAGGAACGCTTGTGGTGATCAAGGTAAAAAAGATAGCGGTAAATCTATACATGCTTTTGGGAAATACGTTGCAGGAGGCAGGTGCATCAGTTGCATCAGCCAGACAAGAAGAATCAACTATTATGTGACATCGCAGATTGGGCCACATGACAGAACGTGGCTTGAAGATTCTTGCTGAACGTAATCTTCTACCCAGGCTCAAGACGATAAACTTATCTTTTTATGAGCACTGGGTTACCAGTAAGCAGCATAGATTGAAATTTAGGAGATCTATTGCCAGAAGCAAACACATTCTAGACTTGATCCATTCAGACGTTTGGGAATCGCCGGTTTTGTCCCTCGGAGGAGCCAAATACTTTGTATCATTTATTGATGATTACTCTAGGAGACTGTGGGTGTATCCAATCAAGAACAAGTCAGGTGTGTTTCCAATATTCAAAACTTTCAAAGCACTGGTGGAACTTGAATCCGGAAAAAGGATCAAGTGTCTGAGGACAGACAATGGTGGAGAATACACTGACGGGAACTTTCTGACATTTTGCAAGCAAGAAGGCATTCAGAGGCAGTTCACTGTTGCACACATACCTCAACAAAATGGTGTAGCAGAGTGGATGAACAGAACTCTTCTTGAAAGAATGAGAGCTATGTTGGAAACTACAGGACTAACCAAATCATTTTGGGCAGAAGCAGCCAGAACCGCCTGTTACGTGATAAATCGGTCACCATCGACTGCAATTGAGTTGAAAACACCAATAGAAATGTGGACCGGAAAACCCGCAGATTATTCTAGCTTGCACGTATTTGGATGTCAGACATACGTGATATATAATTCCCAAGAAAGAACAAAACTGTATCCAAAGTCCAGGAAATGCATATTCTTGGGATATGCTGATGGTGTTAAGGGGTATCACTTGTGGGATCCTATTACCCACCAGATTATCATCAACAGAGATGTGATATTTACAGAAGATAAACTGCAAAGTGAAAATGACAACAATACTACAAAGGAGACTACCACAGTACAGATCGAAGATAACCCAGGAAAAGAATATGCTTCTTCTAAAGCAGCATCGGAGCGCGAGGAACAAGAAGCAGATGAGGCTGAGGTTATAGATGTTCGATGTTCATCGCATCAAACATCAACTCCGCCCTGGCACTCAGACTATGTCATGGCGAGCAATGCTGCATATTGTCTTCTAACGGAGGATGGAGAGCCATCTACCTTTCACGAGGCTGTGAATAGCCCCGATGTGGCTTTGTGGATGACAGCAATACAGGAAGAAATTGAAGCTCTGCATAGAAACAAGACGTGGGAGGTTGTTCCTCTACCACCTAGACGGAAAGCCATCGGTAATTAATGGGTCTTCAAGATCAAGCGAGATGGAAATGACCAAGTGGAGAGATATCGTGCAAAACTGGTGGTGAATGATTTGCTCAAAAAGAAGGTATTGACTTCAACGAAATATTTTCTCCTGTGGTTAGACTTACAACTATCAGAGTAGTCTTGGCCATGTGTGTTGTATTTGATTTACATCTAGAACAGTTAGATGTAAAGACTGCTTTTCTTCATAGTGAACTTGAAGAAGAGATTTACATGATCCAACCAGAAGGTTTTGTTGAGAAAGAAAAAGAAAACTTTGTTTGCAGGTTGACCAAATCTCTGTATGGTCTAAAGCAGGTGCCGAGATGCTGGTACAAGAGATTTGATTCCTTCATAATTAACCTCGGGTACAACAGACTCAATTTAGACCATTGTACATATTACAAGAGGTTTGGAGATAATGATTTCATCATTCTGTTGTTGTACGTGGATGACATGCTGGTAACAGGCCCCAGCAAAGTTCGAGTCCAAGAATTGAAGGCACAATTGGCTAGGGAGTTTGACATGAAGGATTTGGAACCGACAAACAAGATTTTAGGGATGCAAATTCACCGAGACAGAGAAGGCAGGAAAATATGGATTTCCCAGAAGAATTACTTCAAGAAAATCTTGCGGCGCTTCAACATGCAAGACTGTAAGGAAATCTCAACTCCACTTCCTGTTAATTATAAATTATCCTCAAGTATGTGCCCTAGTGATGAAGCAGAGAGGATGGAAATGTCTCGAGTACCTTATGCATCAGCAGTGGGAAGTCTCATGTTTGCTATGATATGTACGAGACCAGATATTACTCAAGCAGTCAGCTCAGTCAGTCAGTTCATGGCGAATCCTGGTAGAGAGCAATGGAACGCGGTTAAAAGGACCCTAAGATACATTAAAGGAACCTCGGATGTTGCATTATGTTATGGAGGATCGGAACTTACTATCAATGGTTATGTTGATTCAGATTTTGCAGGTGATTTTGACAAACGAAAATCCACTACAAGCTATGTGTTTACACCTTGCAGGTGGCGCGGTAAGCTGGGTATCTAAGTTACAAACTGTTGTAGCTTTATCTACAACAAAGGTTGAATACATGGCGGCTACACACGCTTGTAAAGAAGCAATCTAGATTAAAAGGTTAATGGAGGAGCTCGGGCACAAACAAGAGAAAATTCCCTTGTATTGTGATAGTCAGAGTGCCTTGTACATTGCAAAGAATCCAGCTTTTCATTCCACGACGAAACACATAGGGATTCAATATCACTTTGTTCGTGAAGTAGTGGAGGAAGGAAGTGTGGATATGCAAAAGATTCACACCAACGACAATCTTGCAGATGTCATGACAAAGCCAATCAATGTTGACAAGTTTGTCTGGAGCAAATCTTCTTGTGGCCTAGCGAAGACGTAAGCAACATGAAATGGCAAGTATGAAGAGATTTGTAAAGTCCACCAAAAGATTGGTTTTGAGTGGGAGATTGTTGCACCATCCCACCGAAAGCAAAGCCAACTTTCGGTGAAAAAGTTATCAAAATAATAAAAGAAGGAAAAGTGAAGAAAAAGAAGAAAAAGTGAAATGATGATGTTGGGGGCAAAAATGGAAAAACATTATTTGCATAGTAATGAAATGAGCCTATAAATAGAGGCTCATTTGTACCAACAATATCATTCCAAAATAGAGTGAAAACATTATGAGTTTTCTTGAGTATTCTTTCTTCTTCTATTGTTCTTTGAGTGAATTTAGTTTCTCATATTATTAGAGAAAGTTATATAATTTTCTCATTGTATTAGAGAGAAGGTGTTGTATAATATTCTTACATCATAGTAAATCCTCCTATACCGTGATTTTTTTCCCTTAATTTGTTTAAAAATTTTCTACATAAAAATTTTATATCTCTATTTTCATTCATATTTTAACTATGTTATACTATTTACCTCCTATCATTGTACTGCACTGATACCCAACATCTATTGTAGTGGATTCTCCCCTCAAAACATTAATTTAATATCATGTGGACCATTCGCCCACGTATCAGATATTAAACTGATAAGAACAAATACTACACTTGATCTTAGCCAAAAGTCCGAGAAAGGTATTCTTTGATTTGTGCTCTCATTCTTCTTTTATACGCAAAGCAGCAAACGTCTTTCTCCTACACTATCGATGTGGGACGAGTTCTGGAAGAGGAATGTAAACACGCTGAGGTTTACTCTGGACATCATACAAATCTTTTCAAACGTGAATAACGATGGAGTTCAAGAAGCAAACATGGTGGATGGATGTTCTTTTTTCAGGTAACTATGTTTCACATATTGTTGGGCCTTATTATTCGTTGACTCTTGCATGCACGTGAATGGTTGTGTTGAAGATAGTAAATACAAAAAATAAATTTCACTTTAGAAGCTAAGTATTTAGATGATGTCATAAATTTACTTAATTAATTTTTCATCCAAGAAGATAGCTTGGGTCAAGGTTGATTTATATGCATATTTATTTAGGCTTAGTTGTTTTTCGTGGCTAGCTCGCCATAATAAATATTATGGTGAATTGATTTCTTTCCTATTTAGTTGAAGTTCATCATGTATAAATTCCCTAACTTTTCCTTTTCCCAATATTTTAAGGATTTCTCTTATCAGTAACATTAGCTGCTAAGGAAGCTAAGAATCATGGGACAGTGATTGGGATTGATCTGGGCACCACATATTCTTGTGTGGGTGTATACAGAAACAATCATGTCGAGATAATAGCGAACGATCAAGGAAACAGAATCACCCCTTCATCGGTTGGATTCAATGATAATGAGCGACTAATTGGAGAAGCCACGAAGAACCAAGCGCCTCCAAATGCAGAGAGGACTGTTTTCGATGTCAAAAGGCTAATGGGAAGAAAGCAAGTGATTGCGTGTAAAGATTTTTACGCGTAATTTTGTGAGAGATCGTTGTGCGATGCTGATAATTTTTAGGATTGTAATTGGAAGGTTTGATGATCCTGAGGTCCAAAGAGATATGAAGATGTTGCCTTATAAGTTTGTGAACAAAGATGGTAAGCCTTACACACAAGTGAAGATAAAGATGGAGAAAACAAGGTGTTTAGCCCTGAGGAAATCAGTGCTATGGTGTTGAAGAAGATGAAAGCCACGACCGAGTCTTATTTAAGACATTCAGTTAAGGATGCAGTGATCACTGTTCCTGGTATGATAAGATTCGTCGCGTTCTCTCTTTTTCTCTGTTGTTGATTCTATCATTTTTTGGCTCTTTTCGTGATTCTGCATAAATTATGTTGTCTGTAGCTTTGTGAATGTCTTAAAAATTAATATGCATTGAACATAGTGTTATTCCACATAAAAGAAGGAAATCATTATTTTACGAATCCAGGTATTTGGAGTTATGAAGAAGTAGCCAGGGCACATATTGTGTTTTTCGGCTTATACTTTTTGGAAGCTCTCTGGCATTGGGTGTATATTGGGATCTAGAAATATTTTGCGATTTTTGTATTAAAGGCTTCTTGATTGCTAAGTTCACATATTGAAAGCTTTCTGGTTTTTGCATATGCAGCATACTTCAATGATGCACAATGACAGGCTACCAATGACGCAACATAGCCGGTCTCAATGTGGTTCGTATAATCAACGAGCCTACAGCGGCCGCAATTTCATATGGTCTAAACAGGAAAGGTGGAGAGATGAATATTTTGGTGTTTGATCTTGGTGGTGGCACATTCGATGTCAGCGTATTGACCATTGATAATGGTGTTTTTGAGGTCCTTGCCACCAATGGGGACACTCATTTGGGAGGAGAAGATTTTGATCAGAGAGTGATGGACTATTTCGTCAAGCTGATCAAGGGGAAGTACAACAAAGACATCAGCAAAGACAACAAGGCTCTTGGAAAGCTGCGAAAGGAGTGTGAGAAAGCGAAGAGGGCCTTGAGTAGCCAGCACCAAGTGCGAGTAGAGATCTAGTCCCTTTTTGATGATATTGACTACTCTGAGTCCCTAACAAGTGCAAGATTTGAAGAGTTGAACATAGATTTGATCAAGAAGACAATGAGGCCAGTGAAGCAGGCCTTAAAAGACGCGAATTTGAAGACGACTGACATTCATGAAGTTGTACTTGTTGGGGGAAGCACCCGAATTCCTAAAGTGCAACAGTTACTGAAGGATTTCTTTGATGGGAAAGAAGCAAACAAGGGTATCAATCCAGATGAGGCTGTAGCCTCAGGAGCAGCAGTCCGGTGAAGCTGATGAAGACACGAAAAGTATTAATCTTGTTTGATAGGACTATTCTCTAATTTGCTTAATTTGATATCCCTGACAGAAACAAGGCTAACTTTATATCGTTCTTTTTTTTTTTTTTTCCTGCAGACTTACTTTTGCTAGACATTGTTCCCTTGAGTCTAGGTATCGAGACAGTTGGAGTCATGATGAAATTGATCCCAAGGGGTAAATCAGGGTATGTTGAAACAGAGTTGCAATCATGTAATTGATACCTAGGATTGTTTAACATTGTTTTCTGGTACATAAAACTTAGAAAAACTAATGTTGCCATGAAATTTTCAGGTCTATGAAAGTGAAAGGAGCTTGAAAAAGTTCGAGTTATCTGGAATTCCTCTGGCTCCAAGGTAGCTAAACATACATCTAGCCTTCTGGAAATAATTGATGTCATTTTAGAATCATTTCAGTTAACTTTGAGCAGCGCAAAATTATCTTGAATTTTTCTCTTAGGAGAGTTCCACAAATTGAGGTTACCTACGAGGTTGATGTAGACGGAATACTACGCGTGATATCTGAGGACTAGGCAGCAACAAAGAATTGACAATCCATTACCATCACCAATGACAAAGGGCGTCTCACCCCTGACGAGATTGATCAGATGGTAAAGGAGGCAGAGGAGTTCTCAGAGGAGGATAGGAAGGTGAAGGAGATAATTGACTCCAGAAACAAGCTCGAAAGCTATATCTATACTATGAGGAGCACCATCAGTGACAAGCTTGTTGAGAAGATTGATTTTGATGACAAGGAAAAGATTGAGAGCGCATTGAAGAATGCCCTGGAATGGTTGGATGAGAACCAAAACGCGGACAAGGATGACTTTGATGAGAAGATTATCGAGTTGGAAGCTGTTTGTGATCCTGTCATGAGGAAGGTATACGAGAATTAGTAGTGGAAGCTCTGCTAATTCAGAAGACGATGAATTGTAAACAAGTAATCAATAATTACGTTAAAAATTGTGGTCTTCGATGAGACAGTTTTAAGAAACCCAAATACTAATAAGGAGATCATTTCCAAAAGTTAATGTGTACAACTTGGTTTTGAAATCTTTCATTTTCGAACAAATAGTTAGAGGAATTGTTGGTACTTCACCTTCAGAGCTTAAAGATCAAAAGTCTACTTTAAGTATTTGAAGCGTTCATATTTTTTCTTTTTTCTTTTTTACTAAGTAAGCAAGCAATTCATTGATAAAAAATATGTACGTCAGTCAACATCTAGACCACTATGTGTCTTCTACATTCCAAGATTGCCATATAGCCCTATTAAGCTGGTTGTTTTTGTATTTCTTCCCTGTACAACTTGTGTTTGATATCAAAAGAGATACGACTAAATAGGTGATCCTCATTAGTTGCCAAATTCTGATGGAACGTTTCGATTATATTAAGTTCACACTTTTGACTAATTCGATGTGTGTGTTGAGGCAGCTGCTGCACCTGAGAATTTATTAATTGGTGTGGTTTTCAACAAGACAATTTTAAGAAACCCAAATACTAAGAACGGTATCACTTAATGTTATTTGAAATAAATGAATTTTATAAAATTTTGTACAATTCATTTGCAAATCCAACCTTTTGTTTTTGGAAGCACCTTTTTAAAAAAATTAAAAATCCAAGATTTGCCAATCAATTTACTCAAACTTTACTTAAATCTTTGTTCAAGAGGTGAAATTTGTAATTCTAAGCCACCAAATTAGTTACTTATCTTTTAAAGACTAAACTGATCTCTAAGTTTCTTTTTTTTTTTTACTACTCCTATTTTTTGTTCTTATTCCTATGTAGTTAGTTCTTTTTATTTTTCTTGTGAGCTCCTTCTTCACGGCAAATTTATTTTTCATATATATATACACACACACACACACACTTGCCCTAATTTAAACTTCCATTAAAATTTGTTAGTCAAATATTTAAAAGACGATACTACCCCCATTAAAAAATATTTTGGATTTTTATTTAACTTTCTTAATTTCTTTCATTATGATGCATTACGTTAAATAAATTTTTATAAATAAATTTGATATAATTTTTATTTCTTCTCATTCTACTTAAAATTACAAATCCAATGCTTCAAATTTCATATAATTTGGACAAGAAATGAAAAATATATGAATTTTTAAAGCTTTTTTCGTGAGTAAAATTCTGGTGGGTTGAAGATGCCTAAACGACGTTGTTTCGATTATGACACGTAGCGTAGAATTTAAATCCAAAAGCCAATGGTATAGTGCCACGTGGCTAGTGTGAATAACAAAATTTGGGAAAATAGTTGTGAAGATTTGAATCCACAACTTCAACTATGCTTTAAAGCTACTTAGCCACTATGTTGTATGTACTTCCTGTTATTTTCTACACACGGAATATATATTATCCTGTTTTGTATCGGTAACAGTGACCACCACCCACAATCTCCGCCATTACCTCTAGCGAACACCACTGCCACAAACCACCTCCGCCACTTCTTTCAACCACCCCTACCAGTCACCAACGTTGGAGAGTCCATAGCACAAAGATTCATCTAACTAATACACAACAATAAAATTTTGAAATAATTAGGGTTTAGTTTAAAATCAATCCCAAGGTTAAATTTCTATATGTAAATGATCTATAGACTATAAAGATTCTCAAAAGATTATTAATAGTGAGTTTATAAAATAATTTATGGTGGAGAGATGTAGTGGTGGTGGTATGTGCTAGGTGAGGAAGAAGAGTGAAAAACATAAAAGGAAAAAAATGATAAATGAAAAATGAGAAACAATGTAAGGGTATTTTGGTCAATTCAAATGTGTTTTGATGTTTTGTGTGATCCTCAGTTGCATTACAAGTGAGTGTATGTCACTCTTCATTAACTTTGACAGAAAATTGGACGGAGGGTTTATGGTGCAACATTATGAATAACATAGAGAGTTTAACGCCACTTTTGAAAACACATGGTTTGTTGTGCAACTTTGACAAAACACAGGAGGATGTTGTGCATTTTACTCTATATTTAATCCAATCTTTTTTTTTTGTCTTCAAATTAGGAGCGCAAATCATCTACCCTTATTTTTTAACTAGTCTTAACATACTTAGCCATTTAAACTTATAAATTATTTATTCGTGTTATTTATTCATCAATATTAATTAATCGAGTTTAACTTTAAAATTGAATAGTGTTGTTAATGGAATGCATATTCCTATCAAAATTTCTAAAGCAAAGCTTCAAGATATATGAATAGAAAAGGAATACCAACAATAAATATATTTACAAATCACAGAATTGACTTAATACTGTTTTACAGTTCCGAATAATGAAAGTTATTTGTAAATACAAATTCTTTCAGACCACAAATGTTTCCAAGTAGTCAGTTAGGAGGGGTAAAAATATACAATTGAACACTCATATATAGACAATTTTTTTTAATAGGGACTAAATCGATTTTTTAGCCTAAAAGTACCTCAAAATGTGCACATTTATAAAAAAAAAATACAACTTCAACTTACTTCTTCTTAATAGCTCCACTTTTGGGTTCGCCCTCGCTGGCCCCAAGTAGATCTGCCCATGACCGAGTTGCTGAGAAATTTCCTTTCAATGAAAGAAAGCCATTTAAGAGCCCAATATTCAATTTTCTGAGTGATCTTCTCAACCAAGCTATAACAGTCCTTGATATGAAGATTACCAATATTATAGCCAAGCAAATTAGAGATTTGGGGTTGCAGAGAGATGGATTGTATCTACCAAGGAAGACTGCACTTTTGTCACTATTCAATTCACCTGCAAGCCTGAAAGGTTATGGAAAATTGTCAACTCCTCATTAATGACGGAGATAGATCAGATATAAGCATTAGCAAAATTGAGACTCTGATCATCAGCAAAAGAAAGGTGCGTCAGTTAAGTCCGTTTGCATGTTGGGTGGAACCAGTATTAATTTGCTGATCTTTCTTCTTTGAAATTTTTTCTTTTATTTATTTATTTATTTATTCGTCAATGAGTGAAGGGGGAGTTTCATCTCAATTATCTCAAAACTTTACACGAGGTAGGACCAAAACAACAAAAGCTCGAAAAAAGTGTCAAGTCATTACTTACAAAAGACAATTATCGTGTATATTCCATTCTTTACAAATTGCAATGTTAGTCTGGTTTCTTCTTTTATTTTTTATTTTTTTGCTGGGTCAGCAAGTGTAAGATTTCATTCAACTAAGCAAAAACTATGGCAAAGCGATATACATGTGTAATGTCATAAACAAAAAGCCATCTTGAAACCTAACAAATAATTTCATAGAGGTTTCAGATATCACAAATATCCCTATTGGCACTATTGTTTCTAGGGTAAATAGCACCGTTGTCTCCTATGATTTACCTAAAATGCACAAAACCTCCCTGTGGTTTCAAAAGTGCACCGGACCCCCCTGTGATTTGAAAAAGTGGCACACGTGCCCCCTTCGTCTCTTTTCCGTCAAATTTTATAATAGAAAATGTGAAATGACTTAAATACCCTCAATTCATTTTTTCCCTCTATTTTCTCCTTTTTCTTTACCAAAAATTATATAATATATATACACACACCACACCAAAAATAATAATAATAATATATAACATATATATATCACACTACATCTGGAAAAAAAAAAGAGAAATATATATATATATATACACACACACACCAAACCCAAAAAAAAAAACAAATATGTATATATATATATAATACATATACACATACAAATATATACACATACATACTGGGGTTTGGGGGGTGGGGAGTGGGGTGGTTTCCACGGGACTGGGGGGTGGGGTGGGGTGGGGTAGGATCGGGGGGGTCTGTGTGTATGTAATGATATATATATACACACGCACACCAAACCCAAAAAAAAAAAAAACAAAAATGTATATATATAATACATATACACATACAAATAAATACAGATACATACTGGGGTTTGGGGGGTGGGGAGTGGGGGGGTTTCCACGGGACTGGGGGGTGTGTGCGGTCGGGGGAGGGGTGGGGTTTGTGTGTATGTATATACATATATACACATGCACACCAAACCCAAAAAAAAAAAATGCATATAGATAATACATATACAGATACATACTGGGGTTTGGGGGTGGGGTGGTGGGTCTCGACGGGGCTGGGGGAGTTCCGCCAAGGGGTGGGGTGGGAAGGAAGGGGTTTGTGTGTACCAAACCCAAAAAAAAAAAAGAAACAAATTGTTGGGGACGATGAATTTGTTGCTATTTGTTGCTGTTTTTTTGTGTTGTAAAGGGTTTTTTTGTCAATTAACCCACATATTTTATTGAAAAATTTGTTGAAAATAAGCCAAAGTTGTATGGGAGGCGCGTGTAGCTCACATGCTGTTAAAACTAACAGATTTATTGATCGAGGGGGTTGTTGTGCTATTTTTTTTAAACCACAGGGGGGTCAGGTGCACTTTTGAAACTACAGGGGGTGTTGTGCACTTTAGGTAAACCATAGGAGGCTACGGTTCTATATTTCCTTCCAGTCAACATTTTGCTTCGCATATCATCTTTAATTCTTTTGGTCACTTGGTCCTCAGTAGCAAATTCATTTATGAAGAAACGCGAATTTCATTCTTTCCAAAGGTGGTAAACTGTGGAGGTGAGCAGGAGCTTAATGATATTTGCCTGAAGGGTGTGCTTTTTCACCATGATACTGCATCCACAAACAATAAATTCCCATTGAATTCCAAAAGTTCTGAATTTTCCTTTCTTTGCACAACTTCGCCAAACTTGTTGACTAAAAAAACACTCAAAGAAAAGGTAACGTTTTTAAGCCAAATAGTGAAAATCCTCCAACTTGATCTTCCTTTGACCTTGTTGACTTTTCTAAATAATATATAAAGCCCAAAAATACCCCAAAAATGCAAAAATTAGACAAAAAAAAATGCCCAAAGCGTATTTTATTTTTGTGATAAATAGTAGTTGTGTTTTATGTTGGAAATGCATAATTTGATGCCTAAGCTTGATTCTTAGCCTAGTTATGATGTTCATAAACGTTTATATACCATCTTAGCTTAGTAGAATAGCTTAGAAATGCGTAAATGTTCAAAAATAAACTAGATGCGTTGGCTGAAATTTTAATGTTTATGGTTGATTATTGCCAATATTTGAGTGTAGTTGGGTAGTCTTTGGGTTGTCAATGATGTATTATAATTTCTAAATATGAGTGCTAAATGCTAGGTGTAAATGTGGTTAAGAAAGGGGTTTAAATTGATTTGAAGAATGAAGATGTTTAAATGGTGTTTTTAATGTTTAAAGTTAGTTAAAATGTTGTTAGAATGCCTCCTTTGTGGTTAATGTGTTGCTTAAGTTCTAATGGTGTCATTATGACTTGATAGAATATAAGGGGAAATGCATGTGAAATGTGGCCTAGGTGTTTAAATGTGGGTCTAAATGAATATGAATTGCTTAGTTATTAGATTGATAAATGTTTGAAGTAATGTGTTGTAGAATCTAGTTTCTGAACTATGATTGTTGAGAACTTTTAGTATCTTGGCTTTTAAAATGAACATTTTAGTCCTTTGAATTATATCAAAGAGACGCCGTTAGTCTCAGATGCCAATTTTGCCCATTTTCTTAACGATTTTGCCCTATTTGTGATGGCAAAATACAAAAGTTATATTTCTTTTAGCGCCAACAACGAAGAAAAAATTGTCGCGGCATTCTTTAATGGTGGGGATGCGCCAAGCCAAGGCTTTAGTGCAGCCCCAAGGCAACGCTCAAGAGCCCCAGTAGCAAGTTACTATAGTGGGCTCTCTCTTTCAAAAAAATTAATTTAACATCTTGTGAACCGATGACTCAAGTATCAGATATTAAACTGATAAGAACATATACACTTGATTTTAGCCAAAAGGCCGAGAAAGGTATGCTTCTCAATGTGTTTCCTTCTGCATTTTATACTTATCTCAGCTACCATATCTTCTATGTGGAGGCGATATAGGATTCTCTTGGACTATAGCGTATTGCATACTGTAATACATGCAAAGAAAAATTTGTGACAAGTCATGTTAGGCTTTTCTTTTGCAAGAAAACATTCCAGATTCAATGACTTGGCGTGCACTTCTATTATTTTATTTTACTTTTTTCCTTAGTACCGTAGTTTTAATTCTAAATTTTTAATTATAATAAGTTACTACCTGATAATCACACTCGACTATTGGGTATAGACATACTTTTTACTACATGGTAATTAATTTAGTCAACCGAGGGTCAAATCATAGCCTAATACTCTTCCCTAATCATAAAAATTTTAATTAAAAAAAAAAGGATAAAATATCTTATTTTACAATATTTGTGTTATGCGCGAGATTAAATAAAAATAATATTTACTTAAAAACCTATCCTTGTTTTATACATATATATACATCTAATTGAGATTAAATCCGATATTGTTTTTAACTCAATTGTCATGGTTCTACTGCATCACAAGGAGCATTTGTGAGGAATAGTCATTCTAGACAATCATTTGGCTTGTTTCATTATAATTTATTTGAAATGAGCTAATCTTATAAAAATATAAAAAAATAAACAAAAAACAATTTATTGTTAAAAAATCGCGTTATACGCGATATTAGGAGAAAATTAGATTCACTTAGAAATTTTTTTTCTATACATATATATACATTTCAAATTGAATCCAATCTTTTCTCCTAACCCAACATATATTTTTTTTGCAACGAGCTAACGTTTTAAAGATATACAAAAAAGTTTAAATGCAATAAAATAGAATTAAATAGTTCAATAAGAAAATAAAATACCAAAGTATCATTTAATCTTAAGGCTTTGTTTTAGAATTTGATGTCTTGGAAAATCTAGACATAACTAAAATATCGTAGGGGAGTTTAAAATTTAATAAGGAAAAAACTCATACGGGGAAATGACATTCTCCTTTTTTCAAACAACAATTTTTAGTTCAAAATAAGTCAACGATTGGCTCATTCTTTTACTTATAATGGTATAGTATGTGTCATTCAACTCGCATTGACATGATTGATATTACTATCAAGTGAAACAAGGGATCTTTCAAGGTTAGCAAAACTGTTGTCTCAATTCTATTTTGACCATTTAATTAACTATTTTTGGTATTAAAAGACCACTAATTTATTTTCGTTTTGAATATTCAATCTATTTTCATGTTAAAATTAATTAACAACCTTACTATACATGGGTAAAATTGTAAAAATACTTAAAATAATTACATTTTTATCACCAAATAAAAGTTATTTACGATCTCATCACCAATAACTTAAAATGCCATAAAAATGTTATTACTAAGATTTCAACACTAAGTTATCCACGTCAAAAATAAAAGTTCTTATTACTGCACTACTTCAACTCAATGACTTTCAATTTACGATTAAAAACCATATTAACATATCTGCGATTATGATTAATATAACTTCATTTGCTTTTTTTTTCCTTTTTTCTTTTTTCCTTTTCCCTCTTCTTCTTCCTTCCTATCCCTATCCCCATCTGGATCTCCATCTTTATATCACATATTCACACACATAGACATACCTACAATGACAGGGGCAGAGCCAGAAAATTAATACTAGGGGAGGGGGGGGAGGGAGGGGGGCGAGATTCTGATTTTGTTTATTAGAAGATTCATGATATTAAATTTTTAGACATAAATAAATATAAAAAAAATATTATTTATCAAAAATAACATAAGATATACAAAGTAATTTTTACATGTTCAGTCAATGAAGTTGAACTCGTCTTTCCTTCATAGAATAAAACTCATCAATTATTGTATCCACATGAACATCTTTGACAATCTCTTTTTCTATATAGATAATTAAGCTATCTTTGAGAAATTCATCCTTCATTTGATTTCGAAGCCTTGTTTTGATAACCTTCATAGCAGAAAAAACTCGTTCTGTAGTTGTTGTCGAGATAGAAATAATTAAAACCAACCGTATCTACCTTTCCACTAAAGGATAAGCTTTTGATTTTCTAGTTTCTACCAATCCTCTACATAGATCTGCTATGCTAGTCAAATCTTTCAAGTCAGGGTGATTAGGTACATCAAGCTTATAATGCTGCAATTCATAACTTAAATGATTCATCTCCTATTCAGAGAAGTCAGAAAAATAAATTTTTTCAACAAGTTTGCATATATCATCTACTACAAATGACTTATAACCATCCTTAGGATCCAAAGTTGTGCAAAGAGTGAGAAGCTCAGTTGTTTGCTCATTAAATCTGATGTTTAACTCTTGTAATTGTTGATCTATAGTAGCTGTAAATATGTGTACCTGGTAATAATGCTTAATCGTTATAATATCCTTTCGACGACGAGATCGGAGTATGTCGGAGTAAGAAGTATTCATATCAAGAATTTGAATATTTCGATGAGAACAAAAAGATGTCACATTCTCTATAAGAGTTTCCCAACCAACATCTCTCAAACCTTGCAGTCATAATTTTGTATTAGAAACCATATGTATTGCAATTAAAATGGCATCAAACATTTTTATCAAACTACAAATTGAATTAAAATGTGAACTCCATCTAGTATCTCCAGGGCGTTGCAAAGTTCCTATCTGATTGGCCCCTATACTAGTATTAATCTCACCATATTCAATTAAACGTGCATTTTTAATTACTTGAGCAACTTGTAATTCATCATTGCGCTTGGAAGAAGACCCCATGATGTTAACAATGAGACTCAAGTTTCCAAAAAAGGTATATATTTTAGAAACTTCTCTAGATGCAACAACAAGAGCTAGTTGTAATTGATGAGCAAAACAATGCTCATAATAAGCATAAGGACAATCTTTAAGAAACAAAGCTTGCAACCCATTCCATTCTCCATGTATATTACTAGCTCTATCATACCCTTGACCACGAATATTAAGAATATTGAGGTTATGATGAGATAATGCACAAGAAATTTGTCTTTTTAGAGTTAATGCTTTTGTGTCTTTCACATGAATCAAGTCCAAAAATCTCTCTCTAATGAATCATTCCTTATCAACAAATCTTATAACAAGAGCTATTTGCTCTCTCTTAGATTCATCTCGAGCTTCATCAACAATTAAACAAAACGTCGTTTCACATATCTCTTTACGAATATTGTTTTGCACATTTCTAGCCAAAACTGATAAAATTTCTTTTTGAATAAATTGTGATGTGTACTTAGCATTTTGTCGAGCATTATCCAAAACAACTTTATGCACTTGCTCATTGTAAGATGCTAACACCTTTATCATTTCAAAAAAGTTACCTTGGTTTATTGAATCTGAACTTTCATCATGCCCTCTAAAAGCATATCCTTGAAATGTTAGGTATCGAACAACATCTAAAGAAGCATTAAGGCGTAAGCGATTATTCAAAATTTGTGAAGAAGTTTGCCTCTACATCACCTTTTCAATATGAGAAGACTGGTTCTTCAAATTCTCACAATATTTTACAGTTGAATTATGATCTGAATTGTTATCCTTTCCCACATGAGATAAAACAGCACAATCTTTTCCGCTATTTACTTTTTTCCAATTTTTAAATCCCTTAGCAGTGAATACATATGATCCAGATTTTTCATTTGATTCTTTTGCAAAAATGTAGCAAGGAAAACAAAACACAACATCTTTTGCAGGTGAATACTCCAACCAAGGATATGTTTAAAACCAATAAGCTTGAAATCGGCGTGGATGACTCTCTTGTCTAGAATATGGATAATGTGATTGAATATGATGATATGAACCAAATTGAATATATACACTATGAATTTCATCTCTTTGATTCACTGGATACTCCCAAATTTGAAGGCGTAAACCGGGGTCACGCACTAAAGAACTATATCAATTGTCTCATTTTCAATCCTTTGAAATTTTGTTGGAGGTTCTAAAATCACATTTGTATCACTATCAGATACAGAAGATTGTTCTCCGAGCTTTGACTCAACTATCTTTTATTTTATTTTAAAGAAATAATAAATTGTTTTTGAGTTACTCATAATTTGACCTAAAAATAATTTTCAAGAAATAGTATGATTAAAAAAGATCAATTAATTTTTCCATAATAATATTTAGGAAAGTATTCATTTTGGCCTAAATAGTAATATTTTCAACTATCGCTCAAGCAACATTCAGTATGATTACGCTAGTAGTCATGTAGACAATTAAATTAACTCAATAACACAGTAAGACTAAATAAATTTTTATTACTATTAAGTCAAACTTTAGGAGGGATCCTTTATGGTTTTCTTCTGAAAGTCACCCTTAGAAACATAAATATACAGGCAAAAAAGACTAGAGAAAATTATGCACTATTATATGAAATGAAAGATCATGTGACTTTGATATCTCTAGCTAATTGTAAGGTAATAGTTGCATAATAGTAAAGACAAATTAAACATAAATATGATCAGATGAAATAAGCCATAAATACTTATAAAATTTGATCCTGTCAGGAAACAATTGATAACCTCCTATGTATAACATTTATTACTGCATTAGAACTTTTTTCCTAATTGTACCAAGATAGCAAAGAGATGTGCAAACAAATGAAAAGCAAAGAAAAAGCCAACAAAGGGAATTGTCATGTGGAACTACCAAAGAAGAAAGGAACCCAATGAAAGTTTCTTTCCTTTTATGTATCTATCGAATTCTTCTATTAAGCAAAATTATCTCAAGTAGTACATTATATAATCAGAAATAAAATTATCTCAAGTAGTACATTATGTCAATAATCAGAAAATTGATTGTCTAACCACATTAAATTGAACTACAATTCAAACCCCCCCAAAAAACTCTATAATCCCTACACAAGTCAAAAATGGACTTGGATCTTCTCCTCTAATTATTTTCTTGTCTACTAGATAAGGTATATTATTAGCCATTAGATTTATTTTTTTAAAATCTCAACCGCTCATTGTTACTTTTTTCTTTATTGGTATAAACCCAACAATTGTCTAATCTATCGAATACGTGTTGCCCCCAAAAGTGTAAGAATAAAGTTGACTTATTCTTATTTTTTTTTAAACACATAAAAATCTCATCACATCGTTACATCATATAGTTACGTCTTTTTGGAGTGACAAATGAATATAAAAATAAAACTAATTACGATTTTAAAAGTCTTATTTAAAGAAAACTAGTGTTAATCCCATTAAGTGTAAGATTATTGGATTTATTCTCGCTACACTTCTACTTGTCAATAACATGGGTTGACCCAAAAACCCACAATAAATGCACCTTTAGGTAGCAACAATCCATGACTTTAGAAAAATGAACAGATTTTGAGAGTGCACGTGATAGAAACGAAAGTGCACGTGATAGCGGACAACTATTGATATTAATTAGCAATGATCTTATGATTCACTAAACACAAATTATAGAACTAATAGAAGCATACAAATTCTTCTAATTTAAAAATGTTTAGAGTTCTTTAGAAGCAGTCATAGGCTTTTTTTCCAAGCCTGCATACTTGATACTACATACATATATATATGACATGATAGAATATAAAAAAGGAATATCAAGATGATAATTTTGTTTAAAAAAATGTACAACAATCAACATATACTTTTTTGAACATAGCGTATATACCTTTTAATTTGAGATTTGCAAGGAGAATTTGAGAAACGAGACTAGCAAAAAAATATAGCTTGTAGCGCCATGGTGAGTCAAACCCGCACCAACCATATAAATACACTCATGACTAACCACCAAGCTAAACCATATGTTCTGAACTTTAACAACTTTTATAATATTTATTAGGGGGACCAAATCTATTTTCTTTTTAAAAATACATTAAATATTTTTTTTAACCCCCCCTCCCCCCTCTCTCCACCCCTGGTAATAAAGTTGACATTTGCAATGAGAATTTGAGAAGAAGATTTAGAGGAAGATGATGATAGACTGATAGTTTTGTTTTTTTTTATAAAAAAAAGTGGAACACTATAGAGCTTTTAAGCTCGTTTCCTGGCAAGACAATTGGCATAAGAAGTGCCCACGTGGCACTTCCCTAGCCTTTTTTTTTTTTTCTTTCACCAACTTATAACGAGACTAGCAAAAAAAATATAGCATGTAGCGCCATGGTGAGTTGAACCCGCACCAGCCATATAAATACACTCATGACTAATTACCAAGTTAAACCATATGTTGTGAATTTTAACAACTTTTATAATATTTATTGAGGGGGCCAAATATATATTTTTTTAAACAAAATACATTAAATATTTTTTTTTAGAGGGCCCCCGGCCCCCCTCCCTCCGCCCCTGTACAGCAAAACACACGAACCAAATAATATAAGAGTTAGATGTGATAAATAATATTGGCTGACTTTAGGCTAATAGAATTATAAATTAGTGGTAGTCCATTTGGTACGTTGGATATTCAATCCGAATCGAACACTACAAACATGATTAAGTCTTGAATAAAATCGAGATCCTCCAATTATATTCCTCTTGGTTCAGATCTTGCAATTATTCCTCTTAGTATCATTAATTTTGGGGTACAAATCTATTGATATAAGGATAGATTTGATTAACAATGACTCACTAGGAAAGTTGAACATAGCATCCAACAATTAGCAGAATCGAAAAATGTTGCATTAAGATTTAGTGGGAAGCGCCAGGCCAAGGCTTTAGTGCAGCACCAAGGCGACGCTTGAGAGCCCCAGTAGCAAGCTACTTTAGTGGGCTCTCCCCCTAAAGAAATTAATTTAACATCTTGTGAGCCAATAGGTCACGTATCGGATATTAAACTGATAAGAACATATACTACACTTGATCTTAGCCAAAAGGCCGAGAAAGGTATGCATACACTAGTGCTCTCATTCTTCTTTTATACCCAAAGCAGCACACGTCTGTCTCGTGCATCATCGATATGGGATAAGTACTCGTAAAGAAATGTAAGTGTCACACTAAGGTATACTATACTCTGGTCCATTATGTAACACAAGAAAAAATAACTAACAAAAATAACAAGTAAAAATGAGAAAATTAACTTTTTAGAGTACGATTACAAAATTGCAGAATAATAATATTAATTGATTAGGTAATCATACGTAGGTCTTAATCGAAGGTGAGAAGTGCGCCTGGGAATTTCTTTCAATCTTAGTTATACATGTAATTGTCACATTATGAGGATTTTTCATTTTAATCAAATGCGAGCAACACAAAATTAACAGACGAGTAGCTGTAATACCATGGCACTTTTGGATGGTTTGTTCTCAGAGATTCCCAGGTAGAGTGAGTTTGAAAGGATCCGCAATGCACCACTGGATCACATCGCTGTTGTGTGAATTCAGAGGCATGCCATCAAGATTTGCTTCCAGAGAAGAAAGGCTTCTTGGCCTTTTCCATCTTTCCATTTTGAATCACTTTGCTAACTTTGCATTGATGTCCAAGTCTCGATGCAT
This sequence comes from Ehretia macrophylla, assembly GCA_037974665.1. Lineage (NCBI taxonomy): Eukaryota > Viridiplantae > Streptophyta > Magnoliopsida > Boraginales > Ehretiaceae > Ehretia > Ehretia macrophylla. The sequence goes on from CM075764.1 coordinate 70,535,250, forward strand.
CAATCAAATTTTGCTGCACATTCTACACTAATTTGCCAAGAGGGTACCATGAGTCCCACCACAGGAAGGTATTGTTCCCATTTCCAATGATGTGCTTGATATAGGGAGACGCATCATCTCTCAACTGCAATAACTTTTTCCACGTCCAAGAGCAGTCGGAGGAGGGTATTGGAACACTCCAAATGCCATCTTTGAGAAGTATTTTCCTGGTCCAAATGCTCCTTATAGAGTTATGGTCGGTGTACATATGCCAGAATTGCTTGACAATCGCAACCTTGTTAACCTCTTGTTTTATTTGTTTTGTCTTGGACTCTTATTTGAAACAAAGCGAAGAGTTTGATTGTATTCATATCCTTGTATAATAGATTTTGTACTCAAGTTCATAAATTAAGGTAGTATCTCCAAGGATCGTATAACACATATGTGACGAACGCTGAACCGTTAGGCACAAATGACACAATGGCTGCTGACGTGGAGATTCCTCATGATATTCAAGAAGAGCAAGCAGTTACATCTGAGCATCTTAATAACAACCCTCAGCTAAGAAGGAGCTTGCGCACCAAGAAGGCTCATCTTCACCTCAGAGAGTTTGTTACATCTTGAGAGGTTTCACTATAAATAGAGGGAGAGGCTAGTTGAGAAATCATCACAGAATTGCTATTTGTTTCTTGTTCCGTCTTTAATTTTGGAGTTTACCAATTTACTCGAAAAATTGGCAATATCCTTGTAATTTTCTTAAGATTCAATCAAAGTTCTCTCTCTCTGTTTGAGCCTATTTTTGCTGTTAAGTACTCTGTTACAAAGGTGCTTTCATTCACGAACATGGCGGACGGTTCTCGTTTACAAACTATTAATGATACCCTCAAATCTCAAGGCCAAATTTTGGTTTCTCTCCAAGCTACCATTACATCTCAACAACAATCCATGGAGAAGCTCGCCATTCAATGCACTACTTTGGATGGCAAGTTCAGTCAGATGTTCCGTTCCGGCGACGCTTCTTCATCGCGTCTACCTTCTCGCGGTGGCGCACCAACTGGTGGTGGAAATTCTGGCTATTTAGCTCGCTCCCTTCATCTGGATTTTCCTCGCTTTGATGGATCCGACGCTGTTAGTTGGATCTTCAAGGCCGACCAGTTTTTTGATTACTATGGCGTTGATGATTCGCAACGCCTCTCCATTTTATCCTTTTTCATGGTCGGTGTTGCCTTGCAGTGGTTCCAGTGGCTTTCTCGTAATCATAATATGGGTTCATGGTCGCAGTTTACTCAAGCGTTGGAAGCCCGTTTTGCTCCGGTAGAGTTAGAGCATCCTCAGGGAGCTTTGGCCAAATTGATGCAAACTTCCTCCATAGCGGAGTACCAAGCAGCCTTTGAGTCACTAGTTAATCGGACCACCAATTTACCTGATACCTTTCTGATCCATTGTTTCATATCGGGTCTCCGACCAGATATTAAGCATGAGGTTCTAGATTTTAAACCTACTACTATGACCCAAGCTATACGCCTAGCCCGAATCCATGAATCCAAAATATCTAGCCTGCAAACTTTTCACCACCGTGGCCCACTGCCACGGAGCCCAAACCCACATACATCCATGAACCCTACAACCCAACCTTTCATACCTGCATATACTTCCAATCCCATATCTACTTTTTCCCCAGTAAATACCACGTATACGCATCATCCACCCAATCCATCCCATTTATCATCTTCTTCCACGCCATGATTCAATCCTCAGTCACCTGCACCTACCCACCATACCCCATCATTATCCCTTTCTCCTTTACCTATAAAGCGATTATCATCCGCTGAAATCCAAGCTAAACGTGACAAGGGCCTTTGCTACTCCTGTGACTTTAAATGGTCTCCTTCGCATCGATGTAAAACCACACCAAAGCTCTTGTTGATGGACTATGAGTCGAACAGTGATTCACCGTCGCCAACGCCACCAGATGAAGCTCACGATTCAGGTTTGTCCTCTACTGTTCCTGAAATTTCTTACAATGCAATGGCCGGTCAACAATCGGTGACTACGCTACACCTTAAGGGTACGTTGATGGGTACTCCAGTTCAGTTATTAGTTGATGGCGGTAGTACGCATAATTTTGTGCAGACACGAGTAGCTCAATACATGAAATTACCAATTGAGCCAACTCCAACTTTTGCGGTGGTGGTCAGAAGTGGAGAAAGAATACACACGAAAGGGTGTGTGAAGCAGGCTAGAATTTTAATTCAAGGTCAGGAGATTTGCAGAGACTTGTTTGTGTTGCCCTTGCATGGTTCAGATGTCGTGTTGGGAATCTCATGGTTGATTATACTTGGGGATATACGACTGAATTTTGCTTCCCTTACTTTGGGCTTTCAGCACAATGGTCAGAATGTAGAGTTGAAGGGCGAGACTGGGGTGTCTGTGGAACAAATGCAGTTCAAAGGTTTCCGTCGCATTCTGGAAACAGATGCCGCAGCAGCATATTTTCGGTTGGAAGTGGTCTCCACTTCTACCCCTTCAAAGGTATATCTACGCCCTGAATTACATGCTCTATTGACTAAATTTACTTCTGTGTTTACCAAGCCTCAAGGTTTACCACCAAGGAGAGACACAGATCATAAAATTAATGTACAATCAGGGGTTCCACCAGTTAACATCAAACTATACCGGTATCCTTATTTTCAAAAGAATGAAATTGAGAAGCTAGTACAGGAAATGATTCGAGATGGTCTGATCCGCCCCAGCACCAGTCCATACTCATCACCAGTTTTGTTGGTCAAGAAAAGAGATGACTCGTGGAGGTTTTGTACGGACTACCGCGCACTCAACGCAGTGACCATCAAAGATAGATTTCCTATCCCAACCATTGACGAGTTATTTGATGAACTAAATGGAGCGCAATTATTCTCTAAATTGGATTTGCTCGCAGGTTATCATCAGATTCGGGTTTAGGAGGAGGACATTCCTAAAACAGCTTTCCGTACGCACGAGGGTCATTATGAGTACCTCATGATGAGTTCGGCCTTACCAATGCTCCAGCTACCTTCCAGGTTACAATGAAATCATTATTTAAGCCATTCCTTCGGCTGTTTGTTCTAGTATTTTTTGATGACATCTTAATTTACAGTCGTGATTGGCAGGAACATTTATGTCACTTGGCGCAGGTGTTGAGTACTCTACAGGAGCATGGGTTTGTCGCTAAAGAATCGAAGTGCTTATTTGGCCAGACCATTATCCAATACTTGGGCCATATATTCTCAGGCCAAGGGATTTCCATGGATCAGGAGAAAGTTTGTGCAATGTTAGAGTGGCCCACACCGAACTCAGTCAAAAGCTTAAGGGGATTTTTGGGCCTCACCGGATATTATCGTCGGTTCATCAAAGGATATGCTCAAATTACCAGCCCATTAACTGACTTATTAAAAAAAATGCATTTATATGGTCAGATGCAGCTCAGCAAGCTTTTGAGTTCCTGAAAAAAACAATCACATCGGCTCCTATTTTGGTAATTCCAGATTTTTCTCTACCATTTATAATTGAAACTGATGCCTCTGGAACAGGTATAGGCGCCGTATTACAGCAAAAGAGTCAGCCTCTAGCATTTTTCAGTCACAAACTCTCGACCTGTATGCAGGCTTCATCTACATATACTAGAGAGATGTATGCTATTATCTTGGCAGTGCAAAAGTGGAGACATTACATTTTGGGTCGCAAGTTTTACATCAAAACTGATCAACGGAGCTTGAAAAATCTTACCACCCAAACAATTCAGACACATGAGCAACACAAATGGCTTTCCAAGCAGTTAGGGTACAACTTTGAGATCATCTATTAACCTGGTAAGGAGAATACAGTGGCAGATGCGCTATCACGAGTGCCGACATGATACTTCATGGCCATTTCTCAGCCATGTTTTGCCATTCTCGATAACCCCAAAAGCGAGAATGACAACCATCCGGAGCTCCAATATTGGCACCAATTCCTCCGAGATAATCCACAATCGGATTCAGAGTATTCGATACAAAATGGATTACTTACACATCGCGGCCGCTTGGTTCTTGCATCTAACTTTCCACTTAGATTCACGGTTATGAAGGAGTTCCACTCGACATCAATTGGGGGCCATTCAGGGATACTCAGGACCTTTCAAAGAATTGCATCTAATTTCTTTTGGAAAGGAATGAGGAAGGATGTCAATAAATTTGTTGGTAAGTGTCAAACGTGCGAAGCTATGAAGGTTTCCTAACAAACACCTGCAGGCCTTTTGAACCCATTGCCTATTCCCGAGCAAGTGTGGGAAGATATTAGCATGGACTTCATTACGGGACTTCCACCATCGCAAGGAAATACGATCATTTTTGTTGTGGTTGATCGATTGAAAAAATATGCTCATTTCTTTGCCATGTCCCAACCAATTACAGGTGTCAAGGTTGCAACCACGTTTACTTCGGAGATAGTGAAACTTCATGGGGTGCCAAGAACAATTGTTAGTGATCGGGATCCTATATTTCTCAGCATATTCTAGAAGGAATTATTCAGGTTGCAAGGGACCGTGTTAGCCACCAGTAGTGCTTACTATCCTCAAAGTGATGGACAGTCGGAGATCGTGAACAAAGGACTAGAGTTATATCTACGTTGCTTTGTTGCGGATAATCCCCAAAGGTGGGTCAAGTTCTTGGCATGGGCGAAATATTCGTATAATACCTCGCATCACACCTCGGCTAATATGACTCATTTTCAAGCGGTGTATGGGAGACCACCCCCAACCATTCAACGATATGTGCAAGGAGTTTTACCAAATGAAGCAGTAGAGCAAGAGCTCTTACAAAGAGATGTCATTTTACAACAACTCAAAACAAATATGCAGAAGGCTCAAGTTCGTATGAAATTTTATGCTGATAAGCGCCCCCACGAGGAAACTTTTGAAGTAGATGAACTGGTATGGCTCAAACTGCAACCTTATCGACAATTGTCTGTGCGAGGTAATAAGGATACTAAGCTCAGTTGGAGATATTATGGGCCATTTAAGATCGTGCAGCGTATCGGGGCTGTTGCTTACAAACTTGACTTACCATCTATATCAAAAATTCATCCTACTTTCCATGTCTCCCAGCTTAAATGAGTCAAGAGCAACGAAGAGTTCACAATTACACCTCTGCCTGAACAATCTCTGCATTCAAACCCAGTCCATAAGCCAACAGCGATTGTAGCACAACGTAAAGTTCAGCGACAGGGGCAATCAATTAATCAAGTCCTGGTCCAGTGGGAAGGATTACCAGTTGAAGAATCTACATGGGTTGATGAACATCTATTGAAGAACCTTGAGGACAAGGTTCCAATTCAAGCAGGGGGCAATGTGACGAACGCCGAACCGTTAGGCACAAATGATACAATGGCTGCTGACGTGAAGATTCCTCATGATATTCAAGAAGAGCAGGCAGTTACATCTGAGCATCTTAATAACAACCCTCAGCTAAGAAGGAGCTTGTGCACCAAGAAGGCTCCTCTTCACCTCAGAGAGTTTGTTACATCTTAAGAGGTTTCACTATAAATAGAGGGAGAGGCTAGTTGAGAAATCATCACAGAATTGCTATTTGTTTCTTGTTCCGTCTTTAATTTTGGAGTTTACCAATTTACTCGAAAAATTGGCAATATCCTTGTAATTTTCTTAAGATTCAATCAAAGTTCTCTCTATTTGTTTGAGCCCATTTTTGCTGTTAAGTACTCTGTTACAATATACCTCCTTCACGAATAAGGTACGTGATAATTGCAAACTTTATTAGTATGACTCTCTCAACCATAATCAAGGCCTAAATGAGGATTCTTGTTACCGAACAACTACTTTGGACTAGAATTAGGTAGGGGTCTTATTACCAAACAACTACTTTGGACTAGAATTGGGTAGGGGCTGCGCGAACGGCAGGCCCTCACTGTCACAAATTATGACGTAGGCTCAACCACTTGGCTGACCTTAGACGAGCACCCCTCCCAAGTGCAATGGAGGTCACCAACCTAGGCCATGGACCTTCTTGATCGCCCATTGACCCCGTCCAAGTAAGTATGTTTCATCTTTTACTTTCTTGCCTTTATATCCGTCCCCCATATCCCACCCACCACATGCCTATTCGATGTGGGACAAAATAAAAGTTTATATTTCCTTGTTCAATTGGGGTCTATTTGAAGTATACTACCAAAGTGATAACATTCCTGCAACACAAATATCATAATAGACAAGCGGAAGCTTTTCAAACATGAAGCTAACACGTATTCTAGCTACGTTTCCGATTTCGAGCTTAGCACCAATTTTCAGGAACAATATTTCCTATTTCTTTCAATGAACTACAACAGATTTCTCATATAATATATCCTGAGCCTCCACAGCATCTTCTTGTAATCTTTACATCAATGAGCATCTATTGTATATAATTTTCCAACGCAAGTTCTTATGTCAAGCAAAGGAGCAAGACTTGTGAGCTAGGTTGAACATGCCAACTTTGTGACCCAAGACAAATGTGTTAGTATTTCTCATTAATTTGTTGCTTTAGTAGGAGTAATATCACTAATACTTTTCTTACTAGATACTAAATATATACATATAAAAAAAAATGGAATATATGTATAGAACTTGGATGAGTGAGGGTTGCACTCCTACTGCTTCCCATATATATCTGCCCTTGGTTAGAACACCAAATAATGTAAGAGTTGATGAGCTAATAATCTTGGCTGACTTTATTATTATTATTATTTGTTAATACTTATCATAGTCCCTAAATTATGACATTTGAGAACTTTCTTGAGTTTTAAAATAAACCTTTTAGTTATGTACTATGGTTGTTGAAAAATTTTAGTCTCTTGACTTTTAAAATGAATATTTTAGTCTTTGGAGTTATATCAGAGAGACACCGTTCTTCACATAGAGTTTATATCAAGTTTTGGTGTGTGAGTTCATTGTAAGGCATTCGAGTTTTTGGTGATTCGTCTTTAATGTAAGTTAAGTCTTCCCTTCTTTAAGATATATCCAATATCGTATGTATTAGTGTGATTGAATTTAAATTTTACAACTCTCAATTAGGTATTGATCTTTCGATTGGCTTTGAAAAGTTTTTCACGTGAGTGCTTGTATTGTAGTCTTGCAAAATTGTTTCTAAAGTTGTGTTAAAACTCGAAAATAGTGAAATGTTCTACTTTTCTTATTAAAATTCAGTTATGTTTATGAAACAGTTTCTTTTTCTTCTTCTTCTATTTGCTATTTAACTATGATTTTTTTACCACAAAAGTTAGTTTAATAAACTCACGTTGCTGCTTTTTATGACAAACTTCTCATAAAATGTTTTGTTATCCTATGATTACCAATGAGCCTTACATTTTTATATTAGTTTAAGGTATATGTAATTAATAAACTAGTTTTCCATTTTATAAACTCTTAAAATCTTTTCTAAAAGATGCATATGGTACGAGAATAATCGAGCAAACTTGGAACCAAAACTTTTGAAAAAAACACATATCAAAGCTGTTTTTTTTTTTAAATGTAATTTTATGAACTTTGAACATTTTGAAAAAGAATCATCTAAATTTCTAAAAATGTGTTTTGACATTGCTTTGAGGCTGTGTTCGAATTACATATATTGTGATATTGAGACCCTTGCATCGGTGGGGCTTGTTAGAGCCAGCCCAAGCTAAGGGCAGTTTGGGCCTGTGCCCACGGCCCCCTTAGCTTGGGGGCCCCAATTTTTTTAAAAAAATACTAAGCTATAAGGTAATGAAGGCCTAACGTTTGGCCAGCAATTAAATGAACTTTTAATTTTGAAGGCCCAACGGCCAGCATAGCAGCAACCTCGAACAGGTATGACCAACGGCTAGAATTTTTAACTATTGTTTAGGACTGTTCAGTATCCTTTTTAAAAAGAAAAAAAAAAAAAATATATATATATATATATATATATATTAAAGTAAAGCTCTAGTATATATATCATTTCTTTACTCATTTTTTACACACTTCACTCTTATAGTCTTTGTATTTTTTTATACTCTAAAATCTCCTATTGTTTATTGTGATATTAATTTTGCATTTAATATAAGAAAGAAGACAAAAGAAAGAAAGCATAGAGGTACACATTCAACTCTTCTTCTTGTTTTTTTATGTGATAAATTTTGATATTGTTTACATAGTTATATATATATATATATCTTAACTTGAAATAATTAATTTTTTTTAATAGGTTCCCTTCCAAGAGAGGAAAACTTTAAAGAAAAGAAACATATTGATATTATTTTGAAGAGTATTGAAGCGTTGCCACTTGCTTTTACTTGCAAGTTTGTCTAGGTTATATATTTCTTTTATACTCTCAATGACTCAATTCTCTTTTTTTTTTTATATTAATTGGGCCGGCTCTGTATGCAATAGTTTATTTTTTCTTTTTTTCATTGCAATTATTATGTTATTTTTAATATTGAATTTATTGTAAATTTTTTGAGTTTTGTTGTACCTAAATTTGAAGCAAGTATGTCTAGTAGGAAATATCCATCGAGTTACGAAAAAGTTAAGAAAAAAAGGAAAAACTTGTAATATTATGCTATTTTATAATTCTAATTTTGGTGTTTTTTTTTAAATTATTTGTAGTGATTATTTTAGTACAAAATTTAGAGTTTTTTTATTGAGAAAAAGCCTAATTATTAAGGCCCCCATTTAGATGATCGCCCAAGGTCCTCAAATTGTTTGATACGGCTCTAGGGTTTGTACACCATCTTTGTTATCGTTTCGTGCAGTGGACTACTTATTGTCCTACTAGCCTTTGGTGGTTGAGCAAAATAAATCACTTTTTGTTATTGTTTTTCCATAGTCACAGTCTATCACGAATTTCGATAAGAATTTACTCGACTTTGTTATTTTGCATTGGATGTTTTTCGTTTTGAATAAACTAATGAATTTCATTGTTTTTGTTTAATTATGCTACTTATCCTTTTGAGATTTCAAAAACTATTATTGTATCGATTATTTTGTACAAATATAAGGTCCCAAACTATTTTTTGGGGAAGTTTCTCACTTACTGAGTTATATACTCATTTTAGTTTTCGTCTATTTTTTTTGCAGACTTCGAGAGATAGTGCGTCATTTGGGGTAGTGTCTTCCTTTTTGCTACCGCCTAAAGATTTATAGATATAGCACCGACTTAGCGTTTGGAATCTTTAGGCTACGTTAAGACTAAAAGTCTTTAATTTTAGTATTTTAGAATTGATAGATTAAAATTGAAAAAAAATTTAAATAAGCGACAGACCAACACTATTCGTTGTAATTTTTTTTTTATGAGTTGGTGTCTATATAAAGAACTCATAATTTCGTTCAAGTACCCCAATTCTCACTTTTAGCTTTCATCCTTTTTTTTCAACCATGAGTAAGGAAGAACACCCTTCACAATATCTGTCTTAGTGAAGATAAGAAAATCACAATTGGTAAAACTAAGTCAGAATTGAACAAAATTGTGAAACTGCAGCTTGATCTAAATGATCCACCAAAAGAAGACGGATATATTTATGAAGTTCAAGGACGTTAACTTATTGTTTCTCAAATGTTGAAGATTTATTTACCCAAGTTCTTCCCCTAATATTTATGTTCAATTGAGCATCTTGGAGGTCAAAAATATGAACTTAGTTTTCTTTAACTACATGATACTGGTGCGTTATTGTGATGATGCCAATTAATAGCTATTATGTACTTGTGATGATGTACGTTGTTAGGTATTATGTACTTGTTATTTCGTATTTTGTTACCTCTTAGATGTAATCCTTAATTATCAATGGAATTACAAGTTAATGTTTTATTTGTATTTTATTTTATAATAATTCTTTTATCAGAATTCCAATATTTTATGATTTCTTTTAAAGGACTAATTATTTAGATTCTGCATTACGTTAAATACTTTATGTTCTTATTTTTGGACCAAGCAATTTTTTTTTTTCAAAATTAATTATTTATAATTTTATTTGATTAATCCATAAATAATAAAAAATAGTGTTTATTTTAATTTCTTATCTTTAATGTTTTACATAATGCCGAAGACCCAGATATACTGGCTATAAGCTCATTGGGAGATGGTTCAACTTACTTTCCTTGCATTTTGGGGGAAATTTGAATTCACGACAGACAGAAATTTTGTTGAGAATACCCGTGACCACTTCCATTGCAAGGACGAAATGATAAAGAGATATAGACATTGGGGACTAGTACCCTTGTTACCATAGCCTTTCACCAACTCCTGATGTTATTTGTGATGTTTCTGTACTTCACAAAAACACCTTGCACATCCAAAATAAGGTACTGCATACAGTCGCTCATTCTCTTGGCAATACACTTACGTGTTGCAAGCCATAGGTCTGAAATCGTTCATAACAAAAGAATTCATCACTTTTGGGACAAGAACAAGAGTAAACTCGCATTTCAAAATATTAATACTTTTGAAATACAAATTTTTAAAGTTACTAAGAAGAAAAAATATTAGAATTGTATTAATGGGGTGCGCTAGGACAAGGCTATAGTGCAACACCAGGGCAACGTGCGAGAGCCCCAATAACAAGCTACTGTTGCACCATCCCACCGAAAGCAAAGCCATTTTTCGGTGAAAAAGTTGTCAAAATAATAAAAGACGGAAAAGTGAAGAAAAAGAAGAAAAAGTGAAATGATGATGTTGGGGGCAAAAATGGAAAAAACATTATTTGCATAGTAATGAAATGAGCCTATAAATAGAGGCTCATTTGCACCAACAATATCATTCCAAAATATAGTGAAAACATTATGAGTTTTCTTGAGTGTTCTTTCTTTTTCTATTGTTCTTTGAGTAAGAGTTTAGTTTCTCATATTATTAGAGAGAGTGATATAGTTCTCTTCTTGTATTAGAGAGAAGGTGTTGTATAATATTCTTACATCATAGTGAATCTTCCTATACTTGCCCGTGATTTTTTTCCCTTAATTTGTTTGAGGGTTTTCCACGTAAAAATCTTGTATCTCTATTTTCTCTGTTTTCATTCATATTTTAGCTATGTTATACTGTTTGTCCCTTATCATTCCGCTGCGCTGATACCTAACAGTGGTATCAGAGCCACCGGTTATGGGTCACTAGTATACATACAGGGTTACTGTTCACGGTTACTATTCACAAATTCAGTATAATACTATTCACGTATATAGTGTAGTATTATTCACGTATACGGTCTCGTTACTATTCCCGTATACAGTTTTGGTACTATTCACGTGTATGGTACTATTCATAGTGAAATACTGGGAACCGGTTCAAGTTGAGAAACAAATCGTTGTTAACACTATGGCAGCAAAATTTGAAATTGAGAAGTTCAACGGGAGCAAATTTTCCCTTTGAAAATTGAAGATGAAGGCAATTTTGAGAAAGGAAAATTGCTTGGCAGCAATCGGAGACAAGCCAGAGGAGGTGACAGATGACAATAAGTGGATAAAAATGGATAACAACGCTATGGATAATTTGCATCTGGCGTTGGCAGATTCGGTATTGTCAAGCGTGGAGGAAAAGAAGTCAGCAAAGGAAATTTGGGATGTACTAACCAAACTGTACGAGGTCAAGTCACTTCACAACAAGATTTTCTTGAAGAGAAAATTGTATACTCTTCGAATGAGTGAATCCACATCGGTAACTGATCATATCAATACCTTAAATACATTATTTTCTCAACTAACTGCGTTGGGACAAATAATAAAGGAGCTTGAACGTGCGGAGATTCTACTTCAAAGTCTACCTAATTCGTATGATCAACTCATCATTGGTTACACTAACAATGTTCTTTCAGAGTATGTTACTTTTGATGATGTTGCAGCTGCTGTTCTTGAAGAGGAAACTAGGCGCAAAAGTAAAGAAGACAGAGCTGAAAGTTCACAACAAGCAGAGGCACTACCAATGGTAAGAGGCAGATCAACAGAACGTGGCACGAGTGGGAGCAACAACAATGGTAGATTAAAGTCCAAGAGTAGAAAGAATATCAAATGCTACAATTGTGGCAAGAAAGGGCACATCAAGAAAGATTGTTGGAGTAACAAAAAGAATCCTGAGGTGACAAATTCTCAGGGATATGTTACGACTGTACCTGATGATGGAGATATTTTATACAGCGAAGCAGCAACTGTATCAGAAGGCAGAAATGAGCTCACTACTTCTTGGATAATGGATTCGGGAGCAACATGGCATATGATCACTCGTAGAGAATGGTTCCACACATATGAACCTACGTCTGAGGGATCTGTGTACATGGGTAATGATCATGCCTTGGAGATTGCTGGCACTGGTGCCGTCAAGATAAAAATGTATGATGGTACCATTCGCACCATTCAAGGAGTACAACATGTGAAGGGCTTAAAAAAGAACCTATAGTCTATTGGACAATTGGATGACCTTAACTGCAAGACCCATATCCAGGATGGGATCATAAAGGTCGTCAAAGGAGCGCTTGTGGTGATCAAGGCAAAAAAGATAGCGGTAAATCTATACATGCTTTTGGGAAATACGTTGCGGGAGGCAGATGCATCAGTTGCATCAACTAGATAAGAAGAATCAACTATTATGTGGCATCGCAGATTGGGCCACATGACAGAACGTGGTTTGAAGATTCTCGCTGAACGTAATCTTCTACCTGGGCTCAAGACGATAAACTTACCTTTCTGTGAGCGTTGTGTTACTAGTAAGCAGCATATATTAAAATTTGGGAGATCTATTGCCAAAAGCAAACACATTATAGACTTGATCTATTCAGATGTTTGGGAATCGCCAGTTTTGTCCCTAGGACGAGCCAAATACTTTTTATCATTTATTGATGATTACTCTAGGAGACTGTAGGTGTATCCAATCAAGAACAAGTCAGGTGTGTTTCCAATATTCAAAACTTTTAAAGCGCTGGTGGAACTTGAATCCGGAAAAAGGATCAAGTGTCTGAGGACAGACAATGGAAGAGAATACACTGACGGGAACTTTCTGACATTTTGCAAGCAAGAAGACATTCAGAGGCAGTTCACTGTTACACACATACCTCAATAAAATGGTGTAGCAGATCGGATGAACAGAACTCTTCTTGAAAGAATGAGAGCTATGTTGGAAACTACAGGACTAACCAAATCATTTTGGGCAGAAGCAGCCAGAACCACCTGTTACATGATAAACTAGTCACCATCGACTGCAATTGAGTTGAAAACACGAATGGAAATATGGACCGGAAAACCCGCAGATTATTCTAGCTTGCACGTATTTGGATGTCAGACATACGTGATATATAATTCCCAAGAAAGAACAAAACTGGATCCAAAGTCCAGGAAATACATATTCTTGGGATATGCTGATGGTGTTAAGGGGTATCACTTGTGGGATCCTACTGCCCACCAGATTATCATCAGCAGAGATGTGATATTTGCAGAAGATAAACTGCAAAGTGAAAATGACAACAACACTACAAAGGAGACTACCACCGTACAGATCGAAGATAACCTAGGAAAAGAAGATGTTTCTTCTAAAGCAGTATCGGAGCACGAGCAACAAGAAGCAGTGAGGCTGAGGTTATAGATGTTCGACATTCATCGCGTCAAACATCAACTCCGCCCTGGCACTCAGACTATGTCATGGCGAGCAATGCTGCATATTGTCTTCTAACGGAGGATGGAGAGCCATCTACCTTTCACGAGGCTATGAATAGCCCCGATGTGGCTTTGTGGATGACAGCAATGCAGGAAGAAATTGAAGCTCTGCATAGAAACAAGATGTGGGAGCTTGTTCCTCTACCACCTGGACGGAAAGCCATCGGTAATAAATGGGTCTTCAAGATCAAGCGAGATGGAAATGACCAAGTGGAGAGATATCGTGCAAGACTGGTGGTGAAAAGATTTGCTCAAAAAGAAGGTATTGACTTCAACGAAATATTTTCTCCTGTGGTTAGACTTACAACTATCAGAGTAGTCTTGGCCATATGTGTTGTATTTGATTTACATCTAGAATAGTTAGATGTAAAGACTGCTTTTCTTCACAGTGAACTTGAAGAAGAGATTTACATGATCCAACAAGAAGGTTTTGTTGAGAAAGAAAAAGAAAACTTGGTTTGTAAGTTGACCAAATCTCTGTACGGTCTAAAGCAGGCGCCGAGATGCTGGTACAAGAGATTTGATTCCTTCATAATTAACCTCGGGTACAACAGACTCAATTTAGACCATTGTACATATTACAAGAGGTTTGGAGATAATGATTTCATCATTCTGTTGTTGTACGTGGATGACATGCTGGTAACAGGCCCCAACAAAGTTCGAGTCCAAGAATTGAAGGCACAATTGGCTAGGGAGTTTGACATGAAGGATTTGGAACCGACAAACAAGATTTTAGGGATGCAAATTCACCGAGACAGAGAAGGCAGGAAAATATGGATTTTCCAGAAGAATTACTTCAAGAAAATCTTGTGGCGCTTCAACATGCAAGACTGTAAGGAAATCTCAACTCCACTTCCTGTTAATTATAAATTATCCTCAAGTATGTGCCCTAGTGATGAAGCAGAGAGGATGGAAATGTCTCGAGTACCTTATGCATCAGCAGTGAGAAGTCTCATGTTCGCTATGATATGTACGAGACTAGATATTACTCAAGCAGTCAGCTCAGTCGGTCAGTTCATGGCGAATCTTGGTAGAGAGCAATGGAATGCGGTTAAAATGATCCTAAGATACATTAAAGGAACCTCGGATGTTGCATTATGTTATGGAGGATCGAAACTTACTATCAATGGTTATGTTGATTTAGATTTTGCAGGTGATTTTGACAAACGAAAATCCACTACAGGCTATGTGTTTACACCTTATAGGAGGCGCGGTAAGTTGGGTATCTAAGTTAAAAACTGTTGTAGCTTTATCTACAACAAAGGCTGAATACATGGCGGCTACACACGCATGTAAAGAAGCAATCTGGATTAAAAGGTTAATGGAGGAGCTCGGGCACAAACAAGAGAAAATTCCCTTGTATTGTGACAGTCAGAGTGCCTTGCATATTGCAAGGAATCCAGTTTTTCATTCAAGGACGAAACACATAAGGATTCAATATCACTTTGTTCGTGAAGTAGTGGAGGAAGGAAGTGTGGATATGCAAAAGATTCACACCAACAACAATCTTGCAGATGTCATGACAAAGCCAATCAATGTTGACAAGTTTGTCTGGAGCAGATCTTCTTGTGGCCTAGCGAAGACGTAAGCAACATGAAATGGAAAGTATGAAGAGATTTGTAAAGTCCACCAAAAGATTGGTTTTGAGTGGGAGATTGTTGCACCATCCCACCGAAAGCAAAGCCTACTTTCGGTGAAAAAGTTATCAAAATAATAAAAGAAGGAAAAGTGAAGAAAAAGAAGAAAAAGTGAAATGATGATGTTGGGGGCAAAAATGAAAAAACGTTATTTGCATAGTAATGAAATGAGCCTATAAATAGAGGCTCATTTGTACTAACAATATCATTCCAAAATAGAGTGAAAACATTATGAATTTTCTTGAGTGTTCTTTCTTCTTCTATTGTTCTTTGAGTGAGAGTTTAATTTTTCTTATTATTAGAGAAAGTCTCCTTGTATTAGAGAGAAAGTGTTATATATTCTTACATCATAGTAAATCCTCCTATACTTATCCGTGATTTTTTTCCCTTAATTTGTTTAAGAATTTTTCACATAAAAATTTTGTGTCTTTATTTTTCATATTCTCATTCATATTTTAACTGTATTATACTATTTATCTCTTATCATTCCACTGCGCTGATACCCAATAGCTATTGTAGTAAATTCCCCCCTCAAAACATTAATTTAATATCATGTGGACCAATCGACAACGTATCAGATATTAAACTAATAAGAACAAAGACTACACTTGCTCTTAGCCAAAAGGCCGAGAAAGGTACTAATTGATTTGTGCCCTCATTCTTCTTTTATACGCAAAGCAGCAAACGTCTTTCTCCTACACTATCGATGTGGGACGAGTTCTGGAAGAGGAATGTAAACACGCTGAGGTTTACTCTGGACATCATTCAAATCTTTTCAAACGTGAATAACGATGGAGTTCAAGAAGCAAACATGGTGGATGGATGTTCTTTTTTCAGGTAACTATGTTTCACATATTGTTGGGCCTTATTATTCGTTGACTCTTGCATGCACGTGAATGGTTGTGTTGAAGATAGTAAATACAAAAAATAAATTTCACTTTAGAAGCTAAGTATTTAGATGATGTCATAAATTTACTTAATTAATTTTTCATCCAAGAAGATAGCTTGGGTCAAGGTTGATTTATATGCATATTTATTTAGGCTTAGTTGTTTTTCGTGGCTAGCTCGCCATAATAAATATTATGGTGAATTGAATTCTTTCCTATTTAGTTGAAGTTCATCATGTATAAATTCCCTAACTTTTCCTTTTCCCAATATTTTAAGGATTTCTCTTATCAGTAACATTAGCTGCTAAGGAAGCTAAGAATCATGGGACAGTGATTGGGATTGATCTGGGCACCACATATTCTTGTGTGGGTGTATACAGAAACAATCATGTCGAGATAATAGCGAACGATCAAGGAAACAGAATCACCCCTTCATCGGTTGGATTCAATGATAATGAGCGACTAATTGGAGAAGCCACGAAGAACCAAGCGCCTCCAAATGCAGATAGGACTGTTTTCGATGTCAAAAGGCTAATGGGAAGAAAGCAAGTGAATGCGTGTAAAGATTTTTACGCGTAATTTTGTGAGAGATCGTTGTGCGATGCTGATAATTTTTAGGATTGTAATTGGAAGGTTTGATGATCCTGAGGTCCAAAGAGATATGAAGATGTTGCCTTATAAGTTTGTGAACAAAGATGGTAAGCCTTACACACAAGTGAAGATAAAGATGGAGAAAACAAGGTGTTTAGCCCTGAGGAAATCAGTGCTATGGTGTTGAAGAAGATGAAAGCCACGACCGAGTCTTATTTAAGACATTCAGTTAAGGATGCAGTGATCACTGTTCCTGGTATGATAAGATTCGTCGCGTTCTCTCTTTTTCTCTGTTGTTGATTCTATCATTTTTTGGCTCTTTTCGTGATTCTGCATAAATTATGTTGTCTGTAGCTTTGTGAATGTCTTAAAAATTAATATGCATTGAACATAGTGTTATTCCACATAAAAGAAGGAAATCATTATTTTACAAATCCAGGTATTTGGAGTTATGAAGAAGTAGCCAGGGCACATATTGTGTTTTTCGGCTTATACTTTTTGGAAGCTCTCTGGCATTGGGTGTATATTGGGATCTAGAAATATTTTGCGATTTTTGTATTAAAGGCTTCTTGATTGCTAAGTTCACATATTGAAAGCTTTCTGGTTTTTGCATATGCAGCATACTTCAATGATGCACAATGACAGGCTACCAATGACGCAACATAGCCGGTCTCAATGTGGTTCGTATAATCAACGAGCCTACAGCGGCCGCAATTTCATATGGTCTAAACAGGAAAGGTGGAGAGATGAATATTTTGGTGTTTGATCTTGGTGGTGGCACATTCGATGTCAGCGTATTGACCATTGATAATGGTGTTTTTGAGGTCCTTGCCACCAATGGGGACACTCATTTGGGAGGAGAAGATTTTGATCAGAGAGTGATGGACTATTTCGTCAAGCTGATCAAGGGGAAGTACAACAAAGACATCAGCAAAGACAACAAGGCTCTTGGAAAGCTGCGAAAGGAGTGTGAGAAAGCGAAGAGGGCCTTGAGTAGCCAGCACCAAGTGCGAGTAGAGATCTAGTCCCTTTTTGATGATATTGACTACTCTGAGTCCCTAACAAGTGCAAGATTTGAAGAGTTGAACATAGATTTGATCAAGAAGACAATGAGGCCAGTGAAGCAGGCCTTAAAAGACGCGAATTTGAAGACGACTGACATTCATGAAGTTGTACTTGTTGGGGGAAGCACCCGAATTCCTAAAGTGCAACAGTTACTGAAGGATTTCTTTGATGGGAAAGAAGCAAACAAGGGTATCAATCCAGATGAGGCTGTAGCCTCAGGAGCAGCAGTCCGGTGAAGCTGATGAAGACACGAAAAGTATTAATCTTGTTTGATAGGACTATTCTCTAATTTGCTTAATTTGATATCCCTGACAGAAACAAGGCTAACTTTATATCGTTCTTTTTTTTTTTTTTTCCTGCAGACTTACTTTTGCTAGACATTGTTCCCTTGAGTCTAGGTATCGAGACAGTTGGAGTCATGACGAAATTGATCCCAAGGGGTAAATCAGGGTATGTTGAAACAGGGTATGTTGAAACAGAGTTGCAATCATGTAATTGATACCTAGGATTGTTTAACATTGTTTTCTGGTACATAAAACTTAGAAAAACTAATGTTGCCATGAAATTTTCAGGTCTATGAAAGTGAAAGGAGCTTGAAAAAGTTCGAGTTATCTGGAATTCCTCTGGCTCCAAGGTAGCTAAACATACATCTAGCCTTCTGGAAATAATTGATGTCATTTTAGAATCATTTCAGTTAACTTTGAGCAGCGCAAAATTATCTTGAATTTTTCTCTTAGGAGAGTTCCACAAATTGAGGTTACCTACGAGGTTGATGTAGACGGAATACTACGCGTGATATCTGAGGACTAGGCAGCAACAAAGAATTGACAATCCATTACCATCACCAATGACAAAGGGCGTCTCACCCCTGACGAGATTGATCAGATGGTAAAGGAGGCAGAGGAGTTCTCAGAGGAGGATAGGAAGGTGAAGGAGATAATTGACTCCAGAAACAAGCTCGAAAGCTATATCTATACTATGAGGAGCACCATCAGTGACAAGCTTGTTGAGAAGATTGATTTTGATGACAAGGAAAAGATTGAGAGCGCATTGAAGAATGCCCTGGAATGGTTGGATGAGAACCAAAACGCGGACAAGGATGACTTTGATGAGAAGATTATCGAGTTGGAAGCTGTTTGTGATCCTGTCATGAGGAAGGTATACGAGAATTAGTAGTGGAAGCTCTGCTAATTCAGAAGACGATGAATTGTAAACAAGTAATCAATAATTACGTTAAAAATTGTGGTCTTCGATGAGACAGTTTTAAGAAACCCAAATACTAATAAGGAGATCATTTCCAAAAGTTAATGTGTACAACTTGGTTTTGAAATCTTTCATTTTCGAACAAATAGTTAGAGGAATTGTTGGTACTTCACCTTCAGAGCTTAAAGATCAAAAGTCTACTTTAAGTATTTGAAGCGTTCATATTTTTTCTTTTTTCTTTTTTACTAAGTAAGCAAGCAATTCATTGATAAAAAATATGTACGTCAGTCAACATCTAGACCACTATGTGTCTTCTACATTCCAAGATTGCCATATAGCCCTATTAAGCTGGTTGTTTTTGTATTTCTTCCCTGTACAACTTGTGTTTGATATCAAAAGAGATACGACTAAATAGGTGATCCTCATTAGTTGCCAAATTCTGATGGAACGTTTCGATTATATTAAGTTCACACTTTTGACTAATTCGATGTGTGTGTTGAGGCAGCTGCTGCACCTGAGAATTTATTAATTGGTGTGGTTTTCAACAAGACAATTTTAAGAAACCCAAATACTAAGAACGATATCACTTAATGTTATTTGAAATAAATGAATTTTATAAAATTTTGTACAATTCATTTGCAAATCCAACCTTTTGTTTTTGGAAGCACCTTAATAAAAAAAATTAAAAATCCAAGATTTGCCAATCAATTTACTCAAACTTTACTTAAATCTTTGTTCAAGAGGTGAAATTTGTAATTCTAAGCCACCAAATTAGTTACTTATCTTTTAAAGACTAAACTGATCTCTAAGTTTCTTTTTTTTTTTACTGCTCCTATTTTTTGTTCTTATTCCTATGTAGTTAGTTCTTTTTATTTTTCTTGTGAGCTCCTTCTTCACGGCAAATTTATTTTTCATATATATATACACACACACACACACACTTGCCCTAATTTAAACTTCCATTAAAATTTGTTAGTCAAATATTTAAAAGACGATACTACCCCCATTAAAAAATATTTTGGATTTTTATTTAACTTTCTTAATTTCTTTCATTATGATGCATTACGTTAAATAAATTTTTATAAATAAATTTGATATAATTTTTATTTCTTCTCATTCTACTTAAAATTACAAATCCAATGCTTCAAATTTCATATAATTTGGACAAGAAATGAAAAATATATGAATTTTTAAAGCTTTTTTCGTGAGTAAAATTCTGGTGGGTTGAAGATGCCTAAACGATGTTGTTTCGATTATGACACGTAGCGTAGAATTTAAATCCAAAAGCCAATGGTATAGTGCCACGTGGCTAGTGTGAATAACAAAATTTGGGAAAGTAGTTGTGAAGATTTGAATCCACAACTTCAACTATGCTTTAAAGCTACTTAGCCACTATGTTGTATGTACTTCTTGTTATTTTCTACACACGGAATATATATTATCCTGTTTTGTATCGGTAACAGTGACCACCACCCACAATCTCCGCCATTACCTCTAGCGAACACCACTGCCACAAACCACCTCCGCCACTTCTTTCAACCACCCCTACCAGTCACCAACGTTGGAGAGTCCATAGCACAAAGATTCATCTAACTAATACACAACAATAAAATTTTGAAATAATTAGGGTTTAGTTTAAAATCAATCCCAAGGTTAAATTTCTATATGTAAATGATCTATAGACTATAAAGATTCTCAAAAGATTATTAATAGTGAGTTTATAAAATAATTTATGGTGGAGAGATGTAGTGGTGGTGGTATGTGCTAGGTGAGGAAGAAGAGTGAAAAACATAAAAGGAAAAAAATGATAAATGAAAAATGAGAAACAATGTAAGGGTATTTTGGTCAATTCAAATGTGTTTTGATGTTTTGTGTGATTCTCAGTTGCATTACAAGTGAGTGTATGTCACTCTTCATTAACTTTGACAGAAAATTGGACGGAGGGTTTATGGTGCAACATTATGAATAACATAGAGAGTTTAACGCCACTTTTGAAAACACATGGTTTGTTGTGCAACTTTGACAAAACACAGGAGGATGTTGTGCATTTTACTCTATATTTAATCCAATCTTTTTTTTTGTCTTCAAATTAGGAGCGCAAATCATCTACCCTTATTTTTTAACTAGTCTTAACATACTTAGCCATTTAAAATTATAAATTATTTATTCGTGTTATTTATTCATCAATATTAATTAATCGAGTTTAACTTTAAAATTGAATAGTGTTGTTAATGGAATGCATATTCCTATCAAAATTTCTAAAGCAAAGCTTCAAGATATATGAATAGAAAAGGAATACCAACAATAAATATATTTACAAATCACAGAATTGACTTAATACTGTTTTACAGTTCCGAATAATGAAAGTTATTTGTAAATACAAATTCTTTCAGACCACAAATGTTTCCAAGTAGTCAGTTAGGAGGGGTAAAAATATACAATTGAACACTCATATATAGACAATTTTTTTTAATAGGGACTAAATCGATTTTTTAGCCTAAAAGTACCTCAAAATGTGCACATTTATAAAAAAAAAATACAACTTCAACTTACTTCTTCTTAATAGCTCCACTTTTGGGTTCGCCCTCGCTGGCCCCAAATAGATCTGCCCATGACCGAGTTGCTGAGAAATTTCCTTTTAATCAAAGAAAGCCATTTAAGAGCCCAATATTCAATTTTCTGAGTGATCTTCTCAACCAAGCTATAACAGTCCTTGATATGAAGATTACCAATATTATAGCCAAGCAAATTAGAGATTTGGGGTTGCAGAGAGATGGATTGTATCTACCAAGGAAGACTGCACTTTTGTCACTATTCAATTCACCTGCAAGCCTGAAAGGTTATGGAAAATTGTCAACTCCTCATTAATGACGGAGATAGATCAGATATAAGCATTAGCAAAATTGAGACTCTGATCATCAGCAAAAGAAAGGTGCGTCAGTTAAGTCCGTTTGCATGTTGGGTGGAACCAGTATTAATTTGCTGATCTTTCTTCTTTGAAATTTTTTCTTTTATTTATTTATTTATTTATTCGTCAATGAGTGAAGGGGGAGTTTCATCTCAATTATCTCAAAACTTTACACGAGGTAGGACCAAAACAACAAAAGCTCGAAAAAAGTGTCAAGTCATTACTTACAAAAGACAATTATCGTGTATATTCCATTCTTTACAAATTGCAATGTTAGTCTGGTTTCTTCTTTTATTTTTTATTTTTTTGCTGGGTCAGCAAGTGTAAGATTTCATTCAACTAAGCAAAAACTATGGCAAAGCGATATACATGTGTAATGTCATAAACAAAAAGCCATCTTGAAACCTAACAAATAATTTCATAGTGGTTTCAGATATCACAAATATCCCTATTGGCACTATTGTTTCTAGGGTAAATAGCACCGTTGTCTCCTATGATTTACCTAAAATGCACAAAACCTCCCTGTGGTTTCAAAAGTGCACCGGACCCCCCTGTAATTTGAAAAAGTGGCACACGTGCCCCCTTCGTCTCTTTTCCGTCAAATTTTATAATAAAAAATGTGAAATGACTTAAATACCCTCAATTCATTTTTTCCCTCTATTTTCTCCTTTTTCTTTACCAAAAATTATATAATATATATACACACACCACACCAAAAATAATAATAATAATATATAACATATATATATCACACTACATCTGGAAAAAAAAAAGAGAAATATATATATATATACACACACACACCAAACCCAAAAAAAAAAAACAAATATGTATATATATATATAATACATATACACATACAAATATATACACATACATACTGGGGTTTGGGGGGTGGGGAGTGGGGTGGTTTCCACGGGACTAGGGGGTGAGGTGGGGTGGGGTAGGGTGGGTGGGGTTTGTGTGTATGTATATATATATATATACACACGCACACCAAACCCAAAAAAAAAAAAACAAATATGTATATATATAATACATATACACATACAAATAAATACAGATACATACTGGGGTTTGGGGGGTGGGGAGTGGGGTGGTTTCCACGGCACTGGCGGGTGTGTTCGGTCGGGGGAGGGGTGGGGTTTGTGTGTATGTATATACATATATACACATGCACACCAAACCCAAAAAAAAAAAATGCATATAGATAATACATATACAGATACATACTGGGGTTTGGGGGTGGGGTGGTGGGTCTCGACGGGGCTGGGGGGGTTCCGCCAAGGGGTGGGGTGGGAGGGAAGGGGTTTGTGTGTACCAAACCCAAAAAAAAAAAAGAAACAAATTGTTGGGGACGATGAATTTGTTGCTATTTGTTGCTGTTTTTTTTGTGTTGTAAAGGGTTTTTTTGTCAATTAACCCACATATTTTATTGAAAAATTTGTTGAAAATAAGCCAAAGTTGTATGGGAGGCGCGTGTAGCTCACATGCCGTTAAAACTAACAGATTTATTGATCGAGGGGGTTGTTGTGCTATTTTTTTTAAACCACAGGGGGGTCAGGTGCACTTTTGAAACTACAGGGGGTGTTGTGCACTTTAGGTAAACCATAGGAGGCTACGGTTCTATATTTCCTTCCAGTCAACATTTTGCTTCGCATATCATCTTTAATTCTTTTGGTCACTTGGTCCTCAGTAACAAATTCATTTATGAAGAAACGCGAATTTCATTCTTTCCAAAGGTGGTAAACTGTGGAGGTGAGCAGGAGCTTAATGATATTTGCCTGAAGGGTGTGCTTTTTCACCATGATACTGCATCCACAAACAATAAATTCCCATTGAATTCCAAAAGTTCTGAATTTTCCTTTCTTTGCACAACTTCGCCAAACTCGTTGACTAAAAAAACACTCAAAGAAAAGGTAACGTTTTTAAGCCAAATAGTGAAAATCCTCCAACTTGATCTTCCTTTGACCTTGTTGACTTTTCTAAATAATATATAAAGCCCAAAAATACCCCAAAAATGCAAAAATTAGACAAAAAAAAAATGCCCAAAGCGTATTTTATTTTTGTGATAAATAGTAGTTGTGTTTTATGTTGGAAATGCATAATTTGATGCCTAAGCTTGATTCTTAGCCTAGTTATGATGTTCATAAACGTTTATATACCATCTTAGCTTAGTAGAATAGCTTAGAAATGCGTAAATGTTCAAAAATAAACTAGATGCGTTGGCTGAAATTTTAATGTTTATGGTTGATTATTGCCAATATTTGAGTGTAGTTGGGTAGTCTTTGGGTTGTCAATGATGTATTATAATTTCTAAATATGAGTGCTAAATGCTAGGTGTAAATGTGGTTAAGAAAGGGGTTTAAATTGATTTGAAGAATGAAGATGTTTAAATGGTGTTTTTAATGTTTAAAGTTAGTTAAAATGTTGTTAGAATGCCTCCTTTGTGGTTAATGTGTTGCTTAAGTTCTAATGGTGTCATTATGACTTGATAGAATATAAGGGGAAATGCATGTGAAATGTGGCCTAGGTGTTTAAATGTGGGTCTAAATGAATATGAATTGCTTAGTTATTAGATTGATAAATGTTTGAAGTAATGTGTTGTAGAATCTAGTTTCTGAACTATGATTGTTGAGAACTTTTAGTATCTTGGCTTTTAAAATGAACATTTTAGTCCTTTGAATTATATCAAAGAGACGCCGTTAGTCTCAGATGCCAATTTTGCCCATTTTCTTAACGATTTTGCCCTATTTGTGATGGCAAAATACAAAAGTTATATTTCTTTTAGCGCCAACAACGAAGAAAAAATTGTCGCGGCATTCTTTAATGGTGGGGATGCGCCAAGCCAAGGCTTTAGTGCAGCCCCAAGGCAACGCTCAAGAGCCCCAGTAGCAAGTTACTATAGTGGGCTCTCTCTTTCAAAAAAATTAATTTAACATCTTGTGAACCGATGACTCAAGTATCAGATATTAAACTGATAAGAACATATACACTTGATTTTAGCCAAAAGGCCGAGAAAGGTATGCTTCTCAATGTGTTTCCTTCTGCATTTTATACTTATCTCAGCTACCATATCTTCTATGTGGAGGCGATATGGGATTCTCTTGGACTATAGCGTATTGCATACTGTAATACATGCAAAGAAAAATTTGTGACAAGTCATGTTAGGCTTTTCTTTTGCAAGAAAACATTCCAGATTCAATGACTTGGCGTGCACTTCTATTATTTTATTTTACTTTTTTCCTTAGTACCGTAGTTTTAATTCTAAATTTTTAATTATAATAAGTTACTACCTGATAATCACACTCGACTATTGGGTATAGACATACTTTTTACTACATGGTAATTAATTTAGTCAACCGAGGGTCAAATCATAGCCTAATACTCTTCCCTAATCATAAAAATTTTAATTAAAAAAAAGGATAAAATATCTTATTTTACAATATTTGTGTTATGCGCGAGATTAAATAAAAATAATATTTACTTTAAAACCTATCCTTGTTTTATACATATATATACATCTAATTGAGATTAAATCCGATATTGTTTTTAACTCAATTGCCATGGTTCTACTGCATCACAAGGAGCATTTGTGAGGAATAGTCATTCTAGACAATCATTTGGCTTGTTTCATTATAATTTATTTGAAATGAGCTAATCTTATAAAAATATAAAAAAATAAACAAAAAACAATTTATTGTTAAAAAATCGCGTTATACGCGATATTAGGAGAAAATTAGATTCACTTAGAAATTTTTTTTCTATACATATATATACGTTTCAAATTGAATCCAATCTTTTCTCCTAACCCAACATATATTTTTTTTGCAACGAGCTAACGTTTTAAAGATATACAAAAAAAGTTTAAATGCAATAAAATAGAATTAAATAGTTCAATAAGAAAATAAAATACCAAAGTATCATTTAATCTTAAGGCTTTGTTTTAGAATTTGATGTCTTGGAAAATCTAGACATAACTAAAATATCGTAGGGGAGTTTAAAATTTAATAAGGAAAAAACTCATACGGGGAAATGACATTCTCCTTTTTTCAAACAACAATTTTTAGTTCAAAATAAGTCAACGATTGGCTCATTCTTTTACTTATAATGGTATAGTATGTGTCATTCAACTCGCATTGACATGATTGATATTACTATCAAGTGAAACAAGGGATCTTTCAAGGTTAGCAAAACTGTTGTCTCAATTCTATTTTGACCATTTAATTAACTATTTTTGGTATTAAAAGACCACTAATTTATTTTCGTTTTGAATATTCAATCTATTTTCATGTTAAAATTAATTAACAACCTTACTATACATGGGTAAAATTGTAAAAATACTTAAAATAATTACATTTTTATCACCAAATAAAAGTTATTTACGATCTCATCACCAATAACTTAAAATGCCATAAAAATGTTATTACTAAGATTTCAACACTAAGTTATCCACGTCAAAAATAAAAGTTCTTATTACTGCACTACTTCAACTCAATGACTTTCAATTTACGATTAAAAACCATATTAACATATCTGCGATTATGATTAATATAACTTCATTTGCTTTTTTTTTTCCTTTTTTCTTTTTTCCTTTTCCCTCTTCTTCTTCCTTCCTATCCCTATCCCCATCTGGATCTCCATCTTTATATCACATATTCACACACATAGACATACCTACAATGACAGGGGCAGAGCTAGAAAATTAATACTAGGGGAGGGGGGGGGGGGGGGGGGAGATTCTGATTTTGTTTATTAGAAGATTCATGATATTAAATTTTTAGACATAAATAAATATAAAAAAATATTATTTATCAAAAATAACATAAGATATACAAAGTAATTTTTACATGTTCAGTCAATGAAGTTGAACTCGTCTTTCCTTCATAGAATAAAACTCATCAATTATTGTATCCACATGAACATCTTTGACAATCTCTTTTTCTATATAGATAATTAAGCTATCTTTGAGAAATTCATCCTTCATTTGATTTCGAAGCCTTGTTTTGATAACCTTCATAGCAGAAAAAACTCGTTCTGTAGTTGTTGTCGAGATAGAAAGAATTAAAACCAACCGTATCTACCTTTCCACTAAAGGATAAGCTTTTGATTTTCTAGTTTCTACCAATCCTCTACATAGATCTGCTATGCTAGTCAAATCTTTCAAGTCAGGGTGATTAGGTACATCAAGCTTATAATGCTGCAATTCATAACTTAAATGATTCATCTCCTATTCAGAGAAGTCAGAAAAATAAATTTTTTCAACAAGTTTGCATATATCATCTACTACAAATGACTTATAACCATCCTTAGGATCCAAAGTTGTGCAAAGAGTGAGAAGCTCAGTTGTTTGCTCATTAAATTTGATGTTTAACTCTTGTAATTGTTGATCTATAGTAGCTGTAAATATGTGTACCTGGTAATAATGCTTAATCGTTATAATATCCTTTCGACGACGAGATCGGAGTATGTCGGAGTAAGAAGTATTCATATCAAGAATTTGAATATTTCGATGAGAACAAAAAGATGTCACATTCTCTATAAGAGTTTCCCAACCAACATCTCTCAAACCTTGCAATCATAATTTTGTATTAGAAACCATATGTATTGCAATTAAAATGGCATCAAACATTTTTATCAAACTACAAATTGAATTAAAATGTGAACTCCATCTAGTATCTCCAGGGCGTTGCAAAGTTCCTATCTGATTGGCCCCTATACTAGTATTAATCTCACCATATTCAATTAAACGTGCATTTTCAATTACTTGAGCAACTTGTAATTCATCATTGCGCTTGGAAGAAGACCCCATGATGTTAACAATGAGACTCAAGTTTCCAAAAAAGGTATATATTTTAGAAACTTCTCTAGATGCAACAACAAGAGCTAGTTGTAATTGATGAGCAAAACAATGCTCATAATAAGCATAAGGACAATCTTTAAGAAACAAAGCTTGCAACCCATTCCATTCTCCATGTATATTACTAGCTCTATCATACCCTTGACCACGAATATTAAGAATATTGAGGTTATGATGAGATAATGCACAAGAAATTTGTCTTTTTAGAGTTAATGCTTTTGTGTCTTTCACATGAATCAAGTCCAAAAATCTCTCTCTAATGAATCATTCCTTATCAACAAATCTTATAACAAGAGCTATTTGCTCTCTCTTAGATTCATCTCGAGCTTCATCAACAATTAAACAAAACGTCGTTTCACATATCTCTTTACGAATATTGTTTTGCACATTTCTAGCCAAAACTGATAAAATTTCTTTTTGAATAAATTGTGATGTGTACTTAGCATTTTGTCGAGCATTATCCAAAACAACTTTATGCACTTGCTCATTGTAAGATGCTAACACCTTTATCATTTCAAAAAAGTTACCTTGGTTTATTGAATCTGAACTTTCATCATGCCCTCTAAAAGCATATCCTTGAAATGTTAGGTATCGAACAACATCTAAAGAAGCATTAAGGCGTAAGCGATTATTCAAAATTTGTGAAGAAGTTTGCCTCTACATCACCTTTTCAATATGAGAAGACTGGTTCTTCAAATTCTCACAATATTTTACAGTTGAATTATGATCTGAATTGTTATCCTTTCCCACATGAGATAAAACAGCACAATCTTTTCCGCTATTTACTTTTTTCCAATTTTTAAATCCCTTAGCAGTGAATACATATGATCCAGATTTTTCATTTGATTCTTTTGCAAAAATGTAGCAAGGAAAACAAAACACAACATCTTTTGCAGGTGAATACTCCAACCAAGGATATGTTTAAAACCAATAAGCTTGAAATCGGCGTGGATGACTCTCTTGTCTAGAATATGGATAATGTGATTGAATATGATGATATGAACCAAATTGAATATATACACTATGAATTTCATCTCTTTGATTCACTGGATACTCCCAAATTTGAAGGCGTAAACCGGGGTCACGCACTAAAGAACTATATCAATTGTCTCATTTTCAATCCTTTGAAATTTTGTTGGAGGTTCTAAAATCACATTTGTATCACTATCAGATACAGAAGATTGTTCTCCGAGCTTTGACTCAACTATCTTTTATTTTATTTTAAAGAAATAATAAATTGTTTTTGAGTTACTCATATTTTGACCTAAAAATAATTTTCAAGAAATAGTATGATTAAAAAAGATCAATTAATTTTTCCATAATAATATTTAGGAAAGTATTCATTTTGGCCTAAATAGTAATATTTTCAACTATCGCTCAAGCAACATTCAGTATGATTACGCTAGTAGTCATGTAGACAATTAAATTAACTCAATAACACAGTAAGACTAAATAAATTTTTATTACTATTAAGTCAAACTTTAGGAGGGATCCTTTATGGTTTTCTTCTGAAAGTCACCCTTAGAAACATAAATATACAGGCAAAAAAGACTAGAGAAAATTATGCACTATTATATGAAATGAAAGATCATGTGACTTTGATATCTCTAGCTAATTGTAAGGTAATAGTTGCATAATAGTAAAGACAAATTAAACATAAATATGATCAGATGAAATAAGCCATAAATACTTATAAAATTTGATCCTGTCAGGAAACAATTGATAACCTCCTATGTATAACATTTATTACTGCATTAGAACTTTTTTCCTAATTGTACCAAGATAGCAAAGAGATGTGCAAACAAATGAAAAGCAAAGAAAAAGCCAACAAAGGGAATTGTCATGTGGAACTACCAAAGAAGAAAGGAACCCAATGAAAGTTTCTTTCCTTTTATGTATCTATCGAATTCTTCTATTAAGCAAAATTATCTCAAGTAGTACATTATATAATCAGAAATAAAATTATCTCAAGTAGTACATTATGTCAATAATCAGAAAATTGATTGTCTAACCACATTAAATTGAACTACAATTCAAACCCCCCCAAAAAAACTCTATAATCCCTACACAAGTCAAAAATGGACTTGGATCTTCTCCTCTAATTATTTTCTTGTCTACTAGATAAGGTATATTATTAGCCAT
This sequence comes from Ehretia macrophylla, assembly GCA_037974665.1. Taxonomy (NCBI): domain Eukaryota; kingdom Viridiplantae; phylum Streptophyta; class Magnoliopsida; order Boraginales; family Ehretiaceae; genus Ehretia; species Ehretia macrophylla. The sequence continues at coordinate 70,565,170 of CM075764.1, forward strand.
TAGATTTATTTTTTTAAAATCTCAACCGCTCATTGTTACTTTTTTCTTTATTGGTATAAACCCAACAATTGTCTAATCTATCGAATACGTGTTGCCCCCAAAAGTGTAAGAATAAAGTTGACTTATTCTTATTTTTTTTTTAAACACAAAAAAATCTCATCACATCGTTACATCATATAGTTACGTCTTTTTGGAGTGACAAATGAATATAAAAATAAAACTAATTACGATTTTAAAAGTCTTATTTAAAGAAAACTAGTGTTAATCCCATTAAGTGTAAGATTATTGGATTTATTCTCGCTACACTTCTACTTGTCAATAACATGGGTTGACCCAAAAACCCACAATAAATGCACCTTTAGGTAGCAACAATCCATGACTTTAGAAAAATGAACAGATTTTGAGAGTGCACGTGATAGAAACGAAAGTGCACGTGATAGCGGACAACTATTGATATTAATTAGCAATGATCTTATGATTCACTAAACACAAATTATAGAACTAATAGAAGCATACAAATTCTTCTAATTTAAAAATGTTTAGAGTTCTTTAGAAGCAGTCATAGGCTTTTTTTCCAAGCCTGCATACTTGATACTACATACATATATATTTGACATGATAGAATATAAAAAAGGAATATCAAGATGATAATTTTGTTTAAAAAAATGTACAACAATCAACATATACTTTTTTGAACATAGCGTATATACCTTTTAATTTGAGATTTGCAAGGAGAATTTGAGAAACGAGACTAGCAAAAAAATATAGCTTGTAGCACCATGGTGAGTCAAACCCGCACCAACCATATAAATACACTCATGACTAACCACCAAGCTAAACCATATGTTCTGAACTTTAACAACTTTTATAATATTTATTAGGGGGACCAAATCTATTTTCTTTTTAAAATTCCATTACCTCTTTTTTTTACCCCCCCCCCCCCCCTCTCTCCACCCCTGGTAATAAAGTTGACATTTGCAATGAGAATTTGAGAAGAAGATTTAGAGGAAGATGATGATAGACTGATAGTTTTGTTTTTTTTTATAAAAAAAAGTGGAACACTATAGAGCTTTTAAGCTCGTTTCCTGGCAAGACAATTGGCATAAGAAGTGCCCACGTGGCACTTCCCTAGCCTTTTTTTTTTTTTCTTTCACCAACTTATAACGAGACTAGCAAAAAAAATATAGCATGTAGCGCCATGGTGAGTTGAACCCGCACCAGCCATATAAATACACTCATGACTAATTACCAAGTTAAACCATATGTTGTGAATTTTAACAACTTTTATAATATTTATTGAGGGGGCCAAATATATATTTTTTTAAACAAAATACATTAAATATTTTTTTTTAGAGGGCCCCCGGCCCCCCTCCCTCCGCCCCTGTACAGCAAAACACACGAACCAAATAATATAAGAGTTAGATGTGATAAATAATATTGGCTGACTTTAGGCTAATAGAATTATAAATTAGTGGTAGTCCATTTGGTACGTTGGATATTCAATCCGAATCGAACACTACAAACATGATTAAGTCTTGAATAAAATCGAGATCCTTCTATTATATTCCTCTTGGTTCAGATCTTGCAATTATTCCTCTTAGTATCATTAATTTTGGGGTACAAATCTATTGATATAAGGATAGATTTGATTAACAATGACTCACTAGGAAAGTTGAACATAGCATCCAACAATTAGCAGAATCGAAAAATGTTGCATTAAGATTTAGTGGGAAGCGCCAGGCCAAGGCTTTAGTGCAGCACCAAGGCGACGCTTGAGAGCCCCAGTAGCAAGCTACTTTAGTGGGCTCTCCCCCTAAAGAAATTAATTTAACATCTTGTGAGCCAATAGGTCACGTATCGGATATTAAACTGATAAGAACATATACTACACTTGATCTTAGCCAAAAGGCCGAGAAAGGTATGCATACACTAGTGCTCTCATTCTTCTTTTATACCCAAAGCAGCACACGTCTGTCTCGTGCATCATCGATATGGGATGAGTACTCGTAAAGAAATGTTAGTGTCACACTAAGGTATACTATACTCTGGTCCATTATGTAACACAAGAAAAAATAACTAACAAAAATAACAAGTAAAAATGAGAAAATTAACTTTTTAGAGTACGATTACAAAATTGCAGAATAATAATATTAATTGATTAGGTAATCATAGGTAGGTCTTAATCGAAGGTGAGAAGTGCGCCTGGGAATTTCTTTCAATCTTAGTTATACATGTAATTGTCACATTATGAGGATTTTTCATTTTAATCAAATGCGAGCAACACAAAATTAACAGACGAGTAGCAGTAATACCATGGCACTTTTGGATGGTTTGTTCTCAGAGATTCCCAGGTAGAGTGAGTTTGAAAGGATCCGCAATGCACCACTGGATCACATCGCTGTTGTGTGAATTCAGAGGCATGCCATCAAGATTTGCTTCCAGAGAAGAAAGGCTTCTTGGCCTTTTCCATCTTTCCATTTTGAATCACTTTGCTAACTTTGCATTGATGTCCAAGTCTCGATGCATCAATCAAATTTTGCTGCACATTCTACACTAATTTGCCAAGAGGGTACCATGAGTCCCACCACAGGAAGGTATTGTTCCCATTTCCAATGATGTGCTTGATATAGGGAGACGCATCATCTCTCAACTTCAATAACTTTTTCCACGTCCAAGAGCAGTCGGAGGAGGGTATTGGAACACTCCAAATGCCATCTTTGAGAAGTATTTTCCTGGTCCAAATGCTCCTTATAGAGTTATGGTCGGTGTACATATGCCAGAATTGCTTGACAATCGCAACCTTGTTAACCTCTTGTTTTATTTGTTTTGTCTTGGACTCTTATTTGAAACAAAGCGAAGAGTTTGATTGTATTCATATCCTTGTATAATAGATTTTGTACTCAAGTTCATAAATTAAGGTAGTATCTCCAAGGATCGTATAACACATATGTGACGAACGCTGAACCGTTAGGCACAAATGACACAATGGCTGCTGACGTGGAGATTCCTCATGATATTCAAGAAGAGCAAGCAGTTACATCTGAGCATCTTAATAACAACCCTCAGCTAAGAAGGAGCTTGCGCACCAAGAAGGCTCATCTTCACCTCAGAGAGTTTGTTACATCTTGAGAGGTTTCACTATAAATAGAGGGAGAGGCTAGTTGAGAAATCATCACATAATTGCTATTTGTTTCTTGTTCCGTCTTTAATTTTGGAGTTTACCAATTTACTCGAAAAATTGGCAATATCCTTGTAATTTTCTTAAGATTCAATCAAAGTTCTCTCTCTCTGTTTGAGCCTATTTTTGCTGTTAAGTACTCTGTTACAAAGGTGCTTTCATTCACGAACATGGCGGACGGTTCTCGTTTACAAACTATTAATGATACCCTCAAATCTCAAGGCCAAATTTTGGTTTCTCTCCAAGCTACCATTACAGCTCAACAACAATCCATGGAGAAGCTCGCCATTCAATGCACTACTTTGGATGGCAAGTTCAGTCAGATGTTCCGTTCCGGCGACGCTTCTTCATCGCGTCTACCTTCTCGCGGTGGCGCACCAACTGGTGGTGGAAATTCTGGCTATTTAGCTCGCTCCCTTCATCTGGATTTTCCTCGCTTTGATGGATCCGACGCTGTTAGCTGGATCTTCAAGGCCGACCAGTTTTTTGATTACTATGGCGTTGATGATTCGCAACGCCTCTCCATTTTATCCTTTCACATGGACGGCGTTGCCTTGCAGTGGTTCCAGTGGCTTTCTCGTAATCATAATATGGGTTCATGGTCGCAGTTTACTCAAGCGTTGGAAGCCCGTTTTGCTCCGGTGGAGTTAGAGCATCCTCAGGGAGCTTTGGCCAAATTGATGCAAACTTCCTCCATAGCGGAGTACCAAGCAGCCTTTGAGTCACTAGTTAATCGGACCACCAATTTACCTGATACCTTTCTGATCCATTGTTTCATATCGGGTCTGCGACCAGATATTAAGCATGAGGTTCTAGATTTTAAACCTACTACTATGACCCAAGCTATACGCCTAGCCCGAATCCATGAATCCAAAATATCTAGCCTGCAAACTTTTCACCACCGTGGCCCACTGCCACGGAGCCCAAACCCACATACATCCATGAACCCTACAACCCAACCTTTCATACCTGCATATACTTCAAATCCCATATCTACTTTTTCCCCAGTAAATACCACGTATACGCATCATCCACCCAATCCATCCCATTTATCATCTTCTTCCACGCCACAATTCAATCCTCAGTCACCTGCACCTACCCACCATACCCCATCATTATCCCTTTCTCCTTTACCTATAAAGCGATTATCATCCGCTGAAATCCAAGCTAAACGTGACAAGGGCCTTTGCTACTCCTGTGACTTTAAATGGTCTCCTTCGCATCGATGTAAAACCACACCAAAGCTCTTGTTGATGGACTATGAGTCGAACAGTGATTCACCGTCGCCAGCGCCACCAGATGAAGCTCACGATTCAGGTTTGTCTTCTACTGTTCCTGAAATTTCTTACAATGCAATGGCCGGTCAACAATCGGTGACTACGCTACACCTTAAGGGTACGTTGATGGGTACTCCAGTTCAGTTATTAGTTGATGGCGGTAGTACGCATAATTTTGTGCAGACGCGAGTAGCTCAATACATGAAATTACCAATTGAGCCAACTCCAACTTTTGCGGTGGTGGTCAGAAGTGGAGAAAGAATACGCACGGAAGGGTGTGTGAAGCAGGCTAGAATTTTAATTCAAGGTCAGGAGATTTGCACAGACTTGTTTGTGTTGCCCTTGCATGGTTCAGATGTCGTGTTGGGAATCTCATGGTTGATTATACTTGGGGATATACGACTGAATTTTGCTTCCCTTACTTTGGGCTTTCAGCACAATGGTCAGAATGTAGAGTTGAAGGGCGAGACTGGGGTGTCTGTGGAACAAATGCAGTTCAAAGGTTTCCGTCGCATTCTGGAAACAGATGCCGCAGCAGCATATTTTCGGTTGGAAGTGGTCTCCACTTCTACCCCTTCAAAGGTATATCTACGCCCTGAATTACATGCTCTATTGACTAAATTTACTTCTGTGTTTACCAAGCCTCAAGGTTTACCACCAAGGAGAGACACAGATCATAAAATTAATGTACAATCAGGGGTTCCACCAGTTAACATCAAACTATACCAGTATCCTTATTTTCAAAAGAATGAAATTGAGAAGCTAGTACAGGAAATGATTCGAGATGGTCTGATCCGCCCCAGCACCAGTCCGTACTCATCACCAGTTTTGTTGGTCAAGAAAAGAGATGACTCGTGGAGGTTTTGTACGGACTACCGCGCACTTAACGCAGTGACCATCAAAGATAGATTTCCTATCCCAACCATTGACGAGTTATTTGATGAACTAAATGGAGCGCAAATATTCTCTAAATTGGATTTGCTCGCAGGTTATCATCAGATTCGGGTTTAGGAGGAGGACATTCCTAAAACAGCTTTCCGTACGCACGAGGGTCATTATGAGTACCTCATGATGAGTTCGGCCTTACCAATGCTCCAGCTACCTTCCAGGTTACAATGAAATCATTATTTAAGCCATTCCTTCGGCTGTTTGTTCTAGTATTTTTTGATGACATCTTAATTTACAGTCGTGATTGGCAGGAACATTTATGTCACTTGGCGCAGGTGTTGAGTACTCTACAGGAGCATGGGTTTGTCGCTAAAGAATCGAAGTGCTTATTTGGCCAGACCATTATCCAATACTTGGGCCATATATTCTCAGGCCAAGGGATTTCCATGGATCAGGAGAAAGTTTGTGCAATGTTAGAGTGGCCCACACCGAACTCAGTCAAAAGCTTAAGGGGATTTTTGGGCCTCACCGGATATTATCGTCGGTTCATCAAAGGATATGCTCAAATTACCAGCCCATTAACTGACTTATTAAAAAAAATGCATTTATATGGTCAGATGCAGCTCAGCAAGCTTTTGAGTTCCTGAAAAAAACAATCACATCGGCTCCTATTTTGGTAATTCCAGATTTTTCTCTACCATTTATAATTGAAACTGATGCCTCTGGAACAGGTATAGGCGCCGTATTACAGCAAAAGAGTCAGCCTCTAGCATTTTTCAGTCACAAACTCTCGACCTGTATGCAGGCTTCATCTACATATACTAGAGAGATGTATGCTATTATCTTGGCAGTGCAAAAGTGGAGACATTACATTTTGGGTCGCAAGTTTTACATCAAAACTGATCAACGGAGCTTGAAAAATCTTACCACCCAAACAATTCAGACACATGAGCAACACAAATGGCTTTCCAAGCAGTTAGGGTACAACTTTGAGATCATCTATTAACCTGGTAAGGAGAATACAGTGGCAGATGCGCTATCACGAGTGCCGACATGATACTTTATGGCCATTTCTCAGCCATGTTTTACCATTCTCGATAACCTCAAAAGCGAGAATGACAACCATCCGGAGCTCCAATATTGGCACCAATTCCTCCGAGATAATCCACAATCGGATTCGGAGTATTCGATACAAAATGGATTACTTACACATCGCGGCCGCTTGGTTCTTGCATCTAACTTTCCACTTAGATTCACGGTTATGAAGGAGTTCTACTCGACATCAATTGGGGGCCATTCAGGGATACTCAGGACCTTTCAAAGAATTGCATCTAATTTCTTTTGGAAAGGAATGAGGAAGGATGTCAATAAATTTGTTGGTGAGTGTCAAACGTGCGAAGCTATGAAGGTTTCCTAACAAACACCTGCAGGCCTTTTGAACCCATTGCCTATTCCCGAGCAAGTGTGGGAAGATATTAGCATGGACTTCATTACGGGACTTCCACCATCGCAAGGAAATACGATCATTTTTGTTGTGGTTGATCGATTGAAAAAATATGCTCATTTCTTTGCCATGTCCCAACCAATTACAGGTGTCAAGGTTGCAACCACGTTTACTTCGGAGATAGTGAAACTTCATGGGGTGCCAAGAACAATTGTTAGTGATCGGGATCCTATATTTCTCAGCATATTCTGGAAGGAATTATTTAGGTTGCAAGGGACCGTGTTAGCCACCAGTAGTGCTTACTATCCTCAAAGTGATGGACAGTCAGAGATCGTGAACAAAGGACTAGAGTTATATCTACGTTGCTTTGTTGCGGATAATCCCCAAAGGTGGGTCAAGTTCTTGGCATGGGCGAAATATTCGTATAATACCTTGCATCACACCTCGGCTAATATGACTCATTTTCAAGCGGTGTATGGGAGACCACCCCCAACCATTCAACGATATGTGCAAGGAGTTTTACCAAATGAAGCAGTAGAGCAAGAGCTCTTACAAAGAGATGTCATTTTACAACAACTCAAAACAAATATGCAGAAGGCTCAAGTTCGTATGAAATTTTATGCTGATAAGCGCCCTCACGAGGAAACTTTTGAAGTAGATGAACTGGTATGGCTCAAACTGCAACCTTATCGACAATTGTCTGTGCGAGGTAATAAGGATACTAAGCTCAGTAGGAGATATTATGGGCCATTTAAGATCGTGCAGCGTATCGGTGCTGTTGCTTACAAACTTGACTTACCATCTATATCAAAAATTCATCCTACTTTCCATGTCTCCCAGCTTAAACGAGTCAAGAGCAACGAAGAGTTCACAATTACACCTCTGCCTGAACAATCTCTGCATTCAAACCCAGTCCATAAGCCAACAGCGATTGTAGCACAACGTAAAGTTCAGCGACAGGGGCAATCAATTAATCAAGTCCTGGTCCAGTGGGAAGGATTACCAGTTGAAGAATCTACATGGGTTGATGAACATCTATTGAAGAACCTTGAGGACAAGGTTCCAATTCAAGCAGGGGGCAATGTGACGAACGCCGAACCGTTAGGCACAAATGATACAATGGCTGCTGACGTGAAGATTCCTCATGATATTCAAGAAGAGCAGGCAGTTACATCTGAGCATCTTAATAACAACCCTCAGCTAAGAAGGAGCTTGTGCACCAAGAAGGCTCCTCTTCACCTCAGAGAGTTTGTTACATCTTAAGAGGTTTCACTATAAATAGAGGGAGAGGCTAGTTGAGAAATCATCACAGAATTGCTATTTGTTTCTTGTTCCGTCTTTAATTTTGGAGTTTACCAATTTACTCGAAAAATTGGCAATATCCTTGTAATTTTCTTAAGATTCAATCAAAGTTCTCTCTATTTGTTTGAGCCCATTTTTGCTGTTAAGTACTCTGTTACAATATACCTCCCTCACGAATAAGGTACGTGATAATTGCAAACTTTATTAGTATGACTCTCTCAACCATAATCAAGGCCTAAATGAGGATTCTTGTTACCGAACAACTACTTTGGACTAGAATTAGGTAGGGGTCTTATTACCAAACAACTACTTTGGACTAGAATTGGGTAGGGGCTGCGCGAACGGCAGGCCCCCATTGTCACAAATTATGACGTAGGCTCAACCACTTGGCTGACCTTAGACGAGCACCCCTCCCAAGTGCAATGGAGGTCACCAACCTAGGCCATGGACCTTCTTGATCGCCCATTGACCCCGTCCAAGTAAGTATGTTTCATCTTTTACTTTCTTGCCTTTATATCCGTCCCCCATATCCCACCCACCACATGCCTATTCGATGTGGGACAAAATAAAAGTTTATATTTCCTTGTTCAATTGGGGTCTATTTGAAGTATACTACCAAAGTGATAACATTCCTGCAACACAAATATCATAATAGACGAGCGGAAGCTTTTCAAACATGAAGCTAACACGTATTCTAGCTACGTTTCCGATTTCGAGCTTAGCACCAATTTTCAGGAACAATATTTCCTATTTCTTTCATTGAACTACAACAGATTTCTCATATAATATATCCTGAGCCTCCACAGCATCTTCTTGTAATCTTTACATCCATGAGCATCTACTGTATATAATTTTCCAACGCAAGTTCTTATGTCAAGCAAAGGAGCAAGACTTGTGAGCTAGGTTGAACATGCCAACTTTGTGACCCAAGACAAATGTGTTAGTATTTCTCATTAATTTGTTGCTTTAGTAGGAGTAATATCACTAATACTTTTCTTACTAGATACTAAATATATACATATAAAAAAAATGGAATATATGTATAGAACTTGGATGAGTGAGGGTTGCACTCCTACTGCTTCCCATATATATCTGCCCTTGGTTAGAACGCCAAATAATGTAAGAGTTGATGAGCTAATAATCTTGGCTGACTTTATTATTATTATTATTTGTTAATACTTATCATAGTCCCTAAATTATGACATTTGAGAACTTTCTTGAGTTTTAAAATAAACCTTTTAGTTATGTACTATGGTTGTTGAAAACTTTTAGTCTCTTGACTTTTAAAATGAATATTTTAGTCTTTGGAGTTATATCAGAGAGACACCGTTCTTCACATAGAGTTTATATCAAGTTTTGGTGTGTGAGTTCATTGTAAGGCATTCGAGTTTTTGGTGATTCGTCTTTAATGTAAGTTAAGTCTTCCCTTCTTTAAGATATATCCAATATCGTATGTATTAGTGTGATTGAATTTAAATTTTACAACTCTCAATTAGGTATTGATCTTTCGATTGGCTTTGAAAAGTTTTTCACGTGAGTGCTTGTATTGTAGTCTTGCAAAATTGTTTCTAAAGTTGTGTTAAAACTCGAAAATAGTGAAATGTTCTACTTTTCTTATTAAAATTCAGTTATGTTTATGAAACAGTTTCTTTTTCTTCTTCTTCTATTTGCTATTTAACTATGATTTTTTTACCAGAAAAGTTAGTTTAATAAACTCACGTTGCTGCTTTTTATGACAAACTTCTCATAAAATGTTTTGTTATCCTATGATTACCAATGAGCCTTACATTTTTATATTAGTTTAAGGTATATGTAATTAATAAACTAGTTTTCCATTTTATAAACTCTTAAAATCTTTTCTAAAAGATGCATATGGTACGAGAATAATCGAGCAAACTTGGAACCAAAACTTTTGAAAAAAACACATATCAAAGCTGTTTTTTTTTAAATGTAATTTTATGAACTTTGAACATTTTGAAAAAGAATCATCTAAATTTCTAAAAATGTGTTTTGACATTGCTTTGAGGCTGTGTTCGAATTACATATATTGTGATATTGAGACCCTTGCATCGGTGGGGCTTGTTAGAGCCAGCCCAAGCTAAGGGCAGTTTGGGCCTGTGCCCACGGCCCCCTTAGCTTGGGGGCCCCAATTTTTTTAAAAAAATACTAAGCTATAAGGTAATGAAGGCCTAACGTTTGGCCAGCAATTAAATGAACTTTTAATTTTGAAGGCCCAACGGCCAGCATGGCAGCAACCTCGAACAGGTATGACCAACGGCTAGAATTTTTAACTATTGTTTAGGACTGTTCAGTATCCTTTTTAAAAAAAAAAAATAATAATAATAAATAAAAAAAAAAAAAATATATATATATATATATATATATATATATATATATATATATATATATATATATATTAAAGTAAAGCTCTAGTATATATATCATTTCTTTACTCATTTTTTACACACTTCACTCTTATAGTCTTTGTATTTTTTTATACTCTAAAATCTCCTATTGTTTATTGTGATATTAATTTTGCATATAATATAAGAAAGAAGACAAAAGAAAGAAAGCATAGAGGTACACATTCAACTCTTCTTCTTGTTTTTTTATGTGCTAAATTTTGATATTGTTTACATAGTTATATATATATATATCTTAACTTGAAATAATTAATTTTTTTTAATAGGTTCCCTTCCAAGAGAGGAAAACTTTAAAGAAAAGAAACATATTGATATTATTTTGAAGAGTATTGAAGCGTTGCCACTTGCTTTTACTTGCAAGTTTGTCTAGGTTATATATTTCTTTTATACTCTCAATGACTCAATTCTCTTTTTTTTTTTATTAATTGGGCCGGCTCTGTATGCAATAGTTTATTTTTTCTTTTTTTCATTGCAATTATTATGTTATTTTTAATATTGAATTTATTGTAAATTTTTTGAGTTTTGTTGTACCTAAATTTGAAGCAAGTATGTCTAGTAGGAAATATCCATCGAGTTACGAAAAAGTTAAGAAAAAAAGGAAAAACTTGTAATATTATGCTATTTTATAATTCTAATTTTGGTGTTTTTTTTAAATTATTTGTAGTGATTATTTTAGTACAAAATTTAGAGTTTTTTTATTGAGAAAAAGCCTAATTATTAAGGCCCCCATTTAGATGATCGCCCAAGGTCCTCAAATTGTTTGATACGGCTCTAGGGTTTGTACACCATCTTTGTTATCGTTTCGTGCAGTGGACTACTTATTGTCCTACTAGCCTTTGGTGGTTGAGCAAAATAAATCACTTTTTGTTATTGTTTTTCCATAGTCACAGTCTATCACGAATTTCGATAAGAATTTACTTGACTTTGTTATTTTGCATTGGATGTTTTTCGTTTTGAATAAACTAATGAATTTCATTGTTTTTGTTTAATTATGCTACTTATCCTTTTGAGATTTCAAAAACTATTATTGTATCGATTATTTTGTACAAATATAAGGTCCCAAACTATTTTTTGGGGAAGTTTCTCACTTACTGAGTTATATACTCATTTTAGTTTTCGTCTATTTTTTTTGCAGACTTCGAGAGATAGTACGTCATTTGGGGTAGTGTCTTCCTTTTTGCTACCGCCTAAAGATTTACAGATATAGCACCGACTTAGCGTTTGGAATCTTTAGGCTACGTTAAGACTAAAAGTCTTTAATTTTAGTATTTTAGAATTGATAGATTAAAATTGAAAAAAAATTTAAATAAGCGACAGACCAACACTATTTGTTGTAATTTTTTTTTTTATGAGTTGGTGTCTATATAAAGAACTCATAATTTCGTTCAAGTACCCCAATTCTCACTTTTAGCTTTCATCCTTTTTTTTCAACCATGAGTATGGAAGAACACCCTTCACAATATCTGTCTTAGTGAAGATAAGAAAATCACAACTGGTAAAACTAAGTCAGAATTGAACAAAATTGTGAAACTGCAGCTTGATCTAAATGATCCACCAAAAGAAGACGGATATATTTATGAAGTTCAAGGACGTTAACTTATTGTTTCTCAAATGTTGAAGATTTATTTACCCAAGTTCTTCCCCTAATATTTATGTTCAATTGAGCATCTTGGAGGTCAAAAATATGAACTTAGTTTTCTTTAACTACATGATACTGGTGCGTTATTGTGATGATGCCAATTAATAGCTATTATGTACTTGTGATGATGTACGTTGTTAGGTATTATGTACTTGTTATTTCGTATTTTGTTACCTCTTAGATGTAATCCTTAATTATCAATGGAATTACAAGTTAATGTTTTATTTGTATTTTATTTTATAATAATTCTTTTATCAGAATTCCAATATTTTATGATTTCTTTTAAAGGACTAATTATTTAGATTCTGCATTACGTTAAATACTTTATGTTCTTATTTTTGGACCAAGCAATTTTTTTTTTCAAAATTAATTATTTATAATTTTATTTGATTAATCCATAAATAATAAAAAATAGTGTTTATTTTAATTTCTTATCTTTAATGTTTTACATAATGCCGAAGACCCAGATATACTGGCTATAAGCTCATTAGGAGATGGTTCAACTTACTTTCCTTGCATTTTGGGGGAAATTTGAATTCACGACAGATAGAAATTTTGTTGAGAATACCCGTGACCACTTCCATTGCAAGGACGAAATGATAAAGAGATATAGACATTGGGGACTAGTACCCTTGTTACCATAGCCTTTCACCAACTCCTGATGTTATTTGTGATGTTTCTGTACTTCACAAAAACACCTTGCACATCCAAAATAAGGTACTGCATACAGTCGCTCATTCTCTTGGCAATACACTTACGTGTTGCAAGCCATAGGTCTGAAATCGTTCATAACAAAAGAATTCATCACTTTTGGGACAAGAACAAGAGTAAACCCGCATTTCAAAATATTAATACTTTTGAAATACAAATTTTTAAAGTTACTAAGAAGAAAAAAATATTAGAATTGTATTAATGGGGTGCGCTAGGACAAGGCTATAGTGCAACGCCAGGGCAACGTGCGAGAGCCCCAATAACAAGCTACTGTTGCACCATCCCACCGAAAGCAAAGCCATTTTTCGGTGAAAAAGTTGTCAAAATAATAAAAGACGGAAAAGTGAAGAAAAAGAAGAAAAAGTGAAATGATGATGTTGGGGGCAAAAATGGAAAAAACATTATTTGCATAGTAATGAAATGAGCCTATAAATAGAGGCTCATTTGCACCAACAATATCATTCCAAAATATAGTGAAAACATTATGAGTTTTCTTGAGTGTTCTTTCTTCTTCTATTGTTCTTTGAGTAAGAGTTTAGTTTCTCATATTATTAGAGAGAGTGATATAGTTCTCTTCTTGTATTAGAGAGAAGGTGTTGTATAATATTCTTACATCATAGTGAATCTTCCTATACTTGCCCGTGATTTTTTTCCCTTAATTTGTTTGAGGGTTTTCCACGTAAAAATCTTGTATCTCTATTTTCTCTGTTTTCATTCATATTTTAGCTATGTTATACTGTTTGTCCCTTATCATTCCGCTGCGCTGATACCTAACAGTGGTATCAGAGCCACCGGTTACGGGTCACTAGTATACATACAGGGTACTGTTCACGGTTACTATTCACAAATTCAGTATAATACTATTCACGTATATAGTGTAGTATTATTCACGTATACGGTCTCGTTACTATTCCCGTATATGGTTTTGGTACTATTCACGTGTATGGTACTATTCATAGTAAAATACTGGAAGCCGGTTCAAGTTGAGAAACAAATCGTTGTTAACACTATGGCAGCAAAATTTGAAATTGAGAAGTTCAACGGGAGCAAATTTTCCCTTTGAAAATTGAAGATGAAGGCAATTTTGAGAAAGGAAAATTGCTTGGCAGCAATCGGAGACAGGCCAGAGGAGGTGACAGATGACAATAAGTGGACAAAAATGGATAACAACGCTATGGATAATTTGCATCTGGCGTTGGCAGATTCGGTATTGTCAAGCGTGGAGGAAAAGAAGTCAGCAAAGGAAATTTGGGATGTACTAACCAAACTGTACGAGGTCAAGTCACTTCACAACAAGATTTTCTTGAAGAGAAAATTGTATACTCTTCGAATAAGTGAATCCACATCGGTAACTGATCATATCAATACCTTAAATACATTATTTTCTCAACTAACTGCGTTGGGACAAATAATAAAGGAGCTTGAACGTGCGGAGATTCTACTTCAAAGTCTACCTAATTCGTATGATCAACTCATCATTGGTTACACTAACAATGTTCTTTCAGAGTATGTTACTTTTGATGATGTTGCAGCTGCTGTTCTTGAAGAGGAAACTAGGCGCAAAAGTAAAGAAGACAGAGCTGAAAGTTCACAACAAGCAGAGGCACTACCAATGGTAAGAGGCAGATCAACAGAACGTGGCACGAGTGGGAGCAACAACAATGGTAGATTAAAGTCCAAGAGTAGAAAGAATATCAAATGCTACAATTGTGGCAAGAAAGGGCACATCAAGAAAGATCGTTGGAGTAACAAAAAGAATCCTGAGGTGACAAATTCTCAGGGATATGTTACGACTGTACCTGATGATGGAGATATTTTATACAGCGAAGCAGCAACTGTATCAGAAGGCAGAAATGAGCTCACTACTTCTTGGATAATGGATTCGGGAGCAACATGGCATATGATCACTCGTAGAGAATGGTTCCACACATATGAACCTACGTCTGAGGGATCTGTGTACATGGGTAATGATCATGCCTTGGAGATTGCTGGCACTGGTGCCGTCAAGATAAAAATGTATGATGGTACCATTCGCACCATTCAAGGAGTACAACATGTGAAGGGCTTAAAAAAGAACCTATAGTCTATTGGACAATTGGATGACCTTAACTGCAAGACCCATATCCAGGATGGGATCATAAAGGTCGTCAAAGGAGCGCTTGTGGTGATCAAGGCAAAAAAGATAGCGGTAAATCTATACATGCTTTTGGGAAATACGTTGCGGGAGGCAGATGCATCAGTTGCATCAACTAGATAAGAAGAATCAACTATTATGTGGCA
Source organism: Ehretia macrophylla (assembly GCA_037974665.1). Taxonomy (NCBI): domain Eukaryota; kingdom Viridiplantae; phylum Streptophyta; class Magnoliopsida; order Boraginales; family Ehretiaceae; genus Ehretia; species Ehretia macrophylla. The sequence goes on from CM075764.1 coordinate 70,580,312, forward strand.
TCGCAGATTGGGCCACATGACAGAACGTGGTTTGAAGATTCTCGCTGAACGTAATCTTCTACCTGGGCTCAAGACGATAAACTTACCTTTCTGTGAGCGTTGTGTTACTAGTAAGCAGCATATATTAAAATTTGGGAGATCTATTGCCAAAAGCAAACACATTATAGAATTGATCTATTCAGATGTTTGGGAATCGCCGGTTTTGTCCCTAGGACGAGCCAAATACTTTTTATCATTTATTGATGATTACTCTAGGAGACTGTAGGTGTATCCAATCAAGAACAAGTCAGGTGTGTTTCCAATATTCAAAACTTTTAAAGCGCTGGTGGAACTTGAATCCGGAAAAAGGATCAAGTGTCTGAGGACAGACAATGGAAGAGAATACACTGACGGGAACTTTCTGACATTTTGCAAGCATGAAGACATTCAGAGGCAGTTCACTGTTACACACATACCTCAATAAAATGGTGTAGCAGATCGGATGAACAGAACTCTTCTTGAAAGAATGAGAGCTATGTTGGAAACTACAGGACTAACCAAATCATTTTGGGCAGAAGCAGCCAGAACCACCTGTTACATGATAAACTGGTCACCATCGACTGCAATTGAGTTGAAAACACGAATGGAAATATGGACCGAAAAACCCGCAGATTATTCTAGCTTGCACGTATTTGGATGTCAGACATACGTGATATATAATGCCCAAGAAAGAACAAAACTGGATCCAAAGTCCAGGAAATACATATTCTTGGGATATGCTGATGGTGTTAAGGGGTATCACTTGTGGGATCCTACTGCCCACCAGATTATCATCAGCAGAGATGTGATATTTGCAGAAGATAAACTGCAAAGTGAAAATGACAACAACACTACAAAGGAGACTACCACCGTACAGATCGAAGATAACCTAGGAAAAGAAGATGATTCTTCTAAAGCAGTATCGGAGCACGAGCAACAAGAAGCAGTGAGGCTAAGGTTATAGATGTTCGACATTCATCGCGTCAAACATCAACTCCGCCCTGGCACTCAGACTATGTCATGGCGAGCAATGCTGCATATTGTCTTCTAACGGAGGATGGAGAGCCATCTACCTTTCACGAGGCTATGAATAGCCCCGATGTGGCTTTGTGGATGACAGCAATGCAGGAAGAAATTGAAGCTCTGCATAGAAACAAGATGTGGGAGCTTGTTCCTCTACCACCTGGACGGAAAGCTATCGGTAATAAATGGGTCTTCAAGATCAAGCGAGATGGAAATGACCAAGTGGAGAGATATCGTGCAAGAATGGTGGTGAAAAGATTTGCTCAAAAAGAAGGTATTGACTTCAACGAAATATTTTCTCCTGTGGTTAGACTTACAACTATCAGAGTAGTCTTGGCCATATGTGTTGTATTTGATTTACATCTAGAATAGTTAGATGTAAAGACTGCTTTTCTTCACAGTGAACTTGAAGAAGAGATTTACATGATCCAACCAGAAGGTTTTGTTGAGAAAGAAAAAGAAAACTTGGTTTGTAAGTTGACCAAATCTCTGTACGGTCTAAAGCAGGCGCCGAGATGCTGGTACAAGAGATTTGATTCCTTCATAATTAACCTCGGGTACAACAGACTCAATTTAGACCATTGTACATATTACAAGAGGTTTGGAGATAATGATTTCATCATTCTGTTGTTGTACGTGGATGACATGCTGGTAACAGGCCCCAACAAAGTTCGAGTCCAAGAATTGAAGGCACAATTGGCTAGGGAGTTTGACATGAAGGATTTGGAACCGACAAACAAGATTTTAGGGATGCAAATTCACCGAGACAGAGAAGGCAGGAAAATATGGATTTTCCAGAAGAATTACTTCAAGAAAATCTTGTGGCGCTTCAACATGCAAGACTGTAAGGAAATCTCAACTCCACTTCCTGTTAATTATAAATTATCCTCAAGTATGTGCCCTAGTGATGAAGCAGAGAGGATGGAAATGTCTCGAGTACCTTATGCATCAGCAGTGAGAAGTCTCATGTTCGCTATGATATGTACGAGACTAGATATTACTCAAGCAGTCAGCTCAGTCGGTCAGTTCATGGCGAATCTTGGTAGAGAGCAATGGAATGCGGTTAAAAGGATCCTAAGATACATTAAAGGAACCTCGGATGTTGCATTATGTTATGGAGGATCGAAACTTACTATCAATGGTTATGTTGATTTAGATTTTGCAGGTGATTTTGACAAACGAAAATCCACTACAGGCTATGTGTTTACACCTTATAGGAGGCGCAGTAAGTTGGGTATCTAAGTTAAAATCTGTTGTAGCTTTATCTACAACAAAGGCTGAATACATGGCGGCTACACACGCATGTAAAGAAGCAATCTGGATTAAAAGGTTAATGGAGGAGCTCGGGCACAAACAAGAGAAAATTCCCTTGTATTGTGACAGTCAGAGTGCCTTTCATATTGCAAGGAATCCAGTTTTTCATTCAAGGACGAAACACATAAGGATTCAATATCACTTTGTTCGTGAAGTAGTGGAGGAAGGAAGTGTGGATATGCAAAAGATTCACACCAACGACAATCTTGCAGATGTCATGACAAAGCCAATCAATGTTGACAAGTTTGTCTGGAGCAGATCTTCTTGTGGCCTAGCGAAGACGTAAGCAACATGAAATGGAAAGTATGAAGAGATTTGTAAAGTCCACCAAAAGATTGGTTTTGAGTGGGAGATTGTTGCACCATCCCACCGAAAGCAAAGCCTACTTTCGGTGAAAAAGTTATCAAAATAATAAAAGAAGGAAAAGTGAAGTAAAAGAAGAAAAAGTGAAATGATGATGTTGGGGGCAAAAATGAAAAAACGTTATTTGCATAGTAATGAAATGAGCCTATAAATAGAGGCTCATTTGTACTAACAATATCATTCCAAAATAAAGTGAAAACATTATGAATTTTCTTGAGTGTTCTTTCACAATATCATTCCAAAATAAAGTGAAAACATTATGAATTTTCTTGAGTGTTCTTTCTTCTTCTATTGTTCTTTGAGTGAGAGTTTAATTTTTCTTATTATTAGAGAAAGTCTCTTTGTATTAGAGAGAAAGTGTTATATATTCTTACATCATAGTAAATCTTCCTATACTTATCCGTAATTTTTTTCCCTTAATTTGTTTAAGAATTTTTCACATAAAAATTTTGTGTCTTTATTTTTCATATTCTCATTCATATTTTAACTGTATTATACTATTTATCTCTTATCATTCCACTGCGCTAATACCCAATAGCTATTGTAGTAAATTCTCCCCTCAAAACATTAATTTAATATCATGTGGACCAATCGACCACGTATCAGATATTAAACTAATAAGAACAAAGACTACACTTGCTCTTAGCCAAAAGGCCGAGAAAGGTACTAATTGATTTGTGCCCTCATTCTTCTTTTATACGCAAAGCAGCAAACGTCTTTCTCCTACACTATCGATGTGGGACGAGTTCTGGAAGAGGAATGTAAACACGCTGAGGTTTACTCTGGACATCATTCAAATCTTTTCAAACGTGAATAACGATGGAGTTCAAGAAGCAAACATGGTGGATGGATGTTCTTTTTTCAGGTAACTATGTTTCACATATTGTTGGGCCTTATTATTCGTTGACTCTTGCATGCACGTGAATGGTTGTGTTGAAGATAGTAAATACAAAAAATAAATTTCACTTTAGAAGCTAAGTATTTAGATGATGTCATAAATTTACTTAATTAATTTTTCATCCAAGAAGATAGCTTGGGTCAAGGTTGATTTATATGCATATTTATTTAGGCTTAGTTGTTTTTCGTGGCTAGCTCGCCATAATAAATATTATGGTGAATTGATTTCTTTCCTATTTAGTTGAAGTTCATCATGTATAAATTCCCTAACTTTTCCTTTTCCCAATATTTTAAGGATTTCTCTTATCAGTAACATTAGCTGCTAAGGAAGCTAAGAATCATGGGACAGTGATTGGGATTGATCTGGGCACCACATATTCTTGTGTGGGTGTATACAGAAACAATCATGTCGAGATAATAGCGAACGATCAAGGAAACAGAATCACCCCTTCATCGGTTGGATTCAATGATAATGAGCGACTAATTGGAGAAGCCACGAAGAACCAAGCGCCTCCAAATGCAGATAGGACTGTTTTCGATGTCAAAAGGCTAATGGGAAGAAAGCAAGTGAATGCGTGTAAAGATTTTTACGCGTAATTTTGTGAGAGATCGTTGTGCGATGCTGATAATTTTTACGATTGTAATTGGAAGGTTTGATGATCCTGAGGTCCAAAGAGATATGAAGATGTTGCCTTATAAGTTTGTGAACAAAGATGGTAAGCCTTACATACAAGTGAAGATAAAGATGGAGAAAACAAGGTGTTTAGCCCTGAGGAAATCAGTGCTATGGTGTTGAAGAAGATGAAAGCCACGACCGAGTCTTATTTAAGACATTCAGTTAAGGATGCAGTGATCACTGTTCCTGGTATGATAAGATTCGTCGCGTGCTCTCTTTTTCTCTGTTGTTGATTCTATCATTTTTTGGCTCTTTTCGTGATTCTGCATAAATTATGTTGTCTGTAGCTTTGTGAATGTCTTAAAAATTAATATGCATTGAACATAGTGTTATTCCACATAAAAGAAGGAAATCATTATTTTACGAATCCAGGTATTTGGAGTTATGAAGAAGTAGCCAGGGCACATATTGTGTTTTTCGGCTTATACTTTTTGGAAGCTCTCTGGCATTGGGTGTATATTGGGATCTAGAAATATTTTGCGATTTTTGTATTAAAGGCTTCTTGATTGCTAAGTTCACATATTGAAAGCTTTCTGGTTTTTGCATATGCAGCATACTTCAATGATGCACAAAGACAGGCTACCAAGGACGCGGCATAGCCGGTCTCAATGTGGTTCGTATAATCAACGAGCCTACAGCGGCCGCAATTTCATATGGTCTAAACAGGAAAGGTGGAGAGATGAATATTTTGGTGTTTGATCTTGGTGGTGGCACATTCGATGTCAGCGTATTGACCATTGATAATGGTGTTTTTGAGGTCCTTGCCACCAATGGGGACACTCATTTGGGAGGAGAAGATTTTGATCAGAGAGTGATGGACTATTTCGTCAAGCTGATCAAGGGGAAGTACAACAAAGACATCAGCAAAGACAACAAGGCTCTTGGAAAGCTGCGAAAGGAGTGTGAGAAAGCGAAGAGGGCCCCGAGTAGCCAGCACCAAGTGCGAGTAGAGATCTAGTCCCTTTTTGATGGTATTGACTACTCTGAGTCCCTAACAAGTGCAAGATTTGAAGAGTTGAACATAGATTTGATCAAGAAGACAATGAGGCCAGTGAAGCAGGCCTTAAAAGACGCGAATTTGAAGACGACTGACATTCATGAAGTTGTACTTGTTGGGGGAAGCACCCGAATTCCTAAAGTGCAACAGTTACTGAAGGATTTCTTTGATGGGAAAGAAGCAAACAAGGGTATCAATCCAGATGAGGCTGTAGCCTCAGGAGCAGCAGTTCGGTGAAGCTGATGAAGACACGAAAAGTATTAATCTTGTTTGATAGGACTATTCTCTAATTTGCTTAATTTGATAACCCTGACAGAAACAAGGCTAACTTTATATCGTTCTTTTTTTTTTTTTTTTTTTCCTGCAGACTTACTTTTGCTAGACATTGTTCCCTTGAGTCTAGGTATCGAGACAGTTGGAGTCATGACGAAATTGATCCCAAGGGGTAAATCAGGGTATGTTGAAACAGGGTATGTTGAAACAGAGTTGCAATCATGTAATTGATACCTAGGATTGTTTAACATTGTTTTCTGGTACATAAAACTTAGAAAAACTAATGTTGCCATGAAATTTTCAGGTCTATGAAAGTGAAAGGAGCTTGAAAAAGTTCGAGTTATCTGGAATTCCTCCGGCTCCAAGGTAGCTAAACATACATCTAGCCTTCTGGAAATAATTGATGTCATTTTAGAATCATTTCAGTTAACTTTGAGTGGCGCAAAATTATCTTGATTTTTTCTCTTAGGAGAGTTCCACAAATTGAGGTTACCTACGAGGTTGATGTAGACGGAATACTACGCGTGATATCTGAGGACAAGGCAGCAACAAAGAATTGACAATCCATTACCATCACCAATGACAAAGGGCGTCTCACCCCTGACGAGATTGATCAGATGGTAAAGGAGGCAGAGGAGTTCTCAGAGGAGGATAGGAAGGTGAAGGAGATAATTGACTCCAGAAACAAGTTTGAAAGCTATATTTATACTATGAGGAGCACCATCAGTGACAAGCTTGTTGAGAAGATTGATTCTGATGACAAGGAAAAGATTGAGAGCGCATTGAAGAATGCCCTGGAATGGTTGGATGAGAACCAAAACGCGGACAAGGATGGCTTTGATGAGAAGATGATCGAGTTGGAAGCTGTTTGTGATCCTGTCATGAGGAAGGTATACGAGAATAGTAGTGGAAGCTCTGCTAATTCAGAAGACGACGAATTGTAAACAAGTAATCAATAATTACGTTAAAAAGTGTGGTCTTCGATGACACAGTTTTAAGAAACCCAAATACTAATAAGGAGATCATTTCCAAAAGTTAACGTGTACAACTTGGTTTTGAAATCTTTCATTTTCGAACAAATAGCTAGAGGAATTGTTGGTACTTCACCTTCAGAGCTTAAAGATCAAAAGTCTACTTTAAGTATTTGAAGCGTTCATATTTTTTCTTTTTTCTTTTTTACTAAGTAAGCAAGCAATTCATTGATAAAAAATATGTACGTCAGTCAACATCTAGACCAGTATGTGTCTTCTACATTCCAAGATTGCCATATAGCCCTATTAAGCTGGTTGTTTTTGTATTTCTTCCCTGTACTACTTGTGTTTGATATCAAAAGAGATACGACTAAATAGGTGATCCTCATTAGTTGCCAAATTCTGATGGAACGTTTCGGTCATATTAAGTTCACACTTTTGACTAATTCGATGTGTGTGTTGAGGCAGCTGCTGTACCTGAGAATTTATTAATTGGTGTGGTATTCAACAAGACAATTTTAAGAAACCCAAATACTAAGAACGATATCACTTAATGTTATTTGAAATAAATGAATTTTATAAAATTTTGTACAATTCATTTGCAAATCCAACCTTTTGTTTTTGGAAGCACCTTTTTAAAAAAATTAAAAATCCAAGATTTGCCAATCGATTTACTCAAACTTTACTTAAATCTTTGTTCAAGAGGTGAAATTTGCAATTCCAAGCCACCAAATTAGTTACTTATCTTTTTAAAGACTAAACTGATCTCTAAGTTTCTTTTTTTTTTACTGCTCCTATTTTTTGTTCTTATTCCTATGTAGTTAGTTCTTTTTATTTTTCTTGTGAGCTCCTTCTTCACGACAAATTTATTTTTCATATACACACACACACACACACATACACACTTGCCCTAATTTAAACTTCCATTAAAATTTGTTAGTCAAATATTTAAAAGATGATACTACCCCCATTAAAAAATATTTTGGATTTTTATTTAACTTTCTTAATTTCTTTCATTATTATGCATTATGTTAAATAAATTTTTATAAATAAATTTGATATAATTTTTATTTCTTCTCATTCTACTTAAAATTACAAATCCAATGCTTCAAATTTCATATAATTTGGACAAGAAATGAAAAAGATATGAATTTTTAAAGCTTTTTTCGTGAGTAAAATTCTGGTGGGTTGAAGATGCCTAAACGACGTTGTTTCAATTATGACACGTAGCATAGAATTTAAATCCAAAAGCCAATGGTATAGTGCCACGTGGCTAATGTGAATAACAAAATTTGGGAAAGTAGTTGTGAAGATTTGAATCCACAACTTCAACTATGCTTTAAAGCTACTTAGCCACTATGTTGTATGTACTTCCTGTTATTTTCTACACACGAAATATATATTATCCTGTTATGTACCGGTAACAGAGACCACCACCCACAATCTCCGCCATTACCTCTAGCGAACACCACTGCCACAAACCACCTCCGCCACTTCTTTCAACCACCCCTACCAGTCACCAACGTTGGAGAGTCCATAGTACAAAGATTCATCTAACTAATACACAACAATAAAATTTTGAAATAATTAGGGTTTAGTTTAAAATCAATCCCAAGGTTAAATTTCTATATGTAAATGATCTATAGACTATAAAGATTCTCAAAAGATTATTAATAGTGAGTTTATAAAATAATTTTTGATGGAGAGATGTAGTGGTGGTGGTATGTGCTAGGTGAGGAAGAAGAGTGAAAAACATAAAATGAAAAAAATGATAAATGAAAAATGAGAAACAATGTAAGGGTATTTTGGTCAATTCAAATGTGTTTTGAGGTTTTGTGCGATTCTCAGTTGCATTACAAGTGAGTGTATGTCACTCTTCATTAAGTTTGACAGAAAATTGGACGGAGGGTTTATGGTGCAACATTATGAATAACATAGAGAGTTTAACGCCACTTTTGAAAACACAGGGTTTGTTGTGCAACTTTGACAAAACACAGGAGGGTGTTGTACATTTTACTCTATATTTAATCCAATCTTTTTTTTCGTCTTCAAATTAGGAGCGCAAATCATCTACCCTTATTTTTTAACTAGTCTTAACATACTTAGTCATTTAAAATTATAAATTATTTATTCGTGTTATTTATTCATCAATATTAATTAATCGATTTTAACTTTAAAATTGAATAGTGTTGTGAATGGAATACATATTCCTATCAAAATTTCTAAAGCAAAGCTTCAAGATATATGAATAGAAAAGGAATACCAACAATAAATATATTTACAAATCACAAAATTGATTTAATACTGCTTTACAGTTCCGAATAATGAAAGTTATTTGTAAATACAAATTCTTTCATATCACAAATGTTTCCAAGCAGTATGTTAGGAGGGGTAAAAATATACAATTGAACACTCATATATAGACAATTTTTTTTAACAGGGACTAAATCGATTTTTTAGCCTAAAAGTACTTCAAAATATGCACATTTATAAAAAAATACAACTTCAACTTATTTCTTCTTAATAGCTCCACTTTTGGGTTCGCCCTCGCTGGCCCCAAGTAGATCTGCCCATGACCAAGTTGCTGAGAAATTTCCTTTCAACGAAAGAAAGCCATTTAAGAGCCCAATATTCAATTTTCTGAGTGATAAGCTATAACAGTCCTTGATATGAAGATTACCAATCTTATAGCCAAGCAAATTAGAGATTTGGGGTTGCAGAGAGATGGATTGTATCTACCAAGGAAGACTGCACTTTTGTAACTATTCAATTCACCTGCAAGCCTGAAAGGTTATGGAAAATTGTCAACTCCTCATTAATGACGGAGATAGATCAGATATAAGCATTAGCAAAATTGAGACTCTGATCATCAGCAAAAGAAAGGTGCGTCAGTTAAGTCCGTTTGCATGTTGGGTGGAACCAACATTAATTTGATGATCTTTCTTCTTTGAAATTTTTTCTTTTATTTATTTATTTATTTATTCGTCAATGAGTGAAGGGGGTGTTTCATCTCAATTATCTCAAAACTTTACACGAGGTAGGACCAAAACAACAAAAGCTCGAAAAAAGTGTCAAGTCATTACTTACAAAAGACAATTATCGTGTATATTCCATTCTTTACAAATTGCAATGTTAGTCTGGTTTCTTCTTTTATTTTTTATTTTTTTGCTGGGTCAGCAAGTGTAAGATTTCATTCAACTAAGCAAAAACTATGGCAAAGCGATATGCATGTGTAATGTCATAAACAAAAAGCCATCTTGAAACCTAACAAATAATTTCATAGAGGTTTCAGATATCAGAAAGATCCCTATTGGCACTATTGTTTCTAGGGTAAATAGCACCGTAGCCCCCTATGATTTACCTAAAGTGCACAAAACCCCTCTGTAGTTTCAAAAGTGCACCGGACCCCCCTGTGGTTTGGAAAAGTGGCACACGTGCCCCCTCCGTCTATTTTCCGTCAAATTTTATAACAGAAAATGTGAAATGACTTAAATACCCTCAATTCATTTTTTCCCTCTATTTTCTCCTTTTTCTTTACCAAAAAATTATATAATATATATACACACACCACACCAAAAAAAAAAAAAAAAAAAAAAAAAAAAAAATATATATATATATATATATATATATATATATATATATATAACATATATATATCACACCACATCTGAAAAAAAAAGAAGAGAAATATATATATATATATATATATATATATATATATATATATACACACACACACCAAACCCCCAAAAAAAAAACAAATATGTATATATATATATATATATATATATATAATACATAAACGCATACAAATATATACACATACATACTGGGGTTTGGGGGGAGGGGAGGGGGGGGGTTTCCACGGGACTGGGGGGTGGGTCCCGCGAAGGGGGGGGGGGGGGGGGTGGGGGGGTGGGGTTTGTGTGTATGTATATATATATATATATACACACGCACACCAAACCCAAAAAAAAAAAACAAATATGTATATATATAATACATATACACATACAAAAATATACACATACATACTGGGGTTTGGGAGTGGGGAGTGGGGGGGGTTCCACGGGACGGGGGGGTGTGTTCTGCCGAGGGAGGGGTGGGGTGGGTGGGGATTGTGTGTATGTATATACATATATATACACGCACACCAAACCCCAAAAAAAAAATGCATATAGATAATACATATACACATACATACTGGGGTTTGGGGGTGGGGTGGTGGGTCTTGACGGGGATGGGAGGGGGTTCCGCCAAGGGGTGGGGTGGGAGGGATGGGGTTTGTGTGTACCAAACCCAAAAAAAAAACAAACAAACAAACAAATTGTTGGGGACGATGAATTTGTTGCAGTTTGTTGCTTTTTTTTTTTGTGTTGTAAAGGGTTTTTTTGTCAATTAACCCACATATTTTATTGAAAAAATTGTTGAAAATCAGCCAAAGTTGCATGGGAGGCGTGTGTACCTCACATGCCGTTAAAACTAACGGATTTATTGACGGAGGTGGTTGTTGTGCTATTTTTTTTAAACCACAGGGGGGTCAGGTGCACTTTTGAAACAACAGGGGGTGTTGTGCACTATAGGTAAACCATTGGAGGCTACGGTTCTATATTTTCTTCCAGTCAACATTTTGCTTCGCACATCATCTTTAATTCTTTTGGTCACTTGGTCCTCATTAGCAAATTCATTTATGAAGAAACGCGAATTTTGTTCTTTCCAAAGGTGGTAAACTGTGGAGGTGAGCAGGAGCTTAATGATATTTTCCTGAAGGGTGTGCTTTTTCGCCATGATACTGCATCCACGAACAATAAATTCCCATTGAATTCCAAAAGTTCTGACTTTTCCTTTCTTTGCACAACTTCGCCAAACTCGTTGACTAAAAAAACACTCAAAGAAAAGGTGTTTCTTGGTTTCCAAATACATATGACAAAGAGAGCATCTACCATCAATTTGCATTCCCCAATTGAGCATATATACGACCCTTTGTAGGCAGTCTGTTTAAGATTGCAAGCCAACAACAGAAACTGTGCTTTGGGATGAAACTTTGTTTCCAAAGAAGATCATACCATGGCACTTTTGGATGGTTTGTTCTCAGAGATTCCCAGGTAGAGTGAGTTTGAAAGGATCCGCAATGCACCACTGGATCACATCGCTGTTGTGTGAATTCAGAGGCATGCCATCAAGATTTGTTTCCAGAGAAGAAAGGCTTCTTGGCCATTTCCATCTTCCATTTTGAATCACTTTGCTAACTTTGCATTGATGTCCAAGTCGTGATGCATCAATCAAATTTTGCTGCATATTCTGCACTAATTTGCCAAGAGGGTGCCATGAGTCCCACCACAGGAAGGTATTGTTCCCATTTCCAATGATGTGCTTGATATGGGGAGCCGCATCATCTCTCAACTTCAATAACTTTTTCCACGTCCAAGAGCAGTCGGAGGGTATTGGAACACTCCAAATGATATCTTTGAGAAGTATTTTCCTGGTCCAAATGCTCCAAATAGAGTTATGGTCGGTGTACATATGCCAGAATTACTTGAGAATCGCAGCCTTGTTAACCTCTTCTTTTATTTGTTTTGTCTTGGACTCTTATTTGAAACAAAGAGAAGAGTTTGATTGTATTCATATCCTACTGTAACTTCTCACTAATTCCCTATTATGATACTTTTTTTTTGAACAGTGAAACGATATCATTAATAAGCAGGATTACAATCTTAACCGATTCCGGATCGAGTAATGTCCTGAGACATCCAAAACACAAGTCGGGGAGGGTGGTTGGACACCCAGTCAAGAGGAAATTTATTATAAATTTTTGCTTTTGCAATCCAATCACATGAGAGGTTAGTCGTCCTCCTAATGCTACGGAATCTAACAAATGTAGATCCAGCCACAATCTTTTGGATATTCTCCACAATAACTCTTGCATTCCAACTGGTAGCATGAATTGGAGAATTAATTGCTTTGAGAACGGCATCGGCATCACTTTCGATTGTGATGTTTTGATTGTTGAATTGGGTTGCAAAGAGACATGCATTTCTGATTGCATAAGCTTCCGCTTCTAACGTTGTACCGCCCCAAATGGAATCAACTTGACCCGTAAGGAAGGCTGCTGATGCCAGGGACTCTTTATCCCTGAAGGATGCATCCGTATTAATTTTAATCGTCCCAGGTTGAGGAAGTGTCCATACTGAGGGGGTTGACTCGGTTTCGTGGGGATGCTCCACCGAAGAGGAACTCTGGTCATCAAGGGCTTGTGAAAATTCAATGAATGAAGAATGCGCCAGGGATACTGCTTGAGCAATATTAATCTGTTTGTTCTCCAAGCAAAAGCAACTCTTCTCCTTCCAAATCTGCCAGCAATGAAAGGCACTTTTTGATGATGCTTCTTCCCTGCAGTATCCTGCATCAACACAACGACAAACAAAAGAAAGGAGCCAATCTCCAAATCTTGACACATGGTTCGGATTAATAGAACACTGCAAAGAAGAAGCGCACCAATATTTTTGAGACCAAGGGCAAAGAAGAAGCAAATGTTCAACAGTTTCAATTGATTAATTACAAATCAAACAGATAGGGCTAGTCGAGCTTTTCCTTTTAAAACGATTTTCATTGGTCGGCAAGCCATTGCAACAGGCTTTCCAACGGCGAATTTTGTGGAGCTTTGATGTTCCAAATCAATTGAAACAGCTCCTTAGGGGCCCTATATGAAGACTCAGCTGATGATACTTGAATACAATATAGAATTTTAAGTTCCAACTCAATAAAAATCTTTGATGGCACTTCCAAATTAAATAACTTAATTCTTCAAGACTATTCACCTTCTCAGTTCATAATTACAAGTATGTTTCCATAAACAAGGTTTCTTGTTACCGAACAACTACTTTGGACTAGAATTGGGTAGGGGCCGCGCGAACGCAGGCTCCCACTATCACAAATTATGACGTAGGCTCAACCACTTGGATTGACATTAGGCGGGCACCCCTCCCAAGTGCAATGGAGATCACCAACCTAGGCCATGGACCTTCTTGATCGCCCATTGACCCCGTCCAGGTAAGTATGTTTCATCTTTTGCTTTCTTCCCTTTATATCCGTCCCCCATATCCCACCCACCACATGCCTATTCGATGTGGGACAAAATAAAAGTTTACATTTCCTTGTTCAATTGGGGTCTATTCGAAGTATACAACCAAAATGATAATATTCCTGTAACACAAATATCATAATAGACGAGCGGAAGCTTTCCAAACATGAACCTAACACGTATTCCAGGTACGCTTCCGATTTCGAGCTTGGCACCAATTTTCAGCAACAATATTTCCTATTTCTTTCACAACAAATTTCTCATAAAATATATCCTGAGCCTTCACAGCATCTTCTTGTAATCTTTACATCAATGAGCATCTGCTGTATATAGTTTTCCAACGCAAGTTCTTATGTCAAGCAAATGAGCATGACTTGTGAGCTAGGTTGAACATGCCAACTTTGTGACCCAAGACAAATGTGTTAGTGTTTCTCATTAATTTGTTGCTTTAGCAAGAGTAATATTATCACTACTATTTTTCTTACCAGATACTAAATATATACATATAAAAAAAAATGAAATATATGTATTGAACTTGGATGAGTGAGGGTTGCACTCCTACTGCTTCCCATATATATCTGCCCTTGGTTAGAACACCAAATAATGTAAGAGTTGATGAGCTAATAAGCTTGGCTGACTTTATTATTGTTATTTTTTGTTAATACTTATCATAGTCTTTGATCTATGGCCGTTGAGAACTTTTTTGACTTTTAAAATGAACATTTTAATCCTTGGAGTCAGGGGCGGAGCCAAGCACTGACGCTTAGTGTAAGCACTCAGTGCTTGGCCAATAATCCGATGTCTGTATTATATGTCGTTTCACTTTAGTTCAGTTGCTGAAAAGGAAAAGAAGGAGGAAAAAAATTGCATTTGTTTCACTATTACTATTTAAAAAATGCAGTTGCTAAAAAGTGAAGAGGGGAAGAAAATACAATGAGTGAGCTTCTACTAGAAATTGAACTTGCAACATTCTATTTTTCCTATAAGTGCTTAACAAATTAAGCTAGACTACCTCATAAATGAGGTATGCCTGTAGGAAAGAAAGAAAAAGAAGGGAAAAATACACAATGTTCTGCTACCAAGAATTGAACATACAACCTTTCACTTTACCAATAAGCACTTAACCAATTAAGCTAGACTATCTATTAGTACAAGGATATGACTTAAAAATAAATAGGTCAGTGTATGCTTGTGCGTACATTACACTCCATATAGCTCCGCCACTGCTTGGAGTTATATCAGATAGACATTGATAGTTTCGGATACCAATTTTGACTATTTTTTAACGATTTTTCCCTATTTCTAAGGCCAAAATAGGAAAGTTATATTTCTTTCACCGTCGACAATGAAGAAGAAATTGTCACGACATTCTTTAATGGTGGCCAATTGGGTTTGACGTGGACTGAACTTACAAATTTGCCCCTAAAAAAATGTCAGTTTAGAGCTCATGTGCATAACGTGTGACAATTCCGTTAAAAAATGGATGGAATTGGTATCTGAGACTAATGGCGTCTCACTGAACTCCAGGGATTAAAAAGTTTATTTTAAAATCAATGGACTAAAAGTTCCCAAATACCATAGTCTACGGACTAAAAATTCATTTTAAAAGTCAATAACCTAAAAGTTTTAACGGCCATAGTCCACGGACTATGTCAAGTGTTAACCATCTTTTTTTTTTGGGTCTGATTCTTGGCTGACTTTAGGGGAATAGAAGTATAAAGTACTAATCGAACATTACAAACATAAAATGATCTAATCTTGTATAAAATCGAGAACCCTCTATCATATTCCTCTTGGTTCCTTGAAAGAATCATAAAACTAGTCTACCTTATAAAATCTTGCGTTATTTCTCTTAGTATCAATTAATTTTAGAATAGAAGATATAAGTATAGCTCGAACCACCAATGACTAAGTAAGAAAGTTGAACATACCATCCAACAATTTGCAAAAACCAAAAATCTTGCTTTAAGATTTGGTGGGGGTGCGCCAAGCCAAGACTTTAGTGCCCCATTAGCAAGCTACTGTAGTGGGCTATCCCTCTCAAAAAAATTAATTTAACATCCTGTGAGCCGATAACTCACATATTAGATATTAAACTTATAAGAATAGATACTACACTTGATCTTAGCCAAAAGGCCGAGAAAGGTATGCTTCTCAATGTGCTTCCTTCTGCATTTTATAATTATCTCAGTTAGCATATCTTCTATGTGGAAGCGATATGGGATTCTCTTAGACTATAGCGTATTGCTTACTAGTGTAATACATGAAAATAAAATTTGTGAAAGTCATGTTAGGGTTTTCTTTAGCAAGAAAACATTCCAGATTCAATGACCTGGCGTGCACTTCTATTATTTTATTTTACTTTTTTCTTTAGTACCGTGGTTTTAATTCAAAATTTATAATTATAATAAGTTACCTGATCATCAAACTCAACTCTTGGGTATAGACACACTTTTTACTACATGGTAATTAATTTAGTCAAATGAGGGTCAAGTCATAGTCTAATACTCTCCTCTAATCATAAAAATTTTAATAAAAAAAATAAAAAGGGTAAAATAGCTTATTTTACATTATTTGTGTTATGCTCGAGATTAAAGAAAAATAATATTTACATTAAAACCTATCCTTGTTTTACACATATATATACATCTAATTGAGATTAAATCCGATATTGTTTTTTAACTCAATTGCCATGGTTCTAATGCATCACAAGGAGCATTTGTGAGAAATAATCATTCTAAACAATCATTGGGTTTGGTTCATTAAATTTATTTGAAATGAGTTAACCTTATAAAAATATAAAAAATAAACAAAAAACAATTTGTTGTTCAAAAATGGCGTTATACGCGATATTGGAAAAAAATTAGATTCATTTATAATTTTTTTCTATACATATATATACATTTCAAATTGAATCCAATCTTTTTTCCTAACCCAACATATAAATTTCTTGGAATGAGCTAACATTTTAAAGATACATAAAAAAAAGTTTAAAGGCAATAAAATAGAATTAAACAGCTCAATAAGAAAATAAAAGACCAAAATATCATTTAATCTTAAGGCTTTATTTTAGAATTTAATGTCATGGGGAATCTAGACATAACTAAGATCTCGTGGGGGAATTTAAAATTAAATTAGGTAAAAACCCATAGCGGGAAATGACATTCTCCTTTTTTCAAACTACAATTTTTAGTTCAAAACAAGTCAACGATTGGCTCATTCTTTTACTTATAATGGAATAGTATGTGTCATTCATCTCGCATTGACACGATTGATATTACTATCATGTGAAACTTGGGATCTTTCAAAGGTGGCGAAACTATTGTCCCAATCCTATTTTGACCATTTAATTAATTATTTTTTTATTTTAAAAAGACCACTAATTTATTAATTGGGTTTCGTTTCGATCGTTCAATCTATTTTCTCGTCAAAATTAATTAACAAAGGTACTATACAAGGGTAAAATTGTAAAAATACTTAAAATAATTACATTTTTATCACCAAATAAAAGTTATTTACGATCTCATCACCAATAACTTGAAATCTCATAAAAATGTTATTACTAAGATTTCAACCCTAAGTTATCCCCGTCAAAAATAAAAGTTCTTATTACGGCACTACTTCAACTCAATGACTTTCAATTTTCGATTAAAAACCATATTAACATATCTGCGATTATGATTAATATAACTTCATTTGCTTTTTTTTTTCTTTTTCCTTTTCCCTCTTCTTCTTCCTCCCCATCCCCATCACCTTCTGCATCTCCATCTTCATATCACACACATACACACATAGACACACCTACAGCGAAACACACGCATATATAAGAGTTGATGTGATAATAATATTGGCTGACTTCAGGCTAATAGAATTATAAGTCCATTTGGTACGTTGAATATTCAATCCGAATCGAACACTACAAACATGATTAAGTCTTGAATAAAATCTAGATCCTTCTATTATATTCCTCTTGGTTCAGATCTTGCAATTATTCCTCTTAGTATCAACAATGACTCAATAGGAAAGTTGAACATAGCAGCTTCCAACAATTAGCAAAATCAAAAAATGTTAAATTAAGATTTGGTGGGGTGCGCCAGGCCAAGGCTTTAGTGCAGCACCAAGGCGACGCTTGAGAGCCCCAGTAGCAAGCTACTTCAGTGGGCTCTCCCCCTTAAAAAATTAATTTAACATCTAGTGAGCCGATGGCTCACGTATCAGATATTAAACTGATAAGAACAGATACTACACTTGATCTTAGCCAAAAGGCCGAGAAAGGTATGCTTAGGCTAGTGCTCTCATTCTTCTTTTATACCCAAAGCAGCACACGTCTGTCTCATGCATCATCGATATGGGATGAGTACTCGTAAAGAAATGTAAGTGTCACGCTAAGGTATACTATACTCTGGTCCATTATGTAACACAAGAAAAAATAACTAACAAAAATAACAAGTAAAAATGAGAAAATTAACTTCTTAGAGTACGATTACACAATTGCAGAATAATAATATTAATTGATTAGGTAATCATAGGAAGGTCTTAATCGAAGATAAGAAGAGAGCCTGGGAATTTCTTTCAATCAAATACAAGCAACACAAAAAAAGATCATTCCATGGCACTTTTGGATGGTTTGTTCACAGAGATTCCCAGGTAGAGTGAGTTTGATGCGATTCGTCGGATCCAATGCACCACTGGATCACATCGCTGTTGTGTGAATTCAGAGGCATATATATATCACAAGAATTTTTTTTAAAAAATGAAATCAAACATATATATATATGTATATGTGTGTGTGTGTGAGTGTATATATATATATGTATGTATATATTTATTTTGTTTTCTTAATTATTTTTTTTCTTTTTTAGGTACCCCAAATTGGGAAACTTGTTTAGTTAGTTAGGGTTGCCAATTTGAAGGTTTCAAATTTCGGTAATTAAAACCCCAAATTCAAACTCGTATATGTATAATTGCATATGTTTAATTTTTTCTCTTAATTTATTTATTTATTTTATTTTGGCTGCTCCATTTTATATGTATATATATATGTATATATTTCTTAATCCCTAGAGCTTATGTATAAAAGTTGTTTTATCATCAAGCTAAAAGTTGTAGCAAACTGCTAAGAGGGACGAATGAATAACTAGTGTGGTTAAGTGAATGCTTACTATTGCAATCAAAAAAAATAACTTGTATCTCCAAGGATCGTATAATCAAATCATAACCAAGACTAAACAAGGTACGTGATAATTGCTACTCTATATGTGCGGATGCGTATGTTTGGAATTCAAGATTGTCAATCTGATTTTAATAACACACATTTGCAAACTTTTTATATGATTAATATACGTATGACTCTCTCAACCATAATCAAGGCCTACTTTGGCACTATCCACCTTCTCAGTTCATAATTACTAATACATTTGCATAAACGAAGTTCCTCGTTACCGAACAACTACTTTGGACTCTAATTGGGTAGGGGCCGCGCGAACGCAGGCCCCCACTGTCACAAATTATGACGTAGGCTCAACCACTTGGGCTGACCTTAGACGAGAACCCCTCCCAACTGCAATGGAGGTCACCAACCTAGGCCATCGACCTTCTTGATCGCCCATTGACCCCGTCCAGGTAAGTATGTTACATCTTTTGCTTTCTTTCCTTTATATCCGTCCCCCATATCCCACCCACCATATGCCTATTTGATGTGGGACAAAATAAAAGTTTACATTTCCTTGTTCAATTGGGGTCTATTCGAAGTATACTACCAAAGTGATAACATTCCTGCAACACAAATATCATAATAGACGAGCGGAAGCTTTTCAAACATGAAGCTAACACGTATTCCAGCTAAGCTTCCGATTTCGAGCTTGGCACCAATTTTCAGCAACAATATTTCCTATTTCTTTCATTGAACTACGACAGATTTCTCATATAATATATCCTGAGCCTCAACAACATCTTCTTGTAATCTTTACATCAATGAGCATCTGCTGTATATAGTTTTCCAACGCAAGTTCTTATGTCAAGGAAAGGAGCATGACTTGTGAGCTAGGTTGAACATGCCAACTTTGTGACACAAGACAAATGTGTTAGTATTTCTCATTAATTTGTTGCTTTAGTAGGAGTAATATCAATAATATTTTTCTTACTAGATACTAAATATATACATATAAAAAAAATGGAATATATGTATAGAACTTGGATGAGTGAGGGTTGCACTCCTACTGTTTCCCATATATATCTGCCCTTGGTTAGAACACCAAATAATGTAAGAGTTGATGAGCTAATAATCTTGGCTGACTTTATTATTATTATTATTTGTTAATACTTATCATAATTCCTAAACTATGGCCGTTGAGAACTTCATTGACTTTTAAAATAATCCTTTTAGTTCCTGAACTATGGTCGTTGAGAACTTTTAGTCTCTTGGCTTTTAAAATGAACATTTTAGTCCTTAGAATTATATCAACAAGACGTCGTTAGTCTCAGATACCAATTTTGACAATTTTTTAATGATTTTTCCCTATTTGTGAGGGCAAAATAGGAAAGTTATATTTCTTTCACAGCCGACAAAGAAGAAAAAATTGTCGCTAAAAAATTGTCAGTTTAGAGCTCATGTGCATAACGTGTGACAATTCCGTTAAAAAATGGATGAAATTGGTATCTGGGACTAATGGAGTGTGATGCTCGAGCCAAGAGCATGTTTATTTTTATTTATTTTCATATAATATGTGCATTTAATTGTTTAAAATGTTTATTTGTCATAATATTTGCTTAATTGATTCTTACGTGCAATTACGTGCTTAATTAACTTCAATTAGCAAAATTATGAGTTTATTTATTTTAGTATTTGATATATGTGCATTTATATTATTTCATAAAGATTTTTAAGTGAGAATAGGATTTAAAGGACTTTTGAATTTTATTTGAGGACTTTTCCGCTAAATTTTTAAAAATGGTCTTTTAAACATTTTAAAAAACTAGTCCTCCAATATTATTTGATTATTAATAAAAATTAAGTTGGAAACAAACTAGGAATTAAAAATAGACTTTTTGCGCGAAAAAGTAATGTTTTTAAACCAAATAGTGAAAATCCTCCAACTTGATCTTCCTTTGACCTTGTTGACTTTTCTAAATAATATATAAAGCCCAAAAATACCCCAAAAATGCAAAAATTAGCCAAAAAAAAAAGCCCAAATCAACCAAAAATCCTTTCCTGTGTGAATAGTGAATTTTGAAGGTGAAGAAGAAGCTTCCAAAGGCCAACCCGGATATTTTTGAACTCGCCTCAACTCCTACTTCGTATATACTGTTCATTTTTCAACTTTCGGAACAAAAATTTATGAGGGGCTCTTTCAAAAATTGGTTTAAAATGCATTATTTATGCTTTGTATCGTTAAATTTACATATGATACTTGTTATTTAGGTTGTAGAGAACATGTTTACCGTTTCATAATTTATTTCTAGCGTATTTTATTTTTGTGATCAATAGTAGTTGTGTTTTATGTTGGAAATGCATAATTTGATGCCTAAGCTTGATTCTTAGCCTAGTTATGATGTTCATAAACGTTTATATACCATCTTAGCTTAGTAGAATAGCTTAGAAATGCGTAAATGTTCAAAAATAAACTAGATGCGTTGGCTGAAATTTTAAAGTTTATGCTTGATTATTGCCAATATTTGAGTGTAGTTGGGTAGTCTTTGGGTTGTCAATGATGTATTATAATTTCTAAATATGAGTGCTAAATGCTAGGTGTAAATGTGGTTAAGAAAGGGGTTTAAATTGATTTGAAGAATGAAGATGTTTAAATGGTGTTTTTAATGTTTAAAGTTAGTTAAAATGTTGTTAGAATGCCTCCTTTGTGGTTAATGTGTTGCTTAAGTTCTAATGGTGTCATTATGACTTGATAGAATATAAAGGGAAATGCATGTGAAATGTGGCTTAGGTGTTTAAATGTGGGTCTAAATGAATATGAATTGCTTAGTTATTAGATTGATAAATGTTTGAAGTAATGTGTTGTAGAATCTAGTTTCTGAACTATGATTGTTGAGAACTTTTAGTCTCTTGGCTTTTAAAATGAACATTTTAGTCCTTTGAATTATATCAAAGAGATGCCGTTAGTCTCATATACCAATTTTTCCCATTTTCTTAACGATTTTGCCCTATTTGTGATGGCAAAATACGAAAGTTATATTTCTTTCAGCGCCAACAACGAAGAAGAAATTGTCGCGACATTCTTTAATGGTGGGGATGCACCAAGCCAAGGCTTTAGTGCAGCCCCAAGGCAACGCTCAAGAGCCCCAGTAGTAAGCTACTGTAGTGGGCTATCTCTTTCAAAAAAATTAATTTAACATCTTGTGAACCGATGACTCAAGTATCAGATATTAAACTGATAAGAACATATACACTTGATTTTAGCCAAAAGGCCGAGAAAGGTATGCTTCTCAATGTGTTTCCTTCTGCATTTTATACTTATCTCAGCTACCATATCTTCTATGTGGAGGCGATATGGGATTCTCTTAGACTATAGCGTATTGCATACTGTAATACATGCAAAGAAAAATTTGTGACAAGTCATGTTAGGCTTTTCTTTAGCAAGAAAACATTCCAGATTCAATGACTTGGCGTGCACTTCTATTATTTTATTTTACTTTTTTCCTTAGTACCGTAGTTTTAATTATAAATTTTTAATTATAATAAGTTACTACCTGATCATCACACTCAACTATTGGGTATAGACACACTTTTTACTACATGGTAATTAATTTAGTCAACCGAGGGTCAAATCATAGCCTAATACTCTTCCCTAATCATAAAAATTTTAATTAAAATAAAAAGGATAAAATATCTTATTTTACAATATTTGTGTTATGCGCGAGATTAAATAAAAATAATATTTACTTTAAAACCTATCCTTGTTTTATACATATATATACATCTAATTGAGATTAAATCCGATATTGTTTTTAACTCAATTGCCATGGTTCTACTGCATCACAAGGAGCATTTGTGAGGAATAGTCATTCTAGACAATCATTTGGCTTGTTTCATTATAATTTATTTGAAATGAGCTAACCTTATAAAAATATAAAAAAATAAACAAAAAATAATTTATTGTTAAAAAATCGCGTTATACGCGATATTAGGAGAAAATTAGATTCACTGAGAATTTTTTTTTCTATACATATATATACATTTCAAATTGAATCCAATCTTTTCTCCTAACCCAACATATATTTTCAACGAGCTAACGTTTTAAAGATATACAAAAAAAGTTTAAATGCAATAAAATAGAATTAAATAGTTCAATAAGAAAATAAAATACCAAAGTATCATTTAATCTTAAGGCTTTGTTTTAGAATTTGATGTCTTGGAAAATCTAGACATAACTAAAATCTCATAGGGGAGTTTAAAATTTAATTAGGAAAAAACTCATACGGGGAAATGACATTCTCCTTTTTTCAAACAACAATTTTTAGTTCAAAACAAGTCAACGATTGGCTCATTCTTTTACTTATAATGGTATGGTATGTGTCATTCAACTCGCATTGACATGATTGATATTACTATCAAGTGAAACAAGGGATCTTTCAAGGTTAGCAAAACTATTGTCTCAATTCTATTTTGACCATTTAATTAACTATTTTTGGTATTAAAAGACCACTAATTTATTTTCATTTTGAATATTCAATCTATTTTCATGTTAAAATTAATTAACAACCTTACTATACATGGGTAAAATTGTAAAAATACTTAAAATAATTACATTTTTATCACCAAATAAAAGTTATTTACGATCTCATCACCAATAACTTAAAATGCCATAAAAATGTTATTACTAAGATTTCAACACTAAGTTATCCACGTCAAAAATAAAAGTTCTTATTACTGCACTACTTCAACTCAATGACTTTCAATTTACGATTAAAAACCATATTAACATATCTGCGATTATGATTAATATAACTTCATTTGCCTTTTTTTTTTTCCTTTTTTCTTTTTTCCTTTTCCCTCTTCTTCTTCCTTCCTGTCCCCATCCCCATCTGGATCTCCATCTTTATATCACATATTCACACATATAGACACAACTACAATGACAGGGGCAGAGCCAAAATTAATACGGGGGGGGGGGTGGGGGGGGGAGGGGAGGGGCGAGATTCTGATTCAGTTTATTAGAAGATTCATGATATTAAATTTTTAGACATAAATAAATATAAAAAAATATTATTTATAAAAAATAACATAAGATATAAAAAAATATTATTTATCAAAAATAACATAAGATATACAAAGTAATTTTTACATGTTCAGTCAATGAAGTTGAACTCGTCTTTCCTTCATGGAATAAAACTCATCAATTATTGTATCCACAGGAACATCTTTGACAATCTCTTTTTCTATATAGATAATTAAGCTATCTTTGAGAAATTCATCCTTCATTTGATTTCGAAGCCTTGTTTTGATAACCTTCATAGCAGAAAAAACTCGTTATGTAGTTGTTGTCGAGACAGAAAGAATTAAAATCTACCGTATCTACCTTTCCACTAAAGGATAAGCTTTTGATTTTCTAGTTTCTACCAATCCTCTACATAGATTTGCTATGCTAGTCAAATCTTTCAAGTCAGGGTGATTAGGTACATCAAGCTTATAATAATGTAATTCATAACTTAAATGATTCATCTCCTGTTCAGAGAAGTCAGAAAAATAAAAATTTTCAGCAAGTTTGCATATATCATCTACTGCAAATGACTTATAACCATCCTTAGGATCCAAAGTTGTGCAAAGAGTGAGAAGCTTAGTTGTTTGCTCATTAAATCTGATGTTTAACTCTTGTAATTGTTGATCTATAGTAGCTGTAAATATGTGTACCTGGTAATGATAATCAATCGTTATAATATCCTTTCGACGGCGAGATCGGAGTATGTCGGAGTAAGAAGCATTCATATCAAGAATTTGAATATTTCGATGAGAACAAAAAGATGTCACATTCTCTATAAGAGTTTCCCAACCAACATCTCTCAACCCTTGCAGTCATAATTTTGTATTAGAAACCATATGTATTGCAATTAAAATGGCATCAAACATTTTTATCAAACTACAAATTGAATTAAAATGTGAACTCCATCTAGTATCTCCAGGGCGTTGCAAAGTTCCTATCTGATTGGCCCCTATACCAGTATTAATCTCACCACATTCAATTAAACGTGCATTTTCAATTACTTGAGCAACTTGTAATTCATCATTGCGCTTGGAAGAAGACCCCATGATGTTAACAATGAGACTCAAGTTTCCAAAAAAGGTATGTATATTAGAAACTTCTCTAGATGCAACAACAAGAGCTAGTTGTAATTGATGAGCAAAACAATGCTCATAATAAGCATAAGGACAATCTTTAAGAAACAAAGCTTGTAACCCATTCCATTCACCATGCATATTACTAGCTCCATCATACCCTTGACCACGAATATTAAGAATATTGAGGTTATGATGAGATAATGCACAAGAAATTTATCTTTTTAGAGTTAATGCTTTTGTGTCTTTCACATGAATCAAGTCCAAAAGTCTCTATCTAATGAATCCTTCCGTATCAACAAATCTTATAACAAGAACTATTTGTTCTCTCTTAGATTCATCTCGAGCTTCATCAACAATTAAACAAAACGTCGTTTCACATATCTCTTTACGAATATTGTTTTGCACATTTCTAGCCAAAACTGATTAAATTTCTTTTTGAATAAATTGTGATGTGTACTTAGCATTTTGTCGAGCATTATCCAAAACAACTTTATGCACTTGCTCATTGTAAGATGCTAACACCTTTATCATTTCAAAAAAGTTACCTTGGTTTATTGAATCTGAACTTTCATCATGCCCTCTAAAAGCATATCCTTGAAATGTTAGGTATCGAACAACATCTAAAGAAGCTTTAAGGCGTAAGCGATTATTCAAAATTTGTGAAGAAGTTTGCCTCTACATCACCTTTTCAATATGAGAAGACTGGTTCTTCAAATTCTCACAATATTTTACAGTTGAATTATGATCTGAATTGTTAACCTTTCCCACATGAGATAAAAAAGCACAATCTTTTCCGCTATTTACTTTTTTCCAATTTTTAAATCCCTTAGCAGTGAATACATATGATCCAGATTTTTCATTTGATTCTTTTGCAAAAATGTAGCAAGGAAAACAAAACACAACATCTTTTGCAAGTGAATACTCCAACCAAGGATATGTTTAAAACCAATAAGCTTGAAATCGGCGTGGATGACTCTCTTCTCCAGAATATGGATAATGTGATTGAATATGATGATATGAACCAAATTGAATATATGCCCTATGAATTTTATCTCTTTGATTCACTGGATACTCC
The DNA here is from genome assembly GCA_037974665.1 of Ehretia macrophylla. Lineage (NCBI taxonomy): Eukaryota > Viridiplantae > Streptophyta > Magnoliopsida > Boraginales > Ehretiaceae > Ehretia > Ehretia macrophylla. The sequence continues at coordinate 70,606,290 of CM075764.1, forward strand.
CAAATTTGAAGGCGTAAACCGGGGTCACGCACTAAAGAACTATATCAATTGTCTCATTTTCAATCCTTTGAAATTTTGTTGGAGGTTTTAAAATCACATTTGTATCACTATCAGATATAGAAGATTGTTCTCTGAGCTTTGACTCAACAATCTTTTCTTTTATTTTAAAGAAATAATGAATTGTTTTTGAGTTACTCATATTTTGACCTAAAAATAATTTTCAAGAAATAGTATGATTAAAAAAGATCAATTAATTTTTCCATAATAATATTTAGGAAAGTATTCATTTTGGCCTAAATAGTAATATTTTCAACTATCGCTCAAGCAACATTCAGTATGATTACGCTACTAAGTCATGTAGACAATTAAATAAACTCAATAACACAGTAAGACTAAATAAATTTTTATTACTATTAAGTCAAACTTTAGGAGGGATCCTTTTATGGTTTTCTTCTGAAAGTCACCCTTAGAAACATAAATATACAAGCAAAAAAGACTAAAGAAAATTATGCACTGTTATATGAAATGAAAGATCATGTGACTTTGATATCTCTAGCTAATTGTAAGGTAATAGTTGCATAATAGTAAAGACAAATTAAACATAAATATGATCAGATGAAATAAGCCATAAATACTTATAGAATTTGATCCTGTCAGGAAACAATTGATAACCTCCCATGTATAGCATTTATTACTGCATTAGAACTTTTTTCCTAATTGTACCAAGATAGCAAAGAGATGCGCAAACAAATAAAAAGCAAAGAAAAAGCCAACAAAGGGAATTGTCTTGTGGAACTACCAAAGAAGAAAGGAACCCAATGAAAGTTTCTTTCCTTTTATGTATCTATCGAATTCTTCTATTAAGCAAAATTATCTCAAGTAGTACATTATATAATCATAAATAAAATTATCTCAAGTAGTACATTATGTCAATAATCAGAAAATTAATTGTCTAACCACATTAAATTGAACTACAATTCAAACCCCCCAAAAAAACTCTATAATCCCTACACAAGTCAAAAACGGACTTGGATCTTCTCCTCTAATTATTTTCTCGTCTACTAGATAAGGTATATTATTAGCCATTAGATTTACTTTTTTAAAATCTCAACCGCTCATTGTTACTTTTTTCTTTATTGGTATAAACCCAACAATTGTCTAATCTATCGAATACGTGTTGCCCCCAAAAGTGTAAGAATAAAGTTGACTTATTCTTATTATTTTTTTAAACACAAAAAACTCTCATCACATCGTTACATCATATAGTTACGTCTTTTTGGAGTGACAAATGAATATAAAAATAAAACTAATTACGATTTTGAAAGTCTTATTTAAAGAAAACTAGTGTTAATCCCATTAAGCGTAAGATTATTGGATTTATTCTCGCTACACTTCTACTTGTCAATAACATGGGTTGACCCAAAAACCCACAATAAATGCACCTTTAGGTAGCAACAATCCATGACTTTAGAAAAATGAACAGATTTTGAGAGTGCACGTGATAGAAACGAAAGTGCACGTGATAGCGGACAACTATTGATATTAATTAGTAATGATCTTATGATTCACTAAACACAAGTTATTGAACTAATAGAAGCATACAAATTCTTCTAATTTAAAAACGTTTAGAGTTCTTTAGAAGCAGTCATAGGCTTTTTTTTCCAAGCCTGCATACTTGATACTACATACATATATATATGACATGATAGAATATAAAAAAGGAAGATCAAGATGATAATTTTGTTTAAAAAAATGTACAACAATCAACATATAACTTTTTTGAACATAGCGTATATACCTTTTAATTTGAGATTTGCAGGAAAATGTTGTGTAATAAAGTTGAGATTTGCAAGGAGAATTTGAGAAACGAGACTAGCAAAAAAATATAGCATGTAGCGCCATGGTGAGTCAAACCCGCACCAACCATATAAATACACTCATGACTAACCACCAAGCTAAATCATATGTTATGAACTTTAACAACTTTTATAATATTTATTAGGGGGATCAAATCTATTTTCTTTTTAAAAATACATTAAATATTTTTTTAAACCCCCCCTCCCCCTCTCTCCGCCTCTGGTAATAAAGTTGACATTTGCAATGAGAATTTGAGAAGAAGATTTAGAGGAAGATGATGATAGACTGATAGTTTTTTTTTTTTTATATAAAAAAGTGGAACACTACAGAGCTTTTAAGCTCATTTCCTGGCAAGACAATTGGCATAGGAAGTGCCCACGTGGCATTTCCCTAGCCTTTTTTTTTTCTTTCACCAACTTATAACGAGACTAGCAAAAAAATATAGCATGTAGCGCCGTGGTGAGTTGAACCTGCACCAGCCATATAAATACACTCATGACTAATTACCAAGTTAAACCATATGTTGTGAATTTTAACAACTTTTATAATATTTATTGAAGGGGCCAAAGATATATTTTTTTTAAAAAATACATTAAATATTTTTTTTTAGAGGGCCCCTGGCCCCCCTCCCTCCGCCCCTGTACAGCAAAACACACGAACCAAATAATATAAGAGTTAGATGTGATAAATAATATTGGCTGACTTTAGGCTAATAGAATTATAAATTAGTGGTAGTCCAATTGGTACGTTGAATATTCAATCCGAATCGAACACTACAAACATGATTAAGTCTTGAATAAAATCGAGATCCTTCTATTCCTCTTGGTTCAGATCTTGCAATTATTCCTCTTAGTATCATTAATTTTGGGGTACAAATCTATTGATATAAGGATAGATTTGATTAACAATGACTCACTAGGAAAGTTGAACATAGCATCTAACAATTAGCAGAATCGAAAAATGTTGCATTAAGATTTGGTGGGAAGCGCTAGGCCAAGGCTTTAGTGCAGCACCAAGGCGACGCTTGAGAGCCCCAATAGCAAGCTACTTTAGTGGGCTCTCCCCCTAAAGAAATTAATTTAACATCTTGTGAGCCAATGGCTCACGTATCGGATATTAAACTGATAAGAACAGATACTACTCTTGATCTTAGCCAAAAGGCCGAGAAAGGTATGCTTACACTAGTGCTCTCATTCTTCTTTTATACCCAAAGCAGCACACGTTTGTCTCGTGCATCATCGATATGGGATGAGTACTCGTAAAGAAATGTAAGTGTCACGCTAAGGTATACTATACTCTGGTCCATTATGTAACACAAGAAAAAATAACTAACAAAAATAACAAGTAAAAATGAGAAAATTAACTTTTTAGAGTACGATTACAAAATTGCAGAATAATAATATTAATTGATTAGGTAATCATAGGTAGGTCTTAATAGAAGGTGAGAAGTGCGCCTGGGAATTTCTTTCAATCTTAGTTATACATGTAATTGTCACATTATGAGGATTTTTCATTTTAATCAAATACGAGCATTACAAATTTACAAACGAGTAGTTGTAATACCATGGCACTTTTGGATGGTTTGTTCTCAGAGATTCCCAGGTAGAGTGAGTTTGAAAGGATTCGTCGGATCCAATGCACCACTGGATCACACCGATGTTGTGTGAATTCAGAGGCATGCCATCAAGATTTGCTTCCAGAGAAGAAAGGCTTCTTGGCCTTTTCCATCTTTCCATTTTGAATCACTTTGCTAACTTTTCATTGATGTCCAAGTCTCGATGCATCAATCAAATTTTGCTGCACATTCTGCACTAATTTGCCAAGAGGGTGCCATGAGTCCCACTACAGGAAGGTATTGTTCCCATTTCCAATGATGTACTTGATATGGGGAGCCGCATCATCTCTCAACTTCAATAACTTTTTCCACGTCCAAGAGCAGTCGGAGGAGGGTATTGGAACACTCCAAATGCCATCTTTGAGAAGTATTTTCCTGGTCCAAATGCTCCCTATAGAGTTATGGTCGGTGTACTTATGCCAGAATTGATGAGAATCGCAACCTTGTTAACCTCTTATTTTATTTGTTTTGTCTTGGACTCTTATTTGAAACAAAGCGAAGAGTTTGATTGTATTCATATCCTTGTATAATAGATTTTGTACTCAAGTTCATAAATTAAGGTAGTATCTCCAAGGATCGTATAACACATATGTGACGAACGCTGAACCGTTAGGCACAAATGACACAATGGCTGCTGACGTGGAGATTCCTCATGATATTCAAGAAGAGCAGGCAGTTACATCTGAGCATCTTAATAACAACCCTCATCTAAGAAGGAGCTTGCGCACCAAGAAGGCTCATCTTCACCTCAGAGAGTTTGTTACATCTTGAGAGGTTTCACTATAAATAGAGGGAGAGGCTAGTTGAGAAATCATCACAGAATTGCTATTTGTTTCTTGTTCCGTCTTAAATTTTGGAGTTTACCAATTTACTCGAAAAATTGGCAATATCCTTGTAATTTTCTTAAGATTCAATCAAAGTTCGCTCTCTCTGTTTGAGCCCATTTTTGCTGTTAAGTACTCTATTACAAAGGTGTTTTCATTCACGAACATGGCGGACGGCTCTCGTTTACAAACTATTGATGACACCCTCAAATCTCAAGGCCAAATTTTGGTTTCTCTCCAAGCTGCCATTACAGCTCAACAACAATCCATGGAGAAGCTCGCCATTCAGTGCACTACTTTGGATGGCAAGTTCAGTCAGATGTTCCGTTCCGGCGATGCTTCTTCATCGCGTCTACCTTCTCGCTGTGGCGCGCCAACTGGTGGTGGAAATTCTGGCTCTTTAGCTCGCTCCCTTCGTCTGGATTTTCCTCGCTTTGACGGATCCGACGCTGTTGGCTGGATCTTCAAGGCCGACCAGTTTTTTTATTACTATGGCATTGATGATTCGCAACGCCTCTCCATTTTATCCTTTCACATGGACGGCGTTGCCTTGCAGTGGTTCCAGTGGCTTTCTCATAATCACAATCTGGGTTCATGGTCACAGTTTACTCAAGCGTTGGAAGCCCGTTTTGCTCCGCTGGAGTTAGAGCATCCTCAGGGAGCTTTGGCCAAACTGATGCCAACTTCCTCCATTGCGGAGTACCAAGCAGCCTTTGAGTCACTAGTTAATCGGACCACCAATTTACCTGATACCTTTCTGATCCATTGTTTCATATCGGGTCTGCGACCAGATATTAAGCATGAGGTTCTAGCTTTTAAACCTACTACTATGACCCAAGCTATACGCTTAGCCCGAATCCATGAATCCAAAATATCTAGCCTGCAAACTTTCAACTACCATGGCCCACTGCCACGGAGCCCAAACCCACATACATCCATGAACCATGCAGCCCAACCTTTCACACCTGCATACACTTCCAATCCCATATCCACTTTTTCTCCAGTAAACACCACGTATACGCATCATCCACCCAATCCATCCCATTCATCATCTTCTTCCATGCCACGATTCAATTCTCAGTCACCTGCACCTACCCACCATACCCCATCATTATCCCCTTCTCCTTTACCTATAAAGCGATTATCATCTGCTGAAATCCAAGCTAAACGTGACAAAGGCCTTTGCTACTCCTGTGACTCTAAATGGTCTCCTTCGCATCGATGTAAAACCACACCAAAGCTCATGTTGATGGACTATGAGTCGGACAGTGATTCACCGCCGCCAACGCCACCAGATGAAGCTCACGATTCAGGTTCGTCCTCTACTGTTCCTGAAATTTCTTACCATGCAATGGCCGGTCAACAATCGGTGACTACGCTACGCCTTAAGGGTACGTTGATGGGTACTCCAGTTCAGTTATTAGTTGATGGCGGTAGTACGTATAATTTTGTGCAGACGCGAATAGCTCAATACTTGAAATTACCAATTGAGCCAACTCCAACTTTTGCGGTGGTGGTCAGAAGTGGAGAAAGATTACGCACGGAAGGGTGTGTGAAGCAGGCTAGAATTTTAATTCAAGGTCAGGAGATTTGCACAGACTTGTTTGTGTTGCCCTTGCATGGTTCAGATGTCGTGTTGGGAATCTCACGGTTGATTATACTTGGAGATATACGACTGAATTTTGCTTCCTTTACTTTGGGCTTTCAGCACAATAGTCAGCATGTAGAGTTGAAATGCGAGACTGGGGTGTCTGTGGAACAAATGCAGTTCAAAGGTTTCCGTCGCATTCTAGAAACAGATGCCTCAGTAGCATATTTTCGGCTGGAAGTGGTCCCCACTTCTACCCCTTCAGAGGTATATCTACGCCCTGAATTACATGCTCTGTTGACTAAATTTACTTCTGTGTTTACCAAGCCTCAGGGTTTACCACCAAGGAGAGACACAAATCATAAAATTAATGTACAATCAGGCGTTCCACCAGTTTACGTCAAACTATACCGGTATCCTTATTTTCAAAAGAATGAAATTGAGAAGCTAGTACAGGAAATGATTCGAGATGGTCTGATCCGCCCCAGCACCAGTCCGTACTCATCACCAGTTTTGTTGGTCAAGAAAAAAGATGGCTCGTGGAGGTTTTGTACGGACTACCGCGCACTCAACGCAGTGACCATCAAAGATAGATTTCCTATCCCAACCATTGACGAGTTATTTGATGAACTAAATGGAGTGCAAATATTCTCTAAATTGGATTTGCTCGCAGGTTATCATCAGATTCGGGTTCAGGAGGAGGACATTCCTAAAACAGCTTTCCGCACGCACGAGGGTCATTATGAGTACCTCATGATGAGTTCGGTCTTACCAATGCTCCGGCTACCTTCCAGGTTACCATGAAATCATAATTTAAGCCATTCCTTCGGCGGTTTGTTCTAGTATTTTTTGATGACATCTTAATTTACAGTCGTGATTGGCAGGAACATTTATGTCACTTGGAGCAGGTGTTGAGTACTCTACAGGAACATGGGTTTGTCGCTAAAAAATCGAAGTGCTTATTTGTCCAGACCACTATCCAGTACTTGGGCCATATAATCTTAGGCCAAGGGATTTCCATGGATCAGGAGAAAGTTTGTGCAATGTTAGAGTGGCCCACACCGAACTCAGTCAAAAGCTTACGGGATTTTTGGGCCTCACCGGATATTATCGTCGGTTCATCAAAGGATATGCTCAAATTACCAGCCCATTAACTGACTTATTAAAAAAAATGCATTTATATGGTCAGATGCAGCTCAGCAAGCTTTTGAGTTCCTTAAAAAAACAATCACATCAGCTCCTATTTTGGTACTTCCAGATTTTTCTCTACCATTTATAATTGAAACTGACGCCTCTGGAACAGGTATAGGCGTCGTATTACAGCAAAAGAGTCAGCCTCTAGCATTTTTCAGTCGCAAACTCTCGACCTGTATGCAGGCTTCATCTACATATACTAGAGAGATGTATGCTATTATCTTGGCAGTGCAAAAGTGAAGACATTACATTTTGGGTTGCAAGTTTTACATCAAAACTGATCAACGGAGCTTGAAAAATCTTACCACCCAAACAATTCAGACACATGAGCAACACAAATGGCTTTCCAAGCAGTTAGGGTACAACTTTGAGATCATCTATTAACCTGGTAAGGAGAATACAGTGGCAGATGCGCTATCACGAGTGCCGATAGAATGCTTCATGGCCATTTCTCAGCTATGTTTTGCCATTCTAGATAACCTCAAAAGCGAGAATGACAACCATCCGGAGCTCCAATATTGGCACCAATTCCTCCGAGATAATCCACAATCGGATTCGGAGTATTCGATACAAAATGGATTACTTACACATCGCGGCCACTTGGTTCTTGCATTTAACTTTCCACTTAGATTCACGGTTATGAAGGAGTTCCACTTGACATCAATTGGGGGCCATTCAGGGATACTCAAGACCTTTCAAAGAATTGCATCTAATTTCTTTTGGAAAGGAATGAGGAAGGATGTCAATAAATTTGTTGGTGAGTATCAAACGTGCGAAGCTATGAAGGTTTCCTAACAAACACCTGCAGGCCTTTTGAACCCATTGCCTATTCCCGAGCAAGTGTGGGAAGATATTAGCATGTACTTCATTACGGGACTTCCACCATCGCAAGGAAAGACGATCATTTTTGTTGTGGTTGATCGATTGACAAAATATGCTCATTTCTTTGCCATGTCCCAACCAATTACAGGTGTCAAGGTTGCAGCCACGTTTACTTCGGAGATAGTGAAACTTCATGGGGTGCCAAGAACAATTGTTAGTGATCGGGATCCTATATTTCTCAGCATATTCTGGAAGGAACTATTCAGGTTGCAAGGGACCGTGTTAGCCACCAGTAGTGCTTACTATCCTCAAAGTGATGGACAGTCGGAGATCGTGAACAAAGGATTAGAGTTATATCTACGTTGCTTTGCTGCGGATAATCCCCAAAGGTGGGTCAAGTTCTTGGCATGGGCGGAATATTCGTATAATACCTCGCATCACACCTCGGCTAATATGACTCATTTTCAAGCGGTGTATGGGAGACCATCCCCAACCATTCAACGAAATGTGCCAGGAGTTTCAACAAATGAGGCAGTAGAGCAAGAGCTCTTACAAAGAGATGTCATTTTACAACAACTCAAAACAAATCTGCAGAAGGCTCAAGTTCGTATGAAATTTTATGCTGATAAGCGCCACCACGAGGAAACTTTTGAAGTAGGTGAACTGGTATGGCTCAAACTGCAACCTTATCGACAATTGTCTGTGCGAGGTAATAAGGATACTAAGCTCAGTAGGAGATATTATGGGCCATTTAAGATGGTGGAGCGTATCGGGGCTGTTGCTTACAAACTTGACTTACCATCTATATCAAAAATTCATCATACTTTCCATGTCTCCCTGCTTAAACGAGTCAAGAGCAACGAAGAGTTCACAATTACACCTCTGCCTGAACAATCTCTGCATTCAAACCCAGTCCATAAGCCAACAGCGATTGTAGCACAGTGTAAAGTTTAGCGACAGGGGCAGTCAATTAATCAAGTCCTGGTCCAGTGGGAAGGATTACCAGTTGAAGAATCCACATGGGTTGATGAATATCTATTGAAGAACCTTGAGGACAAGGTTCCAATTCAAGCAGGGGGCAATGTGACGAACGCCGAACCGTTAGCCACAAATGATACAATGGCTGCTGACGTGGAGATTCCTCATGATATTCAAGAAGAGCAAACAGTTACATTTGAGCATCTTAATAACGACCCTTAGCTAAGAAGGAGTTTGCACACCAAGAAGGCTTCTCTTCACCTCAGAGAGTTTGTTACATCTTGAGAGGTTTCACTATAAATAGAGGGAGAGGCTAGTTGAGAAATTATCACAGAATTGCTATTTGTTTCTTGTTCCGTCTTTAATTTTGGAGTTTACCAATTTACTCAAAAAATTGGCAATCTCCTTGTAATTTTCTTAAGATTCAATCAAAGTTCTCTCTATTTGTTTGAGCCCATTTTTGCTGTTAAGTACTCTGTTACAATATACCTCCCTCACGAATAAGGTACGTGATAATTGCAAACTTTATTAGTATGACTCTCTCAACCATAATCAAGGCTTAAATGAGGATTCTTGTTACCGAACAACTACTTTGGACTAGAATTGGGTAGGGGTCTTGTTACCGAACAACTACTTTGGGCTAGAATTGGGTAGGGGTCTTGTTACCGAACAACTACTTTGGACTAGAATTGGGTAGGGGCTGTGCGAATGGCAGGCCCCCACTGTCACAAATTATGACGTAGGCTCAACCACTTGGCTGACCTTAGACGAGCAGCCCTCCCAACTACAATGGAGGTCACCAACCTAGGCCATGGACCTTCTTGATCGCCCATTGACCCCGTCTAGGTAAGTATGTTTCATCTTTTGCTTTCTTGCCTTTATATCCGTCCGCCATATCCCACCCACCACATGCCTATTTGATGTGGGACAAAATAAAAGTTTATATTTCCTTGTTCAATTAGGGTCTATTCGAAGTATACTACCAAAGTGATAACATTCCTGCAACACAAATATCATAATAGACGAGCGAAAGCTTTTCAAACATGAAGCTAACACGTATTCCAGCTACGCTTCCGATTTCGAGCTTGGCACCAATTTTCAGGAACAATAATTCTTATTTCTTTCTTTGAACTACAACAGATTTCTCATATAATATATCGTGAGCCTCCATAGCATCTTCTTGTAATCTTTACATCAATGAACATCTACTGTATATAATTTTCCAACGCAAGTTCTTATGTCAAGCAAAGGAGCATGACTTGTGAGCTAGGTTGAACATGCCAACTTTGTGAGACAAGACAAATGTGTTAGTATTTCTTACTAATTTGTTGCTTTAGTAGGAGTAATATCACTAATATTTTTCTTACTAGATACTAAATATATACATATAAAAAAAATGGAATATATGTATAGAACTTGGATGAGTGAGGGTTGCACTCCTACTGCTTCCCATATATATCTGCCCTTGGTTAGAACACCAAATAATGTAAGAGTTGATGAGCTAATAATCTTGGCTGACTTTATTATTATTATTATTTGTTAATACTTATCATAGTCCCTGAATTATGACATTTGAGAACTTTCTTGAGTTTTAAAATAAACCTTTTAGTTATGTACTATGGCTGTTGAAAACTTTTAGTCTCTTGACTTTTAAAATGAATATTTTAGTCTTTGGAGTTATATCAGAGAGACACCGTTCTTCACATAGAGTTTATATCAAGTTTTGGTGTGTGAGTTCATTGTAAGGCATTCGAGTTTTTGGTGATTCGTCTTTAATGTAAGTTAAGTCTTCCCTTCTTTAAGATATATCCAATATCGTATGTATTAGCGTGATTGAATTTAAATTTTACAACTCTCAATTAGGTATTGATCTTTCGATTGGCTTTGAAAAGTTTTTCACGTGAGTGCTTGTATTGTAGTCTTGCAAAATTGTTCCTAAAGTTGTGTTAAAACTCGAAAATAGTGAAATGTTCTACTTTTCTTATTAAAATTTAGTTATGTTTATGAAACAGTTTCTTTTTCTTCTTCTTCTATTTGCTATTTAACTATGATTTTTTTACTAGAAAAGTTAGTTTAATAAACTCACGTTGCTGCTTTTTATGACAAACTTCTCATAAAATGTTTTGTTATCCTATGATTACCAATGAGCCTTACATTTTTATATTAGTTTAAGGTATATGTAATTAATAAACTAGTTTTCCATTTTATAAACTCTTAAAATCTTTTCTAAAAGATGCATATGGTACGAGAATAATCGAGCAAACTTGGAACCAAAACTTTTGAAAAAAACACATATCAAAGCTGTTTTTTTTTTTAAATGTAATTTTATGAACTTTGAACATTTTGAAAAGGAATCATCTAAATTTCTAAAAATGTGTTTTGACATTGCTTTGAGGCTGTGTTCGAATGACAAATATTGTGATATTTAGACCCTTGCATCGGTGGGGGTTGTTAGAGCTAGCCCAAGCTAAGGGCAGCTTGGGCCTGTGCCCAAGGCCCCCTTAGCTTGGGGGCCCCAATTTTTTTAATAAAATACTAAGCTATAAGGTAATGAAGGCCTAATGTTTGGCCAGCAATTAAATGAACTTTTAATTTTGAAGGCCCAACGGCCAGCATGGCAGCAACCTCGAACAGGTATAACCAACGGCCAGAATTTTTAACTATTGTTTGGGACTGTTCAGTATCCTCTTTTTAATATATATATATATATATATATATATATATATATATATATATATATATATATTAAAGTAAAGCTCTAGTATATATATCATTTCTTTACTCATTTTTTATACACTTCACTCTTATAGTATTTGTATTTTTTTATACTCTAAAATATCCTATTGTTTATTGTGATATTAATTTTGCATATAATATAAGAAAGAAGACAAAAGAAAGAAAGCATAGAGGTACACATTCAACTCTTCTTCTTATTTTTTTATGTGATAAATTTTGATATTGTTTACATAGTTATATATATATATCTTAACTTGAAATAATTAATTTTTTTAATAGGTTCCCTTCAAAGAGAGGAAAACTTTAAAGAAAAGAAACATATTGATATTATTTTGAAGAGCATTGAAGCGTTGCCACTTGCTTTTACTTGCAAGTTTGTCTAGGTTATATATTTCTTTTATACTCTCAATGACTCAATTCTCTTTTTTTTTTATTAATTGGGCCGGCTCTGTATGCAATAGTTTATTTTTTCTTTTTTTCATTGCAGTTATTGTGTTATTTTTAATATTGAATTTATTGTAAATTTTTTGAGTTTTGTTGTACATAAATTTGAAGCAAGTATGTCTAGTTGGAAATATCCATCGAGTTACGAAAAAGTTAAGAAAAAAAGGAAAAACTTGTAATATTATGATATTTTATAATTCTAATTTTGGTGTTTTTTTTAAATTATTTGTAGTGATTATTTTAGTACAAAATTTAGAGTTTTTTTATTGAGAAAAAGCCTAATTATTAAGGCTCCCATTTAGATGATCGCCCAAGGTCCCCAAATTGTTTGAGACGGCTCTGGGGTTTGTACACCGTCTTTGTTATCATTTCGTGTAGTGGACTACTTATTGTCCTACTAGCCTTTGGTGGTTGAGCAAAATGAATCACTTTTGTTATTGTTTTTCCATAGTCACAGTCTATCACGAATTTCGATAAGAATTTACTCGACTTTGTTATTTTGCATTGGATGTTTTTCATTTTGAATAAACTAATGAATTTCATTGTTATTGTTTAATTATGCTACTTATCCTTTTGAGATTTCAAAAACTATTATTGTATCGATTATTTTATACAGATATAAGGTCCCAAACTATTTTTTGGGAAGTTTCTCACTTACTGAGTTATATACTCATTTTAGTTTTCGTCTATTTTTTTGCAGACTTCGAGAGATAGTACGTCATTTGGGGTAGTGTCTTCCTTTTTGCTACCGCCTAAAGATTTATAGATATAGCACTGACTTAGCGTTTGGAATCTTTAGGCTACGTTAAGACTAAAAGTCTTTAATTTTAGTATTTTAGAATTGATAGATTAAAATTGAAAAAAAAAATTAAATAAGCGACGGACCAACACTATTCGTTGTATTTTTTTTATTTTATGAGTTGGTGTCTATATAAAGAACTCATAATTTCGTTCAAGTACCCCAATTCTCACTTTTAGCTTTCATCCTTTTTTTCAACCATGAGTAAGGAAGAACAACACCCTTCACAATATCTGTCTTAGTGAAGATAAGGAGATCACAACTGGTAAAACTAAGTCAGAATTGAACAAAATTGTGAAACTGCAGCTTGATCTAAATGATCCACCAAAAGAAGACTGATATATTTATGAAGTTCAAGGACGTTAACTTGTTGTTTCTCAAATGTTGAAGATTTATTTACCCAAGTTCTTTCCCTAATATTTATATTCAATTGAGCATCTTGGAGGTCAAAAATATCAACTTAGTTTTCTTTAACTACATGATACTGGTGCGTTATTGTGATGATGCCGATTAATAGCTATTATGTACTTGTGATGATGTACGTTGTTAGGTATTATGTACTTGTTATTTCGTATTTTGTTACCTCTCAAATGTAATCCTTAATTATCAATGGAATTACAAGTTAATGTTTTATTTGTATTTTATTTTATAATAATTCTTTTATCATAATTCCAATATTTTATGATTTCTTTTAAAGGACTTATTATTTAGATTCTGCATTACGTTAAATACTTTATGTTCTTATTTTTGGACCAAGCAATTTTATTTTTGGGAAGGGCTTAAAAAAGAACCTATTGTCTATTGGAGAATGCTGACACTGGTGCCGTCAAGATAAAAATGTATGATGGTACCATTCGCACCATTCAAGGAGTACGACATGTGAAGGGCTTGAAAAAGAATCTATTGTCTATTGGACAATTGGATGACCTTAACTGCAAGACCCATATCCAGGATGGGATCATGAAGGTCGTCAAAGGAGCGCTTGTGGTGATCAAGGCAAAAAAGATAGCGGTAAATCTATACATGCTTTTGGGAAATACGTTGCAGGAGGCAGATGTATCAATTGCATCAGCCAGACAAGAAGAATAAACTATTATGTGACATCGCAGATTGGGCCACATGACAGAACGTGGCTTGAAGATTCTCGCTGAATGTAATCTTCTACTCGGGCTCAAGACGATAAACTTATCTTTCTATGAGCACTGTGTTACCAGTAAGCAGCATAGATTGAAATTTAGGAGATCTATTGCCAGAAGCAAACACATTCTAGACTTGATCCATTCAGACGTTTGGGAATCGCCGATTTTGTCCCTAGGAGGAGCCAAATACTTTGTATCATTTATTGATGATTACTCTAGGAGACTGTGGGTGTATCCAATCAAGAACAAGTTAGGTGTGTTTCCAATATTCAAAACTTTCAAAGCGCTGGTGGAACTTGAATCCGAAAAAAGGATCAGGTGTCTGAGGACAGACAATGGAGGAGAATACACTGACGGGAACTTTCTGACATTTTGCAAGCAAGAAGGCATTCAGAGGCAGTTCACTGTTGCACACATACCTCAACAAAATGGTGTAGTAGAGCGGATGAACAGAACTCTTCTTGAAAGAATGAGAGCTATGTTGGAAACTACAGGACTAGCCAAATCATTTTGGGCAAAAGCAGCTAGAACCGCCTGTTACATGATAAACCGGTCACCATCGACTGCAATTGAGTTGAAAACACCAATGGAAATGTGGACCGGAAAACCCGCAGATTATTCTAGCTTGCACGTATTTGGATGTCAGACATACATGATATATAATTCCCAAGAAAGAACAAAACTGGATCCAAAGTCCAGGAAATGCATATTCTTGGGATATGCTGATGGTGTTAAGGGGTATCACTTGTGGGATCCTACTACCCACCAGATTATCATCAGCAGAGATGTGATATTTACAGAAGATAAACTGCAAAGTAAAAATGACAACAATACTACAAAAGAGACTACCACAATACAGATCGAAGATAACCCAGGAAAAGAAGATGCTTCTTCTAAAGCAGCATCGGAGCACGAGGAACAAGAAGCAGATGAGGCTGAGGTTATAGATGTTCGACGTTCATCGCATCAAACATCAACTCCGCCCTGGCACTCAAACTATGTCATGGCGAGCAATGCTGCATATTGTCTTCTAACGGAGGATGGAGATCCATCTACCTTTCACGAGGCTGTGAATAGCCCCGATGTGGCTTTGTGGATGACAGCAATGCAGGAAGAAATTGAAGCTTTGCATAGAAACAAGACGTGGGAGCTTGTTCCTCTACCACCTAGACGGAAAGCCATCGGTAATTAATGGGTCTTCAAGATCAAGCGAGATGGAAATGACCAAGTGGAGAGATATCGTGCAAGACTGGTGGTGAAATGATTTGCTCAAAAAGAAGGTATTGACTTCAACGAAATATGTTCTCCTGTGGTTAGACTTACAACTATCAGAGTAGTCTTGGCCATGTGTGTCGTATTTGATTTACTTCTAGAATAGTTAGATGTAAAGACTGCTTTTCTTCATAGTGAACTTGAAGAAGAGATTTACATGATCCAACCAGAAGGTTTTGTTAAGAAAGAAAAAAAAAACTTGGTTTGCAGGTTGACCAAATCTCTGTACGGTCTAAAGCAGGTGCCGAGATGCTGGTACAAGAGATTTGATTCCTTCATAATTAACCTCGGGTACAACATACTCAATTTAGACCATTGTACGTATTACAAGAGGTTTGGAGATAATGATTTCATCATTCTGTTGTTGTACGTGGATGACATGCTGGTAACAGGCCCCAGCACAGTTCGAGTCCAAGAATTGAAGGCACAATTGGCTAGGGAGTTTGACATGAAGGATTTGGAACCGACAAACAAGATTTTAGGGATACAAATTCACCGAGACAGAGAAGGCAGGAAAATATGGATTTCCCAGAAGAATTACTTCAATAAAATCTTGCGGCGCTTCAACATGCAAGACTGTAAGGAAATCTCAACTCCACTTCCTGTTAATTATAAATTATCCTCAAGTATGTGCCCTAGTGATGAAGCAGAGAGGATGGAAATGTCTCGAGTACCTTATGCATCAGCAGTGGGAAGTCTCATGTTCGCTATGATATGTACGAGACCAGATATTACTCAAGCAGTCAGCTCAGTCAGTCAGTTCATGACGAATCCTGGTAGAGAGCAATGGAACACGGTTAAAAGGATCCTAAGATACATTAAAGGAACCTCGGATGTTGCATTATGTTATGGAGGATCGGAACTTACTATCAATGGTTATGTTGATTCAGATTTTGTAGGTGATTTTGACAAACGAAAATCCACTACAGGCTATGTGTTTACACCTTGCAGGAGGCGCGGTAAGCTGGGTATCTAAGTTACAAACTGTTGTAGCTTTATCTACAACAAGGTTGAATACATGGCGGCTACACACGCTTGTAAAGAAGAAATCTGGATTAAAAGGTTAATGGAGGAGCTCGGGCACAAACAAGAGAAAATTCCCTTGTATTGTGACAGTCTGAGTGCCTTGCACATTGCAAGGAATCCAGCTTTTCATTCCACGACGAAACACATAGGGATTCAATATCACTTTGTTCGTGAAGTAGTGGAGGAAGGAAGTGTGGATATGCAAAAGATTCACACCAACGACAATCTTGCAGATGTCATGACAAAGCCAATCAATGTTGACAAGTTTGTCTGGAGCAGATCTTCTTGTGGCCTAGCGAAGACGTAAGCAACATGAAATGGCAAGTATGAAGAGATTTGTAAAGTCCACCAAAAGATTGGTTTTGAGTGGGAGATTGTTGCACCATCCCACCGAAAGCAAAGCCAACTTTTGGTGAAAAAGTTATCAAAATAATAAAAGAAGGAAAAGTGAAGAAAAATAAGAAAAAGTGAAATGATGATGTTGGGGGCAAAAATGGAAAAACATTATTTGCATAGTAATGAAATGAGCTTATAAATAGAGGCTCATTTGTACCAACAATATCATTCCAAAATAGAGTGAAAACATTATGAGTTTTCTTGAGTATTCTTTCTTCTTCTATTGTTCTTTGAGTGAGAGTTTAGTTTCTCATATTATTAAAGAGAGTTATATAGTTCTCTCCTTGTATTAGAGAGAATGTGGTATTCTTTCTTCTTCTATTGTTCTTTGAGTGAGAGTTTAGTTTCTCATATTATTAGAGAGAGTTATATAGTTCTCTCCTTGTATTAGAGAGAATGTGTTGTATAATATTCTTACATCATAGTGAATCCTCCTATACTTACCCGTGATTTTTTTCCCTTAATTTGTTTGAAAATTTTCCACGTAAAACTTTTATATCTCTATTTTCTCTATTCTCATTCATATTTTAACTATGGAGTAAATTGCTTGCCGCCCCCCTGTGTTTTGCTCGAAATACTCATTCACTCCCTGTGTTTTTAAAATAGGCTCATTACCTCCCTGTGTTTTTTCGATTAAGCTGACGCACTCAAAATCGCTTATTCCGTTAGCAAACGTTACCAAATTAGTTAATTGATCGTTATACCCTTACATAAAGTTAAAATCGAAAAAACACAGGAGGGTAATGAGCATATTTTAAAAACACAGGGGGTGAATGAGTATTTCAGGAAAAAAAATACAGGGGGGCGGCAAGCAATTTACTAAAAGGGTATTTTTGTCCAACAAAGAATTTATTTTAACCAAAAGCATAAAAAAATCACATTTTAAGCGCGTGTTTTACAATTGCCGTTAAATTAGACGGTTTTTCTAACAAAGGGGAGCGGTCAGCTATATTCCGAAAATCACAAGGAGGTAATGAGCCTATTTTAAAAACACAAATGGTAAATGAATATTTCGAGCAAAACACAAGAAGACGGCAAACAATTTACTCTCTAACTATGTTATACTATTTATATCTAACTATGTTATACTATTTATATCGTATCATTCTACTGCACTGATACCCAACAACCATTGTAGTGAATTCTCCCCTCAAAACATTAATTTAATATCATGTGGACCATTCGCCCACGTATCAGATATTAAACTGATAAGAACAAATACTACACTTGATCTTAGACAAAAGGCCGAGAAAGGTATTCTTTGATTTGTGCTCTCATTCTTCTTTTATACGCAAAGCAGCAAACGTCTTTCTCCTACACTATCGATGTGGGACGAGTTCTGGAAGAGGAATGTAAACACGCTGAGGTTTACTCTGGACATCATACAAATCTTTTCAAACGTGAATAACGATGGAGTTCAAGAAGCAAACATGGTGGATGGATGTTCTTTTTTCAGGTAACTATGTTTCACATATTGTTGGGCCTTATTATTCGTTGACTCTTGCATGCACGTGAATGGTTGTGTTGAAGATAGTAAATACAAAAAATAAATTTCACTTTAGAAGCTAAGTATTTAGATGATGTCATAAATTTACTTAATTAATTTTTCATCCAAGAAGATAGCTTGGGTCAAGGTTGATTTATATGCATATTTATTTAGGCTTAGTTGTTTTTCGTGGCTAGCTCGCCATAATAAATATTATGGTGAATTGATTTCTTTCCTATTTAGTTGAAGTTCATCATGTATAAATTCCCTAACTTTTCCTTTTCCCAATATTTTAAGGATTTCTCTTATCAGTAACATTAGCTGCTAAGGAAGCTAAGAATCATGGGACAGTGATTGGGATTGATCTGGGCACCACATATTCTTGTGTGGGTGTATACAGAAACAATCATGTCGAGATAATAGCGAACGATCAAGGAAACAGAATCACCCCTTCATCGGTTGGATTCAATGATAATGAGCGACTAATTGGAGAAGCCACGAAGAACCAAGCGCCTCCAAATGCAGATAGGACTGTTTTCGATGTCAAAAGGCTAATGGGAAGAAAGCAAGTGAATGCGTGTAAATATTTTTACGCGTAATTTTGTGAGAGATCGTTGTGCGATGCTGATAATTTTTACGATTGTAATTGGAAGGTTTGATGATCCTGAGGTCCAAAGAGATATGAAGATGTTGCCTTATAAGTTTGTGAACAAAGATGGTAAGCCTTACATACAAGTGAAGATAAAGATGGAGAAAACAAGGTGTTTAGCCCTGAGGAAATCAGTGCTATGGTGTTGAAGAAGATGAAAGCCACGACCGAGTCTTATTTAAGACATTCAGTTAAGGATGCAGTGATCACTGTTCCTGGTATGATAAGATTCGTCGCGTTCTCTCTTTTTCTCTGTTGTTGATTCTATCATTTTTTGGCTCTTTTCGTGATTTTGCATAAATTATGTTGTCTGTAGCTTTGTGAATGTCTTAAAAATTAATATGCATTGAACATAGTGTTATTCCACATAAAAGAAGGAAATCATTATTTTACGAATCCAGGTATTTGGAGTTATGAAGATGTAGCCAGGGCACATATTGTGTTTTTCGGCTTATACTTTTTGGAAGCTCTCTGGCATTGGGTGTATATTGGGATCTAGAAATATTTTGCGATTTTTGTATTAAAGGCTTCTTGATTGCTAAGTTCACATATTGAAAGCTTTCTGGTTTTTGCATATGCAGCATACTTCAATGATGCACAAAGACAGGCTACCAAGGACGCGGCATAGCCGGTCTCAATGTGGTTCGTATAATCAACGAGCCTACAGCGGCCGCAATTTCATATGGTCTAAACAGGAAAGGTGGAGAGATGAATATTTTGGTGTTTGATCTTGGTGGTGGCACATTCGATGTCAGCGTATTGACCATTGATAATGGTGTTTTTGAGGTCCTTGCCACCAATGGGGACACTCATTTGGAAGGAGAAGATTTTGATCAGAGAGTGATGGACTATTTCGTCAAGCTGATCAAGGGGAAGTACAACAAAGACATCAGCAAAGACAACAAGGCTCTTGGAAAGCTGCGAAAGGAGTGTGAGAAAGCGAAGAGGGCCCCGAGTAGCCAGCACCAAGTGCGAGTAGAGATCTGAGTCCCTAACAAGTGCAAGACTTGAAGAGTTGAACATAGATTTGATCAAGAACACAATGAGGCCAGTGAAGCAGGCCTTAAAAGACGCGAATTTGAAGACGACTGACATTCATGAAGTTGTACTTGTTGGGGGAAGCACCCGAATTCCTAAAGTGCAACAGTTACTGAAGGATTTCTTTGATGGGAAAGAAGCAAACAAGGGTATCAATCCAGATGAGGCTGTAGCCTCAGGAGCAGCAGTTCGGTGAAGCTGATGAAGACACGAAAAGTATTAATCTTGTTTGATAGGACTATTCTCTAATTTGCTTAATTTGATAACCCTGACAGAAACAAGGCTAACTTTATATCGTTCTTTTTTTTTTTTTTTTTTCCTGCAGACTTACTTTTGCTAGACATTGTTCCCTTGAGTCTAGGTATCGAGACAGTTGGAGTCATGACGAAATTGATCCCAAGGGGTAAATCAGGGTATGTTGAAACAGAGTTGCAATCATGTAATTGATACCTAGGATTGTTTAACATTGCTTTCTGGTACATAAAACTTAGAAAAACTAATGTTGCCATGAAATTTTCAGGTCTAAGAAAGTGAAAGGAGCTTGAAAAATACATCTATCCTTCTGGAAATAATTGATGTCATTTTAGAATCATTTCAGTTAACTTTGAGCAGCGCAAAATTATCTTGAATTTTTCTCTTAGGAGAGTTCCACAAATTGAGGTTACCTACGAGGTTGATGTAGACGGAATACTACGCGTGATATCTGAGGACAAGGCAGCAACAAAGAATTGACAATCCATTACCATCACCAATGACAAAGGGCGTCTCACCCCTGACGAGATTGATCAGATGGTAAAGGAGGCAGAGGAGTTCTCAGAGGAGGATAGGAAGGTGAAGGAGATAATTGACTCCAGAAACAAGCTTGAAAGCTATATTTATACTATGAGGAGCACCATCAGTGACAAGCTTGTTGAGAAGATTGATTCTGATGACAAGGAAAAGATTGAGAGCGCATTGAAGAATGCCCTGGAATGGTTGGATGAGAACCAAAATGCGGACAAGGATGACTTTGATGAGAAGATGATCGAGTTGGAAGCTGTTTGTGATCCTGTCATGAGGAAGGTATACGAGAATTAGTAGTGGAAGCTCTGCTAATTCAGAAGACGATGAATTGTAAACAAGTAATCAATAATTACGTTAAAAAGTGTGGTCTTCGATGACACAGTTTTAAGAAACCCAAATACTAATAAGGAGATCATTTCCAAAAGTTAATGTGTACAACTTGGTTTTGAAATCTTTCATTTTCGAACAAATAGCTAGAGGAATTGTTGGTACTTCACCTTCAGAGCTTAAAGATCAAAAGTCTAATTTAAGAATTTGAAGTGTTCATATTTTTTCTTTTTTCTTTTTTACTAAGTAAGCAAGCAATTCATTGATAAAAAATATGTACGTCAGTCAACATCTAGACCAGTATGTGTCTTCTACATTCCAAGATTGCCATATAGCCCTATTAAGCTGGTTGTTTTTGTATTTCTTCCCTGTACTACTTGTGTTTGATATCAAAAGAGATACGTCTAAATAGGTGATCCTCATTAGTCGCCAAATTCTGATGGAACGTTTCGGTCATATTAAGTTCACACTTTTGACTAATTCGATGTGTGTGTTGAGGCAGCTGCTGCACCTGAGAATTTATTAATTGGTGTGGTATTCAACAAAACAATTTTAAGAAACCCAAATACTAAGAACGATATCACTTAATGTTATTTGAAATAAATGAATTTTATAAAATTTTGTACAATTCATTTGCAAATCCAACCTTTTGTTTTTGGAAGCACCTTTTTAAAAAAATTAAAAATCCAAGATTTGCCAATCGATTTACTCAAACTTTACTTAAATATTTGTTTAAGAGGTGAAATTTGCAATTCCAAGCCACCAAATTAGTTACTTATCCTTTAAAGACTAAACTGATCTCTAAGTTTCTTTTTTTTTTACTGCTCCTATTTTTTGTTCTTATTCCTATGTAGTTAATTCTTTTTATTTTTCTTGTGAGCTCCTTCTTCACGACAAATTTATTTTTCATATATACACACACACACACACACACTTGCCCTAATTTAAACTTCCATTAAAATTTGTTAGTCAAATATTTAAAAGACGATACTATCCCCATTAAAAAATATTTTGGATTTTTATTTAACTTTCTTAATTTCTTTCATTATTATGCATTACGTTAAATAAATTTTTATAAATAAATTTGATATAATTTTTATTTCTTCTCATTCTACTTAAAATTACAAATCCAATGCTTCAAATTTCATATAATTTGGACAAGAAATGAAAAAGATATGAATTTTTAAAGCTTTTTTCGTGAGAAAAATTCTGGTGGGTTGAAGATGCCTAAACGACGTTGTTTCGATTATGACACGTAGCGTAGAATTTAAATCCAAAAGCCAATGGTATAGTGCCACGTGGCTAGTGTGAATAACAAAATTTGGGAAAGTAGTTGTGAAGATTTGAATCCACAACTTCAACTATGCTTTAAAGCTACTTAGCCACTATGTTGTATGTACTTCCTGTTATTTTCTACACACGGAATATATATTATCCTGTTATGTACCGGTAACAGTGACCACCACCCACAATCTCCGCCATTACCTCTAGCGAACACCACTGCCACAAACCACCTCCGCCACTTCTTTCAACCACCCCTACCAGTCACCAACGTTGGAGAGTCCATAGCACAAAGATTCATCTAACTAATACACAACAATAAAATTTTGAAATAATTAGGGTTTAGTTCAAAATCAATCCCAAGGTTAAATTTCTATATGTAAATGATCTATAGACTATAAAGATTCTCAAAAGATTATTAATAGTGAGTTTATAAAATAATTTATGGTGGAGAGATGTAGTGGTGGTGGTATGTGCTAGGTGAGGAAGAAGAGTGAAAAACATAAAAGGAAAAAAATGATAAATGAAAAATGAGAAACAATGTAAGGGTATTTTGGTCAATTCAAATATGTTTTGAGGTTTTGTGCGATTCTCAGTTGCATTACATGTGAGTGTATGTCACTCTTCATTAACTTTGACAGAAAATTGGACGGAGGGTTTATGGTGCAACATTTTGAAAAACATAGAGAGTTTAACGCCACTTTTGAAAACACAAGGTTTGTTGTACAACTTTGACAAAACACAGGTGGGTGTTGTGCATTTTACTCTATATTTAATCCAATCTTTTTTTTTTGTCTTCAAATTAGGAGCGCAAATCATCTACCCTTATTTTTTAACTAGTCTTAACATACTTAGCCATTTAAAATTATAAATTATTTATTCGTGTTATTTATTCATCAATATTAATTAATCGAGTTTAACGTTAAAATTGAATAGTGTTGTGAATGGAATACATATTCCTATCAAAATTTCTAAAGCGAAGCTTCAAGATATATGAATAGAAAAGGAATACCAATAATAAATATATTTACAAATCACAAAATTGACTTAATACTGTTTTACAGTTCCGAATAATGAAAGTTATTTGTAAATACAAATTCTTTCAGACCACAAATGTTTCCAAGCAGTCTGTTAGGAGGGGTAAAAATATACAATTGAACACTCATATATAGACAATTTTTTTTAACAGAGACTAAATCGATTTTTAGCCTAAAAGTACCTCAAAATATGCACATTTATAAAAAAATACAACTTTAACTTACTTCTTCTTAATAGCTCCACTTTTGGGTTCGCCCTCGCTGGCCCCAAGTAGATCTGCCCATGACCGAGTTGCTGAGAAATTTCCTTTTAATGAAAGAAAGCCATTTAAGAGCCCAATATTCAATTTTCTGAGTGATCTTCTCAACCAAGCTATAACAGTCCTTGATATGAAGATTACCAATCTTATAGCCAAGCAAATTAGAGATTTGGGGTTGCAGAGAGATGGATTGTATCTACCAAGGAAGACTGCACTTTTGTCACTATTCAATTCACCTGCAAGCCTGAAAGGTTATGGAAAATTGTCAACTCCTCATTAATGACGGAGATAGATCAGATATAAGTATTAGCAAAATTGAGACTCTGACCATCAGCAAAAGAAAGGTGCGTCAGTTAAGTCCGTTTGCATGTTGGGTGGAACCAGCATTAATTTGCTGATCTTTCTTCTTTGAAATTTTTTATTTTATTTATTTATTTATTTATTCGTCAATCAGTGAAGGGGGAATTTCATCTCAATTATCTCAAAACTTTACACGAGGTAGGACCAAAACAACAAAAGCTCGAAAAAAGTGTCAAGTCATTACTTACAAAAGACAATTATCGTGTATATTCCATTCTTTACAAATTGCAATGTTAGTCTGGTTTCTTCTTTTAATTTTTATTTTTTTGCTGGGTCAGCAAGTGTAAGATTTCATTCAACTAAGCAAAAGCTATGGCAAAACGATATACATGTGTAATGTCATAAACAAAAAGCCATCTTGAAACCTAACAAATAATTTCATAGAGGTTTCAGATATCACAAAGATCCCTATTGGCATTATTGTTTCTAGGGTAAATAGCACCGTAGCCTCCTATGATTTATCTAAAGTGCACAAAACCTCCCTGTGGTTTCAAAAGTGCACCGAACCCCCCTGTGATTTGGAAAAGTGGCACACGTGCCCCCTTTGTCTCTTTTCCGTCAAATTTTATAACAGAAAATGTGAAATGACTTAAATACTCTCAATTCATTTTTTCCCTCTATTTTCTCCTTTTTCTTTACCAAAAAATTATATAATATATATACACACACCACACCAAAAATATATATATATATATATATATATATATATATATATAACATATATATATCACACCACATCTAGAAAAAAAAAGAGAAATATATATATATATATACCCACACACACCAAACCCAAAAAAAAAAAAACAAATATGTATATATATATATATATATAATCCATATACACATACAAATATATACACATACATACTGGGCTTTGGGGGGTGGGGAGTGGGATGGTTTCCACGGGACTGGGGGGTGGGTTCCGCCAAGAGGGGGTGGGGTGGGGTGGGGTGGGGTGGGGTTTATGTGTATGTATATATATATATATATATATATATATACACGCACACCAAACCCAAAAAAAAAAAAACAAATATGTATATATATAATACATATACACATACAAATATATACAGATACATACTGGGGTTTGGGGGGTGGGGAGTGGGGTGGTTTCCACGGGACTGGGGGGTGTGTTCCGCTGAGGGAGGGGTGGGGTGGGGTGGGTGGGGTTTGTGTGTATGTATATACATATATACACACGCACACCAAACCCCAAAAAAAAAAATGCATATAGATAATACATATACACATACATACTGGGGTTTGGGGGTGGGGTGGTGGGTCTCGACTGGGCTGGGGGGAGGGGGGGTTCCGCCAAGGGGGGGGGTGGGAGGGATGGGGTTTGTGTGTACCAAACCCAAAAAAAAAATAGAATCAAGTTGTTGGGGGCGATGAATTTGTTGCTGTTTGTTGCTGTTTTTTTTTTGTGTTGTAAAGGGTTTTTTTGTCAATTAACCCACATATTTTATTGAAAAAATTGTTAAAAATCAGCCAAAGTTGTATGGGAGGCGCGTGTACCTCACATGCCGTTAAAACTAATGGATTTATTGATGGAGGGGGTTGTTGTGCTATTTTTTTTATACCACAAGGGGGTCAGGTGCACTTTTAAAACTACAGGGGGTGTTGTGCACTTTAGGTAAACTATAGGGGGCTACACTTCTATATTTCCTTCCAGTCAACATTTTGCTTCGCACATCATCTTTAATTCTTTTGGTCACTTGGTCCTCAGTAGCAAATTCATTTATGAAGAAACGCAAATTTCGTTCTTTCCAAAGGTGGTAAACTGTGGAGGTGAGCAGGAGCTTAATGATATTTGCCTGAAGGGTGTGCTTTTTCGCCATGATACTGCATCCACAAACAATAAATTCCCATTGAATTCCAAAAGTTATGACTTTTCCTTTCTTTGCACAACTTCACCAAACTCGTTGACTAAAAAAACACTCAAAGAAAATGTGTTTCTTGGTTTCCAAATACATATGACAAAGAGAGCATCTACCATCAATTTGCATTCCCCAATTGAGCATATATACGACCCTTTGTAGGCAGTCTGTTTAAGATTGCAAGCCAACAACAGAAACTGTGCTTTGGGATGAAACTTTGTTTCCAAAGAAGATCATACCATGGCACTTTTGGATGGTTTGTTCTCAGAGATTCCTAGGTAGAGTGAGTTTGAAAGGATCCGCAATGCACCACTGGATCACATCGCTGTTGTGTGAATTCAGAGGCATGCCATCAAGATTTGTTTCCAGAGAAGAAAGGCTTCTTGGCCATTTCCATCTTCCATTTTGAATCACTTTGCTAACTTTGCATTGATGTCCAAGTCGCGATGCATCAATCAAATTTTGCTGCACATTCTGCACTAATTTGCCAAGAGGGTGCCATGAGTCCCACCACAGGAAGGTATTGTTCCCATTTCCAATGATGTGCTTGATAAGGGGAGCCGCATCATCTCTCAACTTCAATAACTTTTTCCACGTCCAAGAGGTATTGGAACACTCCAAATGCCATCTTTGAGAAGTATTTTCCTGGTCCAAATGCTCCAAATAGAGTTATGGTCGGTGTACATATGCCAGAATTACTTGAGAATCGCAGCCTTGTTAACCTCTTCTTTTATTTGTTTTGTCTTGGACTCTTATTTGAAACAAAGCGAAGAGTTTGATTGTATTCATATCCTACCGTCGACAACGAAGAAGAAATTGTCACGACATTCTTTAATGGTGGCCAATTGGGTTTAATGGTGGCCAATTGGGTTTGACGTGGACTGAACTTACAAATTTGCCCCTAAAAAAATGTCAATTTAGAGCTCATGTGCATAACGTGTGACAATTCCCTTAAAAAAGGGATGAAATTGGTATCTGAGACTAATGGCGTCTCACTGAACTCCAGGGATTAAAAAGTTTATTTTAAAAATCAATGGACTAAAAGTTCCCAAATACCATAGTCTACGGACTAAAAATTCATTTTAAAAGTCAATAAACTAAAAGTTTTAACGGCCATAGTCCACGGACTATGTCAATTGTTAACCATCTTTTTTTTTGGGGTCTGATTCTTGGCTGACTTAAGGGGAATAGAAGTATAAAGTACTAATCGAACATTACAAACATAAAATGATCTAATCTTGTATAAAATCGAGAACCCTCTATCTTATTCATCTTGGTTCCTTGGAAGAATCATAAAACTAGTCTACCTTATAAAATGTTGCGTTATTTCTCTTAGTATCAATTAATTTTAGAATAGAAAATATAAGTATAGCTCGAACCACCAATGACTAAGTAAGAAAGTTGAACATACCATCCAACAATTTGCAGAAACCAAAAATCTTGCTTTAAGATTTGGTGGGAGTGCGCCAAGCCAAGACTTTAGTGCCCCATTAGCAAGCTACTGTAGTGGGCTATCCCCCTCAAAAAAATTAATTTAACATCTTGTGAGCCGATAACTCACATATTAGATATTAAACTTATAAGATAGATACTACACTTGATCTTAGCCAAAAGGCCAAGAAAGGTATGCTTCTCTTTGTGCTTCCTTCTGCATTTTATAATTATCTCAGCTAGCATATCTTCTATGTGGAGGCGATATGGGATTCTCTTAGACTATAGCGTATTGCTTACTAGTGTAATACATGAAAAGAAAATTTGTGAAAGTCATGTTAGGGTTTTCTTTAGCAAGAAAACATTCCAGATTCAATGACCTGGCGTGCACTTCTATTATTTTATTTTACTTTTTTCTTTAGTACCGTGGTGTTTTTAATGTTTAAAGTTAGTTAAAATGTTGTTAGAATGCCTCCTTTGTGGTTAATGTGTTGCTTAAAGTCTAATGGTGTCATTATGACTTGATAGAGTATAAGGGGAAATGCATGTGAAATGTGGCTTAGTTGTTTAAATGTGGGTCTAAATGAATATGAATTGCTTAGTTATTAGATTGGTAAACGTTTGAAGTAATGTGTTGTAGAATCTAGGATTCTAGCTTGATAGAATATGTGCTATGTGAATGTGGTGTCTAATGTGGTTAAGGTTCTTTTGTGTGTAAAGTGTTGTTTAAACTATGATGTCATATGATTGCATGATTAGTTAGCTTATTAAATGCATAATTAAAGTAAATGTCACCAGTGATCAACCTACTTTGTTAATTCCCCTTATTTGTCTTAAATACTTGTATTAGATTGCATGAATACGATGCGATGCGATGCAAATGTAAATACGTGTTATGAGTTATGTGTCCATGCGTGTGTTAATGCGATGCGATGCGAAAGGTTGCAACCTTTAAAACAAACACGGTCGGTTGGAGTCACCCTGGGCGGCATCGGGCTTGTTAGGCGATGACACGACTATTGGGGCTCTATTCCCTATCCCGAATGGACGGAGTGTTCCATAAAGGTTTGGGTCGTAGAGTCGAGTCAGTGTACACGCGAAGTGCACTTGGTGTATAGGGGAAGATGTTCGCGATGGTGTATAGGGGAACGATATCAACAAGACAAGCGTATCATTCGTGAATGTTTACTTTTCTTGTATTATTTAAGCATTATTTACTTATTGCAATTGACGTGCATAGCATGATTTAAAAAGTATTTTTAAAAGAGAAAATGAGTTTCAAACCTCCCTGCATTTATTCCTCCCTCACTGAGCTATGAGCCGATTAACTCACCCCTATTTATTAACATTTCAGGTGAAGATGAAGTTGTTTATGTGGACTATGTGCCTAGTGAGCATGTGGACATGCCCGAGGCTTGATGTGTTTATTCTTGGTGTATATATGTTTTAGAATGCTAAAGTTGAATTAAAGTTTTATGAGTTCTTGTAAATATGTATTAAAGTCTTTTTCAATTCTTGTAATTAAGTAATATGTATTGCCACCTTAAAGTTGTGTTTGCAAGGCTTGTATTGTATTTGTGTTATGATGTTGACGTACGTGAGACGGACGGCAGGGTACATGTGTATGTATACGAATGGCTTGTGTATGAAATGTTTGGGGTTTAGTTGCTGTTGTGAGGAGTTTCGTGCAGGTTTTTATATGGCACTACAAAAAATGCGGACATCGGCAACACTTTTTTTGTGGCGGTTCAAAGAACCGCCGCGAATTGTGTTTTACAATTCATTTTTTGCGGCGGTTACTTGAACCGCCGCTAAAAGTCCCTCTTTAGTCGCGGTTCTAAGAAACTGTCGCGAAAATTCCAGTTTTAGCAGCGGTTATGGGGAACCGCCGCTAAAAGTACTTCAATTGAAAATACAACTCCCCCCACCCCTCGTTTTTAATTTTTCTTATTCAGCCGAAAAAACCCTTCCACACCTCCCCATACCAGAGCCACCATTGCCTCCCACCCTAAACCCGTTCTCCTTCACCCTTGCGCTACAACGGCGTACCACCGCTTCTACCCATACCCCAACCCTCTCCCCCTTCCACCATTAATCATCTAGATTTGCGCTCACACACACATACACACACATATATATCACAAGACTTTTTAAAACAATGAAATCAAACATATATATATATATATATATATATATGTATATGTGTGTGTGTGTGCGTGTGTATATATATATGTATGTATATATTTATTTTGTTTTCTTAATTCTTTTTTTTCTTTTTCAGGTACCTCAAATTGGGAAACTTGTTCAGTTAGTTAGGGTTCCCAATTTGAAGGTTTCGAATTTCGGTAATTGAAACCCCAAATTCAAACTCGTATATGTATAATTGTATATGTTTAATTTTTTCTCTTAATTTATTTATTTATTTTAATTTGGCTGCTCCATTTTATATGTATATATTTCTTAATCCCTAGAGCTTATGTATATATGTCTGTGTGTATGTGTAATTTTTTATTTATATGTGTGCGTGGTGTAATTGTGTGTGTATGTATAATTGAGAATAGAGCTACTTTAAAGAAGTGGAAGAGGGTTAATTTCACTATGGCAAATGTGTTATTAAGATTGCTTTTGCTTTCTTTGTTCAGGTCATTAGACATTTTTAGGTTCTGAACACCTTTCTTTTTTCGTTCTGGTATATGAAATTGCTAATCATTCTTTTAAATAGATGATGTTAGAAGCCTCTTGGATTGTATAAACTTGTTCTCTTCATCCTTGCCCTTGCAAATGTTGTTCAATTTTCTGCATAGCCGTCTTTGATGAGGTGCTTATTTGTCTATAATTAAAATTGAAAAGAAGAGTTAATTTCTTAATTAACAGGTATCTACTCTTATGTTGTAAAGATGTTTATCAATTTTCAATCAAAAGAAATCACATGCCATATGTCATATCTGATTAATAGTATCTTTTTGTGGGGAAAAGGGGAAAGAATAATGTATGTTTTCTCAAATCAGATGGAGGTTATTAACTCTCTCTTGAATTCAGAAACTTAGGCTTGAGCTGTTTTCATTTTGAAATTTTAATCATTGATCTATCATTTCTGTAGTAACTAATTTGTGACTTCTCATGATTGGCTTTGTATAGTTTTTATTGAGGAACTCTTAATGAGTTACATGTAGTGGACATTTCAAAACAGTCAACTAGATGTGTTCCATGTTCGCCAAGGGTCTCTTGGTCAGCTTTATGGTGTCTTAATTGACTAGTAATAAGCAGTAGTAATCAGTCAAATTATACGGCATGCTTCTTTGGCCGGGTAGATTCGGGTGTAATGGTCGGGTAGTGACCAATTTTAATAAACAGTTTCAAGTTTGAACCATGATGTTAAATCTCATAGTTTCCACCATGGCAAATTTGTGTTCAGTTTTTGTATTATTTGGATTAGGGACAAACCAAGAAGAGAGATATGTATGAGGAAAAATAAAAGGTACAGTCTCTCATTTTGTCATATTGTCTGTAACTTGTTTCTTTATTTTCTGATTGTTACTTAAGTATGAATACCTACTCGTTAAAATGCTAATTCTATTAGTATCATTAGTTATATAATAAACCGCCTGAGTTAATAGCTACAATATTTACTCGATGTTAATGTTTCTTTTGGTTGTGTTTGGCAGCTTGGAGAACTAAGATAGGTTCTACTTCAACTCCATAAATTGAGGTATTTTAGAGTGGTTGAGATATTTGAGAGATATGTGCTCCTTTGTTGTCTAAATTTTTCAATGCTTTTAATTATGTAATTTGATAATAATGATATAGGCTTGTCAACTGTCAGAAAAACTCCAGTTTCTTTCACTTCAAACTGACTATACAAAGCATTTTAATTATGTAACTTGAGATGCTTAACTATAGATATTGATATATTACCTATCATATCATTGTATTTTGAGCATAAAATTTATTTTTCTTCGTCTAATGCAGAGTGATCTGTCTTGTTTGGACAGGTAATCTAAAATTTCCGTATGTTTTCTTGACATATGGTCAGTGATTCGTGTGCATTTGCTTTGGTGGTAATATGTTTAATGCATAGGATAGTAGGATTGTCTTTTTAGCAAATTGTGAGATGTTGACTGCTGTTGTTTTATCATCAGGCTAAAAGTTGTAGTAAACTGCTAACAGGGACAAATGTTACCTATAGTATACGAGCATCAATTCTATTTAATGGACTATAGGCGGCGGTTCATTGAAACCGTCGCCTATTAACGTTATAGGTGGCGGTTTAAACAACCGCCGCCTATAGTATTCGCGATAGACAAATTTGCGACGGTTCTTAAAATCGCCGCCTATACATATGCGGCGGTTATAAACCGCTGCGAATAAGAGAAAAAACTGCAGCGGATGTATTTTTTTTTTGTAGAGTGGGATAGTGCCAAGTTTCGAACGTTACCATGCCGAAATTCCGTTGTGTCTTGACTTGATCCTAGGAGGGGTCGGGTTGGGGCGTTACATGGCGTCTCACTGATATAACTCCAGGGGCTAAAAGTTTTATTTTAAAAGTCAATGGACTAAAAGTTCCCAAATACCATAGTCCACAGACTAAAAATTCATTTTAAAAGTCAATAAACTAAAAGATCCAACGACCATAGTCCAGGGACCATGTCAAGTGTTAACCTTATTTTTTTTGGGGTCCGATTCTTGGCTGACTTCAGGGGAATAGAAGTATAAAGTAGTAATTGAACACTAAAAACATAAAATGATCTAATCTTGTATAAAATCGAGAACCCTCTATTATATTTCTCTTGGTTATATAATCGTTGTCCTTGAAAGAATCATAAACTTTAAGTCTACCTTATAAAATCTTGCGTTGTTTCTCTTACTATCAATTAATTTTTTAATAGAAGATATAAGTATAGCTCGAACCAACAATGACTAAGTAGGAAAGTTGAACATGACATCCAACAATTTGCAAAAACCAAAAATCTTGCATTAAGATTTGGTGGGGGTGCGCCAAGCCCAAGCTTTAGTGCAGCACCAAGACAATGCTCAAAAGCTACTGAGGCACTTGAACGTTGCCTTGGTGCTGTACTAAAGCCTGGGCTTAGTGGGCTCTCCCTCTCAAAAAAATTAATTTAACATCTTGT
Organism: Ehretia macrophylla; assembly: GCA_037974665.1. Taxonomy (NCBI): domain Eukaryota; kingdom Viridiplantae; phylum Streptophyta; class Magnoliopsida; order Boraginales; family Ehretiaceae; genus Ehretia; species Ehretia macrophylla. The sequence continues at coordinate 70,638,644 of CM075764.1, forward strand.
GAGCCGATAACTCACATATTAGATATTAAACTGATAAGAATATATACTACACTTGATCTTAGCCAAAAGTCCGAGAGAGGTATGCTTCTCAATGTGCTTCCTTCTGTATTTTATAATTATCTCAGCTAGCATATCCTCTATGTGGAGGTGATATGGGATTCTCTTAGACTATAGCGTATTGCATACTAGTGTAATACATGAAAATAAAATTTGTGAAAGTCATGTTTGGCTTTTCTTTAGCAAGAAAATATTCCAGATTCAATGATCTGGCGTGCACTTCTACTATTTTATTTTACTTTTTTCTTTAGTACCGTGGTTTTAATTCAAAATTTATAATTATAATAAGTTACTTGATCATCAAACTCAACTCTTGGGTATAGATACACTTTTTACTCCATGGTAATTAATTTAGTCAAATGAGGGTCAAGTCATAGCCTATTATACTCTTCTCTAATCATAAAAATTTTAATTAAAAAAAAATAAAAAAGGGTAAAATAGCTTATTTTACATTATTTGTGTTATGCTCGAGATTAAAGAAAAATAATAATTACATTAAAACCTATCCTTGTTTTATACATATATATACATCTAATTGAGATTAAATCCGATATTGTTTTTTAACTCAATTGCCATGGTTCTAATGCATCACAAGGAGCATTTGTGAGAAATAATCATTCTAAACAATCATTTGGTTTGGTTCATTAAATTTATTTGAAATGAGTTAACCTTATAAAAATATAAAAAAAATAAACAAAAAACAATTTTTTGTTCAAAAATGGCGTTATACGCGATATTAGGAAAAAAATTAGATTCATTTATAATTTTTTTCTATACATATATATACATTTCAAATTGAATCCAATCTTTTCTCCTAACCCAACATATAATTTTTTTTATAATGAGCTAACGTTTTAAAGATACATAAAAAAAAGTTTAATGGCAATAAAATAGAATTAAATAGCGCAATAAGAAAATAAAAGACCAAAATATCATTTAATCTTAAGGCATTATTTTAGAATTTGATGTCATGGGGAATCTAGACATAACTAAAATCTCGTAGGGGAGTTTGGAATTTAATTAGGTAAAAACTCATAGGGGGTAATGGCATTCTCCTTTTTTCAAACTACAATTTTTAGTTCAAAACAAGTCAACGATTGGCTCATTCTTTTACTTATAATGGTATGTGTCATTCATCTTGCATTGACACGATTGATATTACTATCAGGTGAAACAAGGGATCTTTCAAAGGTCGTGAAATTATTGTCCCAATCCTATTTTGACCATTTAATTAACTATTTTTGGTCTTAAAAAGACCACTAATTTATTAATTGGGTTTCGTTTTGATCAGTCAATCTATTTTCCCGTTAAAATTAATTAACAACGTTACTATACAAGGGTAAAATTGTAAAAATACTTAAAATAATTACATTTTTACCACCAAATAAAAGTTTTTTAAGGTCTCATCACCAATAACTTAAAATCTCATAAAAATCATCATATATTCTAAGAGAACAAACATCTTGCCATGTATCACTTAATGAGCATCTCTACATGAATTACCATTTCATGCCATGTGTAAACATTATTTAAAATACTGAAAAAGTAATTCCATAAAATATGTGGTGAATTTTGTTAATTTCTTAATGAATTGATTTGGTTTATTTAAGTTTGTTTTAGTTTGGATATTAGTATGAAATTATGTTGTTATAGAAGTTTTATGAGCAAAAGAAAAAAAAAAGAAAAAAATAGCAAAACTTGAAATGTTAATGAGATGTACTACATAATTCATCTATTGTATTATCCTAATCTTTTGTAAACCAAAAGAAAATTGAAAGATGCTCGATCCATTCATCTATTGTATTATCCTAATCATAATACTCATTTGCATGTTGTTTGGCTCAAAACGATGCAGTTATACTGCATAATTAATTTTGAAATTTGGAAATGACTTTTACAGATTATAATGTTTAACCGATAATTATTAGATGCAGTATTATCCTAATTATATTATTTAAATTTACAACTTATATCTAGATAAGATTTTCTTATCTATCGTAGGACTCTATCAAATCTTAATTTAAATTTTAAATTTTTTTAATCTATGAATAGAAATCTTTTTTTTTTTATATTAATAACGATATTAGAAGTGATTTTATCTGCAGGTACAATTCCAAAAACTCTATTTTTGAGTGGTCTATAGTCCTCGTTAATAACTCCAATCATAGGTTAGTGTATTCTGAAAGTATTATCTTTTTGCTTTAGCTGCAACTATTTTTGATTTTTTCTCATTTGGATATTGAAACTTGCAGTGGACCTTTAGAATTTGTCGTTCCTCCAACAGATCCGTTTGTCTTTTTCCCCATTTTTATTCGCTTCACTGCTGCAAAAACTTTCAGTGACTTAAAGGTTTGTCTGTGTAATGCACTAAGAGCCTGATTTAGTCTGAATTTACCAAGTTCCTTTTCCATCCTGCCTCCTAATTTCCCCTTTTTCTCTATATCTGATTTTACTTTTTTTTGGTTTCTAAAGTTCAGGTCTTCATTGCTTGAAGCATTTGGAATTGTTTGGCACAGAAATTGGGAACAGTGGACTCCATCATCTCTCTGGTTAGACATCTGTCTTGTACCTACAATGTCCATTAATCAAACGAAAGTATGAAAACAAGCCTGATACCACTAGGTAGGTCGGCTACCAACAATGTACATGATATTTTGAATCTAAGTTGTAATTTCATATATAGTTATGCAATGTTTAGAGTGATTAACTGAAAATAATTTCTCAGATTTCACTAAGTAAATACCTCTTTTTTGGTTTACTTTCCTAGAATTATGAGTGCATGAGTCTATCATGACCTATAATAAAGGTTGCACTGAAGCATGATGTTCTGCTGGTCTTCGTTAAATAAAATGCAGTACAACCAGACAGTTTTTAGCGTTAGATATTACTGGATGTGCAAATATATGTTTGTGTTTGATCAATACCTTCTTTTGATTTTTTCTCATTTGGATATTGAAACTTGCAGTGGACCTTTAGAATTTGTCGTTCCTCCAACAGATCCGTTTGTCTTTTTCCCCATTTTTATTCGCTTCACTGCTGCAAAAACTTTCAGTGACTTAAAGGTTTGTCTGTGTAATGCACTAAGAGCCTGATTTAGTCTGAATTTACCAAGTTCCTTTTCCATCCTGCCTCCTAATTTCCCCTTTTTCTCTATATCTGATTTTACTTTTTTTTGGTTTCTAAAGTTCAGGTCTTCATTGCTTGAAGCATTTGGAATTGTTTGGCACAGAAATTGGGAACAGTGGACTCCATCATCTCTCTGGTTAGACATCTGTCTTGTACCTACAATGTCCATTAATCAAACGAAAGTATGAAAACAAGCCTGATACCACTAGGTAGGTCGGCTACCAACAATGTACATGATATTTTGAATCTAAGTTGTAATTTCATATATAGTTATGCAATGTTTAGAGTGATTAACTGAAAATAATTTCTCAGATTTCACTAAGTAAATACCTCTTTTTTGGTTTACTTTCCTAGAATTATGAGTGCATGAGTCTATCATGACCTATAATAAAGGTTGCACTGAAGCATGATGTTCTGCTGGTCTTCGTTAAATAAAATGCAGTACAACCAGACAGTTTTTAGCGTTAGATATTACTGGATGTGCAAATATATGTTTGTGTTTGATCAATACCTTCTTGGGCTCAAATATTTCATGCTTAAAGTTCCTTTATTATCTCTCTCATGTATGTGTATTAGATGCTAATTCCTGCTTTGATGCACAAGATTCTCCTGTCATTTATATATTTTCCTTGAAAGCATGAATAGCTGAGTTAAGCATCATGAATGTGAGTGGTTGTACGGTTTGCATGGGCACAACAATCTCTAGGTTCTTAAACTGTGTAATATTATGTATGCTATACACATTTCCTCTACCTAAACCTGTTTGTTACTTAGCAATAAGTTAGTATACATCTAGGTCATTGCTTATTACTTCTCTTTGCACTGTTTTCTGGGATAGAAGTGATTACATGGCAGAATTGTGAAAGCGGTTATATATATATATGATATACCGGAGTAGAATTGTGTAGGCTTATTGTTTTTTCCTTGAAATGTCATTGTTTAATTATGAATCCGTGGCTCATATTTTGAAATCTGGATAATGGCTTTTTGACAAAATATGATAATATATATTGATACAGAAGATATATTTTGCAACTATAAACATACTTGCTCATTTTCTTTCTTTTTTTTGCTTATCTTCCTGTTTTTGTCGCACTGGTTATTCTTATGTTGTCTTCATGTTTTTGTCAAGGAACGTGAACTCGTATATAAGATCCATGCATAAATATTTTAGGTCATTGTCATAGGCATTAGGAAATGTAGATTTTGCATTTTGATGTTTGGTCATGCAAGCAAGTTTAGTTGCATTCTTGAAACTCTTGGGATGCTGGAGAGCAGATGATACGCTTTGATCAACAATATCAATCTGCAAATTAATTAATTAAATAATTATGCTAGCTGAAATTGGTAAACCAAGATTTGAAAGGACAATTAATTTTTATCTAGATATAGTAGGTACCTCGGCTGCAACATCATAGAAATAAGAAGCAACATATAGAGTTTTCTGTCCTTCCCCACCTCCACCGTTCCAAACAATGTTGAATGTGCAATTCTTATGTTTATAAGGTGCATCCACTTTTAGTATCTTTTTAATTAATTCTTTGCACTTCTTCATGTGTGGACCAGATTGTTAGGATTCGGCGCAGTGGAATGGTCAGGAAAAAGTAGTATCACGCAACTAAAATATGAATAAGAAAAATACAATAACTGAGACACAACATTTTACGTGGAAAACTCTCAACCAAATTAAAGGAAAATCACGGGCAAACATAAGAAGATTCATTATGATATAAGAATATTTTACATTGACCTTCTCTCTATTATAAGGAGAGAACAATTCCATTCTCTCAAATAATAGGAGAAACTAATTCTTACTCACAAAATAAAGACAACTAATATGGAGGAAAAACACTCAAAAGAAACCTACATTTTTCTCTCTGAGTTGCAGGAGAAACCTACATTTTTTTTTTCTCTTTGTATCTTCGATCCTCTCTGATCCGAGGGATACTGAAGCTGAATGAAGGGCCTGCTATTTATAAGCAAAATGTTGCAATGTTTCAGCGCTGATTTGCTGTCCTTCACGTTCCAGAACGTGCGTTGCTAAGTTGTCTTGCACGTTGTTGTGAATTGGCTTCCAACCAAGTCTTCACCTTTCCAATTGCAAAGTTCTACTTTCCAGAAAACAATGCATGTGTTTGTCATCTTTTCTTCATTTTATTATTATCCATCATCATCATTCCATTAACATGGAAACCAATGCATGGCTTTTCTCTTTCCATAAGCATGCTTGCCAACTCCAAAGTGGCTTTATCTTCACACAGATGACATTGCTTTGGCTTTATATGTCACCCTATTGTATGTATAGGTTCCTTAATTATTTGACAGAAAAAAAAAGAAAATTAATTAGTGCCATGCAGTAATTAACCTTTTAATAATATCCTCATATTTGTGACGCATGGGTTGCTAAAATTTCTGGAATCTTTTAAAAACTCAGCTCAAGATGTCATTAAACCATAGTTTAGGTAACTGTACACATGTATCAAATTAATAACACCAAATTAATTAATATAATATCCAAGTATGTACTTAGAAATTAATAAGAATAATCATCATATCCGAAGGAAAGAATCAAGATCATATTTATCGTAACCGGTGAGAATAGAGTTTATATTTGGTCCCCATGAGATCATATATATCGTAACCTGTGAGAATAGAGATTATATTTGGACCCCATTTTTTTTTTTTTTTGGTTGTATTTTCTGAGTAATCAAGGAAAGGCTAAAAAATAAAGGCTTTGTCAACGAAAGTAAGGTTAAAAAGTAAGATCTTCCTTTATTATTATTCTTTTTGGTTGTCTTTGGTTTTTTTTTTTTTTTTTTTTTTGTATTTTCTGAGTTATATAAATGGGTTTTACAGAGTATATGCTAATTAAAAAATAATGGCTTTTTTTTTTGGTTGTATTTTACCTTTACCTATATGGTTGGAAAGGCTAATCAAGGAAAATTTGCTCTACATGTTGCTGTTAAAATCTGGTTTATTGTAACTGATTTCACATTTACATTGGTGCTAGTAGTTTTCTGCCTGTTGAATTATTTGGGTAGGATAACGTAGTTCAGTGCTATTAGAAATAGTGTTGGTGCTGAGTGGTCTTAGATGATTTCTTGATATAGGAACTGGAAGTGATCGTGAAATCGAAAAATTTTCATTGAACAAGTTATTGTCTTACTTTGTTGACTTGAAGGAAATTGGTAGATATAGTTTCATTTGCTGACACGATGACTCTTAGAGAGCTAAAGATGCAATAGAACTACAAATTCTTGGACAGCATAGTTTTGTTGTAACTGATCTGACATTAACATTGGGCCCAGTAGTTTTCTGCATGTGATCAATTAGTGTTATATATTCTTCTCTTTGTAGACTTTAGTAACTCTGACCTATAAGATATTCTGTATGCTTATTTATGACATGTAATAATAAGCAGATCAAGTTTACAATTAGGATATCCCCTCTCTCCTTCTTATCTTTTCATTTTCTAGTTTCCTTTTATTATTTTACCAGTATCATAAGAAAAATGTGAAAATCTTATATATCTGATAAGTGGGATGAATTTATAATAAGCTGGTGAATTACTTATTCTTGCAAGTATTAGATTAAAAATTTATGATAAATGAAAAAAAAGTTTGTCTGATAACCATATTAAGGCAAGCAGAATATTCTTGAAAGAATATGAGAATGCTTTTTGCAGCTCAAAAGCATACAAGAAATGCGAAACAGTTTGCTTGATAACTATATTAAAGCGGTTGAATTCTCTTGGAAGAATATGAGAGCTCTTTTTTGAGTTACAATTTATTTTACTGGATTGTTTCAATCTTGAACTGTCATAGTATCGTTTAATGCTATGTTATGAGCAACTGAAAAGGGCTTTGCAAGACAGTGATTAGGCCATAATCCATGTGTCATCTACTGGATTCCAATAATGTTAATTGATCACAAGGTTGTGGAAGGACTTCGATTATGTCGAAATGATAAATCAAGATTTTCTATTAACCCTTTTTCCTGGTTTTTGAATTCAATATAAACCTTGGCGTCACTTTTTCAGAACAAATTTCATACTTTAAATTTGTTATTCATTTCTTTGTCCTTGGAAGTTTTAGATGACCATACATATTGATTCCATCAAGGATATTACTCTAGAAAAAGAAACATGGACAATTAAGGTGAGGGTGGTCCATCTTTGGATGCTACCCAATTTCAACAATCATTCCATCACTAATTCGATAGAGATGGTTTTAGTCGACGAAGAAGTACATAATTACATTTACTCCAATTAATTTATTCTTTCATTAATTAATTGTATCATAGTTGACTATTTATGATTTCTACCAATTTTATATCTTAGGGAGAGAAAATACATGCTACAGTCAGGAGGAATTTGGTTTATAAATTTAAACCTTTAGTAAGAGAAGTAGAAGTTTATGTCATGGCTTTCTTTGGGATTGGTCAGAATACTGGTAGTTATCGTATTACAAGACATCATTTTCGTCTCAACTTCCAATATAATTCCAGTGTAAGACAAGCTAAAGGAAATGACATAGCCCCTTATGGACTGGACTTTCAATCCTATGATGATATTATGATGAGGAGTTTAGATGATCCTTATTTAGTAGGTTGGTTACTCAAACTACTTCAATAAATTATTAATGTCTTGCTTTGTTTTTTTTATATTGTTTCAAATATTCTTATGTTAGAAGTTATCGGTCTACTGACTGGTGTTGGAGTCTAGAGAGAATTTGAAAAAGATGGAACTTGTACCAAGATGCTGGTGATAGAACTTGGTGATTGTAATAGGTAATTGCCTATATATTTACATCTTCCATATTTGTATTAAATTTTTTTTTTTCGAATGTATCATTTGTTACTAACTTCTATATATATTAGGTGAAATTCGAGTGTACCTTTTTTGGCAAATACGTGGATCAAGTTAACTCCTTCCTTCCAAGTTGTGAGAATGTTGAAAAAAATTGTGGTTATTCAATTTTGTAAGCCTAAGACTTTTAATATTGTTGTCTATCATTGTCTATCATTGTTCTTTTATAATTTTAAACTTTTAGGTTAATGCTTACTCTAAAATTTTAATGATAGGAAAAATTGTGATTCAAAACATGAGGTATACAACCAGAATTCTGTTCAATGTTGTTATTCTAGAGGTTGAAGACTTTAGGAGAAGGTGATTATATATTAATCGTGCCATTGTTAATTGTAAATATTATATTCAAATAAATGTTTTTGTTATTTATACTTAATATATTTGGTGTTTAGTATTCCCGTAGGATATGCAGAAAGCTCTCAAGTTCTTAGTCAGCTTTCTCAACCAAATAATAACTCTTTTGAAGATGATTTCCTGCGTCTAACTCCTCAAAAAACCATTGAAGAGATCAAGGATATGAAAGAGGTTTTATTAAGTTATTTATCTACATTTGTAAATATTATTCAAATATTATTACTTTATTATTAGTGTTCTAGCTTATTTATATTTTATTATTCATATATCTTTTCAACTCATTATTGCTAACAATTATAGGATATTCAATGTGTCACTTTTGCAACCATTGACCATATCATTAGGAATGAATCTTGGTTCTACACCCCATGCAAAGAACATTTCAAAGTCGTATATCCTGATTCTGGAATGTATTTTTGTCAATCATGTAACTCCCATATTGTGTCAGTTATTCCAAGGTAATTAATATGTTCAATTTTTGTGACGACCCGATCCCACACGCACTCATGTCTCGATATAACAACCCGATCTTACCCCCAAGGCACGAAAAATGAGAAAAAACGAATAGAGTTTTGCTTATACTTAGGCCAAACCAAAACCTGTACAACATTTCATTTAACAACAATAGAATCAAACAATACATCCACTGGCCATTACATATACATCAACTTTACAAATTCACTTGGTCAGATTACCTTATACAAGGACATAAAGGTACAGTAGTTCAAAATAGATTATCTAGGCTAACAATGTATATACGTGCTCAAAGGTAAACCTATAAATTTACAACAAAGTCCTTCAAACCTTTCAACTTTAAAATAACAGATAAACACTTAATACACTTTACACATTTGAAATAAAGTAGCTAAAACAACTCAATCTACAAGGCTTCAAAGCAATAGCCAACAAGCAAGACAAATAAAGCCACCACTTTAATCATTTCGAGGCACGAACTCAGCTACACCTGTATCGTGGTCATGAAATGGGATGAGTTTCGACAAACTCAGTGAGGAGGGGGATAAAAGGAAGGTTTTGAAAACATTTTATCTTTGAAAACCTTTTGAAAACGTACATTTAAACTATATACAATCAATGAAAAATTAGCATGCATTTGAGACAATATATAAACATTCCAAAAGGATACGCTTGTCATTTTTTGTTGCCATTCACTTTCCCATCATCTTCACTCTCAACTAATTTATTTTCACTACATTGAATACATTCCATAAGTATCGAACCCTAGACACACACTGCATGACACACTTCGTCCATGAGGATAGGGGATAGAACATGGTGATGCTACCATGCCTCACTTTACCCACACCTTATGAATATTCTCCATACTCCGTCCATAAGGGATAGGGGATAGAACATGGTAGACAAGGTATTAACTGGCAAGCCTGATGCCGCCCAGAACAACCCGACGCTACCATGCCTTAAAGTATTTATATAACATTTCAACACTTAACAATTTAACACTTAACATGCATTTGAACAATTCAACACTTTAACATTGTAACACTTAGTAATTCAACATTTAAATATCACTTAAAACACATTGATTAGATGACAAAGTAGGCCATCCGACCACAAGCAAACACCTTATGCTTTCACTAATTCGCAACCACATTAGACACCACACTTATGCATAGCTACACAATCTACAAAATACAACTTAACAACACTTGATTCACTTCTAATAACATTTAGACCAACTCTGACAACATAATCCAAGCAACCAAACACTTAAACTACACTCAACACATATACATTTTCCCCTTCACCCAACCCACTTACTTGACACCATTTCATGCCTCAACAACTCATACAACTCAAAAGAATGCAAACAATACTCAATTCAACACTTAGGAACAATTATACCAACATTTAGCAACATAACTAGCAACTACGCAACCAAACAACCCCCAAACCACCACCTAGCACTTAACCAACATTTAGAACACTTAAACTGTGACGCCCGAGAATTCTACCATAAATCTTTTTATAACTGTTGCATATCTATTTGCGCATTTCTACGTGCATCAGCTTTCATGCTTAATTATTTTTATTAGAGGTCACTATTCATAAAATTTTCGACCACCTCGAAAGTTTGATTTCATATTTTTCCTAGATCATATGACAACTAGAAGGAGTTGAGACCTAGTTATTTTGTACTTTCGAGCTTGGGAGCGTGCGTTTAGAAAATAGTTTTCATGTCATTTAAATAGTATTACGTAAGAATAGTGTTAATTGCAACTAAAAACATTTAAAATTGCATTTTGGCCTTAGTTGATCAAGTTTTTTGGGACTATTTAACTTAAATTAATAGACATACATACACATATAATAATCTAAACTCACAAAATTAAAACAACACACACAACTTGTCATCAAAACAAAAGCAAAAATACCCATCTTGTCCTCTTCATTTGGCCGACCCACTCAAGGAAGAAAAGAGAGAAATTTGCTTCATCAATCTTGCATCTTGAGCTCTTGGCTTGGTCTAGGAAGGTTTCGTGGCATCTAGAAGCTCCTAAATCACATCTTTGCCTTCTAAATTGTGAGGGAGTTCATTTTTTTGTGAAGTTAAAGTTTATGCATCTTTGTTGAATTTTTTAATTTGTTGATTATAGCTCCAATACTTGTTATGAATGCTTAATAGATGTTTAATAGATGCTATAGATTTAACTTTTGAAGCTTGTTATCATAGTTTATGGTTGAAAGTTGAGATTGAATAAAAGAGATGATGAATAGTGCTTGTTTTAGGGTTTTGAATAAAAATTGCTAATTAGCTTGAATTGAGACTTTAATTAGATGCTCTAGGCCCTAGTGAAGCTAGTTGAAAAGCCACGTGAGGTTGAATCACTCAAATCTGAGCTAAATTGCGTAATTAGCCAACTTTAAAAAGAGGACTTTTCTCGTCGAGCAATCCGGGCATGTTTGGGCTATGGTTTGGGTATCCTTGAGCTAAGAAAGCACTTTTGGTGCTTTCGTTACGCGAAAATGGGGTTCGGTTAGTATAGTTGTAGTTCAAAACCGTTCGGGGCCTTCCCGAACTTTTGCTTCAAAAATGAGTTTTTATGATTTTAATGGGTGTCTTTGGGCTTAATTAAGAATATAGAAAGATTAGGATATGGCTTGGAAACCTTGAATGGCACATAGGAGAAATAAATCTTGGTTAAAGAAAGGGGAAAAGTAGTTTTTAGCCATTTTTGTTGCATTTGGAACTTGTTGTGGAGTTGTCTTGTCTTGTATTGAATATCTAAGATATAGTTAAGCTATTTGAGTAGTTCGTGGGAAATGTTTATGTTGATTGCTTCTTTTGGGACTTTAAAGTTATTTTCGTGCTTATGTGAGCTTATATTGTGTTTATATGTGAGGGCGGCCTACTTTGTCGACCTTCTTACGTGATTTGTGATATCTTGAATGCTTGTGGCTGGTCTCGGGGTTGCCCAACCTTTTCGGACAATGGTAGCGTCGAGAAACACGGGCGACGTCGGGCTTGCCGTGCTCCCTCGACTACCATGGTGCCTATTCCCTTCTCGCTGAGGCATACTCCACTACCCCAGAGGCGTGGTTCACCTGCTGGGCATGGACCTACCTCGGGAGAAAGGGTCGTAGGATTCGAGATACATCCAGAGTATCCCAACTTGTTGGTGTTTGGGGTTTGCTGGCATGTTCGTGAAGTTCGTGGTTCGTGGTTCGTGATTGAAGACTTGAAGTGGAATCGTATCCTTTTTAATGTGGTTAATTACTTGGCTTTCTATCTTGTTGGTTTATGTTGCATATATATGTTTTCTTGTGTTTGTATATCATATTGCACGTCTGGTATGTTGCATCACCTCCCTCGCTAGGCAACATTGTTGCTCACTCCTCATTTAATATGTTTCAGGAGAAGCTGAGGTGAACCCCCAGCTGTTAGAAGTAGAGGAAGAATAAGAAGTTCACGTAGATCAGAATCCGTGACTTTGTGTGCTAAGGTAGATCTTATGTGCAGTTTGCGTGGAGTTCATATTAAATGTTGTATTTTGAGACCTTGGGGTCTTGTATATATGTTGGTAGTTGAAGTTTTGTATGTTAGAGAAAGATGTGGGATTGTAATAATGGATTTTAGATTTCATTTTCTATTGCATGCTTGGAGTGTTTATTATCCTGGAAATAGAACTTAAAATTATAATTGTATCTAACTACTTTTGGTTAAAGCCAACTTGCCTCGCATGCTTGTGTGCTTAAGTAGATTGATGTTGCCCAAGGCTCGGATGGCCTTGTGAATTTGACTTGGCTTTTGGAATATTAGAAGATAAGTTGTTTAAGTTGTAGTTTATAGTTCAAATGTTATATGTGACTATTGCAGGTAACATTTTAGTCCTTGGTACAGAGGAGACTCTGCCCGAGTGACGGGTCCGGGCTTGACCTTTAGCGTGGGGTTGGGTTCGGGGCGTTACACTTTAGGTGGTATCAAAGCCAGGTTGAATTCATGAAGCCGGGTTAATTTCCTTGGCATGTGGGTAGTGGTCTATATGTGAAAGTGAATTATGTGAATATGTGATTGTTTAATTGTTTAAGTACTTGGATAAAATACATGCTAGTATGAAAAGGAATGATAAAGCATGATATGATAAGAATACGAAAGGTTTAGTGTTTAATGTTGTTAAGTGTTTTATATGTTTCTTATGTGAGTAAAATGTTTGAAAACAATGTGTACATTATCTTTGCATAGTTTATTTGCCTACTATAATATTATGTCCTTCTAGTATTGAAATGAGGAGACGGGGTAGACCAATGAAAGAGCCGGAGGAAGCTCCCAGGTAGGATGTACCGGGGCAAGGTGCAGGGGCAGCCGGGGATGTACCGCAGGATCATGAATCGAGTAATGCCCATATTTTGGCCACAATGGCCACCGCAATGAATACCATAGCTCAGTTTATGGTTCAGCAGGGTACAACAGGTGTTGGCAGAGGGAATCAAGCTGCCAGAGCAGAGGGCAGTAGTGCTGCAGGGGGTAACTTGTATGATAAATTCTTACATCATGGGGCATATAGTTTTTATGGCGAGCCTGATGACATGATAGCAGAGATGTGGTTGAGTAAGTTTGAGAAAGTTGCTGCGATACTTGAGTGCAACGATGAAAGAAAGATTACCTATGCTGCCTTTTTAATGGAGGGTGACGCCGAGGAGTGGTGGCGCACTATTAGAGAAAAATGGAATGTTGAGAGGGTCCAGCATGTATGGGCTGACTTTGTTCGTGAGTTTCGGGATAAATATGTATCGGTTGTAGCTCGCAAGAGACATCAGGATGAATTCATAGCTTTGAAACAGGGTGCTGTTGTGTTTTCTAAATTTGATCTGAGGCATGGTTATTATCAGTTGAGGATCCAGAAAGAGGATGTACCTAAGACTGCATTTAGAACCAGGTACAGCCACTATGAGTTTGTTGTTTTACCATTTGGTTTGACAAATGCTCCAGCCGCCTTTATGGATTTGATGCAGAGAGTATTTCGACCCTATCTTGATCAGTTTGTTGTGATTTTTATTGATAATATATTAGTGTATTCTAAATCTGAGTCAGAACATGAAGAACATTTGAGAATTGTGCTTCAAACCCTGCAAGAACACAAATTGTTTGCCAAATTTAGCAAATGCGAATTCTGGTTGAACACAGGTTGCCTTTTTAGGTCATATCATTTTACAGGAGGGAATATCTGTTGATCCTACTAAAATTGAGGTGGTTATGTCGTGGAAAAGACCTGAAACTGTCACGGAAGTCCGTAGTTTCTTGGGATTAGCGGGCTATTATAGGCGATTTGTTAAGGATTTTTCAAAGATTGCAGGGCCTTTGACTACATTAACCCAGAAGAAAACTGTGTTTAATTGAGATGATAGATGTGAGGCTAGTTTCTAGGAGTTGAAAAAGAGACTTACCATTGCACCTATCCTTGCTTTGCTTAAGGGGACTGAAAACTTGGTGATTTTCAGTGATGCTTCGAAAGAAGGCTTGGGTTGTGTTCTTATACAAAATGGTAAAGTGATAGCATATGCCTCTAGGAAATTGAAACCATATGAACTCAATTATCCTACACATGATCTTGAGCTTGCTGCTGTTGTATTTGCTTTGAAGAAATGGCGTCATTATTTGTGGGGTAATAAATTTGAGATATTTACTGACCATAAAAGTTGAAAATACCTGTTTTCTCAAAAAGATCTGAATATGAGGCAAAGGCGTTGGCTAGAGTTATTAAATGATTATAATTGTACCATTAGCTATTTGCCGGGAAAAGCTAATACTGTTGCAAATGCATTGAGCCGAAAAGCTTCTGTGGCTAGCTTGATAATCAAGGACTGGGAGATTGTGGAAGAACTATGTTTGTGGAGACCAAAGGCTTCTAGATCAGGTATTCAATTTGCTAGCCTACAAATCCAATCTCTATTGCTATCTAGAATCAGAGAAGTGCAACAATTAGATCTTCAGTTATTAAAGCTTCTAGAGAAGTCAAAAGAGGGAGAGTCCGACTTCAAGTTGCATGATGATGGACTACTCAGGTACAAGAATAGAATTTGTATTCCTAGTAATTCGACTGTGAGAGATGAGATTTTTGCTGAGGCTCATGCTTCTAAATACACAAATCATCCTGGAAGCACTAAAATGTACAGAGATTTAAAACAGAATTTCTTGTGGAACAACATGAAGAGAGAGATAGCTGATTATGTAGAAAAGTGTTTGACTTGTCAGAAAATTAAGGCAGAACATCAGAGGCCGGCAGGATTGTTGCAACCATTGGAGATTCTGGGATGGAAATGAGACTAGGTTACTATGGACCTTGTGTCGGATTTGCCGAGATCACCACGAGGTAATGATTCTTTGTGGGTTGTAGTAGACAGATTGACGAAGAGTTCACATTTTATTGCTACAAAGAAAACAGATTCTCTTGATAAATTGGTCAAGCTATATGTTGAAAATATTGTGAGATTGCATGGAGTCCCATCTCAGATAGTGTCAGACAGGGATCCCAGGTTTACATCACAGTTCTGGCAGAAACTACAAAAGGCTTTGGGGACTAATTTGAGTTTTAGTACTGCATATCACCCGCAGACGGATGGCCAGTCAGAGAGGACTATCAGGATACTGGAAGACATGTTGAGAGCTTGTGTTCTGGATTTTGGCAAGAATTGGGAGAAGTACCTACCTTTAGCGGAGTTTGCTTATAATAACAGTTATCAGGCTACTATTGGTATGGCACCCTACGAAGCACTTTATGGGCGGAAATGTAGGTCTCCGTTGTATTGGGATGAGGTAGGTGAGATGAAAACAGTTGATCCAGCTATTCTTCCTGAGATGATCAAAATGGTGGATAATGTGAAACTTATAAAGAAAAGGATGCTTACAGCTCAGAGTCGACAGAAGAATTATGCTGATAGACATCGACGGGACTTAGTATTTTCAAAGGGTGATCATGAATTCTTGAAGGTCTCTCCGCACAAAGGTTAAATTCAACACGGGAAATGAGGTAAACTTAGCCCTAGATACGTGGGGCCATTTGAAATCATTGAGAAAGTTGGGGATTTAGCTTACAGATTGGCATTACCTCCGAGTTTGGGCCGGATTCATGATGTTTTCCATGTCTCACTGTTGAGGAAATATAATCCTGATCCGTCGCATATTATTGAGCCAGAACCGTTGGAGATTGATGAGTCTTTAGTATATGTTGAGAAACCTCTTCGGGTAGTTGACCGAAAGATTCAGGAACTTTGAACTAAAAGTATTCCTATGGTAAAAGTTCTTTGGGATCATCATGGGGTTGAGGATGTCACTTGGGAGCGAGAAGATCAGATCAGAGAGAAGTATCCGGAGCTCTTTGCTGAATCATGTAAGAATTGCGAGGATGCAATTAGTTTAAGGGGGAGAGGGTGTGATGCCCGAGAATTCTACCAAAAATATTTTTATAACTGTTGCATATCTATTTGCGCATTTCTACGTGCATCATCTTTCTTGCTTAATTGTTTTTATTAGAGGTCACTATTCATAAAATTTTCGACCGCCTCGAAAGTTCGATTTCATATTTTTCCTAGATCATATGACATCTAGAAGGAATCGAGACCTAGTTATTTTGGACTTTCGAGCTTGGGAGCATGCGTTTAGAAAATAGTTTTCATGTCATTTGAATAGTGTTACGTAAGAATAGTGTTAATTGCAACTAAAAACATTTAAAATTGTATTTTGGCCTTAGTTGATCAAGTTTTTTGGGACTATTTAACTTAAATTAATAGACATACATACACATATAATAATCTAAACTCATAAAATTAAAACAACACACACAACTTGTCATCAAAACAAAAGCAAAAATACCCATCTTGTCCTCTTCATTTGGCCGACCTACTCAAGGAAGAAAAGAGAGAAATTTGCTTAATCAATCTTGCATCTTGAGCTCTTGGCTTGGTCTAGGAAGGTTTCGTGGCATCTAGGAGCTCCTACATCGTATCTTTGCCTTCTAAATTGTGAGGGAGTTCATTTTTTTGTGAAGTTAAAGTTTATGCATCTTTGTTGAATTTTTTAATTTGTTGATTATAGCTCCAATACTTGTTATGAATGCTTAATAGATGCTATATAGTTAACTTTTGAAGCTTGTTATCATAGTTTATGGTTGAAAGTTGAGATTGAATAAAAGAGATGATGAATAGTGCTGTTTTAGGGTTTTGAATAAAAATTGCTAATTAGCTTGAATTGAGACTTCAATTAGATGCTCTAGGCCTTAATGAAGCTAGTTGAAAAGCCACGTGAGGTTGAATCACTCAAATCCGAGCTAAATTGCGTAATTAGCCAACTTTAAAAAGAGGACTTTTCTTGTCGAGCAATCTGGGCAAGTTTGGGCTATGGTTTGGGTATCCTTGAGCTAAGGAAGCACTTTTGGTGCTTTCGTTACGCGAAAATGGGGTTCGGTTAGTATAGTTGTAGTTCAAAACCGTTCGGGGCCTTCCCGAATTTTTGCTTCAAAAATGAGTTTTTATGATTTTAATGGGTGTCTTTGGACTTAATTAAGAATATAGAAAGATTAGGATATGGCTTGAAAACCTTGAATCGCGCATAGGAGAAAGAAATCTTGGTTAAAGAAAGGGGAAAAGTAGTTTTTAGCCATTTTTGTTGCATTTGGAACTTGTTGTGGAGTTGTCTTGTCTTGTATTGAATATTTAAGATATAGTTAAGCTATTTGAGTAGTTCGTGGGAAATGTTTATGTTGATTGCTTCTTTTGGGACTTTAAAGTTATTTTCGTGCTTATGTGAGCTTATATTGTGTTTATATGTGAGGGCGTCTACTTTGTCGACCCTCTTACGTGATATGTGATATCTTGAATGCTTGTGGCTTGTCTCGGGGTTGCGCAACCTTTTCAGACATGGTAGCGTCGAGAAACACGGGCGACGTCGGGCTTGTCGTGCTCCCTCGACTGCCATGGTGCCTATTCTTTTCTCGCTGAGGCATACTCCACTACCCCAGAGGTGTGGTTCACCTGCTGGGCATGGACCTACCTTAGGAGAAGATTCAGGATACATCCGGAGTATCCCAACTTGTTGGTGTTTGGGGTTTGCCGGCATGTTCGTGAAATTCGTGGTTCGTGGTTCGTGATTGAAGACTTGAAGTGGAACCGTATCCTTTTTAATGTGGTTAATTACTTGGCTTTCTATCTTGCTGGTTTATGTTGCATATATATGTTTTCTTGTGTTTGCATATCATATTGCACGCCTGGTATGTTGCATCACCTCCCTCGCTGGGCAACATTGTTGCTCACTCCTCATTTAATATGTTTCAGGAGAAGCTGAGGTGAACCCCCAGCTGTTAGAAGTAGAGGAAGAAGAAGAAGTTCACGCAGATCAGAATCCATGACTTTGTGTGCTAAGGTGGATCTTATGTGCAGTTTGCGTGGAGTTCATATTAAATGTTGTATTTTGAGACCTTGGGGTCTTGTATATATGTTGGTAGTTAAAGTCTTGTATGTTAGAGAAAGATGTGAGATTGTAATAATGGATTTTAGATTTCATTTTCTATTGCATGCTTGGAGTGTTTATTATCCTGCAAATAGAACTTAAAATTATAATTGTATCTAACTACTTTTGGTTAAAGCCAACTTGCCTCGCATGCTTGTGTGCTTAAGTAGATTGATGTTGCCCAAGGCTCGAATGGCCTTGTGAATTTGACTTGGCTTTTGGAATATTAGAAGATAAGTTGTTTAAGTTGCTGTTTATAGTTCAAATGTTATATGTGACTATTGCAGGTAACATTTTAGTCCTTGGTACAGAGGAGACTCTGTCCGAGTGACGGGTCAGGGTTTGACCTTTAGCGTGGGGTTGGGTTCGGGGCGTTACATAAACCACCACTTGGGCAGCCCAAGGGATGCCCAAACAGTGGCTGACCAGCCTGGTAATGGGCTGGAAAATTCAGCCGGCCAACTCCTCTAAAAAATGCCACTTTCTACAAAACTAAGCCAATATGCAATGTTAGATGGATACACAACATATAAGGACCTCACATACATGTTATGAACCAAGCTTTAACTCATTTCTAGCCATATAACACTTCATACAACACTTACAATTAAACTACAACAAGTCATAGTTCAATCTAACTAACATTCAATTAAAGTGCACTAAATAACTTATCTAGCATGAATCATAAACATATATAAGCATATACAACATATATAAGCAATTATAAAATCAAAATAAAAAACTTAACTTTAAAACTCAATTTTGTAAAAAGCCCCTCACTTTTTTTTGCTCCAAAATGCGAAAAACAATCGGTAGATACGTAAAGCAAGGTAGGATGAGTTCAAATATGCAAGCTTAGGCCCTAGCTCCTCCTCCTTCACTTTCAATTTGCTTAAAATGCAAGAAAATTACTATTCACCTAAGCCCTAGAGTGCATGGCTGAAATGGAGTGTTTTTGTGCAATTTTTGTGCAATTTTGTGAATAAAAGGTGTTAAGTGAAGTCAACTAAGGTCAAAGGAAGATATAAGTTAGTGGGATTTCACTATTTAGCTTGGGATGATATTTTTAAAGTGCCAAAAGTCTACTTTAATCTTCTAGTTTGCTTCTAATTTCAATTATGCTAAGTCGAGTTAATTAAATTGTGGTAGACTAATTATCTAAGTGTATAAAGACTAGTTTGGTCAAACTAGGTGAAATGTCATCTAAATGCGACTAAATGATCTTAAAATGCATATTTCACATAATAACATTTAGTAAATCACATATATATGCACATATTAATTCAAATAATATATAAAAAAAATAAAAGCACATAATTCTTGTCTCGGGTCTCACAATTTTGAGAGGTGAATTTATTAATTTTTTATTCATATAAATTTTTAGTTCTATAGTATTTACTCTTCTAATAAACTTAAAGGTACAAGATCAAAGTGAGAGTATGCAATGGAAATGATAGCACTACATTTGTAATTTTTGATCGGGATGTTTCTCAAATGTTAAGAAGAACGTGTGCTGATATGATTGAACATGTTAAAAAGGTAATATGATCTTGTCAACAATATGTTTTACATATTGCAAATCATTTTCAAATTTTTATTTTTATTTCACTCTTTAATTAATACAACATGGTGACATGCAATTTGGACCTGTTGAGCTTGACTAGTGGTTGAACAAAAATTATCTTTTTAAAATTGATGTTAAAGTCAATGTTGTAAACCACTTTGAACCTACGTATGCCGCCAAGAAGATGACTAACGATCCAACTCTTATCAATCAATTTTTGTCATCCGCATTTGCAAAAGAGGTAGTCGAATTGTCCACAAAACGAATATACAACTTCTTTGTTCAATACTTAAGCATACTATAATTTAATTTTTTCATTAATTCATTCCTTACACACTTTATTTTTTATTTTTGGATAAGATATCTGATGTTAATGGAGGAGGATCAAGTTCAGGAAGCGTAGGCAATATAACAACGGTGATTTATATCATCTTATTTATAACTTATAAATAATTCTGATTTACTTTTGATTTTACTTATTGTTGTCATTTTTTGGTACTGTAGGAAGTTGAGGTCATGTCCTATTGCTTTAAGAATGTTGATGAGGTAGTGAATTCAAGTTTGTGTGTCACTTCTCCTAAAAGAGTTAGGAATGAAGTACCAGATGAAGAGAATATTCAAGGTAGATTTGAGATGTCTTTTACTAAGACGAGGAAGGTGATTAAGAAAGAGAGGGATTGATTGTCAAGGATATTGTTTTGTTTTTTTGATGGCGAATTACGTATCGTATGATGTTTTATGATACTGTTGAGATTTTACCTTTCTTTATTTTGATTTAGTGTCCTTATTTTGGGCATCTTTTAAATAATATTTTAAATAATATTACAAATAGTTTAAGTTGATGCTTAGTGGAGTATTGTCTATTGAATGATGGATTAAATACACCAATGTTGATTAGTTTCTTATGTGTTATTTGACTTCTTTAGTGTATCAGTTGAAATTATTTTATTTGAAGATAAACCTGTTACTTTAAACAAGTACTACTGTATAACAAAACTAATGAGTACATTATATGAGTAAATTTCTAAAAAATGTTAGGACATAAAATCTTTATTATAAAATCACTAACTTAAATTTTTAACATCTCTTCAAATAATATATTCAATTTTCAAATACTAATAAATTTAGTTGTACAATTATCACTACATTGCTTCATTTAATAATTTTTTTACCTTTCTTCAATATATTTTTATATATTATCCTTAATTTTGATATGTTATTGTTAATATTGTTATTATTATTATTTTTAAAATAGGTATCATTACCACAATATGAATGCGATCTTCACCAATCTCAATTAGGACATCATGTTAATAAGAAGTGTAGAAAAAGAAATTTTGTAACGACTGACTCATTAAAAAATGTTATGTATACAATGGTGGATGATAACAATGGTAACTTTCTTAGACATCTAACAATAGAATTGTAATTCTTTTTTATATTCAACAAATGTTGTTTGTGTTAATAATAATATCTTTAACGACTCTTGCAGTGACATGAGTTACAAGATCCTTACCAAATAGGATGAATGATCATAGTCTTAATATACAATTTGGTCCAAAAAATGGCACAACTTATTCAGCAATTTTTCACAATGTTTCAAATGCTGATAATATTCCTCCAAATATGATAGGTACCAACCAAGGAAATGCTTTGACTCCTGAAACTAATGGTTAGTCATGATCTATTTGTGTTAATTTATTTATAAAATTTACATCACACGTTTTCTATTATAGCTTATTGAAATAATGTAATGGTTTGAAAATTACTTTTTGTAATTCAATAAGCAACTAATAGTTCTTACCATGCCTTGCTTGAACGTGATATTCATACTACTCCTTTATCCATACACAATAAGAGACACAGAACAATAGAGCAATTGGGAGTAAATCAACATTTTACAAATAGTTTGGAACAACGAGTACAATCCTTCAAATCGACTCCATATTCTTCCATTGGGTAAATTTTTCCAAACTCATGCATTGCTATGTTGACATATTTCTATCTTATCACTTTTTGTTTGATGTATTTTATAATGAAGCAAAAAAATTCATACGGTGAGTTTCGTAAAATACTTATTATGAATTTTATATGATTCACTCCTTCTTTAGAATACTAATTTCATATTCGGGAATATAAATTTATTTCTTTATTTCATTTTTTACTATGGATATTCACAACTAGGGATCAATGGAGTAATATAAATGCACGAATTAGGAGAAAATCTATAATGCTAGAAAAGCATTTGTAGAAGATAATGATTGTTAAATCTAATCTATCTTCCAAATCTTCCAAATGTCTTGGTCCACCATCTTCTCAGTTAATCTATCCAAATAACGACCTGCCAAATGGTATAACTCCATTGAGAGATATTCAAATGGTGAGTGCATGAAACTATTTATTGAACATTTAATTTGTTTTATCTTTTACAAATATAAATATATTTATGATGTTATGTATTTGAGTTTCATAATTAATATTTGTAGTTCAAAAATCAGTTGAGAATTCGTGCAGTCCCATGTATGACCAGCCATTGAGCCAGATCTTTCTTTTATCCATCTACTATATATATATATATATATATATGTATACATCTAATAAATTTGCCAAGCACCTGTATCTATTAAACAAAGGGTATCCATTTTTGAGTTCGAAGAAAGTTTTCCAACTGTATGAAAAAAATGGTGTTGATAAAAACTATAATTCTTATCATTTTTTATTTTTATGATGAATTTTTATATTGTTATTGACTTTTAGTTTTATTTTTTCCTCAATGAACTCATTACTGTAAAGAGCAAAATCAGGATTTTTAGTCACTAGACGTAAGTGCAGCAAGAATGAAGAACTCATGTGCTATGAAGTCTCCATGTATTTTTCTCAGTATTTGTATTTCATAATCTTCTTTCCATTTGTATTTACTATTTTTATTTGTCGTGATGTAGATATTTTTATTCAGAAAAAGACATATTTCGCTAACAGTAAATCAGTGTTGAAGGTTGTATCAATATGCTATTAAGTTTTAATTGCCATTCAAATTTCAAAATACTGATACACGATTCATAACCTAATAGCACTATTTATTGGTTCACACAATGACATGATTTGATATAGGATTCTGTATTCAAGTTGAGTCATCTGAAAATCATTTTTCATACAATATGGGAGGTACTTCCTTTCATTGCTCCTAAGTACATTAAAATTAACTTAGATTTCTTCTTCTTTTTCATTTTGTTATATAACAATCGGTTTTATGTAATGTAACAAATATTGCAATTCACAATGATTACAATATTTATTTTTAAAATTTTATATTTTTCCTTTTCATAATCAATATAAATCTTGATTTTATTACCAACAAAAGTCTAATAACATTTCCATTCGTTCAGAATAAGAAAATGAAGATGAGCCAAAAAGTGATGAAGATATTTTTAATGATTCAGGTAGTTGTGATTGCACTACATATACTTTGATATCCTTTAAAAAAATAGATAAGCTCTATATGGATATGTTTAAATTATCTTTTTGCTTTTCTATTTTATTTTGTGACAATTATTTTAATATAAAGGTTCTAAATTTTTATATTATAGGTTATTGGGATATCGGGGATGCAACACATACTTGCAGACGTTGTAGAGAAACTATGTGGTATGGTGAGAGAATTAGAAAGGATAAAAATTCTAAAAATCCAATATTCACTTTGTGTTGTTTAGATGGCAAAATCCAACTTCTTCTCCTTCAACATGCTCCTCTACTTTTGCAAAACTTACATTGGAACCAAAATGATCATAACAACCATTTCTTGCGGAATATACGACAATATAATATGATGTTTGCTTTTACATCTTTTGGGGGAAAAGTTGATACTTTAATCAATAGAGATGGGAAACCTTATGTTTTCAAGGTGGGTGGTCAAAATCATCACTTGATAGGCAGCCTGTTTCCTGTCGATGACAAGACTCCTACATTTGCTCAATTGTACATATATGATACAGACAATGAAGTAGACAACAGGTTGAGATCATTTAGGTAATTAATCTTATGACATATAGTATAAGTTTTGTTTCAACATAGTCAACTTCTATTGTACTCTTTATGACTACTTAATTGGTTGTGTATTATGATAGGTCACTTGATAATTCTACTCCATTGAATCCTGAATAAGTTGGTGCCTTGAAAGACATGATTGATAAAAATAATGTATTGGCTAAATCATTCAGATATACGAGGGATCGCTATAAAGAATAAGATCTTAATGATGGAAAAATAGTGTTGATTAAAAGAAGAGACCGTGATGGGAGAACTTACAACCTTCCAACAACGTTTGAGGTAGCTGCTTTGGTAGTTGGGGACATCAATGAATATGTAGGTAATAGAGATATTATAATAAAGACAAAGTCTAAAATGTTGAAAAGAATTGATATAAATCATCCCTAATATCTTGCCCTACAATACCCATTATTATTCCCATATAGTGAAGATGGCTTCAGAAATGATATTTCTATTAGCGAATGTGAAAATTCGTCTAATAAAAAAAAACTCTCAGTGATTTCAAAGAGATCAAGAGAAAACATTAGCATAAGGGATTTTTTTGGATTCAGACTTCAAACTATAATAAATGAGTCCTCAATTTTGCTACAGTCAAGGAGACTATTCCACACAATTTGTTGTAGATGCATATACAATGATAGAAGCAGAGCGTCTGAATTTCATCCGAAATAATCAACCACAATTAAGAGTAGATATGTACAAGGGTTTAGACGATGCTCTTCTTCGAGGTGAAATTGAAGCTTTATCAATTGAAAAACGGAGCATTCTTCCATTGTCATTTACTGGAGGTCCTAGGTACATGATACAAAATTGTAAAGATGCTTTTGCAATTTGTCGTTGGGTTGGATATCCTAATTTTTTTATCATGATCACATGCAACCTAAAATGGATAGAGATTGAAAGATTTCTAAAACCAAGGGGACTTAAGCCTGAAGATCGTCCAGTCATTGTCTATAGAGTATTCAAAATAAAGCTTGATCGGTTACTAGAGGATTTAAACCAAGGAGTCATTTTTGGACGAGTAAAGGCATGTAAGTATTTTTTTATTCTCATTATTCCCACATATTATCTTGTATTATGCTACTCCTGATTTAATAGCTTGAGATTATAGTTTCAAAATCCAACCTTATCTTTTATTAGCATTGGATACTCTTAGTTAACATTATAACTTATTCAACTATATCATTGCCTTTTGTAGTTCACTTTTTATTCATATTCTTTGACATTTCCTATGCTGACAATTGTTTTATACGTCTAACAGATGTATGTACCATAGAGTTTTAGAAGCGTGGCATCCCTCATGTTCACATCCTATTGTTTCTCCACCCAGACGACAAAACTCGAAATGGTCAAGATATTGATAAAATTATTTCAGCTGAAATACCCTCAAAAGAGGAAGATCCTATTCTATATGCTCCTGTTGAAAATTTCATGATACATGGACCTTGTGGCCAAGAAAATCTTAAATGTCCTTGCATGAAGAACAAAAAATGCTCTAAAAGTTTCCCTAAGAACTTCAAAGGGGCGACAACTATTGATGAGGAAGGATTTCCTCAATATAGAAGAAAAGAAGATGGACAGACTGTTACTAAAAAAGGAATTGAGCTCGATAACCGATATATTGTCCCTTATAACTCAATGCTTCTCTTGAAATATCGTGCTCACATTAATTTTGTGTACATATGTGAGACAAATGCAATCAAATATTTATTCAAATATATTCACAAGGGTCACGATCGAGTGACAACTATTCTGTATCATAGACTTGCTAATGGGGATCAATCTCAAGTTGCTGATGAAATTAAGATTTATTATGATTGCAGGTATATATCACCTTGTGAGGCTGCTTGGAGAACCTTTTCCTTTGATATTCATTTTAGATGTCCAGCTGTATAGAGGCTATCATTTCATCTTGCCCCCCAAAAAAAAAGTTGTATATAAGGATAGTTAAACCCTTGAAGATGTTAAAAGAAAGGCTGATACAAAAAAAAAATCAATGTTTGAAGCACGGATGAAGGCAAATAGGGAGTATGAGGAAGCCAACGAGCTGATGTATAAAGAGTTTCCAACAAAATATGTTTACAAAGAAGATGAGCACAATTGGTATCCAAGGAAAAAAGGCTTTGTTATTGGAAAGATATCACATGTGCCTCTAGTCAATAGGGAGGTGTGATGACCCAGACCCAGCATATAGTATACAGTACATATTCGCATATATTTATGTGTTACTTTAAAAGTTTATTTATGATTAATGAATAACTTAATTCAATGCATTCATTAATTGCACTATTTGTTATATTTTCGAAATACGTACAAATAGAGTTTAGTAAAATTAAATAGGGTAACTATTTTAATATTAAAATTATTATATTTTATTATTTTGTATTTAAGTGTTAGATTTCATTATTTTTTTTTCATTAATTGCTTAAATAACTCAAGTCTGGAAATGAAATTTTTCTGCTTCTTTTTCTGAATTTTATATTTTTCCTTACTTACTTATCATTTATGTGTCATACGTTCATTGAGTTTGCGTGCATAGCATTTCGGGAACGTTGAATAAAAATTGGATTAGTGTTCTCTAGTGAATAGTATTTTCAGCTTTTAATTTAATATTTCAATAACCCATTTGCTTATTATTTGATCCAATTACAACTATTTAACCCAAATACCCAACCCATTGACCTTGTCATCTTTTCTTTTATAATCTAAACCAAGCAAGGAAAAAAAGAAAGCAAAAGAGGGAAAAAATGGCCTTAGGGCCAATTTTCATGAGAAAAAAAGAAGAGAAAATGTCCTCAAATCTTGGCAATTGGATCTTCTAGCTTGGTCTTGGAGGTAGATTGAGGTATCCTAGAGTACTACAAAGCTCCTACAACTTGGTATGTGAGAGAGATTTCATGTTATATGCATTTAAATTTCTAGGGTTTAAACTTGAATTTTTACAATTGTTGATTATTGCTATATCTTTGCTCATAGATGCTTGTAGTACCTCTTATTGATGTTGTAGAGTACTATTTTGAAGTTAGTTGGCATCTTGAATGGCTAGAATGGTGAATGTTACATTGTAGAAGGTGATGAATAGTAAAAAATTTGTTGCTATATACATATGATTTAGGAGTTATTAAACCTAGATTAGAGCCTTGAATGGGTTGGCAATGCTTGAAATGCAAGATCAATTAGTTAAAGTTAGTTTAATGGGGGCACTATTCACTCAGGCCCTTTAAATCTTGCTCAAAACCTTAATCTAATGATAGATATGTGATATTGGGTTGATAAAACGGTACCACGTTAAAATTTATCGAATTCCAAGGATGTCGATTTTTATGCCTCTTTGTATGCGCCCATTAGAATTAATACAATTAGAGCCTTAAATACTAGTTTAATGTTTGGTTTAGGTTCCATAAATGTAGTTGAGGATAGTTAGATACTTTAGTTAACTAAACCTTGGCTAAAACTAGTTTCGGCATATTGAACTTAAAGGAGAAAATGGAGATTTTAGGCCTCATATTTAACTTTAGCTTGTTTATTGTGTTATATTTGTTGTAGAGAATAAGAGATTATGTTTGTTCTCCAAGCAAAAGCAACTCCTCTCCTTCCAAATCTGCCAGCAATAAAAGGCAATTTTTTATGATGCTTCTTCCCTGCAGTATCCTGCATCAACACAACGACAAACAAAAGAAAGGTGCCAATCTCCAAATCTTGACACATGGTTCGGATTAATAGAACACTGCAAAGAAGAAGTGCACCAATATTTTTGAGACCAAGGGCAAAGAAGAAGCAAATGTTCAACAGTTTCAATTGATTCATTACAAATCAAACAGATGGGGCTAGTCGAACTTTTCCTTTTAAAACGATTTTCATTGGTCGGCAAGCCATTGCGACAGGCTTTCCAACAGCGAATTTTGTGGAGCTTTGATGTTCCAAATCAATTGAAACAGCTCCTTAGGGGCCTTATATGAAGACTCAGTTGATGATACTTGAATACAATATAGAATTTTAAGTTCCAACTCAATAAAAATCTTTGATGGCACTTCCAAATTAAATAACTTAATTCTTCAAGACTATTCACCTTCTCAGTTCATAATTACAAGTACGTTTGCATAAACAAGGTTTCTTGTTACCGAACAACTACTTTGGACTAGAATTAGGTAGGGGCCGCGAAAACGCAGGCTCCCACTGTCACAAATTATGACGTAGGCTCAACCACTTGAATTGACATTAGGCGGGCACCCCTCCCAAGTGTAATGGAGATCACCAACCTAGGCCATGGACCTTCTTGATCGCCCATTGACCCCGTCTAGGTAAGTATGTTTCATCTTTTGCTTTCTTGCCTTTATATCCGTCCCCTATATCCCACCCACCACATGCCTATTCGATGTGGGACAAAATAAAAGTTTACATTTCCTTGTTCAATTGGGGTCTATTCGAAGTATACAACCAAAATGATAACATTCTTGTAACACAAATATCATAATAGACGAGCGGAAGCTTTTCAAACATGAAGCTAACACGTATTCCAGCTACGCTTCCGATTTCGAGCTTGGCACCAATTTTCAGCAACAATATTTCCTATTTCTTTCACAACAGATTTCTCATATAATATATCCTAAGCCTCCACAGCATCTTCTTGTAATCTTTACATCAATGAGCATCTGCTGTATATAGTTTTCCAACGCAAGTTCTTATGTCAAGCAAAGGAGCATGACTTGTGAGCTAGGTTGAACATGCCAACTTTGTGACCCAAGACAAATGTGTTAGTATTTCTCATTAATTTGTTCTTTAGCAGGAGTAATATTATCACTAATATTTTTCTTACCAGATACTAAATATATACATATAAAAAAAATGAAATATATGTATTGAACTTGGATGAGTGAGGGTTGCACTCCTACTGCTTCCCATATATATCTGCCCTTGGTTAGAACACCAAATAATGTAAGAGTTGATGAGCTAATAATCTTGGCTGACTTTATTATTATTATTTTTTGTTAATACTTATCATAGTCTCTGATCTATGGCCGTTGAGAACTTTTTTGACTTTTAAAATGAACATTTTAATCCTTGGAGTCAGGGGCGGAGCCAAGCACTGACGCTTAGTGTAAGCACTCAGTGCTTGGCCAATAATCCGGTGTTTGTATTATATGTCGTTTCACTTTTGTTTAGCTGCTGAAAAGGAAAAGAATGAGGAAAAAAATTGCATTTGTTTCATTATTACTATTTAAAAAATGCAGTTGCTAAAAAGTGAAGAGGGGAAGAAAATACAATGAGTGAGCTTCTACTAGAAATTGAACTTGCAACATTCTACTTTTCCTATAAATGCTTAACAAATTAAGCTAGACTACCTCTTAAAATAAGTCCACAACTTTAAACATAAATGAGGTATGCCTGTAAGAAATTAAGCTAGACTACCTCTTAAAATAAGTCCACAACTTTAAACATAAATGAGGTATGCTTGTAGGAAAGAAAGAAAAAGAAGGGGAAAATATACAATGTTCTGCTACCAAGAATTGAACATACAACCTTTCACTTTACCAATAAGTACTTAACCAATTAAGCTAGACTATCCATTAGTACAAGGATACGACTTAAAAATAAATAGGTCAGTGTATGCTTGTGCGTACATTACACTCCATGTAGCTCCGCCACTGCTTGGAGTTATATCAGATAGACATTGATAGTCTCGGATACCAATTTTGACTATTTTTTAACGATTTTTCCCTATTTCTAAGGCCAAAATAGGAAAGTTATATTTCTTTCACCGTCGACAACGAAGAAGAAATTGTCACGACATTCTTTAATGGTGGCCAATTGGATTTGACGTGGACTGAACTTACAAATTTGCCCCTAAAAAAATGTCAGTTTAGAGCTCATGTGCATAACTTGTGACAATTCCGTTAAAAAATGGATAAAATTGGTATCTGAGACTAATGGCGTCTCACTGAACTTCAGGGATTAAAAAGTTTATTTTAAAAATCAATGGACTAAAAGTTCCCAAATACCATAGTCTACGAACTAAAAATTCATTTTAAAAGTCAATAAACTAAAAGTTTTAACGGCCATAGTCCACGGACTATGTCAAGTGTTAACCATCTTTTTTTTTTGGGTCTGATTCTTGGCTGACTTTAGGGGAATAGAAGTATAAAGTACTAATCGAACATTACAAACATAAAATGATCTAATCTTGTATAAAATCGAGAACCCTCTATCATATTCCTCTTGGTTCCTTGAAAGAATCATAAAACTAGTCGACCTTATAAAATCTTGCGTTATTTCTCTTAGTATCAATTAATTTTAGAATAGAAGATATAAGTATAGCTCGAACCACCAATGACTAAGTAAGAAAGTTGAACATACCATCCAACAATTTGCAGAAACCAAAAATCTTGCTTTAAGATTTGGTGGGGGTGCGCCAAGCCAAGACTTTAGTGCCCCATTAGCAAGCTACTGTAGTGGGCTATCCCCCTCAAAAAAATTAATTTAACATCTTGTGAGCCGATAACTCACATATTAGATATTAAACTTATAAGAATAGATACCATACTTGATCTTAGCCAAAAAGCCGAGAAAGGTATGCTTCTCAATGTGCTTCCTTCTGCATTTTATAATTATCTCAGCTAGCATATCTTCTATGTGGAGGCGATATGGGATTCTCTTAGACTATAGCGTATTGCTTACTAGTGTAATACATGAAAAGAAAATTTGTGAAAGTCATGTTTGGCTTTTCTTTAGCAAGAAAACATTCCAGATTCAATGACCTGGCGTGCACTTCTATTATTTTATTTTACTTTTTTCTTTAGTACCGTGGTGTTTTTAATGTTTAAAGTTAGTTAAAATGTTGTTAGAATGCCTCCTTTGTGGTTAATGTGTTGCTTAAGTTCTAATGGTGTCACTATGACTTGATAGAATATATGGGGAAATGCATGTGAAATGTGGCTTAGGTGTTTAAATGTGGGTCTAAATGAATATGGATTTCTTAGTTATTAGATTGATAAATGTTTGAAGTAATGTGTTGTAGAATCTAGGATTCTAGCTTGATAGAATATGTGCTATGTGAATGTGGTGTCTAATGTGGTTAAGGTTCTTTTGTGTGTAAAGTGTTGTCTAAACTATGATGTCATATGATTGCATGATTAGTTAGCTTATTAAATGCATAATTAAAGTAAATGTCACCGGTGATCAACCTACTTTGTTAATTCCCCTTATTTGTCTTAAATACTTGTATTAGATTGCATGAATGCGATGCGATGCGAATGTAAATACATGTTATGAGTTATGTGTGCATGCGTGTGTTAATGCGATGCGATGCGAAGGGTTGCAACCTTTAAAACAGACACGGTCGGTTGGAGTCACCCTGGGCGGCATCGGGCTTGCTAGGCGATGACACGACTATCAGGATTCTATTCCCTATCCCGAATGGACGGAGTGTTCTATAAGGGTTTGGGTCGTAGAATCGAGCCAGTATACACGCGAAGTGCACTTGGTGTATAGGGGAAGTTGTTCGCGGTGGTGTATAGGGGAACGACATCAACAGGACAAGCGTATCCTTCATGAATCTTTACATTTCTTGTATTATTTAAGCGTTATTTACTTATTGCAATTGACGTGCATAGCATGATTTAGAAAGCATTTTTAAAAGAGAAAATGAGTTTCAAACCTCCCTGCATTTATTCCTCCCTCACTGAGCTATGTGCCGGTTAGCTCACCTCTCTTTATTAATATTTCAGGTGAAGATGAAGTTGTTTATGTGAACTATGAGCCTAGTGAGCATGTGGACAAGCCCGAGGCTTGATGTGTTTATTCTTGATGTATATATGTTTTAGAATGCTAAAGTTGAATTAAAGTTTTATGAGTTCTTGTAATTATGTATTAAAGTCTTTTTGAATTCTTGTAATTAAGTAATATGTATTGCCACCTTAAAGTTGTGTTTGTAAGGCTTGTATTGTATTTGTATTATGATGTTGACGTACGTGAGACGGACGGCAGGGTACATGTGTATGTATACGAATGGCTTGTGTATGAAATGTTTGGGGTTTAGCTCCTGTTGTGAGAAGTTTCGTGTAGGTTTTTATATGGGATAGTGCCAAGTTTCAAACGTTACCATGCCGAAATTCCATCGCGTCTTGACTTGATCCTATGAGGGGTCGGTTGAGGCGTTACATGGCGTCTCACTAATATAGCTCCAGGGACTAAAAATTTTATTTTAAAAGTCAATTGACTAAAAGTTCCCAAATACCATAGTCCACAGACTAAAAATTCATTTTAAAAGTCAATAAACTAAAAGATCCAACTGCCATAGTCCAGGGACTATATCAAGTGTTAACCCTATTTTTTTTGGGGTCCAATTCTTGGCTGACTTCAGGGGAATAGAAGTATAAAGTAGTAATTGAACACTACAAACATAAAATGATCTAATCTTGTATAAAATCGAGAACCCTCTATTATATTTCTCTTGGTTATATAATCGTTGTCCTTGAAAGAATCATAAACTTTAAGTCTACCTTATAAAATCTTGCGTTGTTTCTCTTACTATCAATTAGTTTTGGAATAGAAGGTATAGTCTCAATTAATTTTGGAATAGAAGATATAAGTATAGCTCGAACCAACAATGACTAAGTAGGAAAGTTGAACACGACATCCAACAATTTGCAAAAACCAAAAAACTTGCATTAAGATTTTGTGGGGTGCGCCAAGCCCAATCTTTAGTGCAGCACCAAGACAACGCTCAAAAGCTACTGAGGCTCTTGAACGTTGCCTTGGTGCTGTACTAAAGCCTGGGCTTAGCGGGCTCTCCCCCTCAAAAAAATTAATTTATCACCTTGTGAGCCGATAACTCACATATTAGATATTAAACTGATAAGAATAGATACTACACTTGATCTTAGCCAAAAGGCCGAGAAAGGTATGCTTCTCAATGTGCTTCCTTCTGCATTTTATAATTATCTCAGCTAGTATATCTTCTATGTGGAGGCGATATGGGATTCTCTTAGACTATAGCGTATTGCATACTAGTGTAGTACATGAAAAGAAAATTTGTGAAAGTCATTTTAGGCTTTTCTTTAGCAAGAAAACATTCCAGATTCAATGACCTGGCGTGCACTTCTATTATTTTATTTTACTTTTTTCTTTAGTACCGTGGTTTTAATTCAAAATTTATAATTATAATAAGTTACCTGATCATCAAACTCAACTCTTGGGAAAACATTCCAGATTCAATGACCTGGCGTGCACTTCTATTATTTTATTTTACTTTTTTCTTTAGTACCGTGGTTTTAATTCAAAATTTATAATTATAATAAGTTACCTGATCATCAAACTCAACTCTTGGGTGTAGACACACTTTTTACTACATGGTAATTAATTTAGTCAAATGAGGGTCAAGTCATAGCCTAATACTCTTCTCTAATCATAAAAAATTTAATTAAAAATAAAATAAAAAGGGCAAAATAGCTTATTTTACATTATTTGTGTTATGCTCGTGATTAAAGAAAAATAATATTTACATTAAAACGTATCCTTGTTTTATACATATATATACATCTAATTGATATTAAATCCGATATTGTTTTCTAAGTCAATTGCCATGGTTCTACTGCATCACAAGGAGCATTTGTGAGAAACAATCATTCTAAACAGTCATTTGGTTTGGTTCATTATAATTTATTTGAAATGAGTTAACCTTATAAAAATATAAAAATAAACAAAAAACAATTTGTTGTTCAAAAATGGCGTTATACGCGATATTAGGAAAAAAAATTAGATTCATTTATAATTTTTTTCTATATATATATATACATTTCAAATTGAATCCAATCTTTTCTCCTAACCCAACATATAATTTTTTTGCAATGAGCTAACGTTTTAAAGATACATAAAAAAAAGTTTAAAGGCAATAAAATAGAATTAAATAGCACAATAAGAAAATAAAAGACCAAAATATCATTTAATCTTAAGGCTTTATTTTAGAATTTGATGTCATGGGGAATCTAGACATAACTAAAATCTCGTGGGGGAATTTAAAATTTAATTAGGTAAAAACCCATAGGGGGAAATGACATTCTCCTTTTTTCAAACAACAATTTTTAGTTCAAAACAAGTCAGCGATTGGCTCATTCTTTTACTTATAATGGAATAGTATGTGTAATTCATCTCGCATTCACACGATTGATATTACTATCAAGTGAAACTTGGGATCTTTCAAAGGTGGCGAAACTATTGTCCCAATCCTATTTTGACCATTTAATTAATTATTTTTTATTTTAAAAAGACCACTAATTTATTAATTGGGTTTCGTTTCGATCATTCAATCTATTTTCTCGTCAAAATTAATTAACAAAGTTACTATACAAGGGTAAAATTGTAAAAATACATAAAATAATTACATTTTTATCACCAAATAAAAGTTATTTACGATCTCATCACCAAAAACTTGAAATCTCATAAAAATGTTATTACTAAGATTTCAACCCTAAGTTATCCACGTCAAAAATAAAAGTTCTTATTACTGCACTACTTCCACTCAATGACTTTCAATTTACGATTAAAAACCATATTAACATATCTGCGATTATGATTAATATAACTTCATTTGCATTTTTTTTTCTTTTTTGTTTTTCCTTTTCCCTCTTCTTCTTCCATCCCATCCTCATCACCTTCTGCATCTCCATCTTCATATCACACACATACACACATAGACACACCTACAGCGAAACACACGCACCAAATAA
This sequence comes from Ehretia macrophylla, assembly GCA_037974665.1. Taxonomy (NCBI): domain Eukaryota; kingdom Viridiplantae; phylum Streptophyta; class Magnoliopsida; order Boraginales; family Ehretiaceae; genus Ehretia; species Ehretia macrophylla. The sequence continues at coordinate 70,673,362 of CM075764.1, forward strand.
TATAAGAGTTGATGTGATAATAATATTGGCCGACTTCAGGCTAATAGAATTATAAGTCCATTATTTTAGAATTTGATGTCATGGGGAATCTGGACATAACTAAAATCTCGTGGGGGAATTTAAAATTTAATTAGGTAAAAACCCATAGGGGGAAATGACATTCTCCTTTTTTCAAACAACAATTTTTAGTTCAAAACAAGTCAGCGATTGGCTCATTCTTTTACTTATAATGGAATAGTATGTGTGTTATGAACAGAGGAGACCCAAAGCAGCCCAACTCAAATGTTATTAAAGATGATACGGAAGGTCCAAGAAGGAGCACAAGGCCCAGATGTCAGCCCAAGTATTGGAGTGAGTATGTGGATAGTTAGTTATAATCGGGCGTGGCATGTGTGAGGTGAAGGAATATATAAGCAGTGATGACTCACTAGAGAGCTAAGGAAGAATTACAATTTTGTTTCTTTTCTTTGTTAGTTGCGCTGTTATTTTCTTTCCTCTGCAATTTTAGTTATCAATTCAAGCTCTTAATGGTTCAGTTGAGTGTTACGCTAGCTCCCACAAATCCAAATCGTTACATTGGTGCTTTCGTTGACTCCATGGCCGAAGGTACTGAACTCTACGCCATGGATTATCGATCTCAGCAATTTTATCAGCAATACGCTGGATCCTATTCTTACCTTCCACCGTCTCAACAATACGATCCTTATTCTCCTCCGGTCTACTCACAACCACAGTTTCCAGGCTATTATTATCCAGAATCGATGTACCCAAGCGCTCAATCGTACCAACAAGTGCACGAACAATATTTTCCTCATGTTGACTCACAATCCCAGTTTCAAGCCCAATATTATCCTGAAACGATGTTGTCTGCTACTAGAATCGCAGACCGAAAGGCTTGGGATGTACCGGCATACTCGTGGCATGGCGGTCAATACACCACGTATTCTTATCATCAAGGTCAAATATACAGCTCAGAATGTGGCAATTGCGTAACTATTGGCGAATCGAATGATGCGTACGGGAGGACGGTTGAGGTGACGTCCGCGAACGTTTCAACAACGGAGAATTGGGAGGGCGTTTCAGCAGTGGAAATGTGTGAGGTTGCTGATGAGGCACCAATTGTCGTTAATGAGGAGAAGCAATTTTCTGCGGCTGAGATCTCGTCCACGATGCTCACCGAGAGGGAGGAGATTTCTCAAACTTACTTTGGTTTAACAATAAAGTATGCCGTTGTACCAGTTCCTTCCTTCAATGTTATTAATGGTGGATCACACGCAGGAAACAAACTTGCCATGCAGGAATTTATGATTCTTCCCACTGGAGCTTCCACCTTCAAGGAGGCCATGAAGATGGACGTTGAAGTATATCACCATTTGAAGTCCGTTATTAAGAAGAAACACGGCCCGGACGCTAAAAAATGTTCTTTCGTTGAGTGTTGATGTGTTTGTGAGCAATGCCTTGATTGCTATGTATGGAAAATTTGAGGTTGTTGAGGAAGCGTTGAAAGTGTTCGATTTTATGCCTGAGAGGAACTTGTTGACTTGGAATTCAAGCGTTGAAAGTGTTCGTATACTTGACGCTATTGAAAAAGAATTTGGATTTCAACCCGGGACGTTTAGTTATAATTTGTTGTTGAATGTTCTTATTGATGAGAATTACACGATTGTTTCGTCGACGACCACAAACGATTTGATAACTCAACAACCAAAGGTGACAGGTGACACTAGTGGCCCAATGTTAGGCACACATATTAGTATTCTCTTGGATAATGCACAAAAGTACAAGAAAGAAATGGGGGATTCATTTGTATCTGTGGAGCATCTGTTGCTAGCATTTCCTTCTGACAAGAGATTTGGACAACAGTTATTCCGGAATCTGAATCTTAGTGAGAAAGCTTTAAAGGATGATGTTCAAGCTGTTCGTGGAAGTCAAAGAGTAACTGATCAGAATCCAAAAGGTAAATATGAGGCACTTGAGAAGTATGTGAATGACTTGACTGAACTTGCTAGACGCGAATCAGTTATCTCTTTGGCGAATATTACACTGAAGAATGCATTGACTGCTATTGCAAATTTGACATCTGACAAACAAGAAAATGGTTTGTTTGGCCAGGTTGCTGATACATTGAAAGTAAATGCCACAGACCAGAATGATTTCAAGAACTGCTTTCCAGAAATGTCCGAATCCAAATCAATTGGAACCTCAGAAAATGCTACAGAGCTGAGGTCACTGGCCTTGACACCAACATGGTATGTTGCTTCAGTATTGACCATCTTTATTGTTGTTTCACTACTCGTGGAGCGGTCCATTCTCCGGTTAAGTAATGGGTTGAAGAAAACTGATCGAAAACCTTTGCTTGCAGCAGTGGAGAAAATGAAAGAAGAGTTGATGCTACTTGGATTCATATCCTTTATGTTAACTGCAACCTCAAGCATTCTATCCAATATTTGCATCCCTTCAAAGTATTACGATAGTGCATTCGCTCCATGTACCAAAGCCGAAGTCGATGAAGAAAGGAAAAATAGTGATTCAGAGGAGCGTAAACTTTTGATGGCTTATGTTGTTCATAACTCATTTAGCAAATTGTTGAACGACATTAATCAGAATATCTGTCCAAAGAACCATGAGCCATTTGTATCATATGAAGGCCTTGAACAGCTACACCGCTTCATCTTGGTGATGGTGATTACACATGTATCTTACAGTTGCTTAATAATGTTGCTGGCAAATGTGAAGATCCATAGTTGGAGGGCATTGGCAGAGGTACAGGATGATGGAGATTGTGCACTTCCAGTTGCCATTGTTGCACTATCCAATCTCTTAACTTTCTATTCATTAGGAAAACCAATGCCAAGCACGGAAGTTGCAGTCTTTCGAACTCTAGTCACAATTCTCACTCAAAATCTTGGATATGACAAGTATATGAAACGAGCCCATTCTCGAATGTCAGCGCTTAGGACTGATCATTTTTTTGGGAAAGGTGAAGTTGGAAAACGTGAACGGAATTGGGTTGTAGTAAATTCATGGAAATTGGGCATCAACACTGGTAAGGCAACAAACTATGAATTGTGTGCAGAGTTTTTTAGCCTTGCATCAGAGTTCTACAGTGCCGAGGTTGATGGAGAAGCAGAGAGGAATAATATGATGGTTTGTAAATCATTGATACTATCTGTATCTGCTGTTATAGTTGATGAAAAGCAAAAGAAGAATGCATTGTTGGAATCTAAAGTCAAACAAGCTATCAAATTGATAGACAGAGTAGGAAAGATACTGATGTCCAGCACGACGAACACTAAAAAAAATGATGATCATGCGTCTGCTGCTGAGCCCAATCTGAATTTATACTTTAACAGTGACAAGACATTCCAGAATGCCTTGAACTCCTCCTTTGAGTTTTTCATTAATCTGAATTCTCGTTCTCCTGAGTTCATTTCATGGTACATGAATGAGAAATTGCGCAAAGGTCTGAAAGGAGTCAGTGAAGAAGATGTTGAGATTATTCTCGACAAGTTTATGATGTTGTTCCATTACTTGCAAAAGAAAGATGTGTTAAAGGCTGGCTTGAATCTGAACCTTGAGGACAAGGTTCTCTCAAATGGGGGAGGTATTGTTATGAACAGAGGAGACCCAAAGCAGCCCAACTCAAATGTTATTAAAGATGATACGGAAGGTCCAAGAAGGAGCACAAGGCCCAGATGTCAGCCCAAGTATTGGAGTGAGTATGTGGATAGTTAGTTATAATCGGGCGTGGCATGTGTGAGGTGAAGGAATATATAAGCAGTGATGACTCACTAGAGAGCTAAGGAAGAATTACGATTTTGTTTCTTTTCTTTGTTAGTTGCGCTGTTATTTTCTTTCCTCTGCAATTTTAGTTATCAATTCAAGCTCTTAATGGTTCAGTTGAGTGTTACGCTAGCTCCCACAAATCCAAATCGTTACAATGTGTCATTCATCTCGCATTGACACAATTGATATTACTATCAAGTGAAACTTGGGATCTTTCAAAGGTGGCGAAACTATTGTCCCAATCTTATTTTGACCATTTAATTAATTATTTTTTATTTCAAAAAGACCACTAATTTATTAATTGGGTTTCGTTTCGATCATTCAATCTATTTTCTCGTCAAAATTAATTAACAAAGTTACTATACAAGTGTAATATTGTAAAAATATTTAAAATAATTACATTCTTATCACCAAACAAAAGTTATTTACGATCTCATCACCAATAACTTGAAATCTCATAAAAATGTTATTACTAAGATTTCAACCCTAAGTTATCCATGTCAAAAATAAAAGTTCTTATTACTGCACTACTTCAACTCAATGACTTTCAATTTACGATTAAAAACCATATTAACATATCTGGGATTATGATTAATATAACTTCATTTGCTTTTTTTTTCTTTCTTTTTTCTTTTTCCTTTTTCCTTTTCCCTCTTCTTCTTCCATCCCATCTCCATCACCTTCTGCATCTCCATCTTCATATCACACACGTACACACATAGACACACCTACAGCGAAACACACGCCCCAAATAATATAAGAGTTGATGTGATAATAATATTGGCTGACTTCAGGCCAATAGAATTTTAAGTCCATTTGGTACGTTGAATATTCAATCCGAATCGAACACTACAAATTGGTTCAGATCTTGCAATTATTCCTCTTAGTATCATTAATTTTGAGGTAAAAGTCTATTGATATAAGGATAGTTTTGATCAACATAGCAGCTTCCAACAATTAGCAAAATCGAAAAATGTTAAATTAAGATTTGGTGGGGTGCGCCAGGCCAAGGCTTTAGTGCAGCACCAAGGCGACGCTTGAGAGCACCAGTAGCAAGCTACTTCAGTGGGCTCTCCCCCTAAAAAAATTAATTTAACATCTAGTGAGCCGATGGCTCACGTATCAGATATTAAACTGATAAGAACAGATACTACACTTGATCTTAGCCAAAAGGCCGAGAAAGGTATGCTTAGACTAGTGCTCTCATTCTTCTTTTATACCCAAAGCAGCACACGTCTGTCTCATGCATCATCGATATGGGATGAGTACTCGTAAAGAATTGTAAGTGTCACGCTGAGGTATACTATACTCTGGTCCATTATGTAACACAAGAAAAAATAAATAACAAAAATAACAAGAAAAAATGAGAAAATTAACTTTTTAGAGTACGATTACACAATTGCAGAATAATAATATTAATTGATTAGGTAATCATAGGAAGGTCTTAATCGAAGATAAGAAGAGCGCCTGGGAATTTCTTTCAATCAAATACGAGCAACACAAAATTAACCAGAAGAGTAGCTGTAATACCCGGTCAAAAAGAGCAAAGCAAAAAAAGATCATACCACAGCACTTTTGGATGGTTTGTTCTCAGAGATTCCCAGGTAGAGTGAATTTGAAACGATTCGTCGGATCCAATGCACCACTGGATCACATCGCTGTTGTGTGAATTCAGAGGCATGCCATCAAGATTTGCTTCCAGAGAAGAAAGGCTTCTTGGCCATTTCCATCTTTCCATTTTGAATTACTTTGCTAACTTTGCATTGATGTCCAAGTCTCGATGCATCAATCAAATTTTGCTACACATTCTGCACTAATTTGCCAAGAGGGTGCCATGAGTCCCACCACAGGAAGGTATTGTTCCCATTTCCAATGATGTGCTTGATATGGGGAGCCGCATCATCTCTCAACTTCAATAACTTTTTCCACGTCCAAGAGCAGTCGGAGGGCATTGGAATTCAAGATTAAACTATGGCCGTTGAAAACTTCATTGACTTTTAAAATAATCCTTTTAGTTCCTGAACTATGGTCGTTGAGAACTTTTAGTCTCTTGGCTTTTAAAATGAACATTTTAGTCCTTGGAATTATATCAACAAGACGCCGTTAGTCTCGGATACCAATTTTGACCATTTTTTAATGATTTTTCCCTATTTGTGAGGGCAAAATAGGAAAGTTATATTTCTTTCACAGCCGACAAAGAAGAAAAAATTGTCACTAAAAAATTGTCAGTTTAGAGCTCATGTGCATAACGTGTGACAATTCCGTTAAAAAATGGATGAAATTGGTATCTGGGACTAATGGCATGTGATGCCCGAGCCAAGAGCATGTTTATTTTTATTTATTTTCATATAATATGTGCATTTAATTGTTTAAAATGTTTATTTGTCATAATATTTGCTTAATTGATTCTTACGTGCAATTACGTGCTTAATTAACTTCAATTAGAAAAATTATGAGTTTATTTATTTTAGTATTTGATATATGTGCATTTATATTATTTCATAAAGATTTTTAAGTGAGAATAGGATTTAAAGGACTTTTGAATTTTATTTGAGGACTTTTCCGCTAAATTTTTAAAAATGGTCTTTTAAACATTTTAAAAAACTAGTCCTCCAATATTATTTGATTATTAATAAAAATTAAGTTGGAAACAAACTAGGAATTAAAAGTAGACTTTTTGCGCGAAAAAGTAACGTTTTTAAACCAAATAGTGAAAATCCTCCAACTTGATCTTCCTTTGACCTTGTTGACTTTTCTAAATAATATATAAAGCCCAAAAATACCCCAAAAATGCAAAAATTAGCCAAAAAAGCCCAAATCAACCAAAAATCCTTTCCTGTGTGAATAGTGAATTTTGAAGGTGAAGAAGAAGCTTCCAAAGGCCAACCCGGACATTTTTGAACTCGCCTCAACTCCTACTTCGTATCTACCGTTCATTTTTCAACTTTCGGAACAAAAATTTATGAGGGGCTCTTTCAAAAATTGGTTTAAAATGCATTATTTATGCTTTGTATCGTTAAATTTACATATGATACTTGTTATTTAGGTTGTAGAGAACATGTTTACCGTTTCATAATTTATTTCTAGCGTATTTTATTTTTGTGATGAATAGTAGTTGTGTTTTATATTGGAAATGCATAATTTGATGCCTAAGCTTGATTCTTAGCCTAGTTATGATGTTCATAAACGTTTATAATTTCTAAATATGAGTGCTAAATGCTAGGTGTAAATGTGGTTAAGAAAGGGGTTTAAATTGATTTGAAGAATGAAGATGTTTAAATGGTGTTTTTAATGTTTAAAGTTAGTTAAAATGTTGTTAGAATGCCTCCTTTGTGGTTAATGTGTTGCTTAAGTTCTAATGGTGTCATCATGACTTGATAGAATATAAGGGGAAATGCATGTGAAATGTGGCTTAGGTGTTTAAATGTGGGTCTAAATGAATATGAATTGCTTAGTTATTAGATTGATAAATGTTTGAAGTAATGTGTTGTAGAATCTAGTTTCTGAACTATGATTGTTGAGAACTTTTAGTCTCTTGGCTTTTAAAATGAACATTGTAGTCCTTTGAATTATATCAAAGAGACGCCGTTAGTCTCAGATACCAATTTTGCCCATTTTCTTAATGATTTTGCCCTATTTGTGATGGCAAAATACGAAAGTTATATTTCTTTCAGCGCCAACAACGAAGAAGAAATTGTCGCGACATTCTTTAATGGTGGGGATGCACCAAGCCAAGGCTTTAGTGCAGCCCCAAGGCAACGCTCAAGAGCCCCAGTAGCAAGCTACTGTAGTGGGCTCTCTCTTTCAAAAAAATTAATTTAACATCTTGTGAACCGTTGACTCAAGTATTAGATATTAAACTGATAAGAACATATACACTTGATTTTAGCCATAAGGCCGAGAAAGGTATGCTTCTCAATGTGTTTCCTTTTGCATTTTATACTTATCTCAGCTACCATATCTTCTATGTGGAGGCGATATGGGATTCTCTTAGACTATAGCGTATTGCATACTGTAATACATGCAAAGAAAAATTTGTGACAAGTCATGTTAGGCTTTTCTTTAGCAAGAAAACATTCTAGATTCAATGACTTGGCGTGCACTTCTATTATTTTATTTTACTTTTTTCCTTAGTACCGTAGTTTTAATTCTAAATTTTTAATTATAATAAGTTACTACATGATCATCACACTCAACTATTGGGTATAGACACACTTTTTACTACATGGTAATTAATTTAGTCAACCGAGGGTCAAATCATAGCCTAATACTCTTCCCTAATCATAAAAATTTTAATTAAAAAAAAAGGATAAAATATCTTATTTTACAATATTTGTGTTATGCGCGAGATTAAATAAAAATAATATTTACTTTAAAACCTATCCTTGTTTTATACATATATATACATCTAATTGAGATTAAATCCGATATTGTTTTTAACTCAATTGCCATGGTTCTACTGCATCACAAGGAGCATTTGTGAGGAATAGTCATTCTAGACAATCATTTGGCTTGTTTCATTATAATTTATTTGAAATGAGCTAACCTTATAAAAATATAAAAAAATAAACAAAAAACAATTTATTGTTAAAAAATCGCGTTATACGCGATATTAGGAGAAAATTAGATTCACTGAGAATTTTTTTTTCTATACATATATATACATTTCAAATTGAATCCAATCTTTTCTCCTAACCCAACATATATTTTCAACGAGCTAACGTTTTAAAGATATACACAAAAAGTTTAAATGCAATAAAATAGAATTAAATAGTTCAATAAGAAAATAAAATACCAAAGTATCATTTAATCTTAAGGCTTTGTTTTAGAATTTGATGTCTTGGAAAATCTAGACATAACTAAAATCTCATAGGGGAGTTTAAAATTTAATTAGGAAAAAACTCATACGGGGAAATGACATTCTCCTTTTTTCAAACAACAATTTTTAGTTCAGAACAAGTCAACGATTGGCTCATTCTTTTACTTATAATGGTATGGTATGTGTCATTCAACTCGCATTGACATGATTGATATTACTATCAAGTGAAACAAGGGATCTTTCAAGGTTTGCAAAACTATTGTCTCAATTCTATTTTGACCATTTAATTAACTATTTTTGGTATTAAAAGACCACTAATTTATTTTCATTTTGAATATTCAATCTATTTTCATGTTAAAAGTAATTAACAACCTTACTATACATGGGTAAAATTGTAAAAATACTTAAAATAATTACATTTTTATCACCAAATAAAAGTTATTTACGATCTCATCACCAATAACTTAAAATGCCATAAAAATGTTATTACTAAGATTTCAACACTAAGTTATCCACGTCAAAAATAAAAGTTCTTATTACTGCACTACTTCAACTCAATGACTTTCAATTTACGATTAAAAACCATATTAACATATCTGCGATTATGATTAATATAACTTCATTTGCTTTTTTTTTTTCCTTGTTCCTTTTTTCTTTTTTCCTTTTCCCTTTTCTTCTTCCTTCCTATCCCCATCCCCATCTGGATCTCCAACTTTATATCACATATTCACACATATAGACACAACTACAATGACAGGGGCAGAGCCAGAAAATTAATACTGGGGGGGGGGGAGGGGCGAGATTCTGATTCAGTTTATTAGAAGATTCATGATATTAAATTTTTAGACATAAATAAATATAAAAAAATATTATTTATCAAAAATAACATAAGATATAAAAAAATATTATTTATCAAAAATAACATAAGATATACAAAGTAATTTTTACATGTTCAGTCAATGAAGTTGAACTCGTCTTTCCTTCATGGAATAAAACTCATCAATTATTGTATCCACAGGAACATCTTTGACAATCTCTTTTTCTATATAGATAATTAAGCTATCTTTGAGAAATTCATCCTTCATTTGATTTCGAAGCCTTGTTTTGATAACCTTCATAGCAGAAAAAACTCGTTATGTAGTTGCTGTCGAGACAGAAAGAATTAAAATCAACCGTATCTACATTTCCACTAAAGGATAAGCTTTTGATTTTCTAGTTTCTACCAATCCTCTACATAGATTTGCTATGCTAGTCAAATCTTTCAAGTCAGGGTGATTAGGTACATCAAGCTTATAATACTGTAATTCATAACTTAAATGATTCATCTCCTGTTCAGAGAAGTCAGAAAAATAAAATTTTTCAGCAGGTTTGCATATATCATCTACTGCAAATGACTTATAACCATCCTTAGGATCCAAAGTTGTGCAAAGAGTGAGAAGCTTAGTTGTTTGCTCATTAAATCTTATGTTTAACTCTTGTAAATGTTGATCTATAGTAGCTGTAAATATGTGTACCTGGTAATGATGCTCAATCGTTATAATATCCTTTCGACGGCGAGATCGGAGTATGTCGGAGTAAGAAGCATTCATATCAAGAATTTGAATATTTCGATGAGAACAAAAAGATGTCACATTCTCTATAAGAGTTTCCCAACCAACATCTCTCAACCCTTGCAGTCATAATTTTGTATTAGAAACCATATGTATTGCAATTAAAATGGCATCAAACATTTTTATCAAACTAAAAATTGAATTAAAATGTGAACTCCATCTAGTATCTCCAGGGCGTTGCAAAGTTCCTATCTGATTGGCCCCTATACCAATATTAATCTCACCACATTCAATTAAACGTGCGTTTTCAATTACTTGAGCAACTTGTAATTCATCATTGCGCTTGGAAGAAGACCCCATGATGTTAACAATGAGACTCAAGTTTCCAAAAAAGGTATGTATATTAGAAACTTCTCTAGATGCAACAACAAGAGCTAGTTGTAATTGATGAGCAAAACAATGCTCATAATAAGCATAAGGACAATCTTTAAGAAACAAAGCTTGCAACCCATTCCATTCACCATACATATTACTAGCTCCATCATACCCTTGACCACGAATATTAAGAATATTGAGGTTATGATGAGATAATGCACAAGAAATTTATCTTTTTAGAGTTAATGCTTTTGTGTCTTTCACATGAATCAAGTCCAAAAGTCTCTCTCTAATGAATCCTTCCTTATCAACAAATCTTATAACAAGAGCTATTTGTTCTCTCTTAGATTCATCTCGAGCTTCATCAACAATTAAACAAAACGTCGTTTCACATATCTCTTTACGAATATTGTTTTGCACATTTCTAGCCAAAACAGATTAAATTTCTTTTTGAATAAATTGTGATGTGTACTTAGCATTTTGTCGAGCATTATCCAAAACAACTTTATGCACTTGTTCATTGTAAGATGCTAACACCTTTATCATTTCAAAAAAGTTACCTTGGTTTATTGAATCTGAACTTTCATCATGCCCTCTAAAAGCATATCCTTGAAATGTTAGGTATCGAACAACATCTAAAGAAGCTTTAAGGCGTAAGCGATTATTCAAAATTTGTGAAGAAGTTTGCCTCTACATCACCTTTTCAATATGAGAAGACTGGTTCTTCAAATTCTCACAATATTTTACAGTTGAATTATGATCTGAATTGTTATCCTTTCCCACATGAGATAAAAAAGCACAATCTTTTCCGCTATTTACTTTTTTCCAATTTTTAAATCCCTTAGCAGTGAATACATATGATCCAGATTTTTCATTTGATTCTTTTGCAAAAATGTATCAAGGAAAACAAAACACAACATCTTTTGCAAGTGAATACTCCAACCAAGGATATGTTTAAAACCAATAAGCTTGAAATCGGCGTGGATGACTCTCTTCTCCAGAATATGGATAATGTGATTGAATATGATGATATGAACCAAATTGAATATATGCCCTATGAATTTTATCTCTTTGATTCACTGGATACTCCCAAATTTGAAGGCGTAAATCGGGGTCACGCACTAAAGAACTATATCAATTGTCTTATTTTCAATCCTTTGAAATTTTGTTGGAGGTTCTAAAATCACATTTGTATCACTATCAGATACAGAAGATTGTTCTCTGAGCTTTGACTCAACAATCTTTTCTTTTATTTTAAAGAAATAATGAATTGTTTTTGAGTTACTCATATTTTGACCTAAAAATAATTTTCAAGAAATAGTATGATTAAAAAAGATCAATTAATTTTTCCATAATAATATTTAGGAAAGTATTCATTTTGGCCTAAATAGTAATATTTTCAACTATCGCTCAAGCAACATTCAGTATGATTACGCTACTAAGTCATGTAGACAATTAAATAAACTCAATAACACACTAAGACTAAATAAATTTTTATTACTATTAAGTCAAACTTTAGGAGGGATCCTTTTATGGTTTTCTTCTGAAAGTCACCCTTAGAAACATAAATATACAGGCAAAAAAGACTAAAGAAAATTATGCACTGTTATATGAAATGAAAGATCATGTGACTTTGATATCTCTAGCTAATTGTAAGGTAATAGTTGCATAATAGTAAAGACAAATTAAACATAAATATGATCAGATGAAATAAGCCATAAATACTTATAGAATTTGATCCTGTCAGGAAACAATTGATAACCTCCCATGTATATCATTTATTACTGCATTAGAACTTTTTTCCTAATTGTACCAAGATAGCAAAGAGATGCGCAAACAAATAAAAAGCAAAGAAAAAGCCAACAAAGGGAATTGTCTTGTGGAACTACCAAAGAAGAAAGGAACCCAATGAAAGTTTCTTTCCTTTTATGTATCTATCGAATTCTTCTATTAAGCAAAATTATCTCAAGTAGTACATTATATAATCAGAAATAAAATTATCTCAAGTAGTACATTATGTCAATAATCAGAAAATTAATTGTCTAACCACATTAAATTGAACTACAATTCAAACCCCCCAAAAAAAACTCTATAATCCCTACACAAGTCAAAAACGGACTTGGATCTTCTCCTCTAATTATTTTCTCGTCTACTAGATAAGGTATATTATTAGCCATTAGATTTACTTTTTTAAAATCTCAACCGCTCATTGTTACTTTTTTCTTTATTGGTATAAACCCAACAATTGTCTAATCTATCGAATACGTGTTGCCCCCAAAAGTGTAAGAATAAAGTTGACTTATTCTTATTTTTTTTTTAAACACAAAAAACTCTCATCACATCGTTACATCATATAGTTACGTCTTTTTGGAGTGACAAATGAATATAAAAATAAAACTAATTACGATTTTGAAAGTCTTATTTAAAGAAAACTAGTGTTAATCCCATTAAGCGTAAGATTATTGGATTTATTCTCGCTACACTTCTACTTGTCAATAACATGGGTTGACCCAAAAACCCACAATAAATGCACCTTTAGGTAGCAACAATCCATGACTTTAGAAAAATGAACAGATTTTAAGAGTGCACGTGATAGAAACGAAAGTGCACGTGATAGCGGACAACTATTGATATTAATTAGTAATGATCTTATGATTCACTAAACACAAGTTATTGAACTAATAGAAGCATACAAATTCTTCTAATTTAAAAACGTTTAGAGTTCTTTAGAAGCAGTCATAGGCTTTTTTTTTCCAAGCCTGCATACTTGATACTACGTACATATATATATGACATGATAGAATATAAAAAAGGAAGATCAAGATGATAATTTTGTTTAAAAAAATGTACAACAATCAACATATAACTTTTTTGAACATAGCGTATATACCTTTTAATTTGAGATTTTCAGGAAGATGTTGTGTAATAAAGTTGAGATTTGCAAGGAGAATTTGAGAAACGAGACTAGCAAAAAAATATAGCATGTAGCGCCATGGTGAGTCAAACCCGCACCAACCATATAAATACACTCATGACTAACCACCAAGCTAAATCATATGTTCTGAACTTTAACAACTTTTATAATATTTATTAGGGGGACCAAATCTATTTTCTTTTTAAAAATACATTAAATATTTTTTTAAACCCCCCATCCCCCTCTCTCCGCCCCTGGTAATAAAGTTGACATTTGCAATGAGAATTTGAGAAGAAGATTTAGAGGAAGATGATGATAGACTGATAGTTTTGTTTTTTTTTATATAAAAAAAGTGGAACACTACAGAGCTTTTAAGCTCGTTTCCTGGCAAGACAATTGGCATAGGAAGTGCCCACATGGCACTTCCCTAGCCTTTTTTTTTTTTCTTTCACCAATTTATAACGAGACTAGCAAAAAAATATAGCATGTAGCGCCGTGGTGAGTTGAACCTGCACCAGCCATATAAATACACTCATGACTAATTACCAAGTTAAACCATATGTTGTGAATTTTAACAACTTTTATAATATTTATTGAGGGGGCCAAAGATATATTTTTTAAACAAAATACATTAAATATTTTTTTTCAGAGGGCCCCTGGCCCCCCTCCCTCTGCCCCTGTACAGCAAAACACACGAACCAAATAATATAAGAGTTAGATGTGATAAATAATATTGGCTGACTTTAGGCTAATAGAATTATAAATTAGTGGTAGTCCATTTGGTACGTTGAATATTCAATCCGAATCGAACACTACAAACATGATTAAGTCTTGAATAAAATCAAGATCCTTCTATTCCTCTTGGTTCAGATCTTGCAATTATTCCTCTCAGTATCATTAATTTTGGGGTACAAATCTATTGATATAAGGATAGATTTGATTAACAATGACTCACTAGGAAAGTTGAACATAGCATCCAACAATTAGCAGAATCGAAAAATGTTGCATTAAGATTTGGTGGGAAGCGCCAGGCCAAGGCTTTAGTGCAGCACCAAGGCGACGCTTGAGAGCCCCAATAGCAAGCTACTTTAGTGGGCTCTCCCCCTATAGAAATTAATTTAACATCTTGTGAGCCAATGGCTCACGTATCGGATATTAAACTGATAAGAACAGATACTACACTTGATCTTAGCCAAAAGGCCGAGAAAGGTATGCTTATACTAGTGCTCTCATTCTTCTTTTATACCCAAAGCAGCACACGTCTGTCTCGTGCATCATCGATATGGGATGAGCACTCGTAAAGAAATGTAAGTGTCACGCTAAGGTATACTATACTCTGGTCCATTATGTAACACAAGAAAAAATAACTAACAAAAATAACAAGTAAAAATGAGAAAATTAACTTTTTAGAGTACGATTACAAAATTGCAGAATAATAATATTAATTGATTAGGTAATCATAGGTAGGTCTTAATCGAAGGTGAGAAGTGCGCCTGGGAATTTCTTTCAATCTTTGTTATACATGTAATTGTCACATTATGAGGATTTTTCATTTTAATCAAATACGAGCATCACAAATTTACAAACGAGTAGCTGTAATACCATGGCACTTTTGGATGGTTTGTTCTCAGAGATTCCCAGGTAGAGTGAGTTTGAAAGGATTCGTCGAATCCAATGCACCACTGGATCACATCGATGTTGTGTGAATTCAGAGGCATGCCATCAAGATTTGCTTCCAGAGAAGAAAGGCTTCTTGGCCTTTTCCATCTTTCCATTTTGAATCACTTTGCTAACTTTGCATTGATGTCCAAGTCTCGATGCATCAATCAAATTTTGCTGCACATTCTGCACTAATTTTCCAAGAGGGTGCCATGAGTCCCACCACAGGAAGGTATTGTTCCCATTTCCAATGATGTGCTTGATATGGGGAGCCGCATCATCTCTCAACTTCAATAACTTTTTCCACGTCCAAGAGCAGTCGGATGAGGGTATTGGAACACTCCAAATGCCATCTTTGAGAAGTATTTTCCTGGTCCAAATGCTCCCTATAGAGTTATGGTCGGTGTACTTATGCCAGAATTGATGAGAATCGCAACCTTGTTAACCTCTTGTTTTATTTGTTTTGTCTTGGACTCTTATTTGAAACAAAGCGAAGAGTTTGATTGTATTCATATCCTTGTATAATAGATTTTGTACTCAAGTTCATAAATTAAGGTAGTATCTCCAAGGATCGTATAACACAATGTGACGAACGCTGAACCGTTAGGCACAAATGACACAATGGCTGCTGACGTGGAGATTCCTCATGATATTCAAGAAGAGCAGGCAGTTACATCTGAGCATCTTAATAACAACCCTCAGCTAAGAAGGAGCTTGCGCACCAAGAAGGCTCCTCTTCACCTCAGAGAGTTTGTTACATCTTGAGAGGTTTCACTATAAATAGAGGGAGAGGCTAGTTGAGAAATCATCACAGAATTGCTATTTGTTTCTTGTTCCGTCTTTAATTTTGGAGTTTACCAATTTACTCGAAAAATTGGCAATATCCTTGTAATTTTCTTAAGATTCAATCAAAGTTCGCTCTCTCTGTTTGAGCCCATTTTTGCTGTAAGTACTCTGTTACAAAGGTGCTTTCATTCACGAACATGGCGGATGGCTCTCATTTACAAACTATTGATGACACCCTCAAATCTCAAGGCCAAATTTTGGTTTCTCTCCAAGCTGCCATTACAGCTCAACAACAATCCATGGAGAAGCTCGTCATTCAGTGCACTACTTTGGATGGCAAGTTCAGTCAGATGTTCCGTTCTGGCGACACTTCTTCATCGCGTCCACCTTCTCGCGGTGGCGCGCCAACTGGTGGTAGAAATTCTGGCTCTTTAGCTCGCTCCCTTCGTCTGGATTTTCCTCGCTTTGACGGATCCAACGCTGTTGGCTGGATCTTCAAGGCCGACCAATTTTTTGATTACTATGGCATTGATGATTCGCAACGCCTCTCCATTTCATCCTTTCACATGGACGGCGTTGCCTTGCAGTGGTTCCAGTGGCTTTCTCATAATCACAATCTGGGTTCATGGTCACAGTTTACTCAAGCGTTGGAAGCCCGTTTTGCTCCGGTGGAGTTAGAGCATCCTCAGGGAGCTTTGGCCAAACTGATGCCAACTTCCTCCATTGCGGAATACCAAGCAACCTTTGAGTCACTAGTTAATCGGACCACCAATTTACCTGATACCTTTCTGATCCATTATTTCATATCGGGTCTGCGACCAGATATTAAGCATGAGGTTCTAGCTTTTAAACCTATTACTATGACCCAAGCTATACGCCTAGCCCGAATCCATGAATCCAAAATATCTAGCCTGTAAACTTTCTACTACCATGGCCCACTGCCACGGAACCCAAACCCACATACATCCATGAACCCTGCAGCCCAACCTTTCACACCTGCATACACTTCCAATCCCATATCCACTTTTTCTCCAGTAAACACCACGTATACGCATCATCCACCCAATCCATCCCATTCATCATCTTCTTCCATGCCACGATTCAATCCTCAGTCACCTGCACCTACCCACCATACCCCATCATTATCCCCTTCTCCTTTACCTATAAAGTGATTATCACCCACTGAAATCCAAGCTAAACATGACAAGGGCCTTTGCTACTCCTGTGACTCTAAATGGTCTCCTTCGCATCGATGTAAAACCACACCAAAGCTCTTGTTGATGGACTATGAGTCGGACAGTGATTCACTGCCGCCAACGCCACCAGATGAAGCTCACGATTCAGGTCCGTCCTCTATTGTTCCTGAAATTTCTTACCATGCAATGGCCGGTCAACAATCGGTGACTACGCTACGCCTTAAGGGTACGTTGATGGGTACTCCAGTTCAGTTATTAGTTGATGGTGGTAGTACGCATAATTTTGTGCATACGCGAGTAGCTCAATACCTGAAATTACCAATTGAGCCAACTCCAACTTTTGCGGTGGTGGTCAGAAGTGGAGAAAGATTACGCACGAAAGGGTGTGTAAAGCAGGCTAGAATTTTAATTCAAGGTCAGGAGATTTGCACAGACGTGTTTGTGTTGCCCTTGCATGGTTCAGATGTCGTGTTGGGAATCTCATGGTTGATTATACTTGGGGATATACGACTGAATTTTGCTTCCCTTACTTTGGGCTTTCAGCACAATGGTCAGAATGTAGAGTTGAAGGGCGAGAGTGGGGTGTCTGTGGAACAAATACAGTTCAAAGGTTTCCGTCGTATTCTGGAAACAGATGCCGCAGCAGCATATTTTCGGCTGGAAGTGGTCTCCACTTCTACCCCTTCAGAGGTATATCTACGCCCTGAATTACATGCTCTGTTGACTAAATTTACTTCTGTGTTTACCAAGCCTCAGGGTTTACCACCAAGGAGAGACACAAATCATAAAATTAATGTACAATCAGGGGTTCCACCAGTTAACGTCAAACTATACCGGTATCCTTATTTTCAAAAGAATGAAATTGAGAAGCTAGTACAGGAAATGATTCGAGATGGTCTGATCCGCCCCAGCACCAGTCCGTACTCATCACCAATTTTGTTGGTCAAGAAAAAAGATGGCTCGTGGAGGTTTTGTACAGACTACCGCGCACTCAATGCAGTGACCATCAAAGATAGATTTCCTATCCCAACCATTGACGAGTTATTTGATGAACTAAATGGAGCGCAAATATTCTCTAAATTGGATTTGCTCGCAGGTTATCATCAGATTCGGTTCAGGAGGAGGACATTCCTAAAACAGCTTTCCGCACGCACGAGGGTCATTATGAGTACCTCATGATGAGTTCGGCCTTACCAATGCTTCGGCTACCTTCCAGGTTACCACGAAATCATTATTTAAGCCATTCCTTCGGCGGTTTGTTCTAGTATTTTTTGATGACATCTTAATTTACAGTCGTGATTGGCAGGAACATTTATGTCACTTGGAGCAGGTGTTGAGTACTCTACAGGAGCATGGGTTTGTCGCTAAAGAATCGAAGTGCTTATTTGGCCAGACCACTATCCAGTACTTGGGCCATATAATCTCAGGCCAAGGGATTTCCATGGATCAGGAGAAAGTTTGTGCAATGTTAGAGTGGCCCACACCAAACTCAGTCAAAAGCTTAAGGGGATTTTTGGGCCTCATCAGATATTATCGTCGGTTCATCCAAGGATATGCTCAAATTACCAGCCCATTAACTGACTTATTAAAAAAAATGCATTTATATGGTCAGATGCAGCTCAGCAAGCTTTTGAGTTCCTGAAAAAAACAATCACATCGGCTCCTATTTTGGTACTTCCAGATTTTTCTCTACCATTTATAATTGAAACTCACGCCTCTGGAACAGGTATAGGCGTCGTATTACAACAAAAGAGTCAGCCTCTAGCATTTTTCAGTCGCAAACTCTTGACCTGTATGCAGGCTTCATCTACATATACTAGAGAGATGTATGCTATTATCTTGGCAGTGCAAAAGTGGAGACATTACATTTTGGGTCGTAAGTTTTACATCAAAAATGATCAACGGAGCTTGAAAAATCTTACCACCCAAACAATTCAGACACATGAGCAACACAAATGGCTTTCCAAGCAGTTAGGGTACAACTTTGAGATCATCTATCAACCTGGTAAGAAGAATATAGTGGCAGATGCGCTATCACGAGTGCCGACAGGATGCTTCATGGCCATTTCTCAGCTATGTTTTGCCATTCTCGATAACCTCAAAAGCGAGAATGACAACCATCCGGAGCTCCAATATTGGCACCAATTCCTCCGAGATAATCCACAATCGGATTCAGAGTATTCGATACAAAATGGATTACTTACACATCGCGGCCGCTTGGTTCTTGCATCTAACTTTCCACTTAGATTCACGGTTATGAAGGAGTTCCACTCGGCATCAATTGGGGGCCATTCAGGGATACTCAGGACCTTTCAAAGAATTGCATCTAATTTCTTTTGGAAAAGAATGAGGAAGGATGTCAATAAATTTGTTGGTGAGTGTCAAACGTGCGAAGCTATAAAGGTTTCCTAACAAACACCTGTAGGCCTTTTGAACCCATTGCCTATTCCCGAGCAAGTGTGGGAAGATATTAGCATGGACTTTATTACAGGACTTCCACCATCGCAAGGAAAGACGATCATTTTTGTTGTGGTTGATCGATTGACAAAATATGCTCATTTCTTTGCCATGTCCCAACCAATTACAGGTGTCAAGGTTGCAACCACGTTTACTTCGGAGATAGTGAAACTTCATGGGGTGCCAAGAACAATTGTTAGTGATCGGGATCCTATATTTCTTAGCATATTATGGAAGGAACTATTCAGGTTGCAAGGGACCGTGTTAGCTACCAGTATTGCTTACTATCCTCAAAGTGATGGACAGTCGGAGATCGTGAACAAAGGATTAGAGTTATATCTACGTTGCTTTGCTGCGGATAATCCCCAAAGGTGGGTCAAGTTCTTGGCATGGGCGGAATATTCGTATAATACCTCGCATCACACATCGGCTAATATGACTCATTTTCAAGCGGTGTATATGAGACCACCCCCAACCATTCAACGATATGTGCCAGGAGTTTCACCAAATGAGGCAGTAGAGCAAGAGCTCTTACAAAGAGATGTCATTTTACAACAACTCAAAACAAATCTGTAGAAGGCTCAAGTTCGTATGAAATTTTATGCTGATAAGCGCCACCACGAGGAAACTTTTGAAGTAGGTGAACTGGTATGGCTCAAACTGCAACCTTATCGACAATTGTCTGTGCGAGGTAATAAGGATACTAAGCTCAGTAGGAGATATCCATTTAAGATCGTGGAGCGTATCGGGGCTGTTGCCTACAAACTTGACTTACCATCTATATCAAAAATTCATCCTACTTTCCATGTCTCCCAGCTTAAACGAGTCAAGAGCAACGAAGAGTTCACAATTACACCTCTGCCTGAATAATCTCTGCATTCAAACCCAGTCCATAAGCCAACAGCGATTGTAGCACAGCGTAAAGTTCAGCGACAGGGGCAGTCAATTAATCAAGTCCTGGTCCAGTAGGAAGGATTACCAGTTGAAGAATCCACATGGGTTGATGAACATCTATTGAAGAACTTTGAGGACAAGGTTCCAATTCAAGCAGGGGGCAATGTGACGAACGCCGAACCGTTAGCCACAAATGATACAATGGCTGCTGACGTGGAGATTCCTCATGATATTCAAGAAGAGCAAACAGTTACATCTGAGCATCTTAATAACGACCCTTAGCTAAGAAGGAGTTTGCACACCAAGAAGGCTTCTCTTCACCTCAGTGAGTTTGTTACATCTTGAGAGGTTTCACTATAAATAGAGGGAGAGGCTAGTTGAGAAATTATCACAGAATTGCTATTTGTTTCTTGTTCCGTCTTTAATTTTGGAGTTTACCAATTTACTCGAAAAATTGGCAATATCCTTGTAATTTTCTTAAGATTCAATCAAAGTTCTCTCTATTTGTTTGAGCCCATTTTTGCTGTTAAGTACTCTGTTACAACATACCTCCCTCACGAATAAGGTACGTGATAATTGCAAACTTTATTAGTATGACTCTCTCAACCATAATCAAGGCTTAAATGAGGATTCTTGTTACCGAACAACTACTTTGGACTAGAATTGGGTAGGGGTCTTGTTACCGAACATCTACTTTGGACTAGAATTGGGTAGGGGCTGTGCGAACGGCAGGCTCCCACTGTCACAAATTATGACGTAGGCTCAACCACTTGGCTGACCTTAGACGAGCACCCCTCCCAAGTGCAATGGAGGTCATCAACCTAGGCCATGGACCTTCTTGATCGCCCATTGACCCCGTCTAGGTAAGTATCTTTCATCTTTTGCTTTCTTGCCTTTATATCCGTCCGCCATATCCCACCCACCACATGCCTATTTGATGTGGGACAAAATAAAAGTTTATATTTCCTTGTTCAATTAGGGTCTATTCGAAGTATACTACCAAAGTGATAACATTCCTGCAACACAAATATCATAATAGACGAGCGAAAGCTTTTCAAACATGAAGCTAACACGTATTCCAGCTACGCTTCCGATTTCGAGCTTGGCACCAATTTTCAGGAACAATATTTCCTATTTCTTTCATTGAACTACAACAGATTTCTCATATAATATATCCTGAGCCTCCATAGCATCTTCTTGTAATCTTTACATCAATGAACATCTACTGTATATAATTTTCCAACGCAAGTTCTTATGTCAAGCAAAGGAGCATGACTTGTGAGCTAGGTTGAACATGCCAACTTTGTGACACAAGACAAATGTGTTAGTATTTCTTATTAATTTGTTGCTTTAGTAGGAGTAATATCACTAATATTTTTCTTACTAGATACTAAATATATACATATAAAAAAAATGGAATATATGTATAGAACTTGGATGAGTGAGGGTTGCACTCCTACTGCTTCCCATATATATCTGCCCTTGGTTAGAACACCAAATAATGTAAGAGTTGATGAGCTAATAATCTTGGCTGACTTTATTATTATTATTATTTGTTAATACTTATCATAGTCCCTGAATTATGACATTTGAGAACTTTCTTGAGTTTTAAAATAAACCTTTTTGTTATGTACTATGGTTGTTGAAAACTTTTAGTCTCTTGACTTTTAAAATGAATATTTTAGTCTTTGGAGTTATATCAGAGAGACACCGTTCTTCACATAGAGTTTATATCAAGATTTGGTGTGTGAGTTCATTGTAAGGCATTCGAGTTTTTGGTGATTCGTCTTTAATGTAAGTTAAGTCTTCCCTTCTTTAAGATATATCCAATATCGTATGTATTAGCGTGATTGAATTTAAATTTTACAACTCTCAATTAGGTATTGATCTTTCGATTGGCTTTGAAAAGTTTTTCACGTGAGTGCTTGTATTGTAGTCTTGCAAAATTGTTCCTAAAGTTGTGTTAAAACTCGAAAATAGTGAAATGTTCTACTTTTCTTATTAAAATTTAGTTATGTTTATGAAACAGTTTCTTTTTCTTCTTCTTCTATTTGCTATTTAACTATGATTTTTTTTACTAGAAAAGTTAGTTTAATAAACTCACGTTGCTGCTTTTTATGACAAACTTCTCATAAAATGTTTTGTTATCCTATGATTACCAATGAGCCTTACATTTTTATATTAGTTTAAGGTATATGTAATTAATAAACTAGTTTTCCATTTTATAAACTCTTAAAATCTTTTCTAAAAGATGCATATGGTACGAGAATAATCGAGCAAACTTGGAACCAAAACTTTTGAAAAAAACACATATCAAAGCTGTTTTTTTTTTTTTTTTAAATGTAATTTTATGAACTTTGAACATTTTGAAAAGGAATCATCTAAATTTCTAAAAATGTGTTTTGACATTGCTTTGAGGCTGTGTTCGAATGACAAATATTGTGATATTGAGACCCTTGCATCGGTGGGGGTTGTTAGAGCCAGCCCAAGCTAAGGGCAGCTTGGGCCTGTGCCCAAGGCCCCCTTAGCTTGGGGGCCCCAATTTTTTTAAAAAAATACTAAGCTATAAGGTAATGAAGGCCTAACGTTTGGCCAGCAATTAAATGAACTTTTAATTTTGAAGGCCCAACGACCAGCATGGCAGCAACCTCGAACAGGTATAACCAACGACCAGAATTTTTAACTATTGTTTGGGACTGTTCAGTATCCTCTTTTTAATATATATATATATATATATATATTAAAGTAAAGCTCTAGTATATATATCATTTCTTTACTCATTTTTTACACACTTCACTCTTATAGTCTTTGTATTTTTTTATACTCTAAAATCTCCTATTGTTTATTGTGATATTAATTTTGCATATTATATAAGAAAGAAGACAAAAGAAAGAAAGCATAGAGGTACACATTCAACTCTTCTTCTTGTTTTTTTATGTGATAAATTTTGATATTGTTTACATAGTTATATATATATATATCTTAACTTGAAATAATTAATTTTTTTAATAGGTTCCCTTCCAAGAGAGGAAAACTTTAAAGAAAAGAAACATATTGATATTATTTTGAAGAGTATTGAAGCGTTGCCACTTGCTTTTACTTGCAAGTTTGTCTAGGTTATATATTTCTTTTATACTCTCAATGACTCAATTCTCTTTTTTTTTTTTATTAATTGGGCCGGCTCTGTATGCAATAGTTTATTTTTTCTTTTTTTCATTGCAATTATTGTGTTATTTTTAATATTGAATTTATTGTAAATTTTTTGAGTTTTGTTGTACCTAAATTTGAAGCAAATATGTCTAGTAGGAAATATCCATCGAGTTACGAAAAAGTTAAGAAAAAAAGGAAAAACTTGTAATATTATGATATTTTATAATTCTAATTTTGGTGTTTTCTGTAAATTATTTGTAGTGATTATTTTAGCACAAAATTTAGAGTTTTTTTATTGAGAAAAAGCCTAATTATTAAGGCTCCCATTTAGATGATCGCCCAAGGTCCCCAAATTGTTTGAGACGGCTCTGGGGTTTGTACACCGTCTTTGTTATCATTTCGTGTAGTGGACTACTTATTGTCCTACTAGCCTTTGGTGGTTGAGCAAAATGAATCACTTTTGTTATTGTTTTTCCATAGTCACAGTCTATCACGAATTTCGATAAGAATTTACTCGACTTTGTTATTTTGCATTGGATGTTTTTCGTTTTGAATAAACTAATGAATTTCATTGTTGTTGTTTAATTATGCTACTTATCCTTTTGAGATTTCAAAAACTATTATTGTATCGATTATTTTGTACAGATATAAGGTCCCAAACTATTTTTTGGGAAGTTTCTCACTTACTGAGTTATATACTCATTTTAGTTTTCGTCTATTTTTTTGCAGACTTCGAGAGATAGTATGTCATTTGGGGTAGTGTCTTCCTTTTTGCTACCGCCTAAAGATTTATAGATATAGCACTGACTTAGCGTTTGGAATCTTTAGGCTACGTTAAGACTAAAAGTCTTTAATTTTAGTATTTTAGAATTGATAGATTAAAATTGAAAAAAAAAATTAAATAAGCGACGGACCAACACTATTCGTTGTAATTTTTTTTTTTTTATGAGTTGGTGTCTATATAAAGAACTCATAATTTCGTTCAAGTACCCCAATTCTCACTTTTAGCTTTCATCCTTTTTTTTCAACCATGAGTAAGGAAGAACAACACCCTTCACAATATCTGTCTTAGTGAAGATAAGGAGATCACAACTGGTAAAACTAAGTCAGAATTGAACAAAATTGTGAAACTGCAGCTTGATCTAAATGATCCACCAAAAGAAGACGGATATATTTATGAAGTTCAAGGACGTTAACTTGTTGTTTCTCAAATGTTGAAGATTTATTTACCCAAGTTCTTCCCCTAATATTTATATTCAATTGAGCATCTTGGAGGTCAAAAATATCAACTTAGTTTTCTTTAACTACATGATACTGGTGCGTTATTGTGATGATGCCGATTAATAGCTATTATGTACTTGTGATGATGTACGTTGTTAGGTATTATGTACTTGTTATTTCGTATTTTGTTACCTCTCAGATGTAATCCTTAATTATCAATGGAATTACAAGTTAATGTTTTATTTGTATTTTATTTTATAATAATTCTTTTATCAGAATTCCAATATTTTATGATTTCTTTTAAAGGACTAATTATATAGATTCTGCATTACGTTAAATACTTTATGTTCTTATTTTTGGACCAAGCAAATTTTTTTTCAAAATTAATTATTTATAATTTTATTTGATTAATCCATAAATAATAAAAAACAGTGTTTATTTTAATTTCTTATCTTTAATGTTTTACATAATGCCGATGGTTCAACTTACTTTCCTTGCATTTTGGGGGAAATTTGAATTCACGGCAGATAGAAATTTTGTTGAGAATACCCGTGACCACTTCCATTGCAAGGACGAAATGATAAGGAGATATAGACATTGGGGACTAGTACCCTTGTTACCATATCCTTTCACCAACTCCTAATGTTATTTGTGATGTTTATGTACTTCACAAAAACACCTTGCACATCCAAAATAAGGTACTGCATACAGTCGCTCATTCTCTTGGCAATACACTTATGTGTTGCAAGCCATAGGTCTGAAATCGTTCATAACAAAAGAATTCATCACTTTTGGGACAAGAACAAGAGTAAACTTGCATTTCAAAATATTAATACTTTTGAAATAATACTTTTGAAATACAAATTTTTAAAGTTACTAAGAAGAAAAAATATTAGAATTGTATAAATGGGGTGCGCCAGGACAAGGCTATAGTGCAACGCCAAGGCAACGTGCGAGAGGCCCAATAACAAGTTACTGTTGCACCATCCCACCGAAAGCAAAATCAACTTTCGGTGAAAAAGTTGTCAAAATAATAAAATAAGGAAAAGTGAATAAAAAGAAGAAAAAGTGAAATGATGATGTTGGGGGTAAAAATGGAAAAACATTATTTGCATAGTAATGAAATGAGCCTATAAATAGAGGCTCATTTGCATCAACAATATCATTCCAAAATAGAGTGAAAACATTATGAGTTTTCTTGAGTGTTCTTTCTTCTTCTATTGTTCTTTGAGTGAGAGTTTAGTTTCTCATATTATTAGAGAGAGTTATATAGTTCTCTCCTTGTATTAGAGAGAAGGTGTTGTATAATATTCTTACATCATAGTGAATCCTCCTATACTTGCTCATGGTTTTTTTCCCTTAATTTGTTTGAGGGTTTTCCACGTAAAAATCTTGTATCTCTATTTTCTCTTTTCTTATTCATATTTTAGCTATGTTATACTGTTTTTCCCTTATCATTCCGCTACGCTGATACCCAACAGTGGTATCAGAGCCATCGGTTACGGGTCACTGGTATACATACAGGGTTACTGTTCATGGTTACTATTCACAAATTCAGTATAATACTATTCACGTATATAGTATAGTATTATTCACGTATACGGTCACGTTACTATTCTCGTATACGGTTTTGGTACTATTCACGTGTATGGTACTATTCATAGTGAAATAGTAGGAGCCGGTTCAAGTTGAGAAACAAATCATCGTTAACACTATGGCGGCAAAATTTGAAATTGAGAAGTTCAACGGGAGCAAATTTTCCCTTTGGAAATTGAAGATGAAGGCAATTTTGAGAAAGGAAAATTGCTTGGCAGTAATCAGAGATAGGCCAGAGGAGGTGACATATGATAATAAGTGGACAAAAATGGATAACAACGCTATGGATAATTTGCATCTGGCGTTGGTAGATTCGGTATTGTCAAGCGTGGAGGAAAAAAAGTCAGCAAAGGAAATTTGGGATGTACTAACCAAACTGTACGAGGTCAAGTCACTTCACAACAAGATTTTCTTGAAGAGAAAATTGTATACTCTTCGAATGAGTGAATCCACATCGATAACTGATCACATCAATACCTTAAATACATTATTTCCTCAACTAACTGCTTTGCGACAGATAATAAATGAGCTTGAACGTGCGGAGATTCTACTTCAAAGTCTACCTAATTCGTATGATCAACTCATCATTAGTTACACTAACAATGTTCTTTCAGAGTCTGTTACTTTTGATGATGTTGCAGCTGCTGTTCTGGAAGAGGAAACTAGGCGCAAAAGTAAAGAAGACAGAGCTGAAAGTTCACAACAAGCAGAGGCACTACCAATGGTGAGAGGCAGATCAACAGAACGTGGCTCGAGTGGGAACAACAACAATGGTAGATTAAAGTCCAAGAGTAGAAAGAATATCAAATGCTACAATTGTGGCAAAAAAGAGCACATCAAGAAGGATTGTTGGAGTAACAAAAAGAATCCCGATGTGACAAATTCTCAGGGATGTGTTGTGACTGTACCTAATGATGGAGATATTTTATACAGTGAAGCAGCAACTGTATCAGAAGGCAGAAAGGAGCTCACTGATTCTTGGATAATGGATTCGGGAACAACATGGCATATGATCTCTCGTAGAGAATAATTCCACACATATGAACCTACGTCTGGGGGATCTGTGTATATGGGTAATGATCATGCCTTGGAGATTGCTGGCACTGGTGCCGTCAAGATAAAAATGTATGATGGTACCATTCGCACCATTCAAGGAGTACGACATGTGAAGGGCTTGAAAAAGAACCTATTGTCTATTGGACAATTGGATGACCTTAACTGTAAGACCCATATCCAGGATGGGATCATGAAGGTCATCAAAGGAGCGCTTGTGGTGATCAAGGCAAAAAAGATAGCGGTAAATATATATGCTTTTGGGAAATACGTTGCAGGAGGCAGATGTATCAGTTGCATCAGCCAGACAAGAAGAATCAACTATTATGTGACATCGTAGATTGGGCCACATGACAGAACGTGGCTTGAAGATTCTCGCTGAACGTAATCTTCTACCCGGGCTCAAGACGATAAACTTATCTTTCTATGAGCACTGTGTTACCAGGAAGCAGTATAGATTGAAATTTAGGAGATCTATTGCCAGAAGCAAACACATTCTAGGCTTGATCCATTCAGACGTTTGGGAATCGCCGGTTTTGTCCCTAGGAGGAGCCAAATACTTTGTATCATTTATTGATGATTACTCTAGGAGACTGTGGGTGTATCCAATCAAGAACAAGTTAGGTGTGTTTCCAATATTCAAAACTTTCAAAGCACTGGTGGAACTTGAATCCGGAAAAAGGATCAGGTGTCTGAGGACAGACAATGGAGGAGAATACACTGACGGGAACTTTCTGACATTTTGCAAGCAAGAAGGCATTCAGAGGCAGTTCACTATTGCACACATACCTCAACAAAATGGTGTAGCAGAGCGGATGAACAGAACTATTCTTGAAAGAATGAGAGCTATGTTGGAAACTACAGGACTAACCAAATCATTTTGGGCAAAAGCAGCCAGAACCGCCTGTTACATGATAAACCGGTCACCATCGACTGCAATTGAGTTGAAAACACCAATGGAAATGTGGACCGGAAAACCCGCAGATTATTCTAGCTTGCACGTATTTGGATGTCAGACATACGTGATATATAATTCCCAAGAAAGAACAAAACTGGATCCAAAGTCCAGGAAATGCATATTCTTGGGATATGCTGATGGTGTTAAGGGGTGTCACTTGTGGGATCCTACTACTCACCAGATTATCATCAGCAGAGATGTGATATTTACAGAAGATAAACTGCAAAGTGAAAATGACAACAATACTACAAAGGAGACTACCACAGTACAGATCGAAGATAACCCAGGAAAAGAAGATGCTTCTTCTAAAGCAGCATCGGAGCACGAGGAACAAGAAGCAGATGAGGCTGAGGTTATAGATGTTCAACGTTCATCGCATCAAACATCAACTCCGCCCTGGCACTCAGACTATGTCATGGCGAGCAATGCTGCATATTGTCTTCTAACGGAGGATGGAGAGCCATCTACCTTTCACGAGGCTGTGAATAGCCCCGATGTGGCTTTGTGGATGACAACAATGCAGGAAGTAATTGAAGCTCTGCATAGAAACAAGACGTGGGAGCTTGTTCCTCTACCACCTAGACGGAAAGCCATCGGTAATTAATGGGTCTTCAAGATCAAGCGAGATGGAAATGACCAAGTGGAGAGATATCGTGCAAGACTGGTGGTGAAATGATTTGCTCAAAAAGAAGGTATTGACTTCAACAAAATATTTTCTCCTGTGGTTAGACTTACAACTATCAGAGTAGTCTTGGCCATGTGTGTTGTATTTGATTTACATCTAGAACAGTTAGATGTAAAGACTGCTTTTCTTCATAGTGAACTTGAAGAACAGATTTACATGATCCAACCAGAAGATTTTGTTGAGAAAGAAAAAGAAAACTTGGTTTGCAGGTTGACCAAATCTCTGTACGGTCTAAAGCAGGTGCCGAGATGCTGGTACAAGATATTTGATTCCTTCATAATTAACCTCGGGTACAACAGACTCAATTTAGACCATTGTACGTATTACAAGAGGTTTGGAGATAATGATTTCATCATTCTATTGTTGTACGTGGATGACATGCTGGTAACAGGCCCCAGCAAAGTTCGAGTCCAAGAATTGAAGGCACAATTGGCTAAGGAGTTTGACATGAAGGATTTGGAACCGACAAACAAGATTTTAGGGATGCAAATTCACCGAGACAGAGAAGGCAGGAAAATATGGATTTCCCATACGAATTACTTCAAGAAAATCTTGCGGCGCTTCAACATACAAGACTGTAAGGAAATCTCAACTCCATTTTCTGTTAATTATAAATTATCCTCAAGTATGTGCCCTAGTGATGAAGCGGAGAGGATGGAAATGTCTCAAGTACCTTATACATCAGCAGTGGGAAGTCTCATGTTTGCTATGATATGTACGAGACCAGATATTACTCAAGCAGTCAGCTCAGTCAGTCAGTTCATGGCGAATCCTGGTAGAGAGCAATGGAACACGGTTAAAAGGATCCTAAGATACATTAAAGGAACCTCGGATGTTGCATTATGTTATGGAGGATCGGAACTTACTATCAATGGTTATGTTGATTCAGATTTTGCAGGTGATTTTGACAAACGAAAATCCACTACAGGCTATGTGTTTACACCTTGCAGGAGGCGCGGTAAGCTGGGTATCTAAGTTATAAACTGTTGTAGCTTTATCTACAACAAAGGTTGAATACATGGCGGCTACACACGCTTGTAAAGAAGCAATCTGGATTAAAAGGTTAATGGAGGAGCTCGGGCACAAACAAGAGAAAATTCCCTTGTATTGTGACAGTCAGAGTGCCTTACACATTGCAAGGAATCCAGCTTTTCATTCCACGACAAAACACATAGGGATTCAATATCACTTTGTTCCTGAAGTAGTGGAGGAAGGAAGTGTGGATATGCAAAAGATTCACACCAACGACAATCTTGCAGATGTCATGACAAAGCCAATCAATGTTGACAAGTTTGTCTGGAGCAGATCTTCTTGTGGCCTAGCAAAGACGTAAGCAACATGAAATGGCAAGTATGAAGAGATTTGTAAAGTCCACCAAAAGATTGGTTTTGAGTGGGAGATTGTTGCACTATCCCACCGAAAGCAAAGCCAACTTTCGGTGAAAAAGTTATCAAAATAATAAAAGAAGGAAAAGTGAAGAAAAATAAGAAAAAGTGAAATGATGATGTTGGGGGCAAAAATGGAAAAACATTATTTGCATAGTAATGAAATGAACCTATAAATAGAGGCTCATTTGTACCAACAATATCATTCCAAAATAGAGTGAAAACATTATGAGTTTTCTTGAGTATTCTTTCTTCTTCTATTGTTCTTTGAGTGAGAGTTTAGTTTCTCATATTATTAGAGAGAGTTATATAGTTCTCTCCTTGTATTAGAGAGAATGTGGTATTCTTTCTTCTTCTATTGTTCTTTGAGTGAGAGTTTAGTTTCTCATATTATTAGAGAGAGTTATATAGTTCTCTCCTTGTATTAGAGAGAATGTGGTATTCTTTCTTCTTCTATTGTTCTTTGAGTGAGAGTTTAGTTTCTCATATTATTAGAGAGAGTTATATAGTTCTCTCCTTGTATTAGAGAGAAGGTGTTGTATAATATTCTTACATCATAGTGAATCCTCCTATACTTACCCGTGATTTTTTTCCCTTAATTTGTTTGAAAATTTTCCACGTAAAACTTTTATATCTCTATTTTCTCTATTCTCATTCATATTTTAACTATGGAGTAAATTGCTTGCCGCCCCCCTGTGTTTTGCTCGAAATACTCATTCACCCCTTGTGTTTTTAAAATAGGCTCATTACCTCCCTGTATTTTTTCGATTAAGCTGACGCACCCAAAATTGCTTATTCCGTTAGCAAACGTTACCAAATTAGTTAATTGATCGTTATACCCTTACATAAAGTTAAAATCGAAAAAACACAGGGGGGTAATGAGCATATTTTAAAAACACAGGGGGTGAATGAGTATTTCAGGAAAAACACAGGGGGGCGGCAAGCAATTTACTAAAAGGGTATTTCTGTCCAACAAAGAATTTATTTTAACCAAAAACATAAAAAAAATCACATTTTAAGCGCGTGTGTTACAATTGCTATTAAATTAGACGGTTTTTCTAACGAAAAGGACGGTCAACTACATTCCAAAAATCACAAGAGAATAATGAGCCTATTTTAAAAACATAAAAGGTGAGTATTTCAAACAAAACACAAAAAAAGACAAACAATTTACTCTTTACTCTCTAACTATGTTATACTATTTATATCCTATCATTCTACTGCTCTGATACCCAACAGGATTCTCCCCTCAAAACATTAATTTAATATCATGTGGACCATTCGCCCACGTATCAGATATTAAAGTGATAAGAACAAATACTACACTTGATCTTAGCCAAAAGGCCGAGAAAGGTATTCTTTGATTTGTGCTCTCATTCTTCTTTTATACGCAAAGCAGCAAACGTCTTTCTCCTACACTATCGATGTGGGACGAGTTCTGGAAGAGGAATGTAAACACGCTGAGGTTTACTCTGGACATCATACAAATCTTTTCAAACGTGAATAACGATGGAGTTCAAGAAGCAAACATGGTGGATGGATGTTCTTTTTTCAGGTAACTATGTTTCACATATAGTTGGGCCTTATTATTCGTTGACTCTTACATGCACGTGAATGGTTGTGTTGAAGATAGTAAATACAAAAAATAAATTTCACTTTAGAAGCTAAGTATTTAGATGATGTCATAAATTTACTTAATTAATTTTTCATCCAAGAAGATAGCTTGGGTCAAGGTTGATTTATATGCATATTTATTTAGGCTTAGTTGTTTTTCGTGGCTAGCTCGCCATAATAAATATTATGGTGAATTGATTTCTTTCCTATTTAGTTGAAGTTCATCATGTATAAATTCCCTAACTTTTCCTTTTCCCAATATTTTAAGGATTTCTCTTATCAGTAACATTAGCTGCTAAGGAAGCTAAGAATCATGGGACAGTGATTGAGATTGATCTGGGCACCACATATTCTTGTGTGGGTGTATACAGAAACAATCATGTCGAGATAATAGCGAACGATCAAGGAAACAGAATCACCCCTTCATCGGTTGGATTCAATGATAATGAGCGACTAATTGGAGAAGCCACGAAGAACCAAGCGCCTCCAAATGCAGAGAGGACTGTTTTCGATGTCAAAAGGCTAATGGGAAGAAAGCAAGTGAATGCGTGTAAAGATTTTTACGCGTAATTTTGTGAGAGATCGTTGTGCGATGCTGATAATTTTTACGATTGTAATTGGAAGGTTTGATGATCCTGAGGTCCAAAGAGATATGAAGATGTTGCCTTCTAAGTTTGTGAACAAAGATGGTAAGCCTTACATACAAGTGAAGATAAAGATGGAGAAAACAAGGTGTTTAGCCCTGAGGAAATCAGTGCTATGGTGTTGAAGAAGATGAAAGCCACGACCGAGTCTTATTTAAGACATTCAGTTAAGGATGCAGTGATCACTGTTCCTGGTATGATAAGATTCGTCGCGTTCTCTCTTTTTCTCTGTTGTTGATTCTATCATTTTTTGGCTCTTTTCGTGATTCTGCATAAATTATGTTGTCTGTAGCTTTGTGAATGTCTTAAAAATTAATATGCATTGAACATAGTGTTATTCCACATAAAAGAAGGAAATCATTATTTTACGAATCCAGGTATTTGGAGTTATGAAGATGTAGCCAGGGCACATATTGTGTTTTTCGGCTTATACTTTTTGGAAGCTCTCTGGCATTGGGTGTATATTGGGATCTAGAAATATTTTGTGATTTTTGTATTAAAGGTTTCTTGATTACTAAGTTCACATATTGAAAGCTCTCTGGTTTTTGCATATGCAGCATACTTCAATGATGCACAAAGACAGGCTACAAAGGACGTGGCATAGCCGGTCTCAAAGTGGTTCGTATAATCAACGAGCCTACAACGGCCGCAATTTCCTATGGTCTAAACAAGAAAGGTGGTGAGATGAATATTTTGGTGTTTGATCTTGGTGGTGGCACATTCGATGTCAGCGCATTGACCATTGATAATGGTTGTTTTTGAGGTCCTTGCCACCAATGGGGACACTCATTTGGGAGGAGAAGATTTTGATCAGAGAGTGATGGACTATTTTGTCAAGCTGATCAAGGGGAAGTACAACAAAGACATCAGCAAAGACAACAAGGCTCTTGGAAAGCTGCGAAAGGAGTGTGAGAAAGCGAAGAGGGCCTTGAGTAGCCAGCACCAAGTGCGAGTAGAGATCTAGTCCCTTTTTGATGGTATTGACTACTCTGAGTCCCTAACAAGTGCAAGATTTGAAGAGTTGAACATAGATTTGATCAAGAAGACAATGAGGCCAGTGAAGCAGGCCTTAAAAGACGTGAATTTGAAGACGACTGACATTCATGAAGTTGTACTTGTTGGGGGAAGCACCCGAATTCCTAAAGTGCAACAGTTACTGAAGGATTTCTTTGATGGGAAAGAAGCAAACAAGGGTATCAATCCAGATGAGGCTGTAGCCTCAGGAGCAGCAGTCTGGTGAAGCTGATGAAGACACGAAAAGTATTTTTTTTTTTTTTCCTGCAGACTTACTTTTGCTAGACATTGTTCCCTTGAGTCTAGGTATCGAGACAGTTGGAGTCATGACGAAATTGATCCCAAGGGGTAAATCAGGGTATGTTGAAACAGAGTTGCAATCATGTAATTGATACCTAGGATTGTTTAACATTGTTTTCTGGTACATAAAACTTAGAAAAACTAATGTTGCCATGAAATTTTCAGGTCTATGAAAGTGAAAGGAGCTTGAAAAAGTTCGAGTTATCTGGAATTCCTCCGGCTCCAAGGTAGCTAAACATACATCTAGCCTTCTGGAAATAATTGATGTCATTTTAGAATCATTTCAGTTAACTTTGAGTGGCGCAAAATTATCTTGATTTTTTCTCTTAGGAGAGTTCCACAAATTGAGGTTACCTACGAGGTTGATGTAGACGGAAAACTACGCGTGATATCTGAGGACAAGGCAGCAACAAAGAATTGACAATCCATTACCATCACCAATGACAAAGGGCGTCTCACCCCTGACGAGATTGATCAGATGGTAAAGGAGGCAGAGGAGTTCTCAGAGGAGGATAGGAAGGTGAAGGAGATAATTGACTCCAGAAACAAGCTTGAAAGCTATATTTATACTATGAGGAGCACCATCAGTGACAAGCTTGTTGAGAAGATTGATTCTGATGACAAGGAAAAGATTGAGAGCGCATTGAAGAATGCCCTGGAATGGTTGGATGAGAACCAAAACGCGGACAAGGATGACTTTGATGAGAAGATGATCGAGTTGGAAGCTGTTTGTGATCCTGTCATGAGGAAGGTATACGAGAATAGTAGTGGAAGCTCTGCTAATTCAGAAGACAATGAATTGTAAACAAGTAATCAATAATTACGTTAAAAAGTGTGGTCTTCGATGAGACAGTTTTGAGAAACCCAAATACTAATAAGGAGATCATTTCCAAAAGTTAATGTGTACAACTTGGTTTTGAAATCTTTCATTTTCGAACAAATAGCTAGAGGAATTGTTGGTACTTCACCTTCAGAGCTTAAAGATCAAAAGTCTACTTTAAGTATTTGATGCGTTCATATTTTTTCTTTTTTCTTTTTTACTAAGTAAGCAAGCAATTCATTGATAAAAAATATGTACGTCAGTCAACATCTAGACCAGTATGTGTCTTCTACATTCCAAGATTGCCATATAGCCCTATTAAGCTGGTTGTTTTTGTATTTCTTCCCTGTACTACTTGTGTTTGATATCAAAAGAGATACGACTAAATAGGTGATCCTCATTAGTTGCCAAATTCTGATGGAACGTTTCGGTCATATTAAGTTCACACTTTTGACTAATTCGATGTGTGTGTTGAGGCAGCTGCTGTACCTGAGAATTTATTAATTGGTGTGGTCTTCAACAAGACAATTTTAAGAAACCCAAATACTAAGAACGATATCACTTAATGTTATTTGAAATAAATGAATTTTATAAAATTTTGTACAATTCATTTGCAAATCCAACCTTTTGTTTTTGGAATTACCTTTTTAAAAAAATTAAAAATCCAAGATTTGCCAATCGATTTACTCAAACTTTACTTAAATCTTTGTTCAAGATGTGAAATTTGCAATTCCAAGCCACCAAATTAGTTACTTATCTTTTAAAGACTAAACTGATCTCTAAGTTTCTTTTTTTTTTTACTGCTCCTATTTTTTGTTCTTATTCCTATGTAGTTAGTTCTTTTTATTTTTCTTGTGAGCTCCTTCTTCACGACAAATTTATTTTTCATACACACACACACACACACACACACACTTGCCCTAATTTAAACTTCCATTAAAATTTGTTAGTCAAATATTTAAAAGATGATACTACCCCCATTAAAAAATATTTTGGATTTTTATTTAACTTTCTTAATTTCTTTCATTATTATGCATTACGTTAAATAAATTTTTATAAATAAATTTGATATAATTTTTATTTCTTCTCATTCTACTTAAAATTACAAATCCAATGCTTCAAATTTCATATAATTTGGACAAGAAATGAAAAAGATATGAATTTTTAAAGCTTTTTTCGTGAGTAAAATTCTGGTGGGTTGAAGATGCCTAAACGACGTTGTTTCGATTATGACACGTAGCGTAGAATTTAAATCCAAAAGCCAATGGTATAGTGCCACGTGGCTAGTGTGAATAACAAAATTTGGGAAAGTAGTTTTGAAGATTTGAATCCACAACTTCAACTATGGTTTAAAGCTACTTAGCCACAATGTTGTATGTACTTCCTGTTATTTTCTACACACGGAATATATATTATCCTGTTATGTACCGGTAACAGAGACCACCACCCACAATCTCCGCCATTACCTCTAGCGAACACCACTGCCACAAACTACCTCCGCCACTTCTTTCAACCACCCCTACCAGTCACCAACGTTGGAGAGTCCATAGTACAAAGATTCATCTAACTAATACACAAAAATAAAATTTTGAAATAATTAGGGTTTAGTTTAAAATCAATCCCAAGGTTAAATTTCTATATGTAAATGATCTATAGACTATAAAGATTCTCAAAAGATTATTAATAGTGAGTTTATAAAATAATTTTTGATGGAGAGATGTAGTGGTGGTGGTATGTGCTAGGTGAGGAAGAAGAGTGAAAAACATAAAAGGAAAAAAATGATAAATGAAAAATGAGAAACAATGTAAGGGTATTTTGGTCAATTCAAATGTGTTTTGAGGTTTTGTGCGATTCACAGTTGCATTACAAGTGAGTGTATGTCACTCTTCATTAACTTTGACAGAAATTTGGACGGAGGGTTTATGGTGCAACATTATGAATAACATAGAGAGTTTAACGCCACTTTTGAAAACACAGGGTTTGTTGTGCAACTTTGACAAAACACAGGAGGGTGTTGTGCATTTTACTTTATATTTAATCCAATCTTTTTTTTTTGTCTTCAAATTAGGAGCGCAAATCATCTACCCTTATTTTTTAACTAGTCTTAACATACTTAGCCATTTAAAATTATAAATTATTTATTCGTGTTATTTATTCATCAATATTAATTAATCGAGTTTAACTTTAAAATTGAATAGTGTTGTTAATGGAATACATATTCCTATCAAAATTTCTAAAGCAAAGCTTCAAGATATATGAATAGAAAATGAATACCAACAATAAATATATTTACAAATTATAGAATTGACTTAATACTGTTTTACAGTTCTGAATAATAAAAGTTATTTGTAAATACAAATTCTTTCAGACCACAAATGTTTCTAAGCAGTCTGTTAGGAGGGGTAAAAATACACAATTGAACACTCATATATAGATAATTTTTTTTAACAGGGACTAAATCTATTTTTTAGCCTAAAAGTACCTCAAAATATGCCCATTTATAAAAAAAAAAAATACAACTTCAACTTACTTCTTCTTAATAGCTCCACTTTTGGATTCGCCCTCGCTGGCCCCAAGTAGATCTGCCCATGACCGAGTTGCTGAGAAATTTCCTTTTAATGAAAGAAAGCCATTTAAGAGCCCAATATTCAATTTTCTGAGTGAACTTCTCAACCAAGCTATAACAGTCCTTGATATGAAGATTACCAATCTTATAGCCAAGCAAATTAGAGATTTGGGGTTGCAGAGAGATGGATTGTATCTACCAAGGAAGACTGCACTTTTGTCACTATTCAATTCACCTGCAAGCCTGAAAGGTTATGGAAAATTGCCAACTCCTCATTAATGACGGAGATAGATCAGATATAAGCATTAGCAAAATTGAGACTCTGATCATCAGCAAAAGAAAGGTGCGTCAGTTAAGTCCGTTTGCATGTTGGGTGGAACCAGCATTAATTTGCTGATCTTTCTTCTTCGAAATTTTTTCTTTTATTTATTTATTTATTTATTCGTCAATCAGTGAAGGGGGAGTTTCATCTCAATTATCTCAAAACTTTACACGAGGTAGGACCAAAACAACAAAAGCTCGAAAAAAGTGTCAAGTCATTACTTACAAAAGACAATTATCGTGTATATTCCATTCTTTACAAATTGCAATGTTAGTCTGGTTTCTTCTTTTATTTTTTATTTTTTTGCTGGGTCAGCAAGTGTAAGATTTCATTCAACTAAGCAAAAACTATGGCAAAGTGATATACATGTGTAATGTCATAAACAAAAAGCCATCTTGAAACCTAACAAATAATTTCATAGAGGTTTCAGATATCACAAAGATCCCTATTGGCACTATTGTTTCTAGGGTAAATAGCACCGTAGCCTCCTATGATTTATCTAAAGTGCACAAAACCTCCATGTGGTTTCAAAAATGCACCGGACCCCCCTGTGATTTGGAAAAGTGGCACACGTGCCCACTTCGTCTCTTTTCCGTCAAATTTTATAACAGAAAATGTGAAATGACTTAAATACCATCAATTCATTTTTTTCCTCTATTTTCTCCTTTTTCTTTACCAAAAAAATTATATAATATATATACACACACCACACCAAAAAAAAATAATAATATATAACATATATATATCACACCACATCTGGAAAAAAAAAAGAGAAATATATATATATATATACACACACACACCAAACCCCAAAAAAAAAAAAACAAATATGTATATATATATATAATAGATATACACATACAAATATATACACATACATACTGGGGTGTGGGGGGGGGGGGTGGGGGGTGGGGTGTTTTCCCGGGGGCTGGGGGTGGGTTCCGCCAAGAGGGGGTGGGGTTTGTGTGTACGTATATATATATATATACACACACACACCAAACTCAAAAAAAAAAAACAAATATGTATATATATAATACATATGCACATACAAATATATACAGATACATACTGGGGTTTGGGGGGTGGGGAGTGGGGTGGTTTCAAGGGGACTGGGGGGTGTGTCCCGCCGAGGGAGGGGTGGGGTAGGGTGGGGTGGGATGGGTGGGGTTTGTGTGTATGTATATACATATATACACACGCACACCAAACCCCCAAAAAAAAAAAAATACATATAGATAATACATATACACATACATACTGGGGTTTGGGGGTGGGGTGGTGGGTCTCGACTGGGCTGGGGGGGGGGGGGGGGTTTCCGCCAAGGGGTGGGGTGGGAGGGATGGGGTTTGTGTGTACCAAACCCAAAAAAAAAAAAGAAACAAATTGTTGGGGACGTTGAATTTGTTATTGTTTGTTGCTGTTTTTTTTTTTTTTTTTTTTTTTTTTGTGTTGTAAAGGGTTCTTTTTGTCAATTAACCCACATATTTTGTTGAAAAAATTGTTGAAAATCAGCCAAAGTTGTATGGGAGGCGCGTGTACCTCACATGCCGTTAAAACTTAACGGATTTATTGATGGAGGGGGTTGTTGTGCTATTTTTTTTAAACCACAGGGGGGTCAGGTGCACTTTTGAAACTACGGGAGGTATTGTGCACTTTAGATAAATCATAAGGGGCTACGGTTCTATATTTCCTTCCCGTCAACATTTTGCTTCGCACATCATCTTTAATTCTTTTGGTCACTTGGTCCTCAGTAGCAAATTCATTTATGAAGAAACGCGAATTTCGTTCTTTCCAAAGGTGGTAAACTGTGGAGGTGAGCAGGAGCTTAATGATATTTGCCTGAAGGGTGTGCTTTTTCGCCATGATACTGCATCCACGAACAATAAATTCCCATTGAATTCCAAAAGTTCTGACTTTTCCTTTCTTTGCACAACTTCGCCAAACTCGTTGACTAAAAAAACACTCAAAGAAAAGGTGTTTCTTGGTTTCCAAATACATATGACAAAGAGAGCATCTACCATCAATTTGCATTCCCCAATTGAGCATATATACGACCCTTTGTAGGCAGTCTGTTTAAGATTGCAAGCCAACAACAGAAACTGTGCTTTGGGATGAAAC
This sequence comes from Ehretia macrophylla, assembly GCA_037974665.1. Taxonomy (NCBI): domain Eukaryota; kingdom Viridiplantae; phylum Streptophyta; class Magnoliopsida; order Boraginales; family Ehretiaceae; genus Ehretia; species Ehretia macrophylla. The sequence continues at coordinate 70,713,247 of CM075764.1, forward strand.
TTTGTTTCCAAAGAAGATCATACCATGGCACTTTTGGATGGTTTGTTCTCAGAGATTCCCAGGTAGAGTGAGTTTGAAAGGATCCGCAATGCACCACTGGATCACATCGCTGTTGTGTGAATTCAGAGGCATGCCATCAAGATTTGTTTCCAGAGAAGAAAGGCTTCTTGGCCATTTCCATCTTCCATTTTGAATCACTTTGCTAACTTTGCATTGATGTCCAAGTCGCGATGCATCAATCAAATTTTGCTGCACATTCTGCACTAATTTGCCAAGAGGGTGCCATGAGTCCCACCACAGGAAGGTATTGTTCCCATTTCCAATGATGTGCTTGATATGGGGAGCCGCATCATCTCTCAACTTCAATAACTTTTTCCACGTCCAAGAGCAGTCGGAGGGTATTGGAACACTCCAAATGCCATCTTTGAGAAGTATTTTCCTGGTCCAAATGCTCCAAATAGAGTTATGGTCGGTGTACATATACCAGAATTACTTGAGAATCGCAGCCTTGTTAACCTCTTCTTTTATTTGTTTTGTCTTGGACTCTTATTTGAAACAAAGCGAAGAGTTTGATTGTATTCATATCCTACTGTAACTTCTCACTAATTCCCTATTATGATACTTTTTTTTTTGAACAGTGAAACGATATCATTAATAAGCAGGATTACAATCTTAACTGATTCCGGATCGAGTAATGTCCTGAGACATAAAAAACACAAGTCGGGGAGGGTGGTTGGACACCCAGTCAAGAGGAAGTTCATTATAAATTTTTGCTTTTGCAATCCAATCACATGAGAGGTTAGTCGTCCTCCTAATGCTACAAAATCTAACGAATGTAGATCCAGCCACAATCTTTTGGATATTCTCCACAATAACTCTTGCATTCCAACTGGTAGCATGAACTGGAGAATTAATTGCTTTGAGAACGGCATCGGCATCACTTTCGATTGTGATGTTTTGATTGTTGAATTGGGTTGCAAAGAGACATGTTTTTCTGATTGCATAAGCTTCCGCTTCTAACGCTGTACCGCCCCAAATGGAATCAACTTGACCCGCAAGGAAGGCTGCTGATGCCAGGGACTCTTTATCCCTGAAGGATGCATCCGTATTAATTTTAATCGTCCCAGGTTGAGGAAGTGTCCATATTGAGGGGGTTGACTCGGTATCATGGGGATGGTCCACCGAAGAGGAACTCTGGTCATCAAGGGCTTGTGAAAATTCAATGAATGAAGAATGCGCCAGGGATACTGCTTGAGCAATATTAATCTGTTTGTTCTCCAAGCAAAAGCAACTCCTCTCCTTCCAAATCTGCCAGCAATGAAAGGCAATTTTTGATGATGCTTCTTCCGTGCAGTATCCTGCATCAACACAACGATAAACAAAAGAAAGGAGCCAATCTCCAAATCTTGACACATGGTTCGGATTAATAGAACACTGCAAAGAAGAAGCGCACCAATATTTTTGAGACCAAGGGCAAAGAAGAAGCAAATGTTCAACAATTTCAATTGATTCATTACAAATTAGACAGATGGGGCTAGTCGAGCTTTTCCTTTTAAAACGATTTTCATTGGTCGGCAAGCCATTGCGACAGGCTTTCCAACGGCGAATTTTGTGGAGCTTTGATGTTCCAAATCAATTGAAACAGCTCCTTAGGGGCCCTATATGAAGACTCAGCTGATGATACTTGAATACAATATAGAATTTTAAGTTCCAACTCAATAAAAATCTTTGATGGCACTTCCAAATTAAATAACTTAATTCTTCAAGACTATTCACCTTCTCAGTTCATAATTACTAATACATTTGCATAAACGAAGTTCCTTGTTACCGAACAACTACTTGGACTCTAATTGGGTAGGGGCCGCGCGAACGCAGGCCCCCACTGTCACAAATTATGACATAGGCTCAACTACTTGGGCTGACCTTAGGACAAGCACCCCTCCCAAGTGCAATGGAGGTCACCAACCTAGGCCATGGACCTTCTTGATCGCCCATTGACCCCGTCCAGGTAAGTATGTTTCATCTTTTGCTTTCTTGCCTTTATATCCGTCCCCCATATCCCACCCACTACATGCCTATTCGATGTGGGACAAAATAAAGTTTACATTTCCTTGTTCAATTGGGGTCTATTCGAAGTATACTACCAAAGTGATAACATTCCTGCAACACAAATATCATAATAGACGAGCGGAAGCTTTTCAAACATGAAGCTAACACGTATTCCAGCTACGCTTCCGATTTCGAGCTTGGCACCAATTTTCAGCAACAATATTTCCTATTTCTTTCATTGAACTACAACATATTTCTCATATAATATATCCTGAGCCTCCACAGCATCTTCTTGTAATCTTTACATCAATGAGCATCTGCTGTATATAGTTTTCCAACGCAAGTTCTTATGTCAAGCAAATGAGCATGACTTGTGAGCTAGGTTGAACATGCCAACTTTGTGACACAAGACAAATGTGTTAGTATTTCTCATTAATTTGTTGCTTTAGTAGGAGTAATATCAATAATATTTTTCTTACTAGATACTAAATATATACATATAAAAAAAAAATGGAATATATGTATAGAACTTGGATGAGTGAGGGTTGCACTCCTACTGCTTCCCATATATATATGCCCTTGGTTAGAACACCAAATAATGTAAGAGTTGATGAGCTAATAATCTTTGCTTACTTTATTATTATTATTATTTGTTAATACTTATCATAATTCGTGAACTATGGCCATTGAGAACTTCATTGACTTTTAAAATAATCATTTTAGTTCCTGAACTATAGTCGTTGAGAACTTTTAGTCTCTTGGCTTTTAAAATGAACATTTTAGTCCTTGGAATTATATCAAAGAGACGCCGTTAGTCTCGGATACCAATTTTGACCATTTTTTAATGATTTTTCCCTATTTGTGAGGGCAAAATAGGAAAGTTATATTTGTTTCACAGCCGACAAAGAAAAAAACATTGTCGCTAAAAAATTGTCAGTTTAGAGCTCATGCGCATAACGTGTGACAATGCCGTTAAAAAATGGATGAAATTGGTATCTGGGACTAATGGCGTGTGATGCCCGAGTCGAGAGCATGTTTATTTTTATTTATATGCATATAATATGTGCATTTAATTGTTTAAAATGTTTATTTGTCATAATATGTGCAAATATTTGCTTAATTGATTCTTACGTGCAATTACGTGTTTAATTAACTTTAGTTAGCAAAATTATGAGTTTATTTATATTAGAATTTGATATATGTGCATTAATATTATTTCATAAATATTTTTAAGTGAGAATAGCATTTAAAGGACTTTTGAATTTTATTTGAGGACTTTTCCACTAAATTTTTAAAAATGGTCTTTTAAACATTTTAAAAAATTAGTCCTCCAATATTATTGGACTATTAATAAAAATTAATTTGGAAACAAACTAGGAATTAAAAGTAGACTTTTCGCGCGAAAAAAGTAACGTTTTTAAGCCAAATAGTGAAAATCCTCCAACTTGGTCTTCCTTTGACCTTGTTGACTTTTCTAAATAATGTATAAAGCCCAAAAATACCCCAAAAATGCAAAAATTAGCCAAAAAAAAGGCCCAAATCAACCAAAAATCCTTTCCTGCGTGAATAGTGAATTTTGAAGGTGAAGGAGAAGCTTCCCAAGGGCAACTCGGACATTTTTGAACTCGCCTCAACTCCTACTTCGCATCTACCGTTCATTTTTCAACTTTCAGAACAAAAATTTGTGAAGGGCTCTTTCAAAAATTGGTTTAAAATGCATTATTTATGCTTTGTATCGTTAAATTTACATATGATACTTGTTATTTAGGTTGTAGAGAACATGTTTACCGTTTCATAATTTATTTTTAGCGTATTTTATTTTTGTGATGAATAGTAGTTATGTTTTATGTTAGAAATGCATAATTTAATGCCTAAGCTTGATTCTTAGCCTAGTTATGATGTTCATAAACGTTTATATACCATATTAGCTTAGTAGAATAGCTTAGAAATGCGTAAATGTGCAAAAATGAACTAGATGCGTTGGCTGAAATTTTAATGTTTATGCTTGATTATTGCCAATATTTGAGTGTAAGTTGGGTAGTCTTTGGGTTGTCAATGATGTATTATAATTTCTAAATATGAGTGCTAAATGCTAGGTGTAAATGTGGTTAAGAAAGGGGTTTAAATTGATGTGAAGAATGAAGATGTTTAAATGGTGTTTTTAATGTTTAAAGTTAGTTAAAATGTTGTTAGAATGCCTCCTTTGTGGTTAATGTGTTGCTTAAGTTCTAATGGTGTCATTATGACTTGATAGAGTATAAGGGGAAATGCATGTGAAATGTGGTTTAGGTGTTTAAATGTGGGTCTAAATGAATATGAATTGCTTAGTTATTAGATTGGTAAATGTTTGAAGTAATGTGTTGTAGAATCTAGGATTCTAGCTTGATAGAATATGTGCTATATGAATGTGGTGTCTAATGTGGTTAAGGTTATTTTGTGTGTAAAGTGTTGTTTAAACTATGATGTCATATGATTGCATGATTAGTTAGCTTACTAAATGCATAATTAAAGTAAATGTCACTAGTGATCAACGTACTTTGTTAATTCCCCTTATTTGTCTTAAATACTTGTATTAGATTGCATGAATGCAATGCGATGTGATGCAAATGTAAATACGTGTTATGAGTTATATGTCCATGTGTGTGTTAATGCGATGCGATGCGAATGGTTGCAACCTTTAAAACAAACACGGTCGGTTGGAGTCACCCTGGGCGGCATCGGGCTTGTTAGGCGATGACACGACTACCGGGGCTCTATTCCCTATCCCGAATGGACGGAGTGTTCCATAAGGGTTTGGGTCGTAGAGTCGAGTCAGTGTACACGCGAAGTGCACTTGGTGTAAAGGGGAAGATGTTCGCGATGGTGTATAGGGGAACGATATCAACAGGACAAACGTATCATTCATGAATGTTTACTTTTCTTGTATTATTTAAGCATTATTTACTTATTGCAATTGACGTGCATAGCATGATTTAAAAAGTATTTTTAAAAGAGAAAATGAGTTTCAAACCTCCCTGCATTTATTCCTCCCTCACTGAGCTATGAGCCGATTAACTCACCCCTCTTTATTAACATTTCACGTGAAGACGAAGTTGTTTATGTGGACTATGTGCCTAGTGAGCATGTGGACAAGCTCGAGGCTTGATGTGTTTATTCTTGATGTATATATGTTTTAGAATGCTAAAGTTGAATTAAAGTTTTATGAGTTCTTGTAAATATGTATTAAAGTCTTTTTCAATTCTTGTAATTAAGTAATATGTATTGCCACCTTAAAGTTGTGTTTGTAAGGCTTGTATTGTATTTGTGTTATGATGTTGACGTACGTGAGACGGACGGCAGGGTACATGTGTATGTATACGAATGGCTTGTGTATGAAATGTTTGGGGTTTAGTTGCTGTTGTGAGGAGTTTCGTGCAGGTTTTTATATGGCACTACAAAAAATGCGGACATCGGCAACATTTTTTTTGTGGCGGTTCAAAGAACCGCCGCGAATTGTGTTTTACAATTCATTTTTTGCGGCGGTTACTTGAACCGCCACTAAAAGTCCCTCTTTAGTCGCAGTTCTAAGAAACTGTCGCGAAAATTCCAGTTTTAGCAACGGTTATGGGGAACCGCCGCTAAAAGTACTTCAATTGAAAATACAACTCCCCCCGCCCCTCGTTTTTAATTTTTCTTATTCAGCCAAAAAAACCCTTCCACACCTCCCCACACCAGAGCCACCATTGCCTCCCACCCTAAACCCGTTCTCCTTCACCCTTGCGCTACAACGGCGTACCACCGCTTCTGCCCATACCCCAACCCTCTCCCCCTTCCACCCTTAATCATCTAGATTTGCGCACACACACACACACACATACACATATATATCACAAGAATTTTTTTTTAAAATGAAATCAAACATATATATATATGTATATGTGTGTGTGTGTGTGTGTATATATATATATGTATGTATATATTTATTTTGTTTTCTTAATTCTTTTTTTTCTTTTTCAGGTACCCCAAATTGGGAAACTTGTTCAGTTAGTTAGGGTTCCCAATTTGAAGGTTTCGAATTTCGGTAATTGAAACCCCAAATTCAAACTCGTATATGTATAATTGTATATGTTTAATTTTTTCTCTTAATTTATTTATTTATTTTAATTTGGCTGCTCCATTTTATATGTGTATATTTCTTAATCCCTAGAGCTTATGTATATATGTCTGTGTGTATGTGTAATTTTTTCTTTATATGTGTGCGTGGTGTAATTGTGTGTGTATGTATAATTGAGAATAGAGCTACTTTAAAGAAGTGGAAGAGGGTTAATTTCACTATGGCAAATGTGTTATTAAGATTGCTTTTGCTTTCTTTGTTCAGGTCATTAGACATTTTTAGGTTCTGAACACCTTTCTTTTTTCGTTCTGGCATATGAAATTGCTAATCATTCTTTTAAATAGATGATGCTAGAAGCCTCTTGGATTGTATAAACTTGTTCTCTTCATCCCTGCCCTTGCAAATGTTGTTCAATTTTCTGCATAGCCGTCTTTGATGAGGTGCTTATTTGTCTATAATTAAAATTGAAAAGAAGAGTTAATTTCTTAATTAACAGGTATCTGCTCTTATGTTGTAAAGATGTTTATCAATTTTCAATCAAAAGAAATCACATGCCATATGTCATATCTGATTAATAGTATCTTTTTGTGGGGAAAAGGGGAAAGAATAATGTATGTTTTCTCAAATCAGATGGAGGTTATTAACTCTCTCTTGAATTCAGAAACTTAGGCTTGAGCTGTCTTCATTTTGAAATTTTAATCATTGATCTATCATTTCTCTAGTAACTAATTTGTGACTTCTCATGATTGGCTTTGTATAGTTTTTATTGAGGAACTCTTAATGAGTTACATGTAGTGGACATTTCAAAACAGTCAACTAGATGTGTTCCATGTTTGCCAAGGGTCTCTTGGTCAGCTTTATGGTGTCTTAATTGACTAGTAATAAGCAATAGTAATCAGTCAAATTATACGGCATGCTTCTTTGGCCGGGTAGATTCGGGTGTAATGGTCGGGTAGTGACCAATTTTAATAAACAGTTTCAAGTTTGAACCATGATGTTAAATCTCATAGTTTCCACCATGGCAAATTTGTGTTCAGTTTTTGTATTATTTGGATTAGGGACAAACCGAGAAGAGAGATGTATGAGGAAAAATAAAAGGTACAGTCTCTCATTTTGTCATATTATCTGTAACTTGTTTCTTTATTTTCTGATTGTTACTTAAGTATGAATACCTACTCGTTAAAATGCTAATTCTATTAGTATCATTAGTTATATAATACACCGCCTGAGTTAATAGCTACAATATTTACTCGATGTTAATGTTTCTTTTGGTTGTGTTTGGTAGCTTGGAGAACTAAGATAGGTTCTACTTCAACTCCATAAATTGAGGTATTTTAGAGTGGTTGAGATATTTGAGAGATATGTGCTCCTTTGTTGTCTAAATTTTTCAATGCTTTTAATTATGTAACTTGATAATAATGATATAGGATTGTCAACTGTCAGAAAAACTCCAGTTTCTTTCACTTCAAACTGACTATACAAAGCATTTTAATTATGTAACTTGAGATGCTTAACTGTAGATATTGATATATTGCCTATCATATCATTGTATTTTGAGTAGAAAATTTATTTTTCTTTGTCTAATGCAGAGTGATCTGTCTTGTTTGTACATGTAATCTAAAATTTCCGTATGTTTTCTTGACATATGGTCAGTGATTCGTGTGCATTTGCTTTGGTGGTAATATGTTTAATGCATAGGATAGTAGGATTGTCTTTTTAGCAAATTATGAGATGTTGACTGTTGTTGTTTTATCATCAGGCTAAAAGTTGTAGTAAACTGCTAACAGGGACAAATGTTACCTATAGTATACGAGCATCAATTCTATTTAATGGACTATAGGCGGCGGTTCATTGAAACCGCCGCCTATTAACGTTATAGGTGGCGATTTAAACAACCGCCGCCTATAGTATTCGCGATAGACAAATTTGCGACGGTTCTTAAAATCGCCGCCTATACATATGCGGCGGTTATAAATCACCGCGAATAAGAGAAAAGACCGCAATGGATGTATTTTTTTTGTAGAGTAGGATAGTGCCAAGTTTCAAACGTTACCATGCCGAAATTCCGTCGTGTCTTGACTTGATCCTAGGAGGGGTCGGGTTTGGGCGTTACATGGCGTCTCACTGATATAACTCCAGGGGCTAAAAGTTTTATTTTAAAAGTCAATGGACTAAAAGTTCCCAAATACCATAGTCCACAGACTAAAAATTCATTTTAAAAGTCAATAAACTAAAAGATCCAATGGCCATAGTCCAGGGACCATGTCAAGTGTTAACCCTATTTTTTTGGGGTCCGATTCTTGGTTGACTTCAGGGGAATATAAGTATAAAGTAGTAATTGAACACTACAAACATAAAATGATCTAATCTTGTATAAAATCGAGGACCCTATATTATATTTCTCTTGGTTATATAATCGTTGTCCTTGAAAGAATCATAAACTTTAAGTCTACCTTATAAAATCTTGCGTTGTTTCTCTTACTATCAATTAATTTTTGAATAGAAGATATAAGTATAGCTTGAACCAACAATGACTAAGTAGGAAAGTTTAACATGACATCCAACAATTTGCAAAAACCAAAAATCTTGCATTAAAATTTGGTGGGGGTGCGCCAAGCCCAAGCTTTAGTGCAGCACCAAGACAACGCTCAAAAGCTACTGAGGCACTTGAACGTTGCCTTAGTGTTGTACTAAAGCCTGGGCTTAGTAGGTTCTCCCTCTCAAAAAAATTAATTTAACATCTTGTGAGCTGACAACTCACATATTAGATATTAAATTGATAAAAATATATACTACACTTGATCTTAGCCAAAAGTCCGAGAGAGGTATGCTTCTCAATGTGCTTCTTTCTGCATTTTATAATTATCTAAGCTAGCATATCTTCTATGTGGAGGCGATATGGGATTCTCTTAGACTATAGCGTATTGCATACTAGTGTAATACATGAAAAGAAAATTCGTGAAAGTCATGTTTGGCTTTTCTTTAGCAAGAAAACATTCCAGATTCAATGATCTAGCGTGCACTTCTATTATTTTATTTTACTTTTTTCTTTAGTACCGTAGTTTTAATTCAAAATTTATAATTATAATAAGTTACCTAATCATCAAACTCCACTCTTGGGTATAGACACACTTTTTACTACATGGTAATTAATTTAGTCAAGTGAGGGTCAAGTCATAACCTATTATACTCTTCTCTAATCATAAAAATTTTAATTAAAAAAAATAAAAAAAGGGTAAAATAGCTTATTTTACATTATTTGTGTTATGCTCGAGAATAAAGAAAAATAATAATTACATTAAAACCTATCCTTGTTTTATACATATATATACATCTAATTGAGATTAAATTTGATATTGTTTTTTAACTCAATTGCCATGGTTCTAATGCATCACAAGGAGCATTTGTGAGAAACAATCATTCTAAACAATCATTTGGTTTGGTTCATTAAATTTATTTGACATGAGTTAACCTTATAAAAATATAAAAAAATAAACAAAAAACAATTTGTTGTTCAAAAATGGCGTTATACGCGATATTAGGAAAAAAATTAGATTCATTTATAATTCTTTTCTATACATATATATACATTTCAAATTGAATTCAATCTTTTTTCCTAACCCAACATATAAATGTTTTGCAATGAGCTAACGTTTTAAAGATACAAAAAAAAAAGTTTAAAGCCAATAAAATATAATTAAATAGCTCAATAAGAATATAAAAGACCAAAATATCACTTAATCTTAAGGCTTTATTTTAGAATTTGATGTCATGGGGAATCTGGACATAACTAAAATTTCGTGGGGGAATTTAAAATTTAATTAGGTAAAAACCCATAGGGGGAAATGACATTCTCCTTTTTTCAAACTACAATTTTTAGTTCAAAACAAGTCAACAGTTGGCTCATTCTTTTACTTATAATGGAATAGTATGTGTCATTCATCTCGCATTGACACGATTGATATTACTATCAAGTGAAACTTGGGATCTTTCAAAGGTGGCGAAACTATTGTCCCAATCCTATTTTGACCATTTAATTAATTATTTTTTATTTTAAAAAGACCACTAATTTATTAATTGGGTTTCGTTTCGATCATTCAATCTATTTTCTCGTCAAAATTAATTAACAAAGTTATTACACAAGGGTAAAATTGTAAAAATACTTAAAATAATTACATTTTTATCACCAAATAAAAGTTATTTACGATCTCATCACCAATAACTTGAAATCTCATAAAAATGTTATTACTAAGATTTCAACCCTAAGTTATCCACATCAAAAATAAAAGTTCTTATTACTGCACTACTTCAACTCAATGACTTTCAATTTACGATTAAAAACCATATTAACATATCTGCGATTATGATTAATATAACTTCATTTGCATTTTTTTTTTCTTTTTTCTTTTTCCTTTTCCCTCTTCTTCTTCCATCCCATCCCCATCACCTTCTGCATCTCCATCTTCATTTCACACACATACACACATACACACACTTACAGCGAAACACACGCACCAAATAATATAAGAGTTGATGTGATAATAATATTGGCCGACTTCAGGCTAATAGAATTATAAGTCCATTTGGTACGTTGAATATTCAATCCGAATCGAACACTACAAACATGATCAAGTCTTGAATAAAATCGAGATCCCTCTATTAGTTATATTCCTCTTGGTTCAGATCTTGCAATTATTCCTCTTAGTATCATTAATTTTGGGGTAGAAGTCTATTGATATAAGGATAGTTTTGATCAACAATGACTCAATAGGAAAGTTGAACATAGCAGCTTCCAACAATTAGCAAAATCGAAAAATATTGCATTAAGATTTGGTGGGGTGCGCCAGGCCAAAGCTTTAGTGCAGCACCAAGGCGACGCTTGAGAGCCCCAGTAGCAAGCTACTACTTCAGTGGGTTCTCCCCGTAAAAAAATTAATTTAACATCTAGTGAGCAGATGGCTCACGTATCAGATATTAAACTGATAAGAACAGATACTACACTTGATCTTAGCCAAAAGGCCGAGAAAGGTATGCTTAGACTAGTGCTCTCATTCTTCTTTTATACCCAAAGCAGCACACGTCTGTCTCATGCATCATCGATATAGGATGAGTACTCAGTAAAAAAATGTAAGTGTCACGCTAAGGTATACTATACTCTGGTCCATTATGTAACACAAGAAAAAATAACAAGTAAAAATGAGAAAATTAACTTTTTGGACTACGATTACACAATTGCAGAATAATAATATTAATTGATTAGGGTCAATTTCACTATGGCAAATGTGTTATTAAGATTGCTTTTGCTTTTTTTGTTCAGGTCATTAGACATTTTTAGGTTCTGAACACCTTTCTTTTTTCCTTTCTGGTATATGAAATTGCCAATCATTCTTTTAAATAGATGATGCTAGAAGCCTTTTGGAGTGTATAAACTTGTTCTTTTCCTTCCTGCCCTTGCAAATGTTATTCAATTTTCTGCATAGCCGTCTTTGATGAGGTGCTTATTTGTGTATAATTAAAATTGAAAAGAAGAGTTAGTTTCTTAATTAACAGGTATCTGCTCTTATGTTGTAAAGATGTTTATCAATTTTCAATCGAAATAAATCACATGCCATATGTCATATCTGATTAATAGTATCTTTTTGTGGGGAAAAGGGGAACGAATAATGTCTGTTTTCTCAAATCAGATGGAGGTTATTAACTCTCTCTTGAATTCAAAAACTTAGGCTTGAGCTGTCTTCATTTTGAAATTTTAATCGTTGATCTATCATTTCTCTAGTAACTAATTTGTGACTTCTCATGATTGGCTTTGTATAGTTTCTATTGAGGAACTCCTAATGAGTTACATGTAGTAGACATTTCAAAACAGTCAACTAGATGTGTTCCATGTTCGCCAATGGTCTCTTGGTCAGCTTTATGGTGTCTTAATTGACTAGTAATAAGCAGTAATAATCCGTCAAATTATATGGCAGGCTTCTTTGGCCAGGTAGAGTTGGGTGTAATGGTCGGGTAGTGACCAATTTTAATAAACGGTTTCAAGTTTGAACCATGATGTTAAATCTCATAGTTTCAACCATGGCAAATTTGTGTTCAGTTTTTGTATTATATGGATTAGGGACAAACCGAGAAGAGAGATATATGAGGAAAAATAAAAGGTACACTCTCTCATTTTGTCATATTATCTGTAACTTGTTTCTTTATTTTCTGATTGTTACTTAAGTATGAATACCTGCTCGTTAAAATGCTAATTCTATTAGTATCGTTAGTTATATAATAAACCGCCCGAGTTAATAGCTATAATATTTACTCGATGTTAATGTTTCTTTTGGTTGTGTTTGGCAGCTAGGAGAACTAAGATAGGTTCTACTTCAACACCATAAATTGAGGCATTTTAGAGTGGTTGAGATATTTGAGAGATATGTGCTCCTTTGTTGTCTAAATTTTTCAATGCTTTTAATTATGTAACTTGATAATAGTGATATAGGCTTGTCAACTATCAGAAAAACTCCAATTTCTTTCACTTCAAACTGACTATACAAAGCATTTTAATTATGTAACTTGAGATGCTTAATTGTAGATATTGATATATTGCCTATCATATCATTGTATTTTGAGCAAAAAAAATATTTTTCTTCGTCTAATGCAGAGTGATTTGTCTTGTTTGGACAGGTGATCTAAAATTTCCGTATGTTTTCTTGACATATGGTCAGTGATTCGTGTGCATTTGCTTTGGTGGTAATATGTTTAATGCATAGGATAGTAGGATTGTCTTTTTAGCAAATTGTGAGGTGGTGACTACTGTTGTTTTATCATCAGGCTAAAAGTTGTAGTAAAATGCTAAGAGGGACGAATGAATAACTAGTGTGGTTAAGTGAATGCTTACTATTGAAATCAGAAAGCATTTCCTTGGTGCTGCTAGAAGTACTTAAATTTTTTTGTTTCTTTTCATCTCAATCAATGGTTATATGTTAGCACAAGAAAAAGTATATTCATTTATCAATGAGAATTCATATTCCTGTACAAAAAAAGGTGAACTCTCGACTATTGGCAATTTCTTTTCACTTCTAAACAATTGAAATACTAAAGACTTATTTACATTCTTTTAGCATATTGACAAGAGGTGGTGTTCCTGAATCTAAAAGAGCAATAGGGTTAACCAAATTATTGGGCGTTAATATATTGCCATTACAGGTGCTACTATTAAGATACTCAACACCTTCTAATTGCATTTGTTTCTGATGTCAATTTGGTCTGTGCATGTAAGTGGTTCAATTTAGCTATTAATGTTTCCACTCAAGTCAAAAAACTGAATGATAGCTTTAAAATTCTATTTTGTTCTAGCCCTTTTCGACTTTACCCATCTTTTGACCAAAATGTACTACAGGTTATATTGGGTCATACATGCTTTAAACAACTTGTGGATACGTATGTTTTCAAGTAGACTCAGAATCAGTATTAAAGAGCCTAAAAGAAATATCTAACTTGTTCATGTGCCAGCTAAACTTTTAATTTATTACATGCATTATTGATTATAAAAACTTTGACATGCATCTTACTGTGTTGTATGTTGAAATGAGGTTCATTGTTTTAGAGAACGAAATTTTATAGTACTATGTGTTTATAAGTTGTAACAAATAGGATACTCTATTTGATTTATTTGTTGTCATGACTAATTTTCTTTCATTCTCTTAATTGCCAGGGAAGCAGTTCTTAATCTTAAAGTCCAGCCCTTTCTATTTCGTGGAATGAAGAAAGGTTGTTCGTCAGTTGAGAACAAAAAGCTAGTTGGATTTTTCAGATTCTTGTCTTCAATTTTGAGTTGGCTTTTTGTACAGAGCATATGACTATTTTATGTAATTTTCTTTATGATACATTTTGAAACTATTGAATAAATGTTACTTTTATGAGTAATTTTTCTTCTTTGTATAGCCATTAATATTCTCTATAAAGCCTTCAATGTTCTTTATTATCTAATAAGCACAAAATATAGAATATTTAAAAAAAATAAAAAAAATAACCAGAATAAAAAAAAAAAATGCTATGGGCGGCGGTTTGATAAATGCTACCTATAGTATCCGAGCATCAATTCTATTTAATGGACTATAGGCGGTGGTTTATTGAAACCGCCGCCTATTAACGTTATAGGTGGCGGTTTAAACAACCGCCGCCTATAGTATTCGCGATAGACAAATTTGCAGCGGTTCTTAAAACCACCGCCTATACATATGCGGCGGTAATAAACCACCGCGAATAAGAGAAAAAACCGCAGTGGATGTATTTTTTTTTGTAGTATGGGATAGTGCCAAGTTTCAAACGTTACCATGCCGAAATTCCGTCGTGTCTTGACTTGATCCTAGGAGGGGTCGGGTTGGGGCGTTACATGGCGTCTCACTGATATAACTCCAGGGACTAAAAATTTTATTTTAAAAGTCAATTGACTAAAAGTTCCCAAATACCATAGTCCACAGACTAAAAATTCATTTTAAAAGTCAATAAACTAAAAGATCCAATGGCCATAGTCCAGGGATTACGTCAAGTGTTAACCCTATTTTTTTTGGGGTTCGATTCTTGGCTAACTTCAGGGGAATAGAAGTATAAAGTAGTAATTGAACACTACAAACATAAAATGATCTAATCTTGTATAAAATCGAGAACCCTCTATTATATTTCTGTTGGTTATATAATCGTTGTCCTTGAAAGAATCATAAACTTTAGGTCTACCTTATAAAATCTTGCGTTGTTTCTCTTACTATCAATTAATTTTGGAATAGAATGTATAGTCTTAGTTAATTTTGGAATAGAAGATATAAGTATAGCTCGAACCAACAAGGACTAAGTAGGAAAGTTGAACATGACATCCAATAATTAGCAAAAACCAAAAATCTTGCATTAAGATTTGGTGGGGGTGCGCCAAGCCCAAGCTTTAGTGCAACACCAAGACAATGCTCAAAAGCTACTGAGGCTCTTTAACGTTGCCTTGGTGTTGTACTAAAACCAGGGCTTAGTGGGCTCTTCCCCTCAAAAAAATTAATTTAACATCTTGTGAGCCGATAACTCACATATTATATATTAAACTGATAAGAATAGATACTACACTTGATCTTAGCCAAAAGGCCGAGAAAAGTATGCTTCTCAATGTGCTTCCTTTTGCATTTTATAATTATCTCAGCTGGCATATCTTCTATGTGGAGGCGATATGGGATTCTCTTAGACTATAGCGTATTGCATACTAGTGTAATACATGAAAAGAAAATTTGTGAAAGTCATGTTAGGCTTTTCTTTAGCAAGAAAACATTCCAGATTCATTGACCTGGCGTGCACTTCTATTATTTTATTTTACTTTTTTCTTTAGTACCGTGGTTTTAATTCAAAATTTATAATTATAATAAGTTACCTAATCATCAAACTCAACTCTAGGGTATAGACACACTTTTTACTACATGGTAATTAATTTAGTCAATTGAGGGTCAAGTCATAGCCTAATACTCTTCTCTAATCATAAAAATTTTAATAAAAAAAAAAATAAAAAGGGTAAAATAGCTTATTTTACATTATTTTTGTTATGCTCGAGATTAAAGAAAAATAATATTTACATTAAAACCTATCCTTGTTTTATACATATATATACATCTAATTGAGATTAAATCCGATATTTTTTTTACTCAATTGCCATGGTTCCACTGCATCACACGGAGCATTCGGTGAGGAATAGTCATTCTAAACAATCATTTGGTTTGGTTCATTATAATTTATTTGAAATTAGCTAACCTTGTAAAAATATAAAATAAAAATAAAAAAAGAATTTATAGTTCTGAAATCGCGTTATACGCGATATTAATTAGGAAAAAATTAGATTCATTTATAATTTTTTTTCTATACATATATATACAATTCAAATTGAATCCAATCTTTTCTCCTAACCCAACATATAATTTTTTTGCAATGAGCTAACATTTTAAAGATACATTAAAAAACATTTAAAGGCAATAAAATAGAATTAAATAGCTCAATAAGAAAATAAAAGACCAAAATATCATTTAATCTTAAGGCTTTATTTTAGAATTTGATGTCATGGGGAATCTAGACATAACTAAAATCTCGTGGGGGAATTTAAACTTTAATTAGGTAAAAACCCATAGGGGGAAATGGCATTCTCCTTTTTTCAAACTACAATTTTTAGTTCAAAACAAGTCAACGATTGGCTCATTCTTTTACTTATAATGGTATGTGTCATTCATCTCGCATTGACACGATTGATATTACTATCAAGTGAAACAAGGGATCTTTCAAAGGTCGTGAATTATTGTCCCAATCCTATTTTGACCATTTAATTAACTATTTTTGGTCTTAAAAAGACCACTAATTTATTAATTGGGTTTCGTTTTGATCATTCAATCTATTTTCCCGTTAAAATTAATTAACAACGTTACTATACAAGGGTAAAATTGTAAAAATACTTAAAATAATTACATTTTTATCACCAAATAAAAGTTATTTAAGGTCTCATCACCAATAACTTAAAATGTCATAAAAATCATCATATATTCTAAGAGAACAAACATCTTGCCATGTATCACTTAATGAGCATCTCTACATGAATTACCATTTCATGCCATGTGTAAACATTATTTAAAATACTGAAAAAGTAATTCCATAAAATATGTGTTGAATTTAGTTAATTTCTGAATTGATTTGGTTTATTTAAGTTTGTTTTAGTTTGGATATTAGTATGAAATTATGTTGTTATAGAAGTTTTATGAACAAAAGAAAAAAAAAAGAAAAAAATAGCAAAACTTGAAATGTTGATGAGATGTACTACATAATTCATGTATTGTATTATACTAATCTATTGTAAACCAAAAGAAATTTGAAAGATGCTCGATCCATTCATCTATTGTATTATCCTAATCATAATACTCATTTGCATGTTGTTTGGCTCAAATAATTAATTTTGAAATTTGGAAATGACTTTTACAGATTATAATGTTTAACCGATAATTATTAGATGCAGTGTTATCCTAATTATATTATTTAAATTTACAACTTATATCTAGATAAGATTTTCTTATCTATCGTAGGACTCTATCAAATCTTAATTTAAATTTTAAATTTTTTTAATCTATGAATAGAAATCTTTTTTTTTTTTATATTAATAACGATATTAGAAGTGATTTTATCTGCAGGTACAATTCCAAAAACTCTATTTTTGAGTGGTCTATAGTCCTCGTTAATAACTCCAATCATAGGTTAGTGTATTCTGAAAGTATTATCTTTTTGCTTTAGCTGCAACTATTTTTGATTTTTTCTCATTTGGATATTGAAACTTGCAGTGGACCTTTAGAATTTGTCGTTCCTCCAACAGATCCGTTTGTCTTTTTCCCCATTTTTATTCGCTTCACTGCTGCAAAAACTTTCAGTGACTTAAAGGTTTGTCTGTGTAATGCACTAAGAGCCTGATTTAGTCTGAATTTACCAAGCTCCTTTTCCATCCGGCCTCCTAATTTCCCCTTTTTCTCTATATCTGATTTTACTTTTTTTTGGTTTCTAAAGTTCAGGTCTTCATTGCTTGAAGCATTTGGAATTGTTTGGCACAGAAATTGGGAACAGTGGACTCCATTATCTCTCTGGTTAGACATCTGTCTTGTACCTACAATGTCCATTAATCAAACGAAAGTATGAAAACAAGCCTGATACCACTAGGTAGGTCGGCTACCAACAATGTACATGATATTTTGAATCTAAGTTGTAATTTCATATATAGTTATGCAATGTTTAGAGTGATTAACTGAAAATAATTGCTCAGATTTCACTTAGTAAATACCTCTTTTTTGGTTTACTTTCATAGAATTATGAGTGCATGAGTCTATCATGACCTATAATAAAGGTTGCACTGAAGCATGATGTTCTGCTGGTCTTCGTTAAATAAAATGCAGTACAACCAGACAGTTTTTAGCGTTAGATATTACTGGATGTGCAAATATATGTTTGTGTTTGATCAATACCTTCTTGGGCTCAAATATTTCATGCTTAAAGTTCCTTTATTATCTCTCTCATGTATGTGTATTAGATGCTAATTCCTGCTTTGATGCACAAGATTCTCCTGTCATTTATATATTTTCCTTGAAAGCATGAATAGCTGAGTTAAGCATCATGAATGTGAGTGGTTGTACGGTTTGCATGGGCACAACAATCTCTAGGTTCTTAAACTGTGTAATATTATGTATGCTATACACATTTCCTCTACCTAAACCTGTTTGTTACTTAGCAATAAGTTAGTATACATCTAGGTCATTGCTCATTACTTCTCTTTGCACTGTTTTCTGGGATAGAAGTGACTACATGGCAGAATTGTGAAAGCGGTTATATATATATATATGATATACCGGAGTAGAATTGTGTAGGCTTATTGTTTTTTCCTTGAAATGTCATTGTTTAATTATGAATCCGTGGCTCATATTTTGAAATCTGGATAATGGCTTTTGACAAAATATGATAACATATATTGATACAGAAGATATATTTTGCAACTATAAACATACTTGCTCATTTTCTTTCTTTTTTTTGCTTATCTTCCTGTTTTTGTCGCACTGGTTATTCTTATGTTATCTTCATGTTTTTGTCAAGGAACGTGAACTCGTATATAAGATCCATGCAAGCAAGTTTAGTTGCATTCTTGAAACTCTTGGGATGCTGGAGAGCAGATGATACGCTTTGATCAACAATATCAATCTGCAAATTAATTAATTAAATAATTATGCTAGCTGAAATTGGTAAACCAAGATTTGAAAGGACAATTAATTTTTATCTAGATATAGTACGTACCAATTAATTTTTATCTAGATATAGTAGGTACCTCGGCTGCAACATCATAGAAATAAGAAGCAACATATAGAGTTTTCTGTCCTTCCCCACCTCCACCGTTCCAAACAATGTTGAATGTGCAATTCTTATGTTTATAAGGTGCATCCACTTTTAGTATCTTTTTAATTAATTCTTTGCACTTCTTCATGTGTGGACCAGATTGTTAGGATTCGGCGCAGTGGAATGGTCGGGAAGAAGTAGTATCACGCAACTAAAATATGAATAAGAAAAATAAAATAACTGAGACACAACATTTTACGTGGAAAACCCTCAACCAAATTAAGGGAAAATCACGGGCAAACATAGGAAGATTCATTATGATATAAGAATATTTTACATTGACCTTCTCTCTATTATAAGGAGAGCACAATTCCACTATCTCAAATAATAAGAGAAACTAATTCTTACTCACAAAATAAAGACAACTAATATGGAGGAAAAACACTCAAAAGAAACCTACATTTTTCTCTCTGAGTCGCAGGAGAAACCTACATTTTTTTTCTCTCTTTGTATCTTCGATCCTCTCTGATCCGAGGGATACTGAAGCTGAATGAAGAGCCTGCTATTTATAAGCAAAATGTTGCAATGTTTCAGCGCTGATTTGCTGTCCTTCACGTTCCAGAACGTGCGTTGCTAAGTTGTCTTGCACGTTGTTGTGAATTGGCTTCCAACCAAGTCTTCACCTTTCCAATTGCAAAGTTCTACTTTCCAGAAAACAATGCATGTGTTTGTCATCTTTTCTTCATTTTATTATTATCCATCATCATCATTCCATTAACATGGAAACCAATGCATGGCTTTTCTCTTTCCATAAGCATGCTTGCCAACTCCAAAGTGGCTTTATCTTCACACAGATGACATTGCTTTGGCTTTATATGTCACCCTATTGTATGTATAGGTTCTTTAATTATTTGACAGAAAAAAAAAAGAAAATTAATTAGTGCCATGCAGTAATTAACCTTTTAATAATATCCTCATATTTGTGACGCATGGGTTGCTAAAATTTCTAGAATCTTTTAAAAACTCAGCTGAAGATGTCATTAAACCATAGTTTAGGTAATTGTACACATGTATCAAATTAATAACACCAAATTAATTAATATCATGTCCAAGTATGTACTTAGAAATTAATAAGAATAATCATCATATCCGAAGGAAAGAATCAAGATCATATTTATCGTAACCGGTGAGAACAGAGTTTATATTTGGTCCCCATGAGATCATATATATCGTAACCTGTGAGAATAGAGATTATATTTGGACCCCATTTTTTTTTTTTTTGGTTGTATTTTCTGAGTAATCAAGGAAAGGCTACCTGGCGTGCACTTCTATTATTTTATTTTACTTTTTTCTTTAATACCGTGGTTTTAATTCAAAATTTATAATTATAATAAGTTACCTGATCATCAAACTCAACTCTTGGGTAGATACATTTTAGTACATGGTAATTAATTTAGTCAAATAAGGGAAAAGTCATAGCCTAGTACTCTTCTCTAATCATAAAAATTTTAATTAAAAAAAATAAAAAAGGGTAAAATAGATTATTTTACATTATTTGTGTTATGCTCGAGATTAAAGAAAAATAATATTTACATTAAAACCTATCCTTGTTTTATACATATATATACATCTAATGGAGATTAAATCCGATATTGTTTTTTAACTCAATTGCCATGGTTCAACTGCATCACAAGGAGCATTTGTGAGAAATAATCATTCTAAACAATCATTTGGTTTGGTTCATTATAATTTATTTGAAATGAGTTAACCTTATAAAAATATAAAAAATAAACAAAAAACAATTTGTTGTTAAAAAATGGCGTTATACGCGATATTAGGAAAAAAATTAGATTCATTTACAATTTTTTTCTATACATATATATACATTTCAAATTGAATCCAATCTTTTCTCCAACCCAACATATAATTTTTTTGCATTGAGCTAACGTTTTAAAGATACATAAAAAAAAGTTTAAAGGCAATAAAATAGAATTAAATAGCTCAATAAGAAAATAAAAGACCAAAATATCATTTAATCTTAAAGCATTATTTTAGAATTTGATGTCATGGGGAATCTAGACATAACTAAAATCTTGTGGGGGAATTTAAAATTTAATTAGGTAAAAACCCATAGGGAGAAATGACATTCTCCTTTTTTCAAACTACAATTTTTAGTTCAAAATAAGTCAACGATTGGCTCATTCTTTTACTTATAATGGAATAGTATGTGTCATTCATCTCGCATTGACACGATTGATATTACTATCAAGTGAAACTTGGGATCTTTCAAAGGTGGCGAAACTATTGTCCCATTCCTATTTTGGCCATTTAATTAATTAATTTTTATTTTAAAAAGACCACTAATTTATTAATTGGGTTTCGTTTCAATCATTCAATCTATTTTCTTGTCAAAATTAATTAACAAAGTTACTAAACAAGGGTAAAATTGTAAAAATACTTAAAATAATTACATTTTTATCACCAAATAAAAGTTATTTACGATCTCATCACCAATAACTTGAAATCTCATAAAAATGTTATTACTAAGATTTCAACCCTAAATTATCCACGTCAAAAATAAAAGTTCTTATTACTGCACTACTTCAACTCAATGACTTTCAATTTACGATTAAAATAACTTCATTTGCTTTTTTTTTCTTTTTCCTTTTCCCTCTTCTTCTTCCTTCCCATCCCCATCACCTTCTGCATCTCTATCTTCATATCACACACATACACACATAGACACACCTACAGCGAAACACACGCACCAAATAATATAAGAGTTGATGTGATAATAATATTGGCTGACTTCAGGCTAATAGAATTATAAGTCCATTTGGTACGTTGAAACACTACAAACATGATCAAGTCTTGAATAAAATCGAGATCCCTCTATTAGTTATATTCCACTTGGTTCAGATCTTGCAATTATTCCTCTTAGTATCATTAATTTTGGGGTAGAAGTCTATTGATATAAGGATAGTTTTGATCAACAATGACTCAATAGGAAAGTTGAACATAGCAGCTTCCAACAATTAGCAAAATCGAAAAATGTTGCATTAAGATTTGGTGAGTGCGCCAGGCCAAGGCTTTAGTGAAGCACCAAGGCGACGCTTGAGAGCCCCAGTAGCAAGCTACTTCAGTGGGCTCTCCCCCTAAAAAAATTAATTTAACATCTAGTGAGCCGATGGCTCACGTATCAGATATTAAACTGATAAGAACAGATACTACACTTGATCTTAGCCAAAAGGCCGAGAAAGGTATGCTTAGACTAGTGCTCTCATTCTTCTTTTATACCCAAAGCAGCACACGTCTGTCTCATGCATCATCGATATGGGATGAGTACTCAGTAAAAAAATGTAAGTGTCACGCTGAGGTATACTATACTCTGGTCCATTATGTAACACAAGAAAAAATAAATAACAAAAATAACAAGTAAAAATGAGAAAATTAACTTTTTAGAGTACGATTACACAATTGCATTGATGTCCAAGTCTCGATGCATCAATCAAATTTTGCTGCACATTCTGCACTAATTTGCACAATTCCATTTCCAATGATGTGCTTGATATGGGGAGCCGCATCATCTCTCAACTTCAATAACTTTTTCCACGTCCAAGAGCAGTCGGAGGGTATTGGAACACTCCAAATGCCATCTTTGAGAAGTATTTTCCTGGTCCAAATGCCAGAATTGCTTGAGAATCGCAACCTTGTTAACCTCTTGTCTTATTTGTTTTGTTTTGGACTCTTATTTGAAACAAAGCCCAGAGTTTGATTGTATTCATACCCTTGTATAATAGATTTCGTACTATAACTCAAGTTCATAATTACTAATACATTTGCATAAACGAAGTTTCTCGTTACCGAACAACTACTTTGGACTCTAATTGGGTAGGGGCCGCGCGAACGCAGGCCCCCACTGTCACAAATTATGACGTAGGCTCAACCACTTGGGCTGACCTTAGACGAGCACCCCTCCCAAGTGCAATGGAGGTCACCAACCTAGGCCATGGACCTTCTTGATCGCCCATTGACCCCGTCCAGGTAAGTATGTTTCATCTTTTGCTTTCTTGCCTTTATATCCGTCCCCCATATCCCACCCACCACATGCCTATTCGATGTGGGACAAAATAAAAGTTTACATTTCCTTGTTCAATTGGGGTCTATTCGAAGTATACTACCAAAGTGATAACATTCCTGCAACACAAATATCATAATAGACGAGCGGAAGCTTTTCAAACATGAAGCTAACACGTATTCCAGCTACGCTTCCGATTTCGAGCTTGGCACCAATTTTCAGCAACAATATTTCCTATTTCTTTCATTGAACTACAACAGATTTCTCATATAATATATCCTGAGCCTCAACAGCATCTTCTTGTAATCTTTACATCAATGAGCATCTGCTGTATATAGTTTTCCAACGCAAGTTCTTATGTCAAGCAAAGGAGCATGACTTGTGAGCTAGGTTGAACATGCCGACTTTGTGACACAAGACAAATGTGTTAGTATTTCTCATTAATTTGTTGCTTTAGTAGGAGTAATATCAATAATATTTTTCTTACTAGATACTAAATATATACATATAAAAAAAAATGGAATATATGTATAGGACTTGGATGAGTGAGGGTTGCACTCCTACTGCTTCCCATATATATCTGCCCTTGGTTAGAACACCAAATAATGTAAGAGTTGATGAGCTAATAATCTTGGCTGACTTTATTATTATTATTATTATTTGTTAATACTTATCATAATTCCAGAACTATGGCCGTTGAGAACTTCATTGACTTTTAAAATAATCCTTTTAGTTCATGAACTATGGTCGTTGAGAACTTTTAGTCTCTTGGCTTTTAAAATGAACATTTTAGTAATTGGAATTATATCAAAGAGACGTCGTTAGTCTCGGATACCAATTTTGACAATTTTTTTAATGATTTTTCCCTATTTGTGAGGGCAAAATAGGAAAGTTATATTTCTTTCACAACCGATAAAGAAGAAAAAATTGTCGCTAAAAAATTGTCAGTTTAGAGCTCATGTGCATAACGTGTGAAAATTCCGTTAAAAAAAGGATGAAATTGGTATCTAGGACTAATGGCGTGTGATGCCCGAGCCGAGAGCATGTTTATTTTTATTTATTTGCATATAATATGTGCATTTAATTGTTTAAAATATTTATTTGTCATAATATGTGCAAATATTTGCTTAATCGATTCTTAAGTGCAATTACGTGCTTAATTAACTTCAGTTAGCAAAATTATGAGTTTATTTATTTTAGTATTTGATATATGTGCATTCATATTATTTCATAAATATTTTTAAGTGAGAATAGCATTTAAAGGACTTTTGAATTTTATTTGAGGACTTTTCCGCTAAATTTTTAAAACTGGTCTTTTAAACATTTTAAAAAACTAGTCCCCCAATATTATTTGACTATTAATAAAAATTAATTTGGAAACAAACTAGGAATTAAAAGTAGACTTTTCGCGCGAAAAAGTAATATTTTTAAGCCAAATAGTGAAAATCCTCCAACTTGGTCTTCCTTTGACCTTGTTGACTTTTCTAAATAATATATAAAGCCCAAAAATACCCCAAAAATGCAAAAATTAGCCAAAAAAATGCCCAAATCAACCAAAAATCCTTGCCTGCGTGAATAGTGATTTTTGAAGGTGAAGGAGAAGCTTCCAAAGGCCAACCCGGACATTTTTGAACTCGCCTCAACTCCTACTTCGCATCTACCGTTCATTTTTCAACTTTCGGAACAAAAATTTGTGAGGGGCTCTTTCAAAAATTGGTTTAAAATGCATTATTTATGCTTTGTATCGTTAAATTTACATATGATACTTGTTATTTAGGTTGTAGAGAACATGTTTACCGTTTCATAATTTATTTTTAGCGTATTTTATTTTTGTGATGAATAGTAGTTGTGTTTTATGTTGGAAATGCATAATTTGATGCCTAAGTTTGATTCTTAGCCCAGTTATGATGTTCATAAACGTTTATATACCATCTTAGCTTAGTAGAATAGCTTAGAAATGCGTAAATGTGCAAAAATGAACCAGATGCGTTGGCTGAAATTTTAATGTTTATGCTTGATTATTGCCAATATATGAGTGTAGTTGGGTAGTCTTTGGGTTGTCAATGATGTATTATAATTTCTAAATATGAGTGCTAAATGCTAGGTGTAAATGTGGTTAAGAAAGAGGTTTAAATTGATTTGAAGAATGAAGATGTTTAAATGGTGTTTTTAATGTTTGAAGTTAGTTAAAATGTTGTTAGAATGCCTCCTTTGTGGTTAATGTGTTGCTTAAGTTCTAATGGTGTCACTATGACTTGATAGAATATATGGGGAAATGCATGTGAAATGTGGCTTAGGTGTTTAAATGTGGGTCTAAATGAATATGGATTTCTTAGTTATTAGATTGATAAATGTTTGAAGTAATGTGTTGTAGAATCTAGGATTCTAGCTTGATAGAATATGTGCTATGTGAATATGGTGTCTAATGTGGTTAAGGTTCTTTTGTGTGTAAAGTGTTGTTTAAACTATGATGTCATATGATTGCATGATTAGTTAGCTTATTCAATGCATAATTAAAGTAAATGTCACCGGTGATCAACCTACTTTGTTAATTCCCCTTATTTGTCCTAAATACTTGTATTAGATTGCATGAATGCGATGCGATGCGAATGTAAATACGTGTTATGAGTTATGTGTGCATGCGTGTATTAATGCGATGCGATGCGAAGGGTTGCAACCTTTAAAATAGACACGGTCGGTTGGAGTCACCCTGGGCGGCATCGGGCTTGCTAGGCGATGACATGACTACCGGGATTCTATTCCCTATCCCGAATGGACGGAGTGTTCTATAAGGGTTTGGGTCGTAGAGTCGAGTCAGTGTACACGCGAAGTGCACTTAGTGTATTGGGGAAGTTGTTCGCGATGGTGTATAGGGGAACGACATCAACAGGATAAGCGTATCCTTCATGATCTTTACTTTTCTTGTATTATTTAAGCGTTATTTACTTATTGCAATTGACGTGCATAGCATGATTTAGAAAGTATTTTTAAAAGAGAAAATGAGTTTCAAACCTCCCTGCATTTATTCCTCCCTCACTGAGCTATGTGCCGGTTAGCTCACCCCTCTTTATTAATATTTCAGGTAAAGATGAAGTTGTTTATGTGAACTATGAGCTTAGTGAGCATGTGGACAAGCCCGAGGCTTGATGTGTTTACTCTTGATGTATATATGTTTTAGAATGCTAAAGTTGAATTAAAGTTTTATGAGTTCTTGTAATTATGTATTAAAGTCTTTTTGAATTCTTGTAATTAAGTAATATGTATTGCCACCTTAAAGTTGTGTTTGTAAGGCTTGTATTGTATTTGTATTATGATGTTGACGTACGTGAGACGGACGGCAGGGTACATGTGTATGTATACGAATGGCTTGTGTATGAAATGTTTGGGGTTTAGCTCCTGTTGTGAGAAGTTTTGTGCAGGTTTTTATATGGGATAGTGCCAAGTTTCAAACGTTACCATGCCGAAATTCTGTCGCGTCTTGACTTGATCCTATGAGGGGTCGGGTTGGGGCGTTACATGGCGTCTCACTGATATAGCTCCAGGGACTAAAAATTTTATTTTAAAAGTCAATGGACTAAAAGTTCCCAAATACCATAGTCCACAGACTAAAAATTCATTTTAAAAGTCAATAAACTAAAAGATCCAACTGCCATAGTCCAGGGACTATGTCAAGTGTTAACCCTATTTTTTTTGGGGTCCAATTCTTGGCTGACTTCAGGGGAATAGAAGTATAGAGTAGTAATTGAACACTACAAACATAAAATGATCTAATCTTGTATAAAATCGAGAACCCTCTATTATATTTCTCTTGGTTATATAATCGTTGTCCTTGAAAGAATCATAAACTTTAAGTCTACCTTATAAAATCTTGCGTTGTTTCTCTTACTATCAATTAGTTTTGGAATAGAAGGTATAGTCTTAATTAATTTTGGAATAGAAGATATAGGTATAGCTCGAACCAACAATGACTAAGTAGGAAAGTTGAACATGACATCCAACAATTTGCAAAAGCCAAAAATCTTGCATTAAGATTTGGTAGGGGTGCGCCAAGCCCAAGCTTTAGTGCAACACCAAGACAACGCTCAAAAGCTACTAAGGCTCTTGAACGTTGCCTTGGTGCTGTACTAAAACCTGGGCTTAGTGGGCTCTCCCCCTCAAAAAAATTAGTTTAACATCTTGTGAGCTGATAACTCACATATTATATATTAAACTGATAAGAATAGATACTACACTTGATCTTAGCCAAAAGGCCGAGAAAAGTATGCTTCTCAATGTGCTTCCTTCTGCATTTTATAATTATCTCAGCTAACATATCTTCTATGTGGAGGCGATATGGGATTCTCTTAGACTATAGCGTATTGCATACTAGTGTAATACATAAAAATAAAATTTGTGAAAGTCATGTTAGGCTTCTCTTTAGCAAGAAAACATTCCAGATTCAATGACCTGGCGTGCACTTCTATTATTTTATTTTACTTTTTTCTTTAGTACTGTGGTTTTAATTCAAAATTTATAATTATAATAAGTTACCTGATCATCAAACTCAACTCTTGGGTATAGACACACTTTTTACTACATGGTAATTAATTTAGTCAATTGAGGGTCAAGTCATAGCCTAATACTCTTCTCTAATCATAAAAATTTTAATTAAAAAAAAAGAGGTAAAATAGCTTATTTTACATTATTTGTGTTATGCTCGAGATTAAAGAAAAATAATATTTACATTAAAACCTATCCTTGTTTTATACATATATATACATCTAATTGAGATTAAATCCGATATTTTTTTTTAACTCAATTGCCATGGTTCCACTGCATCACAGGGAGCATTTGGTAGGGAATAGTCATTCTAAACAATCATTTGGTTTGGTTCATTGTAATTTATTTGAAATTAGCTAACCTTGTAAAAATATAAAAAAAACAAAAAAGAACTTATTGTTCAGAAATCGCGTTATACGCGATATAAATTAGGAAAAAATTAGATTGATTTATAATTTTTTTCTATACATATATATACATTTCAAATTGAATCCAATCTTTTCTCCTAACCCAACATTTAAATTTTTTGCAATGAGCTAACGTTTTAAAGATACATAAAAAAAAGTTTAAAGGCAATAAAATAGAATTAAATAGCTCAATAAGAAAATAAAAGACCAAAATATCATTTAATCTTAAGACTTTATTTTAGAATTTGATGTCATGGGGAATCTAGACATAACTAAAATCTCGTGGGGGAATTTAAAATTAAATTAGGTAAAAACCCATTGGGGAAATGACATTCTCCTTTTTTCAAACTACAATTTTTAGTTCAAAACAAGTCAACGATTGGCTCATTCTTTTACTTATAATGGAATAGTATGTGTCATTCATCTCACATTGACACGATTGATATTACTATCAAGTGAAACTTGGGATCTTTCAAACTTGGGATCTTTCTAGTGGAAATATATTTCCTTACCAAAACGATAGAACATAGAAAATGCTACCAAACCTTTACAGCAAGAACAAAACATTAGAAATACCAGAATTGAACAGGTTATCCAATATGAGGATGGATCTGTTAGTATTAAGATGGATAGAGATTTGTCGACCTCCCTTCGACATCTAGACATACTAGGTTCCATAGTCAATCTGTTCCTTATGGGATCAAGATTGAAGAACAGACAACTAGACCAGTTTACCATGAGTTTGAACCAACAGATACATCATCTATTGACCATCACCCTACAACTTTTGACATGGGATTGAACATGTTAACATAAGAATTTGAAATAGACAAACAGGCTTTGAAAGAAGAATTTCTCTTTGAGAAGCATTCCAGAGCTAGAGATTTGTTCTTTCGTGCTACCACAAAAGAACAGAGAGACCAGTACAAAGAACAATGGCATCAAGCCATGAGAGTCGTCAGACTCAATATACCATTTTTCCTTTGGTTTAAGGAAAGAAACAAACCCATGGACATCAATGTCTTAACAGCCAGAACTAGGCAGTGGAACTTACCCAATTCCACTAAGATCTTAGACGCTGAGCATCCGCCTTTCCAGGCAACCCAGATTCAGAACACTTTAGGTACCATTGACCTAAAGCCAGTAGTTGTCTCCACAACTAAGACACCAGAAATGAAAGATATTGCTGAGCAAGGCAATTGAACCAATCTTTCATTAGTTACTCTCTAGAAACAAGTAGAACGAATTGAAAATTTGTTAGAAAAGAGAACCATTCCTTTTACCAGTACAGAAGAGAAACTTAAGGAATCAATAGAACTTTCCCTTAGGAAGTAGACTCCTGCCCCTACGGCAAACTCATTTGATTCTTTGAAACTCACATCTACCAGCAAAAAAGAAATCCCTCCAGTTAAATCTCTTCCTTTTAGGATATCCAGTATCATTCCAAAGGTAGAATCCCCAGACGAGACAAATGCAAATCTATTGCAGGAACTCATTTCCAAGGTTAAGAAACTTAAACCTTCATCCAGTAGTCAACCAGCAGTTCAGGTTTTGAAACAATCAAACAATAGTTCCATTAGTTCCGGTAACGAACCTGATAGAGCTATTCACCAAACCCAGTTTAATGTCAACAAGATCATTGGATTATGAACCAAAAGTTTCTATCCTAGACCAACGCCTCCAAACCTCCTTATAGAGGAATCCCAGTTACAGAAAACATATTCTGGCAGTAACATCTATGAATGGAATATAGATGAAATGACAGAATACCAGATTCTCAATCTTACCAAACAAATGATAATTGTTGGTAACATTTACAAACAGTCAGTCTCTGAGAAATCAACGATTAACAACATCATCCTTGGATTTACAAGCCAGTTAAAAGGATGGTGGGACGACCATATTAGTGACTCTACCAAAACTGCTATCTTAGATATGCAGAAGACCAATGACCAAGGCAATCCAGTTGTTAACGAACAAGGTCAGGCAGAATCCAATGCCCTTTCTGCTTTAGTCTATATGATTACTTACCACTTTGTTGGTGATCTAATCATATACCAAGAAAGAACATCTGAAATTCTCCATAATTTAAGATTTAGAAGATTACAAGACTTCCGTAGGTATAAGGATGTCTTCCTCAGTAAGTTATACTAACGACCAGATAACAATGCCAGTTATTGGAAAAAAAGATTTTTATCTGGACTTCCAAAGTTATTCGCCCAACAGGTGAAATATGCTCTTTCACTTGAATTTCCAGACTTAGATTATAGCCTTATGGCGTATGGAGATATCATAAGTTAGATCAACAAGACAACTTTAAAGATCTGTACTGATCTTAGATTCAAAGCCCAGTTAAAGAAACAGAATTTGACCTCCAGAAATGAATTAGAAAATTGGTATGAACAGTATGGCATAGAAGGAATCCAGGCCCCTCACACTGAAAGAACCCATAGGTCTAGATCACATAGATTTAGGAGACACCATAGGAAAGATTTTGATAGGCCACATAGGTCTTTCAAAAAGAAACATTACCAGAAGTTTCCCCAAAAGATGTGGAAACCAGGTTACAAAAGGACCAGTAGAGACCAACAGAAGACCATAAAGTGTTTTAAGTGTGGTAAACTAGGACACTTCGCAAAGGATTGTGGAGTTAGAACCAGAATCCAACAATTAGAAATAGATGATGAAACCAAAAACCAGATTCTACAGATCATATATCAGTATGAATCATCTTCTAGTTCTTCACCAGATTGTTCTGATGAAGTTAACATTAACCAAATTGGTACAGATTACTACTCTAGCAGTAGTACAAAATCTGAACCAGATTGCGTCTGTCCCAGTAAAGGACCATGTTTTTGTAATAAGGAACTCAACACCATCACAGAATCTTACAGTCTCATGCTCGACATGATTTGTAAGATCACAGACCTAGAAGAAAGACAAGTCTATCTTCTTAAGCTTAAGGAGCTTATTGACCAGAAAAAGAAAGACAGATTAAGACCATTCCTAGAGAAACTGGAACCACCAGTTATTCTGAAGTTCTTTCTCTTTTCCAGAAGAGAAAACAATAACCAGTAGGAATCTCTGATCTCCAAAGAGAGATTAACCAGTTGAAACAGGAGATTCAAGAACTAAGAAAGGACCACAACCAGTTACAACAGGATGTCCTACTCCTCCAGTTAGATAGTCATATTGACTTGCAAGAACATCATCAGAATGATGATCAAGTAGATAAACAGACTCAGATTGCTACAGGCAAACTGAAAGATGACCAACCAGGTTGTAGTTCACCCAAAGAACAAGAAGATTACCTTAATCTTTTTACTAGAATTTCATACTAGAAATGGTATGTCAAGTTGACCATAGTCATCGAAGACTATAAATTCGATACCATAGCCCTCCTTGATTCAGGTGCAAACATGAACTACATCCAAGAAGGAATCATCCCTACTAGATTCTTTGAGAAAACCAAAAAGAAGCTTTCTACAGCTGACTCTACTAAATTACAGATTAAATATAAGTTATCCAGTGCATATGTGTGTAACAAATGAATTTGTTTTCTAACCAGTTTTGTTTTGATCAAACAATTGAATTCCGATGTCATTTTAAGGAACCCTTTTCTCTAGTCTCTTTTCCCTTTTAATGTCTCAGAAAAAGAAATTTCAACACAAGTTTTAGGAAAACCAGTTTTCTTTAAATTCTTCAATGAAACGAGAAGTAAACTCGATTCAAAGAAAAGAAAACCAGATTGTTTTTCTCAAACAAGACATTTACAGTCTTCGCATAGACTACCAGATTTCAAAACAACAGAAAACAATTCAAGATTTTCAATCCAGACTTGAAAAAGAAGTATGTTCAGAACTTCCTACAACCTTTTGGGATAGGAAAAAACATATTGTCTCTTTGCCATATCAAAAATATTTTTTAGAAAAGTCTATTCCTACAAAAGCTCGTCACATTCAGATGAATCAGGAATACTTAGATTTATGCAAAACAGAAATCCAGAGTTTGTTAGCCAAGAAGCTCATTCGACCCAGTAAAAGCGCGTGGTCGTGTGTAGCATTTTATGTTAATAAGCATGCAGAAAAGGAACGAGGAGTTCCTAGGTTAGTTATCAATTACAAACCTTTAAACAAGGTTTTGCAATGGATTAGATACTCAATCCTCAACAAGAATGATCTCCTTAAGAAATTATCCCAGGCCTATGTCTTCTCTAAGTTTGACATGAAATTGGGATTTTGACAAATCCAGATTTTAGAACAGGATAAGTACAAGACTGCTTTCACAATTCCTTTTGGCCAGTATGAATGGAATGTCATGCCTTTTGGCCTAAAGAATGCTCCTTCAGAATTTCAGGACATCATGAACCAGATTTTCAATCCTTACACCAGTTTTACAATTGTTTACGTTAATGATGTTTTAGTTTTCAGTAATGACATTCATCAACATTGGAAACATTTGCACTTGTTTTTTAAAGTTATTAAAGAAAATGGTCTTGTGGTTTCTGCACCCAAGATTAAACTTTTTAAGACAAAAATAAGATTCATTGGACACATGATCTCCTTTTAGAAGATTACACCTATCCAAAGAACCTTAGATTTTGCAGAAAAATTCCCAAATATTTTAACAGAAAAAACACAATTACAGAGATTTTTAGGATCTCTTAATTATGTTGCAAATTTTTATCCAGGCATTCGCCATATTTGTAAACCATTATTTGAATGTCTCAAGAAAGACCTTCCAACTTGGTCTGAGGTTCATACTAAGGCAGTTCAAGAAATTAATAAACAAGTCAAAGTTTTACCAGTTTTGACTTTATGTCATCCAGACGTCCCAAAGATAGTATAGACAGATGCTTCTGAACTTGGCTTTGGAGGTATTTTAAGACAAGTTTTACAAGGAAAAGAACACATAGTAAGATTTCATTCTGGCACATAGAATAAAGCTCAACAGAATTATTCCACAGTCAAGAAAGAAATCCTATCTATTGTTCTCTGCATTTCAAAATTCCAGGGTGATCTTCTCAACCAAAAATTTATAGTTCGTGTTGACTGTCAGTCAGCCAAAGATGTCCTGACTAAGGACGTTAAAAATATAGCATCAAAACAGATTTTTGCCAGATGACAAGCCATTTTATCAATTTTTTATTTTGATATCCAGTACATCAAGGGAATTGACAATTCAATCCCTGATTTTCTAACCAGAGAGTTTCTCACAGGACATGTTTACCAGATCCAAGAAGGATGAGAATTATGGTTCCTGGAGTAGCCTTTTTTACTCCAGCTAGTCCGTCACAAACGGTAGACGGTAAAGACAAATCAAATCAGTTGATAGCTCAGGCATTGTTCAAATGTCTATGGATCTAACACGTTCGAAGGAAAGTTAGGTTTTCCGATGTTCCTACCAAAAACATTGGACAAATGGGTTTCCTTGCGTTCCCTCCAAAAATGCAGGACAAATAGGGTTTACACGTGTTCCCTCCAAAAAAGCATGACAGACGAGTTTCTATTCATGTTATCTCAAAAAATGTGAAACATATGGGTTTTTTTCATACGTTCCCTCCAAAAACATGTGTGAGAGGTGCAACTTCCCTTCTGAAGTTGATAGTAGTTATTGAAGAATTCCATAAAACTTCAGCTAGTCCAGTTCAAACGGCAACTGGTAAAGACATTTCAAGTCTGTTGATGGGTGTAACTTTCCCAAAAAGCCAAATAAATCTTATAGTCTTATTTATTTTATTTGTATTTTCCTTAGTTTGTTGGCCGGTACGCTGGTGATCTAGGTCTGGGGTAGTGGAATGCAGAAAGATGCTCAGATGGCGTAAGACGCGGTGTAAGACATTTCCACCTGGGATAGTTCACGTAGTTGACAGGTTAAGTAGAATATAGAGAAAAATAGATAACATTATAATTTTCTTTGTATTTAGGGAATTTTATACCAGTCAATGTATTTGTATGTATTTAGCTGTATTGCCGACATTGTATCGGACCAGATGAAGACAGCAGCATCTTCAGTACAAGACCAGTTAAGCACTATTATCAAGACATAAAAAGACAAAAGACCTTTCGGTCAAGTGTTCGATAGAATTATCACAAGAAGACAAAAGATCTTTCGGCCACAATAAAAGCCAGACAAGATCATCACAAGACAACAAAACAAGATTCGGCATAGTAACTAGCCGACACTATTCATAAATAGTAAAATCACTTTTTACTATTCACTTTAGGAAAAGTTATTTTTGACTTTTCTTTTTCACATTTTACTATTGTAATCACAGTTTAGAATCCTATATTAAGGTAGGGTCTGACTCAGAACATACGATCCGATTTTTTTTTTCTTTTACCAGACTCACCATCTAGAATCCAGATCGGATCAATAGAAACACCAGACAGTATATCATTGTACTTCACCATCGTAACCATTTCTCCAGATCATTAATACAAGTAAGAGACTTCGTCTCTGATATCTTTCTGTTTACTTATTCTGTTTTCATTTTTTGTTTTTTCGTTCATTTATCTCGTCTCTCTACTGCTTTCTTAATTTATTTCTATGGCTTGTTTCTCTTGTATCTTCCTGGGCTGTTATATAATTAGTATAATTTTTGTAAAAAATTTCAAAATTTTATAGTAATTTTGATATAATCCGAATTTATAACTTTTTTATTTGAAATTATTTTTTTTTAAAAAATTTAAAAAATGTGATGGAAAGGAGACAAAATGTGAGGGAGACAGAACGGAGACGAAATGTGAACGGAGACGGAAATGAGACGAAATTATAAGGAGACATAAATGAGACGAAATGTAAGGGAGACGAAACGAAGACGAAATGTGAGGGAGATGGAAATGTGACGAAATGTGAGGGAGACGAATTGGAGACGAAATGTGACAAAATATCTTTTCGTCTCCATTTGAGACGAAACGAAGACGAAATTCAAAAAGGAGATGGGTCGAAAGGTGATGTCCGAGTTTCGTCTCCGTTCCGTCTCCTTTTCAGATTAGAGACGAAAATGTGCCGTCTTCGAACGCGAAATTTCTTGTAGTGTAATTTTCTATAACTCGAACTAGTGGCGGAGGGATGTTAGTCCCAAAGGGTGAGGGGTGTATTAGTAAATTCACCATTGATTTTTATTTTAAAAAAATAGTACATAGCTGATAGCACAAATGAACAAAGGCACAAACTTTTCTTGTTCCACTTTTCTTATCTCCAAAATGCACACCACAAACCCCAATTATCCAGCCGTCCTCTCAAGCACAGTCGCCCTCTTCGGAATCAGACTTGTGAGGTTTTTTTGTTGAGATAAATACTTGTTAATAGTCATATATCTTCTCAAAGCAAGTCTTACTTTAATGTTTTGAATTGTTTTATTAGGGTTGAGATAAATATTTTTATTATTGTATCAGTCCACTCATATAGTCTTCGTAATGTTTTGAATTGTTTTATTAGAAAAAAGAATAGTTAAACCACCAATAAATTGTTCTAACTTGGAATGATTTGAATAATTATTTCTGGTCACTTTGATGTCAAATAAAAAAATAGATGGGACCTCACCTCTAAATGATGAATATTGAATAGATATAACAAACTGTATAATATTAGTTTTTTTTTTGTCAAATTTATTTTTTAAAATGAAAAAGAGGATTTGGATTTGTCAATTTCTGGCCACTTTTTTTTTTTACTTTACTTTATCACCAAGAAAATTTCTATCTAATTTCAGCCCATAATTTAATTCATGTAAAAAATTAAAGATTGGTTTGATTCTATATAAATGTTTTAGTCTATGTATTAATATTTACTAAAAATGCAACTGGTGAAATCAAGTCTCTTTCCCTTTTATTTTAATTAATGTAATTGTTATTTTTATATGTAGGTTATTAGTTTTTGGATTGATGGATGAATTTCTAAAAAGAAAGTCAACTTTTGAGCAACAAATTTCTTTCGAATTTAATGAAGTGAATAATGAAGATAATGCACAAAATTCTTCAAAGCAACCTCGAATCGAAATTAATTTAGAAGATCT
Source organism: Ehretia macrophylla (assembly GCA_037974665.1). Lineage (NCBI taxonomy): Eukaryota > Viridiplantae > Streptophyta > Magnoliopsida > Boraginales > Ehretiaceae > Ehretia > Ehretia macrophylla. The sequence continues at coordinate 70,749,288 of CM075764.1, forward strand.
ACAATCAAATCTTGGGTTACGCCCTAAAATGTCCTCTTATCATATGAATGATCGAGATAAAATATGGATATACTATTTACGAAAGGGACCTTGTTAACCTCGTCAACATGATTTTTCCCGAATCCTTGCTATTGACTTCGTCGATGTAGTGCACCTTTTGACCCCAGATGCATGGCTCCGCCATTGACTCGAACCCATAAACTTCTGGTCACATGTTGACAATTTTGTAACATTGACTCTCTTTCATTCTATGACCAATGCTTCTGGATATATTTATAGAAAGTACTCAACAAGAATAGTACTGTTACAACACAAAGCTGTCGTATTAGGTCGAATGATAGGTGCCATGTTTTTAACCTCTGGTGGTATAAGAAAATTTAGAAACTAGGAAGCTGAGGACTAGGCACTTGCTCATAATCAACAAATGTGGATGTTAATTGACATTCACTTCGTTAAGCATTAATGGTCAAAATGCTTTCAATTACATAAATTTGATGTTCTCCAATCCCTATATCAGAAGGAGATTATCTGATTTCTTGAGTTGTTTGAGACACCTGCATATAGTTTAGTATGACATGAATTCTCCTAAGATAAGAAAGGTAAAAGAATAAAAGATCAGTTTAGTTGGCGTATATTTCCACTATAACATTGCACATATTGTGTCACGCTCGAGTCCAAAACCCTAAATTCACAGGAGAGACTATTGTTATAGACATAAGAAATGACTATTTAGACCTTTACTCAACTGGCCTAAAAATGGTTAACCCAAGTTATCCCTTATACCTACAACACTCACTTATATACTACTTAAATATATTATCTCTCACCGATGTAGAATATTCCACCTAACGTTATCGTTATGGCACAACACACACACCCAGAACCAATACACTATCTCTCAGAGGCCATTGGGTTTTTCTGGAGGAAGATGAAGGATGAGGGGATGAGGAAAAGGAATAGGCCTAATAAGATCACGGTTATTTACTCACTTTTGGCTTGTAGATATTGTGGAGTGCTACAACTTGGGAAATGTATTCATGGGTATATATATTGGAATAGTCTTGGTTTGGATTCGTTTATAACGAATTATTTGATTGATATGTATGGGAAATGTGGGAGCTTAAGAGAAGCAGAGTCATTCTTTAGTCAGTTCATCGCCCAAAATCATCCCGTCACTAACATGTAGACCCCATATGTCAGTGGGACCCACACATGTGAGTTTGGATGGTTGGGTGATGGGCTGACTGAAGAATTTTCTTTTAAGGAGATATCACGCTATAAAAATAAAATGGAACCAGATGTTGTAACTTTAATCGGATTGTTGAATGCTTGTACACATTGAGGTTTGGTAGAGCAGGGGCGTTGTTTTTACAATATATATGATGATTAAGGTCAACTCCAACAGCTTCTCTACCTTTCGCCCTACATGTAGGGGATTTAGAACACTTTTCGTACAACTAGGGATTCTCCATTTGAGTTTCACTCCAACAACTTCTCTACATTTAATTAATCTATTAGTTTAGGGAATTTCTATTTCAGTTTTACTCCAACAGCTCCCCTATTGTAGAGACTCCCTATTTTTATTTTATTCAAATATTTTCTTCTTTTATTTCAATTAAACATATCATTAATTATATATATATATATATATATATATATATATATATATATATATATATATATATATATATATATATTTATATTTATATTTTGGAGACCTTCTATTTTTAACTACCAACATAAATTTTTATTTTTAAATATTATTTTTTATTGTTTGATTTAAAACTTTTCCAATAATTTTTAATTTTTTGATTATATTTGTTATCGTTGGAGAGTTTAATTTTTAAAGTTTTGCTTTTATTTTATTTTTTTAATTTTTTTCTGACAATGAACAGTGTTTAGGGGATGGAGTAGGGGATGATGGTTATTCTCCTACATGTAGAGAAAATGAAAATAAGTGTAAGGATCCCATACAATTTAGGGGATGGGGTAGGGGATTTGTTGGAGTGCAATTATTCCAATCCCCTCCCTACATGTAGAGTAGGGAGTCATGTAGGAATTCTCTTAGAGTTAGCCTAATGAGTATGGTATTGAGCCTCATATTTGTTGTATAGACCAACTCATGTGGGTTGGTAATGATTTTGCTTTTGCTTTTTGACCAAAAGAAAACAAAAAGAAAGAAGAGAAAAACAATAAACAAAAAAAAAAGGTTTACAAATGTGGTGTGTGTGAGTGTGAAAGAAAAAAAAAACGAGAGAGAAAGAAACAGAGAGAAGAAGAAGAAGAAGAGAGCAAAATTCAGCATGCGCAATCTTCATCAAGTCGACGATTGGAGGGACATTTGTGGTTTGATCGAGCTGAAATTTTTTGTGGACGTTCCCAACTCGTGGGACTTCAAACTGTACGGTCAGATTTCAGATCGAAGCTCTCAAAGTGCCGTTTTTGCTGCGTGAACAGTAGCAGCGTTTTTGGTGATTTCTCTCCTATTCTTGGTTTAATCTCTCTTGTGTTGTTATATTTGCAAGAATATGTTATTCTTGATGAATGTATTGTGTATGCCTTTAGTTGTAGCTAGAGAAACTTTCTTGTACCCATTATTTGTTGATAGTGGAAGTTTTTGGGTGGACTCCGGTCCCGTGGTTTTTACTCTCTATATTGGGGAGGTTTTTCACGTTAAAATCTTAGTGTTGCTCTATTTTCTGGAATTTTTCAGATTTGTGCATATTGTTGTTGGCTCTATTTGTTGCTTCCTAACAGGTTTATACAAGGCGGGAGGGTGTTATTTCCGCTGTGCATTTGTTGTTTGTACTTTGATTTCGGGTTTCCTCCTAACAATATTGAGCATTAGGGGTGCTTGATTGATATTCTTGGTCGAGCTGGCCATTCTGAAGAAGCTATGGAAGTTATAATGGGGATGAGGATTCTATCTGATGAGGTTGTATGGGGTTCTTTGCTTAATGGATGCAAGATTCATGGACGTAACGATATGGCTGAGCTAGCTTTAAGAAAATTGATTGAGATTGATACCAACAATGGTGGTTATGCTGCAATGGTGGCTAATTTATATGGTGAGTTGGGAAAGTGTGATGAGGTACGGACGATAAGGAAGATGATGGTTGATACAAATGCGTACAAGTTTCCTGGTTGCAATTGAATCGAGGTTGATAACCAAGTTCATCAATTTTATTATATTGATAAGTCACATCCTAGGTCTTTGAGGAAATAGACAAGATTTTAGAATGCCTTGTTGTTCTATGATGTTACTAGAGAGTTGATTTTGAAGCCTTTCCTGGTTCCATAAGTGAATTTTGTTCATTCCAAGAAAGTAGAGTTTTCTTCAGCAAATCCTCAAGTGTTCTCCATGTACAAATGGTCCAATTGAAATACTATCCGGCATTCCCATGTCCATGCTTGGAAGGATTACACTGATATCCTTGAGAGAGAGAACGAGTCATCCTGAACTCTCTCATCTACCCTTCTATAGTTCTGACTACTTCTAGGCTAAAAATGATCGATGTCTCTGAGTATTATTCTGAAACTAAAGCTTCTACATAGGAATTACCATTACGTTTCTGCTGAGATACTGTTAGGCTTCCATTTGTTAAGGTATCTCCTTACTCGCATTTGTTGAGAAGCTCATTGACCTGCAGAGAGACTGGACTGAAAACGTATATGTTGATCTCCCTTTTTTCAGTTTCTGGAAATCGGATGAATGTTGGAAACAATAAGATGAGCCAGAGTATTCGAACGTAGCACCAGCTTAAGCTCGGTGATGGGAGCCAATGGAAAAAAGTGTTGTGGCGTGCCTGAGAATCTGAGAAGAAATGGATTTTAACACACGTGTAGAACTCAACTATTGATCTAAAAGTTTGAACTATTGGGTCTTGAGCTACACATATTTATTAATAGCTCATTCTTCTCATTCTATTCTTTTTATATGGGAGAAATCATTCTCTTTACTCATAAGTTCACCGTGTAAAACTCTTAACGAAAAGAACACTATCCATTGAAGAATTCTCGCCTCAAAAGAGCATTATGGGAAAGATCAACAAAAGAAGCAAAGTGGAAGTGCTGTCTAATGTAACTTAATTTAAGTTCTGTCAGAACATTTATTTGAGTCAAAAGTAGACGTATATGAATCAACCATATAATGAACTTGTTTTTGGTCAGAGTACAAATTTCATTTATCTGGGTCATGGTATTCAGTAAACAAAACTTTTATCTGGGTCAAAGCAGATGTATATGGATCAACCATATAATGAACTTATTTCTTGTATTTAGTACAAAGAACGGACATCTGGGTCATGGTCTTGAGGTCATGGTCTTGAGTACGAAAATATTCATCTGGGACCAAGTAGATGTGTATGGATCAACCATATAATAAAATTTTTGGTCTCGAATTTAGCATAGGAATTGAGCAAATTGCAACGTCCGACAAACAAGGACCGGTGGTCCGTAGGAAAAACTTAGCTCAAATACTTTTGTGTATTTAGATAAATTAAGGAGCTTAGAAGCGTAAAAATTACATTAAAGACTATGTAATCCGTATTAATTTCATTGTTAGTCCTTGAAAATTTTCAACCTTTTTAAATAGAGTCTTAAGACTCTGAAATTGTGAGTCCAAGTTTTAAAAGCGTCCGTCCTCATTTGGTTTCTCAATCAATTTTGCTTCAGTTTCGTGATTTTAAGACGAGGTAGAGGAAGATATAAAATAAATTATAAAGAGATACTTAAGCGAGACTTCAATCGAACAAAATTAATAGGGGAGATAGTTTTCGATAGGAATAAGAAAAGTCGTGCACTTTCAAATAATTAGAATAGATCCATCTTCCCCAAATAGATTTCTGCCTAGTATTGATGATCCACATGCGTTTCATGATGTTGGCTTTGTTAACATCAATAAGGCGCTTGATAGCGAGGCCTCCTTCATCAATTCTTCTTGTGACATAGTCCCAAGTGACTTCAGCCTTTTTGCCATTTTCGGTGTTCTACAAAAAAAACAAGTTTTTTCTCGATCTCCTCCAGGATGCCTTTTGGGAGAATGAACATACGTGCCTAGAATGAGTGCATGTTGCTCAAAATGGATTGAATGAGTTGTGGTCTTCCAGTTTGAGAGAGGCGATGGTTGCTCCAGTTCACTATTCTCTTGGTAATACGATCCACACGGGTCCTAAGTATTTCATTACGAGTGTATCAATCTTGAAATCCATAATCTCCGCCAGACAGTTGCCCAAATGATCATTACATTTGCCTAAGAAAATCTCACTTTTTTCAAGATTAATAGTGAGGCCCGAGAGCTATTGGAAGAACACAAGCCCATTCTTGATTAGAGAAACATAATTGATGTCCCCTTTGTAGAAAATGAGGAGGTCATCCAAAAATAAGATGGTTCAACTTACTTTCCTTGCATTTTGGGTGAAATTTGAATTCATGACATACATAAATTTTGTTGAGAATACCTATGACCACTTCCATTGCGAGGACGAAAAGATAAGGAGATATAGAGTCTCCTTGTCTAAGTCCCCGAGCCCCTTTAAAATAACTAGAAAGTCCACCATTAATAGAAATAAGGGTTTATAACCTATCGGTTCCCTTATCTTTTTGGCTATTGTCTAGTTGGTCCTTCATCTTCAAAACGACTATATGTCAGTCCCTTATCTTTCAAAGTTGTGCCACCGTTAGTCTTTTCGTTAATTTTCTAACGGATTGAACATGTGCCGTGCATGTGAGTCAATTAATTGAGGGCAAAATCGTCTTTCAACCTTAATCAGCATATTCTCTCCCTATTTCATACCCAATCTCTACCCGATTCAAAACCCACATAAACCAAATCCCTAAATCGTGTCTATAGCCCCAAATCCCTCAATACTACCCACATGACAACTAAATCATCTAGTTGATTTATGGCTTCAAAGTATAACTTCAGAGAGAGTATCAACAACAATTGGTTCATCAGCAAAAGATTTCGTGATGGTGTTGGCATATGCTCGCAAGGCTCCAGCCCCTTAAACCTATTTGCCTCCATTCTTTCATGTCCTGAATAATCTGCATGTTGGAAGCGAAAGTTAGTTCTGATCTCTTGTGAGTTTCAAATCACAGCAAACTATCGTAAGTTGCATCCTCACATCTGTTTGTGGATAGTTTGTAAGGTGTGGTGTATGATGGGCATTTTGTCACTTCTTCAGTCGTTTGTTCTCACCGTTATTAGTTTCATAAGCGTGTTTTTTTCTACTTCAATGTATGAATGTGCACTATTTTGTCCTTGTAACAGTTATATCTTTATGATCCCTACCTTATTTATTCAATCATCTTCAGCTTTTTGTAATTTGTACTAATGTTGTAATATTAATATAATCATTAGTGGTTTACATACACATTACTGCTGTACTATTTTGGCTCATTTGAACTATGGACTTGTTTTCTGCATGAACTGTGTCAAAAAATATGCCCTTGACAGCTACCTTGAACTTGACAGTAGTACGAAGAAAATCAAAAGAGAGCAAATACATCAAATGAGTACGAAGGTAAATTTATAGTGTGAAATTCACCAGTCCTGAAGTTTTTGTTGTAGGATTTGAATGTGTAGTCTCTGATGACAAGATCAAAAAAATGAGAGGATTTTATTCTTTGAGCTTCACTCTTTGTGGAGAATACTGCAAATGCCAGTGAAAAAAATAGGTTTGTCAATCAGAGATTTGGGATAAATGGGTAGAATTGGGTCTGATAGATACTTAGGCTTATTATGGCTGAAAGACGATTTTGCCCTCAATTGACGATTTTGTCCTCAATTAATTGACTCACATGCACGGCACGTGTTCAATCTGTTAAAAAATTGACGGAAGGACCAACGGTGGCACAACTTTGAAATTGACATATGGTCGTTTTGAAAATGAAGGACCAACTAGACAATAATAAAAAAGATAAAGGACCTGATAAACCATAAACCCTAGAAATAATCTTGTGGTTGTAATGCAATTTCGAATCCAGTTGACAATAGTACTTAGGAAGTTGAAGGCTTCCAATGTTTTGAGAATAAAAGACCAGTCAACAGTATCATAGGCTTTCCACCAGCTCCTGACCCCGGACCAAGCAAAGATGTTATCTGAGATGTTTCTGTACTTCACAAAAACACCTTGCACACCCAAAATAAGGTACTGCATGCAGAGCTCATTCTCTTGGTAATACACTTAAAAATTGTGTTGCAAGCTATAGGGCCTGTAATCGTTCATAACAAAAGGATTCAAGCACTTTTGGTACTTGCATTTCGAAATATTAATACTTTCGAAATACAATTTTTTAAAGTTACTAAAGAAAAAGAAAATACATTAGACTGGAATTAGTGGGGTGCGCCAGGCCAAGATTTTAGTGCAACACCAAGGCAACGCGCAAGAGCCTCAATAGCAAGCTATTGTGGTAGGCTCTTCCCCTAAAAAAATTAATTTAATATCGTGTGGACCAATGGCCCACGTATCAGATATTAAACTGATAAGAACAGATACTACACTTGATCTTAGCCAAAAGGCCGAGAAAGGTATGCTTTGACTAGTGCTCTCATTCTTCTTTTATACCCAAAGCAGCAAACTTCTGTCTCGTGCACTATCGATATGGGACGAGTTCTGGAAGAGGAATGTAAACACGCTGAGGTTTGCTCATCGCGTAACAGAAGCAAAAATAACTAAGCAAAAAGGGGCATATTTAGAGTACAATTACAAGAATGAATAATAATAATAATTAACAAAGATAATAAATTATTATAGGAAGGTTTTAAATTGAAAGTGCGAAATACCCTTAGCTCGAAATATCTATCATCTTAGTTCCACATATATGATTGTTACATTATTAGGAATTTTCATTTTAATCAAATACAAGCAACACAAAATCAACCAGAAGACTAGTAATTAAGCAAAACTAACTTCAAATGGTCGTCTTTCTTAAATTACCAAGTCCAGTTGTATAAAACCTTAGAAAACTAGGTTAGATGGAGTGATCGGATAGTGACTCATTATATCCAAATATCTAGAATTTAAACTTATACCCTCAAATATCGCCTGGTTCTCGACTGACCTAGAGCATGCATTGGACTCATCATTGCACGACGAAATTTTTAATCTCAAAATCGATCCAATATAATTATGTCTGGCTTGGACAAGTTCCTCACCATTTGGGAAAAGAAAAAAGATGTTTCAGTTCGCTAAGTTTAAAAAGTCCAAAGAGCGCAGATAAAGCTACTAGCTACTAGTTGGAAAAGAAATGACAATACCACATTTCGTACATTTCTATTGGTCTAGAATTCGAATAGCCCAAAAAAGTCAAAACAAGATGACTTATTATCTTTTCAGAATATTGTATGAAAAGTTACGAAATGCCGAATTTTCATTTATACTGTAAAAATTTCATTCTATAAGGAAGGGTGAATAGGTATAGTAATTCTCAAAATTTTAATGATTGAATCTATTTTTAGGTTAATATAGCATACAATTCGAAATTGTATCATTCCGTGTTTTCTTCTTTTTCTTTTGCATCCTTTTTAACTCCTTTCATTCCATATATGCACACAAGGGAGGCGAATGAGGGGTCGAAAACAAAGAAGTGAGTTAGTCTCACATATAGCGAGAGATTAATACAACGAGTAATTGAATAGCAGATTTGTCGTGCTTAGTCCATGGTAGGTAATTAACTTACATGGGAAAGAAAGGTGCATGATTTCACTTGCAAAAATATATGCTTCCATATATGAAAATACCCAATTAGTATAATCTTGTTCCAATAGGAAATCAATTACATTATGCAAAGGATTTATGGGTTAGGATTCCCTCATAATATTATTATGTTATAAATGAAATTTAGCGGTTTTTTTTAATTTTTTAATCGAGTAAGTTTCTATCAAAATTATTATTTTATCATAATTGCATTATCAGTTTACAACTATTGAATTTTGCTCATAGTTCATTTTAAACTAGATCTTTACCCAAACTTAGTCCTATTGGTTTTTTGTTTTTCTAGTTTGTTGGATCATAGTGCTATTGGTCAAGATAGATCAAATAGTTCCTAACTATCAAAATTATTTTATCATAATCGCACTACAAATTTATGACAGTTAAATTTCACTCGTTTTACGACGTTAATTAAACTTATATTATATACGTTACAAATGGATCTTTACCTGCATTTCTAATCCTATTGGTTTTTGGTCTTTTCTTGTCGGATCATAGGCCTATTGGTCGTGGGACGTGGAAGTAACTACAGTAAGGGTGATCAAAGAAGCATAACCACTCAATGTTTTAAACTTACATCATGCTTAGGACTCCTCCTAATCCTATTGGTTAAAGAACGTGGAAAAAAGAATCGCTTGTGCCAACAAAACCTAAGCAGAATCGAAATTTGACATGGCATGGTCTACTCATAAACTATAATTAATAGAGCTTAGTCATACTAACACGAGCTCAAAAACTCAAAAACTTTGGCTTTCTTTACATTAGACATCATACAAATCTTTTCAAACGTGAATAACGATGGAGTTCAAGAAGCAAACATGGTGGATGGATGTTCTTTTTTCAGGTAACTATGTTTCACATATAGTTGGGCCTTATTATTCGTTGACTCTTGCATGCACGTGAATGGTTGTGTTGAAGATAGTAAATACAAAAAATAAATTTCACTTTAGAAGCTAAGTATTTAGATGATGTCATAAATTTACTTAATTAATTTTTCATCCAAGAAGATAGCTAAACTAGCAGCTAAATGTTCTTCTTCCATATGTAGTGCCATGATAAAATCATACGTTCAAAGATTATAAATATCGATACTTGTTTTGGTTGTGTGTGTTATTCTTATTCATCTTCCACTATAGCATCATGCATTGCATGCTTTGATGCTATGAAGTCTGTTAGGGTTGGTTTCGATTCTAGAGTTCGTAATTGTTATGGTCGCCCGGGGAGTCTCGTGAACAACTTGGCCTTAAACACACATGCATAGAATTCAACTTGGGTCAAGGTTGATTTATATGCATATTTATTTAGGCTTAGTTGTTTTTCGTGGCTAGCTCGCCATAATAAATATTATGGTGAATTGATTTCTTTCCTATTTAGTTGAAATTCACCATGTATAAATTCCCTAACTTTTCCTTTTCCCAATATTTTAAGGATTTCTCTTATCAGTAACATTAGCTGCTAAGGAAGCTAAGAATCATGGGACAGTGATTGGGATTGATCTGGGCACCACATATTCTTGTGTGGGTGTATACAGAAACAATCATGTCGAGATAATAGCGAACGATCAAGGAAACAGAATCACCCCTTCATCGGTTGGATTCAATGATAATGAGCGACTAATTGGAGAAGCCACGAAGAACCAAGCGCCTCCAAATGCAGAGAGGACTGTTTTCGATGTCAAAAGGCTAATGGGAAGAAAGCAAGTGAATGCGTGTAAAGATTTTTACGCGTAATTTTGTGAGAGATCGTTGTGCGATGCTGATAATTTTTACGATTGTAATTGGAAGGTTTGATGATCCTGAGGTCCAAAGAGATATGAAGATGTTGCCTTATAAGTTTGTGAACACAGATGGTAAGCCTTACATACAAGTGAAGATAAAGATGGAGAAAACAAGGTGTTTAGCCCTGAGGAAATCAGTGCTATGGTGTTGAAGAAGATGAAAGCCACGACCGAGTCTTATTTAAGACATTCAGTTAAGGATGCAGTGATCACTGTTCCTGGTATGATAAGATTCGTCTTGTTCTCTCTTTTTCTCTGTTGTTGATTCTATCATTTTTTCGCTGTTTTCATGATTCTGCATAAATTATGTTGTCTGTCGCTTTGTGAATGTCTTAAAAATTAATATGCATTGAACATTGTGTTATTCCACATCAAAGAAGGAAATCTTGTTTGATAGGACTATTCTCTAATTTGCTTAATTTGATAACCCTGACAGAAACAAGGCTAACTTTATATCGTTCTTTTTTTTTTTTTTTTTCCTGCAGACTTACTTTTGCTAGACATTGTTCCCTTGAGTCTAGGTATCGAGACAGTTGGAGTCATGACGAAATTGATCCCAAGGGGTAAATCAGGGTATGTTGAAACAGGGTATGTTGAAACAGAGTTGCAATCATGTAATTGATACCTAGGATTGTTTAACATTGTTTTCTGGTACATAAAACTTAGAAAAACTAATGTTGCCATGAAATTTTCAGGTCTATGAAAGTGAAAGGAGCTTGAAAAAGTTCGAGTTATCTGGAATTCCTCTGGCTCCAAGGTAGCTAAACATACATCTAGCCTTCTGGAAATAATTGATGTCATTTTAGAATCATTTCAGTTAACTTTGAGCAGCGCAAAATTATCTTGAATTTTTCTCTTAGGAGAGTTCCACAAATTGAGGTTACCTACGAGGTTGATGTAGACGGAATACTACGCGTGATATCTGAGGACTAGGCAGCAACAAAGAATTGACAATCCATTACCATCACCAATGACAAAGGGCGTCTCACCCCTGACGAGATTGATCAGATGCTAAAGGAGGCAGAGGAGTTCTCAGAGGAGGATAGGAAGGTGAAGGAGATAATTGACTCCAGAAACAAGCTCGAAAGCTATATCTATACTATGAGGAGCACCATCAGTGACAAGCTTGTTGAGAAGATTGATTTTGATGACAAGGAAAAGATTGAGAGCGCATTGAAGAATGCCCTGGAATGGTTGGATGAGAACCAAAACGCGGACAAGGATGACTTTGATGAGAAGATTATCGAGTTGGAAGCTGTTTGTGATCCTGTCATGAGGAAGGTATACGAGAATTAGTAGTGGAAGCTCTGCTAATTCAGAAGACGATGAATTGTAAACAAGTAATCAATAATTACGTTAAAAATTGTGGTCTTCGATGAGACAGTTTTAAGAAACCCAAATACTAATAAGGAGATCATTTCCAAAAGTTAATGTGTACAACTTGGTTTTGAAATCTTTCATTTTCGAACAAATAGCTAGAGGAATTGTTGGTACTTCACCTTCAGAGCTTAAAGATCAAAAGTCTACTTTAAGTATTTGAAGCGTTCATATTTTTTCTTTTTTCTTTTTTACTAAGTAAGCAAGCAATTCATTGATAAAAAATATGTACGTCAGTCAACATCTAGACCAGTATGTGTCTTCTACATTCCAAGATTGCCATATAGCCCTATTAAGCTGGTTGTTTTTGTATTTCTTCCCTGTACTACTTGTGTTTGATATCAAAAGAGATACGACTAAATAGGTGATCCCCATTAGTTGCCAAATTCTGATGGAACGTTTCGGTCATATTAAGTTCACACTTTTGACTAATTCGATGTGTGTATTGAGGCAGCTGCTGCACCTGAGAATTTATTAATTGGTGTGGTATTCAACAAGACAATTTTAAGAAACCCAAATACTAAGAACGATATCACTTAATGTTATTTGAAATAAATGAATTTTATAAAATTTTGTACAATTCATTTGCAAATCCAACATTTTGTTTTTGGAAGCACCTTTTTAAAAAAATTAAAAATCCAAGATTTGCCAATCGATTTACTCAAACTTTACTTAGAACTTTGTTCAAGAGGTGAAATTTGCAATTCCAAGCCACAAAATTAGTTACTTATCTTTTAAAGACTAAACTGATCTCTAAGTTTCTTTTTTTTTTACTGCTCCTATTTTTTGTTCTTATTCCTATGTAGTTAGTTCTTTTTATGTTTCTTGTGAGCTCCTTCTTCACAACAAATTTATTTTTCATACACACACACACACACACACACACACTTGCCCTAATTTAAACTTCCATTAAAATTTGTTAGTCAAATATTTAAAAGACGATACTACCCCCATTAAAAAATATTTTGGATTTTTATTTAACTTTCTTAATTTCTTTCATTATTATGCATTACGTTAAATAAATTTTTATAAATAAATTTGATATAATTTTTATTTCTTCTCATTCTACTTAAAATTACAAATCCAATGCTTCAAATTTCATATAATTTGGACAAGAAATGAAAAAGATATGAATTTTTAAAGCTTTTTTCGTGAGTAAAATTCTGGTGGGTTGAAGATGCCTAAACGACGTTGTTTCGATTATGACACGTAGCGTAGAATTTAAATCCAAAAGCCAATGGTATAGTGCCACGTGGCTACTGTGAATAACAAAATTTGGGAAAGTAGTTGTGAAGATTTGAATCCACAACTTCAACTATGCTTTAAAGCTACTTAGCCACTATGTTGTATGTACTTCCTGTATTTTCTACACACGGAATATATATTATCCTGTTATGTACCAGTAACAGTGACCACCACCCACAATCTCCGCCATTACCTCTAGCGAACACCACTGCCACAAACCACCTCCGCCACTTCTTTCAACCATCCCTACCAGTCACCAATGTTGGAGAGTCCATAGCACAAAGATTCATCTAACTAATACACAACAATAAAATTTTGAAATAATTAGGGTTTAGTTTAAAATCAATCCCAAGGTTAAATTTCTATATGTAAATGATCTATAGACTATAAAGATTCTCAAAAGATTATTAATAATGAGTTTATAAAATAATTTATGGTGGAGAGATGTAGTGGTGGTGGTATGTGCTAGGTGAGGAAGAAGAGTGAAAAACATAAAATGAAAAAAATGAAAAATGAAAAATGAGAAACAATGTAAGGGTATTTTGGTAAATTCAAATGTGTTTTGAGGTTTTGTACGATTCTCAGTTGCATTACAAGTAAGTGTATGTCACTCTTCATTAACTTTGACAGAAAATTGGACGGAGGGTTTATGGTGCAACATTATGAATAACATAGAGAGTTTAACGCCACTTTTGAAAACACAGGGTTTGTTGTGCAACTTTAACAAAACACAGGAGGGTGTTGTGCATTTTACTCTATATTTAATCCAATCTTTTTTTTTGTCTTCAAATTAGGAGCGCAAATCATCTACCCTTATTTTTTAACTTGTCTTAACATACTTATCCATTTAAAATTATAAATTATTTATTCGTGTTATTTATTCATCAATATTAATTAATTGAGTTTAACTTTAAAATTGAATAGTGTTGTTAATGGAATACATATTCCTATCAAAATTTCTAAAGCAAAGCTTCAAGATATATGAATAGAAAAGGAATACCAACAATAAATATATTTACAAATCACAGAATTGATTTAATGTTGTTTTACAGTTCCGAATAATAAAAGTTATTTGTAAATACAAATTCTTTCAGACCACAAATGTTTCCAAGCAGTCTGTTAGGAGGGGTAAAAATATACAATTGAACACTCATATATAGACAATTTTTTTTAAATATGCACATTTATAAAAAATACAACTTCAACTTACTTCTTCTTAATAGCTCCACTTTTGGGTTCGCCCTCGCTGGCCCCAAGTAGATCTGCCCATGACCGAGTTGCTGAGAAATTTCCTTTCAATGAAAGAAAGCCATTTAAGAGCCCAATATTCAATTTTCTGAGTGATCTTCTCAACCAAGCTATAACAGTCCTTGATATGAAGATTACCAATCTTATAGCCAAGCAAATTAGAGATTTGGGGTTGCAGAGAGATGGATTGTATCTACCAAGGAAGACTGCACTTTTGTCACTATTCAATTCACCTGCAAGCCTGAAAGGTTATGGAAAATTGTCAACTCCTCATTAATGACGGAGATAGATCAGATATAGGCATTAGCAAAATTGAGACTCTGATCATCAGCAAAAGAAAGGTGCGTCAGTTAAGTCCGTTTGCATCTTGGGTGGAACCAGCATTAATTTGCTGATCTTTCTTCTTTGAAATTTTTTCTTTTATTTATTTATTCGTCAATCAGTGAAGGGGGAATTTCATCTCAATTATCTCAAAACTTTACACGAGGTAGGACCAAAACAATAAAAGCTCGAAAAAAGTGTCAAGTCATTACTTACAAAAGACAATTATCGTGTATATTCCATTCTTTACAAATTGCAATGTTAGTCTGGTTTCTTCTTTTATTTTTTATTTTTTTGCTGGGTCACCAAGTGTAAGATTTCATTCAACTAAGCAGAAACTATGGCAAAGCGATTTATATGTGTAATGTCATAAACAAAAGGGTGAAGTGCACCAAACCCTCTTATACTTTAGCGAAAGTGCACAACACCCCTCTATAGTTTAAAAACTCCCTGAACTAGTCCCTATGTTTTTAAAAAGTGCACAACACCCCCCTACAGTTATAAAATATGTCATATTTAACGGATTTTATAAAAAAGACGTAAATACCCTCATTTTTTTTTTCATTTCTCTCTTTTGTTTTGTTTAGGCTAAAAAAAAAAGGTAATTTGGTCAATTCATATAATTATTTAATGAATAAATTCGTTAAAAATAAAATAAAAAATCTCACTTAACGAGTGTGAAGTACACTCTCCGTTAAATTTAACTGATTTTTTAACGGTAGGAGGGTGTTGTGCACTTTTGAAAAATTACAAGGACTAACTCAGGGAGTTTTTAAACTATAGGGGGGTGTTGTGCACTTTCGCTAAAGTACAAGGGGTCTGATGCACTTCACCCTAAACAAAAAGCAATCTTGAAACCTAACAAATAATTTCATAGAGGTTTCAGATATCGCAAAGATCCCTATTGGCACTATTGTTTCTATATTTCCTTCCGGTCAACATTTTGCTTCGCACATCATCTTCAATTCTTTTGGTCACTTGGTCCTCATTAGCAAATTCATTTATGAAGATACGCGAATTTCGTTCTTTCCAAAGGTGGTAAACTGTGGAGGTGAGCAGGAGCTTAATGATATGTTCCTGAAGGGTGTGCTTTTTCGCCATGATACTGCATCCACGAACAACAAATTCCCATTGAATTCCAAAAGTTCTGACTTTTGCTTTCTTTGCACAACTTTGCCAAACTCGTTGACTAAAAGAACACTCAAAGAAAAGGTGTTTCTTGGTTTCCAAATACATATGACAAAGAGAGCATCTACCATCAATTTGCATTCCCCAATTGAGCATATATACGACCCTTTGTAGGCAGTCTGTTTAAGATTGCAAGCCAACAACAGAAATTGTGCTTTGGGATGAAACTTTGCTTCCAAAGAAGATCATACCATGGCACTTTTGGATGGTTTGTTCTCAGAGATTCCCAGGTAGAGTGAGTTTGAAGCGATTCGTCGGATCCAATGCACCACTGGATCACATCGCTGTTGTGTGAATTCAGAGGCATGCCATCAAGATTTGTTTCCAGAGAAGAAAGGCTTCTTGGTCATTTCCATCTTTCCGTTTTGAATCACTTTGCTAACTTTGCATTGATGTCCAAGTCTCGATGCATCAATCAAATTTTGCTGCACATTCTGCACTAATTTGCCAAGAGGGTGCCATGAGTCCCACCACAGGAAGGTATTGCTCCCATTTCCAATGATGTGCTTGATATGGGGAGCCGCATCATCTCTCAACTTCAATAACTTTTTCCACGTCCAAGAGCAGTCGGAGGGTATTGGAACACTCCAAATGCCATCTTTGAGAAGTATTTTCCTGGTCCAAATGCCAGAATTGCTTGAGAATCGCAACCTTGTTAACCTCTTGTTTTATTTGTTTTGTTTTGGACTCTTATTTGAAACAAAGCCCAGAGTTTGATTGTATTCATACCCTTGTATAATAGATTTTGTACTATAACTCAAGTTCATAAATTAAGGTAGTAGTTATCTCCAAGGATCGTATAATCAAATCATAAGCAAGACTAAGCGATAATTGCTACTCAGTTCATAATTACTAATACATTTGCATAAACGAAGTTTCTCGTTACCGAACAACTACTTTGGACTCTAATTGGGTAGGGGCCGCGCGAACGCAGGCCCCCACTGTCACAAATTATGACGTAGGCTCAACCACTTGGGCTGACCTTAGACGAGCACCCCTCCCAAGTGCAATGGAGGTCACCAACCTAGGCCATGGACCTTCTTGATCGCCCATTGACCCCGTCCAGGTAAGTATGTTTCATCTTTTGCTTTCTTGCCTTTATATCCGTCCCCCATATCCCACCCACCACATGCCTATTCGATGTGGGACAAAATAAAAGTTTACATTTCCTTGTTCAATTGGGGTCTATTCGAAGTATACTACCAAAGTGATAACATTCCTGCAACACAAATATCATAATAGACGAGCGGAAGCTTTTCAAACATGAAGCTAACACGTATTCCAGCTACGCTTCCGATTTCGAGCTTGGCACCAATTTTCAGCAACAATATTTCCTATTTCTTTCATTGAACTACAACAGATTTCTCATATAATATATCCTGAGCCTCAACAGCATCTTCTTGTAATCTTTACATCAATGAGCATCTGCTGTATATAGTTTTCCAACGCAAGTTCTTATGTCAAGCAAAGGAGCATGACTTGTGAGCTAGGTTGAACATGCCGACTTTGTGACACAAGACAAATGTGTTAGTATTTCTCATTAATTTGTTGCTTTAGTAGGAGTAATATCAATAATATTTTTCTTACTAGATACTAAATATATACATGTAACAAAAAAATGGAATATATGTATAGAACTTGGATGAGTGAGGGTTGCACTCCTATTGCTTCCCATATATATCTGCCCTTGGTTAGAACACCAAATAATGTAAGAGTTGATGAGCTAATAATCTTTGCTGACTTTATTATTATTATTATTTGTTAATACTTATCATAATTCATGAACAATGGCCGTTGAGAACTTCATTGACTTTTAAAATAATCCTTTTAGTTCCTGAACTATGGTCGTTGAGAACTTTTAGTCTCTTGGCTTTTAAAATGAACATTTTAGTCATTGGAATTATATCAAAGAGACGCCGTTAGTCTCGGATTCCAATTTTGACCATTTTTTAATGATTTTCCCCTATTTGTGAGGGCAAAATGGGAAAGTTATATTTCTTTCACAATCGACAAAGAAGAAAAAATGTCGCTAAAAAATTGTCAGTTTAGAGCTCAGTTGCATAACGTGTGGCAATTCCGTTAAAAAATGGATGAAATTGGTATCTGGGACTAATGGCGTGTGATGCCCGAGTCGAGAACATGTTTATTTTATTTATTTGCATATAATATGTGCATTTAATTGTTTAAAATGTTTATTTATCATAATACGTGCAAATATTTGCTTAATTGATTCTTACGTGCAATTACGTGTTTAATTAACTTCAGTTAGCAAAATTATGAGTTTATTTATATTAGAATTTGATATATGTGCATTCATATTATTTCATAAAGATTTTTAAGTGAGAATAGCATTTAAAGGACTTTTGAATTTTATTTGAGGACTTTTCCGTTAAATTTTTAAAAATGGTCTTTTAAACATTTTAAAAAACTAGTCCTCCAATATTATTTGACTATTAATAAAAATTAATTTGGAAATAAACTAGGAATTAAAAGTAGACTTTTCGCGCGAAAAAAGTAATGTTTTCAAGTCAAATAGTGAAAATCCTCCAACTTGGTCTTCCTTTGACCTTGTTGACTTTTCTAAATAATGTATAAAGCCCAAAAATACCCCGAAAATGCAAAAATTAGCCAAAAAAAAAATGCCCAAATCAACCAAAAACCCTTTCCTGTGTAAATAGTGAATTTTGAAGGTGAATGAGAAGCTTCCAAAGGCCAACCCGGACATTTTTGAACTCGCCTCAACTCCTACTTCGCATCTACCGTTTATTTTTCAACTTTCGGAACAAATATTTGTGAAGGGCTCTTTCAAAAATTGGTTTAAAATGCATTATTTATGCTTTGTATCGTTAAATTTACATATGATACTTGTTATTTAGGTTGTAGAGAACATGTTTACC
This sequence comes from Ehretia macrophylla, assembly GCA_037974665.1. Classification (NCBI taxonomy): domain Eukaryota; kingdom Viridiplantae; phylum Streptophyta; class Magnoliopsida; order Boraginales; family Ehretiaceae; genus Ehretia; species Ehretia macrophylla. Next base: position 70,768,055 of record CM075764.1, read on the forward strand.
ATTTTATAATTTATTTTTAGCGTATTTTATTTTTGTGATGAATAGTAGTTATGTTTTATGTTGGAAATGCATAATTTGATGCCTAAGCTTGATTCTTAGCCTAGTTATGATGTTCATAAACGTTTATATACCATATTAGCTTAGTAGAATAGCTTAGAAATGCGTAAATGTGCAAAAATGAACTAGATGCGTTGGCTGAAATTTTAATGGTTATGCTTGATTATTGTCAATATTTGAGTGTAGTTGGGTAGTCTTTGGGATGTCAATGATGTATTATAATTTCTAAATATGAGTGCTAAATGCTAGGTGTAAATGTGGTTAAGAAAGGGGTTTAAATTGATTTGAAGAATGAAGATGTTTAAATGGTGTTTTTAATGTTTAAAGTTAGTTAAAATGTTGTTAGAATGCCTCCTTTGTGGTTAATGTGTTGCTTAAGTTCTAATGGTGTCATTATGACTTGATAGAATATAAGGGGAAATGCATGTGAAATGTGGCTTAGGTGTTTAAATGTGGGTCTAAATGAATATGAATTGCTTAGTTATTAGATTGGTAAATGTTTGAAGTAATGTGTTGTAGAATCTAGGATTCAAGCTTGATAGAATATGTGCTATGTGAATGTGGTGTCTAATGTGGTCAAGGTTCTTTTGTGTGTAAAGTGTTGTTTAAACTATGATGTCATATGATTGCATGATTAGTTAGCTTATTAAATGCATAATTAAAGTAAATGTCACCAGTGATCAACCTACTTTGTTAATTCCCCTTATTTGTCTTAAATACTTGTATTAGATTGCATGAATGCGATGCGATGCGAACGTAAATACGTGTTATGAGTTATGTGTCCATGCGTGTGTTAATGCGATGTGATGCGGATGGTTGCAACCTTTAAAACAAACACGGTCGGTTGAAGTCACCCTGGGTGGTATCGGGCTTGTTAGGCGATGACACGACTACCGGGGCTCTATTCCCTATCTCGAATGGACGGAGTGTTCCATAAGGGTTTGGGTCGTAGAGTCGAGTCAGTGTACACACGAAGTGCACTTGGTGTATAGGGAAAGATGTTCGTGATGGTGTATAGGGGAACGACATCAACGGGACAAGCGTATCCTTGATGAATGTTTACTTTTCTTGTATTATTTAACCGTTATTTACTTATTGCAATTGACGTGCATAGCATGATTTAGAAAGTATTTTTAAAAGAGAAAATGAGTTTCAAACCTCCCTGTATTTATTCCTCCCTCACTGAGCTATGAGCCGATTAACTCACCCTTCTTTATTAACATTTAAGGTGAAGATGAAGTTGTTTATGTGGACTATCTGCCTAGTGAGCATGTGGACAAGCCCGTGGCTTGATGTGTTTATTCTTGATGTATATATGTTTTAGAATGCTAAAGTTGAATTAAAGTTTTATGAGTTCTTGTAAATATGTATTAAAGTCTTTTTCAATTCTTGTAATTAAGTAATATGTATTGCCACCTTAAAGTTGTGTTTGTAAGGCTTGTATTATATTTGTATTATGATGTTGACGTACGTGAGACGGACGACAGGGTACATGTGTATGTATACGAATGGCTTGTGTATGAAATGTTTGGAGTTTAGTTGCTGTTGTGAGAAGTTTCGTGCAGGTTTTTATATGGCACTACAAATAATGCAGACATCGGCGACACGTTTTTTGTGGCTGTTCAAAGAACTACCGCGAATTGTGTTTTGCAATTCATTTTTTCGGCGGTTAACTGAACTGCCGCTAAAAGTCCTTCTTTAGCCACGGTTCTAAGAAACTGTCGCGAAAATTCCAGTTTTAGCCGCGGTTATGGGGAACCGCTGCTAAAAATACTTCAATTGAAAATACAACTCCCCTCGCCCCTCGTTTTTAATTTTTCTTATTCAGCCAAAAAAAAAACCCTCCCACACCTCCCTATACCAGAGCCACCATTACTTCCCACCCAAAACCCGTTCTCCTCCACCCTTGCGCCACAATGGCGTACCACTGCGTCTGCCCATAGCCTCCCCCCTCTCCCCTTTCCACACCTAATCACCTAGATCCACACGCACACACACACATACACACACACACACACATGCACACACATATATATATATATATATATATATATATATATATATATATATATATATATATATATATATATCGCAAGAAAATTTTTTAAAAAATGAAATAAAACATTTATATATATGTATATATATGTGTGTGTGTGTATATATATATATGTATGTATTTATTTATTTTGGTTTCTTACTTCTTTTTTTTCTTTTTCAGGTACCCCAAATTGGGAAACTTGTTCAGTTAGTTAGGGTTCCCAATTTGAAGGTTTCGAATTTTGGTAATTGAAACCCCAAATTCAAACTCTTATATGTATAATTGTATATGTTTAATTTGTTCTCTTAATTTATTTATTTATTTTAATTTGGCTGCCCCATTTTATATGTATATATGTATATATTTCTTAATCCCTAGAGCTTATGTAAATATGTCTGTGTGTATGTGTAATTTTTTCTTTTTATGTGTGCGTGGTGTAATTGTGTGTGTATGTATAATTGATAATAGAGCTACTTTAAAGAAGTGGAAGAGGGTCAATTTCACTATGGCAAATGTGTTATTAAGATTGCTTTTGCTTTTTTTGTTTAGGTCATTAGACATTTTTAGGTTCTGAACACCTTTCTTTTTTCCTTTATGGTATATGAAATTGCCAATCATTCTTTTAAATAGATGATGCTAGAAGCCTTTTGGAGTGTATAAACTTGCTATTTTCCTCCCTGCCCTTGCAAATGTTCAATTTTTTGCATAGTCGTCTTTGATGAGGTGCTTATTTATGTATAATTAAAATTGAAAAGAAGAGTTAGTTTCTTAATTAACAAGTGTTTGCTCTTATGTTGTAAAGATGTTTATCAATTTTCAATCGAAATAAATCACATGCCATATGTCATATCTGATTAATAGTATCTTTTTGTGGGGAAAAGGGGAATGAATAATGTCTGTTTTCTCAAATCAGATGGAGGTTATTAACTCTCTCTTGAATTCAAAATCTTAGGCTTGAGCTGTCTTCATTTTGAAATTTTAATCATTGATCTATCATTTCTCTAGTAACTAATTTGTGACTTCTCATGATTGGCTTTGTATAGTTTTTATTGAGGAACTCCTAATGAGTTACATGTAGTGGACATTTCAAAACAGTCAACTAGATGTGTTCCATGTTCGCCAACGGTCTCTTGGTCAGCTTTATGGTGTCTTAATTGACTAGTAATAAGCAGTAATAATCCGTCAAATTATATGGCAGGCTTCTTTGGCCGGGTAGAGTCGGGTGTAATGGTCGGGTAGTGACCAATTTTAATAAATGGTTTCAAGTTTGAACCATGATGTTAAATCTCATAGTTTCAACCATGGCAAATTTGTGTTCAGTTTTTGTATTATATGGATTAGGGAGAAATCGAGAAGAGAGACGTATGAGGAAAAATAAAAGGTACAGTATCTCATTTTGTCATATTGTCTGTAACTTGTTTCTTTATTTTATGATTGTTACTTAAGTATGAATACCTGCTTGTTAAAATGCTAATTCTATTAGTATAATTAGTTATATAATAAACCGCTCGAGTTAATAGCTACAATATTTACTCGATGTTAATGTTTCTTTTGGTTGTGTTTGGCAGCTTGGAGAACTAATATAGGTTCTACTTCAACACCATAAATTGAGGTATTTTAGAGTGGTTGAGATATTTGAGAGATATGTGTTCCTTTGTTGTCTAAATTTTTCAATGCTTTTAATTATGTAACTTGATAATAGTGATATAGGCTTGTCAACTATCAGAAAAACTCCAATTTCTTTCACTTCAAACTGACTATACAAAGCATTTTAATTATGTAACTTGAGATGCTTAATTGTAGATATTGATATATTGCCTATCATATCATTGTATTTTGAGCAAAAAAATTATTTTTCTTCGTCTAATGCAGAGTGATTTGTCTTGTTTGGACAGGTGATCTAAAATTTATGTATGTTTTCTTGACATATGGTCAGTGATTCGTGTGCATTTGCTTTGGTGGTAATATGTTTAATGCATAGGATAGTAGGATTGTCTTTTTAGCAAATTGTGAGGTGTTGACTGCTGTTGTTTTATCATCAGGCTAAAAGTTGTAGTAAACTGCTAAGAGGGACGAATGAATAACTAGTGTGGTTAAGTGAATGCTTACTATTGAAATCAGAAAACATTTCCTTGGTGCTGCTAGAAGTACTTAAATTTTTTTGTTTCTTTTCATCTCAATCAATGGTTCTATGTTAGCACAAGAAAAAGTATATTCATTTATCGATGAGAATTCATATTCCTGTACAAAAAAAGGTGAACTCTCGACTATTGGCAATTTCTTTTCACTTCTAAACAATTGAAATACTAAAGGCTTATTTACTTTCTTTTAGCATATTGGCAAGAGGTGGTGTTCCTGAATCTAAAAGAGCAATAGGGTTAACCAAATTATTGGGCGTTAATATATTTCCATTACAGGTGCTACTATTAAGATACTCAACACCTTCTAATTGCATTTGTTTCTGATGTCAATTTGGTCTGTGCATGTAAGTGGTTCAATTTAGCTATTAATGTTTCCACTCAAGTCCAAAAACTGATTGATAGCTTTAAAATTCTATTTTGTTCTAGCCCTTTTCGACTTTACCCATCTTTTGACCAAAATGTACTACAGGTTATATAGGGTCATACATGCTTTAAACAACTTGTGGATATGTATGTTTTCAAGTAGACTCAGAATCAGTATTAAAGAGCCTAAAAGAAATATCTAACTTGTTCATGAGCCAGCTAAACTTTTAATTTATTACATGCATTATTGATTATAAAAACTTTGACATGCATCTTACTGTGTTGTATGTTGAAATGAGGTTCGTTGTTTTAGAGAACGAAATTTTATAGTACTATGTGTTTATAAGTTGTAACAAATAGGATACTCTATTAGATTTATTTGTTGTCATGACTAATTTTCTTCCATTCTCTTAATTTCCAGGGAAGCAAGTTCTTAATCTTAAAGTCCAGCCCTTTCTATTTCGTGGAATGAAGAAAGGTTGTTCGTCAGTTGAGAACAAAAAGCTAGTTGGATTTTTCAGATTCTTGTCCTCAATTTTGAGTTGGCTTTTTGTACAGAGCATATGACTATTTTATATAATTTTCTTTATGATACATTTTGAAACTATTGAATAAATGTTACTTTTATGAGCAATTTTTCTTCTTTGTATAGCCATTAATATTCTCTATAAAGCCTTCAATGTTCTTTATTATCTAATAAGCACAAAATATAGAATTTTTTTTTTTAAAAAAAAAAAAACCAGAATAAAAATAAAAAATAAAAATGCTATGGGCGGCGGTTTGATAAATGCTACCTATAGTATCCGAGCATCAATTCTATTTAATGGACTATAGGCGGTGGTTTATTGAAACTGCCGCCTATTAACGTTATAGGTGGCGGTTTAAACAACCGCTGCCTATAGTATTCGCGATTGACAAATTTGCGGCAGTTCTTAAAACCACTGCCTATACATATGCGGCGGTAATAAACCGCTGCGAATAAGAGAAAAATCCGCAGCGGATGTATTTTTTTTTTTGTAGTATGGGATAGTGCCAAGTTTCAAACGTTACCATGTCGAAATTCCGTCGTGTCTTGACTTGATCCTAGGAGGGGTCGGGTTGGGGCGTTACATTGCGTCTCACTGATATAACTCCAGGGACTAAAAATTTTATTTTAAAAGTCAATGGACTAAAAGTTTTCAAATACCATAGTCCACATACTAAAAATTGATTTTAAAAGTCAATAAACTAAAAGATCCAATGGCCATAGTCCAGGGACTACGTCAAGTGTTAACCCTATTTTTTTTGGGGTTCGATTCTTGGCTGACTTCAGGGGAATAGAAGTATAAAGTAGTAATTGAACACAACAAACATAAAATGATCTAATCTTGTATAAAATCGAGAACCCTCTATTATATTTCTGTTGGTTATATAATCGTTGTCCTTGAAAGAATCATAAACTTTAAGTCTACCTTATAAAATCTTGCATTATTTCTCTTACAATCAATTAAATTTGGAATATAAGGTATAGTCTTAATTAATTTTGGAATAGAAGATATAAGTATAGCTCGAACCAAAAATGACTAAGTAGGAAAGTTGAACATGACATCCAACAATTAGCAAAAACCAAAAATCTTGCATTAAGATTTGGTGGGGGTGCGCCAAGCCCAAGCTTTAGTGCAGCACCAAGACAACGCTCAAAAGCTACTGAGGCTCTTTAACGTTGCCTTGGTGTTGTACTAAAGCCTGGGCTTAGTGGGCTCTCCCCCTCAAAAAAATTAATTTAACATCTTGTGAGCCGATAACTCACATATTAGATATTAAACTGATAAGAATAGATACTACACTTGATCTTAGCCAAAAAGCCGAGAAAGGTATGCTTCTCAATGTGCTTCCTTCTGCATTTTATAATTATCTCAGCTAGCATATCTTCTATGTGGAGGCGATATGGGATTCTCTTAGACTATAGCGTATTGCTTACTAGTGTAATACGTGAAAAGAAAATTTGTGAAAGTCATGTTAGGGTTTTCTTTAGCAAGAAAACATTCCAGGTTCAATGACCTGGCGTGCACTTCTATTATTTTATTTTACTTTTTTCTTTAGTACCATGGTTTTAATTCAAAATTTATAATTATAATAAGTTACCTGATAATCAAACTCAACTCTTGGGTATAGACACACATTTTACTACATGGTAATTAATTTAGTCAAATGAGGGTCAAGTCATAGCCTAATACTCTTTTCTAATCATAAAAAATTTAATTAAAAAAAAATAAAAAAAGGGTAAAATAGCTTATTTTACATTATTTGTGTTATGCTCGAGATTAAAGAAAAATAATATTTACATTAAAACCTATTCTTGTTTTATACATATATATACATCTAATGGAGATTAAATCCGATATTGTTTTTTAACTCAATTGCTATGGTTCAACTGCATCACAAGGAGCATTTGTGAGAAATAATCATTCTAAACAATCATTTGGTTTGGTTCATTGTAATTTATTTGAAATGAGTTAACCTTATAAAAATATAAAAAAATATAAAAAAATAATTTGTTGTTCAAAAATGGCGTTATACGCGATATGAGGAAAAAAATTACATTCATTTATAATTTTTTTTCTATACATATATATACATTTGCAATTGAATCCAATCTTTTCTCCTAACCCAACATATAAATTTTTTTGTAGTGAGCTAACGTTTTAAAGATACATAAAAAAAAAGTTTAAAGGCAATAAAATAGAATTAAATAGCTCAATAAGAAAATAAAAGACCAAAATATCATTTAATCTTAAGGCTTTATTTTAGAATTTGATGTCATAGGGAATCTGGACATAACTAAAATCTCGTGGCGGAATTTAAAATTTAATTAGGTAAAAACCCAAAGGGAGAAATGACATTCTCCTTTTTTCAAACTACAATTTTTAGTTCAAAATAAGTCAATGATTGGCTCATTCTTTTACTTATAATGGAATAGTATGGGTCATTCATCTCGCATTGACACGATTGATATTACTATCAAGTGAAACTTGGGATCTTTCAAAGGTGGCGAAACTATTGTCCCAATCCTATTTTGACCATTTAATTAATTATTTTTTATTTTAAAAAGACCACTAATTTATTAATTGGGTTTCGTTTCAATCATTCAATCTATTTTCTCGTCAAAATTAATTAACAAAGTTATTAAACAAGGGTAAAATTGTAAAAATACTTAAAATAATTACATTTTTATAACCAAATAAAAGTTATTTACGATCTCATCACCAATAACTTGAAATCTCATAAAAATGTTATTATTAAGATTTCAACCCTAAGTTATCCACGTCAAAAATAAAAGTTCTTATTCCTGCACTACTTCAACTCAATGACTTTAAGTTTACTATTAAAAACCATATTAACATATCTGCGATTATGATTAATATAACTTCATTTGCTTTTTTTTTCTTTTTCCTTTTCCCTCTTCTTCTTCCTTCCCATCCCCATCACCTTCTGCATCTCCATCTTCATATCACACACATACACACATAGACACACCTACAGCGAAACACACGCACCAAATAATAATATAAGAGTTGATGTGATAATGATATTGGCTGACTTCAGGCTAATAGAATCCCTCTATTAGTTATATTCCACTTGGTTCAGATCTTGCAATTATTCCTCTTAGTATCATTAATTTTGGGGTACAAGTCTATTGATATAAGGATAGTTTTGATCAACACTGACTCAATAGGAAAGTTGAACATAGCAGCTTCCAACAATTAGCAAAATCGAAAAATGTTGCATTAAGATTTGGTGGGGTGCGCCAGGCCAAGGCTTTAGTGAAGCACCAAGGCGACGCTTGAGAGCCCCAGTAGCAAGCTACTTCAGTGGGCTCTCCCCCTAAAAAAATTAATTTAACATCTAGTGAGCCGATGGCTCACGTATCAGATATTAAACTGATAAGAACAGATACTACACTTGATCTTAGCCAAAAGGCCGAGAAAGGTATGCTTAGACTAGTGCTCTCATTCTTCTTTTATACCCAAAGCAGCACACGTCTGTCTCATGCATCATCGATATGGGATGAGTACTCAGTAAAAAAATGTAAGTGTCACGCTGAGGTATACTATACTCTGGTCCATTATGTAACACAAGAAAAAATAAATAACAAAAATAACAAGTAAAAATGAGAAAATTAACTTTTTAGAGTACGATTACACAATTGCATTGATGTCCAAGTCTCGATGCATCAATCAAATTTTGCTGCACATTCTGCACTAATTTGCACAATTCCATTTCCAATGATGTGCTTGATATGGGGAGCCGCATCATCTCTCAACTTCAATAACTTTTTCCACGTCCAAGAGCAGTCGGAGGGTATTGGAACACTCCAAATGCCATCTTTGAGAAGTATTTTCCTGGTCCAAATGCCAGAATTGCTTGAGAATCGCAACCTTGTTAACCTCTTGTTTTATTTGTTTTGTTTTGGACTCTTATTTGAAACAAAGCCCAGAGTTTGATTGTATTCATACCCTTGTATAATAGATTTCGTACTATAACTCAAGTTCATAATTACTAATACATTTGCATAAACGAAGTTTCTCGTTACCGAACAACTACTTTGGACTCTAATTGGGTAGGGGCCGCGCGAACGCAGGCCCCCACTGTCACAAATTATGACGTAGGCTCAACCACTTGGGCTGACCTTAGACGAGCACCCCTCCCAAGTGCAATGGAGGTCACCAACCTAGGCCATGGACCTTCTTGATCGCCCATTGACCCCGTCCAGGTAAGTATGTTTCATCTTTTGCTTTCTTGCCTTTATATCCGTCCCCCATATCCCACCCACCACATGCCTATTCGATGTGGGACAAAATAAAAGTTTACATTTCCTTGTTCAATTGGGGTCTATTCGAAGTATACTACCAAAGTGATAACATTCCTGCAACACAAATATCATAATAGACGAGCGGAAGCTTTTCAAACATGAAGCTAACACGTATTCCAGCTACGCTTCCGATTTCGAGCTTGGCACCAATTTTCAGCAACAATATTTCCTATTTCTTTCATTGAACTACAACAGATTTCTCATATAATATATCCTGAGCCTCAACAGCATCTTCTTGTAATCTTTACATCAATGAGCATCTGCTGTATATAGTTTTCCAACGCAAGTTCTTATGTCAAGCAAAGGAGCATGACTTGTGAGCTAGGTTGAACATGCCGACTTTGTGACACAAGACAAATGTGTTAGTATTTCTCATTAATTTGTTGCTTTAGTAGGAGTAATATCAATAATATTTTTCTTACTAGATACTAAATATATACATGTAACAAAAAAATGGAATATATGTATAGAACTTGGATGAGTGAGGGTTGCACTCCTACTGCTTCCCATATATATCTGCCCTTGGTTAGAACACCAAATAATGTAAGAGTTGATGAGCTAATAATCTTGGCTGACTTTATTATTATTATTATTTGTTAATACTTATCATAATTCATGAACAATGGCCGTTGAGAACTTCATTGACTTTTAAAATAATCCTTTTAGTTCCTGAACTATGGTCGTTGAGAACTTGTAGTGTCTTGGCTTTTAAAATGAACATTTTAGTCATTGGAATTATATCAAAGAGACGCCGTTAGTCTCGGATTCCAATTTTGACCATTTTTTAATGATTTTCCCATACTTGTGAGGGCAAAATGGGAAAGTTATATTTCTTTCACAACCGACAAAGAAGAAAAAATGTCGCTAAAAAAGTGTAAGTTTAGAGCTCATTTGCATAACGTGTGGCAATTCCGTTAAAAAATGGATGAAATTGGTATCTGGGACTAATGGCGTGTGATGCCCGAGTCGAGAGCATGTTTATTTTTATTTATTTGCATACAATATGTGCATTTAATTGTTTAAAATGTTTATTTGTCATAATATGTGCAAATATTTGCTTAATTGATTCTTACGTGCAATTACGTGTTTAATTAACTTCAGTTAGCAAAATTATGAGTTTATTTATATTAGAATTTGATATATGTGCATTCATATTATTTCATAAAGATTTTTAAGTGAGAATAGCATTTAAAGGGCTTTTGAATTTTATTTGAGGACTTTTCCGCTAAATTTTTAAAAATGGTCTTTTAAACATTTTAAAAAACTAGTCCTCCAATATTATTTGACTATTAATAAAAATTAATTTGGAAATAAACTAGGAATTAAAAGTAGAATTTTTGCGCGAAAAAAGTAATGTTTTCAAGTCAAATAGTGAAAATCCTCCAACTTGGTCTTCCTTTGACCTTGTTGACTTTTCTAAATAATGTATAAAGCCCAAAAATACCCCCAAAATGCAAAAATTAGCCAAAAGAAAAATGCCCAAATCAACCAAAAACCCTTTCCTGTGTAAATAGTGAATTTTGAAGGTGAATGAGAAGCTTCCAAAGGCCAACCCGGACATTTTTGAACTCGCCTCAACTCCTACTTCGCATCTACCGTTTATTTTTCAACTTTCAGAACAAATATTTGTGAAGGGCTCTTTCAAAAACTGGTTTAAAATGCATTATTTATGCTTTGTATCGTTAAATTTACATATGATACTTGTTATTTAGGTTGTAGAGAACATGTTTACCGTTTCATAATTTATTTTTAGCGTATTTTATTTTTGTGATGAATAGTAGTTATGTTTTATGTTGGAAATGCATAATTTGATGCCTAAGCTTGATTCTTAGCCTAGTTATGATGTTCATAAACGTTTATATACCATATTAGCTTAGTAGAATAGCTTAGAAATGCGTAAATGTGCAAAAATGAACTAGATGCGTTGGCTGAAATTTTAATGTTTATGCTTGATTATTGTCAATTTTTGAGTGTAGTTGGGTAGTCTTTGGGTTGTCAATGATGTATTATAATTTCTAAATATGAGTGCTAAATGCTAGGTGTAAATGTGGTTAAGAAAGGGGTTTAAATTGATTTGAAGAATGAAGATGTTTAAATGGTGTTTTTAATGTTTAAAGTTAGTTAAAATGTTGTTAGAATGCCTCCTTTGTGGTTAATGTGTTGCTTAAGTTCTAATGGTGTCATTATGACTTGATAGAATATAAGTGGAAATGCATGTGAAATGTGGCTTAGGTGTTTAAATGTGGGTCTAAATGAATATGAATTGCTTAGTTATTAGATTGGTAAATGTTTGAAGTAATGTGTTGTAGAATCTAGGATTCAAGCTTGATAGAATATGTGCTATGTGAATGTGGTGTCTAATGTGGTCAAGGTTCTTTTGTGTGTAAAGTGTTGTTTAAACTATGATGTCATATGATTGCATGATTAGTTAGCTTATTAAATGCATAATTAAAGTAAATGTCACCAGTGATCAACCTACTTTGTTAATTCCCCTTATTTGTCTTAAATACTTGTATTAGATTGCATGAATGCGATGCGATGCGAACGTAAATACGTGTTATGAGTTATGTGTCCATGCGTGTGTTAATGCGATACGATGCGGATGGTTGCAACCTTTAAAACAAACACGGTCGGTTGAAGTCACCCTGGGTGGTATCGGGCTTGTTAGGCGATGACACGACTACCGGGGCTCTATTCCCTATCTCGAATGGACGGAGTGTTCCATAAGGGTTTGGGTCGTAGAGTCGAGTCAGTGTACACACGAAGTGCACTTGGTGTATAGGGGAAGATGTTCGTGATGGTGTATAGGGGAACGACATCAACGGGACAAGCGTATCCTTGATGAATGTTTACTTTTCTTGTATTATTTAACCGTTATTTACTTATTGCAATTGACGTGCATAGCATGATTTAGAAAGTATTTTTAAAAGAGAAAATGAGTTTCAAACCTCCCTGTATTTATTCCTCCCTCACTGAGCTATGAGCCGATTAACTCACCCTTCTTTATTAACATTTAAGGTGAAGATGAAGTTGTTTATGTGGACTATCTGCCTAGTGAGCATGTGGACAAGCCCGTGGCTTGATGTGTTTATTCTTGATGTATATATGTTTTAGAATGCTAAAGTTGAATTAAAGTTTTATGAGTTCTTGTAAATATGTATTAAAGTCTTTTTCAATTCTTGTAATTAAGTAATATGTATTGCCACCTTAAAGTTGTGTTTGTAAGGCTTGTATTATATTTGTATTATGATGTTGACGTACGTGAGACGGACGACAGGGTACATGTGTATGTATACGAATGGCTTGTGTATGAAATGTTTGGAGTTTAGTTGCTGTTGTGAGAAGTTTCGTGCAGGTTTTTATATGGCACTACAAATAATGCAGACATCGGCGACACGTTTTTTGTGGCTGTTCAAAGAACTACCGCGAATTGTGTTTTGCAATTCATTTTTTCGGCGGTTAACTGAACTGCCGCTAAAAGTCCCTCTTTAGCCTCGGTTCTAAGAAACTGTCGCGAAAATTCCAGTTTTAGCCGCGGTTATGGGGAACCGCCGCTAAAAATACTTCAATTGAAAATACAACTCCCCTCGCCCCTCGTTTTTAATTTTTCTTATTCAGCCAAAAAAAAAACCCTCCCACACCTCCCTATACCAGAGCCACCATTACTTCCCACCCAAAACCCGTTCTCCTCCACCCTTGCGCCACAATGGCGTACCACTGCGTCTGCCCATAGCCTCACCCCTCTCCCCTTTCCACACCTAATCACCTAGATCCACACGCACACACACACATACACACACACACACACATGCACACACACACACATATATATATATATATATATATATATATATATATATATATATATATATATATATATATATATATATCGCAAGAAATTTTTTTAAAAAATGAAATCAAACATTTATATATATGTATATGTGTGTGTGTGTGTGTGTATATATATATGTATGTATTTATTTATTTTGGTTTCTTAATTCTTTTTTTTCTTTTTCAGGTACCCCAAATTGGGAAACTTGTTCAGTTAGTTAGGGTTCCCAATTTGAAGGTTTCGAATTTTGGTAATTGAAACCCCAAATTCAAACTCTTATATGTATAATTGTATATGTTTAATTTGTTCTCTTAATTTATTTATTTATTTTAATTTGGCTGCCCCATTTTATATGTATATATGTATATATTTCTTAATCCCTAGAGCTTATGTAAATATGTCTGTGTGTATGTGTAATTTTTTCTTTTTATGTGTGCGTGGTGTAATTGTGTGTGTATGTATAATTGATAATAGAGCTACTTTAAAGAAGTGGAAGAGGGTCAATTTCACTATGGCAAATGTGTTATTAAGATTGCTTTTGCTTTTTTTGTTCAGGTCATTAGACATTTTTAGGTTCTGAACACCTTTCTTTTTTCCTTTATGGTATATGAAATTGCCAATCATTCTTTTAAATAGATGATGCTAGAAGCCTTTTGGAGTGTATAAACTTGCTATTTTCCTCCCTGCCCTTGCAAATGTTCAATTTTTTGCATAGTCGTCTTTGATGAGGTGCTTATTTGTGTATAATTAAAATTGAAAAGAAGAGTTAGTTTCTTAATTAACAAGTGTTTGCTCTTATGTTGTAAAGATGTTTATCAATTTTCAATCGAAATAAATCACATGCCATATGTCATATCTGATTAATAGTATCTTTTTGTGGGGAAAAGGGGAATGAATAATGTCTGTTTTCTCAAATCAGATGGAGGTTATTAACTCTCTCTTGAATTCAAAATCTTAGGCTTGAGCTGTCTTCATTTTGAAATTTTAATCATTGATCTATCATTTCTCTAGTAACTAATTTGTGACTTCTCATGATTGGCTTTGTATAGTTTTTATTGAGGAACTCCTAATGAGTTACATGTAGTGGACATTTCAAAACAGTCAACTAGATGTGTTCCATGTTCGCCAACGGTCTCTTGGTCAGCTTTATGGTGTCTTAATTGACTAGTAATAAGCAGTAATAATCCGTCAAATTATATGGCAGGCTTCTTTGGCCGGGTAGAGTCGGGTGTAATGGTCGGGTAGTGACCAATTTTAATAAATGGTTTCAAGTTTGAACCATGATGTTAAATCTCATAGTTTCAACCATGGCAAATTTGTGTTCAGTTTTTGTATTATATGGATTAGGGAGAAACCGAGAAGAGAGACGTATAAGGAAAAATAAAAGGTACAGTATCTCATTTTGTCATATTGTCTGTAACTTGTTTCTTTATTTTATGATTGTTACTTAAGTATGAATACCTGCTTGTTAAAATGCTAATTCTATTAGTATCATTAGTTATATAATAAACCGCTCGAGTTAATAGCTACAATATTTACTCGATGTTAATGTTTCTTTTGGTTGTGTTTGGCAGCTTGGAGAACTAATATAGGTTCTACTTCAACACCATAAATTGAGGTATTTTAGAGTGGTTGAGATATTTGAGAGATATGTGTTCCTTTGTTGTCTAAATTTTTCAATGCTTTTAATTATGTAACTTGATAATAGTGATATAGGCTTGTCAACTATCAGAAAAACTCCAATTTCTTTCACTTCAAACTGACTATACAAAGCATTTTAATTATGTAACTTGAGATGCTTAATTGTAGATATTGATATATTGCCTATCATATCATTGTATTTTGAGCAAAAAAATTATTTTTCTTCGTCTAATGCAGAGTGATTTGTCTTGTTTGGACAGGTGATCTAAAATTTATGTATGTTTTCTTGACATATGGTCAGTGATTCGTGTGCATTTGCTTTGGTGGTAATATGTTTAATGCATAGGATAGTAGGATTGTCTTTTTAGCAAATTGTGAGGTGTTGACTGCTGTTGTTTTATCATCAGGCTAAAAGTTGTAGTAAACTACTAAGAGGGACGAATGAATAACTAGTGTGGTTAAGTGAATGCTTACTATTGAAATCAGAAAACATTTCCTTGGTGCTGCTAGAAGTACTTAAATTTTTTTGTTTCTTTTCATCTCAATCAATGGTTCTATGTTAGCACAAGAAAAAGTATATTCATTTATCGATGAGAATTCATATTCCTGTACAAAAAAAGGTGAACTCTTGACTATTGGCAATTTCTTTTCACTTCTAAACAATTGAAATACTAAAGGCTTATTTACTTTCTTTTAGCATATTGGCAAGAGGTGGTGTTCCTGAATCTAAAAGAGCAATAGGGTTAACCAAATTATTGGGCGTTAATATATTTCCATTACAGGTGCTACTATTAAGATACTCAACACCTTCTAATTGCATTTGTTTCTGATGTCAATTTGGTCTGTGCATGTAAGTGGTTCAATTTAGCTATTAATGTTTCCACTCAAGTCCAAAAACTGATTGATAGCTTTAAAATTCTATTTTGTTCTAGCCCTTTTCGACTTTACCCATCTTTTGACCAAAATGTACTACAGGTTATATAGGGTCATACATGCTTTAAACAACTTGTGGATATGTATGTTTTCAAGTAGACTCAGAATCAGTATTAAAGAGCCTAAAAGAAATATCTAACTTGTTCATGAGCCAGCTAAACTTTTAATTTATTACATGCATTATTGATTATAAAAACTTTGACATGCATCTTACTGTGTTGTATGTTGAAATGAGGTTCGTTGTTTTAGAGAACGAAATTTTATAGTACTATGTGTTTATAAGTTGTAACAAATAGGATACTCTATTAGATTTATTTGTTGTCATGACTAATTTTCTTCCATTCTCTTAATTTCCAGGGAAGCAAGTTCTTAATCTTAAAGTCCAGCCCTTTCTATTTCGTGGAATGAAGAAAGGTTGTTCGTCAGTTGAGAACAAAAAGCTAGTTGGATTTTTCAGATTCTTGTCCTCAATTTTGAGTTGGCTTTTTGTACAGAGCATATGACTATTTTATATAATTTTCTTTATGATACATTTTGAAACTATTGAATAAATGTTACTTTTATGAGCAATTTTTCTTCTTTGTATAGCCATTAATATTCTCTATAAAGCCTTCAATGTTCTTTATTATCTAATAAGCACAAAATATAGAATTTTTTTTAAAAAAAAAAAAAAAAACCAGAATAAAAATAAAAAATAAAAATGCTATGGGCGGCGGTTTGATAAATGCTACCTATAGTATCCGAGCATCAATTCTATTTAATGGACTATAGGCGGTGGTTTATTGAAACTGCCACCTATTAACGTTATAGGTGGCGGTTTAAACAACCGCTGCCTATAGTATTCGCGATTGACAAATTTGCGGCGGTTCTTAAAACCAATGCCTATACATATGCGGCGGTAATAAACCGCTGCGAATAAGAGAAAAATCCGCAGCGGATGTATTTTTTTTTTTGTAGTATGGGATAGTGCCAAGTTTCAAACGTTACCATGTCGAAATTCCGTCGTGTCTTGACTTGATCCTAGGAGGGGTCGGGTTGGGGCGTTACATTGCGTCTCACTGATATAACTCCAGGGACTAAAAATTTTATTTTAAAAGTCAATGGACTAAAAGTTTTCAAATACCATAGTCCACATACTAAAAATTGATTTTAAAAGTCAATAAACTAAAAGATCCAATGGCCATAGTCCAGGGACTACGTCAAGTGTTAACCCTATTTTTTTTGGGGTTCGATTCTTGGCTGACTTCAGGGGAATAGAAGTATAAAGTAGTAATTGAACACAACAAACATAAAATGATCTAATCTTGTATAAAATCGAGAACCCACTATTATATTTCTGTTGGTTATATAATCGTTGTCCTTGAAAGAATCATAAACTTTAAGTCTACCTTATAAAATCTTGCATTATTTCTCTTACTATCAATTAAATTTGGAATATAAGGTATAGTCTTAATTAATTTTGGAATAGAAGATATAAGTATAGCTCGAACCAAAAATGACTAAGTAGGAAAGTTGAACATGACATCCAACAATTAGCAAAAACCAAAAATCTTGCATTAAGATTTGGTGGGGGTGCGCCAAGCCCAAGCTTTAGTGCAGCACCAAGACAACGCTCAAAAGCTACTGAGGCTCTTTAACGTTGCCTTGGTGTTGTACTAAAGCCTGGGCTTAGTGGGCTCTCCCCCTCAAAAAAATTAATTTAACATCTTGTGAGCCGATAACTCACATATTAGATATTAAACTGATAAGAATAGATACTACACTTGATCTTAGCCAAAAAGCCGAGAAAGGTATGCTTCTCAATGTGCTTCCTTCTGCATTTTATAATTATCTCAGCTAGCATATCTTCTATGTGGAGGCGATATGGGATTCTCTTAGACTATAGCGTATTGCTTACTAGTGTAATACGTGAAAAGAAAATTTGTGAAAGTCATGTTAGGGTTTTCTTTAGCAAGAAAACATTCCAGGTTCAATGACCTGGCGTGCACTTCTATTATTTTATTTTACTTTTTTCTTTAGTACCATGGTTTTAATTCAAAATTTATAATTATAATAAGTTACCTGATAATCAAACTCAACTCTTGGGTATAGACACACATTTTACTACATGGTAATTAATTTAGTCAAATGAGGGTCAAGTCATAGCCTAATACTCTTTTCTAATCATAAAAATTTTAATTAAAAAAAATAAAAAAGGGTAAAATAGCTTATTTTACATTATTTGTGTTATGCTCGAGATTAAAGAAAAATAATATTTACATTAAAACCTATCCTTGTTTTATACATATATATACATCTAATGGAGATTAAATCCGATATTGTTTTTTAACTCAATTGCTATGGTTCAACTGCATCACAAGGAGCATTTGTGAGAAATAATCATTCTAAACAATCATTTGGTTTGGTTCATTGTAATTTATTTGAAATTAGTTAACCTTATAAAAATATAAAAAAATATAAAAAAATAATTTGTTGTTCAAAAATGGCGTTATACGCGATATTAGGAAAAAAATTACATTCATTTATAATTTTTTTTCTATACATATATATACATTTGCAATTGAATCCAATCTTTTCTCCTAACCCAACATATAAATTTTTTTGCAGTGAGCTAACGTTTTAAAGATACATAAAAAAAAAGTTTAAAGGCAATAAAATAGAATTAAATAGCTCAATAAGAAAATAAAAGACCAAAATATCATTTAATCTTAAGGCTTTATTTTAGAATTTGATGTCATAGGGAATCTGGACATAACTAAAATCTCGTGGGGGAATTTAAAATTTAATTAGGTAAAAACCCAAAGGGAGAAATGACATTCTCCTTTTTTCAAACTACAATTTTTAGTTCAAAATAAGTCAATGATTGGCTCATTCTTTTACTTATAATGGAATAGTATGTGTCATTCATCTCGCATTGACACGATTGATATTACTATCAAGTGAAACTTGGGATCTTTCAAAGGTGGCGAAACTATTGTCCCAATCCTATTTTGACCATTTAATTAATTATTTTTTATTTTAAAAAGACCACTAATTTATTAATTGGGTTTCGTTTCAATCATTCAATCTATTTTCTCGTCAAAATTAATTAACAAAGTTATTAAACAAGGGTAAAATTGTAAAAATACTTAAAATAATTACATTTTTATAACCAAATAAAAGTTATTTACGATCTCATCACCAATAACTTGAAATCTCATAAAAATGTTATTATTAAGATTTCAACCCTAAGTTATCCACGTCAAAAATAAAAGTTCTTATTACTGCACTACTTCAACTCAATGACTTTAAGTTTACGATTAAAAACCATATTAACATATCTGCGATTATGATTAATATAACTTCATTTGCTTTTTTTTTCTTTTTCCTTTTCCCTCTTCTTCTTCCTTCCCATCCCCATCACCTTCTGCATCTCCATCTTCATATCACACACATACACACATAGACACACCTACAGCGAAACACACGCACCAAATAATAATATAAGAGTTGATGTGATAATGATATTGGCTGACTTCAGGCTAATAGAATCCCTCTATTAGTTATATTCCACTTGGTTCAGATCTTGCAATTATTCCTCTTAGTATCATTAATTTTGGGGTACAAGTCTATTGATATAAGGATAGTTTTGATCAACAATGACTCAATAGGAAAGTTGAACATAGCAGCTTCCAACAATTAGCAAAATCGAAAAATGTTGCATTAAGATTTGGTGGGGTGCGCCAGGCCAAGGCTTTAGTGAAGCACCAAGGCGACGCTTGAGAGCCCCAGTAGCAAGCTACTTCAGTGGGCTCTCCCCCTAAAAAAATTAATTTAACATCTAGTGAGCCGATGGCTCACGTATCAGATATTAAACTGATAAGAACAGATACTACACTTGATCTTAGCCAAAAGGCCGAGAAAGGTATGCTTAGACTAGTGCTCTCATTCTTCTTTTATACCCAAAGCAGCACACGTCTGTCTCATGCATCATCGATATGGGATGAGTACTCAGTAAAAAAATGTAAGTGTCACGCTGAGGTATACTATACTCTGGTCCATTATGTAACACAAGAAAAAATAAATAACAAAAATAACAAGTAAAAATGAGAAAATTAACTTTTTAGAGTACGATTACACAATTGCATTGATGTCCAAGTCTCGATGCATCAATCAAATTTTGCTGCACATTCTGCACTAATTTGCACAATTCCATTTCCAATGATGTGCTTGATATGGGGAGCCGCATCATCTCTCAACTTCAATAACTTTTTCCACGTCCAAGAGCAGTCGGAGGGTATTGGAACACTCCAAATGCCATCTTTGAGAAGTATTTTCCTGGTCCAAATGCCAGAATTGCTTGAGAATCGCAACCTTGTTAACCTCTTGTTTTATTTGTTTTGTTTTGGACTCTTATTTGAAACAAAGCCCAGAGTTTGATTGTATTCATACCCTTGTATAATAGATTTCGTACTATAACTCAAGTTCATAATTACTAATACATTTGCATAAACGAAGTTTCTCGTTACCGAACAACTACTTTGGACTCTAATTGGGTAGGGGCCGCGCGAACGCAGGCCCCCACTGTCACAAATTATGACGTAGGCTCAACCACTTGGGCTGACCTTAGACGAGCACCCCTCCCAAGTGCAATGGAGGTCACCAACCTAGGCCATGGACCTTCTTGATCGCCCATTGACCCCGTCCAGGTAAGTATGTTTCATCTTTTGCTTTCTTGCCTTTATATCCGTCCCCCATATCCCACCCACCACATGCCTATTTGATGTGGGACAAAATAAAAGTTTACATTTCCTTGTTCAATTGGGGTCTATTCGAAGTATACTACCAAAGTGATAACATTCCTGCAACACAAATATCATAATAGACGAGCGGAAGCTTTTCAAACATGAAGCTAACACGTATTCCAGCTACGCTTCCGATTTCGAGCTTGGCACCAATTTTCAGCAACAATATTTCCTATTTCTTTCATTGAACTACAACAGATTTCTCATATAATATATCCTGAGCCTCAACAGCATCTTCTTGTAATCTTTACATCAATGAGCATCTGCTGTATATAGTTTTCCAACGCAAGTTCTTATGTCAAGCAAAGGAGCATGACTTGTGAGCTAGGTTGAACATGCCGACTTTGTGACACAAGACAAATGTGTTAGTATTTCTCATTAATTTGTTGCTTTAGTAGGAGTAATATCAATAATATTTTTCTTACTAGATACTAAATATATACATGTAACAAAAAAATGGAATATATGTATAGAACTTGGATGAGTGAGGGTTGCACTCCTACTGCTTCCCATATATATCTGCCCTTGGTTAGAACACCAAATAATGTAAGAGTTGATGAGCTAATAATCTTGGCTGACTTTATTATTATTATTATTTGTTAATACTTATCATAATTCATGAACAATGGCCGTTGAGAACTTCATTGACTTTTAAAATAATCCTTTTAGTTCCTGAACTATGGTCGTTGAGAACTTGTAGTGTCTTGGCTTTTAAAATGAACATTTTAGTCATTGGAATTATATCAAAGAGACGCCGTTAGTCTCGGATTCCAATTTTGACCATTTTTTAATGATTTTCCCATACTTGTGAGGGCAAAATGGGAAAGTTATATTTCTTTCACAACCGACAAAGAAGAAAAAATGTCGCTAAAAAAGTGTAAGTTTAGAGCTCATTTGCATAACGTGTGGCAATTCCGTTAAAAAATGGATGAAATTGGTATCTGGGACTAATGGCGTGTGATGCCCGAGTCGAGAGCATGTTTATTTTTATTTATTTGCATACAATATGTGCATTTAATTGTTTAAAATGTTTATTTGTCATAATATGTGCAAATATTTGCTTAATTGATTCTTACGTGCAATTACGTGTTTAATTAACTTCAGTTAGCAAAATTATGAGTTTATTTATATTAGAATTTGATATATGTGCATTCATATTATTTCATAAAGATTTTTAAGTGAGAATAGCATTTAAAGGGCTTTTGAATTTTATTTGAGGACTTTTCCGCTAAATTTTTAAAAATGGTCTTTTAAACATTTTAAAAAACTAGTCCTCCAATATTATTTGACTATTAATAAAAATTAATTTGGAAATAAACTAGGAATTAAAAGTAGAATTTTTGCGCGAAAAAAGTAATGTTTTCAAGTCAAATAGTGAAAATCCTCCAACTTGGTCTTCCTTTGACCTTGTTGACTTTTCTAAATAATGTATAAAGCCCAAAAATACCCCCAAAATGCAAAAATTAGCCAAAAGAAAAATGCCCAAATCAACCAAAAACCCTTTCCTGTGTAAATAGTGAATTTTGAAGGTGAATGAGAAGCTTCCAAAGGCCAACCCGGACATTTTTGAACTCGCCTCAACTCCTACTTCGCATCTACCGTTTATTTTTCAACTTTCAGAACAAATATTTGTGAAGGGCTCTTTCAAAAACTGGTTTAAAATGCATTATTTATGCTTTGTATCGTTAAATTTACATATGATACTTGTTATTTAGGTTGTAGAGAACATGTTTACCGTTTCATAATTTATTTTTAGCGTATTTTATTTTTGTGATGAATAGTAGTTATGTTTTATGTTGGAAATGCATAATTTGATGCCTAAGCTTGATTCTTAGCCTAGTTATGATGTTCATAAACGTTTATATACCATATTAGCTTAGTAGAATAGCTTAGAAATGCGTAAATGTGCAAAAATGAACTAGATGCGTTGGCTGAAATTTTAATGTTTATGCTTGATTATTGTCAATTTTTGAGTGTAGTTGGGTAGTCTTTGGGTTGTCAATGATGTATTATAATTTCTAAATATGAGTGCTAAATGCTAGGTGTAAATGTGGTTAAGAAAGGGGTTTAAATTGATTTGAAGAATGAAGATGTTTAAATGGTGTTTTTAATGTTTAAAGTTAGTTAAAATGTTGTTAGAATGCCTCCTTTGTGGTTAATGTGTTGCTTAAGTTCTAATGGTGTCATTATGACTTGATAGAATATAAGTGGAAATGCATGTGAAATGTGGCTTAGGTGTTTAAATGTGGGTCTAAATGAATATGAATTGCTTAGTTATTAGATTGGTAAATGTTTGAAGTAATGTGTTGTAGAATCTAGGATTCAAGCTTGATAGAATATGTGCTATGTGAATGTGGTGTCTAATGTGGTCAAGGTTCTTTTGTGTGTAAAGTGTTGTTTAAACTATGATGTCATATGATTGCATGATTAGTTAGCTTATTAAATGCATAATTAAAGTAAATGTCACCAGTGATCAACCTACTTTGTTAATTCCCCTTATTTGTCTTAAATACTTGTATTAGATTGCATGAATGCGATGCGATGCGAACGTAAATACGTGTTATGAGTTATGTGTCCATGCGTGTGTTAATGCGATACGATGCGGATGGTTGCAACCTTTAAAACAAACACGGTCGGTTGAAGTCACCCTGGGTGGTATCGGGCTTGTTAGGCGATGACACGACTACCGGGGCTCTATTCCCTATCTCGAATGGACGGAGTGTTCCATAAGGGTTTGGGTCGTAGAGTCGAGTCAGTGTACACACGAAGTGCACTTGGTGTATAGGGGAAGATGTTCGTGATGGTGTATAGGGGAACGACATCAACGGGACAAGCGTATCCTTGATGAATGTTTACTTTTCTTGTATTATTTAACCGTTATTTACTTATTGCAATTGACGTGCATAGCATGATTTAGAAAGTATTTTTAAAAGAGAAAATGAGTTTCAAACCTCCCTGTATTTATTCCTCCCTCACTGAGCTATGAGCCGATTAACTCACCCTTCTTTATTAACATTTAAGGTGAAGATGAAGTTGTTTATGTGGACTATCTGCCTAGTGAGCATGTGGACAAGCCCGTGGCTTGATGTGTTTATTCTTGATGTATATATGTTTTAGAATGCTAAAGTTGAATTAAAGTTTTATGAGTTCTTGTAAATATGTATTAAAGTCTTTTTCAATTCTTGTAATTAAGTAATATGTATTGCCACCTTAAAGTTGTGTTTGTAAGGCTTGTATTATATTTGTATTATGATGTTGACGTACGTGAGACGGACGACAGGGTACATGTGTATGTATACGAATGGCTTGTGTATGAAATGTTTGGAGTTTAGTTGCTGTTGTGAGAAGTTTCGTGCAGGTTTTTATATGGCACTACAAATAATGCAGACATCGGCGACACGTTTTTTGTGGCTGTTCAAAGAACTACCGCGAATTGTGTTTTGCAATTCATTTTTTCGGCGGTTAACTGAACTGCCGCTAAAAGTCCCTCTTTAGCCTCGGTTCTAAGAAACTGTCGCGAAAATTCCAGTTTTAGCCGCGGTTATGGGGAACCGCCGCTAAAAATACTTCAATTGAAAATACAACTCCCCTCGCCCCTCGTTTTTAATTTTTCTTATTCAGCCAAAAAAAAAACCCTCCCACACCTCCCTATACCAGAGCCACCATTACTTCCCACCCAAAACCCGTTCTCCTCCACCCTTGCGCCACAATGGCGTACCACTGCGTCTGCCCATCGCCCCACCCCTCTCCCCTTTCCACACCTATCCTCCTAGATCCTCGCGCGCGCGCACACACACAAACACACACACACACACACACACACACATATATATATATATATATATATATATATATATCGCAAGAAATTTTTTTAAAAAATGAAATCAAAAATTTATATATATGTATGTATGTGTGTGTGTGTGTGTATATATATATGTATGTATTTATTTATTTTGGTTTCTTAATTCTTTTTTTTCTTTTTCAGGTACCCCAAATTGGGAAACTTGTTCAGTTAGTTAGGGTTCCCAATTTGAAGGTTTCGAATTTTGGTAATTGAAACCCCAAATTCAAACTCTTATATGTATAATTGTATATGTTTAATTTGTTCTCTTAATTTATTTATTTATTTTAATTTGGCTGCCCCATTTTATATGTATATATGTATATATTTCTTAATCCCTAGAGCTTATGTAAATATGTCTGTGTGTATGTGTAATTTTTTCTTTTTATGTGTGCGTGGTGTAATTGTGTGTGTATGTATAATTGATAATAGAGCTACTTTAAAGAAGTGGAAGAGGGTCAATTTCACTATGGCAAATGTGTTATTAAGATTGCTTTTGCTTTTTTTGTTCAGGTCATTAGACATTTTTAGGTTCTGAACACCTTTCTTTTTTCCTTTATGGTATATGAAATTGCCAATCATTCTTTTAAATAGATGATGCTAGAAGCCTTTTGGAGTGTATAAACTTGCTATTTTCCTCCCTGCCCTTGCAAATGTTCAATTTTTTGCATAGTCGTCTTTGATGAGGTGCTTATTTGTGTATAATTAAAATTGAAAAGAAGAGTTAGTTTCTTAATTAACAAGTGTTTGCTCTTATGTTGTAAAGATGTTTATCAATTTTCAATCGAAATAAATCACATGCCATATGTCATATCTGATTAATAGTATCTTTTTGTGGGGAAAAGGGGAATGAATAATGTCTGTTTTCTCAAATCAGATGGAGGTTATTAACTCTCTCTTGAATTCAAAATCTTAGGCTTGAGCTGTCTTCATTTTGAAATTTTAATCATTGATCTATCATTTCTCTAGTAACTAATTTGTGACTTCTCATGATTGGCTTTGTATAGTTTTTATTGAGGAACTCCTAATGAGTTACATGTAGTGGACATTTCAAAACAGTCAACTAGATGTGTTCCATGTTCGCCAACGGTCTCTTGGTCAGCTTTATGGTGTCTTAATTGACTAGTAATAAGCAGTAATAATCCGTCAAATTATATGGCAGGCTTCTTTGGCCGGGTAGAGTCGGGTGTAATGGTCGGGTAGTGACCAATTTTAATAAATGGTTTCAAGTTTGAACCATGATGTTAAATCTCATAGTTTCAACCATGGCAAATTTGTGTTCAGTTTTTGTATTATATGGATTAGGGAGAAACCGAGAAGAGAGACGTATGAGGAAAAATAAAAGGTACAGTATCTCATTTTGTCATATTGTCTGTAACTTGTTTCTTTATTTTATGATTGTTACTTAAGTATGAATACCTGCTTGTTAAAATGCTAATTCTATTAGTATCATTAGTTATATAATAAACCGCTCGAGTTAATAGCTACAATATTTACTCGATGTTAATGTTTCTTTTGGTTGTGTTTGGCAGCTTGGAGAACTAATATAGGTTCTACTTCAACACCATAAATTGAGGTATTTTAGAGTGGTTGAGATATTTGAGAGATATGTGTTCCTTTGTTGTCTAAATTTTTCAATGCTTTTAATTATGTAACTTGATAATAGTGATATAGGTTTGTCAACTATCAGAAAAACTCCAATTTCTTTCACTTCAAACTGACTATAAAAAGCATTTTAATTATGTAACTTGAGATGCTTAATTGTAGATATTGATATATTGCCTATCATATCATTGTATTTTGAGCAAAAAAATTATTTTTCTTCGTCTAATGCAGAGTGATTTGTCTTGTTTGGACAGGTGATCTAAAATTTATGTATGTTTTCTTGACATATGGTCAGTGATTCGTGTGCATTTGCTTTGGTGGTAATATGTTTAATGCATAGGATAGTAGGATTGTCTTTTTAGCAAATTGTGAGGTGTTGACTGCTGTTGTTTTATCATCAGGCTAAAAGTTGTAGTAAACTACTAAGAGGGACGAATGAATAACTAGTGTGGTTAAGTGAATGCTTACTATTGAAATCAGAAAACATTTCCTTGGTGCTGCTAGAAGTACTTAAATTTTTTTGTTTCTTTTCATCTCAATCAATGGTTCTATGTTAGCACAAGAAAAAGTATATTCATTTATCGATGAGAATTCATATTCCTGTACAAAAAAAGGTGAACTCTCGACTATTGGCAATTTCTTTTCACTTCTAAACAATTGAAATACTAAAGGCTTATTTACTTTCTTTTAGCATATTGGCAAGAGGTGGTGTTCCTGAATCTAAAAGAGCAATAGGGTTAACCAAATTATTGGGCGTTAATATATTTCCATTACAGGTGCTACTATTAAGATACTCAACACCTTCTAATTGCATTTGTTTCTGATGTCAATTTGGTCTGTGCATGTAAGTGGTTCAATTTAGCTATTAATGTTTCCACTCAAGTCCAAAAACTGATTGATAGCTTTAAAATTCTATTTTGTTCTAGCCCTTTTCGACTTTACCCATCTTTTGACCAAAATGTACTACAGGTTATATAGGGTCATACATGCTTTAAACAACTTGTGGATATGTATGTTTTCAAGTAGACTCAGAATCAGTATTAAAGAGCCTAAAAGAAATATCTAACTTGTTCATGAGCCAGCTAAACTTTTAATTTATTACATGCATTATTGATTATAAAAACTTTGACATGCATCTTACTGTGTTGTATGTTGAAATGAGGTTCGTTGTTTTAGAGAACGAAATTTTATAGTACTATGTGTTTATAAGTTGTAACAAATAGGATACTCTATTAGATTTATTTGTTGTCATGACTAATTTTCTTCCATTCTCTTAATTTCCAGGGAAGCAAGTTCTTAATCTTAAAGTCCAGCCCTTTCTATTTCGTGGAATGAAGAAAGGTTGTTCGTCAGTTGAGAACAAAAAGCTAGTTGGATTTTTCAGATTCTTGTCCTCAATTTTGAGTTGGCTTTTTGTACAGAGCATATGACTATTTTATATAATTTTCTTTATGATACATTTTGAAACTATTGAATAAATGTTACTTTTATGAGCAATTTTTCTTCTTTGTATAGCCATTAATATTCTCTATAAAGCCTTCAATGTTCTTTATTATCTAATAATCACAAAATATAGAATTTTTTTAAAAAAAAAAAAAAAAACCAGAATAAAAATAAAAAATAAAAATGCTATGGGCGGCGGTTTGATAAATGCTACCTATAGTATCCGAGCATCAATTCTATTTAATGGACTATAGGCGGTGGTTTATTGAAACTGCCGCCTATTAACGTTATAGGTGGCGGTTTAAACAACCGCTGCCTATAGTATTCGCGATTGACAAATTTGCGGCGGTTCTTAAAACCACTGCCTATACATATGCGGCGGTAATAAACCGCTGCGAATAAGAGAAAAATCCGCAGCGGATGTATTTTTTTTTTTGTAGTATGGGATAGTGCCAAGTTTCAAACGTTACCATGTCGAAATTCCGTCGTGTCTTGACTTGATCCTAGGAGGGGTCGGGTTGGGGCGTTACATTGCGTCTCACTGATATAACTCCAGGGACTAAAAATTTTATTTTAAAAGTCAATGGACTAAAAGTTTTCAAATACCATAGTCCACATACTAAAAATTGATTTTAAAAGTCAATAAACTAAAAGATCCAATGGCCATAGTCCAGGGACTACGTCAAGTGTTAACCCTATTTTTTTTGGGGTTCGATTCTTGGCTGACTTCAGGGGAATAGAAGTATAAAGTAGTAATTGAACACAACAAACATAAAATGATCTAATCTTGTATAAAATCGAGAACCCTCTATTATATTTCTGTTGGTTATATAATCGTTGTCCTTGAAAGAATCATAAACTTTAAGTCTACCTTATAAAATCTTGCATTATTTCTCTTACTATCAATTAAATTTGGAATATAAGGTATAGTCTTAATTAATTTTGGAATAGAAGATATAAGTATAGCTCGAACCAAAAATGACTAAGTAGGAAAGTTGAACATGACATCCAACAATTAGCAAAAACCAAAAATCTTGCATTAAGATTTGGTGGGGGTGCGCCAAGCCCAAGCTTTAGTGCAGCACCAAGACAACGCTCAAAAGCTACTGAGGCTCTTTAACGTTGCCTTGGTGTTGTACTAAAGCCTGGGCTTAGTGGGCTCTCCCCCTCAAAAAAATTAATTTAACATCTTGTGAGCCGATAACTCACATATTAGATATTAAACTGATAAGAATAGATACTACACTTGATCTTAGCCAAAAAGCCGAGAAAGGTATGCTTCTCAATGTGCTTCCTTCTGCATTTTATAATTATCTCAGCTAGCATATCTTCTATGTGGAGGCGATATGGGATTCTCTTAGACTATAGCGTATTGCTTACTAGTGTAATACGTGAAAAGAAAATTTGTGAAAGTCATGTTAGGGTTTTCTTTAGCAAGAAAACATTCCAGGTTCAATGACCTGGCGTGCACTTCTATTATTTTATTTTACTTTTTTCTTTAGTACCATGGTTTTAATTCAAAATTTATAATTATAATAAGTTACCTGATAATCAAACTCAACTCTTGGGTATAGACACACATTTTACTACATGGTAATTAATTTAGTCAAATGAGGGTCAAGTCATAGCCTAATACTCTTTTCTAATCATAAAAATTTTAATTAAAAAAAAATAAAAAAGGGTAAAATAGCTTATTTTACATTATTTGTGTTATGCTCGAGATTAAAGAAAAATAATATTTACATTAAAACCTATCCTTGTTTTATACATATATATACATCTAATGGAGATTAAATCCGATATTGTTTTTTAACTCAATTGCTATGGTTCAACTGCATCACAAGGAGCATTTGTGAGAAATAATCATTCTAAACAATCATTTGGTTTGGTTCATTGTAATTTATTTGAAATGAGTTAACCTTATAAAAATATAAAAAAATATAAAAAAATAATTTGTTGTTCAAAAATGGCGTTATACGCGATATTAGGAAAAAAATTACATTCATTTATAATTTTTTTTCTATACATATATATACATTTGCAATTGAATCCAATCTTTTCTCCTAACCCAACATATAAATTTTTTTGCAGTGAGCTAACGTTTTAAAGATACATAAAAAAAAAGTTTAAAGGCAATAAAATAGAATTAAATAGCTCAATAAGAAAATAAAAGACCAAAATATCATTTAATCTTAAGGCTTTATTTTAGAATTTGATGTCATAGGGAATCTGGACATAACTAAAATCTCGTGGGGGAATTTAAAATTTAATTAGGTAAAAACCCAAAGGGAGAAATGACATTCTCCTTTTTTCAAACTACAATTTTTAGTTCAAAATAAGTCAATGATTGGCTCATTCTTTTACTTATAATGGAATAGTATGTGTCATTCATCTCGCATTGACACGATTGATATTACTATCAAGTGAAACTTGGGATCTTTCAAAGGTGGCGAAACTATTGTCCCAATCCTATTTTGACCATTTAATTAATTATTTTTTATTTTAAAAAGACCACTAATTTATTAATTGGGTTTCGTTTCAATCATTCAATCTATTTTCTCGTCAAAATTAATTAACAAAGTTATTAAACAAGGGTAAAATTGTAAAAATACTTAAAATAATTACATTTTTATAACCAAATAAAAGTTATTTACGATCTCATCACCAATAACTTGAAATCTCATAAAAATGTTATTATTAAGATTTCAACCCTAAGTTATCCACGTCAAAAATAAAAGTTCTTATTACTGCACTACTTCAACTCAATGACTTTAAGTTTACGATTAGAAACCATATTAACATATCTGCGATTACGATTAATATAACTTCATTTGTTTTTTTTTTCTTTTTCCTTTTCCCTCTTCTTCTTCCTTCCCATCCCCATCACCTTCTGCATCTCCATCTTCATATCACACACATACACACATAGACACACCTACAGCGAAACACACGCACCAAATAATAATATAAGAGTTGATGTGATAATGATATTGGCTGACTTCAGGCTAATAGAATCCCTCTATTAGTTATATTCCACTTGGTTCAGATCTTGCAATTATTCCTCTTAGTATCATTAATTTTGGGGTACAAGTCTATTGATATAAGGATAGTTTTGATCAACAATGACTCAATAGGAAAGTTGAACATAGCAGCTTCCAACAATTAGCAAAATCGAAAAATGTTGCATTAAGATTTGGTGGGGTGCGCCAGGCCAAGGCTTTAGTGAAGCACCAAGGCGACGCTTGAGAGCCCCAGTAGCAAGCTACTTCAGTGGGCTCTCCCCCTAAAAAAATTAATTTAACATCTAGTGAGCCGATGGCTCACGTATCAGATATTAAACTGATAAGAACAGATACTACACTTGATCTTAGCCAAAAGGCCGAGAAAGGTATGCTTAGACTAGTGCTCTCATTCTTCTTTTATACCCAAAGCAGCACACGTCTGTCTCATGCATCATCGATATGGGATGAGTACTCAGTAAAAAAATGTAAGTGTCACGCTGAGGTATACTATACTCTGGTCCATTATGTAACACAAGAAAAAATAAATAACAAAAATAACAAGTAAAAATGAGAAAATTAACTTTTTAGAGTACGATTACACAATTGCATTGATGTCCAAGTCTCGATGCATCAATCAAATTTTGCTGCACATTCTGCACTAATTTGCACAATTCCATTTCCAATGATGTGCTTGATATGGGGAGCCGCATCATCTCTCAACTTCAATAACTTTTTCCACGTCCAAGAGCAGTCGGAGGGTATTGGAACACTCCAAATGCCATCTTTGAGAAGTATTTTCCTGGTCCAAATGCCAGAATTGCTTGAGAATCGCAACCTTGTTAACCTCTTGTTTTATTTGTTTTGTTTTGGACTCTTATTTGAAACAAAGCCCAGAGTTTGATTGTATTCATACCCTTGTATAATAGATTTTGTACTATAACTCAAGTTCATAAATTAAGGTAGTAGTTATCTCCAAGGATCGTATAATCAAATCATAAGCAAGACTAAGCGATAATTGCTACTCAGTTCATAATTACTAATACATTTGCATAAACGAAGTTTCTCGTTACCGAACAACTACTTTGGACTCTAATTGGGTAGGGGCCGCGCGAACGCAGGCCCCCACTGTCACAAATTATGACGTAGGCTCAACCACTTGGGCTGACCTTAGACGAGCACCCCTCCCAAGTGCAATGGAGGTCACCAACCTAGGCCATGGACCTTCTTGATCGCCCATTGACCCCGTCCAGGTAAGTATGTTTCATCTTTTGCTTTCTTGCCTTTATATCCGTCCCCCATATCCCACCCACCACATGCCTATTCGATGTGGGACAAAATAAAAGTTTACATTTCCTTGTTCAATTGGGGTCTATTCGAAGTATACTACCAAAGTGATAACATTCCTGCAACACAAATATCATAATAGACGAGCGGAAGCTTTTCAAACATGAAGCTAACACGTATTCCAGCTACGCTTCCGATTTCGAGCTTGGCACCAATTTTCAGCAACAATATTTCCTATTTCTTTCATTGAACTACAACAGATTTCTCATATAATATATCCTGAGCCTCAACAGCATCTTCTTGTAATCTTTACATCAATGAGCATCTGCTGTATATAGTTTTCCAACGCAAGTTCTTATGTCAAGCAAAGGAGCATGACTTGTGAGCTAGGTTGAACATGCCGACTTTGTGACACAAGACAAATGTGTTAGTATTTCTCATTAATTTGTTGCTTTAGTAGGAGTAATATCAATAATATTTTTCTTACTAGATACTAAATATATACATATAAAAAAAAATGGAATATATGTATAGGACTTGGATGAGTGAGGGTTGCACTCCTACTGCTTCCCATATATATCTGCCCTTGGTTAGAACACCAAATAATGTAAGAGTTGATGAGCTAATAATCTTGGCTGACTTTATTATTATTATTATTTGTTAATACTTATCATAATTCATGAACAATGGCCGTTGAGAACTTCATTGACTTTTAAAATAATCCTTTTAGTTCCTGAACTATGGTCGTTGAGAACTTGTAGTGTCTTGGCTTTTAAAATGAACATTTTAGTCATTGGAATTATATCAAAGAGACGCCGTTAGTCTCGGATTCCAATTTTGACCATTTTTTAATGATTTCCCCATACTTGTGAGGGCAAAATGGGAAAGTTATATTTCTTTCACAACCGACAAAGAAGAAAAAATGTCGCTAAAAAAGTGTAAGTTTAGAGCTCATTTGCATAACGTGTGGCAATTCCGTTAAAAAATGGATGAAATTGGTATCTGGGACTAATGGCGTGTGATGCCCGAGTCGAGAGCATGTTTATTTTTATTTATTTGCATACAATATGTGCATTTAATTGTTTAAAATGTTTATTTGTCATAATATGTGCAAATATTTGCTTAATTGATTCTTACGTGCAATTACGTGTTTAATTAACTTCAGCTAGCAAAATTATGAGTTTATTTATATTAGAATTTGATATATGTGCATTCATATTATTTCATAAAGATTTTTAAGTGAGAATAGCATTTAAAGGGCTTTTGAATTTTATTTGAGGACTTTTCCGCTAAATTTTTAAAAATGGTCTTTTAAACATTTTAAAAAACTAGTCCTCCAATATTATTTGACTATTAATAAAAATTAATTTGGAAATAAACTAGGAATTAAAAGTAGAATTTTCGCGCGAAAAAAGTAATGTTTTCAAGTCAAATAGTGAAAATCCTCCAACTTGGTCTTCCTTTGACCTTGTTGACTTTTCTAAATAATGTATAAAGCCCAAAAATACCCCCAAAATGCAAAAATTAGCCAAAAGAAAAATGCCCAAATCAACCAAAAACCCTTTCCTGTGTAAATAGTGAATTTTGAAGGTGAATGAGAAGCTTCCAAAGGCCAACCCGGACATTTTTGAACTCGCCTCAACTCCTACTTCGCATCTACCGTTTATTTTTCAACTTTCGGAACAAATATTTGTGAAGGGCTCTTTCAAAAATTGGTTTAAAATGCATTATTTATGCTTTGTATCGTTAAATTTACATATGATACTTGTTATTTAGGTTGTAGAGAACATGTTTACCGTTTCATAATTTATTTTTAGCGTATTTTATTTTTGTGATGAATAGTAGTTATGTTTTATGTTGGAAATGCATAATTTGATGCCTAAGCTTGATTCTTAGCCTAGTTATGATGTTCATAAACGTTTATATACCATATTAGCTTAGTAGAATAGCTTAGAAATGCGTAAATGTGCAAAAATGAACTAGATGCGTTGGCTGAAATTTTAATGTTTATGCTTGATTATTGTCAATTTTTGAGTGTAGTTGGGTAGTCTTTGGGTTGTCAATGATGTATTATAATTTCTAAATATGAGTGCTAAATGCTAGGTGTAAATGTGGTTAAGAAAGGGGTTTAAATTGATTTGAAGAATGAAGATGTTTAAATGGTGTTTTTAATGTTTAAAGTTAGTTAAAATGTTGTTAGAATGCCTCCTTTGTGGTTAATGTGTTGCTTAAGTTCTAATGGTGTCATTATGACTTGATAGAATATAAGGGGAAATGCATGTGAAATGTGGCTTAGGTGTTTAAATGTGGGTCTAAATGAATATGAATTGCTTAGTTATTAGATTGGTAAATGTTTGAAGTAATGTGTTGTAGAATCTAGTTTTTGAACTATGATTGTTGAGAACTTTTAGTCTCTTGGCTTTTAAAATGAACATTTTAGTCCTTTGAATTATATCAAAGAGACGCCGTTAGTCTCAGATACCAATTTTGCCCATTTTCTTAACGATTTTGCCCTATTTGTGATGGCAAAATACGAAAGTTATATTTCTTTCAGCGCCAGCAACGAAGAAGAAATTGTCGCGACATTCTTTAATGGTGGGGATGCACCAAGCCAAGGCTTTAGTGCAGCCCCAAGGCAACACTCAAGAGCCCCAGTAGCAAGCTACTGTAGTGGGCTCTCTCTTTCAAAAAAATTAATTTAACATCTTGTGAACTGATGAATCAAGTATCAGATATTAAACTGATAAGAACATATACACTTGATTTTAGCCAAAAGGCCGAGAAAGGTATGCTTCTCAATGTGTTTCCTTCTGCATTTTATACTTATCTCAGCTACCATATCTTCTATGTGGAGGCGATATGGGATTCTCTTAGACTATAGCGTATTACATACTGTAATACATGCAAAGAAAAATTTGTGACAAGTCATGTTAGGCTTTTCTTTAGCAAGAAAACATTCCAGATTCAATGACTTGGCGTGCACTTCTATTATTTTATTTTACTTTTTTCCTTAGTACCGTAGTTTTAATTCTAAATTTTTAATTATAATAAGTTATTACCTGATCATCACACTCAACTATTGGGTATAGACACACTTTTTACTACATGGTAATTAATTTTATCAACCGAGGGTCAAATCATAGCCTAATACTCTTCCCTAATCATAAAAATTTTAATTTAAAAAAAAAAAGATAAAATATCTTATTTTACAATATTTGTGTTATGCGCGAGATTAAATAAAAATAATATTTACTTTAAAACCTATCCTTGTTTTATACATATATATACATCTAATTGAGATTAAATCCGATATTGTTTTTAACTCAATTGCCATGGTTCTACTGCATCACAAGGAGCATTTGTGAGGAATAGTCATTCTAGACAATCATTTGTCTTGTTTCATTATAATTTATTTGAAATGAGCTAACCTTATAAAAATATAAAAAAATAAACAAAAAACAATTTATTGTTAAAAAATCGCGTTATACGCGATATTAGGAGAAAATTAGATTCACTAAGATTTTTTTTTTCTATATATATATATACATTTCAAATTGAATCCAATCTTTTCTCCTAACCCAACATATATTTTCAACGAGCTAACGTTTTAAAGATATACAAAAAAAGTTTAAATGCAATAAAATAGAATTAAATAGTTCAATAAGAAAATAAAATACCAAAGTATCATTTAATCTTAAGGCTTTGTTTTAGAATTTGATGTCTTGGAAAATCTAGACATAACTAAAATCTCATAAGGGAGTTTAAAATTTAATTAGGAAAAAACTCATACGGGGAAATGACATTCTCCTTTTTTCAAACAACAATTTTTAGTTCAAAACAAGTCAACGATTGGCTCATTCTTTTACTTATAATGGTATAGTATGTGTCATTCAACTCGTATTGACATGATTGATATTACTATCAAGTGAAACAAGGGATCTTTCAAGGTTTGCAAAACTATTGTCTCAATTCTATTTTGACCATTTAATTAACTATTTTTGGTATTAAAAGACCACTAATTTATTTTCGTTTTGAATATTCAATCTATTTTCATGTTAAAATTAATTAACAACCTTACTATACATGGGTAAAATTGTAAAAATACTTAAAATAATTACATTTTTATCACCAAATAAAAGTTATTTACGATCTCACCACCAATAACTTAAAATGCCATAAAAATGTTATTACTAAGATTTCAACACTAAGTTATCCACGTCAAAAATAAAAGTTCTTATTACTGCACTACTTCAACTCAATGGCTTTCAATTTATGATTAAAAACCATATTAACATATCTGCGATTATGATTAATATAACTTCATTTGCTTTTTTTTTTTCCTTTTTTCTTTTTTCCTTTTCCCTCTTCTTCTTCCTTCCTATCCCCATACCCATATGGATCTCCATCTTTATATCACATATTCACACATATAGACACAACTACAATGACAGGGGCAGAGCCAGAAAATTAATACTAGGGGGGGGAGGGGCGAGATTCTGATTCAGTTTATTAGAAGATTCATGATATTAAATTTTTAGACATAAATAAATATAAAAAAATATTATTTATCAAAAATAACATAAGATATAAAAAAATATTATTTATCAAAAATAACATAAGATATACAAAGTAATTTTTACATGTTCAGTCAATGAAGTTGAACTCGTCTTTCCTTCATGGAATA
The DNA here is from genome assembly GCA_037974665.1 of Ehretia macrophylla. Classification (NCBI taxonomy): domain Eukaryota; kingdom Viridiplantae; phylum Streptophyta; class Magnoliopsida; order Boraginales; family Ehretiaceae; genus Ehretia; species Ehretia macrophylla. The sequence goes on from CM075764.1 coordinate 70,804,555, forward strand.
AAACTCATAAATTATTGTATCCACAGGAACATCTTTGACAATCTCTTTTTCTATATAGATAATTAAGCTATCTTTGAGAAATTCATCCTTCATTTGATTTCGAAGCCTTGTTTTGATAACCTTCATAGCAGAAAAAACTCGTTATGTAGTTGCTGTCGAGACAGAAAGAATTAAAATCAACCGTATCTACCTTTCCACTAAAGGATAAGCTTTTGATTTTCTAGTTTCTACCAATCCTCTACATAGATTTGCTATGCTAGTCAAATCTTTCAAGTCAGGGTGATTAGGTACATCAAGCTTATAATACTGTAATTCATAACTTAAATGATTCATCTCCTGTTCAGAGAAGTCAGAAAAATAAAATTTTTCAGCAAGTTTGCATATATCATCTACTACAAATGACTTATAACCATCCTTAGGATCCAAAGTTGTGCAAAGAGTGAGAAGCTCAGTTGTTTGCTCATTAAATCTGATGTTTAACTCTTGTAATTGTTGATCTATAGTAGCTGTAAATATGTGTACCTGGTAATGATGCTCAATCGTTATAATATCCTTTCGATGACGAGATCGGAGTATGTCGGAGTAAGAAGCATTCATATCAAGAATTTGAATATTTCGATGAGAACAAAAAGATGTCACATTCTCTATAAGAGTTTCCCAACCAACATCTCTCAACCCTTGCAGTCATAATTTTGTATTAGAAACCATATGTATTGCAATTAAAATGGCATCAAACATTTTTATCAAACTACAAATTGAATTAAAATATGAACTCCATCTAGTATCTCCAGGGCGTTGCAAAGTTCCTATCTGATTGGCCCCTATACCAGTATTAATCTCACCACATTCAATTAAATGTGCATTTTCAATTACTTGAGCAACTTGTAATTCATCATTGCGCTTGGAAGAAGACCCCATGACGTTAACAATGAGACTCAAGTTTCCAAAAAAAGTATGTATATTAGAAACTTCTCTAGATGCAACAACAAGAGCTAGTTGTAATTGATGAGCAAAACAATGCTCATAATAAGCATAAGGACAATCTTTAAGAAACAAAGCTTGCAACCCATTCCATTCACCATGCATATTACTAGCTCCATCATACCCTTGACCACGAATATTAAGAATATTGAGGTTATGATGAGATAATGCACAAGAAATTTATCTTTTTAGAGTTAATGCTTTTGTGTCTTTCACATGAATCAAGTCCAAAAGTCTCTCTCTAATGAATCCTTCCTTATCAACAAATCTTATACCAAGAGCTATTTGTTCTCTCTTAGATTCATCTCGAGCTTCATCAACAATTAAACAAAACGGCGTTTCACATATCTCTTTACGAATATTGTTTTGTACATTTCTAGCCAAAACTGATTAAATTTCTTTTTGAATAAATTGTGATGTGTACTTAGCATTTTGTCGAGCATTATCCAAAACAACTTTATGCACTTGCTCATTGTAAGATGCTAACACCTTTATCATTTCAAAAAAGTTACCTTGGTTTATTGAATCTGAACTTTCATCATGCCCTCTAAAAGCATATCCTTGAAATGTTAGGTATCGAACAACATCTAAAGAAGCTTTAAGGCGTAAGCGATTATTCAAAATTTGTGAAGAAGTTTGCCTCTACATCACCTTTTCAATATGAGAAGACTGGTTCTTCAAATTCTCACAATATTTTACAGTTGAATTATGATCTAAATTGTTATCCTTTCCCACATGAGATAAAAAAGCACAATCTTTTCCGCTATTTACTTTTTTCCAATTTTTAAATCCCTTAGCAGTGAATACATATGATCCAGATTTTTCATTTGATTCTTTTGCAAAAATGTAGCAAGGAAAACAAAACACAACATCTTTTGCAAGTGAATACTCCAACCAAGGATATGTTTAAAACCAATAAGCTTGAAATCGGCGTGGATGACTCTCTTTTCCAGAATATGGATAATGTGATTGAATATGATGATATGAACCAAATTGAATATATGTCCTATGAATTTTATCTCTTTGATTCACTGGATACTCCCAAATTTGAAGGCGTAAACCGGGGTCACGCACTGAAGAACTATATCAATTGTCTCATTTTCAATCCTTTGAAATTTTGTTGGAGGTTCTAAAATCACATTTGTATCACTATCAGATACAGAAGATTGTTCTCTGAGCTTTGACTCAACAATCTTTTCTTTTATTTTAAAGAAATAATGAATTGTTTTTGAGTTACTCATATTTTGACCTAAAAATAATTTTCAAGAAATAGTATGATTAAAAAAGATCAATTAATTTTTCCATAATAATATTTAGGAAAGTATTCATTTTGGCCTAAATAGTAATATTTTCAACTATCGTTCAAGCAACATTCAGTATGATTACGCTACTAAGTCATGTAGACAATTAAATAAACTCAATAACACAGTAAGACTAAATAAATTTTTATTACTATTAAGTCAAACTTTTGGAGGGATCCTTTTATGGTTTTCTTCTGAAAGTCACCCTTAGAAACATAAATATACAGGCAAAAAAGACTAAAGAAAATTATGCACTGTTATATGAAATGAAAGATCATGTGACTTTGATATCTCTAGCTAATTGTAAGGTAATAGTTGCATAATAGTAAAGACAAATTAAACATAAATATGATCAGATGAAATAAGCCATAAATACTTATAGAATTTGATCCTGTCAGGAAACAATTGATAACCTCCCATGTATAGCATTTATTACTGCATTAGAAATTTTTTCCTAATTGTACCAAAATAGCAAAGAGATGCGCAAACAAATAAAAAGAAAAGAAAAAGCCAACAAAGGGAATTGTCTTGTGGAACTACCAAAGAAGAAATGAACCCAATGAAAGTTTCTTTCCTTTTATGTATCTATCGAATTCTTCTATTAAGAAAAATTATCTCAAGTAGTACATTATATAATCATAAATAAAATTATCTCAAGTAGTACATTATGTCAATAATCAGAAAATTGATTGTCTAACCACATTAAATTGAACTACAATTCAAACCCCAAAAAAAAAACTCTATAATCCCTACACAAGTCAAAAACGGACTTGGATCTTCTCCTCTAATTATTTTCTCGTCTACTAGATAAGCTATATTAGTAGCCATTAGATTTACTTTTTTAAAATCTCAACCGCTCATTGTTACTTTTTCCTTTATTGGTATAAACCCAACAATTGTCTAATCTATCAAATACGTGTTGCCCCCAAAAGTGTAAGAATAAAGTTGACTTATTCTTTTTTTTTTTAAACACAAAAAACTCTCATCACATCATTACATCATATAGTTACGTCTTTTTGGAGTGACAAATGAATATAAAAATAAAACTAATTACGATTTTGAAAGTCTTATTTAAAGAAAACTAGTGTTAATCCCATTAAGCGTAAGATTATTGGATTTATTCTCGCTACACTTCTACTTGTCAATAACATGGGTTGACCCAAAAACCCACAATAAATGCACCTTTAGGTAGCAACAATCCATGACTTTAGAAAAATGAACAGATTTTGAGAGTGCACGTGATAGAAATGAAAGTGCACGTGATAGCGGACAACTATTGATATTAATTAGTAATGATCTTATGATTCACTAAACACAAGTTATAGGACTAATAGAAGCATACAAATTCTTCTAATTTAAAAACGTTTAGAGTTCTTTAGAAGCAGTCATAGGCTTTTTTTTCCAAGCCTGCATACTTGATACTACATATATATATATATATATGACATGATAGAATATAAAAAAGGAAGATCAAGATGATAATTATGTTTAAAAAAATGTACAACAATCAACATATAACTTTTTTGAACATAGCGTATATACCTTTTAATTTGAGATTTGCAGGAAGATGTTGTGTAATAAAGTTGAGATTTGCAAGGAGAATTTGAGAAACGAGACTAGCAAAAAAATATAGCATGTAGCACCATGGTGAGTCAAACCCGTACCAACCATATAAATACACTCATGACTAACCACCAAGCTAAATCATATGTTCTGAACTTTAACAACTTTTATAATATTTATTAGGGGGACCAAATCTATTTTCTTTTTTAAAATACATTATATATTTTTTTAAACCCCCCATCCCCCTCTCTCCACCCCTGGTAATAAAGTTGACATTTGCAATGAGAATTTGAGAAGAAGATTTAGAGGAAGATGATGATAGACTGATAGTTTTGTTTTTTTAAAAAAAAAAAAAAAAGTGGAACACTACAGAGCTTTTAAGCTCGTTTCCTGGCAAGACAATTGGCATAGGAAGTACCCACGTGGCACTTCCCTAGCCTTTTTTTTTTCTTTCACCAACTTATAACAAGACTAGCAAAAAAATATAGCATGTAGCGCCGTGGTGAGTTGAACCTGCACCAGCCATATAAATACACTCATGACTAATTACCAAGTTAAACCATATGTTGTGAATTTTAACAACTTTTATAATATTTATTGAGGGGGCCAAAGATATATTTTTTAAACAAAATACATTAAATATTTTTTTTAGAGGGCCCCCGGCCCCCCTCCCTCCGCCCCTGTACAGCAAAACACACGAACCAAATAATATAAGAGTTAGATGTGATAAATAATATTGGCTGACTTTAGGCTAATAGAATTATAAATTAGTGGTAGTCCATTTGGTACGTTGAATATTCAATCCGAATCGAACACTACAAACATGATTAAGTCTTGAATAAAATCGAGATCCTTCTATTCCTCTTGGTTCAGATCTTGCAATTATTCATCTTAGTATCATTAATTTTGGGGTACAAATCTATTGATATAAGGATAGATTTGATTAACAATGACTCACTAGGAAAGTTGAACATAGCATCCAACAATTAGCAGAATCGAAAAATGTTGTATTAAGATTTGGTGGGAAGCGCCAAGCCAAGGCTTTAGTGCAGCACCAAGGCGACGCTTGAGAGCCCCAATAGCAAGCTACTTTAGTGGGCTCTCCCCCTAAAGAAATTAATTTAACATCTTGTGAGCCAATGGCTCACGTATCGGATATTAAACTGATAAGAACAAATACTACACTTGATCTTAGCCAAAAGGCCGAGAAAGGTATGCTTACACTAGTGCTCTCATTCTTCTTTTATACCCAAAGCAGCACACGTCTATCTCGTGCATCATCGATATGGGATGAGTACTCGTAAAGAAATGTAAGTGTCACGCTAAGGTATACTATACTCTGGTCCATTATGTAACACAAGAAAAAATAACTAACAAAAATAACAAGTAAAAATGAGAAAATTAACTTTTTAGAGTACGATTACAAAATTGCAGAATAATAATATTAATTGATTAGGTAATCATAGGTAGGTCTTAATCGAAGGTGAGAAGTGCGCCTGGGAATTTCTTTCAATCTTAGTTATACATGTAATTGTCACATTATGAGGATTTTTCATTTTAATCAAATACGAGCATCACAAATTTACAAACGAGTAGCTGTAATACCATGGCACTTTTGGATGGTTTGTTCTCAGAGATTCCCAAGTAGAGTGAGTTTGAAAGGATTCGTCGGATCCAATGCACCACTGGATCACATCGATGTTGTGTGAATTCAGAGGCATGCCATCAAGATTTGCTTCCAGAGAAGAAAGACTTCTTGGCCTTTTCCATCTTTCCATTTTGAATCACTTTGCTAACTTTGCATTGATGTCCAAGTCTCGATGCATCAATCAAATTTTGCTGCACATTCTGCACTAATTTGCCAAGAGGGTGCCATGAGTCCCACCACAGGAAGGTATTGTTCCCATTTCCAATGATGTGCTTGATATGGGGAGCCACATCATCTCTCAACTTCAATAACTTTTTCCACGTCCAAGAGCAGTCGGAGGAGGGTATTGGAACACTCCAAATGCCATCTTTGAGAAGTATTTTCCTGGTCCAAATGCTCCCTATAGAGTTATGGTCGGTGTACTTATGCCAGAATTGATGAGAATCGCAACCTTGTTAACCTCTTGTTTTATTTGTTTTGTCTTGGACTCTTATTTGAAACAAAGCGAAGAGTTTGATTGTATTCATATCCTTGTATAATAGATTTTGTACTCAAGTTCATAAATTAAGGTAGTATCTCCAAGGATCGTATAACACATATGTGACGAACGCTGAACCGTTACGCACAAATGACACAATGGCTGCTGACGTGGAGATTCCTCATGATATTCAAGAAGAGCAGGCAGTTACATCTGAGCATCTTAATAACAACCCTCAGCTAAGAAAAAGCTTGCGCACCAAGAAGGCTCTTCTTCACCTCAGAGAGTTTTTTACATCTTGAGAGGTTTCACTATAAATAGAGGGAGAGGCTAGTTGAGAAATCATCACAGAATTGCTATTTGTTTCTTGTTCTGTCTTTAATTTTGGAGTTTACCAATTTACTCGAAAAATTGGCAATATCCTTGTAATTTTCTTAAGATTCAATCAAAGTTCGCTCTCTCTGTTTGAGCCCATTTTTGCTGTTAAGTACTCTGTTACAAAGGTGCTTTCATTCACGAACATGGCGGACGGCTCTCGTTTACAAACTATTGATGACACCCTCAAATCTCAAGGCCAAATTTTGGTTTCTCTCCAAGCTGCCATTATAGCTCAACAACAATCCATGGAGAAGCTCGTCATTCAGTGCACTACTTTGGATGGCAAGTTCAGTCAGATGTTCCGTTCCGACGACGCTTCTTCATCGCATCCACCTTCTCGCGGTGGCGCGCCAACTGGTGGTGGAAATTCTGGCTCTTTAGCTTGCTCCCTTCGTTTGGATTTTCCTCGCTTTGATGGATCCGACGCTGTTGGCTGGATCTTCAAGGCCGACCAATTTTTTGATTACTATGGCATTGATGATTCGCAACGCCTCTCCATTTCATCCTTTCACATGGACGGCGTTGCCTTGCAGTTGTTCCAGTGGCTTTCTCGTAATCACAATCTGGGTTCATGGTCACAGTTTACTCAAGCGTTGGAAGCCCGTTTTGCTCCGGTGGAGTTAGAGCATCCTCAGGGAGCTTTGGCCAAACTGATGCCAACTTCCTCCATTGCGGAGTACCAAGCAGCCTTTGAGTCACTAGTTAATCGGACCACCAATTTACCTGATACCTTTCTGATCCATTGTTTCATATCGGGTCTGCGACCAGATATTAAGCATGAGGTTCTAGCTTTTAAACCTACTACTATGACCCAAGCTATACGCCTAGCCCGAATCCATGAATCCAAAATATCTAGCCTGCAATCTTTCTACCACCGTGGCCCACTGCCACGGAGCCCAAACCCACATACATCCATGAACCCTACAACCCAACCTTTCACACCTGCATATACTTCCAATCCCATATCCACTTTTTCCCCAGTAAACACCACGTATACGTATCATCCACCCAATCCATCCAATTCATCATCTTCTTCCACGCCACGATTCAATCCTCAGTCACCTGCACCTACCCACCATACCCCATCATTATCCCCTTCTCCTTTACCTATAAAGCGATTATCATCCGCTGAAATCCAAGCTAAACGTGACAAGGGCCTTTGCTACTCCTGTGACTTTAAATGGTCTCCTTCGCATCGATGTAAAACTACACCAAAGCTCTTGTTGATGGACTATGAGTCGAACAGTGATTCACCGCCGCCAACGCCACCAGATGAAGCTCACGATTCAGGTTTGTCCTCTACTGTTCCTGAAATTTCTTACAATGCAATGGCTGGTCAACAATTGGTGACTACGCTACACCTTAAGGGTACGTTGATGGGTACTCCAGTTCAGTTATTAGTTGATCGCGGTAGTACGCATAATTTTGTGCAGATGCGAGTAGCTCAATACATGAAATTACCAATTGAGCCAACTCCAACTTTTGCAGTGGTGGTCAGAAGTGGAGAAAGAATACACACGGAAGGGTGTGTGAAGCAGGCTAGAATTTTAATTCAAGGTCAGGAGATTTGCACAGACTTGTTTGTGTTGCCCTTGCATGGTTCAGATGTCGTGTTGGGAATCTCATGGTTGATTATACTTGGGGATATACGACTGAATTTTGCTTCCCTTACTTTGGGCTTTCAGCACAATGGTCAGAATGTAGAGTTGAAGGGTGAGACTGGGGTGTCTGTGGAATAAATGCAGTTCAAAGGTTTCCGTCGCATTCTGGAAACAGATGCCGCAGCAGCATATTTTCGGCTGGAAGTGGTCTCCACTTCTACCCCTTCAAAGGTATATCTACGCCCTGAATTACATGCTCTGTTGACTAAATTTACTTCTGTGTTTACCAAGCCTCAAGGTTTACCACCAAGGAGAGACACAGATCATAAAATTAATGTACAATCAGGGGTTCCACCAGTTAACATCAAACTATACCGGTATCCTTATTTTCAAAAGAATGAAATTGAGAAGCTAGTACAGGAAATGATTCGAGATGGTCTGATCCGCCCCAGCACCAATCCGTACTCATCACCAGTTTTGTTGGTCAAGAAAAGAGATGACTCGTGGAGGTTTTGTACGGACTACCGCGCACTCAACGCAGTGACCATCAAAGATAGATTTCCTATCCCAACCATTGACGAGTTATTTGATGAACTAAATGGAGCGCAAATATTCTCTAAATTGGATTTGCTCGCAGGTTATCATCAGATTCGGGTTTAGGAGGAGGACATTCCTAAAACAGCTTTCCGTACGCACGAGGGTCATTATGAGTACCTCATGATGAGTTCGGCCTTACCAATGCTCCAGCTACCTTCCAGGTTACAATGAAATCATTATTTAAGCCATTCCTTCGGCTGTTTGTTCTAGTATTTTTTGATGACATCTTAATTTACAGTCGTGATTGGCAGGAACATTTATGTCACTTGGCGCAGGTGTTGAGTACTCTACAGGAGCATGGGTTTGTCGCTAGAGAATCGAAGTGCTTATTTGGCCAGGCCATTATCCAGTACTTGGGCCATATATTCTCAGGCCAAGGGATTTCCATGGATCAGGAGAAAATTTGTGCAATGTTAGAGTGGCCCACACCGAACTCAGTCAAAAGCTTAAGGGGATTTTTGGGCCTCACCGGATATTATCGTCGGTTCATCAAAGGATATGCTCAAATTACCAGCCCATTAACTGACTTATTAAAAAAAATGCATTTATATGGTCAGATACAGCTCAGCAAGCTTTTGAGTTCCTGAAAAAAACAATCACATCGGCTCCTATTTTGGTACTTCCAGATTTTTCTCTACCATTTATAATTGAAACTGATGCCTCTGGAACAGGTATAGGCGCCGTATTACAGCAAAAGAGTCAGCCTCTAGCATTTTTCAGTTGCAAACTCTCGGCCTGTATGCAGGCTTCATCTACATATACTAGAGAGATGTATGCTATTATCTTGGCAGTGCAAAAGTGGAGACATTACATTTTGGGTCGCAAGTTTTACATCAAAACTGATCAACGGAGCTTGAAAAATCTTACCACCCAAACAATTCAGACACATGAGCAACACAAATGGCTTTCCAAGCAGTTAGGGTACAACTTTGAGATCATCTATTAACCTGGTAAGGAGAATACAGTGGCAGATGCGCTATCACGAGTGCCGATATAATACTTCATGGCCTTTTCTCAGCCATGTTTTTCCATTCTCGATAACCTCAAAAGCGAGAATGACAACCATCCGGAGCTCCAATATTGGCACCAATTCCTCCGAGATAATCCACAATCGGATTCGGAGTATTCGATACAAAATGGATTACTTACACATCGTGGCCGCTTGGTTCTTGCATCTAACTTTCCACTTAGATTCACGGTTATGAAGGAATTCCACTCGACATCAATTGGGGGCCATTCAGGGATACTCAGGACCTTTCAAAGAATTGCATCTAATTTTTTTTGGAAAGGAATGAGGAAGGATGTCAATAAATTTGTTGGTGAGTGTCAAACGTGCGAAGCTATGAAGGTTTCCTAACAAACACCTGCAGGCCTTTTGAACCCATTGCCTATTCCCGAGCAAGTGTGGGAAGATATTAGCATGGACTTCATTACGGGACTTCCACCATCGCAAGGAAATACGATCATTTTTGTTGTGGTTGATCGATTGAAAAAATATGCTCATTTCTTTGCCATGTCCCAACCAATTACAGGTGTCAAGGTTGCAACCACGTTTACTTCGGAGATAGTGAAACTTCATGGGGTGCCAAGAACAATTGTTAGTGATCGGGATCCTATATTTCTCAGCATATTCTGGAAGGAACTATTCAGGTTGCAAGGGACCATGTTAGCCACCAGTAGTGCTTACTATCCTCAAAGTGATGGACAGTCGGAGATCGTGAACAAAGGACTAGAGTTATATCTACGTTGCTTTGTTGCAGATAATCCCCAAAGGTGGGTCAAGTTCTTGGCATGGGTGAAATATTCGTATAATACCTCGCATCACACCTCGGCTAATATGACTCATTTTCAAGTGGTGTATGGGAGACCACCCCCAACCATTCAACGATATGTGCAAGGAGTTTTACCAAATGAAGCAGTAGAGCAAGAGCTCTTACAAAGAGATGTCATTTTACAACAACTCAAAACAAATCTGCAGAAGGCTCAAGTTCGTATGAAATTTTATGCTGATAAGCGCCACCACGAGGAAACTTTTGAAGTAGGTGAACTGGTATGGCTCAAACTGCAACCTTATCGACAATTGTCTGTGCGAGGTAATAAGGATACTAAGCTCAGTAGGAGATATTATGGGCCATTTAAGATCGTGCAGCGTATCGGGGCTGTTGCTTACAAACTTGACTTACCATCTATATCAAAAATTCATCCTACTTTCCATGTCTCCCAGCTTAAACGAGTCAAGAGCAACGAAGAGTTCACAATTACACCTCTGCCTGAACAATCTCTGCATTCAAACCCAGTCCATAAGCCAACAGCGATTGTAGCACAGCGTAAAGTTCAGCGACAAGGGCAGTCAATTAATCAAGTCTTGGTCCAGTGGGAAGGATTACCAGTTGAAGAATCCACATGGGTTGATGAACATCTATTGAAGAACCTTGAGGACAAGGTTCCAATTCAAGCAGGGGGCAATGTGATGAACGCCGAACCGTTAGGCAGAAATGATACAATGGCTGCTGACGTGGAGATTCCTCATGATATTCAAGAAGAGCAGGCAGTTACATCTGAGCATCTTAATAATGACCCTCAGCTAAGAAGGAGTTTGCACACCAAGAAGGCTCCTCTTCACCGCAGAGAGTTTGTTACATCTTGAGAGGTTTCACTATAAATAGAGGGAGAGGCTAGTTGAGAAATTATCACAGAATTGCTATTTGTTTCTTGTTCCATCTTTAATTTTGGAGTTTACCAATTTACTCGAAAAATTGGCAATATCCTTGTAATTTTCTTAAGATTCAATCAAAGTTCTCTCATTTGTTTGAGCCCATTTTTGCTGTTAAGTACTCTGTTACAATATACCTCCCTCATGAATAAGGTACGTGATAATTGCAAACTTTATTAGTATGACTCTCTCAACCATAATCAAGGCTTAAATAAGGATTCTTGTTACCGAACAACTACTTTAGACTAGAATTGGGTAGGGGCTGTGCGAACGGCAGGCCCCTACTATCACAAATTATGACGTAGGCTCAACCACTTGGCTGACCTTAGACGAGCACCCCTCCCAAGTGCAATGGAGGTCACCAACCTAGGCCATGGACCTTCTTGATCGCCCATTGACCCCGTCCAGGTAAGTATGTTTCATCTTTTGCTTTCTTGCCTTTATATCCGTCCGCCATATCCCACCCACCACATGCCTATTCGATGTGGGACAAAATAAAAGTTTATATTTCCTTGTTCAATTAGGGTCTATTCGAAGTATACTACCAAAGTGATAACATTCCTGCAACACAAATATCATGATAGACGAGCGAAAGCTTTTCAAACATGAAGCTAACACATATTCCAGTTACGCTTCCGATTTCGAGCTTGGCACCATTTTTCAGGAACAATAATTCCTATTTCTTTCATTGAACTAGAACAGATTTCTCATATAAAATATCCTGAGCCTCCATAGCATCTTCTTGTAATCTTTACATCAATGAGCATCTACTATATATAATTTTCCAATGCAAGTTCTTATGTCAAGCAAAGGAGCATGACTTGTGAGCTAGGTTGAACATGCCAACTTTGTGACACAAGACAAATGTGTTAGTATTTCTTATTAATTTGTTGCTTTAATAGGAGTAATATCACTAATATTTTTCTTACTAGATACTAAATATATACATATAAAAAAATGGAATATATGTATAGAACTTGGATGAGTGAGGGTTGCACTCCTACTGCTTCCCATATATATCTGCCATTGGTTAGAACACCAAATAATGTAAGAGTTGATGAGCTAATAATCTTGGCTGACTTTATTATTATTATTATTTGTTAATACTTATCATAGTCCCTGAATTATGACATTTGAGAACTTTCTTGAGTTTTAAAATAAACCTTTTAGTTATGTACTATGGTTGTTGAAAACTTTTAGTCTCTTGACTTTTAAAATGAATATTTTAGTCTTTGGAGTTATATCAGAGAGACACCGTTCTTCACATAGAGTTTATATCAAGTTTTGGTGTGTGAGTTCATTGTAAGGCATTCGAGTTTTTGGTGATTCGTCTTTAATGTAAGTTAAGTCTTCCCTTCTTTAAGATATATCCAATATCGTATGTATTAGCGTGATTGAATTTAAATTTTACAACTCTCAATTAGGTATTGATCTTTCGATTGGCTTTGAAAAGTTTTTCACGTGAGTGCTTGTATTGTAGTCTTGCAAAATTGTTCCTAAAGTTGTGTTAAAACTCGAAAATAGTGAAATGTTCTACTTTTCTTATTAAAATTTAGTTATGTTTATGAAACCGTTTCTTTTTCTTCATCTTCTATTTGCTATTTAACTATGATTTTTTTACTAGAAAAGTTAGTTTAATAAACTCACGTTGCTGCTTTTTATGACAAACTTCTCATTAAATGTTTTGTTATCCTATGATTACCAATGAGCCTTACAGTTTTATATTAGTTTAAGGTATATGTAATTAATAAACTAGTTTTCCATTTTATAAACTCTTAAAATCTTTTCTAAAAGATGCATATGGTACGAGAATAATCGAGCAAACTTGGAACCAAAACTTTTGAAAAAAACACATATCAAAGCTGTTTTTTTTTTTTTAAATGTAATTTTATGAACTTTGAACATTTTGAAAAGGAATCATCTAAATTTCTAAAAATGTGTTTTGACATTGCTTTGAGGCTGTGTTCGAATGACAAATATTGTGATATTGAGACCCTTGCATCGGTGGGGGTTGTTAGAGCCAGCCCAAGCTAAGGGTAGATTGGGCCTGTGCCCAAGGCCCCCTTAGCTTGGGGCCCCCAATTTTTTTAAAAAAATACTAAGCTATAAGGTAATGAAGGCCTAACGTTTGGCCAGCAATTAAATGAACTTTTAATTTTGAAGGCCCAACGGCCAGCATGGCAGCAACCTCGAACAGGTATAACCAACGGCCAAAATTTTTAACTATTGTTTGGGACTGTTCAGTATCCTCTTTTTAAAAAATATATATATATTAAAGTAAAGCTCCAGTATATATATCATTTCTTTACTCATTTTTTACACACTTCACTCTTATAGTCTTTGTATTTTTTTATACTCTAAAATCTCCTATTGTTTATTGTGATATTAATTTTGCATATAATATAAGAAAGAAGACAAAAGAAAGAAAGCATAGAGGTACACATTCAACTCTTCTTCTTGTTTTTTTATGTGATAAATTTTGATATTGTTTACATAGTTATATATATATATATATATATATATATATATATATATATATATATATATATATATATATATATATCTTAACTTGAAATAATTAATTTTTTTAATAGGTTCCCTTCCAAGAGAGGAAAAATTTAAAGAAAAGAAACATATTGATATTATTTTGAAGAGTATTGAAGCGTTGCCACTTGCTTTTACTTGCAAGTTTGTCTAGGTTATATATTTCTTTTATACTCTCAATGACTCAATTCTCTTTTTTTTTTATTAATTGGGCCGGCTCTGTATGCAATTGTTTATTTTTTCTTTTTTTCATTGCAATTATTGTGTTATTTTTAATATTGAATTTATTGTAAATTTTTTGAGTTTTGTTGTACCTAAATTTGAAGCAAGTATGTTTAGTAGGAAATATCCATCGAGTTACGAAAAAGTTAAGAAAAAAAGGAAAAACTTGTAATATTATGCTATTTTATAATTCTAATTTTGGTGTTTTTTTTAAAATTATTTGTAGTGATTATTTTAGTACAAAATTTAGAGTTTTTTTTATTGAGAAAAAGCCTAATTATTAAGGCTCCCATTTAGATGATCGCCCAAGGTCCCCAAATTGATTAAGACGGCTCTGGGGTTTGTACACCGTCTTTGTTATCATTTCGTGTAGTGGACTACTTATTGTCCTACTAGCCTTTGGTGGTTGAGCAAAATGAATCACTTTTGTTATTGTTTTTCCATAGTCACAGTCTATCACGAATTTCGATAAGAATTTACTCGACTTTGTTATTTTGCATTGGATGTTTTTCGTTTTGAATAAACTAATGAATTTCATTGTTATTGTTTAATTATGCTACTTATCCTTTTGAGATTTCAAAAACTATTATTGTATCGATTATTTTGTACAGATATAAGGTCCCAAACTATTTTTTGATACTCATTTTAGTTTTCGTCTATTTTTTTGCAGACTTCGAGAGATAGTACGTCATTTGGGGTAGTGTCTTCCTTTTTGCTACCGCCTAAAGATTTATAGATATAGCATTGACTTAGCGTTTGGAATCTTTAGGCTACGTTAAGACTAAAAGTCTTTAATTTTAGTATTTTAGAATTGATAGATTAAAATTGAAAAAAAATTTAAATAAGCGACAAACCAACACTATTCGTTGTAATATTTTTTTTTTATGAGTTGGTGTCTATATAAAGAACTCATAATTTCGTTCAAGTACCCCAATTCTCACTTTTAGCTTTCATCCTTTTTTTTCAACCATGAGTAAGGAAGAACAACACCCTTCACAATATCTGTCTTAGTGAAGATAAGGAGATCACAACTGGTAAAACTAAGTCAGAATTAAACAAAATTGTGAAACTGCAGCTTGATCTAAATGATCCACCAAAAGAAGACGGATATATTTATGAAGTTCAAGGACGTTAACTTGTTGTTTCTCAAATGTTGAAGATTTATTTACCCAAGTTCTTCCCCTAATATTTATATTCAATTGAGCATCTTGGAGGTAAAAAATATCAACTTAGTTTTTTTTAACTACATGATACTGGTGCGTTATTGTGATGATGCCGATTAATAGCTATTATGTACTTATGATGATGTACGTTGTTAGGTATTATGTACTTGTTATTTCGTATTTTGTTACCTCTCAGATGTAATCCTTAATTATCAATGGAATTACAAGTTAATGTTTTATTTGTATTTTATTTTATAATAATTCTTTTATCAGAATTCCAATATTTTATGATTACTTTTAAAGGACTTATTATTTAGATTCTGCATTACGTTAAATACTTTATGTTCTTATTTTTGGACCAAGCAATTTTTTTTTCAAAATTAATTATTTATAATTTTATTTGATTAATCCATAAATAATAAAAAACAGTGTTTATTTTAATTTCTTATCTTTAATGTTTTACATAATGCCGAAGACCCAGAGATACTGGCTATAAGCTCATTGGGAGATGGTTCAACTTACTTTCCTTGCATTTTGGGGGAAATTTGAATTCTCGACAGATAGAAATTTTGTTGAGAATACCCGTGACCACTTCCATTGCAAGGACGAAATGATAAGGAGATATAGACATTGGGGACTAGTACCCTTGTTACCATAGCCTTTCACCAACTCCGATGTTATTTGTGATGTTTCTGTACTTCACAAAAACACCTTGTACATCCAAAATAAGGTACTGCATACAGTCGCTCATTCTCTTGGCAATACACTTATGTGTTGCAAGCCATAGGTCTGAAATCGTTCATAACAAAAGAATTCATCACTTTTGGGACAAGAACAAGAGTAAACTTGCATTTCAAAATATTAATACTTTTGAAATACAAATTTTTAAAGTTACTAAGAAGAAAAAATATTAGAATTGTATTAATGTGGTGCGCCAGGACAAGGCTATAGTGCAACACCAAGGCAACGTACGAGAGGCCCAATAACAAGTTACTGTTGCACCATCCCACTGAAAGCAAAGCCAACTTTCGGTGAAAAAGTTGTCAAAATAATAAAATAAGGAAAATTGAATAAAAAGAAGAAAAAGTGAAATGATGATGTTGGGGGCAAAAATGGAAAAACATTATTTGCATAGTAATGAAATGAGCCTATAAATAGAGGCTCATTTGCACCAACAATATCATTCCAAAATAGAGTGAAAACATTATGAGTTTTCTTGAGTGTTCTTTCTTCTTCTATTGTTCTTTGAGTGAGAGTTTAGTTTCTCATATTATTAGAGAGAGTTATATAATTCTCTCCTTGTATTAGAGAGAAGTGTTGTATAATATTCTTACATCATAGTGAATCCTCCTATACTTGCTCGTGGTTTTTTTCCCTTAATTTGTTTGAGAGTTTTCCACGTAAAAATCTTGTATCTCTATTTTCTCTTTTCTCATTCATATTTTAGCTATATTATACTGTTTGTCCCTTATCATTCCGCTGCGCTGATATCTAACAGTGGTATCAGAGCCACCGGTTACGGGTCACTGGTATACATACAGGGTTACTGTTCACGATTACTATTCACATATTCAGTATAATACTATTCACATATATAGTATAGTATTATTCACGTATACGGTCATGTTACTATTCTCGTATACGGTTTTGGTACTATTCACATGTATGGTACTATTCATAGTGAAATAGTAGGAGCCGATTCAAGTTGAGAAACAAATCGTCGTTAACACTATGGCGGCAAAATTTAAAATTGAGAAGTTCAACGGGAGCAAATTTTCCCTTTGGAAATTGAAGATGAAGGCAATTTTGAGAAAGGAAAATTGCTTGGCAGTAATCGGAGATAGGCCAGAGGAGGTGACAGATGATAATAAGTGGACAAAAATGGATAACAACGCTATGGATAATTTGCATTTAGCGTTGGTAGATTCGGTATTGTCAAGCGTGGAGGAAAATAAGTCAGCAAAGGAAATTTGGGATGTACTAACCAAACTGTACGAGGTCAAGTCACTTCACAACAAGATTTTCTTGAAGAGAAAATTGTATACTCTTCGAATGAGTGAATCCACATCGGTAACTGATCACATCAGTACCTTAAATACATTATTTTCTCAACTAACTGCGTTGGGACAGATAATAAATGAGCTTGAATGTGCGGAGATTCTACTTCAAAGTCTACCTAATTCGTATGATCAACTCATCATTAGTTACACTAACAATGTTCTTTCAGAGTCTGTTACTTTTGATGATGTTGCAGCTGCTGTTCTGGAAGAGGAAACTAGGCGCAAAAGTAAAGAAGAAAGAGCTGAAAGTTCACAACAAGCAGAGGCACTACCAATGGTGAGAGGCAGATCAACAGAATGTGACTCGAGTGGGAGCAACAACAATGGTAGATTAAAGTCCAAGAGTAGAAAGAATATCAAATGCTACAATTGTGGCAAAAAAGAGCACATCAAGAAGGATTGTTAGAGTAACAAAAAGAATCCCGAGGTGACAAATTCTCAGGGATGTGTTGCGACTGTACCTGATAATGGAGATATTTTATATAGTGAAGCAGCAACTGTATCAGAAGGCAGAAAAGAGCTCACTGATTCTTGGATAATGGATTCGGGAGCAACGTGGCATATGATCTCTCGTAGAGAATGGTTCCACACATATGAACCTACGTTTGGGGGATCTGTGTATATGGGCAATGATCATGCCTTGGAGATTGCTGGCACTGGTGCCGTCAAGATAAAAATGTATGATGGTACCATTCGCACTATTCAAGGAGTATGACATGTGAAGGGCTTGAAAAAGAACCTATTGTCTATTGGACAATTGGATGACCTTAACTGCAAGACCCATATCCAGGATGGGATCATGAAGGTCGTCAAAGGAACGCTTGTGGTGATCAAGGTAAAAAAGATAGCGGTAAATCTATACATGCTTTTGGGAAATACGTTGCAGGAGGCAGGTGCATCAGTTGCATCAGCCAGACAAGAAGAATCAACTATTATGTGACATCGCAGATTGGGCCACATGACAGAACGTGGCTTGAAGATTCTTGCTGAACGTAATCTTCTACCCAGGCTCAAGACGATAAACTTATCTTTTTATGAGCACTGGGTTACCAGTAAGCAGCATAGATTGAAATTTAGGAGATCTATTGCCAGAAGCAAACACATTCTAGACTTGATCCATTCAGACGTTTGGGAATCGCCGGTTTTGTCCCTCGGAGGAGCCAAATACTTTGTATCATTTATTGATGATTACTCTAGGAGACTGTGGGTGTATCCAATCAAGAACAAGTCAGGTGTGTTTCCAATATTCAAAACTTTCAAAGCACTGGTGGAACTTGAATCCGGAAAAAGGATCAAGTGTCTGAGGACAGACAATGGTGGAGAATACACTGACGGGAACTTTCTGACATTTTGCAAGCAAGAAGGCATTCAGAGGCAGTTCACTGTTGCACACATACCTCAACAAAATGGTGTAGCAGAGTGGATGAACAGAACTCTTCTTGAAAGAATGAGAGCTATGTTGGAAACTACAGGACTAACCAAATCATTTTGGGCAGAAGCAGCCAGAACCGCCTGTTACGTGATAAATCGGTCACCATCGACTGCAATTGAGTTGAAAACACCAATAGAAATGTGGACCGGAAAACCCGCAGATTATTCTAGCTTGCACGTATTTGGATGTCAGACATACGTGATATATAATTCCCAAGAAAGAACAAAACTGGATCCAAAGTCCAGGAAATGCATATTCTTGGGATATGCTGATGGTGTTAAGGGGTATCACTTGTGGGATCCTATTACCCACCAGATTATCATCAACAGAGATGTGATATTTACAGAAGATAAACTGCAAAGTGAAAATGACAACAATACTACAAAGGAGACTACCACAGTACAGATCGAAGATAACCCAGGAAAAGAATATGCTTCTTCTAAAGCAGCATCGGAGCGCGAGGAATAAGAAGCAGATGAGGCTGAGGTTATAGATGTTCGATGTTCATCGCATCAAACATCAACTCCGCCCTGGCACTCAGACTATGTCATGGCGAGCAATGCTGCATATTGTCTTCTAACGGAGGATGGAGAGCCATCTACCTTTCACGAGGCTGTGAATAGCCCCGATGTGGCTTTGTGGATGACAGCAATACAGGAAGAAATTGAAGCTCTGCATAGAAACAAGACGTGGGAGGTTGTTCCTCTACCACCTAGACGGAAAGCCATCGGTAATTAATGGGTCTTCAAGATCAAGCGAGATGGAAATGACCAAGTGGAGAGATATCGTGCAAAACTGGTGGTGAATGATTTGCTCAAAAAGAAGGTATTGACTTCAACGAAATATTTTCTCCTGTGGTTAGACTTACAACTATCAGAGTAGTCTTGGCCATGTGTGTTGTATTTGATTTACATCTAGAACAGTTAGATGTAAAGACTGCTTTTCTTCATAGTGAACTTGAAGAAGAGATTTACATGATCCAACCAGAAGGTTTTGTTGAGAAAGAAAAAGAAAACTTTGTTTGCAGGTTGACCAAATCTCTGTATGGTCTAAAGCAGGTGCCGAGATGCTGGTACAAGAGATTTGATTCCTTCATAATTAACCTCGGGTACAACAGACTCAATTTAGACCATTGTACATATTACAAGAGGTTTGGAGATAATGATTTCATCATTCTGTTGTTGTACGTGGATGACATGCTGGTAACAGGCCCCAGCAAAGTTCGAGTCCAAGAATTGAAGGCACAATTGGCTAGGGAGTTTGACATGAAGGATTTGGAACCGACAAACAAGATTTTAGGGATGCAAATTCACCGAGACAGAGAAGGCAGGAAAATATGGATTTCCCAGAAGAATTACTTCAAGAAAATCTTGCGGCGCTTCAACATGCAAGACTGTAAGGAAATCTCAACTCCACTTCCTGTTAATTATAAATTATCCTCAAGTATGTGCCCTAGTGATGAAGCAGAGAGGATGGAAATGTCTCGAGTACCTTATGCATCAGCAGTGGGAAGTCTCATGTTTGCTATGATATGTACGAGACCAGATATTACTCAAGCAGTCAGCTCAGTCAGTCAGTTCATGGCGAATCCTGGTAGAGAGCAATGGAACGCGGTTAAAAGGACCCTAAGATACATTAAAGGAACCTCGGATGTTGCATTATGTTATGGAGGATCGGAACTTACTATCAATGGTTATGTTGATTCAGATTTTGCAGGTGATTTTGACAAACGAAAATCCACTACAAGCTATGTGTTTACACCTTGCAGGTGGCGCGGTAAGCTGGGTATCTAAGTTACAAACTGTTGTAGCTTTATCTACAACAAAGGTTGAATACATGGCGGCTACACACGCTTGTAAAGAAGCAATCTAGATTAAAAGGTTAATGGAGGAGCTCGGGCACAAACAAGAGAAAATTCCCTTGTATTGTGATAGTCAGAGTGCCTTGTACATTGCAAGGAATCCAGCTTTTCATTCCACGACGAAACACATAGGGATTCAATATCACTTTGTTCGTGAAGTAGTGGAGGAAGGAAGTGTGGATATGCAAAAGATTCACACCAACGACAATCTTGCAGATGTCATGACAAAGCCAATCAATGTTGACAAGTTTGTCTGGAGCAAATCTTCTTGTGGCCTAGCGAAGACGTAAGCAACATGAAATGGCAAGTATGAAGAGATTTGTAAAGTCCACCAAAAGATTGGTTTTGAGTGGGAGATTGTTGCACCATCCCACCGAAAGCAAAGCCAACTTTCGGTGAAAAAGTTATCAAAATAATAAAAGAAGAAAAAGTGAAATGATGATGTTGGGGGCAAAAATGGAAAAACATTATTTGCATAATAATGAAATGAGCCTATAAATAGAGGCTCATTTGTACCAACAATATCATTCCAAAATAGAGTGAAAACATTATGAGTTTTCTTGAGTATTCTTTCTCCTTCTATTGTTCTTTGAGTGAGTTTAATTTCTCATATTATTAGAGAGAGTTATATAATTTTCTCATTGTATTAGAGAAAAGGTGTTGTATAATATTCTTACATCATAGTAAATCCTCCTATACTTACTGTGATTTTTTTCCCTTAATTTGTTTAAAAATTTTCTACATAAAAATTTTATATCTCTATTTTCATTCATATTTTAACTATGTTATACTATTTACCTCCTATCATTGTACTGCACTGATACCCAACATCTATTGTAGTGGATTCTCCCCTCAAAACATTAATTTAATATCATGTGGACCATTCGCCCACGTATCAGATATTAAACTGATAAGAACAAATACTACACTTGATCTTAGCCAAAAGTCCGAGAAAGGTATTCTTTGATTTGTGCTCTCATTCTTCTTTTATACGCAAAGCAGCAAACGTCTTTCTCCTACACTATCGATGTGGGACGAGTTCTGGAAGAGGAATGTAAACACGCTGAGGTTTACTCTGGACATCATACAAATCTTTTCAAACGTGAATAACGATGGAGTTCAAGAAGCAAACATGGTGGATGGATGTTCTTTTTTCAGGTAACTATGTTTCACATATTGTTGGGCCTTATTATTCGTTGACTCTTGCATGCACGTGAATGGTTGTGTTGAAGATAGTAAATACAAAAAATAAATTTCACTTTAGAAGCTAAGTATTTAGATGATGTCATAAATTTACTTAATTAATTTTTCATCCAAGAAGATAGCTTGGGTCAAGGTTGATTTATATGCATATTTATTTAGGCTTAGTTGTTTTTCGTGGCTAGCTCGCCATAATAAATATTATGGTGAATTGATTTCTTTCCTATTTAGTTGAAGTTCATCATGTATAAATTCCCTAACTTTTCCTTTTCCCAATATTTTAAGGATTTCTCTTATCAGTAACATTAGCTGCTAAGGAAGCTAAGAATCATGGGACAGTGATTGGGATTGATCTGGGCACCACATATTCTTGTGTGGGTGTATACAGAAACAATCATGTCGAGATAATAGCGAACGATCAAGGAAACAGAATCACCCCTTCATCGGTTGGATTCAATGATAATGAGCGACTAATTGGAGAAGCCACGAAGAACCAAGCGCCTCCAAATGCAGAGAGGACTGTTTTCGATGTCAAAAGGCTAATGGGAAGAAAGCAAGTGATTGCGTGTAAAGATTTTTACGCGTAATTTTGTGAGAGATCGTTGTGCGATGCTGATAATTTTTAGGATTGTAATTGGAAGGTTTGATGATCCTGAGGTCCAAAGAGATATGAAGATGTTGCCTTATAAGTTTGTGAACAAAGATGGTAAGCCTTACACACAAGTGAAGATAAAGATGGAGAAAACAAGGTGTTTAGCCCTGAGGAAATCAGTGCTATGGTGTTGAAGAAGATGAAAGCCACGACCGAGTCTTATTTAAGACATTCAGTTACGGATGCAGTGATCACTGTTCCTGGTATGATAAGATTCGTCGCATTCTCTCTTTTTCTCTGTTGTTGATTCTATCATTTTTTGGCTCTTTTCGTGATTCTGCATAAATTATGTTGTCTGTAGCTTTGTGAATGTCTTAAAAATTAATATGCATTGAACATAGTGTTATTCCACATAAAAGAAGGAAATCATTATTTTACGAATCCAGGTATTTGGAGTTATGAAGAAGTAGCCAGGGCACATATTGTGTTTTTCGGCTTATACTTTTTGGAAGCTCTCTGGCATTGGGTGTATATTGGGATCTAGAAATATTTTGCGATTTTTGTATTAAAGGCTTCTTGATTGCTAAGTTCACATATTGAAAGCTTTCTGGTTTTTGCATATGCAGCATACTTCAATGATGCACAATGACAGGCTACCAAGGACGCGGCATAGCCGGTCTCAATGTGGTTCGTATAATCAACGAGCCTACAGCGGCCGCAATTTCATATGGTCTAAACAGGAAAGGTGGAGAGATGAATATTTTGGTGTTTGATCTTGGTGGTGGCACATTCGATGTCAGCGTATTGACCATTGATAATGGTGTTTTTGAGGTCCTTGCCACCAATGGGGACACTCATTTGGAAGGAGAAGATTTTGATCAGAGAGTGATGGACTATTTCGTCAAGCTGATCAAGGGGAAGTACAACAAAGACATCAGCAAAGACAACAAGGCTCTTGGAAAGCTGCGAAAGGAGTGTGAGAAAGCGAAGAGGGCCCCGAGTAGCCAGCACCAAGTGCGAGTAGAGATCTGAGTCCCTAACAAGTGCAAGACTTGAAGAGTTGAACATAGATTTGATCAAGAACACAATGAGGCCAGTGAAGCAGGCCTTAAAAGACGCGAATTTGAAGACGACTGACATTCATGAAGTTGTACTTGTTGGGGGAAGCACCCGAATTCCTAAAGTGCAACAGTTACTGAAGGATTTCTTTGATGGGAAAGAAGCAAACAAGGGTATCAATCCAGATGAGGCTGTAGCCTCAGGAGCAGCAGTTCGGTGAAGCTGATGAAGACACGAAAAGTATTAATCTTGTTTGATAGGACTATTCTCTAATTTGCTTAATTTGATAACCCTGACAGAAACAAGGCTAACTTTATATCGTTCTTTTTTTTTTTTTTTTCCTGCAGACTTACTTTTGCTAGACATTGTTCCCTTGAGTCTAGGTATCGAGAGAGTTGGAGTCATGACGAAATTGATCCCAAGGGGTAAATCAGGGTATGTTGAAACAGAGTTGCAATCATGTAATTGATACCTAGGATTGTTTAACATTGCTTTCTGGTACATAAAACTTAGAAAAACTAATGTTGCCATGAAATTTTCAGGTCTAAGAAAGTGAAAGGAGCTTGAAAAATACATCTATCCTTCTGGAAATAATTGATGTCATTTTAGAATCATTTCAGTTAACTTTGAGCAGCGCAAAATTATCTTGAATTTTTCTCTTAGGAGAGTTCCACAAATTGAGGTTACCTACGAGGTTGATGTAGACGGAATACTACGCGTGATATCTGAGGACAAGGCAGCAACAAAGAATTGACAATCCATTACCATCACCAATGACAAAGGGCGTCTCACCCCTGACGAGATTGATCAGATGGTAAAGGAGGCAGAGGAGTTCTCAGAGGAGGATAGGAAGGTGAAGGAGATAATTGACTCCAGAAACAAGCTTGAAAGCTATATTTATACTATGAGGAGCACCATCAGTGACAAGCTTGTTGAGAAGATTGATTCTGATGACAAGGAAAAGATTGAGAGCGCATTGAAGAATGCCCTGGAATGGTTGGATGAGAACCAAAATGCGGACAAGGATGACTTTGATGAGAAGATGATCGAGTTGGAAGCTGTTTGTGATCCTGTCATGAGGAAGGTATACGAGAATAGTAGTGGAAGCTCTGCTAATTCAGAAGACAATGAATTGTAAACAAGTAATCAATAATTACGTTAAAAAGTGTGGTCTTCGATGACACAGTTTTAAGAAACCCAAATACTAATAAGGAGATCATTTCCAAAAGTTAATGTGTACAACTTGGTTTTGAAATCTTTCATTTTCGAACAAATAGCTAGAGGAATTGTTGGTACTTCACCTTCAGAGCTTAAAGATCAAAAGTCTAATTTAAGAATTTGAAGTGTTCATATTTTTTCTTTTTTCTTTTTTACTAAGTAAGCAAGCAATTCATTGATAAAAAATATGTACGTCAGTCAACATCTAGACCAGTATGTGTCTTCTACATTCCAAGATTGCCATATAGCCCTATTAAGCTGGTTGTTTTTGTATTTCTTCCCTGTACTACTTGTGTTTGATATCAAAAGAGATACGTCTAAATAGGTGATCCTCATTAGTCGCCAAATTCTGATGGAACGTTTCGGTCATATTAAGTTCACACTTTTGACTAATTCGATGTGTGTGTTGAGGCAGCTGCTGCACCTGAGAATTTATTAATTGGTGTGGTATTCAACAAAACAATTTTAAGAAACCCAAATACTAAGAACGATATCACTTAATGTTATTTGAAATAAATGAATTTTATAAAATTTTGTACAATTCATTTGCAAATCCAACCTTTTGTTTTTGGAAGCACCTTTTTAAAAAAATTAAAAATCCAAGATTTGCCAATCGATTTACTCAAACTTTACTTAAAT
This sequence comes from Ehretia macrophylla, assembly GCA_037974665.1. Classification (NCBI taxonomy): domain Eukaryota; kingdom Viridiplantae; phylum Streptophyta; class Magnoliopsida; order Boraginales; family Ehretiaceae; genus Ehretia; species Ehretia macrophylla. The sequence continues at coordinate 70,829,805 of CM075764.1, forward strand.
ATTTGTTTAAGAGGTGAAATTTGCAATTCCAAGCCACCAAATTAGTTACTTATCCTTTAAAGACTAAACTGATCTCTAAGTTTCTTTTTTTTTTACTGCTCCTATTTTTTGTTCTTATTCCTTTGTAGTTAATTCTTTTTATTTTTCTTGTGAGCTCCTTCTTCACGACAAATTTATTTTTCATATATACACACACACACACACACACTTGCCCTAATTTAAACTTCCATTAAAATTTGTTAGTCAAATATTTAAAAGACGATACTATCCCCATTAAAAAATATTTTGGATTTTTATTTAACTTTCTTAATTTCTTTCATTATTATGCATTACGTTAAATAAATTTTTATAAATAAATTTGATATAATTTTTATTTCTTCTCATTCTACTTAAAATTACAAATCCAATGCTTCAAATTTCATATAATTTGGACAAGAAATGAAAAAGATATGAATTTTTAAAGCTTTTTTCGTGAGAAAAATTCTGGTGGGTTGAAGATGCCTAAACGACGTTGTTTCGATTATGACACGTAGCGTAGAATTTAAATCCAAAAGCCAATGGTATAGTGCCACGTGGCTAGTGTGAATACAAAATTTGGGAAAGTAGTTGTGAAGATTTGAATCCACAACTTCAACTATGCTTTAAAGCTACTTAGCCACTATGTTGTATGTACTTCCTGTTATTTTCTACACACGGAATATATATTATCCTGTTATGTACCGGTAACAGTGACCACCACCCACAATCTCCGCCATTACCTCTAGCGAACACCACTGCCACAAACCACCTCCGCCACTTCTTTCAACCACCCCTACCAGTCACCAACGTTGGAGAGTCCATAGCACAAAGATTCATCTAACTAATACACAACAATAAAATTTTGAAATAATTAGGGTTTAGTTCAAAATCAATCCCAAGGTTAAATTTCTATATGTAAATGATCTATAGACTATAAAGATTCTCAAAAGATTATTAATAGTGAGTTTATAAAATAATTTATGGTGGAGAGATGTAGTGGTGGTGGTATGTGCTAGGTGAGGAAGAAGAGTGAAAAACATAAAAGGAAAAAAATGATAAATGAAAAATGAGAAACAATGTAAGGGTATTTTGGTCAATTCAAATATGTTTTGAGGTTTTGTGCGATTCTCAGTTGCATTACATGTGAGTGTATGTCACTCTTCATTAACTTTGACAGAAAATTGGACGGAGGGTTTATGGTGCAACATTTTGAAAAACATAGAGAGTTTAACGCCACTTTTGAAAACACAAGGTTTGTTGTACAACTTTGACAAAACACAGGTGGGTGTTGTGCATTTTACTCTATATTTAATCCAATCTTTTTTTTTTGTCTTCAAATTAGGAGCGCAAATCATCTACCCTTATTTTTTAACTAGTCTTAACATACTTAGCCATTTAAAATTATAAATTATTTATTCGTGTTATTTATTCATCAATATTAATTAATCGAGTTTAACGTTAAAATTGAATAGTGTTGTGAATGGAATACATATTCCTATCAAAATTTCTAAAGCGAAGCTTCAAGATATATGAATAGAAAAGGAATACCAACAATAAATATATTTACAAATCACAAAATTGACTTAATACTGTTTTACAGTTCCGAATAATGAAAGTTATTTGTAAATACAAATTCTTTCAGACCACAAATGTTTCCAAGCAGTCTGTTAGGAGGGGTAAAAATATACAATTGAACACTCATATATAGACAATTTTTTTTAACAGAGACTAAATCGATTTTTAGCCTAAAAGTACCTCAAAATATGCACATTTATAAAAAAATACAACTTTAACTTACTTCTTCTTAATAGCTCCACTTTTGGGTTCGCCCTCGCTGGCCCCAAGTAGATCTGCCCATGACCGAGTTGCTGAGAAATTTCCTTTTAATGAAAGAAAGCCATTTAAGAGCCCAATATTCAATTTTCTGAGTGATCTTCTCAACCAAGCTATAACAGTCCTTGATATGAAGATTACCAATCTTATAGCCAAGCAAATTAGAGATTTGGGGTTGCAGAGAGATGGATTGTATCTACCAAGGAAGACTGCACTTTTGTCACTATTCAATTCACCTGCAAGCCTGAAAGGTTATGGAAAATTGTCAACTCCTCATTAATGACGGAGATAGATCAGATATAAGTATTAGCAAAATTGAGACTCTGACCATCAGCAAAAGAAAGGTGCGTCAGTTAAGTCCGTTTGCATGTTGGGTGGAACCAGCATTAATTTGCTGATCTTTCTTCTTTGAAATTTTTTATTTTATTTATTTATTTATTTATTCGTCAATCAGTGAAGGGGGAATTTCATCTCAATTATCTCAAAACTTTACACGAGGTAGGACCAAAACAACAAAAGCTCGAAAAAAGTGTCAAGTCATTACTTACAAAAGACAATTATCGTGTATATTCCATTCTTTACAAATTGCAATGTTAGTCTGGTTTCTTCTTTTAATTTTTATTTTTTTGCTGGGTCAGCAAGTGTAAGATTTCATTCAACTAAGCAAAAGCTATGGCAAAACGATATACATGTGTAATGTCATAAACAAAAAGCCATCTTGAAACCTAACAAATAATTTCATAGAGGTTTCAGATATCACAAAGATCCCTATTGGCATTATTGTTTCTAGGGTAAATAGCACCGTAGCCTCCTATGATTTATCTAAAGTGCACAAAACCTCCCTGTGGTTTCAAAAGTGCACCGAACCCCCCTGTGATTTGGAAAAGTGGCACACGTGCCCCCTTTGTCTCTTTTCCGTCAAATTTTATAACAGAAAATGTGAAATGACTTAAATACTCTCAATTCATTTTTTCCCTCTATTTTCTCCTTTTTCTTTACCAAAAAATTATATAATATATATACACACACCACACCAAAAATATATATATATATATATATATATATATATATATATATATATATATATATAACATATATATATCACACCACATCTAGAAAAAAAAAAGAGAAATATATATATATATATACACACACACACCAAACCCAAAAAAAAAAAAACAAATATGTATATATATATATATATATATATATATATAATACATATACACATACAAATATATACACATACATACTGGGCTTTGGGGGGTGGGGAGTGGGATGGTTTCCACGGGACTGGGGGGTGGGTTCCGCCAAGAGGGGGTGGGGTGGGGTGGGGTGGGGTGGGGTTTGTGTGTATGTATATATATATATATATATATATACACGCACACCAAACCCAAAAAAAAAAAAACAAATATGTATATATATAATACATATACACATACAAATATATACAGATACATACTGGGGTTGGGGGGGTGGGGAGTGGGGTGGTTTCCACGGGACTGGGGGGTGTGTTCCGCTGAGGGAGGGGTGGGGTGGGGTGGGTGGGGTTTGTGTGTATGTATATACATATATACACACGCACACCAAACCCCAAAAAAAAAAATGCATATAGATAATACATATACACAAACATACTGCGGTTTGGGGGTGGGGTGGTGGGTCTCGACTGGGCTGGGGGGAGGGGGTGTTCCGCCAAGGGGTGGGGTGGGAGGGATGGGGTTTGTGTGTACCAAACCCAAAAAAAAAATAGAAACAAATTGTTGGGGACGATGAATTTGTTGCTGTTTGTTGCTGTTTTTTTTTTGTGTTGTAAAGGGTTTTTTTGTCAATTAACCCACATATTTTATTGAAAAAATTGTTAAAAATCAGCCAAAGTTGTATGGGAGGCGCGTGTACCTCACATGCCGTTAAAACTAATGGATTTATTGATGGAGGGGGTTGTTGTGCTATTTTTTTTATACCACAAGGGGGTCAGGTGCACTTTTAAAACTACAGGGGGTGTTGTGCACTTTAGGTAAACTATAGGGGGCTACACTTCTATATTTCCTTCCAGTCAACATTTTGCTTCGCACATCATCTTTAATTCTTTTGGTCACTTGGTCCTCAGTAGCAAATTCATTTATGAAGAAACGCAAATTTCGTTCTTTCCAAAGGTGGTAAACTGTGGAGGTGAGCAGGAGCTTAATGATATTTGCCTGAAGGGTGTGCTTTTTCGCCATGATACTGCATCCACAAACAATAAATTCCCATTGAATTCCAAAAGTTATGACTTTTCCTTTCTTTGCACAACTTCACCAAACTCGTTGACTAAAAAAACACTCAAAGAAAAGGTGTTTCTTGGTTTCCAAATACATATGACAAAGAGAGCATCTACCATCAATTTGCATTCCCCAATTGAGCATATATACGACCCTTTGTAGGCAGTCTGTTTAAGATTGCAAGCCAACAACAGAAACTGTGCTTTGGGATGAAACTTTGTTTCCAAAGAAGATCATACCATGGCACTTTTGGATGGTTTGTTCTCAGAGATTCCCAGGTAGAGTGAGTTTGAAAGGATCCGCAATGCACCACTGGATCACATCGCTGTTGTGTGAATTCAGAGGCATGCCATCAAGATTTGTTTCCAGAGAAGAAAGGCTTCTTGGCCATTTCCATCTTCCATTTTGAATCACTTTGCTAACTTTGCATTGATGTCCAAGTCGCGATGCATCAATCAAATTTTGCTGCACATTCTGCACTAATTTGCCAAGAGGGTGCCATGAGTCCCACCACAGGAAGGTATTGTTTCCATTTCCAATGATGTGCTTGATAAGGGGAGCCGCATCATCTCTCAACTTCAATAACTTTTTCCACGTCCAAGAGGTATTGGAACACTCCAAATGCCATCTTTGAGAAGTATTTTCCTGGTCCAAATGCTCCAAATAGAGTTATGGTCGGTGTACATATGCCAGAATTACTTGAGAATCGCAGCCTTGTTAACCTCTTCTTTTATTTGTTTTGTCTTGGACTCTTATTTGAAACAAAGCGAAGAGTTTGATTGTATTCATATCCTACCGTCGACAACGAAGAAGAAATTGTCACGACATTCTTTAATGGTGGCCAATTGGGTTTAATGGTGGCCAATTGGGTTTGACGTGGACTGAACTTACAAATTTGCCCCTAAAAAAATGTCAATTTAGAGCTCATGTGCATAACGTGTGACAATTCCCTTAAAAAAGGGATGAAATTGGTATCTGAGACTAATGGCGTCTCACTGAACTCCAGGGATTAAAAAGTTTATTTTAAAAATCAATGGACTAAAAGTTCCCAAATACCATAGTCTACGGACTAAAAATTCATTTTAAAAGTCAATAAACTAAAAGTTTTAACGGCCATAGTCCACGGACTATGTCAATTGTTAACCATCTTTTTTTTTGGGGTCTGATTCTTGGCTGACTTAAGGGGAATAGAAGTATAAAGTACTAATCGAACATTACAAACATAAAATGATCTAATCTTGTATAAAATCGAGAACCCTCTATCTTATTCATCTTGGTTCCTTGGAAGAATCATAAAACTAGTCTACCTTATAAAATGTTGCGTTATTTCTCTTAGTATCAATTAATTTTAGAATAGAAAATATAAGTATAGCTCGAACCACCAATGACTAAGTAAGAAAGTTGAACATACCATCCAACAATTTGCAGAAACCAAAAATCTTGCTTTAAGATTTGGTGGGAGTGCGCCAAGCCAAGACTTTAGTGCCCCATTAGCAAGCTACTGTAGTGGGCTATCCCCCTCAAAAAAATTAATTTAACATCTTGTGAGCCGATAACTCACATATTAGATATTAAACTTATAAGATAGATACTACACTTGATCTTAGCCAAAAGGCCAAGAAAGGTATGCTTCTCTTTGTGCTTCCTTCTGCATTTTATAATTATCTCAGCTAGCATATCTTCTATGTGGAGGCGATATGGGATTCTCTTAGACTATAGCGTATTGCTTACTAGTGTAATACATGAAAAGAAAATTTGTGAAAGTCATGTTAGGGTTTTCTTTAGCAAGAAAACATTCCAGATTCAATGACCTGGCGTGCACTTCTATTATTTTATTTTACTTTTTTCTTTAGTACCGTGGTGTTTTTAATGTTTAAAGTTAGTTAAAATGTTGTTAGAATGCCTCCTTTGTGGTTAATGTGTTGCTTAAAGTCTAATGGTGTCATTATGACTTGATAGAGTATAAGGGGAAATGCATGTGAAATGTGGCTTAGTTGTTTAAATGTGGGTCTAAATGAATATGAATTGCTTAGTTATTAGATTGGTAAACGTTTGAAGTAATGTGTTGTAGAATCTAGGATTCTAGCTTGATAGAATATGTGCTATGTGAATGTGGTGTCTAATGTGGTTAAGGTTCTTTTGTGTGTAAAGTGTTGTTTAAACTATGATGTCATATGATTGCATGATTAGTTAGCTTATTAAATGCATAATTAAAGTAAATGTCACCAGTGATCAACCTACTTTGTTAATTCCCCTTATTTGTCTTAAATACTTGTATTAGATTGCATGAATACGATGCGATGCGATGCAAATGTAAATACGTGTTATGAGTTATGTGTCCATGCGTGTGTTAATGCGATGCGATGCGAAAGGTTGCAACCTTTAAAACAAACACGGTCGGTTGGAGTCACCCTGGGCGGCATCGGGCTTGTTAGGCGATGACACGACTATTGGGGCTCTATTCCCTATCCCGAATGGACGGAGTATTCCATAAAGGTTTGGGTCGTAGAGTCGAGTCAGTGTACACGCGAAGTGCACTTGGTGTATAGGGGAAGATGTTCGCGATGGTGTATAGGGGAACGATATCAACAAGACAAGCGTATCATTCGTGAATGTTTACTTTTCTTGTATTATTTAAGCATTATTTACTTATTGCAATTGACGTGCATAGCATGATTTAAAAAGTATTTTTAAAAGAGAAAATGAGTTTCAAACCTCCCTGCATTTATTCCTCCCTCACTGAGCTATGAGCCGATTAACTCACCCCTATTTATTAACATTTCAGGTGAAGATGAAGTTGTTTATGTGGACTATGTGCCTAGTGAGCATGTGGACATGCCCGAGGCTTGATGTGTTTATTCTTGATGTATATATGTTTTAGAATGCTAAAGTTGAATTAAAGTTTTATGAGTTCTTGTAAATATGTATTAAAGTCTTTTTCAATTCTTGTAATTAAGTAATATGTATTGCCACCTTAAAGTTGTGTTTGCAAGGCTTGTATTGTATTTGTGTTATGATGTTGACGTACGTGAGACGGACGGCAGGGTACATGTGTATGTATACGAATGGCTTGTGTATGAAATGTTTGGGGTTTAGTTGCTGTTGTGAGGAGTTTCGTGCAGGTTTTTATATGGCACTACAAAAAATGCGGACATCGGCAACACTTTTTTTGTGGCGGTTCAAAGAACCGCCGCGAATTGTGTTTTACAATTCATTTTTTGCGGCGGTTACTTGAACCGCCGCTAAAAGTCCCTCTTTAGTCGCGGTTCTAAGAAACTGTCGCAAAAATTCCAGTTTTAGCAGCGGTTATGGGGAACCGCCGCTAAAAGTACTTCAATTGAAAATACAACTCCCCCCACCCCTCGTTTTTAATTTTTCTTATTCAGCCGAAAAAACCCTTCCACACCTCCCCATACCAGAGCCACCATTGCCTCCCACCCTAAACCCGTTCTCCTTCACCCTTGCGCTACAACGGCGTACCACCGCTTCTACCCATACCCCAACCCTCTCCCCCTTCCACCATTAATCATCTAGATTTGCGCTCACACACACATACACACACATATATATCACAAGACTTTTTAAAACAATGAAATCAAACATATATATATATATATATATATATATATATATATATATATATATATATGTATGTATATGTGTGTGTGTGCGTGTGTATATATATATGTATGTATATATTTATTTTGTTTTCTTAATTCTTTTTTTTCTTTTTCAGGTACCTCAAATTGGGAAACTTGTTCAGTTAGTTAGGGTTCCCAATTTGAAGGTTTCGAATTTCGGTAATTGAAACCCCAAATTCAAACTCGTATATGTATAATTGTATATGTTTAATTTTTTCTCTTAATTTATTTATTTATTTTAATTTGGCTGCTCCATTTTATATGTATATATTTCTTAATCCCTAGAGCTTATGTATATATGTCTGTGTGTATGTGTAATTTTTTATTTATATGTGTGCGTGGTGTAATTGTGTGTGTATGTATAATTGAGAATAGAGCTACTTTAAAGAAGTGGAAGAGGGTTAATTTCACTATGGCAAATGTGTTATTAAGATTGCTTTTGCTTTCTTTGTTCAGGTCATTAGACATTTTTAGGTTCTGAACACCTTTCTTTTTTCGTTCTGGTATATGAAATTGCTAATCATTCTTTTAAATAGATGATGTTAGAAGCCTCTTGGATTGTATAAACTTGTTCTCTTCATCCTTGCCCTTGCAAATGTTGTTCAATTTTCTGCATAGCCGTCTTTGATGAGGTGCTTATTTGTCTATAATTAAAATTGAAAAGAAGAGTTAATTTCTTAATTAACAGGTATCTACTCTTATGTTGTAAAGATGTTTATCAATTTTCAATCAAAAGAAATCACATGCCATATGTCATATCTGATTAATAGTATCTTTTTGTGGGGAAAAGGGGAAAGAATAATGTATGTTTTCTCAAATCAGATGGAGGTTATTAACTCTCTCTTGAATTCAGAAACTTAGGCTTGAGCTGTTTTCATTTTGAAATTTTAATCATTGATCTATCATTTCTGTAGTAACTAATTTGTGACTTCTCATGATTGGCTTTGTATAGTTTTTATTGAGGAACTCTTAATGAGTTACATGTAGTGGACATTTCAAAACAGTCAACTAGATGTGTTCCATGTTCGCCAAGGGTCTCTTGGTCAGCTTTATGGTGTCTTAATTGACTAGTAATAAGCAGTAGTAATCAGTCAAATTATACGGCATGCTTCTTTGGCTGGGTAGATTCGGGTGTAATGGTCGGGTAGTGACCAATTTTAATAAACAGTTTCAAGTTTGAACCATGATGTTAAATCTCATAGTTTCCACCATGGCAAATTTGTGTTCAGTTTTTGTATTATTTGGATTAGGGACAAACCAAGAAGAGAGATATGTATGAGGAAAAATAAAAGGTACAGTCTCTCATTTTGTCATATTGTCTGTAACTTGTTTCTTTATTTTCTGATTGTTACTTAAGTATGAATACCTACTCGTTAAAATGCTAATTCTATTAGTATCATTAGTTATATAATAAACCGCCTGAGTTAATAGCTACAATATTTACTCGATGTTAATGTTTCTTTTGGTTGTGTTTGGCAGCTTGGAGAACTAAGATAGGTTCTACTTCAACTCCATAAATTGAGGTATTTTAGAGTGGTTGAGATATTTGAGAGATATGTGCTCCTTTGTTGTCTAAATTTTTCAATGCTTTTAATTATGTAATTTGATAATAGTGATATAGGCTTGTCAACTGTCAGAAAAACTCCAGTTTCTTTCACTTCAAACTGACTATACAAAGCATTTTAATTATGTAACTTGAGATGCTTAACTATAGATATTGATATATTGCCTATCATATCATTGTATTTTGAGCATAAAATTTATTTTTCTTCGTCTAATGCAGAGTGATCTGTCTTGTTTGGACAGGTAATCTAAAATTTCCGTATGTTTTCTTGACATATGGTCAGTGATTCGTGTGCATTTGCTTTGGTGGTAATATGTTTAATGCATAGGATAGTAGGATTGTCTTTTTAGCAAATTGTGAGATGTTGACTGCTGTTGTTTTATCATCAGGCTAAAAGTTGTAGTAAACTGCTAACAGGGACAAATGTTACCTATAGTATACGAGCATCAATTCTATTTAATGGACTATAGGCGGCGGTTCATTGAAACCGTCGCCTATTAACGTTATAGGTGGCGGTTTAAACAACCGCCGCCTATAGTATTCGCGATAGACAAATTTGCGACGGTTCTTAAAATCGCCGCCTATACATATGCGGCGGTTATAAACCGCTGCGAATAAGAGAAAAAACTGCAGCGGATGTATTTTTTTTTTGTAGAGTGGGATAGTGCCAAGTTTCAAACGTTACCATGCCGAAATTCCGTCGTGTCTTGACTTGATCCTAGGAGGGGTCGGGTTGGGGCGTTACATGGCGTCTCACTGATATAACTCCAGGGGCTAAAAGTTTTATTTTAAAAGTCAATGGACTAAAAGTTCCCAAATACCATAGTCCACAGACTAAAAATTCATTTTAAAAGTCAATAAACTAAAAGATCCAACGACCATAGTCCAGGGACCATGTCAAGTGTTAACCTTATTTTTTTTGGGGTCCGATTCTTGGCTGACTTCAGGGGAATAGAAGTATAAAGTAGTAATTGAACACTAAAAACATAAAATGATCTAATCTTGTATAAAATCGAGAACCCTCTATTATATTTCTCTTGGTTATATAATCGTTGTCCTTGAAAGAATCATAAACTTTAAGTCTACCTTATAAAATCTTGCGTTGTTTCTCTTACTATCAATTAATTTTTTAATAGAAGATATAAGTATAGCTCGAACCAACAATGACTAAGTAGGAAAGTTGAACATGACATCCAACAATTTGCAAAAACCAAAAATCTTGCATTAAGATTTGGTGGGGGTGCGCCAAGCCCAAGCTTTAGTGCAGCACCAAGACAATGCTCAAAAGCTACTGAGGCACTTGAACGTTGCCTTGGTGCTGTACTAAAGCCTGGGCTTAGTGGGCTCTCCCTCTCAAAAAAATTAATTTAACATCTTGTGAGCCGATAACTCACATATTAGATATTAAACTGATAAGAATATATACTACACTTGATCTTAGCCAAAAGTCCGAGAGAGGTATGCTTCTCAATGTGCTTCCTTCTGTATTTTATAATTATCTCAGCTAGCATATCCTCTATGTGGAGGCGATATGGGATTCTCTTAGACTATAGCGTATTGCATACTAGTGTAATACATGAAAATAAAATTTGTGAAAGTCATGTTTGGCTTTTCTTTAGCAAGAAAATATTCCAGATTCAATGATCTGGCGTGCACTTCTACTATTTTATTTTACTTTTTTCTTTAGTACCGTGGTTTTAATTCAAAATTTATAATTATAATAAGTTACTTGATCATCAAACTCAACTCTTGGGTATAGATACACTTTTTACTCCATGGTAATTAATTTAGTCAAATGAGGGTCAAGTCATAGCCTATTATACTCTTCTCTAATCATAAAAATTTTAATTAAAAAAAAATAAAAAAGGGTAAAATAGCTTATTTTACATTATTTGTGTTATGCTCGAGATTAAAGAAAAATAATAATTACATTAAAACCTATCCTTGTTTTATACATATATATACATCTAATTGAGATTAAATCCGATATTGTTTTTTAACTCAATTGCCATGGTTCTAATGCATCACAAGGAGCATTTGTGAGAAATAATCATTCTAAACAATCATTTGGTTTGGTTCATTAAATTTATTTGAAATGAGTTAACCTTATAAAAATATAAAAAAAATAAACAAAAAACAATTTTTTGTTCAAAAATGGCGTTATACGCGATATTAGGAAAAAAATTAGATTCATTTATAATTTTTTTCTATACATATATATACATTTCAAATTGAATCCAATCTTTTCTCCTAACCCAACATATAATTTTTTTTATAATGAGCTAACGTTTTAAAGATACATAAAAAAAAGTTTAATGGCAATAAAATAGAATTAAATAGCGCAATAAGAAAATAAAAGACCAAAATATCATTTAATCTTAAGGCATTATTTTAGAATTTGATGTCATGGGGAATCTAGACATAACTAAAATCTCGTAGGGGAGTTTGGAATTTAATTAGGTAAAAACTCATAGGGGGTAATGGCATTCTCCTTTTTTCAAACTACAATTTTTAGTTCAAAACAAGTCAACGATTGGCTCATTCTTTTACTTATAATGGTATGTGTCATTCATCTTGCATTGACACGATTGATATTACTATCAGGTGAAACAAGGGATCTTTCAAAGGTCGTGAAATTATTGTCCCAATCCTATTTTGACCATTTAATTAACTATTTTTGGTCTTAAAAAGACCACTAATTTATTAATTGGGTTTCGTTTTGATCAGTCAATCTATTTTCCCGTTAAAATTAATTAACAACGTTACTATACAAGGGTAAAATTGTAAAAATACTTAAAATAATTACATTTTTACCACCAAATAAAAGTTTTTTAAGGTCTCATCACCAATAACTTAAAATCTCATAAAAATCATCATATATTCTAAGAGAACAAACATCTTGCCATGTATCACTTAATGAGCATCTCTACATGAATTACCATTTCATGCCATGTGTAAACATTATTTAAAATACTGAAAAAGTAATTCCATAAAATATGTGGTGAATTTTGTTAATTTCTTAATGAATTGATTTGGTTTATTTAAGTTTGTTTTAGTTTGGATATTAGTATGAAATTATGTTGTTATAGAAGTTTTATGAGCAAAAGAAAAAAAAAAGAAAAAAATAGCAAAACTTGAAATGTTAATGAGATGTACTACATAATTCATCTATTGTATTATCCTAATCTTTTGTAAACCAAAAGAAAATTGAAAGATGCTCGATCCATTCATCTATTGTATTATCCTAATCATAATACTCATTTGCATGTTGTTTGGCTCAAAATGATGCAGTTATACTGCATAATTAATTTTGAAATTTGGAAATGACTTTTACAGATTATAATGTTTAACCGATAATTATTAGATGCAGTATTATCCTAATTATATTATTTAAATTTACAACTTATATCTAGATAAGATTTTCTTATCTATCGTAGGACTCTATCAAATCTTAATTTAAATTTTAAATTTTTTTAATCTATGAATAGAAATCTTTTTTTTTTTATATTAATAACGATATTAGAAGTGATTTTATCTGCAGGTACAATTCCAAAAACTCTATTTTTGAGTGGTCTATAGTCCTCGTTAATAACTCCAATCATAGGTTAGTGTATTCTGAAAGTATTATCTTTTTGCTTTAGCTGCAACTATTTTTGATTTTTTCTCATTTGGATATTGAAACTTGCAGTGGACCTTTAGAATTTGTCGTTCCTCCAACAGATCCGTTTGTCTTTTTCCCCATTTTTATTCGCTTCACTGCTGCAAAAACTTTCAGTGACTTAAAGGTTTGTCTGTGTAATGCACTAAGAGCCTGATTTAGTCTGAATTTACCAAGTTCCTTTTCCATCCTGCCTCCTAATTTCCCCTTTTTCTCTATATCTGATTTTACTTTTTTTTGGTTTCTAAAGTTCAGGTCTTCATTGCTTGAAGCATTTGGAATTGTTTGGCACAGAAATTGGGAACAGTGGACTCCATCATCTCTCTGGTTAGACATCTGTCTTGTACCTACAATGTCCATTAATCAAACGAAAGTATGAAAACAAGCCTGATACCACTAGGTAGGTCGGCTACCAACAATGTACATGATATTTTGAATCTAAGTTGTAATTTCATATATAGTTATGCAATGTTTAGAGTGATTAACTGAAAATAATTTCTCAGATTTCACTAAGTAAATACCTCTTTTTTGGTTTACTTTCCTAGAATTATGAGTGCATGAGTCTATCATGACCTATAATAAAGGTTGCACTGAAGCATGATGTTCTGCTGGTCTTCGTTAAATAAAATGCAGTACAACCAGACAGTTTTTAGCGTTAGATATTACTGGATGTGCAAATATATGTTTGTGTTTGATCAATACCTTCTTTTGATTTTTTCTCATTTGGATATTGAAACTTGCAGTGGACCTTTAGAATTTGTCGTTCCTCCAACAGATCCGTTTGTCTTTTTCCCCATTTTTATTCGCTTCACTGCTGCAAAAACTTTCAGTGACTTAAAGGTTTGTCTGTGTAATGCACTAAGAGCCTGATTTAGTCTGAATTTACCAAGTTCCTTTTCCATCCTGCCTCCTAATTTCCCCTTTTTCTCTATATCTGATTTTACTTTTTTTTGGTTTCTAAAGTTCAGGTCTTCATTGCTTGAAGCATTTGGAATTGTTTGGCACAGAAATTGGGAACAGTGGACTCCATCATCTCTCTGGTTAGACATCTGTCTTGTACCTACAATGTCCATTAATCAAACGAAAGTATGAAAACAAGCCTGATACCACTAGGTAGGTCGGCTACCAACAATGTACATGATATTTTGAATCTAAGTTGTAATTTCATATATAGTTATGCAATGTTTAGAGTGATTAACTGAAAATAATTTCTCAGATTTCACTAAGTAAATACCTCTTTTTTGGTTTACTTTCCTAGAATTATGAGTGCATGAGTCTATCATGACCTATAATAAAGGTTGCACTGAAGCATGATGTTCTGCTGGTCTTCGTTAAATAAAATGCAGTACAACCAGACAGTTTTTAGCGTTAGATATTACTGGATGTGCAAATATATGTTTGTGTTTGATCAATACCTTCTTGGGCTCAAATATTTCATGCTTAAAGTTCCTTTATTATCTCTCTCATGTATGTGTATTAGATGCTAATTCCTGCTTTGATGCACAAGATTCTCCTGTCATTTATATATTTTCCTTGAAAGCATGAATAGCTGAGTTAAGCATCATGAATGTGAGTGGTTGTACGGTTTGCATGGGCACAACAATCTCTAGGTTCTTAAACTGTGTAATATTATGTATGCTATACACATTTCCTCTACCTAAACCTGTTTGTTACTTAGCAATAAGTTAGTATACATCTAGGTCATTGCTTATTACTTCTCTTTGCACTGTTTTCTGGGATAGAAGTGATTACATGGCAGAATTGTGAAAGCGGTTATATATATATATGATATACCGGAGTAGAATTGTGTAGGCTTATTGTTTTTTCCTTGAAATGTCATTGTTTAATTATGAATCCGTGGCTCATATTTTGAAATCTGGATAATGGCTTTTTGACAAAATATGATAATATATATTGATACAGAAGATATATTTTGCAACTATAAACATACTTGCTCATTTTCTTTCTTTTTTTTGCTTATCTTCCTGTTTTTGTCGCACTGGTTATTCTTATGTTGTCTTCATGTTTTTGTCAAGGAACGTGAACTCGTATATAAGATCCATGCATAAATATTTTAGGTCATTGTCATAGGCATTAGGAAATGTAGATTTTGCATTTTGATGTTTGGTCATGCAAGCAAGTTTAGTTGCATTCTTGAAACTCTTGGGATGCTGGAGAGCAGATGATACGCTTTGATCAACAATATCAATCTGCAAATTAATTAATTAAATAATTATGCTAGCTGAAATTGGTAAACCAAGATTTGAAAGGACAATTAATTTTTATCTAGATATAGTAGGTACCTCGGCTGCAACATCATAGAAATAAGAAGCAACATATAGAGTTTTCTGTCCTTCCCCACCTCCACCGTTCCAAACAATGTTGAATGTGCAATTCTTATGTTTATAAGGTGCATCCACTTTTAGTATCTTTTTAATTAATTCTTTGCACTTCTTCATGTGTGGACCAGATTGTTAGGATTCGGCGCAGTGGAATGGTCAGGAAAAAGTAGTATCACGCAACTAAAATATGAATAAGAAAAATACAATAACTGAGACACAACATTTTACGTGGAAAACTCTCAACCAAATTAAAGGAAAATCACGGGCAAACATAAGAAGATTCATTATGATATAAGAATATTTTACATTGACCTTCTCTCTATTATAAGGAGAGAACAATTACATTCTCTCAAATAATAGGAGAAACTAATTCTTACTCACAAAATAAAGACAACTAATATGGAGGAAAAACACTCAAAAGAAACCTACATTTTTCTCTCTGAGTTGCAGGAGAAACCTACATTTTTTTTTTCTCTTTGTATCTTCGATCCTCTCTGATCCGAGGGATACTGAAGCTGAATGAAGGGCCTGCTATTTATAAGCAAAATGTTGCAATGTTTCAGCGCTGATTTGCTGTCCTTCACGTTCCAGAACGTGCGTTGCTAAGTTGTCTTGCACGTTGTTGTGAATTGGCTTCCAACCAAGTCTTCACCTTTCCAATTGCAAAGTTCTACTTTCCAGAAAACAATGCATGTGTTTGTCATCTTTTCTTCATTTTATTATTATCCATCATCATCATTCCATTAACATGGAAACCAATGCATGGCTTTTCTCTTTCCATAAGCATGCTTGCCAACTCCAAAGTGGCTTTATCTTCACACAGATGACATTGCTTTGGCTTTATATGTCACCCTATTGTATGTATAGGTTCCTTAATTATTTGACAGAAAAAAAAAGAAAATTAATTAGTGCCATGCAGTAATTAACCTTTTAATAATATCCTCATATTTGTGACGCATGGGTTGCTAAAATTTCTGGAATCTTTTAAAAACTCAGCTCAAGATGTCATTAAACCATAGTTTAGGTAACTGTACACATGTATCAAATTAATAACACCAAATTAATTAATATAATATCCAAGTATGTACTTAGAAATTAATAAGAATAATCATCATATCCGAAGGAAAGAATCAAGATCATATTTATCGTAACCGGTGAGAATAGAGTTTATATTTGGTCCCCATGAGATCATATATATCGTAACCTGTGAGAATAGAGATTATATTTGGACCCCATTTTTTTTTTTTTTTGGTTGTATTTTCTGAGTAATCAAGGAAAGGCTAAAAAATAAAGGCTTTGTCAACGAAAGTAAGGTTAAAAAGTAAGATCTTCCTTTATTATTATTATTTTTGGTTGTATTTGGCTTCTCTTTTTTTTTTTTTTTTGTATTTTCTGAGTTATATAAATGGGTTTTACAGAGTATATGCTAATTAAAAAATAATGGCTTTTTTTTTTGGTTGTATTTTACCTTTACCTATATGGTTGGAAAGGCTAATCAAGGAAAATTTGCTCTACATGTTGCTGTTAAAATCTGGTTTATTGTAACTGATTTCACATTTACATTGGTGCTAGTAGTTTTCTGCCTGTTGAATTATTTGGGTAGGATAACGTAGTTCAGTGCTATTAGAAATAGTGTTGGTGCTGAGTGGTCTTAGATGATTTCTTGATATAGGAACTGGAAGTGATCGTGAAATCGAAAAATTTTCATTGAACAAGTTATTGTCTTACTTTGTTGACTTGAAGGAAATTGGTAGATATAGTTTCATTTGCTGACACGATGACTCTTAGAGAGCTAAAGATGCAATAGAACTACAAATTCTTGGACAGCATAGTTTTGTTGTAACTGATCTGACATTAACATTGGGCCCAGTAGTTTTCTGCATGTGATCAATTAGTGTTATATATTCTTCTCTTTGTAGACTTTAGTAACTCTGACCTATAAGATATTCTGTATGCTTATTTATGACATGTAATAATAAGCAGATCAAGTTTACAATTAGGATATCCCCTCTCTCCTTCTTATCTTTTCATTTTCTAGTTTCCTTTTATTATTTTACCAGTATCATAAGAAAAATGTGAAAATCTTATATATCTGATAAGTGGGATGAATTTATAATAAGCTGGTGAATTACTTATTCTTGCAAGTATTAGATTAAAAATTTATGATAAATGAAAAAAAAGTTTGTCTGATAACCATATTAAGGCAAGCAGAATATTCTTGAAAGAATATGAGAATGCTTTTTGCAGCTCAAAAGCATACAAGAAATGCGAAACAGTTTGCTTGATAACTATATTAAAGCGGTTGAATTCTCTTGGAAGAATATGAGAGCTCTTTTTTGAGTTACAATTTATTTTACTGGATTGTTTCAATCTTGAACTGTCATAGTATCGTTTAATGCTATGTTATGAGCAACTGAAAAGGGCTTTGCAAGACAGTGATTAGGCCATAATCCATGTGTCATCTACTGGATTCCAATAATGTTAATTGATCACAAGGTTGTGGAAGGACTTCGATTATGTCGAAATGATAAATCAAGATTTTCTATTAACCCTTTTTCCTGGTTTTTGAATTCAATATAAACCTTGGCGTCATTTTTTCAGAACAAATTTCATACTTTAAATTTGTTATTCATTTCTTTGTCCTTGGAAGTTTTAGATGACCATACATATTGATTCCATCAAGGATATTACTCTAGAAAAAGAAACATGGACAATTAAGGTGAGGGTGGTCCATCTTTGGATGCTACCCAATTTCAACAATCATTCCATCACTAATTCGATAGAGATGGTTTTAGTCGACGAAGAAGTACATAATTACATTTACTCCAATTAATTTATTCTTTCATTAATTAATTGTATCATAGTTGACTATTTATGATTTCTACCAATTTTATATCTTAGGGAGAGAAAATACATGCTACAGTCAGGAGGAATTTGGTTTATAAATTTAAACCTTTAGTAAGAGAAGTAGAAGTTTATGTCATGGCTTTCTTTGGGATTGGTCAGAATACTGGTAGTTATCGTATTACAAGACATCATTTTCGTCTCAACTTCCAATATAATTCCAGTGTAAGACAAGCTAAAGGAAATGACATAGCCCCTTATGGACTGGACTTTCAATCCTATGATGATATTATGATGAGGAGTTTAGATGATCCTTATTTAGTAGGTTGGTTACTCAAACTACTTCAATAAATTATTAATGTCTTGCTTTGTTTTTTTTATATTGTTTCAAATATTCTTATGTTAGAAGTTATCGGTCTACTGACTGGTGTTGGAGTCTAGAGAGAATTTGAAAAAGATGGAACTTGTACCAAGATGCTGGTGATAGAACTTGGTGATTGTAATAGGTAATTGCCTATATATTTACATCTTCCATATTTGTATTAAATTTTTTTTTTTCGAATGTATCATTTGTTACTAACTTCTATATATATTAGGTGAAATTCGAGTGTACCTTTTTTGGCAAATACGTGGATCAAGTTAACTCCTTCCTTCCAAGTTGTGAGAATGTTGAAAAAAATTGTGGTTATTCAATTTTGTAAGCCTAAGACTTTTAATATTGTTGTCTATCATTGTCTATCATTGTTCTTTTATAATTTTAAACTTTTAGGTTAATGCTTACTCTAAAATTTTAATGATAGGAAAAATTGTGATTCAAAACATGAGGTATACAACCAGAATTCTGTTCAATGTTGTTATTCTAGAGGTTGAAGACTTTAGGAGAAGGTGATTATATATTAATCGTGCCATTGTTAATTGTAAATATTATATTCAAATAAATGTTTTTGTTATTTATACTTAATATATTTGGTGTTTAGTATTCCCGTAGGATATGCAGAAAGCTCTCAAGTTCTTAGTCAGCTTTCTCAACCAAATAATAACTCTTTTGAAGATGATTTCCTGCGTCTAACTCCTCAAAAAACCATTGAAGAGATCAAGGATATGAAAGAGGTTTTATTAAGTTATTTATCTACATTTGTAAATATTATTCAAATATTATTACTTTATTATTAGTGTTCTAGCTTATTTATATTTTATTATTCATATATCTTTTCAACTCATTATTGCTAACAATTATAGGATATTCAATGTGTCACTTTTGCAACCATTGACCATATCATTAGGAATGAATCTTGGTTCTACACCCCATGCAAAGAACATTTCAAAGTCGTATATCCTGATTCTGGAATGTATTTTTGTCAATCATGTAACTCCCATATTGTGTCAGTTATTCCAAGGTAATTAATATGTTCAATTTTTGTGACGACCCGATCCCACACGCACTCATGTCTCGATATAACAACCCGATCTTACCCCCAAGGCACGAAAAATGAGAAAAAACGAATAGAGTTTTGCTTATACTTAGGCCAAACCAAAACCTGTACAACATTTCATTTAACAACAATAGAATCAAACAATACATCCACTGGCCATTACATATACATCAACTTTACAAATTCACTTGGTCAGATTACCTTATACAAGGACATAAAGGTACAGTAGTTCAAAATAGATTATCTAGGCTAACAATGTATATACGTGCTCAAAGGTAAACCTATAAATTTACAACAAAGTCCTTCAAACCTTTCAACTTTAAAATAACAGATAAACACTTAATACACTTTACACATTTGAAATAAAGTAGCTAAAACAACTCAATCTACAAGGCTTCAAAGCAATAGCCAACAAGCAAGACAAATAAAGCCACCACTTTAATCATTTCGAGGCACGAACTCAGCTACACTTGTATCGTGGTCATGAAATGGGATGAGTTTCGACAAACTCAGTGAGGAGGGGGATAAAAGGAAGGTTTTGAAAACATTTTATCTTTGAAAACCTTTTGAAAACGTACATTTAAACTATATACAATCAATGAAAAATTAGCATGCATTTGAGACAATATATAAACATTCCAAAAGGATACGCTTGTCATTTTTTGTTGCCATTCACTTTCCCATCATCTTCACTCTCAACTAATTTATTTTCACTACATTGAATACATTCCATAAGTATCGAACCCTAGACACACACTGCATGACACACTTCGTCCATGAGGATAGGGGATAGAACATGGTGATGCTACCATGCCTCACTTTACCCACACCTTATGAATATTCTCCATACTCCGTCCATAAGGGATAGGGGATAGAACATGGTAGACAAGGTATTAACTGGCAAGCCTGATGCCGCCCAGAACAACCCGACGCTACCATGCCTTAAAGTATTTATATAACATTTCAACACTTAACAATTTAACACTTAACATGCATTTGAACAATTCAACACTTTAACATTGTAACACTTAGTAATTCAACATTTAAATATCACTTAAAACACATTGATTAGATGACAAAGTAGGCCATCCGACCACAAGCAAACACCTTATGCTTTCACTAATTCGCAACCACATTAGACACCACACTTATGCATAGCTACACAATCTACAAAATACAACTTAACAACACTTGATTCACTTCTAATAACATTTAGACCAACTCTGACAACATAATCCAAGCAACCAAACACCTAAACTACACTCAACACATATACATTTTCCCCTTCACCCAACCCACTTACTTGACACCATTTCATGCCTCAACAACTCATACAACTCAAAAGAATGCAAACAATACTCAATTCAACACTTAGGAACAATTATACCAACATTTAGCAACATAACTAGCAACTACGCAACCAAACAACCCCCAAACCACCACCTAGCACTTAACCAACATTTAGAACACTTAAACTGTGACGCCCGAGAATTCTACCATAAATCTTTTTATAACTGTTGCATATCTATTTGCGCATTTCTACGTGCATCAGCTTTCATGCTTAATTATTTTTATTAGAGGTCACTATTCATAAAATTTTCGACCACCTCGAAAGTTTGATTTCATATTTTTCCTAGATCATATGACAACTAGAAGGAGTTGAGACCTAGTTATTTTGTACTTTCGAGCTTGGGAGCGTGCGTTTAGAAAATAGTTTTCATGTCATTTAAATAGTATTACGTAAGAATAGTGTTAATTGCAACTAAAAACATTTAAAATTGCATTTTGGCCTTAGTTGATCAAGTTTTTTGGGACTATTTAACTTAAATTAATAGACATACATACACATATAATAATCTAAACTCACAAAATTAAAACAACACACACAACTTGTCATCAAAACAAAAGCAAAAATACCCATCTTGTCCTCTTCATTTGGCCGACCCACTCAAGGAAGAAAAGAGAGAAATTTGCTTCATCAATCTTGCATCTTGAGCTCTTGGCTTGGTCTAGGAAGGTTTCGTGGCATCTAGAAGCTCCTAAATCACATCTTTGCCTTCTAAATTGTGAGGGAGTTCATTTTTTTGTGAAGTTAAAGTTTATGCATCTTTGTTGAATTTTTTAATTTGTCGATTATAGCTCCAATACTTGTTATGAATGCTTAATAGATGTTTAATAGATGCTATAGATTTAACTTTTGAAGCTTGTTATCATAGTTTATGGTTGAAAGTTGAGATTGAATAAAAGAGATGATGAATAGTGCTTGTTTTAGGGTTTTGAATAAAAATTACTAATTAGCTTGAATTGAGACTTTAATTAGATGCTCTAGGCCCTAGTGAAGCTAGTTGAAAAGCCACGTGAGGTTGAATCACTCAAATCTGAGCTAAATTGCGTAATTAGCCAACTTTAAAAAGAGGACTTTTCTCGTCGAGCAATCCGGGCATGTTTGGGCTATGGTTTGGGTATCCTTGAGCTAAGAAAGCACTTTTGGTGCTTTCGTTACGCGAAAATGGGGTTCGGTTAGTATAGTTGTAGTTCAAAACCGTTCGGGGCCTTCCCGAACTTTTGCTTCAAAAATGAGTTTTTATGATTTTAATGGGTGTCTTTGGGCTTAATTAAGAATATAGAAAGATTAGGATATGGCTTGGAAACCTTGAATGGCACATAGGAGAAATAAATCTTGGTTAAAGAAAGGGGAAAAGTAGTTTTTAGCCATTTTTGTTGCATTTGGAACTTGTTGTGGAGTTGTCTTGTCTTGTATTGAATATCTAAGATATAGTTAAGCTATTTGAGTAGTTCGTGGGAAATGTTTATGTTGATTGCTTCTTTTGGGACTTTAAAGTTATTTTCGTGCTTATGTGAGCTTATATTGTGTTTATATGTGAGGGCGGCCTACTTTGTCGACCTTCTTACGTGATTTGTGATATCTTGAATGCTTGTGGCTGGTCTCGGGGTTGCCCAACCTTTTCGGACAATGGTAGCGTCGAGAAACACGGGCGACGTCGGGCTTGCCGTGCTCCCTCGACTACCATGGTGCCTATTCCCTTCTCGCTGAGGCATACTCCACTACCCCAGAGGCGTGGTTCACCTGCTGGGCATGGACCTACCTCGGGAGAAAGGGTCGTAGGATTCGAGATACATCCAGAGTATCCCAACTTGTTGGTGTTTGGGGTTTGCTGGCATGTTCGTGAAGTTCGTGGTTCGTGGTTCGTGATTGAAGACTTGAAGTGGAATCGTATCCTTTTTAATGTGGTTAATTACTTGGCTTTCTATCTTGTTGGTTTATGTTGCATATATATGTTTTCTTGTGTTTGTATATCATATTGCACGTCTGGTATGTTGCATCACCTCCCTCGCTAGGCAACATTGTTGCTCACTCCTCATTTAATATGTTTCAGGAGAAGCTGAGGTGAACCCCCAGCTGTTAGAAGTAGAGGAAGAATAAGAAGTTCACGTAGATCAGAATCCGTGACTTTGTGTGCTAAGGTAGATCTTATGTGCAGTTTGCGTGGAGTTCATATTAAATGTTGTATTTTGAGACCTTGGGGTCTTGTATATATGTTGGTAGTTGAAGTTTTGTATGTTAGAGAAAGATGTGGGATTGTAATAATGGATTTTAGATTTCATTTTCTATTGCATGCTTGGAGTGTTTATTATCCTGGAAATAGAACTTAAAATTATAATTGTATCTAACTACTTTTGGTTAAAGCCAACTTGCCTCGCATGCTTGTGTGCTTAAGTAGATTGATGTTGCCCAAGGCTCGGATGGCCTTGTGAATTTGACTTGGCTTTTGGAATATTAGAAGATAAGTTGTTTAAGTTGTAGTTTATAGTTCAAATGTTATATGTGACTATTGCAGGTAACATTTTAGTCCTTGGTACAGAGGAGACTCTGCCCGAGTGA
Source organism: Ehretia macrophylla (assembly GCA_037974665.1). Lineage (NCBI taxonomy): Eukaryota > Viridiplantae > Streptophyta > Magnoliopsida > Boraginales > Ehretiaceae > Ehretia > Ehretia macrophylla. The sequence continues at coordinate 70,853,306 of CM075764.1, forward strand.
CGGGTCCGGGCTTGACCTTTAGCGTGGGGTTGGGTTCGGGGCGTTACACTTTAGGTGGTATCAAAGCCAGGTTGAATTCATGAAGCCGGGTTAATTTCCTTGGCATGTGGGTAGTGGTCTATATGTGAAAGTGAATTATGTGAATATGTGATTGTTTAATTGTTTAAGTACTTGGATAAAATACATGCTAGTATGAAAAGGAATGATAAAGCATGATATGATAAGAATACGAAAGGTTTAGTGTTTAATGTTGTTAAGTGTTTTATATGTTTCTTATGTGAGTAAAATGTTTGAAAACAATGTGTACATTATCTTTGCATAGTTTATTTGCCTACTATAATATTATGTCCTTCTAGTATTGAAATGAGGAGACGGGGTAGACCAATGAAAGAGCCGGAGGAAGCTCCCAGGTAGGATGTACCGGGGCAAGGTGCAGGGGCAGCCGGGGATGTACTGCAGGATCATGAATCGAGTAATGCCCATATTTTGGCCACAATGGCCACCGCAATGAATACCATAGCTCAGTTTATGGTTCAGCAGGGTACAACAGGTGTTGGCAGAGGGAATCAAGCTGCCAGAGCAGAGGGCAGTAGTGCTGCAGGGGGTAACTTGTATGATAAATTCTTACATCATGGGGCATATAGTTTTTATGGCGAGCCTGATGACATGATAGCAGAGATGTGGTTGAGTAAGTTTGAGAAAGTTGCTGCGATACTTGAGTGCAACGATGAAAGAAAGATTACCTATGCTGCCTTTTTAATGGAGGGTGACGCCGAGGAGTGGTGGCGCACTATTAGAGAAAAATGGAATGTTGAGAGGGTCCAGCATGTATGGGCTGACTTTGTTCGTGAGTTTCGGGATAAATATGTATCGGTTGTAGCTCGCAAGAGACATCAGGATGAATTCATAGCTTTGAAACAGGGTGCTGTTGTGTTTTCTAAATTTGATCTGAGGCATGGTTATTATCAGTTGAGGATCCAGAAAGAGGATGTACCTAAGACTGCATTTAGAACCAGGTACAGCCACTATGAGTTTGTTGTTTTACCATTTGGTTTGACAAATGCTCCAGCCGCCTTTATGGATTTGATGCAGAGAGTATTTCGACCCTATCTTGATCAGTTTGTTGTGATTTTTATTGATAATATATTAGTGTATTCTAAATCTGAGTCAGAACATGAAGAACATTTGAGAATTGTGCTTCAAACCCTGCAAGAACACAAATTGTTTGCCAAATTTAGCAAATGCGAATTCTGGTTGAACACAGGTTGCCTTTTTAGGTCATATCATTTTACAGGAGGGAATATCTGTTGATCCTGCTAAAATTGAGGTGGTTATGTCGTGGAAAAGACCTGAAACTGTCACGGAAGTCCGTAGTTTCTTGGGATTAGCGGGCTATTATAGGCGATTTGTTAAGGATTTTTCAAAGATTGCAGGGCCTTTGACTACATTAACCCAGAAGAAAACTGTGTTTAATTGAGATGATAGATGTGAGGCTAGTTTCTAGGAGTTGAAAAAGAGACTTACCATTGCACCTATCCTTGCTTTGCTTAAGGGGACTGAAAACTTGGTGATTTTCAGTGATGCTTCGAAAGAAGGCTTGGGTTGTGTTCTTATACAAAATGGTAAAGTGATAGCATATGCCTCTAGGAAATTGAAACCATATGAACTCAATTATCCTACACATGATCTTGAGCTTGCTGCTGTTGTATTTGCTTTGAAGAAATGGCGTCATTATTTGTGGGGTAATAAATTTGAGATATTTACTGACCATAAAAGTTGAAAATACCTGTTTTCTCAAAAAGATCTGAATATGAGGCAAAGGCGTTGGCTAGAGTTATTAAATGATTATAATTGTACCATTAGCTATTTGCCGGGAAAAGCTAATACTGTTGCAAATGCATTGAGCCGAAAAGCTTCTGTGGCTAGCTTGATAATCAAGGACTGGGAGATTGTGGAAGAACTATGTTTGTGGAGACCAAAGGCTTCTAGATCAGGTATTCAATTTGCTAGCCTACAAATCCAATCTCTATTGCTATCTAGAATCAGAGAAGTGCAACAATTAGATCTTCAGTTATTAAAGCTTCTAGAGAAGTCAAAAGAGGGAGAGTCCGACTTCAAGTTGCATGATGATGGACTACTCAGGTACAAGAATAGAATTTGTATTCCTAGTAATTCGACTGTGAGAGATGAGATTTTTGCTGAGGCTCATGCTTCTAAATACACAAATCATCCTGGAAGCACTAAAATGTACAGAGATTTAAAACAGAATTTCTTGTGGAACAACATGAAGAGAGAGATAGCTGATTATGTAGAAAAGTGTTTGACTTGTCAGAAAATTAAGGCAGAACATCAGAGGCCGGCAGGATTGTTGCAACCATTGGAGATTCCGGGATGGAAATGAGACTAGGTTACTATGGACCTTGTGTCGGATTTGCCGAGATCACCACGAGGTAATGATTCTTTGTGGGTTGTAGTAGACAGATTGACGAAGAGTTCACATTTTATTGCTACAAAGAAAACAGATTCTCTTGATAAATTGGTCAAGCTATATGTTGAAAATATTGTGAGATTGCATGGAGTCCCATCTCAGATAGTGTCAGACAGGGATCCCAGGTTTACATCACAGTTCTGGCAGAAACTACAAAAGGCTTTGGGGACTAATTTGAGTTTTAGTACTGCATATCACCCGCAGACGGATGGCCAGTCAGAGAGGACTATCAGGATACTGGAAGACATGTTGAGAGCTTGTGTTCTGGATTTTGGCAAGAATTGGGAGAAGTACCTACCTTTAGCGGAGTTTGCTTATAATAACAGTTATCAGGCTACTATTGGTATGGCACCCTACGAAGCACTTTATGGGCGGAAATATAGGTCTTCGTTGTATTGGGATGAGGTAGGTGAGATGAAAACAGTTGATCCAGCTATTCTTCCTGAGATGATCAAAATGGTGGATAATGTGAAACTTATAAAGAAAAGGATGCTTACAGCTCAGAGTCGACAGAAGAATTATGCTGATAGACATCGACGGGACTTAGTATTTTCAAAGGGTGATCATGAATTCTTGAAGGTCTCTCCGCACAAAGGTTAAATTCAACACGGGAAATGAGGTAAACTTAGCCCTAGATACGTGGGGCCATTTGAAATCATTGAGAAAGTTGGGGATTTAGCTTACAGATTGGCATTACCTCCGAGTTTGGGCCGGATTCATGATGTTTTCCATGTCTCACTGTTGAGGAAATATAATCCTGATCCGTCGCATATTATTGAGCCAGAACCGTTGGAGATTGATGAGTCTTTAGTATATGTTGAGAAACCTCTTCGGGTAGTTGACCGAAAGATTCAGGAACTTTGAACTAAAAGTATTCCTATGGTAAAAGTTCTTTGGGATCATCATGGGGTTGAGGATGTCACTTGGGAGCGAGAAGATCAGATCAGAGAGAAGTATCCGGAGCTCTTTGCCGAATCATGTAAGAATTGCGAGGATGCAATTAGTTTAAGGGGGAGAGGGTGTGATGCCCGAGAATTCTACCAAAAATATTTTTATAACTGTTGCATATCTATTTGCGCATTTCTACGTGCATCATCTTTCTTGCTTAATTGTTTTTATTAGAGGTCACTATTCATAAAATTTTCGACCGCCTCGAAAGTTCGATTTCATATTTTTCCTAGATCATATGACATCTAGAAGGAATCGAGACCTAGTTATTTTGGACTTTCGAGCTTGGGAGCATGCGTTTAGAAAATAGTTTTCATGTCATTTGAATAGTGTTACGTAAGAATAGTGTTAATTGCAACTAAAAACATTTAAAATTGTATTTTGGCCTTAGTTGATCAAGTTTTTTGGGACTATTTAACTTAAATTAATAGACATACATACACATATAATAATCTAAACTCATAAAATTAAAACAACACACACAACTTGTCATCAAAACAAAAGCAAAAATACCCATCTTGTCCTCTTCATTTGGCCGACCTACTCAAGGAAGAAAAGAGAGAAATTTGCTTAATCAATCTTGCATCTTGAGCTCTTGGCTTGGTCTAGGAAGGTTTCGTGGCATCTAGGAGCTCCTACATCGTATCTTTGCCTTCTAAATTGTGAGGGAGTTCATTTTTTTGTGAAGTTAAAGTTTATGCATCTTTGTTGAATTTTTTAATTTGTTGATTATAGCTCCAATACTTGTTATGAATGCTTAATAGATGCTATATAGTTAACTTTTGAAGCTTGTTATCATAGTTTATGGTTGAAAGTTGAGATTGAATAAAAGAGATGATGAATAGTGCTGTTTTAGGGTTTTGAATAAAAATTGCTAATTAGCTTGAATTGAGACTTCAATTAGATGCTCTAGGCCTTAATGAAGCTAGTTGAAAAGCCACGTGAGGTTGAATCACTCAAATCCGAGCTAAATTGCGTAATTAGCCAACTTTAAAAAGAGGACTTTTCTTGTCGAGCAATCTGGGCAAGTTTGGGCTATGGTTTGGGTATCCTTGAGCTAAGGAAGCACTTTTGGTGCTTTCGTTACGCGAAAATGGGGTTCGGTTAGTATAGTTGTAGTTCAAAACCGTTCGGGGCCTTCCCGAATTTTTGCTTCAAAAATGAGTTTTTATGATTTTAATGGGTGTCTTTGGACTTAATTAAGAATATAGAAAGATTAGGATATGGCTTGAAAACCTTGAATCGCGCATAGGAGAAAGAAATCTTGGTTAAAGAAAGGGGAAAAGTAGTTTTTAGCCATTTTTGTTGCATTTGGAACTTGTTGTGGAGTTGTCTTGTCTTGTATTGAATATTTAAGATATAGTTAAGCTATTTGAGTAGTTCGTGGGAAATGTTTATGTTGATTGCTTCTTTTGGGACTTTAAAGTTATTTTCGTGCTTATGTGAGCTTATATTGTGTTTATATGTGAGGGCGTCTACTTTGTCGACCCTCTTACGTGATATGTGATATCTTGAATGCTTGTGGCTTGTCTCGGGGTTGCGCAACCTTTTCAGACATGGTAGCGTCGAGAAAACGGGCGACGTCGGGCTTGTCGTGCTCCCTCGACTGCCATGGTGCCTATTCTTTTCTCGCTGAGGCATACTCCACTACCCCAGAGGTGTGGTTCACCTGCTGGGCATGGACCTACCTTAGGAGAAGATTCGGGATACATCCGGAGTATCCCAACTTGTTGGTGTTTGGGGTTTGCCGGCATGTTCGTGAAATTCGTGGTTCGTGGTTCGTGATTGAAGACTTGAAGTGGAACCGTATCCTTTTTAATGTGGTTAATTACTTGGCTTTCTATCTTGCTGGTTTATGTTGCATATATATGTTTTCTTGTGTTTGCATATCATATTGCACGCCTGGTATGTTGCATCACCTCCCTCGCTGGGCAACATTGTTGCTCACTCCTCATTTAATATGTTTCAGGAGAAGCTGAGGTGAACCCCCAGCTGTTAGAAGTAGAGGAAGAAGAAGAAGTTCACGCAGATCAGAATCCATGACTTTGTGTGCTAAGGTGGATCTTATGTGCAGTTTGCGTGGAGTTCATATTAAATGTTGTATTTTGAGACCTTGGGGTCTTGTATATATGTTGGTAGTTAAAGTCTTGTATGTTAGAGAAAGATGTGGGATTGTAATAATGGATTTTAGATTTCATTTTCTATTGCATGCTTGGAGTGTTTATTATCCTGCAAATAGAACTTAAAATTATAATTGTATCTAACTACTTTTGGTTAAAGCCAACTTGCCTCGCATGCTTGTGTGTTTAAGTAGATTGATGTTGCCCAAGGCTCGAATGGCCTTGTGAATTTGACTTGGCTTTTGGAATATTAGAAGATAAGTTGTTTAAGTTGCTGTTTATAGTTCAAATGTTATATGTGACTATTGCAGGTAACATTTTAGTCCTTGGTACAGAGGAGACTCTGTCCGAGTGACGGGTCAGGGTTTGACCTTTAGCGTGGGGTTGGGTTCGGGGCGTTACATAAACCACCACTTGGGCAGCCCAAGGGATGCCCAAACAGTGGCTGACCAGCCTGGTAATGGGCTGGAAAATTCAGCCGGCCAACTCCTCTAAAAAATGCCACTTTCTACAAAACTAAGCCAATATGCAATGTTAGATGGATACACAACATATAAGGACCTCACATACATGTTATGAACCAAGCTTTAACTCATTTCTAGCCATATAACACTTCATACAACACTTACAATTAAACTACAACAAGTCATAGTTCAATCTAACTAACATTCAATTAAAGTGCACTAAATAACTTATCTAGCATGAATCATAAACATATATAAGCATATACAACATATATAAGCAATTATAAAATCAAAATAAAAAACTTAACTTTAAAACTCAATTTTGTAAAAAGCCCCTCACTTTTTTTTCCTCCAAAATGCGAAAAACAATCGGTAGATACGTAAAGCAAGGTAGGATGAGTTCAAATATGCAAGCTTAGGCCCTAGCTCCTCCTCCTTCACTTTCAATTTGCTTAAAATGCAAGAAAATTACTATTCACCTAAGCCCTAGAGTGCATGGCTGAAATGGAGTGTTTTTGTGCAATTTTTGTGCAATTTTGTGAATAAAAGGTGTTAAGTGAAGTCAACTAAGGTCAAAGGAAGATATAAGTTAGTGGGATTTCACTATTTAGCTTGGGATGATATTTTTAAAGTGCCAAAAGTCTACTTTAATCTTCTAGTTTGCTTCTAATTTCAATTATGCTAAGTCGAGTTAATTAAATTGTGGTAGACTAATTATCTAAGTGTATAAAGACTAGTTTGGTCAAACTAGGTGAAATGTCATCTAAATGCGACTAAATGATCTTAAAATGCATATTTCACATAATAACATTTAGTAAATCACATATATATGCACATATTAATTCAAATAATATATAAAACAAATAAAAGCACATAATTCTTGTCTCGGGTCTCACAATTTTGAGAGGTGAATTTATTAATTTTTTATTCATATAAATTTTTAGTTCTATAGTATTTACTCTTCTAATAAACTTAAAGGTACAAGATCAAAGTGAGAGTATGCAATGGAAATGATAGCACTACATTTGTAATTTTTGATCGGGATGTTTCTCAAATGTTAAGAAGAACGTGTGCTGATATGATTGAACATGTTAAAAGGTAATATGATCTTGTCAACAATATGTTTTACATATTGCAAATCATTTTCAATTTTTTTTTTTTATTTCACTCTTTAATTAATACAACATGGTGACATGCAATTTGGACCTGTTGAGCTTGACTAGTGGTTGAACAAAAATTATCTTTTTAAAATTGATGTTAAAGTCAATGTTGTAAACCACTTTGAACCTACGTATGCCGCCAAGAAGATGACTAACGATCCAACTCTTATCAATCAATTTTTGTCATCCGCATTTGCAAAAGAGGTAGTCGAATTGTCCACAAAACGAATATACAACTTCTTTGTTCAATACTTAAGCATACTATAATTTAATTTTTTCATTAATTCATTCCTTACACACTTTATTTTTTATTTTTGGATAAGATATCTGATGTTAATGGAGGAGGATCAAGTTCAGGAAGCGTAGGCAATATAACAACGGTGATTTATATCATCTTATTTATAACTTATAAATAATTCTGATTTACTTTTGATTTTACTTATTGTTGTCATTTTTTGGTACTGTAGGAAGTTGAGGTCATGTCCTATTGCTTTAAGAATGTTGATGAGGTAGTGAATTCAAGTTTGTGTGTCACTTCTCCTAAAAGAGTTAGGAATGAAGTACCAGATGAAGAGAATATTCAAGGTAGATTTGAGATGTCTTTTACTAAGACGAGGAAGGTGATTAAGAAAGAGAGGGATTGATTGTCAAGGATATTGTTTTGTTTTTTTGATGGCGAATTACGTATCGTATGATGTTTTATGATACTGTTGAGATTTTACCTTTCTTTATTTTGATTTAGTGTCCTTATTTTGGGCATCTTTTAAATAATATTTTAAATAATATTACAAATAGTTTAAGTTGATGCTTAGTGGAGTATTGTCTATTGAATGATGGATTAAATACACCAATGTTGATTAGTTTCTTATGTGTTATTTGACTTCTTTAGTGTATCAGTTGAAATTATTTTATTTGAAGATAAACCTGTTACTTTAAACAAGTACTACTGTATAACAAAACTAATGAGTACAGTATATGAGTAAATTTCTAAAAAATGTTAGGACATAAAAACTTTATGATAAAATCACTAACTTAAATTTTTAACATCTCTTCAAATAATATATTCAATTTTCAAATACTAATAAATTTAGTTGTACAATTATCACTACATTGCTTCATTTAATAATTTTTTTACCTTTCTTCAATATATTTTTATATATTATCTTTATTTTTGATATGTTGTTGTTAATATTGTTATTATTATTATTTTTAAAATAGGTATCATTACCACAATATGAATGCGATCTTCACCAATCTCAATTAGGACATCATGTTAATAAGAAGTGTAGAAAAAGAAATTTTGTAACGACTGACTCATTAAAAAATGTTATGTATACAATGGTGGATGATAACAATGGTAACTTTCTTAGACATCTAACAATAGAATTGTAATTCTTTTTTATATTCAACAAATGTTGTTTGTGTTAATAATAATATCTTTAACGACTCTTGCAGTGACATGAGTTACAAGATCCTTACCAAATAGGATGAATGATCATAGTCTTAATATGCAATTTGGTCCAAAAAATGGCACAACTTATTCAGCAATTTTTCACAATGTTTCAAATGCTGATAATATTCCTCCAAATATGATAGGTACCAACCAAGGAAATGCTTTGACTCCTGAAACTAATGGTTAGTCATGATCTATTTGTGTTAATTTATTTATAAAATTTACATCACACGTTTTCTATTATAGCTTATTGAAATAATGTAATGGTTTGAAAATTACTTTTTGTAATTCAATAAGCAACTAATAGTTCTTACCATGCCTTGCTTGAACGTGATATTCATACTACTCCTTTATCCATACACAATAAGAGACACAGAACAATAGAGCAATTGGGAGTAAATCAACATTTTACAAATAGTTTGGAACAACGAGTACAATCCTTCAAATCGACTCCATATTCTTCCATTGGGTAAATTTTTCCAAACTCATGCATTGCTATGTTGACATATTTCTATCTTATCACTTTTTGTTTGATGTATTTTATAATGAAGCAAAAAAATTCATACGGTGAGTTTCGTAAAATACTTATTATGAATTTTATATGATTCACTCCTTCTTTAGAATACTAATTTCATATTCGGGAATATAAATTTATTTCTTTATTTCATTTTTTACTATGGATATTCACAACTAGGGATCAATGGAGTAATATAAATGCACGAATTAGGAGAAAATCTATAATGCTAGAAAAGCATTTGTAGAAGATAATGATTGTTAAATCTAATCTATCTTCCAAATCTTCCAAATGTCTTGGTCCACCATCTTCTCAGTTAATCTATCCAAATAACGACCTGCCAAATGGTATAACTCCATTGAGAGATATTCAAATGGTGAGTGCATGAAACTATTTATTGAACATTTAATTTGTTTTATCTTTTACAAATATAAATATATTTATGATGTTATGTATTTGAGTTTCATAATTAATATTTGTAGTTCAAAAATCAGTTGAGAATTCGTGCAGTCCCATGTATGACCAGCCATTGAGCCAGATCTTTCTTTTATCCATCTACTATATATATATATATATATATATATATATATATATATATATATATATATATATATATATGTATACATCTAATAAATTTGCCAAGCACCTGTATCTATTAAACAAAGGGTATCCATTTTTGAGTTCGAAGAAAGTTTTCCAACTGTATGAAAAAAATGGTGTTGATAAAAACTATAATTCTTATCATTTTTTATTTTTATGATGAATTTTTATATTGTTATTGACTTTTAGTTTTATTTTTTCCTCAATGAACTCATTACTGTAAAGAGCAAAATCAGGATTTTTAGTCACTAGACGTAAGTGCAGCAAGAATGAAGAACTCATGTGCTATGAAGTCTCCATGTATTTTTCTCAGTATTTGTATTTCATAATCTTCTTTCCATTTGTATTTACTATTTTTATTTGTCGTGATGTAGATATTTTTATTCAGAAAAAGACATATTTCGCTAACAGTAAATCAGTGTTGAAGGTTGTATCAATATGCTATTAAGTTTTAATTGCCATTCAAATTTCAAAATACTGATACACGATTCATAACCTAATAGCACTATTTATTGGTTCACACAATGACATGATTTGATATAGGATTCTGTATTCAAGTTGAGTCATCTGAAAATCATTTTTCATACAATATGGGAGGTACTTCCTTTCATTGCTCCTAAGTACATTAAAATTAACTTAGATTTCTTCTTCTTTTTCATTTTGTTATATAACAATCGGTTTTATGTAATGTAACAAATATTGCAATTCACAATGATTACAATATTTATTTTTAAAATTTTATATTTTTCCTTTTCATAATCAATATAAATCTTGATTTTATTACCAACAAAAGTCTAATAACATTTCCATTCGTTCAGAATAAGAAAATGAAGATGAGCCAAAAAGTGATGAAGATATTTTTAATGATTCAGGTAGTTGTGATTGCACTACATATACTTTGATATCCTTTAAAAAAATAGATAAGCTCTATATGGATATGTTTAAATTATCTTTTTGCTTTTCTATTTTATTTTGTGACAATTATTTTAATATAAAGGTTCTAAATTTTTATATTATAGGTTATTGGGATATCGGGGATGCAACACATACTTGCAGACGTTGTAGAGAAACTATGTGGTATGGTGAGAGAATTAGAAAGGATAAAAATTCTAAAAATCCAATATTCACTTTGTGTTGTTTAGATGGCAAAATCCAACTTCTTCTCCTTCAACATGCTCCTCTACTTTTGCAAAACTTACATTGGAACCAAAATGATCATAACAACCATTTCTTGCGGAATATACGACAATATAATATGATGTTTGCTTTTACATCTTTTGGGGGAAAAGTTGATACTTTAATCAATAGAGATGGGAAACCTTATGTTTTCAAGGTGGGTGGTCAAAATCATCACTTGATAGGCAGCCTGTTTCCTGTCGATGACAAGACTCCTACATTTGCTCAATTGTACATATATGATACAGACAATGAAGTAGACAACAGGTTGAGATCATTTAGGTAATTAATCTTATGACATATAGTATAAGTTTTGTTTCAACATAGTCAACTTCTATTGTACTCTTTATGACTACTTAATTGGTTGTGTATTATGATAGGTCACTTGATAATTCTACTCCATTGAATCCTGAATAAGTTGGTGCCTTGAAAGACATGATTGATAAAAATAATGTATTGGCTAAATCATTCAGATATACGAGGGATCGCTATAAAGAATAAGATCTTAATGATGGAAAAATAGTGTTGATTAAAAGAAGAGACCGTGATGGGAGAACTTACAACCTTCCAACAACGTTTGAGGTAGCTGCTTTGGTAGTTGGGGACATCAATGAATATGTAGGTAATAGAGATATTATAATAAAGACAAAGTCTAAAATGTTGAAAAGAATTGATATAAATCATCCCTAATATCTTGCCCTACAATACCCATTATTATTCCCATATAGTGAAGATGGCTTCAGAAATGATATTTCTATTAGCGAATGTGAAAATTCGTCTAATAAAAAAAAACTCTCAGTGATTTCAAAGAGATCAAGAGAAAACATTAGCATAAGGGATTTTTTTGGATTCAGACTTCAAACTATAATAAATGAGTCCTCAATTTTGCTACAGTCAAGGAGACTATTCCACACAATTTGTTGTAGATGCATATACAATGATAGAAGCAGAGCGTCTGAATTTCATCCGAAATAATCAACCACAATTAAGAGTAGATATGTACAAGGGTTTAGACGATGCTCTTCTTCGAGGTGAAATTGAAGCTTTATCAATTGAAAAACGGAGCATTCTTCCATTGTCATTTACTGGAGGTCCTAGGTACATGATACAAAATTGTAAAGATGCTTTTGCAATTTGTCGTTGGGTTGGATATCCTAATTTTTTTATCATGATCACATGCAACCTAAAATGGATAGAGATTGAAAGATTTCTAAAACCAAGGGGACTTAAGCCTGAAGATCGTCCAGTCATTGTCTATAGAGTATTCAAAATAAAGCTTGATCGGTTACTAGAGGATTTAAACCAAGGAGTCATTTTTGGACGAGTAAAGGCATGTAAGTATTTTTTTATTCTCATTATTCCCACATATTATCTTGCATTATGCTACTCCTGATTTAATAGCTTGAGATTATAGTTTCAAAATCCAACCTTATCTTTTATTAGCATTGGATACTCTTAGTTAACATTATAACTTATTCAACTATATCATTGCCTTTTGTAGTTCACTTTTTATTCATATTCTTTGACATTTCCTATGCTGACAATTGTTTTATACGTCTAACAGATGTATGTACCATAGAGTTTTAGAAGCGTGGCATCCCTCATGTTCACATCCTATTGTTTCTCCACCCAGACGACAAAACTCGAAATGGTCAAGATATTGATAAAATTATTTCAGCTGAAATACCCTCAAAAGAGGAAGATCCTATTCTATATGCTCCTGTTGAAAATTTCATGATACATGGACCTTGTGGCCAAGAAAATCTTAAATGTCCTTGCATGAAGAACAAAAAATGCTCTAAAAGTTTCCCTAAGAACTTCAAAGGGGCGACAACTATTGATGAGGAAGGATTTCCTCAATATAGAAGAAAAGAAGATGGACAGACTGTTACTAAAAAAGGAATTGAGCTCGATAACCGATATATTGTCCCTTATAACTCAATGCTTCTCTTGAAATATCGTGCTCACATTAATTTTGTGTACATATGTGAGACAAATGCAATCAAATATTTATTCAAATATATTCACAAGGGTCACGATCGAGTGACAACTATTCTGTATCATAGACTTGCTAATGGGGATCAATCTCAAGTTGCTGATGAAATTAAGATTTATTATGATTGCAGGTATATATCACCTTGTGAGGCTGCTTGGAGAACCTTTTCCTTTGATATTCATTTTAGATGTCCAGCTGTATAGAGGCTATCATTTCATCTTGCCCCCCCAAAAAAAAGTTGTATATAAGGATAGTTAAACCCTTGAAGATGTTAAAAGAAAGGCTGATACAAAAAAAAAATCAATGTTTGAAGCACGGATGAAGGCAAATAGGGAGTATGAGGAAGCCAACGAGCTGATGTATAAAGAGTTTCCAACAAAATATGTTTACAAAGAAGATGAGCACAATTGGTATCCAAGGAAAAAAGGCTTTGTTATTGGAAAGATATCACATGTGCCTCTAGTCAATAGGGAGGTGTGATGACCCAGACCCAGCATATAGTATACAGTACATATTCGCATATATTTATGTGTTACTTTAAAAGTTTATTTATGATTAATGAATAACTTAATTCAATGCATTCATTAATTGCACTATTTGTTATATTTTCGAAATACGTACAAATAGAGTTTAGTAAAATTAAATAGGGTAACTATTTTAATATTAAAATTATTATATTTTATTATTTTGTATTTAAGTGTTAGATTTCATTATTTTTTTTTCATTAATTGCTTAAATAACTCAAGTCTGGAAATGAAATTTTTCTGCTTCTTTTTCTGAATTTTATATTTTTCCTTACTTACTTATCATTTATGTGTCATACGTTCATTGAGTTTGCGTGCATAGCATTTCGGGAACGTTGAATAAAAATTGGATTAGTGTTCTCTAGTGAATAGTATTTTCAGCTTTTAATTTAATATTTCAATAACCCATTTGCTTATTATTTGATCCAATTACAACTATTTAACCCAAATACCCAACCCATTGACCTTGTCATCTTTTCTTTTATAATCTAAACCAAGCAAGGAAAAAAAGAAAGCAAAAGAGGGAAAAAATGGCCTTAGGGCCAATTTTCATGAGAAAAAAAGAAGAGAAAATGTCCTCAAATCTTGGCAATTGGATCTTCTAGCTTGGTCTTGGAGGTAGATTGAGGTATCCTAGAGTACTACAAAGCTCCTACAACTTGGTATGTGAGAGAGATTTCATGTTATATGCATTTAAATTTCTAGGGTTTAAACTTGAATTTTTACAATTGTTGATTATTGCTATATCTTTGCTCATAGATGCTTGTAGTACCTCTTATTGATGTTGTAGAGTACTATTTTGAAGTTAGTTGGCATCTTGAATGGCTAGAATGGTGAATGTTACATTGTAGAAGGTGATGAATAGTAAAAAATTTGTTGCTATATACATATGATTTAGGAGTTATTAAACCTAGATTAGAGCCTTGAATGGGTTGGCAATGCTTGAAATGCAAGATCAATTAGTTAAAGTTAGTTTAATGGGGGCACTATTCACTCAGGCCCTTTAAATCTTGCTCAAAACCTTAATCTAATGATAGATATGTGATATTGGGTTGATAAAACGGTACCACGTTAAAATTTATCGAATTCCAAGGATGTCGATTTTTATGCCTCTTTGTATGCGCCCATTAGAATTAATACAATTAGAGCCTTAAATACTAGTTTAATGTTTGGTTTAGGTTCCATAAATGTAGTTGAGGATAGTTAGATACTTTAGTTAACTAAACCTTGGCTAAAACTAGTTTCGGCATATTGAACTTAAAGGAGAAAATGGAGATTTTAGGCCTCATATTTAACTTTAGCTTGTTTATTGTGTTATATTTGTTGTAGAGAATAAGAGATTATGTTTGTTCTCCAAGCAAAAGCAACTCCTCTCCTTCCAAATCTGCCAGCAATAAAAGGCAATTTTTTATGATGCTTCTTCCCTGCAGTATCCTGCATCAACACAACGACAAACAAAAGAAAGGTGCCAATCTCCAAATCTTGACACATGGTTCGGATTAATAGAACACTGCAAAGAAGAAGTGCACCAATATTTTTGAGACCAAGGGCAAAGAAGAAGCAAATGTTCAACAGTTTCAATTGATTCATTACAAATCAAACAGATGGGGCTAGTCGAACTTTTCCTTTTAAAACGATTTTCATTGGTCGGCAAGCCATTGCGACAGGCTTTCCAACAGCGAATTTTGTGGAGCTTTGATGTTCCAAATCAATTGAAACAGCTCCTTAGGGGCCCTATATGAAGACTCAGTTGATGATACTTGAATACAATATAGAATTTTAAGTTCCAACTCAATAAAAATCTTTGATGGCACTTCCAAATTAAATAACTTAATTCTTCAAGACTATTCACCTTCTCAGTTCATAATTACAAGTACGTTTGCATAAACAAGGTTTCTTGTTACCGAACAACTACTTTGGACTAGAATTAGGTAGGGGCCGCGAAAACGCAGGCTCCCACTGTCACAAATTATGACGTAGGCTCAACCACTTGAATTGACATTAGGCGGGCACCCCTCCCAAGTGTAATGGAGATCACCAACCTAGGCCATGGACCTTCTTGATCGCCCATTGACCCCGTCTAGGTAAGTATGTTTCATCTTTTGCTTTCTTGCCTTTATATCCGTCCCCCATATCCCACCCACCACATGCCTATTCGATGTGGGACAAAATAAAAGTTTACATTTCCTTGTTCAATTGGGGTCTATTCGAAGTATACAACCAAAATGATAACATTCTTGTAACACAAATATCATAATAGACGAGCGGAAGCTTTTCAAACATGAAGCTAACACGTATTCCAGCTACGCTTCCGATTTCGAGCTTGGCACCAATTTTCAGCAACAATATTTCCTATTTCTTTCACAACAGATTTCTCATATAATATATCCTAAGCCTCCACAGCATCTTCTTGTAATCTTTACATCAATGAGCATCTGCTGTATATAGTTTTCCAACGCAAGTTCTTATGTCAAGCAAAGGAGCATGACTTGTGAGCTAGGTTGAACATGCCAACTTTGTGACCCAAGACAAATGTGTTAGTATTTCTCATTAATTTGTTCTTTAGCAGGAGTAATATTATCACTAATATTTTTCTTACCAGATACTAAATATATACATATAAAAAAAATGAAATATATGTATTGAACTTGGATGAGTGAGGGTTGCACTCCTACTGCTTCCCATATATATCTGCCCTTGGTTAGAACACCAAATAATGTAAGAGTTGATGAGCTAATAATCTTGGCTGACTTTATTATTATTATTTTTTGTTAATACTTATCATAGTCTCTGATCTATGGCCGTTGAGAACTTTTTTGACTTTTAAAATGAACATTTTAATCCTTGGAGTCAGGGGCGGAGCCAAGCACTGACGCTTAGTGTAAGCACTCAGTGCTTGGCCAATAATCCGGTGTTTGTATTATATGTCGTTTCACTTTTGTTTAGCTGCTGAAAAGGAAAAGAATGAGGAAAAAAATTGCATTTGTTTCATTATTACTATTTAAAAAATGCAGTTGCTAAAAAGTGAAGAGGGGAAGAAAATACAATGAGTGAGCTTCTACTAGAAATTGAACTTGCAACATTCTACTTTTCCTATAAATGCTTAACAAATTAAGCTAGACTACCTCTTAAAATAAGTCCACAACTTTAAACATAAATGAGGTATGCCTGTAAGAAATTAAGCTAGACTACCTCTTAAAATAAGTCCACAACTTTAAACATAAATGAGGTATGCTTGTAGGAAAGAAAGAAAAAGAAGGGGAAAATATACAATGTTCTGCTACCAAGAATTGAACATACAACCTTTCACTTTACCAATAAGTACTTAACCAATTAAGCTAGACTATCCATTAGTACAAGGATACGACTTAAAAATAAATAGGTCAGTGTATGCTTGTGCGTACATTACACTCCATGTAGCTCCGCCACTGCTTGGAGTTATATCAGATAGACATTGATAGTCTCGGATACCAATTTTGACTATTTTTTAACGATTTTTCCCTATTTCTAAGGCCAAAATAGGAAAGTTATATTTCTTTCACCGTCGACAACGAAGAAGAAATTGTCACGACATTCTTTAATGGTGGCCAATTGGGTTTGACGTGGACTGAACTTACAAATTTGCCCCTAAAAAAATGTCAGTTTAGAGCTCATGTGCATAACTTGTGACAATTCCGTTAAAAAATGGATAAAATTGGTATCTGAGACTAATGGCGTCTCACTGAACTTCAGGGATTAAAAAGTTTATTTTAAAAATCAATGGACTAAAAGTTCCCAAATACCATAGTCTACGAACTAAAAATTCATTTTAAAAGTCAATAAACTAAAAGTTTTAACGGCCATAGTCCACGGACTATGTCAAGTGTTAACCATCTTTTTTTTTTGGGTCTGATTGTTGGCTGACTTTAGGGGAATAGAAGTATAAAGTACTAATCGAACATTACAAACATAAAATGATCTAATCTTGTATAAAATCGAGAACCCTCTATCATATTCCTCTTGGTTCCTTGAAAGAATCATAAAACTAGTCGACCTTATAAAATCTTGCGTTATTTCTCTTAGTATCAATTAATTTTAGAATAGAAGATATAAGTATAGCTCGAACCACCAATGACTAAGTAAGAAAGTTGAACATACCATCCAACAATTTGCAGAAACCAAAAATCTTGCTTTAAGATTTGGTGGGGGTGCGCCAAGCCAAGACTTTAGTGCCCCATTAGCAAGCTACTGTAGTGGGCTATCCCCCTCAAAAAAATTAATTTAACATCTTGTGAGCCGATAACTCACATATTAGATATTAAACTTATAAGAATAGATACCATACTTGATCTTAGCCAAAAAGCCGAGAAAGGTATGCTTCTCAATGTGCTTCCTTCTGCATTTTATAATTATCTCAGCTAGCATATCTTCTATGTGGAGGCGATATGGGATTCTCTTAGACTATAGCGTATTGCTTACTAGTGTAATACATGAAAAGAAAATTTGTGAAAGTCATGTTTGGCTTTTCTTTAGCAAGAAAACATTCCAGATTCAATGACCTGGCGTGCACTTCTATTATTTTATTTTACTTTTTTCTTTAGTACCGTGGTGTTTTTAATGTTTAAAGTTAGTTAAAATGTTGTTAGAATGCCTCCTTTGTGGTTAATGTGTTGCTTAAGTTCTAATGGTGTCACTATGACTTGATAGAATATATGGGGAAATGCATGTGAAATGTGGCTTAGGTGTTTAAATGTGGGTCTAAATGAATATGGATTTCTTAGTTATTAGATTGATAAATGTTTGAAGTAATGTGTTGTAGAATCTAGGATTCTAGCTTGATAGAATATGTGCTATGTGAATGTGGTGTCTAATGTGGTTAAGGTTCTTTTGTGTGTAAAGTGTTGTCTAAACTATGATGTCATATGATTGCATGATTAGTTAGCTTATTAAATGCATAATTAAAGTAAATGTCACCGGTGATCAACCTACTTTGTTAATTCCCCTTATTTGTCTTAAATACTTGTATTAGATTGCATGAATGCGATGCGATGCGAATGTAAATACATGTTATGAGTTATGTGTGCATGCGTGTGTTAATGCGATGCGATGCGAAGGGTTGCAACCTTTAAAACAGACACGGTCGGTTGGAGTCACCCTGGGCGGCATCGGGCTTGCTAGGCGATGACACGACTATCGGGATTCTATTCCCTATCCCGAATGGACGGAGTGTTCTATAAGGGTTTGGGTCGTAGAATCGAGCCAGTATACACGCGAAGTGCACTTGGTGTATAGGGGAAGTTGTTCGCGGTGGTGTATAGGGGAACGACATCAACAGGACAAGCGTATCCTTCATGAATCTTTACTTTTCTTGTATTATTTAAGCGTTATTTACTTATTGCAATTGACGTGCATAGCATGATTTAGAAAGCATTTTTAAAAGAGAAAATGAGTTTCAAACCTCCCTGCATTTATTCCTCCCTCACTGAGCTATGTGCCGGTTAGCTCACCTCTCTTTATTAATATTTCAGGTGAAGATGAAGTTGTTTATGTGAACTATGAGCCTAGTGAGCATGTGGACAAGCCCGAGGCTTGATGTGTTTATTCTTGATGTATATATGTTTTAGAATGCTAAAGTTGAATTAAAGTTTTATGAGTTCTTGTAATTATGTATTAAAGTCTTTTTGAATTCTTGTAATTAAGTAATATGTATTGCCACCTTAAAGTTGTGTTTGTAAGGCTTGTATTGTATTTGTATTATGATGTTGACGTACGTGAGACGGACGGCAGGGTACATGTGTATGTATACGAATGGCTTGTGTATGAAATGTTTGGGGTTTAGCTCCTGTTGTGAGAAGTTTCGTGTAGGTTTTTATATGGGATAGTGCCAAGTTTCAAACGTTACCATGCCGAAATTCCATCGCGTCTTGACTTGATCCTATGAGGGGTCGGGTTGAGGCGTTACATGGCGTCTCACTAATATAGCTCCAGGGACTAAAAATTTTATTTTAAAAGTCAATTGACTAAAAGTTCCCAAATACCATAGTCCACAGACTAAAAATTCATTTTAAAAGTCAATAAACTAAAAGATCCAACTGCCATAGTCCAGGGACTATATCAAGTGTTAACCCTATTTTTTTTGGGGTCCAATTCTTGGCTGACTTCAGGGGAATAGAAGTATAAAGTAGTAATTGAACACTACAAACATAAAATGATCTAATCTTGTATAAAATCGAGAACCCTCTATTATATTTCTCTTGGTTATATAATCGTTGTCCTTGAAAGAATCATAAACTTTAAGTCTACCTTATAAAATCTTGCGTTGTTTCTCTTACTATCAATTAGTTTTGGAATAGAAGGTATAGTCTCAATTAATTTTGGAATAGAAGATATAAGTATAGCTCGAACCAACAATGACTAAGTAGGAAAGTTGAACACGACATCCAACAATTTGCAAAAACCAAAAAACTTGCATTAAGATTTTGTGGGGTGCGCCAAGCCCAATCTTTAGTGCAGCACCAAGACAACGCTCAAAAGCTACTGAGGCTCTTGAACGTTGCCTTGGTGCTGTACTAAAGCCTGGGCTTAGCGGGCTCTCCCCCTCAAAAAAATTAATTTATCACCTTGTGAGCCGATAACTCACATATTAGATATTAAACTGATAAGAATAGATACTACACTTGATCTTAGCCAAAAGGCCGAGAAAGGTATGCTTCTCAATGTGCTTCCTTCTGCATTTTATAATTATCTCAGCTAGTATATCTTCTATGTGGAGGCGATATGGGATTCTCTTAGACTATAGCGTATTGCATACTAGTGTAGTACATGAAAAGAAAATTTGTGAAAGTCATTTTAGGCTTTTCTTTAGCAAGAAAACATTCCAGATTCAATGACCTGGCGTGCACTTCTATTATTTTATTTTACTTTTTTCTTTAGTACCATGGTTTTAATTCAAAATTTATAATTATAATAAGTTACCTGATC
This sequence comes from Ehretia macrophylla, assembly GCA_037974665.1. Classification (NCBI taxonomy): domain Eukaryota; kingdom Viridiplantae; phylum Streptophyta; class Magnoliopsida; order Boraginales; family Ehretiaceae; genus Ehretia; species Ehretia macrophylla. The sequence continues at coordinate 70,873,709 of CM075764.1, forward strand.
ATCAAACTCAACTCTTGGGAAAACATTCCAGATTCAATGACCTGGCGTGCACTTCTATTATTTTATTTTACTTTTTTCTTTAGTACCGTGGTTTTAATTCAAAATTTATAATTATAATAAGTTACCTGATCATCAAACTCAACTCTTGGGTGTAGACACACTTTTTACTACATGGTAATTAATTTAGTCAAATGAGGGTCAAGTCATAGCCTAATACTCTTCTCTAATCATAAAAAATTTAATTAAAAATAAAATAAAAAGGGCAAAATAGCTTATTTTACATTATTTGTGTTATGCTCGTGATTAAAGAAAAATAATATTTACATTAAAACGTATCCTTGTTTTATACATATATATACATCTAATTGATATTAAATCCGATATTGTTTTCTAAGTCAATTGCCATGGTTCTACTGCATCACATGGAGCATTTGTGAGAAACAATCATTCTAAACAGTCATTTGGTTTGGTTCATTATAATTTATTTGAAATGAGTTAACCTTATAAAAATATAAAAATAAACAAAAAACAATTTGTTGTTCAAAAATGGCGTTATACGCGATATTAGGAAAAAAAATTAGATTCATTTATAATTTTTTTCTATATATATATATACATTTCAAATTGAATCCAATCTTTTCTCCTAACCCAACATATAATTTTTTTGCAATGAGCTAACGTTTTAAAGATACATAAAAAAAAGTTTAAAGGCAATAAAATAGAATTAAATAGCACAATAAGAAAATAAAAGACCAAAATATCATTTAATCTTAAGGCTTTATTTTAGAATTTGATGTCATGGGGAATCTAGACATAACTAAAATCTCGTGGGGGAATTTAAAATTTAATTAGGTAAAAACCCATAGGGGGAAATGACATTCTCCTTTTTTCAAACAACAATTTTTAGTTCAAAACAAGTCAGCGATTGGCTCATTCTTTTACTTATAATGGAATAGTATGTGTAATTCATCTCGCATTCACACGATTGATATTACTATCAAGTGAAACTTGGGATCTTTCAAAGGTGGCGAAACTATTGTCCCAATCCTATTTTGACCATTTAATTAATTATTTTTTATTTTAAAAAGACCACTAATTTATTAATTGGGTTTCGTTTCGATCATTCAATCTATTTTCTCGTCAAAATTAATTAACAAAGTTACTATACAAGGGTAAAATTGTAAAAATACATAAAATAATTACATTTTTATCACCAAATAAAAGTTATTTACGATCTCATCACCAAAAACTTGAAATCTCATAAAAATGTTATTACTAAGATTTCAACCCTAAGTTATCCACGTCAAAAATAAAAGTTCTTATTACTGCACTACTTCCACTCAATGACTTTCAATTTACGATTAAAAACCATATTAACATATCTGCGATTATGATTAATATAACTTCATTTGCATTTTTTTTTCTTTTTTGTTTTTCCTTTTCCCTCTTCTTCTTCCATCCCATCCTCATCACCTTCTGCATCTCCATCTTCATATCACACACATACACACATAGACACACCTACAGCGAAACACACGCACCAAATAATATAAGAGTTGATGTGATAATAATATTGGCCGACTTCAGGCTAATAGAATTATAAGTCCATTATTTTAGAATTTGATGTCATGGGGAATCTGGACATAACTAAAATCTCGTGGGGGAATTTAAAATTTAATTAGGTAAAAACCCATAGGGGGAAATGACATTCTCCTTTTTTCAAACAACAATTTTTAGTTCAAAACAAGTCAGCGATTGGCTCATTCTTTTACTTATAATGGAATAGTATGTGTGTTATGAACAGAGGAGACCCAAAGCAGCCCAACTCAAATGTTATTAAAGATGATACGGAAGGTCCAAGAAGGAGCACAAGGCCCAGATGTCAGCCCAAGTATTGGAGTGAGTATGTGGATAGTTAGTTATAATCGGGCGTGGCATGTGTGAGGTGAAGGAATATATAAGCAGTGATGACTCACTAGAGAGCTAAGGAAGAATTACAATTTTGTTTCTTTTCTTTGTTAGTTGCGCTGTTATTTTCTTTCCTCTGCAATTTTAGTTATCAATTCAAGCTCTTAATGGTTCAGTTGAGTGTTACGCTAGCTCTCACAAATCCAAATCGTTACATTGGTGCTTTCGTTGACTCCATGGCCGAAGGTACTGAACTCTACGCCATGGATTATCGATCTCAGCAATTTTATCAGCAATACGCTGGATCCTATTCTTACCTTCCACCGTCTCAACAATACGATCCTTATTCTCCTCCGGTCTACTCACAACCACAGTTTCCAGGCTATTATTATCCAGAATCGATGTACCCAAGCGCTCAATCGTACCAACAAGTGCACGAACAATATTTTCCTCATGTTGACTCACAATCCCAGTTTCAAGCCCAATATTATCCTGAAACGATGTTGTCTGCTACTAGAATCGCAGACCGAAAGGCTTGGGATGTACCGGCATACTCGTGGCATGGCGGTCAATACACCACGTATTCTTATCATCAAGGTCAAATATACAGCTCAGAATGTGGCAATTGCGTAACTATTGGCGAATCGAATGATGCGTACGGGAGGACGGTTGAGGTGACGTCCGCGAACGTTTCAACAACGGAGAATTGGGAGGGCGTTTCAGCAGTGGAAATGTGTGAGGTTGCTGATGAGGCACCAATTGTCGTTAATGAGGAGAAGCAATTTTCTGCGGCTGAGATCTCGTCCACGATGCTCACCGAGAGGGAGGAGATTTCTCAAACTTACTTTGGTTTAACAATAAAGTATGCCGTTGTACCAGTTCCTTCCTTCAATGTTATTAATGGTGGATCACACGCAGGAAACAAACTTGCCATGCAGGAATTTATGATTCTTCCCACTGGAGCTTCCACCTTCAAGGAGGCCATGAAGATGGACGTTGAAGTATATCACCATTTGAAGTCCGTTATTAAGAAGAAACACGGCCCGGACGCTAAAAAATGTTCTTTCGTTGAGTGTTGATGTGTTTGTGAGCAATGCCTTGATTGCTATGTATGGAAAATTTGAGGTTGTTGAGGAAGCGTTGAAAGTGTTCGATTTTATGCCTGAGAGGAACTTGTTGACTTGGAATTCAAGCGTTGAAAGTGTTCGTATACTTGACGCTATTGAAAAAGAATTTGGATTTCAACCCGGGACGTTTAGTTATAATTTGTTGTTGAATGTTCTTATTGATGAGAATTACACGATTGTTTCGTCGACGACCACAAACGATTTGATAACTCAACAACCAAAGGTGACAGGTGACACTAGTGGCCCAATGTTAGGCACACATATTAGTATTCTCTTGGATAATGCACAAAAGTACAAGAAAGAAATGGGGGATTCATTTGTATCTGTGGAGCATCTGTTGCTAGCATTTCCTTCTGACAAGAGATTTGGACAACAGTTATTCCGGAATCTGAATCTTAGTGAGAAAGCTTTAAAGGATGATGTTCAAGCTGTTCGTGGAAGTCAAAGAGTAACTGATCAGAATCCAAAAGGTAAATATGAGGCACTTGAGAAGTATGTGAATGACTTGACTGAACTTGCTAGACGCGAATCAGTTATCTCTTTGGCGAATATTACACTGAAGAATGCATTGACTGCTATTGCAAATTTGACATCTGACAAACAAGAAAATGGTTTGTTTGGCCAGGTTGCTGATACATTGAAAGTAAATGCCACAGACCAGAATGATTTCAAGAACTGCTTTCCAGAAATGTCCGAATCCAAATCAATTGGAACCTCAGAAAATGCTACAGAGCTGAGGTCACTGGCCTTGACACCAACATGGTATGTTGCTTCAGTATTGACCATCTTTATTGTTGTTTCACTACTCGTGGAGCGGTCCATTCTCCGGTTAAGTAATGGGTTGAAGAAAACTGATCGAAAACCTTTGCTTGCAGCAGTGGAGAAAATGAAAGAAGAGTTGATGCTACTTGGATTCATATCCTTTATGTTAACTGCAACCTCAAGCATTCTATCCAATATTTGCATCCCTTCAAAGTATTACGATAGTGCATTCGCTCCATGTACCAAAGCCGAAGTCGATGAAGAAAGGAAAAATAGTGATTCAGAGGAGCGTAAACTTTTGATGGCTTATGTTGTTCATAACTCATTTAGCAAATTGTTGAACGACATTAATCAGAATATCTGTCCAAAGAACCATGAGCCATTTGTATCATATGAAGGCCTTGAACAGCTACACCGCTTCATCTTGGTGATGGTGATTACACATGTATCTTACAGTTGCTTAATAATGTTGCTGGCAAATGTGAAGATCCATAGTTGGAGGGCATTGGCAGAGGTACAGGATGATGGAGATTGTGCACTTCCAGTTGCCATTGTTGCACTATCCAATCTCTTAACTTTCTATTCATTAGGAAAACCAATGCCAAGCACGGAAGTTGCAGTCTTTCGAACTCTAGTCACAATTCTCACTCAAAATCTTGGATATGACAAGTATATGAAACGAGCCCATTCTCGAATGTCAGCGCTTAGGACTGATCATTTTTTTGGGAAAGGTGAAGTTGGAAAACGTGAACGGAATTGGGTTGTAGTAAATTCATGGAAATTGGGCATCAACACTGGTAAGGCAACAAACTATGAATTGTGTGCAGAGTTTTTTAGCCTTGCATCAGAGTTCTACAGTGCCGAGGTTGATGGAGAAGCAGAGAGGAATAATATGATGGTTTGTAAATCATTGATACTATCTGTATCTGCTGTTATAGTTGATGAAAAGCAAAAGAAGAATGCATTGTTGGAATCTAAAGTCAAACAAGCTATCAAATTGATAGACAGAGTAGGAAAGATACTGATGTCCAGCACGACGAACACTAAAAAAAATGATGATCATGCGTCTGCTGCTGAGCCCAATCTGAATTTATACTTTAACAGTGACAAGACATTCCAGAATGCCTTGAACTCCTCCTTTGAGTTTTTCATTAATCTGAATTCTCGTTCTCCTGAGTTCATTTCATGGTACATGAATGAGAAATTGCGCAAAGGTCTGAAAGGAGTCAGTGAAGAAGATGTTGAGATTATTCTCGACAAGTTTATGATGTTGTTCCATTACTTGCAAAAGAAAGATGTGTTAAAGGCTGGCTTGAATCTGAACCTTGAGGACAAGGTTCTCTCAAATGGGGGAGGTATTGTTATGAACAGAGGAGACCCAAAGCAGCCCAACTCAAATGTTATTAAAGATGATACGGAAGGTCCAAGAAGGAGCACAAGGCCCAGATGTCAGCCCAAGTATTGGAGTGAGTATGTGGATAGTTAGTTATAATCGGGCGTGGCATGTGTGAGGTGAAGGAATATATAAGCAGTGATGACTCACTAGAGAGCTAAGGAAGAATTACGATTTTGTTTCTTTTCTTTGTTAGTTGCGCTGTTATTTTCTTTCCTCTGCAATTTTAGTTATCAATTCAAGCTCTTAATGGTTCAGTTGAGTGTTACGCTAGCTCCCACAAATCCAAATCGTTACAATGTGTCATTCATCTCGCATTGACACAATTGATATTACTATCAAGTGAAACTTGGGATCTTTCAAAGGTGGCGAAACTATTGTCCCAATCTTATTTTGACCATTTAATTAATTATTTTTTATTTCAAAAAGACCACTAATTTATTAATTGGGTTTCGTTTCGATCATTCAATCTATTTTCTCGTCAAAATTAATTAACAAAGTTACTATACAAGTGTAATATTGTAAAAATATTTAAAATAATTACATTCTTATCACCAAACAAAAGTTATTTACGATCTCATCACCAATAACTTGAAATCTCATAAAAATGTTATTACTAAGATTTCAACCCTAAGTTATCCATGTCAAAAATAAAAGTTCTTATTACTGCACTACTTCAACTCAATGACTTTCAATTTACGATTAAAAACCATATTAACATATCTGGGATTATGATTAATATAACTTCATTTGCTTTTTTTTTCTTTCTTTTTTCTTTTTCCTTTTTCCTTTTCCCTCTTCTTCTTCCATCCCATCTCCATCACCTTCTGCATCTCCATCTTCATATCACACACGTACACACATAGACACACCTACAGCGAAACACACGCCCCAAATAATATAAGAGTTGATGTGATAATAATATTGGCTGACTTCAGGCCAATAGAATTTTAAGTCCATTTGGTACGTTGAATATTCAATCCGAATCGAACACTACAAATTGGTTCAGATCTTGCAATTATTCCTCTTAGTATCATTAATTTTGAGGTAAAAGTCTATTGATATAAGGATAGTTTTGATCAACATAGCAGCTTCCAACAATTAGCAAAATCGAAAAATGTTAAATTAAGATTTGGTGGGGTGCGCCAGGCCAAGGCTTTAGTGCAGCACCAAGGCGACGCTTGAGAGCACCAGTAGCAAGCTACTTCAGTGGGCTCTCCCCCTAAAAAAATTAATTTAACATCTAGTGAGCCGATGGCTCACGTATCAGATATTAAACTGATAAGAACAGATACTACACTTGATCTTAGCCAAAAGGCCGAGAAAGGTATGCTTAGACTAGTGCTCTCATTCTTCTTTTATACCCAAAGCAGCACACGTCTGTCTCATGCATCATCGATATGGGATGAGTACTCGTAAAGAATTGTAAGTGTCACGCTGAGGTATACTATACTCTGGTCCATTATGTAACACAAGAAAAAATAAATAACAAAAATAACAAGAAAAAATGAGAAAATTAACTTTTTAGAGTACGATTACACAATTGCAGAATAATAATATTAATTGATTAGGTAATCATAGGAAGGTCTTAATCGAAGATAAGAAGAGCGCCTGGGAATTTCTTTCAATCAAATACGAGCAACACAAAATTAACCAGAAGAGTAGCTGTAATACCCGGTCAAAAAGAGCAAAGCAAAAAAAGATCATACCACAGCACTTTTGGATGGTTTGTTCTCAGAGATTCCCAGGTAGAGTGAATTTGAAACGATTCGTCGGATCCAATGCACCACTGGATCACATCGCTGTTGTGTGAATTCAGAGGCATGCCATCAAGATTTGCTTCCAGAGAAGAAAGGCTTCTTGGCCATTTCCATCTTTCCATTTTGAATTACTTTGCTAACTTTGCATTGATGTCCAAGTCTCGATGCATCAATCAAATTTTGCTACACATTCTGCACTAATTTGCCAAGAGGGTGCCATGAGTCCCACCACAGGAAGGTATTGTTCCCATTTCCAATGATGTGCTTGATATGGGGAGCCGCATCATCTCTCAACTTCAATAACTTTTTCCACGTCCAAGAGCAGTCGGAGGGCATTGGAATTCAAGATTAAACTATGGCCGTTGAAAACTTCATTGACTTTTAAAATAATCCTTTTAGTTCCTGAACTATGGTCGTTGAGAACTTTTAGTCTCTTGGCTTTTAAAATGAACATTTTAGTCCTTGGAATTATATCAACAAGACGCCGTTAGTCTCGGATACCAATTTTGACCATTTTTTAATGATTTTTCCCTATTTGTGAGGGCAAAATAGGAAAGTTATATTTCTTTCACAGCCGACAAAGAAGAAAAAATTGTCACTAAAAAATTGTCAGTTTAGAGCTCATGTGCATAACGTGTGACAATTCCGTTAAAAAATGGATGAAATTGGTATCTGGGACTAATGGCATGTGATGCCCGAGCCAAGAGCATGTTTATTTTTATTTATTTTCATATAATATGTGCATTTAATTGTTTAAAATGTTTATTTGTCATAATATTTGCTTAATTGATTCTTACGTGCAATTACGTGCTTAATTAACTTCAATTAGAAAAATTATGAGTTTATTTATTTTAGTATTTGATATATGTGCATTTATATTATTTCATAAAGATTTTTAAGTGAGAATAGGATTTAAAGGACTTTTGAATTTTATTTGAGGACTTTTCCGCTAAATTTTTAAAAATGGTCTTTTAAACATTTTAAAAAACTAGTCCTCCAATATTATTTGATTATTAATAAAAATTAAGTTGGAAACAAACTAGGAATTAAAAGTAGACTTTTTGCGCGAAAAAGTAACGTTTTTAAACCAAATAGTGAAAATCCTCCAACTTGATCTTCCTTTGACCTTGTTGACTTTTCTAAATAATATATAAAGCCCAAAAATACCCCAAAAATGCAAAAATTAGCCAAAAAAAGCCCAAATCAACCAAAAATCCTTTCCTGTGTGAATAGTGAATTTTGAAGGTGAAGAAGAAGCTTCCAAAGGCCAACCCGGACATTTTTGAACTCGCCTCAACTCCTACTTCGTATCTACCGTTCAATTTTCAACTTTCGGAACAAAAATTTATGAGGGGCTCTTTCAAAAATTGGTTTAAAATGCATTATTTATGCTTTGTATCGTTAAATTTACATATGATACTTGTTATTTAGGTTGTAGAGAACATGTTTACCGTTTCATAATTTATTTCTAGCGTATTTTATTTTTGTGATGAATAGTAGTTGTGTTTTATATTGGAAATGCATAATTTGATGCCTAAGCTTGATTCTTAGCCTAGTTATGATGTTCATAAACGTTTATAATTTCTAAATATGAGTGCTAAATGCTAGGTGTAAATGTGGTTAAGAAAGGGGTTTAAATTGATTTGAAGAATGAAGATGTTTAAATGGTGTTTTTAATGTTTAAAGTTAGTTAAAATGTTGTTAGAATGCCTCCTTTGTGGTTAATGTGTTGCTTAAGTTCTAATGGTGTCATCATGACTTGATAGAATATAAGGGGAAATGCATGTGAAATGTGGCTTAGGTGTTTAAATGTGGGTCTAAATGAATATGAATTGCTTAGTTATTAGATTGATAAATGTTTGAAGTAATGTGTTGTAGAATCTAGTTTCTGAACTATGATTGTTGAGAACTTTTAGTCTCTTGGCTTTTAAAATGAACATTGTAGTCCTTTGAATTATATCAAAGAGACGCCGTTAGTCTCAGATACCAATTTTGCCCATTTTCTTAATGATTTTGCCCTATTTGTGATGGCAAAATACGAAAGTTATATTTCTTTCAGCGCCAACAACGAAGAAGAAATTGTCGCGACATTCTTTAATGGTGGGGATGCACCAAGCCAAGGCTTTAGTGCAGCCCCAAGGCAACGCTCAAGAGCCCCAGTAGCAAGCTACTGTAGTGGGCTCTCTCTTTCAAAAAAATTAATTTAACATCTTGTGAACCGTTGACTCAAGTATCAGATATTAAACTGATAAGAACATATACACTTGATTTTAGCCATAAGGCCGAGAAAGGTATGCTTCTCAATGTGTTTCCTTTTGCATTTTATACTTATCTCAGCTACCATATCTTCTATGTGGAGGCGATATGGGATTCTCTTAGACTATAGCGTATTGCATACTGTAATACATGCAAAGAAAAATTTGTGACAAGTCATGTTAGGCTTTTCTTTAGCAAGAAAACATTCTAGATTCAATGACTTGGCGTACACTTCTATTATTTTATTTTACTTTTTTCCTTAGTACCGTAGTTTTAATTCTAAATTTTTAATTATAATAAGTTACTACATGATCATCACACTCAACTATTGGGTATAGACACACTTTTTACTACATGGTAATTAATTTAGTCAACCGAGGGTCAAATCATAGCCTAATACTCTTCCCTAATCATAAAAATTTTAATTAAAAAAAAAGGATAAAATATCTTATTTTACAATATTTGTGTTATGCGCGAGATTAAATAAAAATAATATTTACTTTAAAACCTATCCTTGTTTTATACATATATATACATCTAATTGAGATTAAATCCGATATTGTTTTTAACTCAATTGCCATGGTTCTACTGCATCACAAGGAGCATTTGTGAGGAATAGTCATTCTAGACAATCATTTGGCTTGTTTCATTATAATTTATTTGAAATGAGCTAACCTTATAAAAATATAAAAAAATAAACAAAAAACAATTTATTGTTAAAAAATCGCGTTATACGCGATATTAGGAGAAAATTAGATTCACTGAGAATTTTTTTTTCTATACATATATATACATTTCAAATTGAATCCAATCTTTTCTCCTAACCCAACATATATTTTCAACGAGCTAACGTTTTAAAGATATACACAAAAAGTTTAAATGCAATAAAATAGAATTAAATAGTTCAATAAGAAAATAAAATACCAAAGTATCATTTAATCTTAAGGCTTTGTTTTAGAATTTGATGTCTTGGAAAATCTAGACATAACTAAAATCTCATAGGGGTGTTTAAAATTTAATTAGGAAAAAACTCATACGGGGAAATGACATTCTCCTTTTTTCAAACAACAATTTTTAGTTCAGAACAAGTCAACGATTGGCTCATTCTTTTACTTATAATGGTATGGTATGTGTCATTCAACTCGCATTGACATGATTGATATTACTATCAAGTGAAACAAGGGATCTTTCAAGGTTTGCAAAACTATTGTCTCAATTCTATTTTGACCATTTAATTAACTATTTTTGGTATTAAAAGACCACTAATTTATTTTCATTTTGAATATTCAATCTATTTTCATGTTAAAAGTAATTAACAACCTTACTATACATGGGTAAAATTGTAAAAATACTTAAAATAATTACATTTTTATCACCAAATAAAAGTTATTTACGATCTCATCACCAATAACTTAAAATGCCATAAAAATGTTATTACTAAGATTTCAACACTAAGTTATCCACGTCAAAAATAAAAGTTCTTATTACTGCACTACTTCAACTCAATGACTTTCAATTTACGATTAAAAACCATATTAACATATCTGCGATTATGATTAATATAACTTCATTTGCTTTTTTTTTTCCTTGTTCCTTTTTTCTTTTTTCCTTTTCCCTTTTCTTCTTCCTTCCTATCCCCATCCCCATCTGGATCTCCAACTTTATATCACATATTCACACATATAGACACAACTACAATGACAGGGGCAGAGCCAGAAAATTAATACTGGGGGGGGGGGGGGGGGGGAGGGGCGAGATTCTGATTCAGTTTATTAGAAGATTCATGATATTAAATTTTTAGACATAAATAAATATAAAAAAATATTATTTATCAAAAATAACATAAGATATAAAAATATATTATTTATCAAAAATAACATAAGATATACAAAGTAATTTTTACATGTTCAGTCAATGAAGTTGAACTCGTCTTTCCTTCATGGAATAAAACTCATCAATTATTGTATCCACAGGAACATCTTTGACAATCTCTTTTTCTATATAGATAATTAAGCTATCTTTGAGAAATTCATCCTTCATTTGATTTCGAAGCCTTGTTTTGATAACCTTCATAGCAGAAAAAACTCGTTATGTAGTTGCTGTCGAGACAGAAAGAATTAAAATCAACCGTATCTACATTTCCACTAAAGGATAAGCTTTTGATTTTCTAGTTTCTACCAATCCTCTACATAGATTTGCTATGCTAGTCAAATCTTTCAAGTCAGGGTGATTAGGTACATCAAGCTTATAATACTGTAATTCATAACTTAAATGATTCATCTCCTGTTCAGAGAAGTCAGAAAAATAAAATTTTTCAGCAGGTTTGCATATATCATCTACTGCAAATGACTTATAACCATCCTTAGGATCCAAAGTTGTGCAAAGAGTGAGAAGCTTAGTTGTTTGCTCATTAAATCTTATGTTTAACTCTTGTAAATGTTGATCTATAGTAGCTGTAAATATGTGTACCTGGTAATGATGCTCAATCGTTATAATATCCTTTCGACGGCGAGATCGGAGTATGTCGGAGTAAGAAGCATTCATATCAAGAATTTGAATATTTCGATGAGAACAAAAAGATGTCACATTCTCTATAAGAGTTTCCCAACCAACATCTCTCAACCCTTGCAGTCATAATTTTGTATTAGAAACCATATGTATTGCAATTAAAATGGCATCAAACATTTTTATCAAACTAAAAATTGAATTAAAATGTGAACTCCATCTAGTATCTCCAGGGCGTTGCAAAGTTCCTATCTGATTGGCCCCTATACCAATATTAATCTCACCACATTCAATTAAACGTGCGTTTTCAATTACTTGAGCAACTTGTAATTCATCATTGCGCTTGGAAGAAGACCCCATGATGTTAACAATGAGACTCAAGTTTCCAAAAAAGGTATGTATATTAGAAACTTCTCTAGATGCAACAACAAGAGCTAGTTGTAATTGATGAGCAAAACAATGCTCATAATAAGCATAAGGACAATCTTTAAGAAACAAAGCTTGCAACCCATTCCATTCACCATGCATATTACTAGCTCCATCATACCCTTGACCACGAATATTAAGAATATTGAGGTTATGATGAGATAATGCACAAGAAATTTATCTTTTTAGAGTTAATGCTTTTGTGTCTTTCACATGAATCAAGTCCAAAAGTCTCTCTCTAATGAATCCTTCCTTATCAACAAATCTTATAACAAGAGCTATTTGTTCTCTCTTAGATTCATCTCGAGCTTCATCAACAATTAAACAAAACGTCGTTTCACATATCTCTTTACGAATATTGTTTTGCACATTTCTAGCCAAAACAGATTAAATTTCTTTTTGAATAAATTGTGATGTGTACTTAGCATTTTGTCGAGCATTATCCAAAACAACTTTATGCACTTGTTCATTGTAAGATGCTAACACCTTTATCATTTCAAAAAAGTTACCTTGGTTTATTGAATCTGAACTTTCATCATGCCCTCTAAAAGCATATCCTTGAAATGTTAGGTATCGAACAACATCTAAAGAAGCTTTAAGGCGTAAGCGATTATTCAAAATTTGTGAAGAAGTTTGCCTCTACATCACCTTTTCAATATGAGAAGACTGGTTCTTCAAATTCTCACAATATTTTACAGTTGAATTATGATCTGAATTGTTATCCTTTCCCACATGAGATAAAAAAGCACAATCTTTTCCGCTATTTACTTTTTTCCAATTTTTAAATCCCTTAGCAGTGAATACATATGATCTAGATTTTTCATTTGATTCTTTTGCAAAAATGTATCAAGGAAAACAAAACACAACATCTTTTGCAAGTGAATACTCCAACCAAGGATATGTTTAAAACCAATAAGCTTGAAATCGGCGTGGATGACTCTCTTCTCCAGAATATGGATAATGTGATTGAATATGATGATATGAACCAAATTGAATATATGCCCTATGAATTTTATCTCTTTGATTCACTGGATACTCCCAAATTTGAAGGCGTAAATCGGGGTCACGCACTAAAGAACTATATCAATTGTCTTATTTTCAATCCTTTGAAATTTTGTTGGAGGTTCTAAAATCACATTTGTATCACTATCAGATACAGAAGATTGTTCTCTGAGCTTTGACTCAACAATCTTTTCTTTTATTTTAAAGAAATAATGAATTGTTTTTGAGTTACTCATATTTTGACCTAAAAATAATTTTCAAGAAATAGTATGATTAAAAAAGATCAATTAATTTTTCCATAATAATATTTAGGAAAGTATTCATTTTGGCCTAAATAGTAATATTTTCAACTATCGCTCAAGCAACATTCAGTATGATTACGCTACTAAGTCATGTAGACAATTAAATAAACTCAATAACACACTAAGACTAAATAAATTTTTATTACTATTAAGTCAAACTTTAGGAGGGATCCTTTTATGGTTTTCTTCTGAAAGTCACCCTTAGAAACATAAATATACAGGCAAAAAAGACTAAAGAAAATTATGCACTGTTATATGAAATGAAAGATCATGTGACTTTGATATCTCTAGCTAATTGTAAGGTAATAGTTGCATAATAGTAAAGACAAATTAAACATAAATATGATCAGATGAAATAAGCCATAAATACTTATAGAATTTGATCCTGTCAGGAAACAATTGATAACCTCCCATGTATATCATTTATTACTGCATTAGAACTTTTTTCCTAATTGTACCAAGATAGCAAAGAGATGCGCAAACAAATAAAAAGCAAAGAAAAAGCCAACAAAGGGAATTGTCTTGTGGAACTACCAAAGAAGAAAGGAACCCAATGAAAGTTTCTTTCCTTTTATGTATCTATCGAATTCTTCTATTAAGCAAAATTATCTCAAGTAGTACATTATATAATCAGAAATAAAATTATCTCAAGTAGTACATTATGTCAATAATCAGAAAATTAATTGTCTAACCACATTAAATTGAACTACAATTCAAACCCCCCAAAAAAAACTCTATAATCCCTACACAAGTCAAAAACGGACTTGGATCTTCTCCTCTAATTATTTTCTCGTCTACTAGATAAGGTATATTATTAGCCATTAGATTTACTTTTTTAAAATCTCAACCGCTCATTGTTACTTTTTTCTTTATTGGTATAAACCCAACAATTGTCTAATCTATCGAATACGTGTTGCCCCCAAAAGTGTAAGAATAAAGTTGACTTATTCTTTTTTTTTTTTTAAACACAAAAAACTCTCATCACATCGTTACATCATATAGTTACGTCTTTTTGGAGTGACAAATGAATATAAAAATAAAACTAATTACGATTTTGAAAGTCTTATTTAAAGAAAACTAGTGTTAATCCCATTAAGCGTAAGATTATTGGATTTATTCTCGCTACACTTCTACTTGTCAATAACATGGGTTGACCCAAAAACCCACAATAAATGCACCTTTAGGTAGCAACAATCCATGACTTTAGAAAAATGAACAGATTTTAAGAGTGCACGTGATAGAAACGAAAGTGCACGTGATAGCGGACAACTATTGATATTAATTAGTAATGATCTTATGATTCACTAAACACAAGTTATTGAACTAATAGAAGCATACAAATTCTTCTAATTTAAAAACGTTTAGAGTTCTTTAGAAGCAGTCATAGGCTTTTTTTTTCCAAGCCTGCATACTTGATACTACGTACATATATATATGACATGATAGAATATAAAAAAGGAAGATCAAGATGATAATTTTGTTTAAAAAAATGTACAACAATCAACATATAACTTTTTTGAACATAGCGTATATACCTTTTAATTTGAGATTTTCAGGAAGATGTTGTGTAATAAAGTTGAGATTTGCAAGGAGAATTTGAGAAACGAGACTAGCAAAAAAATATAGCATGTAGCGCCATGGTGAGTCAAACCCGCACCAACCATATAAATACACTCATGACTAACCACCAAGCTAAATCATATGTTCTGAACTTTAACAACTTTTATAATATTTATTAGGGGGACCAAATCTATTTTCTTTTTAAAAATACATTAAATATTTTTTTAAACCCCCCATCCCCCTCTCTCCGCCCCTGGTAATAAAGTTGACATTTGCAATGAGAATTTGAGAAGAAGATTTAGAGGAAGATGATGATAGACTGATAGTTTTGTTTTTTTTTATATAAAAAAAGTGGAACACTACAGAGCTTTTAAGCTCGTTTCCTGGCAAGACAATTGGCATAGGAAGTGCCCACATGGCACTTCCCTAGCCTTTTTTTTTTTTTCTTTCACCAATTTATAACGAGACTAGCAAAAAAATATAGCATGTAGCGCCGTGGTGAGTTGAACCTGCACCAGCCATATAAATACACTCATGACTAATTACCAAGTTAAACCATATGTTGTGAATTTTAACAACTTTTATAATATTTATTGAGGGGGCCAAAGATATATTTTTTAAACAAAATACATTAAATATTTTTTTCAGAGGGCCCCTGGCCCCCCTCCCTCTGCCCCTGTACAGCAAAACACACGAACCAAATAATATAAGAGTTAGATGTGATAAATAATATTGGCTGACTTTAGGCTAATAGAATTATAAATTAGTGGTAGTCCATTTGGTACGTTGAATATTCAATCCGAATCGAACACTACAAACATGATTAAGTCTTGAATAAAATCAAGATCCTTCTATTCCTCTTGGTTCAGATCTTGCAATTATTCCTCTCAGTATCATTAATTTTGGGGTACAAATCTATTGATATAAGGATAGATTTGATTAACAATGACTCACTAGGAAAGTTGAACATAGCATCCAACAATTAGCAGAATCGAAAAATGTTGCATTAAGATTTGGTGGGAAGCGCCAGGCCAAGGCTTTAGTGCAGCACCAAGGCGACGCTTGAGAGCCCCAATAGCAAGCTACTTTAGTGGGCTCTCCCCCTATAGAAATTAATTTAACATCTTGTGAGCCAATGGCTCACGTATCGGATATTAAACTGATAAGAACAGATACTACACTTGATCTTAGCCAAAAGGCCGAGAAAGGTATGCTTATACTAGTGCTCTCATTCTTCTTTTATACCCAAAGCAGCACACGTCTGTCTCGTGCATCATCGATATGGGATGAGCACTCGTAAAGAAATGTAAGTGTCACGCTAAGGTATACTATACTCTGGTCCATTATGTAACACAAGAAAAAATAACTAACAAAAATAACAAGTAAAAATGAGAAAATTAACTTTTTAGAGTACGATTACAAAATTGCAGAATAATAATATTAATTGATTAGGTAATCATAGGTAGGTCTTAATCGAAGGTGAGAAGTGCGCCTGGGAATTTCTTTCAATCTTTGTTATACATGTAATTGTCACATTATGAGGATTTTTCATTTTAATCAAATACGAGCATCACAAATTTACAAACGAGTAGCTGTAATACCATGGCACTTTTGGATGGTTTGTTGGATGGTTTGTTCTCAGAGATTCCCAGGTAGAGTGAGTTTGAAAGGATTCGTCGAATCCAATGCACCACTGGATCACATCGATGTTGTGTGAATTCAGAGGCATGCCATCAAGATTTGCTTCCAGAGAAGAAAGGCTTCTTGGCCTTTTCCATCTTTCCATTTTGAATCACTTTGCTAACTTTGCATTGATGTCCAAGTCTCGATGCATCAATCAAATTTTGCTGCACATTCTGCACTAATTTTCCAAGAGGGTGCCATGAGTCCCACCACAGGAAGGTATTGTTCCCATTTCCAATGATGTGCTTGATATGGGGAGCCGCATCATCTCTCAACTTCAATAACTTTTTCCACGTCCAAGAGCAGTCGGATGAGGGTATTGGAACACTCCAAATGCCATCTTTGAGAAGTATTTTCCTGGTCCAAATGCTCCCTATAGAGTTATGGTCGGTGTACTTATGCCAGAATTGATGAGAATCGCAACCTTGTTAACCTCTTGTTTTATTTGTTTTGTCTTGGACTCTTATTTGAAACAAAGCGAAGAGTTTGATTGTATTCATATCCTTGTATAATAGATTTTGTACTCAAGTTCATAAATTAAGGTAGTATCTCCAAGGATCGTATAACACATATGTGACGAACGCTGAACCGTTAGGCACAAATGACACAATGGCTGCTGACGTGGAGATTCCTCATGATATTCAAGAAGAGCAGGCAGTTACATCTGAGCATCTTAATAACAACCCTCAGCTAAGAAGGAGCTTGCGCACCAAGAAGGCTCCTCTTCACCTCAGAGAGTTTGTTACATCTTGAGAGGTTTCACTATAAATAGAGGGAGAGGCTAGTTGAGAAATCATCACAGAATTGCTATTTGTTTCTTGTTCCGTCTTTAATTTTGGAGTTTACCAATTTACTCGAAAAATTGGCAATATCCTTGTAATTTTCTTAAGATTCAATCAAAGTTCGCTCTCTCTGTTTGAGCCCATTTTTGCTGTAAGTACTCTGTTACAAAGGTGCTTTCATTCACGAACATGGCGGATGGCTCTCATTTACAAACTATTGATGACACCCTCAAATCTCAAGGCCAAATTTTGGTTTCTCTCCAAGCTGCCATTACAGCTCAACAATAATCCATGGAGAAGCTCGTCATTCAGTGCACTACTTTGGATGGCAAGTTCAGTCAGATGTTCCGTTCTGGCGACACTTCTTCATCGCGTCCACCTTCTCGCGGTGGCGCGCCAACTGGTGGTAGAAATTCTGGCTCTTTAGCTCGCTCCCTTCGTCTGGATTTTCCTCGCTTTGACGGATCCAACGCTGTTGGCTGGATCTTCAAGGCCGACCAATTTTTTGATTACTATGGCATTGATGATTCGCAACGCCTCTCCATTTCATCCTTTCACATGGACGGCGTTGCCTTGCAGTGGTTCCAGTGGCTTTCTCATAATCACAATCTGGGTTCATGGTCACAGTTTACTCAAGCGTTGGAAGCCCGTTTTGCTCCGGTGGAGTTAGAGCATCCTCAGGGAGCTTTGGCCAAACTGATGCCAACTTCCTCCATTGCGGAATACCAAGCAACCTTTGAGTCACTAGTTAATCGGACCACCAATTTACCTGATACCTTTCTGATCCATTATTTCATATCGGGTCTGCGACCAGATATTAAGCATGAGGTTCTAGCTTTTAAACCTACTACTATGACCCAAGCTATACGCCTAGCCCGAATCCATGAATCCAAAATATCTAGCCTGTAAACTTTCTACTACCATGGCCCACTGCCACGGAACCCAAACCCACATACATCCATGAACCCTGCAGCCCAACCTTTCACACCTGCATACACTTCCAATCCCATATCCACTTTTTATCCAGTAAACACCACGTATACGCATCATCCACCCAATCCATCCCATTCATCATCTTCTTCCATGCCACGATTCAATCCTCAGTCACCTGCACCTACCCACCATACCCCATCATTATCCCCTTCTCCTTTACCTATAAAGTGATTATCACCCACTGAAATCCAAGCTAAACATGACAAGGGCCTTTGCTACTCCTGTGACTCTAAATGGTCTCCTTCGCATCGATGTAAAACCACACCAAAGCTCTTGTTGATGGACTATGAGTCGGACAGTGATTCACTGCCGCCAACGCCACCAGATGAAGCTCACGATTCAGGTCCGTCCTCTATTGTTCCTGAAATTTCTTACCATGCAATGGCCGGTCAACAATCGGTGACTACGCTACGCCTTAAGGGTACGTTGATGGGTACTCCAGTTCAGTTATTAGTTGATGGTGGTAGTACGCATAATTTTGTGCATACGCGAGTAGCTCAATACCTGAAATTACCAATTGAGCCAACTCCAACTTTTGCGGTGGTGGTCAGAAGTGGAGAAAGATTACGCACGAAAGGGTGTGTAAAGCAGGCTAGAATTTTAATTCAAGGTCAGGAGATTTGCACAGACGTGTTTGTGTTGCCCTTGCATGGTTCAGATGTCGTGTTGGGAATCTCATGGTTGATTATACTTGGGGATATACGACTGAATTTTGCTTCCCTTACTTTGGGCTTTCAGCACAATGGTCAGAATGTAGAGTTGAAGGGCGAGAGTGGGGTGTCTGTGGAACAAATACAGTTCAAAGGTTTCCGTCGTATTCTGGAAACAGATGCCGCAGCAGCATATTTTCGGCTGGAAGTGGTCTCCACTTCTACCCCTTCAGAGGTATATCTACGCCCTGAATTACATGCTCTGTTGACTAAATTTACTTCTGTGTTTACCAAGCCTCAGGGTTTACCACCAAGGAGAGACACAAATCATAAAATTAATGTACAATCAGGGGTTCCACCAGTTAACGTCAAACTATACCGGTATCCTTATTTTCAAAAGAATGAAATTGAGAAGCTAGTACAGGAAATGATTCGAGATGGTCTGATCCGCCCCAGCACCAGTCCGTACTCATCACCAATTTTGTTGGTCAAGAAAAAAGATGGCTCGTGGAGGTTTTGTACAGACTACCGCGCACTCAATGCAGTGACCATCAAAGATAGATTTCCTATCCCAACCATTGACGAGTTATTTGATGAACTAAATGGAGCGCAAATATTCTCTAAATTGGATTTGCTCGCAGGTTATCATCAGATTCGGGTTCAGGAGGAGGACATTCCTAAAACAGCTTTCCGCACGCACGAGGGTCATTATGAGTACCTCATGATGAGTTCGGCCTTACCAATGCTTCGGCTACCTTCCAGGTTACCACGAAATCATTATTTAAGCCATTCCTTCGGCGGTTTGTTCTAGTATTTTTTGATGACATCTTAATTTACAGTCGTGATTGGCAGGAACATTTATGTCACTTGGAGCAGGTGTTGAGTACTCTACAGGAGCATGGGTTTGTCGCTAAAGAATCGAAGTGCTTATTTGGCCAGACCACTATCCAGTACTTGGGCCATATAATCTCAGGCCAAGGGATTTCCATGGATCAGGAGAAAGTTTGTGCAATGTTAGAGTGGCCCACACCAAACTCAGTCAAAAGCTTAAGGGGATTTTTGGGCCTCATCAGATATTATCGTCGGTTCATCAAAGGATATGCTCAAATTACCAGCCCATTAACTGACTTATTAAAAAAAATGCATTTATATGGTCAGATGCAGCTCAGCAAGCTTTTGAGTTCCTGAAAAAAACAATCACATCGGCTCCTATTTTGGTACTTCCAGATTTTTCTCTACCATTTATAATTGAAACTCACGCCTCTGGAACAGGTATAGGCGTCGTATTACAACAAAAGAGTCAGCCTCTAGCATTTTTCAGTCGCAAACTCTTGACCTGTATGCAGGCTTCATCTACATATACTAGAGAGATGTATGCTATTATCTTGGCAGTGCAAAAGTGGAGACATTACATTTTGGGTCGTAAGTTTTACATCAAAAATGATCAACGGAGCTTGAAAAATCTTACCACCCAAACAATTCAGACACATGAGCAACACAAATGGCTTTCCAAGCAGTTAGGGTACAACTTTGAGATCATCTATCAACCTGGTAAGAAGAATATAGTGGCAGATGCGCTATCACGAGTGCCGACAGGATGCTTCATGGCCATTTCTCAGCTATGTTTTGCCATTCTCGATAACCTCAAAAGCGAGAATGACAACCATCCGGAGCTCCAATATTGGCACCAATTCCTCCGAGATAATCCACAATCGGATTCAGAGTATTCGATACAAAATGGATTACTTACACATCGCGGCCGCTTGGTTCTTGCATCTAACTTTCCACTTAGATTCACGGTTATGAAGGAGTTCCACTCGACATCAATTGGGGGCCATTCAGGGATACTCAGGACCTTTCAAAGAATTGCATCTAATTTCTTTTGGAAAAGAATGAGGAAGGATGTCAATAAATTTGTTGGTGAGTGTCAAACGTGCGAAGCTATAAAGGTTTCCTAACAAACACCTGTAGGCCTTTTGAACCCATTGCCTATTCCCGAGCAAGTGTGGGAAGATATTAGCATGGACTTTATTACAGGACTTCCACCATCGCAAGGAAAGACGATCATTTTTGTTGTGGTTGATCGATTGACAAAATATGCTCATTTCTTTGCCATGTCCCAACCAATTACAGGTGTCAAGGTTGCAACCACGTTTACTTCGGAGATAGTGAAACTTCATGGGGTGCCAAGAACAATTGTTAGTGATCGGGATCCTATATTTCTTAGCATATTATGGAAGGAACTATTCAGGTTGCAAGGGACCGTGTTAGCTACCAGTATTGCTTACTATCCTCAAAGTGATGGACAGTCGGAGATCGTGAACAAAGGATTAGAGTTATATCTACGTTGCTTTGCTGCGGATAATCCCCAAAGGTGGGTCAAGTTCTTGGCATGGGCGGAATATTCGTATAATACCTCGCATCACACATCGGCTAATATGACTCATTTTCAAGCGGTGTATATGAGACCACCCCCAACCATTCAACGATATGTGCCAGGAGTTTCACCAAATGAGGCAGTAGAGCAAGAGCTCTTACAAAGAGATGTCATTTTACAACAACTCAAAACAAATCTGCAGAAGGCTCAAGTTCGTATGAAATTTTATGCTGATAAGCGCCACCACGAGGAAACTTTTGAAGTAGGTGAACTGGTATGGCTCAAACTGCAACCTTATCGACAATTGTCTGTGCGAGGTAATAAGGATACTAAGCTCAGTAGGAGATATCCATTTAAGATCGTGGAGCGTATCGGGGCTGTTGCCTACAAACTTGACTTACCATCTATATCAAAAATTCATCCTACTTTCCATGTCTCCCAGCTTAAACGAGTCAAGAGCAACGAAGAGTTCACAATTACACCTCTGCCTGAATAATCTCTGCATTCAAACCCAGTCCATAAGCCAACAGCGATTGTAGCACAGCGTAAAGTTCAGCGACAGGGGCAGTCAATTAATCAAGTCCTGGTCCAGTAGGAAGGATTACCAGTTGAAGAATCCACATGGGTTGATGAACATCTATTGAAGAACTTTGAGGACAAGGTTCCAATTCAAGCAGGGGGCAATGTGACGAACGCCGAACCGTTAGCCACAAATGATACAATGGCTGCTGACGTGGAGATTCCTCATGATATTCAAGAAGAGCAAACAGTTACATCTGAGCATCTTAATAACGACCCTTAGCTAAGAAGGAGTTTGCACACCAAGAAGGCTTCTCTTCACCTCAGTGAGTTTGTTACATCTTGAGAGGTTTCACTATAAATAGAGGGAGAGGCTAGTTGAGAAATTATCACAGAATTGCTATTTGTTTCTTGTTCCGTCTTTAATTTTGGAGTTTACCAATTTACTCGAAAAATTGGCAATATCCTTGTAATTTTCTTAAGATTCAATCAAAGTTCTCTCTATTTGTTTGAGCCCATTTTTGCTGTTAAGTACTCTGTTACAATATACCTCCCTCACGAATAAGGTACGTGATAATTGCAAACTTTATTAGTATGACTCTCTCAACCATAATCAAGGCTTAAATGAGGATTCTTGTTACCGAACAACTACTTTGGACTAGAATTGGGTAGGGGTCTTGTTACCGAACATCTACTTTGGACTAGAATTGGGTAGGGGCTGTGCGAACGGCAGGCTCCCACTGTCACAAATTATGACGTAGGCTCAACCACTTGGCTGACCTTAGACGAGCACCCCTCCCAAGTGCAATGGAGGTCATCAACCTAGGCCATGGACCTTCTTGATCGCCCATTGACCCCGTCTAGGTAAGTATCTTTCATCTTTTGCTTTCTTGCCTTTATATCCGTCTGCCATATCCCACCCACCACATGCCTATTTGATGTGGGACAAAATAAAAGTTTATATTTCCTTGTTCAATTAGGGTCTATTCGAAGTATACTACCAAAGTGATAACATTCCTGCAACACAAATATCATAATAGACGAGCGAAAGCTTTTCAAACATGAAGCTAACACGTATTCCAGCTACGCTTCCGATTTCGAGCTTGGCACCAATTTTCAGGAACAATATTTCCTATTTCTTTCATTGAACTACAACAGATTTCTCATATAATATATCCTGAGCCTCCATAGCATCTTCTTGTAATCTTTACATCAATGAACATCTACTGTATATAATTGTCCAACGCAAGTTCTTATGTCAAGCAAAGGAGCATGACTTGTGAGCTAGGTTGAACATGCCAACTTTGTGACACAAGACAAATGTGTTAGTATTTCTTATTAATTTGTTGCTTTAGTAGGAGTAATATCACTAATATTTTTCTTACTAGATACTAAATATATACATATAAAAAAAATGGAATATATGTATAGAACTTGGATGAGTGAGGGTTGCACTCCTACTGCTTCCCATATATATCTGCCCTTGGTTAGAACACCAAATAATGTAAGAGTTGATGAGCTAATAATCTTGGCTGACTTTATTATTATTATTATTTGTTAATACTTATCATAGTCCCTGAATTATGACATTTGAGAACTTTCTTGAGTTTTAAAATAAACCTTTTTGTTATGTACTATGGTTGTTGAAAACTTTTAGTCTCTTGACTTTTAAAATGAATATTTTAGTCTTTGGAGTTATATCAGAGAGACACCGTTCTTCACATAGAGTTTATATCAAGATTTGGTGTGTGAGTTCATTGTAAGGCATTCGAGTTTTTGGTGATTCGTCTTTAATGTAAGTTAAGTCTTCCCTTCTTTAAGATATATCCAATATCGTATGTATTAGCGTGATTGAATTTAAATTTTACAACTCTCAATTAGGTATTGATCTTTCGATTGGCTTTGAAAAGTTTTTCACGTGAGTGCTTGTATTGTAGTCTTGCAAAATTGTTCCTAAAGTTGTGTTAAAACTCGAAAATAGTGAAATGTTCTACTTTTCTTATTAAAATTTAGTTATGTTTATGAAACAGTTTCTTTTTCTTCTTCTTCTATTTGCTATTTAACTATGATTTTTTTTACTAGAAAAGTTAGTTTAATAAACTCACGTTGCTGCTTTTTATGACAAACTTCTCATAAAATGTTTTGTTATCCTATGATTACCAATGAGCCTTACATTTTTATATTAGTTTAAGGTATATGTAATTAATAAACTAGTTTTCCATTTTATAAACTCTTAAAATCTTTTCTAAAAGATGCATATGGTACGAGAATAATCGAGCAAACTTGGAACCAAAACTTTTGAAAAAAACACATATCAAAGCTGTTTTTTTTTTTTTTTTTAAATGTAATTTTATGAACTTTGAACATTTTGAAAAGGAATCATCTAAATTTCTAAAAATGTGTTTTGACATTGCTTTGAGGCTGTGTTCGAATGACAAATATTGTGATATTGAGACCCTTGCATCGGTGGGGGTTGTTAGAGCCAGCCCAAGCTAAGGGCAGCTTGGGCCTGTGCCCAAGGCCCCCTTAGCTTGGGGGCCCCAATTTTTAAAAAAAAATACTAAGCTATAAGGTAATGAAGGCCTAACGTTTGGCCAGCAATTAAATGAACTTTTAATTTTGAAGGCCCAACGACCAGCATGGCAGCAACCTCGAACAGGTATAACCAACGACCAGAATTTTTAACTATTGTTTGGGACTGTTCAGTATCCTCTTTTTAATATATATATATATATATATATATATATATATATATATATATATATATATATATATTAAAGTAAAGCTCTAGTATATATATCATTTCTTTCCTCATTTTTTACACACTTCACTCTTATACTCTTTGTATTTTTTTATACTCTAAAATCTCCTATTGTTTATTGTGATATTAATTTTGCATATAATATAAGAAAGAAGACAAAAGAAAGAAAGCATAGAGGTACACATTCAACTCTTCTTCTTGTTTTTTTATGTGATAAATTTTGATATTGTTTACATAGTTATATATATATATATCTTAACTTGAAATAATTAATTTTTTTAATAGGTTCCCTTCCAAGAGAGGAAAACTTTAAAGAAAAGAAACATATTGATATTATTTTGAAGAGTATTGAAGCGTTGCCACTTGCTTTTACTTGCAAGTTTGTCTAGGTTATATATTTCTTTTATACTCTCAATGACTCAATTCTCTTTTTTTTTTTTATTAATTGGGCCGGCTCTGTATGCAATAGTTTATTTTTTCTTTTTTTCATTGCAATTATTGTGTTATTTTTAATATTGAATTTATTGTAAATTTTTTGAGTTTTGTTGTACCTAAATTTGAAGCAAATATGTCTAGTAGGAAATATCCATCGAGTTACGAAAAAGTTAAGAAAAAAAGGAAAAACTTGTAATATTATGATATTTTATAATTCTAATTTTGGTGTTTTCTGTAAATTATTTGTAGTGATTATTTTAGCACAAAATTTAGAGTTTTTTTATTGAGAAAAAGCCTAATTATTAAGGCTCCCATTTAGATGATCGCCCAAGGTCCCCAAATTGTTTGAGACGGCTCTGGGGTTTGTACACCGTCTTTGTTATCATTTCGTGTAGTGGACTACTTATTGTCCTACTAGCCTTTGGTGGTTGAGCAAAATGAATCACTTTTGTTATTGTTTTTCCATAGTCACAGTCTATCACGAATTTCGATAAGAATTTACTCGACTTTGTTATTTTGCATTGGATGTTTTTCGTTTTGAATAAACTAATGAATTTCATTGTTGTTGTTTAATTATGCTACTTATCCTTTTGAGATTTCAAAAACTATTATTGTATCGATTATTTTGTACAGATATAAGGTCCCAAACTATTTTTTGGGAAGTTTCTCACTTACTGAGTTATATACTCATTTTAGTTTTCGTCTATTTTTTTGCAGACTTCAAGAGATAGTACGTCATTTGGGGTAGTGTCTTCCTTTTTGCTACCGCCTAAAGATTTATAGATATAGCACTGACTTAGCGTTTGGAATCTTTAGGCTACGTTAAGACTAAAAGTCTTTAATTTTAGTATTTTAGAATTGATAGATTAAAATTGAAAAAAAAAATTAAATAAGCGACGGACCAACACTATTCGTTGTAATTTTTTTTTTTTATGAGTTGGTGTCTATATAAAGAACTCATAATTTCGTTCAAGTACCCCAATTCTCACTTTTAGCTTTCATCCTTTTTTTTTCAACCATGAGTAAGGAAGAACAACACCCTTCACAATATCTGTCTTAGTGAAGATAAGGAGATCACAACTGGTAAAACTAAGTCAGAATTGAACAAAATTGTGAAACTGCAGCTTGATCTAAATGATCCACCAAAAGAAGACGGATATATTTATGAAGTTCAAGGACGTTAACTTGTTGTTTCTCAAATGTTGAAGATTTATTTACCCAAGTTCTTCCCCTAATATTTATATTCAATTGAGCATCTTGGAGGTCAAAAATATCAACTTAGTTTTCTTTAACTACATGATACTGGTGCGTTATTGTGATGATGCCGATTAATAGCTATTATGTACTTGTGATGATGTACGTTGTTAGGTATTATGTACTTGTTATTTCGTATTTTGTTACCTCTCAGATGTAATCCTTAATTATCAATGGAATTACAAGTTAATGTTTTATTTGTATTTTATTTTATAATAATTCTTTTATCAGAATTCCAATATTTTATGATTTCTTTTAAAGGACTAATTATATAGATTCTGCATTACGTTAAATACTTTATGTTCTTATTTTTGGACCAAGCAAATTTTTTTTCAAAATTAATTATTTATATTTTTTTTTGATTAATCCATAAATAATAAAAAACAGTGTTTATTTTAATTTCTTATCTTTAATGTTTTACATAATGCCGATGGTTCAACTTACTTTCCTTGCATTTTGGGGGAAATTTGAATTCATGGCAGATAGAAATTTTGTTGAGAATACCCGTGACCACTTCCATTGCAAGGACGAAATGATAAGGAGATATAGACATTGGGGACTAGTACCCTTGTTACCATATCCTTTCACCAACTCCTAATGTTATTTGTGATGTTTATGTACTTCACAAAAACACCTTGCACATCCAAAATAAGGTACTGCATACAGTCGCTCATTCTCTTGGCAATACACTTATGTGTTGCAAGCCATAGGTCTGAAATCGTTCATAACAAAAGAATTCATCACTTTTGGGACAAGAACAAGAGTAAACTTGCATTTCAAAATATTAATACTTTTGAAATAATACTTTTGAAATACAAATTTTTAAAGTTACTAAGAAGAAAAAATATTAGAATTGTATAAATGGGGTGCGCCAGGACAAGGCTATAGTGCAACGCCAAGGCAACGTGCGAGAGGCCCAATAACAAGTTACTGTTGCACCATCCCACCGAAAGCAAAATCAACTTTCGGTGAAAAAGTTGTCAAAATAATAAAATAAGGAAAAGTGAATAAAAAGAAGAAAAAGTGAAATGATGATGTTGGGGGTAAAAATGGAAAAACATTATTTGCATAGTAATGAAATGAGCCTATAAATAGAGGCTCATTTGCATCAACAATATCATTCCAAAATAGAGTGAAAACATTATGAGTTTTCTTGAGTGTTCTTTCTTCTTCTATTGTTCTTTGAGTGAGAGTTTAGTTTCTCATATTATTAGAGAGAGTTATATAGTTCTCTCCTTGTATTAGAGAGAAGGTGTTGTATAATATTCTTACATCATAGTGAATCCTCCTATACTTGCTCATGGTTTTTTTCCCTTAATTTGTTTGAGGGTTTTCCACGTAAAAATCTTGTATCTCTATTTTCTCTTTTCTTATTCATATTTTAGCTATGTTATACTGTTTTTCCCTTATCATTCCGCTACGCTGATACCCAACAGTGGTATCAGAGCCATCGGTTACGGGTCACTGGTATACATACAGGGTTACTGTTCATGGTTACTATTCACAAATTCAGTATAATACTATTCACGTATATAGTATAGTATTATTCACGTATACGGTCACGTTACTATTCTCGTATACGGTTTTGGTACTATTCACGTGTATGGTACTATTCATAGTGAAATAGTAGGAGCCGGTTCAAGTTGAGAAACAAATCATCGTTAACACTATGGCGGCAAAATTTGAAATTGAGAAGTTCAACGGGAGCAAATTTTCCCTTTGGAAATTGAAGATGAAGGCAATTTTGAGAAAGGAAAATTGCTTGGCAGTAATCAGAGATAGGCCAGAGGAGGTGACATATGATAATAAGTGGACAAAAATGGATAACAACGCTATGGATAATTTGCATCTGGCGTTGGTAGATTCGGTATTGTCAAGCGTGGAGGAAAAGAAGTCAGCAAAGGAAATTTGGGATGTACTAACCAAACTGTACGAGGTCAAGTCACTTCACAACAAGATTTTCTTGAAGAGAAAATTGTATACTCTTCGAATGAGTGAATCCACATCGATAACTGATCACATCAATACCTTAAATACATTATTTCCTCAACTAACTGCTTTGCGACAGATAATAAATGAGCTTGAACGTGCGGAGATTCTACTTCAAAGTCTACCTAATTCGTATGATCAACTCATCATTAGTTACACTAACAATGTTCTTTCAGAGTCTGTTACTTTTGATGATGTTGCAACTGCTGTTCTGGAAGAGGAAACTAGGTGCAAAAGTAAAGAAGACAGAGCTGAAAGTTCACAACAAGCAGAGGCACTACCAATGGTGAGAGGCAGATCAACAGAACGTGGCTCGAGTGGGAACAACAACAATGGTAGATTAAAGTCCAAGAGTAGAAAGAATATCAAATGCTACAATTGTGGCAAAAAAGAGCACATCAAGAAGGATTGTTGGAGTAACAAAAAGAATCCCGATGTGACAAATTCTCAGGGATGTGTTGTGACTGTACCTAATGATGGAGATATTTTATACAGTGAAGCAGCAACTGTATCAGAAGGCAGAAAGGAGCTCACTGATTCTTGGATAATGGATTCGGGAACAACATGGCATATGATCTCTCGTAGAGAATAATTCCACACATATGAACCTACGTCTGGGGGATCTGTGTATATGGGTAATGATCATGCCTTGGAGATTGCTGGCACTGGTGCCGTCAAGATAAAAATGTATGATGGTACCATTCGCACCATTCAAGGAGTACGACATGTGAAGGGCTTGAAAAAGAACCTATTGTCTATTGGACAATTGGATGACCTTAACTGTAAGACCCATATCCAGGATGGGATCATGAAGGTCATCAAAGGAGCGCTTGTGGTGATCAAGGCAAAAAAGATAGCGGTAAATATATATGCTTTTGGGAAATACGTTGCAGGAGGCAGATGTATCAGTTGCATCAGCCAGACAAGAAGAATCAACTATTATGTGACATCGTAGATTGGGCCACATGACAGAACGTGGCTTGAAGATTCTCGCTGAACGTAATCTTCTACCCGGGCTCAAGACGATAAACTTATCTTTCTATGAGCACTGTGTTACCAGGAAGCAGTATAGATTGAAATTTAGGAGATCTATTGCCAGAAGCAAACACATTCTAGGCTTGATCCATTCAGACGTTTGGGAATCGCCGGTTTTGTCCCTAGGAGGAGCCAAATACTTTGTATCATTTATTGATGATTACTCTAGGAGACTGTGGGTGTATCCAATCAAGAACAAGTTAGGTGTGTTTCCAATATTCAAAACTTTCAAAGCACTGGTGGAACTTGAATCCGGAAAAAGGATCAGGTGTCTGAGGACAGACAATGGAGGAGAATACACTGACGGGAACTTTCTGACATTTTGCAAGCAAGAAGGCATTCAGAGGCAGTTCACTATTGCACACATACCTCAACAAAATGGTGTAGCAGAGCGGATGAACAGAACTATTCTTGAAAGAATGAGAGCTATGTTGGAAACTACAGGACTAACCAAATCATTTTGGGCAAAAGCAGCCAGAACCGCCTGTTACATGATAAACCGGTCACCATCGACTGCAATTGAGTTGAAAACACCAATAGAAATGTGGACCGGAAAACCCGCAGATTATTCTAGCTTGCACGTATTTGGATGTCAGACATACGTGATATATAATTCCCAAGAAAGAACAAAACTGGATCCAAAGTCCAGGAAATGCATATTCTTGGGATATGCTGATGGTGTTAAGGGGTGTCACTTGTGGGATCCTACTACTCACCAGATTATCATCAGCAGAGATGTGATATTTACAGAAGATAAACTGCAAAGTGAAAATGACAACAATACTACAAAGGAGACTACCACAGTACAGATCGAAGATAACCCAGGAAAAGAAGATGCTTCTTCTAAAGCAGCATCGGAGCACGAGGAACAAGAAGCAGATGAGGCTGAGGTTATAGATGTTCAACGTTCATCGCATCAAACATCAACTCCGCCCTGGCACTCAGACTATGTCATGGCGAGCAATGCTGCATATTGTCTTCTAACGGAGGATGGAGAGCCATCTACCTTTCACGAGGCTGTGAATAGCCCCGATGTGGCTTTGTGGATGACAACAATGCAGGAAGTAATTGAAGCTCTGCATAGAAACAAGACGTGGGAGCTTGTTCCTCTACCACCTAGACGGAAAGCCATCGGTAATTAATGGGTCTTCAAGATCAAGCGAGATGGAAATGACCAAGTGGAGAGATATCGTGCAAGACTGGTGGTGAAATGATTTGCTCAAAAAGAAGGTATTGACTTCAACAAAATATTTTCTCCTGTGGTTAGACTTACAACTATCAGAGTAGTCTTGGCCATGTGTGTTGTATTTGATTTACATCTAGAACAGTTAGATGTAAAGACTGCTTTTCTTCATAGTGAACTTGAAGAACAGATTTACATGATCCAACCAGAAGGTTTTGTTGAGAAAGAAAAAGAAAACTTGGTTTGCAGGTTGACCAAATCTCTGTACGGTCTAAAGCAGGTGCCGAGATGCTGGTACAAGATATTTGATTCCTTCATAATTAACCTCGGGTACAACAGACTCAATTTAGACCATTGTACGTATTACAAGAGGTTTGGAGATAATGATTTCATCATTCTGTTGTTGTACGTGGATGACATGCTGGTAACAGGCCCCAGCAAAGTTCGAGTCCAAGAATTGAAGGCACAATTGGCTAAGGAGTTTGACATGAAGGATTTGGAACCGACAAACAAGATTTTAGGGATGCAAATTCACCGAGACAGAGAAGGCAGGAAAATATGGATTTCCCATACGAATTACTTCAAGAAAATCTTGCGGCGCTTCAACATACAAGACTGTAAGGAAATCTCAACTCCATTTTCTGTTAATTATAAATTATCCTCAAGTATGTGCCCTAGTGATGAAGCAGAGAGGATGGAAATGTCTCAAGTACCTTATACATCAGCAGTGGGAAGTCTCATGTTTGCTATGATATGTACGAGACCAGATATTACTCAAGCAGTCAGCTCAGTCAGTCAGTTCATGGCGAATCCTGGTAGAGAGCAATGGAACACGGTTAAAAGGATCCTAAGATACATTAAAGGAACCTCGGATGTTGCATTATGTTATGGAGGATCGGAACTTACTATCAATGGTTATGTTGATTCAGATTTTGCAGGTGATTTTGACAAACGAAAATCCACTACAGGCTATGTGTTTACACCTTGCAGGAGGCGCGGTAAGCTGGGTATCTAAGTTATAAACTGTTGTAGCTTTATCTACAACAAAGGTTGAATACATGGCGGCTACACACGCTTGTAAAGAAGCAATCTGGATTAAAAGGTTAATGGAGGAGCTCGGGCACAAACAAGAGAAAATTCCCTTGTATTGTGACAGTCAGAGTGCCTTACACATTGCAAGGAATCCAGCTTTTCATTCCACGACAAAACACATAGGGATTCAATATCACTTTGTTCCTGAAGTAGTGGAGGAAGGAAGTGTGGATATGCAAAAGATTCACACCAACGACAATCTTGCAGATGTCATGACAAAGCCAATCAATGTTGACAAGTTTGTCTGGAGCAGATCTTCTTGTGGCCTAGCAAAGACGTAAGCAACATGAAATGGCAAGTATGAAGAGATTTGTAAAGTCCACCAAAAGATTGGTTTTGAGTGGGAGATTGTTGCACTATCCCACCGAAAGCAAAGCCAACTTTCGGTGAAAAAGTTATCAAAATAATAAAAGAAGGAAAAGTGAAGAAAAATAAGAAAAAGTGAAATGATGATGTTGGGGGCAAAAATGGAAAAACATTATTTGCATAGTAATGAAATGAACCTATAAATAGAGGCTCATTTGTACCAACAATATCATTCCAAAATAGAGTGAAAACATTATGAGTTTTCTTGAGTATTCTATCTTCTTCTATTGTTCTTTGAGTGAGACTTTAGTTTCTCATATTATTAGAGAGA
Source organism: Ehretia macrophylla (assembly GCA_037974665.1). Classification (NCBI taxonomy): domain Eukaryota; kingdom Viridiplantae; phylum Streptophyta; class Magnoliopsida; order Boraginales; family Ehretiaceae; genus Ehretia; species Ehretia macrophylla. The sequence continues at coordinate 70,906,100 of CM075764.1, forward strand.
GTTATATAGTTCTCTCCTTGTATTAGAGAGAATGTGGTATTTTTTCTTCTTCTATTGTTCTTTGAGTGAGAGTTTAGTTTCTCATATTATTAGAGAGAGTTATATAGTTCTCTCCTTGTATTAGAGAGAATGTGGTATTCTTTCTTCTTCTATTGTTCTTAGAGTGAGAGTTTAGTTTCTCATATTATTAGAGAGAGTTATATAGTTCTCTCCTTGTATTAGAGAGAAGGTGTTGTATAATATTCTTACATCATAGTGAATCCTCCTATACTTACCCGTGATTTTTTTCCCTTAATTTGTTTGAAAATTTTCCACGTAAAACTTTTATATCTCTATTTTCTCTATTCTCATTCATATTTTAACTATAGAGTAAATTGCTTGCCGCCCCCCTGTGTTTTGCTCGAAATACTCATTCACCCCTTGTGTTTTTAAAATAGGCTCATTACCTCCCTGTATTTTTTCGATTAAGCTGACGCACCCAAAATTGCTTATTCCGTTAGCAAACGTTACCAAATTAGTTAATTGATCGTTATACCCTTACATAAAGTTAAAATCGAAAAAACACAGGGGGGTAATGAGCATATTTTAAAAACACAGGGGGTGAATGAGTATTTCAGGAAAAACACAGGGGGGCGGCAAGCAATTTACTAAAAGGGTATTTCTGTCCAACAAAGAATTTATTTTAACCAAAAACATAAAAAAATCACATTTTAAGCGCGTGTGTTACAATTGCTATTAAATTAGACGGTTTTTCTAACGAAAAGGACGGTCAACTACATTCCAAAAATCACAAGAGAATAATGAACCTATTTTAAAAACATAAAAGGTGAGTATTTCGAACAAAACACAAAAAAACGACAAACAATTTACTCTTTACTCTCTAACTATGTTATACTATTTATATCATATCATTCTACTGCTCTGATACCCAACAGGATTCTCCCCTCAAAACATTAATTTAATATCATGTGGACCATTCGCCCACGTATCAGATATTAAACTGATAAGAACAAATACTACACTTGATCTTAGCCAAAAGGCCGAGAAAGGTATTCTTTGATTTGTGCTCTCATTCTTCTTTTATACGCAAAGCAGCAAACGTCTTTCTCCTACACTATCGATGTGGGACGAGTTCTGGAAGAGGAATGTAAACACGCTGAGGTTTACTCTGGACATCATACAAATCTTTTCAAACGTGAATAACGATGGAGTTCAAGAAGCAAACATGGTGGATGGATGTTCTTTTTTCAGGTAACTATGTTTCACATATAGTTGGGCCTTATTATTCGTTGACTCTTACATGCACGTGAATGGTTGTGTTGAAGATAGTAAATACAAAAAATAAATTTCACTTTAGAAGCTAAGTATTTAGATGATGTCATAAATTTACTTAATTAATTTTTCATCCAAGAAGATAGCTTGGGTCAAGGTTGATTTATATGCATATTTATTTAGGCTTAGTTGTTTTTCGTGGCTAGCTCGCCATAATAAATATTATGGTGAATTGATTTCTTTCCTATTTAGTTGAAGTTCATCATGTATAAATTCCCTAACTTTTCCTTTTCCCAATATTTTAAGGATTTCTCTTATCAGTAACATTAGCTGCTAAGGAAGCTAAGAATCATGGGACAGTGATTGAGATTGATCTGGGCACCACATATTCTTGTGTGGGTGTATACAGAAACAATCATGTCGAGATAATAGCGAACGATCAAGGAAACAGAATCACCCCTTCATCGGTTGGATTCAATGATAATGAGCGACTAATTGGAGAAGCCACGAAGAACCAAGCGCCTCCAAATGCAGAGAGGACTGTTTTCGATGTCAAAAGGCTAATGGGAAGAAAGCAAGTGAATGCGTGTAAAGATTTTTACGCGTAATTTTGTGAGAGATCGTTGTGCGATGCTGATAATTTTTACGATTGTAATTGGAAGGTTTGATGATCCTGAGGTCCAAAGAGATATGAAGATGTTGCCTTCTAAGTTTGTGAACAAAGATGGTAAGCCTTACATACAAGTGAAGATAAAGATGGAGAAAACAAGGTGTTTAGCCCTGAGGAAATCAGTGCTATGGTGTTGAAGAAGATGAAAGCCACGACCGAGTCTTATTTAAGACATTCAGTTAAGGATGCAGTGATCACTGTTCCTGGTATGATAAGATTCGTCGCGTTCTCTCTTTTTCTCTGTTGTTGATTCTATCATTTTTTGGCTCTTTTCGTGATTCTGCATAAATTATGTTGTCTGTAGCTTTGTGAATGTCTTAAAAATTAATATGCATTGAACATAGTGTTATTCCACATAAAAGAAGGAAATCATTATTTTACGAATCCAGGTATTTGGAGTTATGAAGATGTAGCCAGGGCACATATTGTGTTTTTCGGCTTATACTTTTTGGAAGCTCTCTGGCATTGGGTGTATATTGGGATCTAGAAATATTTTGTGATTTTTGTATTAAAGGTTTCTTGATTACTAAGTTCACATATTGAAAGCTCTCTGGTTTTTGCATATGCAGCATACTTCAATGATGCACAAAGACAGGCTACAAAGGACGTGGCATAGCCGGTCTCAAAGTGGTTCGTATAATCAACGAGCCTACAACGGCCGCAATTTCCTATGGTCTAAACAAGAAAGGTGGTGAGATGAATATTTTGGTGTTTGATCTTGGTGGTGGCACATTCGATGTCAGCGCATTGACCATTGATAATGGTTGTTTTTGAGGTCCTTGCCACCAATGGGGACACTCATTTGGGAGGAGAAGATTTTGATCAGAGAGTGATGGACTATTTTGTCAAGCTGATCAAGGGGAAGTACAACAAAGACATCAGCAAAGACAACAAGGCTCTTGGAAAGCTGCGAAAGGAGTGTGAGAAAGCGAAGAGGGCCTTGAGTAGCCAGCACCAAGTGCGAGTAGAGATCTAGTCCCTTTTTGATGGTATTGACTACTCTGAGTCCCTAACAAGTGCAAGATTTGAAGAGTTGAACATAGATTTGATCAAGAAGACAATGAGGCCAGTGAAGCAGGCCTTAAAAGACGTGAATTTGAAGACGACTGACATTCATGAAGTTGTACTTGTTGGGGGAAGCACCCGAATTCCTAAAGTGCAACAGTTACTGAAGGATTTCTTTGATGGGAAAGAAGCAAACAAGGGTATCAATCCAGATGAGGCTGTAGCCTCAGGAGCAGCAGTCTGGTGAAGCTGATGAAGACACGAAAAGTATTTTTTTTTTTTTTCCTGCAGACTTACTTTTGCTAGACATTGTTCCCTTGAGTCTAGGTATCGAGACAGTTGGAGTCATGACGAAATTGATCCCAAGGGGTAAATCAGGGTATGTTGAAACAGAGTTGCAATCATGTAATTGATACCTAGGATTGTTTAACATTGTTTTCTGGTACATAAAACTTAGAAAAACTAATGTTGCCATGAAATTTTCAGGTCTATGAAAGTGAAAGGAGCTTGAAAAAGTTCGAGTTATCTGGAATTCCTCCGGCTCCAAGGTAGCTAAACATACATCTAGCCTTCTGGAAATAATTGATGTCATTTTAGAATCATTTCAGTTAACTTTGAGTGGCGCAAAATTATCTTGATTTTTTCTCTTAGGAGAGTTCCACAAATTGAGGTTACCTACGAGGTTGATGTAGACGGAAAACTACGCGTGATATCTGAGGACAAGGCAGCAACAAAGAATTGACAATCCATTACCATCACCAATGACAAAGGGCGTCTCACCCCTGACGAGATTGATCAGATGGTAAAGGAGGCAGAGGAGTTCTCAGAGGAGGATAGGAAGGTGAAGGAGATAATTGACTCCAGAAACAAGCTTGAAAGCTATATTTATACTATGAGGAGCACCATCAGTGACAAGCTTGTTGAGAAGATTGATTCTGATGACAAGGAAAAGATTGAGAGCGCATTGAAGAATGCCCTGGAATGGTTGGATGAGAACCAAAACGCGGACAAGGATGACTTTGATGAGAAGATGATCGAGTTGGAAGCTGTTTGTGATCCTGTCATGAGGAAGGTATACGAGAATAGTAGTGGAAGCTCTGCTAATTCAGAAGACAATGAATTGTAAACAAGTAATCAATAATTACGTTAAAAAGTGTGGTCTTCGATGAGACAGTTTTGAGAAACCCAAATACTAATAAGGAGATCATTTCCAAAAGTTAATGTGTACAACTTGGTTTTGAAATCTTTCATTTTCGAACAAATAGCTAGAGGAATTGTTGGTACTTCACCTTCAGAGCTTAAAGATCAAAAGTCTACTTTAAGTATTTGATGCGTTCATATTTTTTCTTTTTTCTTTTTTACTAAGTAAGCAAGCAATTCATTGATAAAAAATATGTACGTCAGTCAACATCTAGACCAGTATGTGTCTTCTACATTCCAAGATTGCCATATAGCCCTATTAAGCTGGTTGTTTTTGTATTTCTTCCCTGTACTACTTGTGTTTGATATCAAAAGAGATACGACTAAATAGGTGATCCTCATTAGTTGCCAAATTCTGATGGAACGTTTCGGTCATATTAAGTTCACACTTTTGACTAATTCGATGTGTGTGTTGAGGCAGCTGCTGTACCTGAGAATTTATTAATTGGTGTGGTCTTCAACAAGACAATTTTAAGAAACCCAAATACTAAGAACGATATCACTTAATGTTATTTGAAATAAATGAATTTTATAAAATTTTGTACAATTCATTTGCAAATCCAACCTTTTGTTTTTGGAATTACCTTTTTAAAAAAATTAAAAATCCAAGATTTGCCAATCGATTTACTCAAACTTTACTTAAATCTTTGTTCAAGATGTGAAATTTGCAATTCCAAGCCACCAAATTAGTTACTTATCTTTTAAAGACTAAACTGATCTCTAAGTTTCTTTTTTTTTTTACTGCTCCTATTTTTTGTTCTTATTCCTATGTAGTTAGTTCTTTTTATTTTTCTTGTGAGCTCCTTCTTCACGACAAATTTATTTTTCATACACACACACACACACACACACACACACTTGCCCTAATTTAAACTTCCATTAAAATTTGTTAGTCAAATATTTAAAAGATGATACTACCCCCATTAAAAAATATTTTGGATTTTTATTTAACTTTCTTAATTTCTTTCATTATTATGCATTACGTTAAATAAATTTTTATAAATAAATTTGATATAATTTTTATTTCTTCTCATTCTACTTAAAATTACAAATCCAATGCTTCAAATTTCATATAATTTGGACAAGAAATGAAAAAGATATGAATTTTTAAAGCTTTTTTCGTGAGTAAAATTCTGGTGGGTTGAAGATGCCTAAACGACGTTGTTTCGATTATGACACGTAGCGTAGAATTTAAATCCAAAAGCCAATGGTATAGTGCCACGTGGCTAGTGTGAATAACAAAATTTGGGAAAGTAGTTTTGAAGATTTGAATCCACAACTTCAACTATGGTTTAAAGCTACTTAGCCACAATGTTGTATGTACTTCCTGTTATTTTCTACACACGGAATATATATTATCCTGTTATGTACCGGTAACAGAGACCACCACCCACAATCTCCGCCATTACCTCTAGCGAACACCACTGCCACAAACTACCTCCGCCACTTCTTTCAACCACCCCTACCAGTCACCAACGTTGGAGAGTCCATAGTACAAAGATTCATCTAACTAATACACAAAAATAAAATTTTGAAATAATTAGGGTTTAGTTTAAAATCAATCCCAAGGTTAAATTTCTATATGTAAATGATCTATAGACTATAAAGATTCTCAAAAGATTATTAATAGTGAGTTTATAAAATAATTTTTGATGGAGAGATGTAGTGGTGGTGGTATGTGCTAGGTGAGGAAGAAGAGTGAAAAACATAAAAGGAAAAAAATGATAAATGAAAAATGAGAAACAATGTAAGGGTATTTTGGTCAATTCAAATGTGTTTTGAGGTTTTGTGCGATTCACAGTTGCATTACAAGTGAGTGTATGTCACTCTTCATTAACTTTGACAGAAATTTGGACGGAGGGTTTATGGTGCAACATTATGAATAACATAGAGAGTTTAACGCCACTTTTGAAAACACAGGGTTTGTTGTGCAACTTTGACAAAACACAGGAGGGTGTTGTGCATTTTACTTTATATTTAATCCAATCTTTTTTTTTTGTCTTCAAATTAGGAGCGCAAATCATCTACCCTTATTTTTTAACTAGTCTTAACATACTTAGCCATTTAAAATTATAAATTATTTATTCGTGTTATTTATTCATCAATATTAATTAATCGAGTTTAACTTTAAAATTGAATAGTGTTGTTAATGGAATACATATTCCTATCAAAATTTCTAAAGCAAAGCTTCAAGATATATGAATAGAAAATGAATACCAACAATAAATATAGTTTCAAATTATAGAATTGAATTAATACTGGTTTACAGGTCTGAATAATAAAAGTTATTTGTAAATACAAATTCTTTCAGACCACAAATGTTTCTAAGCAGTCTGTTAGGAGGGGTAAAAATACACAATTGAACACTCATATATAGATAATTTTTTTTAACAGGGACTAAATCTATTTTTTAGCCTAAAAGTACCTCAAAATATGCCCATTTATAAAAAAAAAAATACAACTTCAACTTACTTCTTCTTAATAGCTCCACTTTTGGATTCGCCCTCGCTGGCCCCAAGTAGATCTGCCCATGACCGAGTTGCTGAGAAATTTCCTTTTAATGAAAGAAAGCCATTTAAGAGCCCAATATTCAATTTTCTGAGTGAACTTCTCAACCAAGCTATAACAGTCCTTGATATGAAGATTACCAATCTTATAGCCAAGCAAATTAGAGATTTGGGGTTGCAGAGAGATGGATTGTATCTACCAAGGAAGACTGCACTTTTGTCACTATTCAATTCACCTGCAAGCCTGAAAGGTTATGGAAAATTGCCAACTCCTCATTAATGACGGAGATAGATCAGATATAAGCATTAGCAAAATTGAGACTCTGATCATCAGCAAAAGAAAGGTGCGTCAGTTAAGTCCGTTTGCATGTTGGGTGGAACCAGCATTAATTTGCTGATCTTTCTTCTTCGAAATTTTTTCTTTTATTTATTTATTTATTTATTCGTCAATCAGTGAAGGGGGAGTTTCATCTCAATTATCTCAAAACTTTACACGAGGTAGGACCAAAACAACAAAAGCTCGAAAAAAGTGTCAAGTCATTACTTACAAAAGACAATTATCGTGTATATTCCATTCTTTACAAATTGCAATGTTAGTCTGGTTTCTTCTTTTATTTTTTATTTTTTTGCTGGGTCAGCAAGTGTAAGATTTCATTCAACTAAGCAAAAACTATGGCAAAGTGATATACATGTGTAATGTCATAAACAAAAAGCCATCTTGAAACCTAACAAATAATTTCATAGAGGTTTCAGATATCACAAAGATCCCTATTGGCACTATTGTTTCTAGGGTAAATAGCACCGTAGCCTCCTATGATTTATCTAAAGTGCACAAAACCTCCATGTGGTTTCAAAAATGCACCGGACCCCCCTGTGATTTGGAAAAGTGGCACACGTGCCCACTTCGTCTCTTTTCCGTCAAATTTTATAACAGAAAATGTGAAATGACTTAAATACCATCAATTCATTTTTTTCCTCTATTTTCTCCTTTTTCTTTACCAAAAAAATTATATAATATATATACACACACCACACCAAAAAAAAAAAATAATATATAACATATATATATCACACCACATCTGGAAAAAAAAAGAGAAATATATATATATATATACACACACACACCAAACCCCAAAAAAAAAAAAACAAATATGTATATATATATATAATACATATACACATACAAATATATACACATACATACTGGGGTTTGGGGGTGGGGGGTGGGGAGTGGGGTGGTTTCCCGGGGAGTGGGGGTGGGTTCCGCCAAGAGGGGGTGGGGTTTGTGTGTACGTATATATATATATATACACACACACACCAAACTCAAAAAAAAAAAACAAATATGTATATATATAATACATATGCACATACAAATATATACAGATACATACTGGGGTTTGGGGGGTGGGGAGTGGGGTGGTTTCCACGGGACTGGGGGGTGTGTCCCGCCGAGGGAGGGGTGGGGTAGGGTGGGGTGGGATGGGTGGGGTTTGTGTGTATGTATATACATATATACACACGCACACCAAACCCCCAAAAAAAAAAAATACATATAGATAATACATATACACATACATACTGGGGTTTGGGGGTGGGGTGGTGGGTCTCGACTGGGCTGGGGGGGGGGTTTCCGCCAAGGGGTGGGGTGGGAGGGATGGGGTTTGTGTGTACCAAACCCAAAAAAAAAAAAGAAACAAATTGTTGGGGACGTTGAATTTGTTATTGTTTGTTGCTGTTTTTTTTTTTTTTTTTTTTTTTGTGTTGTAAAGGGTTCTTTTTGTCAATTAACCCACATATTTTGTTGAAAAAATTGTTGAAAATCAGCCAAAGTTGTATGGGAGGCGCGTGTACCTCACATGCCGTTAAAACTTAACGGATTTATTGATGGAGGGGGTTGTTGTGCTATTTTTTTTAAACCACAGGGGGGTCAGGTGCACTTTTGAAACTACGGGAGGTATTGTGCACTTTAGATAAATCATAAGGGGCTACGGTTCTATATTTCCTTCCCGTCAACATTTTGCTTCGCACATCATCTTTAATTCTTTTGGTCACTTGGTCCTCAGTAGCAAATTCATTTATGAAGAAACGCGAATTTCGTTCTTTCCAAAGGTGGTAAACTGTGGAGGTGAGCAGGAGCTTAATGATATTTGCCTGAAGGGTGTGCTTTTTCGCCATGATACTGCATCCACGAACAATAAATTCCCATTGAATTCCAAAAGTTCTGACTTTTCCTTTCTTTGCACAACTTCGCCAAACTCGTTGACTAAAAAAACACTCAAAGAAAAGGTGTTTCTTGGTTTCCAAATACATATGACAAAGAGAGCATCTACCATCAATTTGCATTCCCCAATTGAGCATATATACGACCCTTTGTAGGCAGTCTGTTTAAGATTGCAAGCCAACAACAGAAACTGTGCTTTGGGATGAAACTTTGTTTCCAAAGAAGATCATACCATGGCACTTTTGGATGGTTTGTTCTCAGAGATTCCCAGGTAGAGTGAGTTTGAAAGGATCCGCAATGCACCACTGGATCACATCGCTGTTGTGTGAATTCAGAGGCATGCCATCAAGATTTGTTTCCAGAGAAGAAAGGCTTCTTGGCCATTTCCATCTTCCATTTTGAATCACTTTGCTAACTTTGCATTGATGTCCAAGTCGCGATGCATCAATCAAATTTTGCTGCACATTCTGCACTAATTTGCCAAGAGGGTGCCATGAGTCCCACCACAGGAAGGTATTGTTCCCATTTCCAATGATGTGCTTGATATGGGGAGCCGCATCATCTCTCAACTTCAATAACTTTTTCCACGTCCAAGAGCAGTCGGAGGGTATTGGAACACTCCAAATGCCATCTTTGAGAAGTATTTTCCTGGTCCAAATGCTCCAAATAGAGTTATGGTCGGTGTACATATACCAGAATTACTTGAGAATCGCAGCCTTGTTAACCTCTTCTTTTATTTGTTTTGTCTTGGACTCTTATTTGAAACAAAGCGAAGAGTTTGATTGTATTCATATCCTACTGTAACTTCTCACTAATTCCCTATTATGATACTTTTTTTTTTGAACAGTGAAACGATATCATTAATAAGCAGGATTACAATCTTAACTGATTCCGGATCGAGTAATGTCCTGAGACATAAAAAACACAAGTCGGGGAGGGTGGTTGGACACCCAGTCAAGAGGAAGTTCATTATAAATTTTTGCTTTTGCAATCCAATCACATGAGAGGTTAGTCGTCCTCCTAATGCTACAAAATCTAACGAATGTAGATCCAGCCACAATCTTTTGGATATTCTCCACAATAACTCTTGCATTCCAACTGGTAGCATGAACTGGAGAATTAATTGCTTTGAGAACGGCATCGGCATCACTTTCGATTGTGATGTTTTGATTGTTGAATTGGGTTGCAAAGAGACATGTTTTTCTGATTGCATAAGCTTCCGCTTCTAACGCTGTACCGCCCCAAATGGAATCAACTTGACCCGCAAGGAAGGCTGCTGATGCCAGGGACTCTTTATCCCTGAAGGATGCATCCGTATTAATTTTAATCGTCCCAGGTTGAGGAAGTGTCCATATTGAGGGGGTTGACTCGGTATCATGGGGATGGTCCACCGAAGAGGAACTCTGGTCATCAAGGGCTTGTGAAAATTCAATGAATGAAGAATGCGCCAAGGATACTGCTTGAGCAATATTAATCTGTTTGTTCTCCAAGCAAAAGCAACTCCTCTCCTTCCAAATCTGCCAGCAATGAAAGGCAATTTTTGATGATGCTTCTTCCGTGCAGTATCCTGCATCAACACAACGATAAACAAAAGAAAGGAGCCAATCTCCAAATCTTGACACATGGTTCGGATTAATAGAACACTGCAAAGAAGAAGCGCACCAATATTTTTGAGACCAAGGGCAAAGAAGAAGCAAATGTTCAACAATTTCAATTGATTCATTACAAATTAGACAGATGGGGCTAGTCGAGCTTTTCCTTTTAAAACGATTTTCATTGGTCGGCAAGCCATTGCGACAGGCTTTCCAACGGCGAATTTTGTGGAGCTTTGATGTTCCAAATCAATTGAAACAGCTCCTTAGGGGCCCTATATGAAGACTCAGCTGATGATACTTGAATACAATATAGAATTTTAAGTTCCAACTCAATAAAAATCTTTGATGGCACTTCCAAATTAAATAACTTAATTCTTCAAGACTATTCACCTTCTCAGTTCATAATTACTAATACATTTGCATAAACGAAGTTCCTTGTTACCGAACAACTACTTGGACTCTAATTGGGTAGGGGCCGCGCGAACGCAGGCCCCCACTGTCACAAATTATGACATAGGCTCAACTACTTGGGCTGACCTTAGGACAAGCACCCCTCCCAAGTGCAATGGAGGTCACCAACCTAGGCCATGGACCTTCTTGATCGCCCATTGACCCCGTCCAGGTAAGTATGTTTCATCTTTTGCTTTCTTGCCTTTATATCCGTCCCCCATATCCCACCCACTACATGCCTATTCGATGTGGGACAAAATAAAGTTTACATTTCCTTGTTCAATTGGGGTCTATTCGAAGTATACTACCAAAGTGATAACATTCCTGCAACACAAATATCATAATAGACGAGCGGAAGCTTTTCAAACATGAAGCTAACACGTATTCCAGCTACGCTTCCGATTTCGAGCTTGGCACCAATTTTCAGCAACAATATTTCCTATTTCTTTCATTGAACTACAACATATTTCTCATATAATATATCCTGAGCCTCCACAGCATCTTCTTGTAATCTTTACATCAATGAGCATCTGCTGTATATAGTTTTCCAACGCAAGTTCTTATGTCAAGCAAATGAGCATGACTTGTGAGCTAGGTTGAACATGCCAACTTTGTGACACAAGACAAATGTGTTAGTATTTCTCATTAATTTGTTGCTTTAGTAGGAGTAATATCAATAATATTTTTCTTACTAGATACTAAATATATACATATAAAAAAAAATGGAATATATGTATAGAACTTGGATGAGTGAGGGTTGCACTCCTACTGCTTCCCATATATATATGCCCTTGGTTAGAACACCAAATAATGTAAGAGTTGATGAGCTAATAATCTTTGCTTACTTTATTATTATTATTATTTGTTAATACTTATCATAATTCGTGAACTATGGCCATTGAGAACTTCATTGACTTTTAAAATAATCATTTTAGTTCCTGAACTATAGTCGTTGAGAACTTTTAGTCTCTTGGCTTTTAAAATGAACATTTTAGTCCTTGGAATTATATCAAAGAGACGCCGTTAGTCTCGGATACCAATTTTGACCATTTTTTAATGATTTTTCCCTATTTGTGAGGGCAAAATAGGAAAGTTATATTTGTTTCACAGCCGACAAAGAAAAAAACATTGTCGCTAAAAAATTGTCAGTTTAGAGCTCATGCGCATAACGTGTGACAATGCCGTTAAAAAATGGATGAAATTGGTATCTGGGACTAATGGCGTGTGATGCCCGAGTCGAGAGCATGTTTATTTTTATTTATATGCATATAATATGTGCATTTAATTGTTTAAAATGTTTATTTGTCATAATATGTGCAAATATTTGCTTAATTGATTCTTACGTGCAATTACGTGTTTAATTAACTTTAGTTAGCAAAATTATGAGTTTATTTATATTAGAATTTGATATATGTGCATTAATATTATTTCATAAATATTTTTAAGTGAGAATAGCATTTAAAGGACTTTTGAATTTTATTTGAGGACTTTTCCACTAAATTTTTAAAAATGGTCTTTTAAACATTTTAAAAAATTAGTCCTCCAATATTATTGGACTATTAATAAAAATTAATTTGGAAACAAACTAGGAATTAAAAGTAGACTTTTCGCGCGAAAAAAGTAACGTTTTTAAGCCAAATAGTGAAAATCCTCTAACTTGGTCTTCCTTTGACCTTGTTGACTTTTCTAAATAATGTATAAAGCCCAAAAATACCCCAAAAATGCAAAAATTAGCCAAAAAAAAGGCCCAAATCAACCAAAAATCCTTTCCTGCGTGAATAGTGAATTTTGAAGGTGAAGGAGAAGCTTCCCAAGGGCAACTCGGACATTTTTGAACTCGCCTCAACTCCTACTTCGCATCTACCGTTCATTTTTCAACTTTCAGAACAAAAATTTGTGAAGGGCTCTTTCAAAAATTGGTTTAAAATGCATTATTTATGCTTTGTATCGTTAAATTTACATATGATACTTGTTATTTAGGTTGTAGAGAACATGTTTACCGTTTCATAATTTATTTTTAGCGTATTTTATTTTTGTGATGAATAGTAGTTATGTTTTATGTTAGAAATGCATAATTTAATGCCTAAGCTTGATTCTTAGCCTAGTTATGATGTTCATAAACGTTTATATACCATATTAGCTTAGTAGAATAGCTTAGAAATGCGTAAATGTGCAAAAATGAACTAGATGCGTTGGCTGAAATTTTAATGTTTATGCTTGATTATTGCCAATATTTGAGTGTAAGTTGGGTAGTCTTTGGGTTGTCAATGATGTATTATAATTTCTAAATATGAGTGCTAAATGCTAGGTGTAAATGTGGTTAAGAAAGGGGTTTAAATTGATGTGAAGAATGAAGATGTTTAAATGGTGTTTTTAATGTTTAAAGTTAGTTAAAATGTTGTTAGAATGCCTCCTTTGTGGTTAATGTGTTGCTTAAGTTCTAATGGTGTCATTATGACTTGATAGAGTATAAGGGGAAATGCATGTGAAATGTGGTTTAGGTGTTTAAATGTGGGTCTAAGTGAATATGAATTGCTTAGTTATTAGATTGGTAAATGTTTGAAGTAATGTGTTGTAGAATCTAGGATTCTAGCTTGATAGAATATGTGCTATATGAATGTGGTGTCTAATGTGGTTAAGGTTATTTTGTGTGTAAAGTGTTGTTTAAACTATGATGTCATATGATTGCATGATTAGTTAGCTTACTAAATGCATAATTAAAGTAAATGTCACTAGTGATCAACGTACTTTGTTAATTCCCCTTATTTGTCTTAAATACTTGTATTAGATTGCATGAATGCAATGCGATGTGATGCAAATGTAAATACGTGTTATGAGTTATATGTCCATGTGTGTGTTAATGCGATGCGATGCAAATGGTTGCAACCTTTAAAACAAACACGGTCGGTTGGAGTCACCCTGGGCGGCATCGGGCTTGTTAGGCGATGACACGACTACCGGGGCTCTATTCCCTATCCCGAATGGACGGAGTGTTCCATAAGGGTTTGGGTCGTAGAGTCGAGTCAGTGTACACGCGAAGTGCACTTGGTGTAAAGGGGAAGATGTTCGCGATGGTGTATAGGGGAACGATATCAACAGGACAAACGTATCATTCATGAATGTTTACTTTTCTTGTATTATTTAAGCATTATTTACTTATTGCAATTGACGTGCATAGCATGATTTAAAAAGTATTTTTAAAAGAGAAAATGAGTTTCAAACCTCCCTGCATTTATTCCTCCCTCACTGAGCTATGAGCCGATTAACTCACCCCTCTTTATTAACATTTCACGTGAAGACGAAGTTGTTTATGTGGACTATGTGCCTAGTGAGCATGTGGACAAGCTCGAGGCTTGATGTGTTTATTCTTGATGTATATATGTTTTAGAATGCTAAAGTTGAATTAAAGTTTTATGAGTTCTTGTAAATATGTATTAAAGTCTTTTTCAATTCTTGTAATTAAGTAATATGTATTGCCACCTTAAAGTTGTGTTTGTAAGGCTTGTATTGTATTTGTGTTATGATGTTGACGTACGTGAGACGGACGGCAGGGTACATGTGTATGTATACGAATGGCTTGTGTATGAAATGTTTGGGGTTTAGTTGCTGTTGTGAGGAGTTTCGTGCAGGTTTTTATATGGCACTACAAAAAATGCGGACATCGGCAACATTTTTTTTGTGGCGGTTCAAAGAACCGCCGCGAATTGTGTTTTACAATTCATTTTTTGCGGCGGTTACTTGAACCGCCACTAAAAGTCCCTCTTTAGTCGCAGTTCTAAGAAACTGTCGCGAAAATTCCAGTTTTAGCAACGGTTATGGGGAACCGCCGCTAAAAGTACTTCAATTGAAAATACAACTCCCCCCGCCCCTCGTTTTTAATTTTTCTTATTCAGCCAAAAAAACCCTTCCACACCTCCCCACACCAGAGCCACCATTGCCTCCCACCCTAAACCCGTTCTCCTTCACCCTTGCGCTACAACGGCGTACCACCGCTTCTGCCCATACCCCAACCCTCTCCCCCTTCCACCCTTAATCATCTAGATTTGCGCACACACACACACACACATACACATATATATCACAAGAATTTTTTTTTTAAAATGAAATCAAACATATATATATATGTATATGTGTGTGTGTGCGTGTGTATATATATATATGTATGTATATATTTATTTTGTTTTCTTAATTCTTTTTTTTCTTTTTCAGGTACCCCAAATTGGGAAACTTGTTCAGTTAGTTAGGGTTCCCAATTTGAAGGTTTCGAATTTCGGTAATTGAAACCCCAAATTCAAACTCGTATATGTATAATTGTATATGTTTAATTTTTTCTCTTAATTTATTTATTTATTTTAATTTGGCTGCTCCATTTTATATGTGTATATTTCTTAATCCCTAGAGCTTATGTATATATGTCTGTGTGTATGTGTAATTTTTTCTTTATATGTGTGCGTGGTGTAATTGTGTGTGTATGTATAATTGAGAATAGAGCTACTTTAAAGAAGTGGAAGAGGGTTAATTTCACTATGGCAAATGTGTTATTAAGATTGCTTTTGCTTTCTTTGTTCAGGTCATTAGACATTTTTAGGTTCTGAATACCTTTCTTTTTTCGTTCTGGCATATGAAATTGCTAATCATTCTTTTAAATAGATGATGCTAGAAGCCTCTTGGATTGTATAAACTTGTTCTCTTCATCCCTGCCCTTGCAAATGTTGTTCAATTTTCTGCATAGCCGTCTTTGATGAGGTGCTTATTTGTCTATAATTAAAATTGAAAAGAAGAGTTAATTTCTTAATTAACAGGTATCTGCTCTTATGTTGTAAAGATGTTTATCAATTTTCAATCAAAAGAAATCACATGCCATATGTCATATCTGATTAATAGTATCTTTTTGTGGGGAAAAGGGGAAAGAATAATGTATGTTTTCTCAAATCAGATGGAGGTTATTAACTCTCTCTTGAATTCAGAAACTTAGGCTTGAGCTGTCTTCATTTTGAAATTTTAATCATTGATCTATCATTTCTCTAGTAACTAATTTGTGACTTCTCATGATTGGCTTTGTATAGTTTTTATTGAGGAACTCTTAATGAGTTACATGTAGTGGACATTTCAAAACAGTCAACTAGATGTGTTCCATGTTCGCCAAGGGTCTCTTGGTCAGCTTTATGGTGTCTTAATTGACTAGTAATAAGCAATAGTAATCAGTCAAATTATACGGCATGCTTCTTTGGCCGGGTAGATTCGGGTGTAATGGTCGGGTAGTGACCAATTTTAATAAACAGTTTCAAGTTTGAACCATGATGTTAAATCTCATAGTTTCCACCATGGCAAATTTGTGTTCAGTTTTTGTATTATTTGGATTAGGGACAAACCGAGAAGAGAGATGTATGAGGAAAAATAAAAGGTACAGTCTCTCATTTTGTCATATTATCTGTAACTTGTTTCTTTATTTTCTGATTGTTACTTAAGTATGAATACCTACTCGTTAAAATGCTAATTCTATTAGTATCATTAGTTATATAATACACCGCCTGAGTTAATAGCTACAATATTTACTCGATGTTAATGTTTCTTTTGGTTGTGTTTGGTAGCTTGGAGAACTAAGATAGGTTCTACTTCAACTCCATAAATTGAGGTATTTTAGAGTGGTTGAGATATTTGAGAGATATTTTGTTGTTTGTTGTCTAAATTTTTTAATGCTTTTAATTATGTAACTTGATAATAATGATATAGGATTGTCAACTGTCAGAAAAACTCCAGTTTCTTTCACTTCAAACTGACTATACAAAGCATTTTAATTATGTAACTTGAGATGCTTAACTGTAGATATTGATATATTGCCTATCATATCATTGTATTTTGAGTAGAAAATTTATTTTTCTTTGTCTAATGCAGAGTGATCTGTCTTGTTTGAACATGTAATCTAAAATTTCCGTATGTTTTCTTGACATATGGTCAGTGATTCGTGTGCATTTGCTTTGGTGGTAATATGTTTAATGCATAGGATAGTAGGATTGTCTTTTTAGCAAATTATGAGATGTTGACTGTTGTTGTTTTATCATCAGGCTAAAAGTTGTAGTAAACTGCTAACAGGGACAAATGTTACCTATAGTATACGAGCATCAATTCTATTTAATGGACTATAGGCGGCGGTTCATTGAAACCGCCGCCTATTAACGTTATAGGTGGCGATTTAAACAACCGCCGCCTATAGTATTCGCGATAGACAAATTTGCGACGGTTCTTAAAATCGCCGCCTATACATATGCGGCGGTTATAAATCACCGCGAATAAGAGAAAAGACCGCAATGGATGTATTTTTTTGTAGAGTAGGATAGTGCCAAGTTTCAAACGTTACCATGCCGAAATTCCGTCGTGTCTTGACTTGATCCTAGGAGGGGTCGGGTTTGGGCGTTACATGGCGTCTCACTGATATAACTCCAGGGGCTAAAAGTTTTATTTTAAAAGTCAATGGACTAAAAGTTCCCAAATACCATAGTCCACAGACTAAAAATTCATTTTAAAAGTCAATAAACTAAAAGATCCAATGGCCATAGTCCAGGGACCATGTCAAGTGTTAACCCTATTTTTTTGGGGTCCGATTCTTGGTTGACTTCAGGGGAATATAAGTATAAAGTAGTAATTGAACACTACAAACATAAAATGATCTAATCTTGTATAAAATCGAGGACCCTATATTATATTTCTCTTGGTTATATAATCGTTGTCCTTGAAAGAATCATAAACTTTAAGTCTACCTTATAAAATCTTGCGTTGTTTCTCTTACTATCAATTAATTTTTGAATAGAAGATATAAGTATAGCTTGAACCAACAATGACTAAGTAGGAAAGTTTAACATGACATCCAACAATTTGCAAAAACCAAAAATCTTGCATTAAAATTTGGTGGGGGTGCGCCAAGCCCAAGCTTTAGTGCAGCACCAAGACAACGCTCAAAAGCTACTGAGGCACTTGAACGTTGCCTTAGTGTTGTACTAAAGCCTGGGCTTAGTAGGTTCTCCCTCTCAAAAAAATTAATTTAACATCTTGTGAGCTGACAACTCACATATTAGATATTAAATTGATAAAAATATATACTACACTTGATCTTAGCCAAAAGTCCGAGAGAGGTATGCTTCTCAATGTGCTTCTTTCTGCATTTTATAATTATCTAAGCTAGCATATCTTCTATGTGGAGGCGATATGGGATTCTCTTAGACTATAGCGTATTGCATACTAGTGTAATACATGAAAAGAAAATTCGTGAAAGTCATGTTTGGCTTTTCTTTAGCAAGAAAACATTCCAGATTCAATGATCTAGCGTGCACTTCTATTATTTTATTTTACTTTTTTCTTTAGTACCGTAGTTTTAATTCAAAATTTATAATTATAATAAGTTACCTAATCATCAAACTCCACTCTTGGGTATAGACACACTTTTTACTACATGGTAATTAATTTAGTCAAGTGAGGGTCAAGTCATAACCTATTATACTCTTCTCTAATCATAAAAATTTTAATTAAAAAAAATAAAAAAGGGTAAAATAGCTTATTTTACATTATTTGTGTTATGCTCGAGAATAAAGAAAAATAATAATTACATTAAAACCTATCCTTGTTTTATACATATATATACATCTAATTGAGATTAAATTTGATATTGTTTTTTAACTCAATTGCCATGGTTCTAATGCATCACAAGGAGGGTTTGTGAGAAAGAATCATTCTAAACAATCATTTGGTTTGGTTCATTAAATTTATTTGACATGAGTTAACCTTATAAAAATATAAAAAAATAAACAAAAAACAATTTGTTGTTCAAAAATGGCGTTATACGCGATATTAGGAAAAAAATTAGATTCATTTATAATTCTTTTCTATACATATATATACATTTCAAATTGAATTCAATCTTTTTTCCTAACCCAACATATAAATGTTTTGCAATGAGCTAACGTTTTAAAGATACAAAAAAAAAAAGTTTAAAGCCAATAAAATATAATTAAATAGCTCAATAAGAATATAAAAGACCAAAATATCACTTAATCTTAAGGCTTTATTTTAGAATTTGATGTCATGGGGAATCTGGACATAACTAAAATTTCGTGGGGGAATTTAAAATTTAATTAGGTAAAAACCCATAGGGGGAAATGACATTCTCCTTTTTTCAAACTACAATTTTTAGTTCAAAACAAGTCAACAGTTGGCTCATTCTTTTACTTATAATGGAATAGTATGTGTCATTCATCTCGCATTGACACGATTGATATTACTATCAAGTGAAACTTGGGATCTTTCAAAGGTGGCGAAACTATTGTCCCAATCCTATTTTGACCATTTAATTAATTATTTTTTATTTTAAAAAGACCACTAATTTATTAATTGGGTTTCGTTTCGATCATTCAATCTATTTTCTCGTCAAAATTAATTAACAAAGTTATTACACAAGGGTAAAATTGTAAAAATACTTAAAATAATTACATTTTTATCACCAAATAAAAGTTATTTACGATCTCATCACCAATAACTTGAAATCTCATAAAAATGTTATTACTAAGATTTCAACCCTAAGTTATCCACATCAAAAATAAAAGTTCTTATTACTGCACTACTTCAACTCAATGACTTTCAATTTACGATTAAAAACCATATTAACATATCTGCGATTATGATTAATATAACTTCATTTGCATTTTTTTTTTCTTTTTTCTTTTTCCTTTTCCCTCTTCTTCTTCCATCCCATCCCCATCACCTTCTGCATCTCCATCTTCATTTCACACACATACACACATACACACACTTACAGCGAAACACACGCACCAAATAATATAAGAGTTGATGTGATAATAATATTGGCCGACTTCAGGCTAATAGAATTATAAGTCCATTTGGTACGTTGAATATTCAATCCGAATCGAACACTACAAACATGATCAAGTCTTGAATAAAATCGAGATCCCTCTATTAGTTATATTCCTCTTGGTTCAGATCTTGCAATTATTCCTCTTAGTATCATTAATTTTGGGGTAGAAGTCTATTGATATAAGGATAGTTTTGATCAACAATGACTCAATAGGAAAGTTGAACATAGCAGCTTCCAACAATTAGCAAAATCGAAAAATATTGCATTAAGATTTGGTGGGGTGCGCCAGGCCAAAGCTTTAGTGCAGCACCAAGGCGACGCTTGAGAGCCCCAGTAGCAAGCTACTACTTCAGTGGGTTCTCCCCGTAAAAAAATTAATTTAACATCTAGTGAGCAGATGGCTCACGTATCAGATATTAAACTGATAAGAACAGATACTACACTTGATCTTAGCCAAAAGGCCGAGAAAGGTATGCTTAGACTAGTGCTCTCATTCTTCTTTTATACCCAAAGCAGCACACGTCTGTCTCATGCATCATCGATATAGGATGAGTACTCAGTAAAAAAATGTAAGTGTCACGCTAAGGTATACTATACTCTGGTCCATTATGTAACACAAGAAAAAATAACAAGTAAAAATGAGAAAATTAACTTTTTGGACTACGATTACACAATTGCAGAATAATAATATTAATTGATTAGGGTCAATTTCACTATGGCAAATGTGTTATTAAGATTGCTTTTGCTTTTTTTGTTCAGGTCATTAGACATTTTTAGGTTCTGAACACCTTTCTTTTTTCCTTTCTGGTATATGAAATTGCCAATCATTCTTTTAAATAGATGATGCTAGAAGCCTTTTGGAGTGTATAAACTTGTTCTTTTCCTTCCTGCCCTTGCAAATGTTGTTCAATTTTCTGCATAGCCGTCTTTGATGAGGTGCTTATTTGTGTATAATTAAAATTGAAAAGAAGAGTTAGTTTCTTAATTAACAGGTATCTGCTCTTATGTTGTAAAGATGTTTATCAATTTTCAATCGAAATAAATCACATGCCATATGTCATATCTGATTAATAGTATCTTTTTGTGGGGAAAAGGGGAACGAATAATGTCTGTTTTCTCAAATCAGATGGAGGTTATTAACTCTCTCTTGAATTCAAAAACTTAGGCTTGAGCTGTCTTCATTTTGAAATTTTAATCGTTGATCTATCATTTCTCTAGTAACTAATTTGTGACTTCTCATGATTGGCTTTGTATAGTTTCTATTGAGGAACTCCTAATGAGTTACATGTAGTAGACATTTCAAAACAGTCAACTAGATGTGTTCCATGTTCGCCAATGGTCTCTTGGTCAGCTTTATGGTGTCTTAATTGACTAGTAATAAGCAGTAATAATCCGTCAAATTATATGGCAGGCTTCTTTGGCCAGGTAGAGTTGGGTGTAATGGTCGGGTAGTGACCAATTTTAATAAACGGTTTCAAGTTTGAACCATGATGTTAAATCTCATAGTTTCAACCATGGCAAATTTGTGTTCAGTTTTTGTATTATATGGATTAGGGACAAACCGAGAAGAGAGATATATGAGGAAAAATAAAAGGTACACTCTCTCATTTTGTCATATTATCTGTAACTTGTTTCTTTATTTTCTGATTGTTACTTAAGTATGAATACCTGCTCGTTAAAATGCTAATTCTATTAGTATCGTTAGTTATATAATAAACCGCCCGAGTTAATAGCTATAATATTTACTCGATGTTAATGTTTCTTTTGGTTGTGTTTGGCAGCTAGGAGAACTAAGATAGGTTCTACTTCAACACCATAAATTGAGGCATTTTAGAGTGGTTGAGATATTTGAGAGATATGTGCTCCTTTGTTGTCTAAATTTTTCAATGCTTTTAATTATGTAACTTGATAATAGTGATATAGGCTTGTCAACTATCAGAAAAACTCCAATTTCTTTCACTTCAAACTGACTATACAAAGCATTTTAATTATGTAACTTGAGATGCTTAATTGTAGATATTGATATATTGCCTATCATATCATTGTATTTTGAGCAAAAAAAATATTTTTCTTCGTCTAATGCAGAGTGATTTGTCTTGTTTGGACAGGTGATCTAAAATTTCCGTATGTTTTCTTGACATATGGTCAGTGATTCGTGTGCATTTGCTTTGGTGGTAATATGTTTAATGCATAGGATAGTAGGATTGTCTTTTTAGCAAATTGTGAGGTGGTGACTACTGTTGTTTTATCATCAGGCTAAAAGTTGTAGTAAAATGCTAAGAGGGACGAATGAATAACTAGTGTGGTTAAGTGAATGCTTACTATTGAAATCAGAAAGCATTTCCTTGGTGCTGCTAGAAGTACTTAAATTTTTTTGTTTCTTTTCATCTCAATCAATGGTTATATGTTAGCACAAGAAAAAGTATATTCATTTATCAATGAGAATTCATATTCCTGTACAAAAAAAGGTGAACTCTCGACTATTGGCAATTTCTTTTCACTTCTAAACAATTGAAATACTAAAGACTTATTTACATTCTTTTAGCATATTGACAAGAGGTGGTGTTCCTGAATCTAAAAGAGCAATAGGGTTAACCAAATTATTGGGCGTTAATATATTGCCATTACAGGTGCTACTATTAAGATACTCAACACCTTCTAATTGCATTTGTTTCTGATGTCAATTTGGTCTGTGCATGTAAGTGGTTCAATTTAGCTATTAATGTTTCCACTCAAGTCAAAAAACTGAATGATAGCTTTAAAATTCTATTTTGTTCTAGCCCTTTTCGACTTTACCCATCTTTTGACCAAAATGTACTACAGGTTATATTGGGTCATACATGCTTTAAACAACTTGTGGATACGTATGTTTTCAAGTAGACTCAGAATCAGTATTAAAGAGCCTAAAAGAAATATCTAACTTGTTCATGAGCCAGCTAAACTTTTAATTTATTACATGCATTATTGATTATAAAAACTTTGACATGCATCTTACTGTGTTGTATGTTGAAATGAGGTTCATTGTTTTAGAGAACGAAATTTTATAGTACTATGTGTTTATAAGTTGTAACAAATAGGATACTCTATTTGATTTATTTGTTGTCATGACTAATTTTCTTTCATTCTCTTAATTGCCAGGGAAGCAGTTCTTAATCTTAAAGTCCAGCCCTTTCTATTTCGTGGAATGAAGAAAGGTTGTTCGTCAGTTGAGAACAAAAAGCTAGTTGGATTTTTCAGATTCTTGTCTTCAATTTTGAGTTGGCTTTTTGTACAGAGCATATGACTATTTTATGTAATTTTCTTTATGATACATTTTGAAACTATTGAATAAATGTTACTTTTATGAGTAATTTTTCTTCTTTGTATAGCCATTAATATTCTCTATAAAGCCTTCAATGTTCTTTATTATCTAATAAGCACAAAATATAGAATATTTAAAAAAAATAAAAAAAATAACCAGAATAAAAAAAAAAAAAATGCTATGGGCGGCGGTTTGATAAATGCTACCTATAGTATCCGAGCATCAATTCTATTTAATGGACTATAGGCGGTGGTTTATTGAAACCGCCGCCTATTAACGTTATAGGTGGCGGTTTAAACAACCGCCGCCTATAGTATTCGCGATAGACAAATTTGCAGCGGTTCTTAAAACCACCGCCTATACATATGCGGCGGTAATAAACCACCGCGAATAAGAGAAAAAACCGCAGTGGATGTATTTTTTTTTGTAGTATGGGATAGTGCCAAGTTTCAAACGTTACCATGCCGAAATTCCGTCGTGTCTTGACTTGATCCTAGGAGGGGTCGGGTTGGGGCGTTACATGGCGTCTCACTGATATAACTCCAGGGACTAAAAATTTTATTTTAAAAGTCAATTGACTAAAAGTTCCCAAATACCATAGTCCACAGACTAAAAATTCATTTTAAAAGTCAATAAACTAAAAGATCCAATGGCCATAGTCCAGGGATTACGTCAAGTGTTAACCCTATTTTTTTTGGGGTTCGATTCTTGGCTAACTTCAGGGGAATAGAAGTATAAAGTAGTAATTGAACACTACAAACATAAAATGATCTAATCTTGTATAAAATCGAGAACCCTCTATTATATTTCTGTTGGTTATATAATCGTTGTCCTTGAAAGAATCATAAACTTTAGGTCTACCTTATAAAATCTTGCGTTGTTTCTCTTACTATCAATTAATTTTGGAATAGAATGTATAGTCTTAGTTAATTTTGGAATAGAAGATATAAGTATAGCTCGAACCAACAAGGACTAAGTAGGAAAGTTGAACATGACATCCAATAATTAGCAAAAACCAAAAATCTTGCATTAAGATTTGGTGGGGGTGCGCCAAGCCCAAGCTTTAGTGCAACACCAAGACAATGCTCAAAAGCTACTGAGGCTCTTTAACGTTGCCTTGGTGTTGTACTAAAACCAGGGCTTAGTGGGCTCTTCCCCTCAAAAAAATTAATTTAACATCTTGTGAGCCGATAACTCACATATTATATATTAAACTGATAAGAATAGATACTACACTTGATCTTAGCCAAAAGGCCGAGAAAAGTATGCTTCTCAATGTGCTTCCTTTTGCATTTTATAATTATCTCAGCTGGCATATCTTCTATGTGGAGGCGATATGGGATTCTCTTAGACTATAGCGTATTGCATACTAGTGTAATACATGAAAAGAAAATTTGTGAAAGTCATGTTAGGCTTTTCTTTAGCAAGAAAACATTCCAGATTCATTGACCTGGCGTGCACTTCTATTATTTTATTTTACTTTTTTCTTTAGTACCGTGGTTTTAATTCAAAATTTATAATTATAATAAGTTACCTAATCATCAAACTCAACTCTAGGGTATAGACACACTTTTTACTACATGGTAATTAATTTAGTCAATTGAGGGTCAAGTCATAGCCTAATACTCTTCTCTAATCATAAAAATTTTAATAAAAAAAAAAATAAAAAGGGTAAAATAGCTTATTTTACATTATTTTTGTTATGCTCGAGATTAAAGAAAAATAATATTTACATTAAAACCTATCCTTGTTTTATACATATATATACATCTAATTGAGATTAAATCCGATATTTTTTTTACTCAATTGCCATGGTTCCACTGCATCACACGGAGCATTCGGTGAGGAATAGTCATTCTAAACAATCATTTGGTTTGGTTCATTATAATTTATTTGAAATTAGCTAACCTTGTAAAAATATAAAATAAAAATAAAAAAAGAATTTATAGTTCTGAAATCGCGTTATACGCGATATTAATTAGGAAAAAATTAGATTCATTTATAATTTTTTTTCTATACATATATATACAATTCAAATTGAATCCAATCTTTTCTCCTAACCCAACATATAATTTTTTTGCAATGAGCTAACATTTTAAAGATACATTAAAAAACATTTAAAGGCAATAAAATAGAATTAAATAGCTCAATAAGAAAATAAAAGACCAAAATATCATTTAATCTTAAGGCTTTATTTTAGAATTTGATGTCATGGGGAATCTAGACATAACTAAAATCTCGTGGGGGAATTTAAACTTTAATTAGGTAAAAACCCATAGGGGGAAATGGCATTCTCCTTTTTTCAAACTACAATTTTTAGTTCAAAACAAGTCAACGATTGGCTCATTCTTTTACTTATAATGGTATGTGTCATTCATCTCGCATTGACACGATTGATATTACTATCAAGTGAAACAAGGGATCTTTCAAAGGTCGTGAATTATTGTCCCAATCCTATTTTGACCATTTAATTAACTATTTTTGGTCTTAAAAAGACCACTAATTTATTAATTGGGTTTCGTTTTGATCATTCAATCTATTTTCCCGTTAAAATTAATTAACAACGTTACTATACAAGGGTAAAATTGTAAAAATACTTAAAATAATTACATTTTTATCACCAAATAAAAGTTATTTAAGGTCTCATCACCAATAACTTAAAATGTCATAAAAATCATCATATATTCTAAGAGAACAAACATCTTGCCATGTATCACTTAATGAGCATCTCTACATGAATTACCATTTCATGCCATGTGTAAACATTATTTAAAATACTGAAAAAGTAATTCCATAAAATATGTGTTGAATTTAGTTAATTTCTGAATTGATTTGGTTTATTTAAGTTTGTTTTAGTTTGGATATTAGTATGAAATTATGTTGTTATAGAAGTTTTATGAACAAAAGAAAAAAAAAAGAAAAAAATAGCAAAACTTGAAATGTTGATGAGATGTACTACATAATTCATCTATTGTATTATCCTAATCTATTGTAAACCAAAAGAAATTTGAAAGATGCTCGATCCATTCATCTATTGTATTATCCTAATCATAATACTCATTTGCATGTTGTTTGGCTCAAATAATTAATTTTGAAATTTGGAAATGACTTTTACAGATTATAATGTTTAACCGATAATTATTAGATGCAGTGTTATCCTAATTATATTATTTAAATTTACAACTTATATCTAGATAAGATTTTCTTATCTATCGTAGGACTCTATCAAATCTTAATTTAAATTTTAAATTTTTTTAATCTATGAATAGAAATCTTTTTTTTTTTTATATTAATAACGATATTAGAAGTGATTTTATCTGCAGGTACAATTCCAAAAACTCTATTTTTGAGTGGTCTATAGTCCTCGTTAATAACTCCAATCATAGGTTAGTGTATTCTGAAAGTATTATCTTTTTGCTTTAGCTGCAACTATTTTTGATTTTTTCTCATTTGGATATTGAAACTTGCAGTGGACCTTTAGAATTTGTCGTTCCTCCAACAGATCCGTTTGTCTTTTTCCCCATTTTTATTCGCTTCACTGCTGCAAAAACTTTCAGTGACTTAAAGGTTTGTCTGTGTAATGCACTAAGAGCCTGATTTAGTCTGAATTTACCAAGCTCCTTTTCCATCCGGCCTCCTAATTTCCCCTTTTTCTCTATATCTGATTTTACTTTTTTTTGGTTTCTAAAGTTCAGGTCTTCATTGCTTGAAGCATTTGGAATTGTTTGGCACAGAAATTGGGAACAGTGGACTCCATTATCTCTCTGGTTAGACATCTGTCTTGTACCTACAATGTCCATTAATCAAACGAAAGTATGAAAACAAGCCTGATACCACTAGGTAGGTCGGCTACCAACAATGTACATGATATTTTGAATCTAAGTTGTAATTTCATATATAGTTATGCAATGTTTAGAGTGATTAACTGAAAATAATTGCTCAGATTTCACTTAGTAAATACCTCTTTTTTGGTTTACTTTCATAGAATTATGAGTGCATGAGTCTATCATGACCTATAATAAAGGTTGCACTGAAGCATGATGTTCTGCTGGTCTTCGTTAAATAAAATGCAGTACAACCAGACAGTTTTTAGCGTTAGATATTACTGGATGTGCAAATATATGTTTGTGTTTGATCAATACCTTCTTGGGCTCAAATATTTCATGCTTAAAGTTCCTTTATTATCTCTCTCATGTATGTGTATTAGATGCTAATTCCTGCTTTGATGCACAAGATTCTCCTGTCATTTATATATTTTCCTTGAAAGCATGAATAGCTGAGTTAAGCATCATGAATGTGAGTGGTTGTACGGTTTGCATGGGCACAACAATCTCTAGGTTCTTAAACTGTGTAATATTATGTATGCTATACACATTTCCTCTACCTAAACCTGTTTGTTACTTAGCAATAAGTTAGTATACATCTAGGTCATTGCTCATTACTTCTCTTTGCACTGTTTTCTGGGATAGAAGTGACTACATGGCAGAATTGTGAAAGCGGTTATATATATATATATGATATACCGGAGTAGAATTGTGTAGGCTTATTGTTTTTTCCTTGAAATGTCATTGTTTAATTATGAATCCGTGGCTCATATTTTGAAATCTGGATAATGGCTTTTGACAAAATATGATAACATATATTGATACAGAAGATATATTTTGCAACTATAAACATACTTGCTCATTTTCTTTCTTTTTTTTGCTTATCTTCCTGTTTTTGTCGCACTGGTTATTCTTATGTTATCTTCATGTTTTTGTCAAGGAACGTGAACTCGTATATAAGATCCATGCAAGCAAGTTTAGTTGCATTCTTGAAACTCTTGGGATGCTGGAGAGCAGATGATACGCTTTGATCAACAATATCAATCTGCAAATTAATTAATTAAATAATTATGCTAGCTGAAATTGGTAAACCAAGATTTGAAAGGACAATTAAGTTTTATCTAGATATAGTACGTACCAATTAATTTTTATCTAGATATAGTAGGTACCTCGGCTGCAACATCATAGAAATAAGAAGCAACATATAGAGTTTTCTGTCCTTCCCCACCTCCACCGTTCCAAACAATGTTGAATGTGCAATTCTTATGTTTATAAGGTGCATCCACTTTTAGTATCTTTTTAATTAATTCTTTGCACTTCTTCATGTGTGGACCAGATTGTTAGGATTCGGCGCAGTGGAATGGTCGGGAAGAAGTAGTATCACGCAACTAAAATATGAATAAGAAAAATAAAATAACTGAGACACAACATTTTACGTGGAAAACCCTCAACCAAATTAAGGGAAAATCACGGGCAAACATAGGAAGATTCATTATGATATAAGAATATTTTACATTGACCTTCTCTCTATTATAAGGAGAGCACAATTCCACTATCTCAAATAATAAGAGAAACTAATTCTTACTCACAAAATAAAGACAACTAATATGGAGGAAAAACACTCAAAAGAAACCTACATTTTTCTCTCTGAGTCGCAGGAGAAACCTACATTTTTTTTCTCTCTTTGTATCTTCGATCCTCTCTGATCCGAGGGATACTGAAGCTGAATGAAGAGCCTGCTATTTATAAGCAAAATGTTGCAATGTTTCAGCGCTGATTTGCTGTCCTTCACGTTCCAGAACGTGCGTTGCTAAGTTGTCTTGCACGTTGTTGTGAATTGGCTTCCAACCAAGTCTTCACCTTTCCAATTGCAAAGTTCTACTTTCCAGAAAACAATGCATGTGTTTGTCATCTTTTCTTCATTTTATTATTATCCATCATCATCATTCCATTAACATGGAAACCAATGCATGGCTTTTCTCTTTCCATAAGCATGCTTGCCAACTCCAAAGTGGCTTTATCTTCACACAGATGACATTGCTTTGGCTTTATATGTCACCCTATTGTATGTATAGGTTCTTTAATTATTTGACAGAAAAAAAAAAGAAAATTAATTAGTGCCATGCAGTAATTAACCTTTTAATAATATCCTCATATTTGTGACGCATGGGTTGCTAAAATTTCTAGAATCTTTTAAAAACTCAGCTGAAGATGTCATTAAACCATAGTTTAGGTAACTGTACACATGTATCAAATTAATAACACCAAATTAATTAATATCATGTCCAAGTATGTACTTAGAAATTAATAAGAATAATCATCATATCCGAAGGAAAGAATCAAGATCATATTTATCGTAACCGGTGAGAACAGAGTTTATATTTGGTCCCCATGAGATCATATATATCGTAACCTGTGAGAATAGAGATTATATTTGGACCCCATTTTTTTTTTTTTTGGTTGTATTTTCTGAGTAATCAAGGAAAGGCTACCTGGCGTGCACTTCTATTATTTTATTTTACTTTTTTCTTTAATACCGTGGTTTTAATTCAAAATTTATAATTATAATAAGTTACCTGATCATCAAACTCAACTCTTGGGTAGACACACATTTTAGTACATGGTAATTAATTTAGTCAAATAAGGGAAAAGTCATAGCCTAGTACTCTTCTCTAATCATAAAAATTTTAATTAAAAAAAATAAAAAAGGGTAAAATAGATTATTTTACATTATTTGTGTTATGCTCGAGATTAAAGAAAAATAATATTTACATTAAAACCTATCCTTGTTTTATACATATATATACATCTAATGGAGATTAAATCCGATATTGTTTTTTAACTCAATTGCCATGGTTCAACTGCATCACAAGGAGCATTTGTGAGAAATAATCATTCTAAACAATCATTTGGTTTGGTTCATTATAATTTATTTGAAATGAGTTAACCTTATAAAAATATAAAAAATAAACAAAAAACAATTTGTTGTTAAAAAATGGCATTATACGCGATATTAGGAAAAAAATTAGATTCATTTACAATTTTTTTCTATACATATATATACATTTCAAATTGAATCCAATCTTTTCTCCAACCCAACATATAATTTTTTTGCATTGAGCTAACGTTTTAAAGATACATAAAAAAAAGTTTAAAGGCAATAAAATAGAATTAAATAGCTCAATAAGAAAATAAAAGACCAAAATATCATTTAATCTTAAGGCTTTATTTTAGAATTTGATGTCATGGGGAATCTAGACATAACTAAAATCTCGTGGGGGAATTTAAAATTTAATTAGGTAAAAACCCATAGGGAGAAATGACATTCTCCTTTTTTCAAACTACAATTTTTAGTTCAAAATAAGTCAACGATTGGCTCATTCTTTTACTTATAATGGAATAGTATGTGTCATTCATCTCGCATTGACACGATTGATATTACTATCAAGTGAAACTTGGGATCTTTCAAAGGTGGCGAAACTATTGTCCCATTCCTATTTTGGCCATTTAATTAATTAATTTTTATTTTAAAAAGACCACTAATTTATTAATTGGGTTTCGTTTCAATCATTCAATCTATTTTCTTGTCAAAATTAATTAACAAAGTTACTAAACAAGGGTAAAATTGTAAAAATACTTAAAATAATTACATTTTTATCACCAAATAAAAGTTATTTACGATCTCATCACCAATAACTTGAAATCTCATAAAAATGTTATTACTAAGATTTCAACCCTAAATTATCCACGTCAAAAATAAAAGTTCTTATTACTGCACTACTTCAACTCAATGACTTTCAATTTACGATTAAAATAACTTCATTTGCTTTTTTTTTCTTTTTCCTTTTCCCTCTTCTTCTTCCTTCCCATCCCCATCACCTTCTGCATCTCTATCTTCATATCACACACATACACACATAGACACACCTACAGCGAAACACACGCACCAAATAATATAAGAGTTGATGTGATAATAATATTGGCTGACTTCAGGCTAATAGAATTATAAGTCCATTTGGTACGTTGAAACACTACAAACATGATCAAGTCTTGAATAAAATCGAGATCCCTCTATTAGTTATATTCCACTTGGTTCAGATCTTGCAATTATTCCTCTTAGTATCATTAATTTTGGGGTAGAAGTCTATTGATATAAGGATAGTTTTGATCAACAATGACTCAATAGGAAAGTTGAACATAGCAGCTTCCAACAATTAGCAAAATCGAAAAATGTTGCATTAAGATTTGGTGAGTGCGCCAGGCCAAGGCTTTAGTGAAGCACCAAGGCGACGCTTGAGAGCCCCAGTAGCAAGCTACTTCAGTGGGCTCTCCCCCTAAAAAAATTAATTTAACATCTAGTGAGCCGATGGCTCACGTATCAGATATTAAACTGATAAGAACAGATACTACACTTGATCTTAGCCAAAAGGCCGAGAAAGGTATGCTTAGACTAGTGCTCTCATTCTTCTTTTATACCCAAAGCAGCACACGTCTGTCTCATGCATCATCGATATGGGATGAGTACTCAGTAAAAAAATGTAAGTGTCACGCTGAGGTATACTATACTCTGGTCCATTATGTAACACAAGAAAAAATAAATAACAAAAATAACAAGTAAAAATGAGAAAATTAACTTTTTAGAGTACGATTACACAATTGCATTGATGTCCAAGTCTCGATGCATCAATCAAATTTTGCTGCACATTCTGCACTAATTTGCACAATTCCATTTCCAATGATGTGCTTGATATGGGGAGCCGCATCATCTCTCAACTTCAATAACTTTTTCCACGTCCAAGAGCAGTCGGAGGGTATTGGAACACTCCAAATGCCATCTTTGAGAAGTATTTTCCTGGTCCAAATGCCAGAATTGCTTGAGAATCGCAACCTTGTTAACCTCTTGTTTTATTTGTTTTGTTTTGGACTCTTATTTGAAACAAAGCCCAGAGTTTGATTGTATTCATACCCTTGTATAATAGATTTTGTACTATAACTCAAGTTCATAAATTAAGGTAGTAGTTATCTCCAAGGATCGTATAATCAAATCATAAGCAAGACTAAGCGATAATTGCTACTCAGTTCATAATTACTAATACATTTGCATAAACGAAGTTTCTCGTTACCGAACAACTACTTTGGACTCTAATTGGGTAGGGGCCGCGCGAACGCAGGCCCCCACTGTCACAAATTATGACGTAGGCTCAACCACTTGGGCTGACCTTAGACGAGCACCCCTCCCAAGTGCAATGGAGGTCACCAACCTAGGCCATGGACCTTCTTGATCGCCCATTGACCCCGTCCAGGTAAGTATGTTTCATCTTTTGCTTTCTTGCCTTTATATCCGTCCCCCATATCCCACCCACCACATGCCTATTCGATGTGGGACAAAATAAAAGTTTACATTTCCTTGTTCAATTGGGGTCTATTCGAAGTATACTACCAAAGTGATAACATTCCTGCAACACAAATATCATAATAGACGAGCGGAAGCTTTTCAAACATGAAGCTAACACGTATTCCAGCTACGCTTCCGATTTCGAGCTTGGCACCAATTTTCAGCAACAATATTTCCTATTTCTTTCATTGAACTACAACAGATTTCTCATATAATATATCCTGAGCCTCAACAGCATCTTCTTGTAATCTTTACATCAATGAGCATCTGCTGTATATAGTTTTCCAACGCAAGTTCTTATGTCAAGCAAAGGAGCATGACTTGTGAGCTAGGTTGAACATGCCGACTTTGTGACACAAGACAAATGTGTTAGTATTTCTCATTAATTTGTTGCTTTAGTAGGAGTAATATCAATAATATTTTTCTTACTAGATACTAAATATATACATATAAAAAAAAATGGAATATATGTATAGGACTTGGATGAGTGAGGGTTGCACTCCTACTGCTTCCCATATATATCTGCCCTTGGTTAGAACACCAAATAATGTAAGAGTTGATGAGCTAATAATCTTGGCTGACTTTATTATTATTATTATTATTTGTTAATACTTATCATAATTCCAGAACTATGGCCGTTGAGAACTTCATTGACTTTTAAAATAATCCTTTTAGTTCATGAACTATGGTCGTTGAGAACTTTTAGTCTCTTGGCTTTTAAAATGAACATTTTAGTAATTGGAATTATATCAAAGAGACGTCGTTAGTCTCGGATACCAATTTTGACAATTTTTTTAATGATTTTTCCCTATTTGCGAGGGCAAAATAGGAAAGTTATATTTCTTTCACAACCGATAAAGAAGAAAAAATTGTCGCTAAAAAATTGTCAGTTTAGAGCTCATGTGCATAACGTGTGAAAATTCCGTTAAAAAAAGGATGAAATTGGTATCTAGGACTAATGGCGTGTGATGCCCGAGCCGAGAGCATGTTTATTTTTATTTATTTGCATATAATATGTGCATTTAATTGTTTAAAATATTTATTTGTCATAATATGTGCAAATATTTGCTTAATCGATTCTTAAGTGCAATTACGTGCTTAATTAACTTCAGTTAGCAAAATTATGAGTTTATTTATTTTAGTATTTGATATATGTGCATTCATATTATTTCATAAATATTTTTAAGTGAGAATAGCATTTAAAGGACTTTTGAATTTTATTTGAGGACTTTTCCGCTAAATTTTTAAAACTGGTCTTTTAAACATTTTAAAAAACTAGTCCCCCAATATTATTTGACTATTAATAAAAATTATTTTGGAAACAAACTAGGAATTAAAAGTAGACTTTTCGCGCGAAAAAGTAATATTTTTAAGCCAAATAGTGAAAATCCTCCAACTTGGTCTTCCTTTGACCTTGTTGACTTTTCTAAATAATATATAAAGCCCAAAAATACCCCAAAAATGCAAAAATTAGCCAAAAAAATGCCCAAATCAACCAAAAATCCTTGCCTGCGTGAATAGTGATTTTTGAAGGTGAAGGAGAAGCTTCCAAAGGCCAACCCGGACATTTTTGAACTCGCCTCAACTCCTACTTCGCATCTACCGTTCATTTTTCAACTTTCGGAACAAAAATTTGTGAGGGGCTCTTTCAAAAATTGGTTTAAAATGCATTATTTATGCTTTGTATCGTTAAATTTACATATGATACTTGTTATTTAGGTTGTAGAGAACATGTTTACCGTTTCATAATTTATTTTTAGCGTATTTTATTTTTGTGATGAATAGTAGTTGTGTTTTATGTTGGAAATGCATAATTTGATGCCTAAGTTTGATTCTTAGCCCAGTTATGATGTTCATAAACGTTTATATACCATCTTAGCTTAGTAGAATAGCTTAGAAATGCGTAAATGTGCAAAAATGAACCAGATGCGTTGGCTGAAATTTTAATGTTTATGCTTGATTATTGCCAATATATGAGTGTAGTTGGGTAGTCTTTGGGTTGTCAATGATGTATTATAATTTCTAAATATGAGTGCTAAATGCTAGGTGTAAATGTGGTTAAGAAAGAGGTTTAAATTGATTTGAAGAATGAAGATGTTTAAATGGTGTTTTTAATGTTTGAAGTTAGTTAAAATGTTGTTAGAATGCCTCCTTTGTGGTTAATGTGTTGCTTAAGTTCTAATGGTGTCACTATGACTTGATAGAATATATGGGGAAATGCATGTGAAATGTGGCTTAGGTGTTTAAATGTGGGTCTAAATGAATATGGATTTCTTAGTTATTAGATTGATAAATGTTTGAAGTAATGTGTTGTAGAATCTAGGATTCTAGCTTGATAGAATATGTGCTATGTGAATATGGTGTCTAATGTGGTTAAGGTTCTTTTGTGTGTAAAGTGTTGTTTAAACTATGATGTCATATGATTGCATGATTAGTTAGCTTATTCAATGCATAATTAAAGTAAATGTCACCGGTGATCAACCTACTTTGTTAATTCCCCTTATTTGTCCTAAATACTTGTATTAGATTGCATGAATGCGATGCGATGCGAATGTAAATACGTGTTATGAGTTATGTGTGCATGCGTGTATTAATGCGATGCGATGCGAAGGGTTGCAACCTTTAAAATAGACACGGTCGGTTGGAGTCACCCTGGGCGGCATCGGGCTTGCTAGGCGATGACATGACTACCGGGATTCTATTCCCTATCCCGAATGGACGGAGTGTTCTATAAGGGTTTGGGTCGTAGAGTCGAGTCAGTGTACACGCGAAGTGCACTTAGTGTATTGGGGAAGTTGTTCGCGATGGTGTATAGGGGAACGACATCAACAGGATAAGCGTATCCTTCATGATCTTTACTTTTCTTGTATTATTTAAGCGTTATTTACTTATTGCAATTGACGTGCATAGCATGATTTAGAAAGTATTTTTAAAAGAGAAAATGAGTTTCAAACCTCCCTGCATTTATTCCTCCCTCACTGAGCTATGTGCCGGTTAGCTCACCCCTCTTTATTAATATTTCAGGTAAAGATGAAGTTGTTTATGTGAACTATGAGCTTAGTGAGCATGTGGACAAGCCCGAGGCTTGATGTGTTTACTCTTGATGTATATATGTTTTAGAATGCTAAAGTTGAATTAAAGTTTTATGAGTTCTTGTAATTATGTATTAAAGTCTTTTTGAATTCTTGTAATTAAGTAATATGTATTGCCACCTTAAAGTTGTGTTTGTAAGGCTTGTATTGTATTTGTATTATGATGTTGACGTACGTGAGACGGACGGCAGGGTACATGTGTATGTATACGAATGGCTTGTGTATGAAATGTTTGGGGTTTAGCTCCTGTTGTGAGAAGTTTTGTGCAGGTTTTTATATGGGATAGTGCCAAGTTTCAAACGTTACCATGCCGAAATTCTGTCGCGTCTTGACTTGATCCTATGAGGGGTCGGGTTGGGGCGTTACATGGCGTCTCACTGATATAGCTCCAGGGACTAAAAATTTTATTTTAAAAGTCAATGGACTAAAAGTTCCCAAATACCATAGTCCACAGACTAAAAATTCATTTTAAAAGTCAATAAACTAAAAGATCCAACTGCCATAGTCCAGGGACTATGTCAAGTGTTAACCCTATTTTTTTTGGGGTCCAATTCTTGGCTGACTTCAGGGGAATAGAAGTATAGAGTAGTAATTGAACACTACAAACATAAAATGATCTAATCTTGTATAAAATCGAGAACCCTCTATTATATTTCTCTTGGTTATATAATCGTTGTCCTTGAAAGAATCATAAACTTTAAGTCTACCTTATAAAATCTTGCGTTGTTTCTCTTACTATCAATTAGTTTTGGAATAGAAGGTATAGTCTTAATTAATTTTGGAATAGAAGATATAGGTATAGCTCGAACCAACAATGACTAAGTAGGAAAGTTGAACATGACATCCAACAATTTGCAAAAGCCAAAAATCTTGCATTAAGATTTGGTAGGGGTGCGCCAAGCCCAAGCTTTAGTGCAACACCAAGACAACGCTCAAAAGCTACTAAGGCTCTTGAACGTTGCCTTGGTGCTGTACTAAAACCTGGGCTTAGTGGGCTCTCCCCCTCAAAAAAATTAGTTTAACATCTTGTGAGCTGATAACTCACATATTATATATTAAACTGATAAGAATAGATACTACACTTGATCTTAGCCAAAAGGCCGAGAAAAGTATGCTTCTCAATGTGCTTCCTTCTGCATTTTATAATTATCTCAGCTAACATATCTTCTATGTGGAGGCGATATGGGATTCTCTTAGATTATAGCGTATTGCATACTAGTGTAATACATAAAAATAAAATTTGTGAAAGTCATGTTAGGCTTCTCTTTAGCAAGAAAACATTCCAGATTCAATGACCTGGCGTGCACTTCTATTATTTTATTTTACTTTTTTCTTTAGTACTGTGGTTTTAATTCAAAATTTATAATTATAATAAGTTACCTGATCATCAAACTCAACTCTTGGGTATAGACACACTTTTTACTACATGGTAATTAATTTAGTCAACTGAGGGTCAAGTCATAGCCTAATACTCTTCTCTAATCATAAAAATTTTAATTAAAAAAAAAGAGGTAAAATAGCTTATTTTACATTATTTGTGTTATGCTCGAGATTAAAGAAAAATAATATTTACATTAAAACCTATCCTTGTTTTATACATATATATACATCTAATTGAGATTAAATCCGATATTTTTTTTTAACTCAATTGCCATGGTTCCACTGCATCACAGGGAGCATTTGGTAGGGAATAGTCATTCTAAACAATCATTTGGTTTGGTTCATTGTAATTTATTTGAAATTAGCTAACCTTGTAAAAATATAAAAAAAACAAAAAAGAACTTATTGTTCAGAAATCGCGTTATACGCGATATAAATTAGGAAAAAATTAGATTGATTTATAATTTTTTTCTATACATATATATACATTTCAAATTGAATCCAATCTTTTCTCCTAACCCAACATTTAAATTTTTTGCAATGAGCTAACGTTTTAAAGATACATAAAAAAAAGTTTAAAGGCAATAAAATAGAATTAAATAGCTCAATAAGAAAATAAAAGACCAAAATATCATTTAATCTTAAGACTTTATTTTAGAATTTGATGTCATGGGGAATCTAGACATAACTAAAATCTCGTGGGGGAATTTAAAATTAAATTAGGTAAAAACCCATTGGGGAAATGACATTCTCCTTTTTTCAAACTACAATTTTTAGTTCAAAACAAGTCAACGATTGGCTCATTCTTTTACTTATAATGGAATAGTATGTGTCATTCATCTCACATTGACACGATTGATATTACTATCAAGTGAAACTTGGGATCTTTCAAACTTGGGATCTTTCTAGTGGAAATATATTTCCTTACCAAAACGATAGAACATAGAAAATGCTACCAAACCTTTACAGCAAGAACAAAACATTAGAAATACCAGAATTGAACAGGTTATCCAATATGAGGATGGATCTGTTAGTATTAAGATGGATAGAGATTTGTCGACCTCCCTTCGACATCTAGACATACTAGGTTCCATAGTCAATCTGTTCCTTATGGGATCAAGATTGAAGAACAGACAACTAGACCAGTTTACCATGAGTTTGAACCAACAGATACATCATCTATTGACCATCACCCTACAACTTTTGACATGGGATTGAACATGTTAACAGAAGAATTTGAAATAGACAAACAGGCTTTGAAAGAAGAATTTCTCTTTGAGAAGCATTCCAGAGCTAGAGATTTGTTCTTTCGTGCTACCACAAAAGAACAGAGAGACCAGTACAAAGAACAATGGCATCAAGCCATGAGAGTCGTCAGACTCAATATACCATTTTTCCTTTGGTTTAAGGAAAGAAACAAACCCATGGACATCAATGTCTTAACAGCCAGAACTAGGCAGTGGAACTTACCCAATTCCACTAAGATCTTAGACGCTGAGCATCCGCCTTTCCAGGCAACCCAGATTCAGAACACTTTAGGTACCATTGACCTAAAGCCAGTAGTTGTCTCCACAACTAAGACACCAGAAATGAAAGATATTGCTGAGCAAGGCAATTGAACCAATCTTTCATTAGTTACTCTCTAGAAACAAGTAGAACGAATTGAAAATTTGTTAGAAAAGAGAACCATTCCTTTTACCAGTACAGAAGAGAAACTTAAGGAATCAATAGAACTTTCCCTTAGGAAGTAGACTCCTGCCCCTACGGCAAACTCATTTGATTCTTTGAAACTCACATCTACCAGCAAAAAAGAAATCCCTCCAGTTAAATCTCTTCCTTTTAGGATATCCAGTATCATTCCAAAGGTAGAATCCCCAGACGAGACAAATGCAAATCTATTGCAGGAACTCATTTCCAAGGTTAAGAAACTTAAACCTTCATCCAGTAGTCAACCAGCAGTTCAGGTTTTGAAACAATCAAACAATAGTTCCATTAGTTCCGGTAACGAACCTGATAGAGCTATTCACCAAACCCAGTTTAATGTCAACAAGATCATTGGATTATGAACCAAAAGTTTCTATCCTAGACCAACGCCTCCAAACCTCCTTATAGAGGAATCCCAGTTACAGAAAACATATTCTGGCAGTAACATCTATGAATGGAATATAGATGAAATGACAGAATACCAGATTCTCAATCTTACCAAACAAATGATAATTGTTGGTAACATTTACAAACATTCAGTCTATGAGAAATCAACGATTAACAACATCATCCTTGGATTTACAAGCCAGTTAAAAGGATGGTGGGACAACCATATTAGTGACTCTACCAAAACTGCTATCTTAGATATGCAGAAGACCAATGACCAAGGCAATCCAGTTGTTAACGAACAAGGTCAGGCAGAATCCAATGCCCTTTCTGCTTTAGTCTATATGATTACTTACCACTTTGTTGGTGATCTAATCATATACCAAGAAAGAACATCTGAAATTCTCCATAATTTAAGATTTAGAAGATTACAAGACTTCCGTAGGTATAAGGATGTCTTCCTCAGTAAGTTATACTAACGACCAGATAACAATGCCAGTTATTGGAAAAAAAGATTTTTATCTGGACTTCCAAAGTTATTCGCCCAACAGGTGAAATATGCTATTTCACTTGAATTTCCAGACTTAGATTATAGCCTTATGGCGTATGGAGATATCATAAGTTAGATCAACAAGACAACTTTAAAGATCTGTACTGATCTTAGATTCAAAGCCCAGTTAAAGAAACAGAATTTGACCTCCAGAAATGAATTAGAAAATTGGTATGAACAGTATGGCATAGAAGGAATCCAGGCCCCTCACACTGAAAGAACCCATAGGTCTAGATCACATAGATTTAGGAGACACCATAGGAAAGATTTTGATAGGCCACATAGGTCTTTCAAAAAGAAACATTACCAGAAGTTTCCCCAAAAGATGTGGAAACCAGGTTACAAAAGGACCAGTAGAGACCAACAGAAGACCATAAAGTGTTTTAAGTGTGGTAAACTAGGACACTTCGCAAAGGATTGTGGAGTTAGAACCAGAATCCAACAATTAGAAATAGATGATGAAACCAAAAACCAGATTCTACAGATCATATATCAGTATGAATCATCTTCTAGTTCTTCACCAGATTGTTCTGATGAAGTTAACATTAACCAAATTGGTACAGATTACTACTCTAGCAGTAGTACAAAATCTGAACCAGATTGCGTCTGTCCCAGTAAAGGACCATGTTTTTGTAATAAGGAACTCAACACCATCACAGAATCTTACAGTCTCATGCTCGACATGATTTGTAAGATCACAGACCTAGAAGAAAGACAAGTCTATCTTCTTAAGCTTAAGGAGCTTATTGACCAGAAAAAGAAAGACAGATTAAGACCATTCCTAGAGAAACTGGAACCACCAGTTATTCTGAAGTTCTTTCTCTTTTCCAGAAGAGAAAACAATAACCAGTAGGAATCTCTGATCTCCAAAGAGAGATTAACCAGTTGAAACAGGAGATTCAAGAACTAAGAAAGGACCACAACCAGTTACAACAGGATGTCCTACTCCTCCAGTTAGATAGTCATATTGACTTGCAAGAACATCATCAGAATGATGATCAAGTAGATAAACAGACTCAGATTGCTACAGGCAAACTGAAAGATGACCAACCAGGTTGTAGTTCACCCAAAGAACAAGAAGATTACCTTAATCTTTTTACTAGAATTTCATACTAGAAATGGTATGTCAAGTTGACCATAGTCATCGAAGACTATAAATTCGATACCATAGCCCTCCTTGATTCAGGTGCAAACATGAACTACATCCAAGAAGGAATCATCCCTACTAGATTCTTTGAGAAAACCAAAAAGAAGCTTTCTACAGCTGACTCTACTAAATTACAGATTAAATATAAGTTATCCAGTGCATATGTGTGTAACAAATGAATTTGTTTTCTAACCAGTTTTGTTTTGATCAAACAATTGAATTCCGATGTCATTTTAAGGAACCCTTTTCTCTAGTCTCTTTTCCCTTTTAATGTCTCAGAAAAAGAAATTTCAACACAAGTTTTAGGAAAACCAGTTTTCTTTAAATTCTTCAATGAAACGAGAAGTAAACTCGATTCAAAGAAAAGAAAACCAGATTGTTTTTCTCAAACAAGACATTTACAGTCTTCGCATAGACTACCAGATTTCAAAACAACAGAAAACAATTCAAGATTTTCAATCCAGACTTGAAAAAGAAGTATGTTCAGAACTTCCTACAACCTTTTGGGATAGGAAAAAACATATTGTCTCTTTGCCATATCAAAAATATTTTTTAGAAAAGTCTATTCCTACAAAAGCTCGTCACATTCAGATGAATCAGGAATACTTAGATTTATGCAAAACAGAAATCCAGAGTTTGTTAGCCAAGAAGCTCATTCGACCCAGTAAAAGCGCGTAGTCGTGTGTAGCATTTTATGTTAATAAGCATGCAGAAAAGGAACGAGGAGTTCCTAGGTTAGTTATCAATTACAAACCTTTAAACAAGGTTTTGCAATGGATTAGATACTCAATCCTCAACAAGAATGATCTCCTTAAGAAATTATCCCAGGCCTATGTCTTCTCTAAGTTTGACATGAAATTGGGATTTTGACAAATCCAGATTTTAGAACAGGATAAGTACAAGACTGCTTTCACAATTCCTTTTGGCCAGTATGAATGGAATGTCATGCCTTTTGGCCTAAAGAATGCTCCTTCAGAATTTCAGGACATCATGAACCAGATTTTCAATCCTTACACCAGTTTTACAATTGTTTACGTTAATGATGTTTTAGTTTTCAGTAATGACATTCATCAACATTGGAAACATTTGCACTTGTTTTTTAAAGTTATTAAAGAAAATGGTCTTGTGGTTTCTGCACCCAAGATTAAACTTTTTAAGACAAAAATAAGATTCATTGGACACATGATCTCCTTTTAGAAGATTACACCTATCCAAAGAACCTTAGATTTTGCAGAAAAATTCCCAAATATTTTAACAGAAAAAACACAATTACAGAGATTTTTAGGATCTCTTAATTATGTTGCAAATTTTTATCCAGGCATTCGCCATATTTGTAAACCATTATTTGAACGTCTCAAGAAAGACCTTCCAACTTGGTCTGAGGTTCATACTAAGGCAGTTCAAGAAATTAATAAACAAGTCAAAGTTTTACCAGTTTTGACTTTATGTCATCCAGACGTCCCAAAGATAGTATAGACAGATGCTTCTGAACTTGGCTTTGGAGGTATTTTAAGACAAGTTTTACAAGGAAAAGAACACATAGTAAGATTTCATTCTGGCACATAGAATAAAGCTCAACAGAATTATTCCACAGTCAAGAAAGAAATCCTATCCATTGTTCTCTGCATTTCAAAATTCCAGGGTGATCTTCTCAACCAAAAATTTATAGTTCGTGTTGACTGTCAGTCAGCCAAAGATGTCCTGACTAAGGACGTTAAAAATATAGCATCAAAACAGATTTTTGCCAGATGACAAGCCATTTTATCAATTTTTTATTTTGATATCCAGTACATCAAGGGAATTGACAATTCAATCCCTGATTTTCTAACCAGAGAGTTTCTCACAGGACATGTTTACCAGATCCAAGAAGGATGAGAATTATGGTTCCTGGAGTAGCCTTTTTTACTCCAGCTAGTCCGTCACAAACGGTAGACGGTAAAGACAAATCAAATCAGTTGATAGCTCAGGCATTGTTCAAATGTCTATGGATCTAACACGTTCGAAGGAAAGTTAGGTTTTCCGATGTTCCTACCAAAAACATTGGACAAATGGGTTTCCTTGCGTTCCCTCCAAAAATGCAGGACAAATAGGGTTTACACGTGTTCCCTCCAAAAAAGCATGACAGACGAGTTTCTATTCATGTTATCTCAAAAAATGTGAAACATATGGGTTTTTTTCATACGTTCCCTCCAAAAACATGTGTGAGAGGTGCAACTTCCCTTCTGAAGTTGATAGTAGTTATTGAAGAATTCCATAAAACTTCAGCTAGTCCAGTTCAAACGGCAACTGGTAAAGACATTTCAAGTCTGTTGATGGGTGTAACTTTCCCAAAAAGCCAAATAAATCTTATAGTCTTATTTATTTTATTTGTATTTTCCTTAGTTTGTTGGCCGGTACGCTGGTGATCTAGGTCTGGGGTAGTGGAATGCAGAAAGATGCTCAGATGGCGTAAGACGCGGTGTAAGACATTTCCACCTGGGATAGTTCACGTAGTTGACAGGTTAAGTAGAATATAGAGAAAAATAGATAACATTATAATTTTCTTTGTATTTAGGGAATTTTATACCAGTCAATGTATTTGTATGTATTTAGCTGTATTGCCGACATTGTATCGGACCAGATGAAGACAGCAGCATCTTCAGTACAAGACCAGTTAAGCACTATTATCAAGACATAAAAAGACAAAAGACCTTTCGGTCAAGTGTTCGATAGAATTATCACAAGAAGACAAAAGATCTTTCGGCCACAATAAAAGCCAGACAAGATCATCACAAGACAACAAAACAAGATTCGGCATAGTAACTAGCCGACACTATTCATAAATAGTAAAATCACTTTTTACTATTCACTTTAGGAAAAGTTATTTTTGACTTTTCTTTTTCACATTTTACTATTGTAATCACAGTTTAGAATCCTATATTAAGGTAGGGTCTGACTCAGAACATACGATCCGATTTTTTTTTTCTTTTACCAGACTCACCATCTAGAATCCAGATCGGATCAATAGAAACACCAGACAGTATATCATTGTACTTCACCATCGTAACCATTTCTCCAGATCATTAATACAAGTAAGAGACTTCGTCTCTGATATCTTTCTGTTTACTTATTCTGTTTTCATTTTTTGTTTTTTCGTTCATTTATCTCGTCTCTCTACTGCTTTCTTAATTTATTTCTATGGCTTGTTTCTCTTGTATCTTCCTGGGCTGTTATATAATTAGTATAATTTTTGTAAAAAATTTCAAAATTTTATAGTAATTTTGATATAATCCGAATTTATAACTTTTTTATTTGAAATTATTTTTTTTTTAAAAATTTAAAAAATGTGATGGAAAGGAGACAAAATGTGAGGGAGACAGAACGGAGACGAAATGTGAACGGAGACGGAAATGAGACGAAATTATAAGGAGACATAAATGAGACGAAATGTAAGGGAGACGGAACGAAGACGAAATGTGAGGGAGATGGAAATGTGACGAAATGTGAGGGAGACGAATTGGAGACGAAATGTGACAAAATATCTTTTCGTCTCCATTTGAGACGAAACGAAGACGAAATTCAAAAAGGAGATGGGTCGAAAGGTGACGTCCGAGTTTCGTCTCCGTTCCGTCTCCTTTTCAGATTAGAGACGAAAATGTGCCGTCTTCGAACGCGAAATTTCTTGTAGTGTAATTTTCTATAACTCGAACTAGTGGCGGAGGGATGTTAGTCCCAAAGGGTGAGGGGTGTATTAGTAAATTCACCATTGATTTTTATTTTAAAAAAATAGTACATAGCTGATAGCACAAATGAACAAAGGCACAAACTTTTCTTGTTCCACTTTTCTTATCTCCAAAATGCACACCACAAACCCCAATTATCCAGCCGTCCTCTCAAGCACAGTCGCCCTCTTCGGAATCAGACTTGTGAGGTTTTTTTGTTGAGATAAATACTTGTTAATAGTCATATATCTTCTCAAAGCAAGTCTTACTTTAATGTTTTGAATTGTTTTATTAGGGTTGAGATAAATATTTTTATTATTGTATCAGTCCACTCATATAGTCTTCGTAATGTTTTGAATTGTTTTATTAGAAAAAAGAATAGTTAAACCACCAATAAATTGTTCTAACTTGGAATGATTTGAATAATT
Organism: Ehretia macrophylla; assembly: GCA_037974665.1. NCBI lineage: Eukaryota > Viridiplantae > Streptophyta > Magnoliopsida > Boraginales > Ehretiaceae > Ehretia > Ehretia macrophylla. The sequence continues at coordinate 70,950,795 of CM075764.1, forward strand.
ATTTCTGGTCACTTTGATGTCAAATAAAAAAATAGATGGGACCTCACCTCTAAATGATGAATATTGAATAGATATAACAAACTGTATAATATTAGTTTTTTTTTTGTCAAATTTATTTTTTAAAATGAAAAAGAGGATTTGGATTTGTCAATTTCTGGCCACTTTTTTTTTTTACTTTACTTTATCACCAAGAAAATTTCTATCTAATTTCAGCCCATAATTTAATTCATGTAAAAAATTAAAGATTGGTTTGATTCTATATAAATGTTTTAGTCTATGTATTAATATTTACTAAAAATGCAACTGGTGAAATCAAGTCTCTTTCCCTTTTATTTTAATTAATGTAATTGTTATTTTTATATGTAGGTTATTAGTTTTTGGATTGATGGATGAATTTCTAAAAAGAAAGTCAACTTTTGAGCAACAAATTTCTTTCGAATTTAATGAAGTGAATAATGAAGATAATGCACAAAATTCTTCAAAGCAACCTCGAATCGAAATTAATTTAGAAGATCTACAATCAAATCTTGGGTTACGCCCTAAAATGTCCTCTTATCATATGAATGATCGAGATAAAATATGGATATACTATTTACGAAAGGGACCTTGTTAACCTCGTCAACATGATTTTTCCCGAATCCTTGCTATTGACTTCGTCGATGTAGTGCACCTTTTGACCCCAGATGCATGGCTCCGCCATTGACTCGAACCCATAAACTTCTGGTCACATGTTGACAATTTTGTAACATTGACTCTCTTTCATTCTATGACCAATGCTTCTGGATATATTTATAGAAAGTACTCAACAAGAATAGTACTGTTACAACACAAAGCTGTCGTATTAGGTCGAATGATAGGTGCCATGTTTTTAACCTCTGGTGGTATAAGAAAATTTAGAAACTAGGAAGCTGAGGACTAGGCACTTGCTCATAATCAAAAAATGTGGATGTTAATTGACATTCACTTCGTTAAGCATTAATGGTCAAAATGCTTTCAATTACATAAATTTGATGTTCTCCAATCCCTATATCAGAAGGAGATTATCTGATTTCTTGAGTTGTTTGAGACACCTGCATATAGTTTAGTATGACATGAATTCTCCTAAGATAAGAAAGGTAAAAGAATAAAAGATCAGTTTAGTTGGCGTATATTTCCACTATAACATTGCACATATTGTGTCACGCTCGAGTCCAAAACCCTAAATTCACAGGAGAGACTATTGTTATAGACATAAGAAATGACTATTTAGACCTTTACTCAACTGGCCTAAAAATGGTTAACCCAAGTTATCCCTTATACCTACAACACTCACTTATATACTACTTAAATATATTATCTCTCACCGATGTAGAATATTCCACCTAACGTTATCGTTATGGCACAACACACACACCCAGAACCAATACACTATCTCTCAGAGGCCATTGGGTTTTTCTGGAGGAAGATGAAGGATGAGGGGATGAGGAAAAGGAATAGGCCTAATAAGATCACGGTTATTTACTCACTTTTGGCTTGTAGATATTGTGGAGTGCTACAACTTGGGAAATGTATTCATGGGTATATATATTGGAATAGTCTTGGTTTGGATTCGTTTATAACGAATTATTTGATTGATATGTATGGGAAATGTGGGAGCTTAAGAGAAGCAGAGTCATTCTTTAGTCAGTTCATCGCCCAAAATCATCCCGTCACTAACATGTAGACCCCATATGTCAGTGGGACCCACACATGTGAGTTTGGATGGTTGGGTGATGGGCTGACTGAAGAATTTTCTTTTAAGGAGATATCACGCTATAAAAATAAAATGGAACCAGATGTTGTAACTTTAATCGGATTGTTGAATGCTTGTACACATTGAGGTTTGGTAGAGCAGGGGCGTTGTTTTTACAATATATATGATGATTAAGGTCAACTCCAACAGCTTCTCTACCTTTCGCCCTACATGTAGGGGATTTAGAACACTTTTCCTACAACTAGGGATTCTCCATTTGAGTTTCACTCCAACAACTTCTCTACATTTAATTAATCTATTAGTTTAGGGAATTTCTATTTCAGTTTTACTCCAACAGCTCCCCTATTGTAGAGACTCCCTATTTTTATTTTATTCAAATATTTTCTTCTTTTATTTCAATTAAACATATCATTAATTATATATATATATATATATATATATATATATATATATATATATATATTTATATTGATATTTTGGAGACCTTCTATTTTTAACTACCAACATAAATTTTTATTTTTAAATATTATTTTTTATTGTTTGATTTAAAACTTTTTCAATAATTTTTAATTTTTTGATTATATTTGTTATCGTTGGAGAGTTTAATTTTTAAAGTTTTGCTTTTATTTTATTTTTTAATATTTTTCTGACAGTGAACAGTGTTTAGCGGATGGAGTAGGGGATGATGGTTTTTTTCCTACATGTAGAGAAGATGAAAATAAGTGTAGGGATCCCATACAATTTAGGGGATGGGGTAGGGGATTTGTTGGAGTGCAATTATTCCAATCCCCTCCCTACATGTAGAGTAGGGAGTCATGTAGGAACTCTCTTAGAGTTAGCCTAATGAGTATGGTATTGAGCCTCATATTTGTTGTATAGACCAACTCATGTGGGTTGGTAATGATTTTGCTTTTGCTTTTTGACCAAAAGAAAACAAAAAGAAAGAAGAGAAAAACAATAAACAAAAAAAAAAGGTTTACAAATGTGGTGTGTGTGAGTGTGAAAGAAAAAAAAAACGAGAGAGAAAGAAACAGAGAGAAGAAGAAGAAGAAGAGAGCAAAATTCAGCATGCACAATCTTCATCAAGTCGACGATTGGAGGGACATTTGTGGTTCGATCGAGCTGAAATTTTTTGTGGACGTTCCCAACTCGTGGGACTTCAAACTGTACGGTCAGATTTCAGATCGAAGCTCTCAAAGTGCCGTTTTTGCTGCGTGAACAGTAGCAGCGTTTTTGGTGATTTCTCTCCTATTCTTGGTTTAATCTCTCTTGTGTTGTTATATTTGCAAGAATATGTTATTCTTGATGAATGTATTGTGTATGCCTTTAGTTGTAGCTAGAGAAACTTTCTTGTACCCATTATTTGTTGATAGTGGAAGTTTTTGGGTGGACTCCGGTCCCGTGGTTTTTACTCTCTATATTGGGGAGGTTTTTCACGTTAAAATCTTAGTGTTGCTCTATTTTCTGGAATTTTTCAGATTTGTGCATATTGTTGTTGGCTCTATTTGTTGCTTCCTAACAGGTTTATACAAGGCGGGAGGGTGTTATTTCCGCTGTGCATTTGTTGTTTGTACTTTGATTTCGGGTTTCCTCCTAACAATATTGAGCATTAGGGGTGCTTGATTGATATTCTTGGTCGAGCTGGCCATTCTGAAGAAGCTATGGAAGTTATAATGGGGATGAGGATTCTATCTGATGAGGTTGTATGGGGTTCTTTGCTTAATGGATGCAAGATTCATGGACGTAACGATATGGCTGAGCTAGCTTTAAGAAAATTGATTGAGATTGATACCAACAATGGTGGTTATGCTGCAATGGTGGCTAATTTATATGGTGAGTTGGGAAAGTGTGATGAGGTACGGACGATAAGGAAGATGATGGTTGATACAAATGCGTACAAGTTTCCTGGTTGCAATTGAATCGAGGTTGATAACCAAGTTCATCAATTTTATTATATTGATAAGTCACATCCTAGGTCTTTGAGGAAATAGACAAGATTTTAGAATGCCTTGTTGTTCTATGATGTTACTAGAGAGTTGATTTTGAAGCCTTTCCTGGTTCCATAAGTGAATTTTGTTCATTCCAAGAAAGTAGAGTTTTCTTCAGCAAATCCTCAAGTGTTCTCCATGTACAAATGGTCCAATTGAAATACTATCCGGCATTCCCATGTCCATGCTTGGAAGGATTACACTGATATCCTTGAGAGAGAGAACGAGTCATCCTGAACTCTCTCATCTACCCTTCTATAGTTCTGACTACTTCTAGGCTAAAAATGATCGATGTCTCTGAGTATTATTCTGAAACTAAAGCTTCTACATAGGAATTACCATTACGTTTCTGCTGAGATACTGTTAGGCTTCCATTTGTTAAGGTATCTCCTTACTCGCATTTGTTGAGAAGCTCATTGACCTGCAGAGAGACTGGACTGAAAACGTATATGTTGATCTCCCTTTTTTCAGTTTCTGGAAATCGGATGAATGTTGGAAACAATAAGATGAGCCAGAGTATTCGAACGTAGCACCAGCTTAAGCTCGGTGATGGGAGCCAATGGAAAAAAGTGTTGTGGCGTGCCTGAGAATCTGAGAAGAAATGGATTTTAACACACGTGTAGAACTCAACTATTGATCTAAAAGTTTGAACTATTGGGTCTTGAGCTACACATATTTATTAATAGCTCATTCTTCTCATTCTATTCTTTTTATATAGGAGAAATCATTCTCTTTACTCATAAGTTCACCGTGTAAAACTCTTAACGAAAAGAACACTATCCATTGAAGAATTCTCGCCTCAAAAGAGCATTATGGGAAAGATCAACAAAAGAAGCAAAGTGGAAGTGCTGTCTAATGTAACTTAATTTAAGTTCTGTCAGAACATTTATTTGAGTCAAAAGTAGACGTATATGAATCAACCATATAATGAACTTGTTTTTGGTCAGAGTACAAATTTCATTTATCTGGGTCATGGTATTCAGTAAACAAAACTTTTATCTGGGTCAAAGCAGATGTATATGGATCAACCATATAATGAACTTATTTCTTGTATTTAGTACAAAGAACGGACATCTGGGTCATGGTCTTGAGGTCATGGTCTTGAGTACGAAAATATTCATCTGGGACCAAGTAGATGTGTATGGATCAACCATATAATAAAATTTTTGGTCTCGAATTTAGCATAGGAATTGAGCAAATTGCAACGTCCGACAAACAAGGACCGGTGGTCCGTAGGAAAAACTTAGCTCAAATACTTTTGTGTATTTAGATAAATTAAGGAGCTTAGAAGCGTAAAAATTACATTAAAGACTATGTAATCCGTATTAATTTCATTGTTAGTCCTTGAAAATTTTCAACCTTTTTAAATAGAGTCTTAAGACTCTGAAATTGTGAGTCCAAGTTTTAAAAGCGTCCGTCCTCATTTGGTTTCTCAATCAATTTTGCTTCAGTTTCGTGATTTTAAGACGAGGTAGAGGAAGATATAAAATAAATTATAAAGAGATACTTAAGCGAGACTTCAATCGAACAAAATTAATAGGGGAGATAGTTTTCGATAGGAATAAGAAAAGTCGTGCACTTTCAAATAATTAGAATAGATCCATCTTCCCCAAATAGATTTCTGCCTAGTATTGATGATCCACATGCGTTTCATGATGTTGGCTTTGTTAACATCAATAAGGCGCTTGATAGCGAGGCCTCCTTCATCAATTCTTCTTGTGACATAGTCCCAAGTGACTTCAGCCTTTTTGCCATTTTCGGTGTTCTACAAAAAAAACAAGTTTTTTCTCGATCTCCTCCAGGATGCCTTTTGGGAGAATGAACATACGTGCCTAGAATGAGTGCATGTTGCTCAAAATGGATTGAATGAGTTGTGGTCTTCCAGTTTGAGAGAGGCGATGGTTGCTCCAGTTCACTATTCTCTTGGTAATACGATCCACACGGGTCCTAAGTATTTCATTACGAGTGTATCAATCTTGAAATCCATAATCTCCGCCAGACAGTTGCCCAAATGATCATTACATTTGCCTAAGAAAATCTCACTTTTTTCAAGATTAATAGTGAGGCCCGAGAGCTATTGGAAGAACACAAGCCCATTCTTGATTAGAGAAACATAATTGATGTCCCCTTTGTAGAAAATGAGGAGGTCATCCAAAAATAAGATGGTTCAACTTACTTTCCTTGCATTTTGGGTGAAATTTGAATTCATGACATACATAAATTTTGTTGAGAATACCTATGACCACTTCCATTGCGAGGACGAAAAGATAAGGAGATATAGAGTCTCCTTGTCTAAGTCCCCGAGCCCCTTTAAAATAACTAGAAAGTCCACCATTAATAGAAATAAGGGTTTATAACCTATCGGTTCCCTTATCTTTTTGGCTATTGTCTAGTTGGTCCTTCATCTTCAAAACGACTATATGTCAGTCCCTTATCTTTCAAAGTTGTGCCACCGTTAGTCTTTTCGTTAATTTTCTAACGGATTGAACATGTGCCGTGCATGTGAGTCAATTAATTGAGGGCAAAATCGTCTTTCAACCTTAATCAGCATATTCTCTCCCTATTTCATACCCAATCTCTACCCGATTCAAAACCCACATAAACCAAATCCCTAAATCGTGTCTATAGCCCCAAATCCCTCAATACTACCCACATGACAACTAAATCATCTAGTTGATTTATGGCTTCAAAGTATAACTTCAGAGAGAGTATCAACAACAATTGGTTCATCAGCAAAAGATTTCGTGATGGTGTTGGCATATGCTCGCAAGGCTCCAGCCCCTTAAACCTATTTGCCTCCATTCTTTCATGTCCTGAATAATCTGCATGTTGGAAGCGAAAGTTAGTTCTGATCTCTTGTGAGTTTCAAATCACAGCAAACTATCGTAAGTTGCATCCTCACATCTGTTTGTGGATAGTTTGTAAGGTGTGGTGTATGATGGGCATTTTGTCACTTCTTCAGTCGTTTGTTCTCACCGTTATTAGTTTCATAAGCGTGTTTTTTTCTACTTCAATGTATGAATGTGCACTATTTTGTCCTTGTAACAGTTATATCTTTATGATCCCTACCTTATTTATTCAATCATCTTCAGCTTTTTGTAATTTGTACTAATGTTGTAATATTAATATAATCATTAGTGGTTTACATACACATTACTGCTGTACTATTTTGGCTCATTTGAACTATGGACTTGTTTTCTGCATGAACTGTGTCAAAAAATATGCCCTTGACAGCTACCTTGAACTTGACAGTAGTACGAAGAAAATCAAAAGAGAGCAAATACATCAAATGAGTACGAAGGTAAATTTATAGTGTGAAATTCACCAGTCCTGAAGTTTTTGTTGTAGGATTTCAATGTCTAGTCTCTGATGACAAGATAAAAAAAATGAGAGGATTTTATTCTTTGAGCTTCACTCTTTGTGGAGAATACTGCAAATGCCAGTGAAAAAAATAGGTTTGTCAATCAGAGATTTGGGATAAATGGGTAGAATTGGGTCTGATAGATACTTAGGCTTATTATGGCTGAAAGACGATTTTGCCCTCAATTGACGATTTTGTCCTCAATTAATTGACTCACATGCACGGCACGTGTTCAATCTGTTAAAAAATTGACGGAAGGACCAACGGTGGCACAACTTTGAAATTGACATATGGTCGTTTTGAAAATGAAGGACCAACTAGACAATAATAAAAAAGATAAAGGACCTGATAAACCATAAACCCTAGAAATAATCTTGTGGTTGTAATGCAATTTCGAATCCAGTTGACAATAGTACTTAGGAAGTTGAAGGCTTCCAATGTTTTGAGAATAAAAGACCAGTCAACAGTATCATAGGCTTTCCACCAGCTCCTGACCCCGGACCAAGCAAAGATGTTATCTGAGATGTTTCTGTACTTCACAAAAACACCTTGCACACCCAAAATAAGGTACTGCATGCAGAGCTCATTCTCTTGGTAATACACTTAAAAATTGTGTTGCAAGCTATAGGGCCTGTAATCGTTCATAACAAAAGGATTCAAGCACTTTTGGTACTTGCATTTCGAAATATTAATACTTTCGAAATACAATTTTTTAAAGTTACTAAAGAAAAAGAAAATACATTAGACTGGAATTAGTGGGGTGCGCCAGGCCAAGATTTTAGTGCAACACCAAGGCAACGCGCAAGAGCCTCAATAGCAAGCTATTGTGGTAGGCTCTTCCCCTCAAAAAATTAATTTAATATCGTGTGGACCAATGGCCCACGTATCAGATATTAAACTGATAAGAACAGATACTACACTTGATCTTAGCCAAAAGGCCGAGAAAGGTATGCTTTGACTAGTGCTCTCATTCTTCTTTTATACCCAAAGCAGCAAACTTCTGTCTCGTGCACTATCGATATGGGACGAGTTCTGGAAGAGGAATGTAAACACGCTGAGGTTTGCTCATCGCGTAACAGAAGCAAAAATAACTAAGCAAAAAGGGGCATATTTAGAGTACAATTACAAGAATGAATAATAATAATAATTAACAAAGATAATAAATTATTATAGGAAGGTTTTAAATTGAAAGTGCGAAATACCCTTAGCTCGAAATATCTATCATCTTAGTTCCACATATATGATTGTTACATTATTAGGAATTTTCATTTTAATCAAATACAAGCAACACAAAATCAACCAGAAGACTAGTAATTAAGCAAAACTAACTTCAAATGGTCGTCTTTCTTAAATTACCAAGTCCAGTTGTATAAAACCTTAGAAAACTAGGTTAGATGGAGTGATCGGATAGTGACTCATTATATCCAAATATCTAGAATTTAAACTTATACCCTCAAATATCGCCTGGTTCTCGACTGACCTAGAGCATGCATTGGACTCATCATTGCACGACGAAATTTTTAATCTCAAAATCGATCCAATATAATTATGTCTGGCTTGGACAAGTTCCTCACCATTTGGGAAAAGAAAAAAGATGTTTCAGTTCGCTAAGTTTAAAAAGTCCAAAGAGCGCAGATAAAGCTACTAGCTACTAGTTGGAAAAGAAATGACAATACCACATTTCGTACATTTCTATTGGTCTAGAATTCGAATAGCCCAAAAAAGTCAAAACAAGATGACTTATTATCTTTTCAGAATATTGTATGAAAAGTTACGAAATGCCGAATTTTCATTTATACTGTAAAAATTTCATTCTATAAGGAAGGGTGAATAGGTATAGTAATTCTCAAAATTTTAATGATTGAATCTATTTTTAGGTTAATATAGCATACAATTCGAAATTGTATCATTCCGTGTTTTCTTCTTTTTCTTTTGCATCCTTTTTAACTCCTTTCATTCCATATATGCACACAAGGGAGGCGAATGAGGGGTCGAAAACAAAGAAGTGAGTTAGTCTCACATATAGCGAGAGATTAATACAACGAGTAATTGAATAGCAGATTTGTCGTGCTTAGTCCATGGTAGGTAATTAACTTACATGGGAAAGAAAGGTGCATGATTTCACTTGCAAAAATATATGCTTCCATATATGAAAATACCCAATTAGTATAATCTTGTTCCAATAGGAAATCAATTACATTATGCAAAGGATTTATGGGTTAGGATTCCCTCATAATATTATTATGTTATAAATGAAATTTAGCGGTTTTTTTTAATTTTTTAATCGAGTAAGTTTCTATCAAAATTATTATTTTATCATAATTGCATTATCAGTTTACAACTATTGAATTTTGCTCATAGTTCATTTTAAACTAGATCTTTACCCAAACTTAGTCCTATTGGTTTTTTGTTTTTCTAGTTTGTTGGATCATAGTGCTATTGGTCAAGATAGATCAAATAGTTCCTAACTATCAAAATTATTTTATCATAATCGCACTACAAATTTATGACAGTTAAATTTCACTCGTTTTACGACGTTAATTAAACTTATATTATATACGTTACAAATGGATCTTTACCTGCATTTCTAATCCTATTGGTTTTTGGTCTTTTCTTGTCGGATCATAGGCCTATTGGTCGTGGGACGTGGAAGTAACTACAGTAAGGGTGATCAAAGAAGCATAACCACTCAATGTTTTAAACTTACATCATGCTTAGGACTCCTCCTAATCCTATTGGTTAAAGAACGTGGAAAAAAGAATCGCTTGTGCCAACAAAACCTAAGCAGAATCGAAATTTGACATGGCATGGTCTACTCATAAACTATAATTAATAGAGCTTAGTCATACTAACACGAGCTCAAAAACTCAAAAACTTTGGCTTTCTTTACATTAGACATCATACAAATCTTTTCAAACGTGAATAACGATGGAGTTCAAGAAGCAAACATGGTGGATGGATGTTCTTTTTTCAGGTAACTATGTTTCACATATAGTTGGGCCTTATTATTCGTTGACTCTTGCATGCACGTGAATGGTTGTGTTGAAGATAGTAAATACAAAAAATAAATTTCACTTTAGAAGCTAAGTATTTAGATGATGTCATAAATTTACTTAATTAATTTTTCATCCAAGAAGATAGCTAAACTAGCAGCTAAATGTTCTTCTTCCATATGTAGTGCCATGATAAAATCATACGTTCAAAGATTATAAATATCGATACTTGTTTTGGTTGTGTGTGTTATTCTTATTCATCTTCCACTATAGCATCATGCATTGCATGCTTTGATGCTATGAAGTCTGTTAGGGTTGGTTTCGATTCTAGAGTTCGTAATTGTTATGGTCGCCCGGGGAGTCTCGTGAACAACTTGGCCTTAAACACACATGCATAGAATTCAACTTGGGTCAAGGTTGATTTATATGCATATTTATTTAGGCTTAGTTGTTTTTCGTGGCTAGCTCGCCATAATAAATATTATGGTGAATTGATTTCTTTCCTATTTAGTTGAAATTCACCATGTATAAATTCCCTAACTTTTCCTTTTCCCAATATTTTAAGGATTTCTCTTATCAGTAACATTAGCTGCTAAGGAAGCTAAGAATCATGGGACAGTGATTGGGATTGATCTGGGCACCACATATTCTTGTGTGGGTGTATACAGAAACAATCATGTCGAGATAATAGCGAACGATCAAGGAAACAGAATCACCCCTTCATCGGTTGGATTCAATGATAATGAGCGACTAATTGGAGAAGCCACGAAGAACCAAGCGCCTCCAAATGCAGAGAGGACTGTTTTCGATGTCAAAAGGCTAATGGGAAGAAAGCAAGTGAATGCGTGTAAAGATTTTTACGCGTAATTTTGTGAGAGATCGTTGTGCGATGCTGATAATTTTTACGATTGTAATTGGAAGGTTTGATGATCCTGAGGTCCAAAGAGATATGAAGATGTTGCCTTATAAGTTTGTGAACACAGATGGTAAGCCTTACATACAAGTGAAGATAAAGATGGAGAAAACAAGGTGTTTAGCCCTGAGGAAATCAGTGCTATGGTGTTGAAGAAGATGAAAGCCACGACCGAGTCTTATTTAAGACATTCAGTTAAGGATGCAGTGATCACTGTTCCTGGTATGATAAGATTCGTCGCGTTCTCTCTTTTTCTCTGTTGTTGATTCTATCATTTTTTCGCTCTTTTCATGATTCTGCATAAATTATGTTGTCTGTCGCTTTGTGAATGTCTTAAAAATTAATATGCATTGAACATTGTGTTATTCCACATCAAAGAAGGAAATCTTGTTTGATAGGACTATTCTCTAATTTGCTTAATTTGATAACCCTGACAGAAACAAGGCTAACTTTATATCGTTCTTTTTTTTTTTTTTTTTCCTGCAGACTTACTTTTGCTAGACATTGTTCCCTTGAGTCTAGGTATCGAGACAGTTGGAGTCATGACGAAATTGATCCCAAGGGGTAAATCAGGGTATGTTGAAACAGGGTATGTTGAAACAGAGTTGCAATCATGTAATTGATACCTAGGAAAAACTAATGTTGCCATGAAATTTTCAGGTCTATGAAAGTGAAAGGAGCTTGAAAAAGTTCGAGTTATCTGGAATTCCTCTGGCTCCAAGGTAGCTAAACATACATCTAGCCTTCTGGAAATAATTGATGTCATTTTAGAATCATTTCAGTTAACTTTGAGCAGCGCAAAATTATCTTGAATTTTTCTCTTAGGAGAGTTCCACAAATTGAGGTTACCTACGAGGTTGATGTAGACGGAATACTACGCGTGATATCTGAGGACTAGGCAGCAACAAAGAATTGACAATCCATTACCATCACCAATGACAAAGGGCGTCTCACCCCTGACGAGATTGATCAGATGCTAAAGGAGGCAGAGGAGTTCTCAGAGGAGGATAGGAAGGTGAAGGAGATAATTGACTCCAGAAACAAGCTCGAAAGCTATATCTATACTATGAGGAGCACCATCAGTGACAAGCTTGTTGAGAAGATTGATTTTGATGACAAGGAAAAGATTGAGAGCGCATTGAAGAATGCCCTGGAATGGTTGGATGAGAACCAAAACGCGGACAAGGATGACTTTGATGAGAAGATTATCGAGTTGGAAGCTGTTTGTGATCCTGTCATGAGGAAGGTATACGAGAATTAGTAGTGGAAGCTCTGCTAATTCAGAAGACGATGAATTGTAAACAAGTAATCAATAATTACGTTAAAAATTGTGGTCTTCGATGAGACAGTTTTAAGAAACCCAAATACTAATAAGGAGATCATTTCCAAAAGTTAATGTGTACAACTTGGTTTTGAAATCTTTCATTTTCGAACAAATAGCTAGAGGAATTGTTGGTACTTCACCTTCAGAGCTTAAAGATCAAAAGTCTACTTTAAGTATTTGAAGCGTTCATATTTTTTCTTTTTTCTTTTTTACTAAGTAAGCAAGCAATTCATTGATAAAAAATATGTACGTCAGTCAACATCTAGACCAGTATGTGTCTTCTACATTCCAAGATTGCCATATAGCCCTATTAAGCTGGTTGTTTTTGTATTTCTTCCCTGTACTACTTGTGTTTGATATCAAAAGAGATACGACTAAATAGGTGATCCCCATTAGTTGCCAAATTCTGATGGAACGTTTCGGTCATATTAAGTTCACACTTTTGACTAATTCGATGTGTGTATTGAGGCAGCTGCTGCACCTGAGAATTTATTAATTGGTGTGGTTTTCAACAAGACAATTTTAAGAAACCCAAATACTAAGAACGATATCACTTAATGTTATTTGAAATAAATGAATTTTATAAAATTTTGTACAATTCATTTGCAAATCCAACATTTTGTTTTTGGAAGCACCTTTTTAAAAAAATTAAAAATCCAAGATTTGCCAATCGATTTACTCAAACTTTACTTAGAACTTTGTTCAAGAGGTGAAATTTGCAATTCCAAGCCACAAAATTAGTTACTTATCTTTTAAAGACTAAACTGATCTCTAAGTTTCTTTTTTTTTTACTGCTCCTATTTTTTGTTCTTATTCCTATGTAGTTAGTTATTTTTATGTTTCTTGTGAGCTCCTTCTTCACAACAAATTTATTTTTCATACACACACACACACACACACACACACACTTGCCCTAATTTAAACTTCCATTAAAATTTGTTAGTCAAATATTTAAAAGACGATACTACCCCCATTAAAAAATATTTTGGATTTTTATTTAACTTTCTTAATTTCTTTCATTATTATGCATTACGTTAAATAAATTTTTATAAATAAATTTGATATAATTTTTATTTCTTCTCATTCTACTTAAAATTACAAATCCAATGCTTCAAATTTCATATAATTTGGACAAGAAATGAAAAAGATATGAATTTTTAAAGCTTTTTTCGTGAGTAAAATTCTGGTGGGTTGAAGATGCCTAAACGACGTTGTTTCGATTATGACACGTAGCGTAGAATTTAAATCCAAAAGCCAATGGTATAGTGCCACGTGGCTACTGTGAATAACAAAATTTGGGAAAGTAGTTGTGAAGATTTGAATCCACAACTTCAACTATGCTTTAAAGCTACTTAGCCACTATGTTGTATGTACTTCCTGTATTTTCTACACACAGAATATATATTATCCTGTTATGTACCAGTAACAGTGACCACCACCCACAATCTCCGCCATTACCTCTAGCGAACACCACTGCCACAAACCACCTCCGCCATTTCTTTCAACCATCCCTACCAGTCACCAATGTTGGAGAGTCCATAGCACAAAGATTCATCTAACTAATACACAACAATAAAATTTTGAAATAATTAGGGTTTAGTTTAAAATCAATCCCAAGGTTAAATTTCTATATGTAAATGATCTATAGACTATAAAGATTCTCAAAAGATTATTAATAATGAGTTTATAAAATAATTTATGGTGGAGAGATGTAGTGGTGGTGGTATGTGCTAGGTGAGGAAGAAGAGTGAAAAACATAAAATGAAAAAAATGAAAAATGAAAAATGAGAAACAATGTAAGGGTATTTTGGTAAATTCAAATGTGTTTTGAGGTTTTGTACGATTCTCAGTTGCATTACAAGTAAGTGTATGTCACTCTTCATTAACTTTGACAGAAAATTGGACTGAGGGTTTATGGTGCAACATTATGAATAACATAGAGAGTTTAACGCCACTTTTGAAAACACAGGGTTTGTTGTGCAACTTTAACAAAACACAGGAGGGTGTTGTGCATTTTACTCTATATTTAATCCAATCTTTTTTTTTGTCTTCAAATTAGGAGCGCAAATCATCTACCCTTATTTTTTAACTTGTCTTAACATACTTATCCATTTAAAATTATAAATTATTTATTCGTGTTATTTATTCATCAATATTAATTAATTGAGTTTAACTTTAAAATTGAATAGTGTTGTTAATGGAATACATATTCCTATCAAAATTTCTAAAGCAAAGCTTCAAGATATATGAATAGAAAAGGAATACCAACAATAAATATATTTACAAATCACAGAATTGATTTAATGTTGTTTTACAGTTCCGAATAATAAAAGTTATTTGTAAATACAAATTCTTTCAGACCACAAATGTTTCCAAGCAGTCTGTTAGGAGGGGTAAAAATATACAATTGAACACTCATATATAGACAATTTTTTTTAAATATGCACATTTATAAAAAATACAACTTCAACTTACTTCTTCTTAATAGCTCCACTTTTGGGTTCGCCCTCGCTGGCCCCAAGTAGATCTGCCCATGACCGAGTTGCTGAGAAATTTCCTTTCAATGAAAGAAAGCCATTTAAGAGCCCAATATTCAATTTTCTGAGTGATCTTCTCAACCAAGCTATAACAGTCCTTGATATGAAGATTACCAATCTTATAGCCAAGCAAATTAGAGATTTGGGGTTGCAGAGAGATGGATTGTATCTACCAAGGAAGACTGCACTTTTGTCACTATTCAATTCACCTGCAAGCCTGAAAGGTTATGGAAAATTGTCAACTCCTCATTAATGACGGAGATAGATCAGATATAGGCATTAGCAAAATTGAGACTCTGATCATCAGCAAAAGAAAGGTGCGTCAGTTAAGTCCGTTTGCATCTTGGGTGGAACCAGCATTAATTTGCTGATCTTTCTTCTTTGAAATTTTTTCTTTTATTTATTTATTCGTCAATCAGTGAAGGGGGAATTTCATCTCAATTATCTCAAAACTTTACACGAGGTAGGACCAAAACAATAAAAGCTCGAAAAAAGTGTCAAGTCATTACTTACAAAAGACAATTATCGTGTATATTCCATTCTTTACAAATTGCAATGTTAGTCTGGTTTCTTCTTTTATTTTTTATTTTTTTGCTGGGTCACCAAGTGTAAGATTTCATTCAACTAAGCAGAAACTATGGCAAAGCGATTTATATGTGTAATGTCATAAACAAAAGGGTGAAGTGCACCAAACCATCTTATACTTTAGCGAAAGTGCACAACACCCCTCTATAGTTTAAAAACTCCCTGAACTAGTCCCTATGTTTTTAAAAAGTGCACAACACCCCCCTACAGTTATAAAATATGTCATATTTAACGGATTTTATAAAAAAGACGTAAATACCCTCATTTTTTTTTTCATTTCTCTCTTTTGTTTTGTTTAGGCTAAAAAAAAAAGGTAATTTGGTCAATTCATATAATTATTTAATGAATAAATTCGTTAAAAATAAAATAAAAAATCTCACTTAACGAGTGTGAAGTACACTCTCCGTTAAATTTAACTGATTTTTTAACGGTAGGAGGGTGTTGTGCACTTTTGAAAAATTACAAGGACTAACTCAGGGAGTTTTTAAACTATAGGGGGTGTTGTGCACTTTCGCTAAAGTACAAGGGGTCTGATGCACTTCACCCTAAACAAAAAGCAATCTTGAAACCTAACAAATAATTTCATAGAGGTTTCAGATATCGCAAAGATCCCTATTGGCACTATTGTTTCTATATTTCCTTCCGGTCAACATTTTGCTTCGCACATCATCTTCAATTCTTTTGGTCACTTGGTCCTCATTAGCAAATTCATTTATGAAGATACGCGAATTTCGTTCTTTCCAAAGGTGGTAAACTGTGGAGGTGAGCAGGAGCTTAATGATATGTTCCTGAAGGGTGTGCTTTTTCGCCATGATACTGCATCCACGAACAACAAATTCCCATTGAATTCCAAAAGTTCTGACTTTTGCTTTCTTTGCACAACTTTGCCAAACTCGTTGACTAAAAGAACACTCAAAGAAAAGGTGTTTCTTGGTTTCCAAATACATATGACAAAGAGAGCATCTACCATCAATTTGCATTCCCCAATTGAGCATATATACGACCCTTTGTAGGCAGTCTGTTTAAGATTGCAAGCCAACAACAGAAATTGTGCTTTGGGATGAAACTTTGCTTCCAAAGAAGATCATACCATGGCACTTTTGGATGGTTTGTTCTCAGAGATTCCCAGGTAGAGTGAGTTTGAAGCGATTCGTCGGATCCAATGCACCACTGGATCACATCGCTGTTGTGTGAATTCAGAGGCATGCCATCAAGATTTGTTTCCAGAGAAGAAAGGCTTCTTGGTCATTTCCATCTTTCCGTTTTGAATCACTTTGCTAACTTTGCATTGATGTCCAAGTCTCGATGCATCAATCAAATTTTGCTGCACATTCTGCACTAATTTGCCAAGAGGGTGCCATGAGTCCCACCACAGGAAGGTATTGCTCCCATTTCCAATGATGTGCTTGATATGGGGAGCCGCATCATCTCTCAACTTCAATAACTTTTTCCACGTCTAAGAGCAGTCGGAGGGTATTGGAACACTCCAAATGCCATCTTTGAGAAGTATTTTCCTGGTCCAAATGCCAGAATTGCTTGAGAATCGCAACCTTGTTAACCTCTTGTTTTATTTGTTTTGTTTTGGACTCTTATTTGAAACAAAGCCCAGAGTTTGATTGTATTCATACCCTTGTATAATAGATTTTGTACTATAACTCAAGTTCATAAATTAAGGTAGTAGTTATCTCCAAGGATCGTATAATCAAATCATAAGCAAGACTAAGCGATAATTGCTACTCAGTTCATAATTACTAATACATTTGCATAAACGAAGTTTCTCGTTACCGAACAACTACTTTGGACTCTAATTGGGTAGGGGCCGCGCGAACGCAGGCCCCCACTGTCACAAATTATGACGTAGGCTCAACCACTTGGGCTGACCTTAGACGAGCACCCCTCCCAAGTGCAATGGAGGTCACCAACCTAGGCCATGGACCTTCTTGATCGCCCATTGACCCCGTCCAGGTAAGTATGTTTCATCTTTTGCTTTCTTGCCTTTATATCCGTCCCCCATATCCCACCCACCACATGCCTATTCGATGTGGGACAAAATAAAAGTTTACATTTCCTTGTTCAATTGGGGTCTATTCGAAGTATACTACCAAAGTGATAACATTCCTGCAACACAAATATCATAATAGACGAGCGGAAGCTTTTCAAACATGAAGCTAACACGTATTCCAGCTACGCTTCCGATTTCGAGCTTGGCACCAATTTTCAGCAACAATATTTCCTATTTCTTTCATTGAACTACAACAGATTTCTCATATAATATATCCTGAGCCTCAACAGCATCTTCTTGTAATCTTTACATCAATGAGCATCTGTTGTATATAGTTTTCCAACGCAAGTTCTTATGTCAAGCAAAGGAGCATGACTTGTGAGCTAGGTTGAACATGCCGACTTTGTGACACAAGACAAATGTGTTAGTATTTCTCATTAATTTGTTGCTTTAGTAGGAGTAATATCAATAATATTTTTCTTACTAGATACTAAATATATACATGTAACAAAAAAATGGAATATATGTATAGAACTTGGATGAGTGAGGGTTGCACTCCTACTGCTTCCCATATATATCTGCCCTTGGTTAGAACACCAAATAATGTAAGAGTTGATGAGCTAATAATCTTTGCTGACTTTATTATTATTATTATTTGTTAATACTTATCATAATTCATGAACAATGGCCGTTGAGAACTTCATTGACTTTTAAAATAATCCTTTTAGTTCCTGAACTATGGTCGTTGAGAACTTTTAGTCTCTTGGCTTTTAAAATGAACATTTTAGTCATTGGAATTATATCAAAGAGACGCCGTTAGTCTCGGATTCCAATTTTGACCATTTTTTAATGATTTTCCCCTATTTGTGAGGGCAAAATGGGAAAGTTATATTTCTTTCACAATCGACAAAGAAGAAAAAATGTCGCTAAAAAATTGTCAGTTTAGAGCTCAGTTGCATAACGTGTGGCAATTCCGTTAAAAAATGGATGAAATTGGTATCTGGGACTAATGGCGTGTGATGCCCGAGTCGAGAACATGTTTATTTTATTTATTTGCATATAATATGTGCATTTAATTGTTTAAAATGTTTATTTATCATAATACGTGCAAATATTTGCTTAATTGATTCTTACGTGCAATTACGTGTTTAATTAACTTCAGTTAGCAAAATTATGAGTTTATTTATATTAGAATTTGATATATGTGCATTCATATTATTTCATAAAGATTTTTAAGTGAGAATAGCATTTAAAGGACTTTTGAATTTTATTTGAGGACTTTTCCGTTAAATTTTTAAAAATGGTCTTTTAAACATTTTAAAAAACTAGTCCTCCAATATTATTTGACTATTAATAAAAATTAATTTGGAAATAAACTAGGAATTAAAAGTAGACTTTTCGCGCGAAAAAAGTAATGTTTTCAAGTCAAATAGTGAAAATCCTCCAACTTGGTCTTCCTTTGACCTTGTTGACTTTTCTAAATAATGTATAAAGCCCAAAAATACCCCGAAAATGCAAAAATTAGCCAAAAAAAAAAATGCCCAAATCAACCAAAAACCCTTTCCTGTGTAAATAGTGAATTTTGAAGGTGAATGAGAAGCTTCCAAAGGCCAACCCGGACATTTTTGAACTTGCCTCAACTCCTACTTCGCATCTACCGTTTATTTTTCAACTTTCGGAACAAATATTTGTGAAGGGCTCTTTCAAAAATTGGTTTAAAATGCATTATTTATGCTTTGTATCGTTAAATTTACATATGATACTTGTTATTTAGGTTGTAGAGAACATGTTTACCATTTTATAATTTATTTTTAGCGTATTTTATTTTTGTGATGAATAGTAGTTATGTTTTATGTTGGAAATGCATAATTTGATGCCTAAGCTTGATTCTTAGCCTAGTTATGATGTTCATAAACGTTTATATACCATATTAGCTTAGTAGAATAGCTTAGAAATGCGTAAATGTGCAAAAATGAACTAGATGCGTTGGCTGAAATTTTAATGTTTATGCTTGATTATTGTCAATATTTGAGTGTAGTTGGGTAGTCTTTGGGTTGTCAATGATGTATTATAATTTCTAAATATGAGTGCTAAATGCTAGGTGTAAATGTGGTTAAGAAAGGGGTTTAAATTGATTTGAAGAATGAAGATGTTTAAATGGTGTTTTTAATGTTTAAAGTTAGTTAAAATGTTGTTAGAATGCCTCCTTTGTGGTTAATGTGTTGCTTAAGTTCTAATGGTGTCATTATGACTTGATAGAATATAAGGGGAAATGCATGTGAAATGTGGCTTAGGTGTTTAAATGTGGGTCTAAATGAATATGAATTGCTTAGTTATTAGATTGGTAAATGTTTGAAGTAATGTGTTGTAGAATCTAGGATTCAAGCTTGATAGAATATGTGCTATGTGAATGTGGTGTCTAATGTGGTCAAGGTTCTTTTGTGTGTAAAGTGTTGTTTAAACTATGATGTCATATGATTGCATGATTAGTTAGCTTATTAAATGCATAATTAAAGTAAATGTCACCAGTGATCAACCTACTTTGTTAATTCCCCTTATTTGTCTTAAATACTTGTATTAGATTGCATGAATGCGATGCGATGCGAACGTAAATACGTGTTATGAGTTATGTGTCCATGCGTGTGTTAATGCGATGCGATGCGGATGGTTGCAACCTTTAAAACAAACACGGTCGGTTGAAGTCACCCTGGGTGGTATCGGGCTTGTTAGGCGATGACACGACTACCGGGGCTCTATTCCCTATCTCGAATGGACGGAGTGTTCCATAAGGGTTTGGGTCGTAGAGTCGAGTCAGTGTACACACGAAGTGCACTTGGTGTATAGGGAAAGATGTTCGTGATGGTGTATAGGGGAACGACATCAACGGGACAAGCGTATCCTTGATGAATGTTTACTTTTCTTGTATTATTTAACCGTTATTTACTTATTGCAATTGACGTGCATAGCATGATTTAGAAAGTATTTTTAAAAGAGAAAATGAGTTTCAAACCTCCCTGTATTTATTCCTCCCTCACTGAGCTATGAGCCGATTAACTCACCCTTCTTTATTAACATTTAAGGTGAAGATGAAGTTGTTTATGTGGACTATCTGCCTAGTGAGCATGTGGACAAGCCCGTGGCTTGATGTGTTTATTCTTGATGTATATATGTTTTAGAATGCTAAAGTTGAATTAAAGTTTTATGAGTTCTTGTAAATATGTATTAAAGTCTTTTTCAATTCTTGTAATTAAGTAATATGTATTGCCACCTTAAAGTTGTGTTTGTAAGGCTTGTATTATATTTGTATTATGATGTTGACGTACGTGAGACGGACGACAGGGTACATGTGTATGTATACGAATGGCTTGTGTATGAAATGTTTGGAGTTTAGTTGCTGTTGTGAGAAGTTTCGTGCAGGTTTTTATATGGCACTACAAATAATGCAGACATCGGCGACACGTTTTTTGTGGCTGTTCAAAGAACTACCGCGAATTGTGTTTTGCAATTCATTTTTTCGGCGGTTAACTGAACTGCCGCTAAAAGTCCTTCTTTAGCCTCGGTTCTAAGAAACTGTCGCGAAAATTCCAGTTTTAGCCGCGGTTATGGGGAACCGCCGCTAAAAATACTTCAATTGAAAATACAACTCCCCTCGCCCCTCGTTTTTAATTTTTCTTATTCAGCCAAAAAAAAAACCCTCCCACACCTCCCTATACCAGAGCCACCATTACTTCCCACCCAAAACCCGTTCTCCTCCACCCTTGCGCCACAATGGCGTACCACTGCGTCTGCCCATAGCCTCACCCCTCTCCCCTTTCCACACCTAATCACCTAGATCCACACGCACACACACACATACACACACACACACACATGCACACACATATATATATATATATATATATATATATATATATATCGCAAGAAATTTTTTTTAAAAATGAAATCAAACATTTATATATATGTATATGTGTGTGTGTGTGTATATATATATATATGTATGTATTTATTTATTTTGGTTTCTTAATTCTTTTTTTTCTTTTTCAGGTACCCCAAATTGGGAAACTTGTTCAGTTAGTTAGGGTTCCCAATTTGAAGGTTTCGAATTTTGGTAATTGAAACCCCAAATTCAAACTCTTATATGTATAATTGTATATGTTTAATTTGTTCTCTTAATTTATTTATTTATTTTAATTTGGCTGCCCCATTTTATATGTATATATGTATATATTTCTTAATCCCTAGAGCTTATGTAAATATGTCTGTGTGTATGTGTAATTTTTTCTTTTTATGTGTGCGTGGTGTAATTGTGTGTGTATGTATAATTGATAATAGAGCTACTTTAAAGAAGTGGAAGAGGGTCAATTTCACTATGGCAAATGTGTTATTAAGATTGCTTTTGCTTTTTTTGTTTAGGTCATTAGACATTTTTAGGTTCTGAACACCTTTCTTTTTTCCTTTATGGTATATGAAATTGCCAATCATTCTTTTAAATAGATGATGCTAGAAGCCTTTTGGAGTGTATAAACTTGCTATTTTCCTCCCTGCCCTTGCAAATGTTCAATTTTTTGCATAGTCGTCTTTGATGAGGTGCTTATTTATGTATAATTAAAATTGAAAAGAAGAGTTAGTTTCTTAATTAACAAGTGTTTGCTCTTATGTTGTAAAGATGTTTATCAATTTTCAATCGAAATAAATCACATGACATATGTCACATCTGATTAATAGTATCTTTTTGTGGGGAAAAGGGGAATGAATAATGTCTGTTTTCTCAAATCAGATGGAGGTTATTAACTCTCTCTTGAATTCAAAATCTTAGGCTTGAGCTGTCTTCATTTTGAAATTTTAATCATTGATCTATCATTTCTCTAGTAACTAATTTGTGACTTCTCATGATTGGCTTTGTATAGTTTTTATTGAGGAACTCCTAATGAGTTACATGTAGTGGACATTTCAAAACAGTCAACTAGATGTGTTCCATGTTCGCCAACGGTCTCTTGGTCAGCTTTATGGTGTCTTAATTGACTAGTAATAAGCAGTAATAATCCGTCAAATTATATGGCAGGCTTCTTTGGCCAGGTAGAGTCGGGTGTAATGGTCGGGTAGTGACCAATTTTAATAAATGGTTTCAAGTTTGAACCATGATGTTAAATCTCATAGTTTCAACCATGGCAAATTTGTGTTCAGTTTTTGTATTATATGGATTAGGGAGAAATCGAGAAGAGAGACGTATGAGGAAAAATAAAAGGTACAGTATCTCATTTTGTCATATTGTCTGTAACTTGTTTCTTTATTTTATGATTGTTACTTAAGTATGAATACCTGCTTGTTAAAATGCTAATTCTATTAGTATCATTAGTTATATAATAAACCGCTCGAGTTAATAGCTACAATATTTACTCGATGTTAATGTTTCTTTTGGT
The DNA here is from genome assembly GCA_037974665.1 of Ehretia macrophylla. Taxonomy (NCBI): domain Eukaryota; kingdom Viridiplantae; phylum Streptophyta; class Magnoliopsida; order Boraginales; family Ehretiaceae; genus Ehretia; species Ehretia macrophylla. The sequence continues at coordinate 70,973,650 of CM075764.1, forward strand.
TGTGTTTGGCAGCTTGGAGAACTAATATAGGTTCTACTTCAACACCATAAATTGAGGTATTTTAGAGTGGTTGAGATATTTGAGAGATATGTGTTCCTTTGTTGTCTAAATTTTTCAATGCTTTTAATTATGTAACTTGATAATAGTGATATAGGCTTGTCAACTATCAGAAAAACTCCAATTTCTTTCACTTCAAACTGACTATACAAAGCATTTTAATTATGTAACTTGAGATGCTTAATTGTAGATATTGATATATTGCCTATCATATCATTGTATTTTGAGCAAAAAAATTATTTTTCTTCGTCTAATGCAGAGTGATTTGTCTTGTTTGGACAGGTGATCTAAAATTTATGTATGTTTTCTTGACATATGGTCAGTGATTCGTGTGCATTTGCTTTGGTGGTAATATGTTTAATGCATAGGATAGTAGGATTGTCTTTTTAGCAAATTGTGAGGTGTTGACTGCTGTTGTTTTATCATCAGGCTAAAAGTTGTAGTAAACTGCTAAGAGGGACGAATGAATAACTAGTGTGGTTAAGTGAATGCTTACTATTGAAATCAGAAAACATTTCATTGGTGCTGCTAGAAGTACTTAAATTTTTTTGTTTCTTTTCATCTCAATCAATGGTTCTATGTTAGCACAAGAAAAAGTATATTCATTTATCGATGAGAATTCATATTCCTGTACAAAAAAAGGTGAACTCTCGACTATTGGCAATTTCTTTTCACTTCTAAACAATTGAAATACTAAAGGCTTATTTACTTTCTTTTAGCATATTGGCAAGAGGTGGTGTTCCTGAATCTAAAAGAGCAATAGGGTTAACCAAATTATTGGGCGTTAATATATTTCCATTACAGGTGCTACTATTAAGATACTCAACACCTTCTAATTGCATTTGTTTCTGATGTCAATTTGGTCTGTGCATGTAAGTGGTTCAATTTAGCTATTAATGTTTCCACTCAAGTCCAAAAACTGATTGATAGCTTTAAAATTCTATTTTGTTCTAGCCCTTTTCGACTTTACCCATCTTTTGACCAAAATGTACTACAGGTTATATAGGGTCATACATGCTTTAAACAACTTGTGGATATGTATGTTTTCAAGTAGACTCAGAATCAGTATTAAAGAGCCTAAAAGAAATATCTAACTTGTTCATGAGCCAGCTAAACTTTTAATTTATTACATGCATTATTGATTATAAAAACTTTGACATGCATCTTACTGTGTTGTATGTTGAAATGAGGTTCGTTGTTTTAGAGAACGAAATTTTATAGTACTATGTGTTTATAAGTTGTAACAAATAGGATACTCTATTAGATTTATTTGTTGTCATGACTAATTTTCTTCCATTCTCTTAATTTCCAGGGAAGCAAGTTCTTAATCTTAAAGTCCAGCCCTTTCTATTTCGTGGAATGAAGAAAGGTTGTTCGTCAGTTGAGAACAAAAAGCTAGTTGGATTTTTCAGATTCTTGTCCTCAATTTTGAGTTGGCTTTTTGTACAGAGCATATGACTATTTTATATAATTTTCTTTATGATACATTTTGAAACTATTGAATAAATGTTACTTTTATGAGCAATTTTTCTTCTTTGTATAGCCATTAATATTCTCTATAAAGCCTTCAATGTTCTTTATTATCTAATAAGCACAAAATATAGAATTTTTTTTAAAAAAAAAAAAAAAAACCAGAATAAAAATAAAAAATAAAAATGCTATGGGCGGCGGTTTGATAAATGCTACCTATAGTATCCGAGCATCAATTCTATTTAATGGACTATAGGCGGTGGTTTATTGAAACTGCCGCCTATTAACGTTATAGGTGGCGGTTTAAACAACCGCTGCCTATAGTATTCGCGATTGACAAATTTGCGGCAGTTCTTAAAACCACTGCCTATACATATGCGGCGGTAATAAACCGCTGCGAATAAGAGAAAAATCCGCAGCGGATGTATTTTTTTTTTTGTAGTATGGGATAGTGCCAAGTTTCAAACGTTACCATGTCGAAATTCCGTCGTGTCTTGACTTGATCCTAGGAGGGGTCGGGTTGGGGCGTTACATTGCGTCTCACTGATATAACTCCAGGGACTAAAAATTTTATTTTAAAAGTCAATGGACTAAAAGTTTTCAAATACCATAGTCCACATACTAAAAATTGATTTTAAAAGTCAATAAACTAAAAGATCCAATGGCCATAGTCCAGGGACTACGTCAAGTGTTAACCCTATTTTTTTTGGGGTTCGATTCTTGGCTGACTTCAGGGGAATAGAAGTATAAAGTAGTAATTGAACACAACAAACATAAAATGATCTAATCTTGTATAAAATCGAGAACCCACTATTATATTTCTGTTGGTTATATAATCGTTGTCCTTGAAAGAATCATAAACTTTAAGTCTACCTTATAAAATCTTGCATTATTTCTCTTACTATCAATTAAATTTGGAATATAAGGTATAGTCTTAATTAATTTTGGAATAGAAGATATAAGTATAGCTCGAACCAAAAATGACTAAGTAGGAAAGTTGAACATGACATCCAACAATTAGCAAAAACCAAAAATCTTGCATTAAGATTTGGTGGGGGTGCGCCAAGCCCAAGCTTTAGTGCAGCACCAAGACAACGCTCAAAAGCTACTGAGGCTCTTTAACGTTGCCTTGGTGTTGTACTAAAGCCTGGGCTTAGTGGGCTCTCCCCCTCAAAAAAATTAATTTAACATCTTGTGAGCCGATAACTCACATATTAGATATTAAACTGATAAGAATAGATACTACACTTGATCTTAGCCAAAAAGCCGAGAAAGGTATGCTTCTCAATGTGCTTCCTTCTGCATTTTATAATTATCTCAGCTAGCATATCTTCTATGTGGAGGCGATATGGGATTCTCTTAGACTATAGCGTATTGCTTACTAGTGTAATACGTGAAAAGAAAATTTGTGAAAGTCATGTTAGGGTTTTCTTTAGCAAGAAAACATTCCAGGTTCAATGACCTGGTGTGCACTTCTATTATTTTATTTTACTTTTTTCTTTAGTACCATGGTTTTAATTCAAAATTTATAATTATAATAAGTTACCTGATAATCAAACTCAACTCTTGGGTATAGACACACATTTTACTACATGGTAATTAATTTAGTCAAATGAGGGTCAAGTCATAGCCTAATACTCTTTTCTAATCATAAAAATTTTAATTAAAAAAAAAATAAAAAAGGGTAAAATAGCTTATTTTACATTATTTGTGTTATGCTCGAGATTAAAGAAAAATAATATTTACATTAAAACCTATCCTTGTTTTATACATATATATACATCTAATGGAGATTAAATCCGATATTGTTTTTTAACTCAATTGCTATGGTTCAACTGCATCACAAGGAGCATTTGTGAGAAATAATCATTCTAAACAATCATTTGGTTTGGTTCATTGTAATTTATTTGAAATGAGTTAACCTTATAAAAATATAAAAAAATATAAAAAAATAATTTGTTGTTCAAAAATGGCGTTATACGCGATATTAGGAAAAAAATTACATTCATTTATAATTTTTTTTCTATACATATATATACATTTGCAATTGAATCCAATCTTTTCTCCTAACCCAACATATAAATTTTTTTGCAGTGAGCTAACGTTTTAAAGATACATAAAAAAAAAGTTTAAAGGCAATAAAATAGAATTAAATAGCTCAATAAGAAAATAAAAGACCAAAATATCATTTAATCTTAAGGCTTTATTTTAGAATTTGATGTCATAGGGAATCTGGACATAACTAAAATCTCGTGGGGGAATTTAAAATTTAATTAGGTAAAAACCCAAAGGGAGAAATGACATTCTCCTTTTTTCAAACTACAATTTTTAGTTCAAAATAAGTCAATGATTGGCTCATTCTTTTACTTATAATGGAATAGTATGTGTCATTCATCTCGCATTGACACGATTGATATTACTATCAAGTGAAACTTGGGATCTTTCAAAGGTGGCGAAACTATTGTCCCAATCCTATTTTGACCATTTAATTAATTATTTTTTATTTTAAAAAGACCACTAATTTATTAATTGGGTTTCGTTTCAATCATTCAATCTATTTTCTCGTCAAAATTAATTAACAAAGTTATTAAACAAGGGTAAAATTGTAAAAATACTTAAAATAATTACATTTTTATAACCAAATAAAAGTTATTTACGATCTCATCACCAATAACTTGAAATCTCATAAAAATGTTATTATTAAGATTTCAACCCTAAGTTATCCACGTCAAAAATAAAAGTTCTTATTACTGCACTACTTCAACTCAATGACTTTAAGTTTACGATTAAAAACCATATTAACATATCTGCGATTATGATTAATATAACTTCATTTGCTTTTTTTTTCTTTTTCCTTTTCCCTCTTCTTCTTCCTTCCCATCCCCATCACCTTCTGCATCTCCATCTTCATATCACACACATACACACATAGACACACCTACAGCGAAACACACGCACCAAATAATAATATAAGAGTTGATGTGATAATGATATTGGCTGACTTCAGGCTAATAGAATCCCTCTATTAGTTATATTCCACTTGGTTCAGATCTTGCAATTATTCCTCTTAGTATCATTAATTTTGGGGTACAAGTCTATTGATATAAGGATAGTTTTGATCAACACTGACTCAATAGGAAAGTTGAACATAGCAGCTTCCAACAATTAGCAAAATCGAAAAATGTTGCATTAAGATTTGGTGGGGTGCGCCAGGCCAAGGCTTTAGTGAAGCACCAAGGCGACGCTTGAGAGCCCCAGTAGCAAGCTACTTCAGTGGGCTCTCCCCCTAAAAAAATTAATTTAACATCTAGTGAGCCGATGGCTCACGTATCAGATATTAAACTGATAAGAACAGATACTACACTTGATCTTAGCCAAAAGGCCGAGAAAGGTATGCTTAGACTAGTGCTCTCATTCTTCTTTTATACCCAAAGCAGCACACGTCTGTCTCATGCATCATCGATATGGGATGAGTACTCAGTAAAAAAATGTAAGTGTCACGCTGAGGTATACTATACTCTGGTCCATTATGTAACACAAGAAAAAATAAATAACAAAAATAACAAGTAAAAATGAGAAAATTAACTTTTTAGAGTACGATTACACAATTGCATTGATGTCCAAGTCTCGATGCATCAATCAAATTTTGCTGCACATTCTGCACTAATTTGCACAATTCCATTTCCAATGATGTGCTTGATATGGGGAGCCGCATCATCTCTCAACTTCAATAACTTTTTCCACGTCCAAGAGCAGTCGGAGGGTATTGGAACACTCCAAATGCCATCTTTGAGAAGTATTTTCCTGGTCCAAATGCCAGAATTGCTTGAGAATCGCAACCTTGTTAACCTCTTGTTTTATTTGTTTTGTTTTGGACTCTTATTTGAAACAAAGCCCAGAGTTTGATTGTATTCATACCCTTGTATAATAGATTTTGTACTATAACTCAAGTTCATAAATTAAGGTAGTAGTTATCTCCAAGGATCGTATAATCAAATCATAAGCAAGACTAAGCGATAATTGCTACTCAGTTCATAATTACTAATACATTTGCATAAACGAAGTTTCTCGTTACCGAACAACTACTTTGGACTCTAATTGGGTAGGGGCCGCGCGAACGCAGGCCCCCACTGTCACAAATTATGACGTAGGCTCAACCACTTGGGCTGACCTTAGACGAGCACCCCTCCCAAGTGCAATGGAGGTCACCAACCTAGGCCATGGACCTTCTTGATCGCCCATTGACCCCGTCCAGGTAAGTATGTTTCATCTTTTGCTTTCTTGCCTTTATATCCGTCCCCCATTTCCCACCCACCACATGCCTATTCGATGTGGGACAAAATAAAAGTTTACATTTCCTTGTTCAATTGGGGTCTATTCGAAGTATACTACCAAAGTGATAACATTCCTGCAACACAAATATCATAATAGACGAGCGGAAGCTTTTCAAACATGAAGCTAACACGTATTCCAGCTACGCTTCCGATTTCGAGCTTGGCACCAATTTTCAGCAACAATATTTCCTATTTCTTTCATTGAACTACGACAGATTTCTCATATAATATATCCTGAGCCTCAACAGCATCTTCTTGTAATCTTTACATCAATGAGCATCTGCTGTATATAGTTTTCCAACGCAAGTTCTTATGTCAAGCAAAGGAGCATGACTTGTGAGCTAGGTTGAACATGCCGACTTTGTGACACAAGACAAATGTGTTAGTATTTCTCATTAATTTGTTGCTTTAGTAGGAGTAATATCAATAATATTTTTCTTACTAGATACTAAATATATACATGTAACAAAAAAATGGAATATATGTATAGAACTTGGATGAGTGAGGGTTGCACTCCTACTGCTTCCCATATATATCTGCCCTTGGTTAGAACACCAAATAATGTAAGAGTTGATGAGCTAATAATCTTGGCTGACTTTATTATTATTATTATTTGTTAATACTTATCATAATTCATGAACAATGGCCGTTGAGAACTTCATTGACTTTTAAAATAATCCTTTTAGTTCCTGAACTATGGTCGTTGAGAACTTGTAGTGTCTTGGCTTTTAAAATGAACATTTTAGTCATTGGAATTATATCAAAGAGACGCCGTTAGTCTCGGATTCCAATTTTGACCATTTTTTAATGATTTTCCCATACTTGTGAGGGCAAAATGGGAAAGTTATATTTCTTTCACAACCGACAAAGAAGAAAAAATGTCGCTAAAAAAGTGTAAGTTTAGAGCTCATTTGCATAACGTGTGGCAATTCCGTTAAAAAATGGATGAAATTGGTATCTGGGACTAATGGCGTGTGATGCCCGAGTCGAGAGCATGTTTATTTTTATTTATTTGCATACAATATGTGCATTTAATTGTTTAAAATGTTTATTTGTCATAATATGTGCAAATATTTGCTTAATTGATTCTTACGTGCAATTACGTGTTTAATTAACTTCAGTTAGCAAAATTATGAGTTTATTTATATTAGAATTTGATATATGTGCATTCATATTATTTCATAAAGATTTTTAAGTGAGAATAGCATTTAAAGGGCTTTTGAATTTTATTTGAGGACTTTTCCGCTAAATTTTTAAAAATGGTCTTTTAAACATTTTAAAAAACTAGTCCTCCAATATTATTTGACTATTAATAAAAATTAATTTGGAAATAAACTAGGAATTAAAAGTAGAATTTTCGCGCGAAAAAAGTAATGTTTTCAAGTCAAATAGTGAAAATCCTCCAACTTGGTCTTCCTTTGACCTTGTTGACTTTTCTAAATAATGTATAAAGCCCAAAAATACCCCCAAAATGCAAAAATTAGCCAAAAGAAAAATGCCCAAATCAACCAAAAACCCTTTCCTGTGTAAATAGTGAATTTTGAAGGTGAATGAGAAGCTTCCAAAGGCCAACCCGGACATTTTTGAACTCGCCTCAACTCCTACTTCGCATCTACCGTTTATTTTTCAACTTTCAGAACAAATATTTGTGAAGGGCTCTTTCAAAAACTGGTTTAAAATGCATTATTTATGCTTTGTATCGTTAAATTTACATATGATACTTGTTATTTAGGTTGTAGAGAACATGTTTACCGTTTCATAATTTATTTTTAGCGTATTTTATTTTTGTGATGAATAGTAGTTATGTTTTATGTTGGAAATGCATAATTTGATGCCTAAGCTTGATTCTTAGCCTAGTTATGATGTTCATAAACGTTTATATACCATATTAGCTTAGTAGAATAGCTTAGAAATGCGTAAATGTGCAAAAATGAACTAGATGCGTTGGCTGAAATTTTAATGTTTATGCTTGATTATTGTCAATTTTTGAGTGTAGTTGGGTAGTCTTTGGGTTGTCAATGATGTATTATAATTTCTAAATATGAGTGCTAAATGCTAGGTGTAAATGTGGTTAAGAAAGGGGTTTAAATTGATTTGAAGAATGAAGATGTTTAAATGGTGTTTTTAATGTTTAAAGTTAGTTAAAATGTTGTTAGAATGCCTCCTTTGTGGTTAATGTGTTGCTTAAGTTCTAATGGTGTCATTATGACTTGATAGAATATAAGTGGAAATGCATGTGAAATGTGGCTTAGGTGTTTAAATGTGGGTCTAAATGAATATGAATTGCTTAGTTATTAGATTGGTAAATGTTTGAAGTAATGTGTTGTAGAATCTAGGATTCAAGCTTGATAGAATATGTGCTATGTGAATGTGGTGTCTAATGTGGTCAAGGTTCTTTTGTGTGTAAAGTGTTGTTTAAACTATGATGTCATATGATTGCATGATTAGTTAGCTTATTAAATGCATAATTAAAGTAAATGTCACCAGTGATCAACCTACTTTGTTAATTCCCCTTATTTGTCTTAAATACTTGTATTAGATTGCATGAATGCGATGCGATGCGAACGTAAATACGTGTTATGAGTTATGTGTCCATGCGTGTGTTAATGCGATACGATGCGGATGGTTGCAACCTTTAAAACAAACACGGTCGGTTGAAGTCACCCTGGGTGGTATCGGGCTTGTTAGGCGATGACACGACTACCGGGGCTCTATTCCCTATCTCGAATGGACGGAGTGTTCCATAAGGGTTTGGGTCGTAGAGTCGAGTCAGTGTACACACGAAGTGCACTTGGTGTATAGGGGAAGATGTTCGTGATGGTGTATAGGGGAACGACATCAACGGGACAAGCGTATCCTTGATGAATGTTTACTTTTCTTGTATTATTTAACCGTTATTTACTTATTGCAATTGACGTGCATAGCATGATTTAGAAAGTATTTTTAAAAGAGAAAATGAGTTTCAAACCTCCCTGTATTTATTCCTCCCTCACTGAGCTATGAGCCGATTAACTCACCCTTCTTTATTAACATTTAAGGTGAAGATGAAGTTGTTTATGTGGACTATCTGCCTAGTAAGCATGTGGACAAGCCCGTGGCTTGATGTGTTTATTCTTGATGTATATATGTTTTAGAATGCTAAAGTTGAATTAAAGTTTTATGAGTTCTTGTAAATATGTATTAAAGTCTTTTTCAATTCTTGTAATTAAGTAATATGTATTGCCACCTTAAAGTTGTGTTTGTAAGGCTTGTATTATATTTGTATTATGATGTTGACGTACGTGAGACGGACGACAGGGTACATGTGTATGTATACGAATGGCTTGTGTATGAAATGTTTGGAGTTTAGTTGCTGTTGTGAGAAGTTTCGTGCAGGTTTTTATATGGCACTACAAATAATGCAGACATCGGCGACACGTTTTTTGTGGCTGTTCAAAGAACTACCGCGAATTGTGTTTTGCAATTCATTTTTTCGGCGGTTAACTGAACTGCCGCTAAAAGTCCCTCTTTAGCCTCGGTTCTAAGAAACTGTCGCGAAAATTCCAGTTTTAGCCGCGGTTATGGGGAACCGCCGCTAAAAATACTTCAATTGAAAATACAACTCCCCTCGCCCCTCGTTTTTAATTTTTCTTATTCAGCCAAAAAAAAAACCCCCCCACCCCTCCCTATACCAGACCCACCATTACTTCCCACCCAAAACCCGTTCTCCTCCACCCTTGCGCCACAATGGCGTACCACTGCGTCTGCCCATAGCCTCACCCCTCTCCCCTTTCCACACCTAATCACCTAGATCCACACGCACACATACACATACACACACACACACACATGCACACACACACATATATATATATATATATATATATCGCAAGAAATTTTTTTAAAAAATGAAATCAAACATTTATATATATGTATATGTGTGTGTGTGTGTGTGTATATATATATGTATGTATTTATTTATTTTGGTTTCTTAATTCTTTTTTTTCTTTTTCAGGTACCCCAAATTGGGAAACTTGTTCAGTTAGTTAGGGTTCCCAATTTGAAGGTTTCGAATTTTGGTAATTGAAACCCCAAATTCAAACTCTTATATGTATAATTGTATATGTTTAATTTGTTCTCTTAATTTATTTATTTATTTTAATTTGGCTGCCCCATTTTATATGTATATATGTATATATTTCTTAATCCCTAGAGCTTATGTAAATATGTCTGTGTGTATGTGTAATTTTTTCTTTTTATGTGTGCGTGGTGTAATTGTGTGTGTATGTATAATTGATAATAGAGCTACTTTAAAGAAGTGGAAGAGGGTCAATTTCACTATGGCAAATGTGTTATTAAGATTGCTTTTGCTTTTTTTGTTCAGGTCATTAGACATTTTTAGGTTCTGAACACCTTTCTTTTTTCCTTTATGGTATATGAAATTGCCAATCATTCTTTTAAATAGATGATGCTAGAAGCCTTTTGGAGTGTATAAACTTGCTATTTTCCTCCCTGCCCTTGCAAATGTTCAATTTTTTGCATAGTCGTCTTTGATGAGGTGCTTATTTGTGTATAATTAAAATTGAAAAGAAGAGTTAGTTTCTTAATTAACAAGTGTTTGCTCTTATGTTGTAAAGATGTTTATCAATTTTCAATCGAAATAAATCACATGCCATATGTCATATCTGATTAATAGTATCTTTTTGTGGGGAAAAGGGGAATGAATAATGTCTGTTTTCTCAAATCAGATGGAGGTTATTAACTCTCTCTTGAATTCAAAATCTTAGGCTTGAGCTGTCTTCATTTTGAAATTTTAATCATTGATCTATCATTTCTCTAGTAACTAATTTGTGACTTCTCATGATTGGCTTTGTATAGTTTTTATTGAGGAACTCCTAATGAGTTACATGTAGTGGACATTTCAAAACAGTCAACTAGATGTGTTCCATGTTCGCCAACGGTCTCTTGGTCAGCTTTATGGTGTCTTAATTGACTAGTAATAAGCAGTAATAATCCGTCAAATTATATGGCAGGCTTCTTTGGCCGGGTAGAGTCGGGTGTAATGGTCGGGTAGTGACCAATTTTAATAAATGGTTTCAAGTTTGAACCATGATGTTAAATCTCATAGTTTCAACCATGGCAAATTTGTGTTCAGTTTTTGTATTATATGGATTAGGGAGAAACCGAGAAGAGAGACGTATGAGGAAAAATAAAAGGTACAGTATCTCATTTTGTCATATTGTCTGTAACTTGTTTCTTTATTTTATGATTGTTACTTAAGTATGAATACCTGCTTGTTAAAATGCTAATTCTATTAGTATCATTAGTTATATAATAAACCGCTCGAGTTAATAGCTACAATATTTACTCGATGTTAATGTTTCTTTTGGTTGTGTTTGGCAGCTTGGAGAACTAATATAGGTTCTACTTCAACACCATAAATTGAGGTATTTTAGAGTGGTTGAGATATTTGAGAGATATGTGTTCCTTTGTTGTCTAAATTTTTCAATGCTTTTAATTATGTAACTTGATAATAGTGATATAGGCTTGTCAACTATCAGAAAAACTCCAATTTCTTTCACTTCAAACTGACTATACAAAGCATTTTAATTATGTAACTTGAGATGCTTAATTGTAGATATTGATATATTGCCTATCATATCATTGTATTTTGAGCAAAAAAATTATTTTTCTTCGTCTAATGCAGAGTGATTTGTCTTGTTTGGACAGGTGATCTAAAATTTATGTATGTTTTCTTGACATATGGTCAGTGATTCGTGTGCATTTGCTTTGGTGGTAATATGTTTAATGCATAGGATAGTAGGATTGTCTTTTTAGCAAATTGTGAGGTGTTGACTGCTGTTGTTTTATCATCAGGCTAAAAGTTGTAGTAAACTACTAAGAGGGACGAATGAATAACTAGTGTGGTTAAGTGAATGCTTACTATTGAAATCAGAAAACATTTCCTTGGTGCTGCTAGAAGTACTTAAATTTTTTTGTTTCTTTTCATCTCAATCAATGGTTCTATGTTAGCACAAGAAAAAGTATATTCATTTATCGATGAGAATTCATATTCCTGTACAAAAAAAGGTGAACTCTCGACTATTGGCAATTTCTTTTCACTTCTAAACAATTGAAATACTAAAGGCTTATTTACTTTCTTTTAGCATATTGGCAAGAGGTGGTGTTCCTGAATCTAAAAGAGCAATAGGGTTAACCAAATTATTGGGCGTTAATATATTTCCATTACAGGTGCTACTATTAAGATACTCAACACCTTCTAATTGCATTTGTTTCTGATGTCAATTTGGTCTGTGCATGTAAGTGGTTCAATTTAGCTATTAATGTTTCCACTCAAGTCCAAAAACTGATTGATAGCTTTAAAATTCTATTTTGTTCTAGCCCTTTTCGACTTTACCCATCTTTTGACCAAAATGTACTACAGGTTATATAGGGTCATACATGCTTTAAACAACTTGTGGATATGTATGTTTTCAAGTAGACTCAGAATCAGTATTAAAGAGCCTAAAAGAAATATCTAACTTGTTCATGAGCCAGCTAAACTTTTAATTTATTACATGCATTATTGATTATAAAAACTTTGACATGCATCTTACTGTGTTGTATGTTGAAATGAGGTTCGTTGTTTTAGAGAACGAAATTTTATAGTACTATGTGTTTATAAGTTGTAACAAATAGGATACTCTATTAGATTTATTTGTTGTCATGACTAATTTTCTTCCATTCTCTTAATTTCCAGGGAAGCAAGTTCTTAATCTTAAAGTCCAGCCCTTTCTATTTCGTGGAATGAAGAAAGGTTGTTCGTCAGTTGAGAACAAAAAGCTAGTTGGATTTTTCAAATTCTTGTCCTCAATTTTGAGTTGGCTTTTTGTACAGAGCATATGACTATTTTATATAATTTTCTTTATGATACATTTTGAAACTATTGAATAAATGTTACTTTTATGAGCAATTTTTCTTCTTTGTATAGCCATTAATATTCTCTATAAAGCCTTCAATGTTCTTTATTATCTAATAAGCACAAAATATAGAATTTTTTTTTTTTAAAAAAAAAAACCAGAATAAAAATAAAAAATAAAAATGCTATGGGCGGCGGTTTGATAAATGCTACCTATAGTATCCGAGCATCAATTCTATTTAATGGACTATAGGCGGTGGTTTATTGAAACTGCCGCCTATTAACGTTATAGGTGGCGGTTTAAACAACCGCTGCCTATAGTATTCGCGATTGACAAATTTGCGGCGGTTCTTAAAACCACTGCCTATACATATGCGGCGGTAATAAACCGCTGCGAATAAGAGAAAAATCCGCAGCGGATGTATTTTTTTTTTTGTAGTATGGGATAGTGCCAAGTTTCAAACGTTACCATGTCGAAATTCCGTCGTGTCTTGACTTGATCCTAGGAGGGGTCGGGTTGGGGCGTTACATTGCGTCTCATTGATATAACTCCAGGGACTAAAAATTTTATTTTAAATGTCAATGGACTAAAAGTTTTCAAATACCATAGTCCACATACTAAAAATTGATTTTAAAAGTCAATAAACTAAAAGATCCAATGGCCATAGTCCAGGGACTACGTCAAGTGTTAACCCTATTTTTTTTGGGGTTCGATTCTTGGCTGACTTCAGGGGAATAGAAGTATAAAGTAGTAATTGAACACAACAAACATAAAATGATCTAATCTTGTATAAAATCGAGAACCCTCTATTATATTTCTGTTGGTTATATAATCGTTGTCCTTGAAAGAATCATAAACTTTAAGTCTACCTTATAAAATCTTGCATTATTTCTCTTACTATCAATTAAATTTGGAATATAAGGTATAGTCTTAATTAATTTTGGAATAGAAGATATAAGTATAGCTCGAACCAAAAATGACTAAGTAGGAAAGTTGAACATGACATCCAACAATTAGCAAAAACCAAAAATCTTGCATTAAGATTTGGTGGGGGTGCGCCAAGCCCAAGCTTTAGTGCAGCACCAAGACAACGCTCAAAAGCTACTGAGGCTCTTTAACGTTGCCTTGGTGTTGTACTAAAGCCTGGGCTTAGTGGGCTCTCCCCCTCAAAAAAATTAATTTAACATCTTGTGAGCCGATAACTCACATATTAGATATTAAACTGATAAGAATAGATACTACACTTGATCTTAGCCAAAAAGCCGAGAAAGGTATGCTTCTCAATGTGCTTCCTTCTGCATTTTATAATTATCTCAGCTAGCATATCTTCTATGTGGAGGCGATATGGGATTCTCTTAGACTATAGCGTATTGCTTACTAGTGTAATACGTGAAAAGAAAATTTGTGAAAGTCATGTTAGGGTTTTCTTTAGCAAGAAAACATTCCAGGTTCAATGACCTGGCGTGCACTTCTATTATTTTATTTTACTTTTTGCTTTAGTACCGTGGTTTTAATTCAAAATTTATAATTATAATAAGTTACCTGATAATCAAACTCAACTCTTGGGTATAGACACACATTTTACTACATGGTAATTAATTTAGTCAAATGAGGGTCAAGTCATAGCCTAATACTCTTTTCTAATCATAAAAATTTTAATTAAAAAAAAATAAAAAAGGGTAAAATAGCTTATTTTACATTATTTGTGTTATGCTCGAGATTAAAGAAAAATAATATTTACATTAAAACCTATCCTTGTTTTATACATATATATACATCTAATGGAGATTAAATCCGATATTGTTTTTTAACTCAATTGCTATGGTTCAACTGCATCACAAGGAGCATTTGTGAGAAATAATCATTCTAAACAATCATTTGGTTTGGTTCATTGTAATTTATTTGAAATGAGTTAACCTTAAAAAAATATAAAAAAATAATTTGTTGTTCAAAAATGGCGTTATACGCGATATTAGGAAAAAAATTACATTCATTTATAATTTTTTTTCTATACATATATATACATTTGCAATTGAATCCAATCTTTTCTCCTAACCCAACATATAAATTTTTTTGCAGTGAGCTAACGTTTTAAAGATACATAAAAAAAAAGTTTAAAGGCAATAAAATAGAATTAAATAGCTCAATAAGAAAATAAAAGACCAAAATATCATTTAATCTTAAGGCTTTATTTTAGAATTTGATGTCATAGGGAATCTGGACATAACTAAAATCTCGTGGGGGAATTTAAAATTTAATTAGGTAAAAACCCAAAGGGAGAAATGACATTCTCCTTTTTTCAAACTACAATTTTTAGTTCAAAATAAGTCAATGATTGGCTCATTCTTTTACTTATAATGGAATAGTATGTGTCATTCATCTCGCATTGACACGATTGATATTACTATCAAGTGAAACTTGGGATCTTTCAAAGGTGGCGAAACTATTGTCCCAATCCTATTTTGACCATTTAATTAATTATTTTTTATTTTAAAAAGACCACTAATTTATTAATTGGGTTTCGTTTCAATCATTCAATCTATTTTCTCGTCAAAATTAATTAACAAAGTTATTAAACAAGGGTAAAATTGTAAAAATACTTAAAATAATTACATTTTTATAACCAAATAAAAGTTATTTACGATCTCATCACCAATAACTTGAAATCTCATAAAAATGTTATTATTAAGATTTCAACCCTAAGTTATCCACGTCAAAAATAAAAGTTCTTATTACTGCACTACTTCAACTCAATGACTTTAAGTTTACGATTAAAAACCATATTAACATATCTGCGATTATGATTAATATAACTTCATTTGCTTTTTTTTTCTTTTTCCTTTTCCCTCTTCTTCTTCCTTCCCATCCCCATCACCTTCTGCATCTCCATCTTCATATCACACACATACACACATAGACACACCTACAGCGAAACACACGCACCAAATAATAATATAAGAGTTGATGTGATAATGATATTGGCTGACTTCAGGCTAATAGAATCCCTCTATTAGTTATATTCCACTTGGTTCAGATCTTGCAATTATTCCTCTTAGTATCATTAATTTTGGGGTACAAGTCTATTGATATAAGGATAGTTTTGATCAACAATGACTCAATAGGAAAGTTGAACATAGCAGCTTCCAACAATTAGCAAAATCGAAAAATGTTGCATTAAGATTTGGTGGGGTGCGCCAGGCCAAGGCTTTAGTGAAGCACCAAGGCAACGCTTGAGAGCCCCAGTAGCAAGCTACTTCAGTGGGCTCTCCCCCTAAAAAAATTAATTTAACATCTAGTGAGCCGATGGCTCACGTATCAGATATTAAACTGATAAGAACAGATACTACACTTGATCTTAGCCAAAAGGCCGAGAAAGGTATGCTTAGACTAGTGCTCTCATTCTTCTTTTATACCCAAAGCAGCACACGTCTGTCTCATGCATCATCGATATGGGATGAGTACTCAGTAAAAAAATGTAAGTGTCACGCTGAGGTATACTATACTCTGGTCCATTATGTAACACAAGAAAAAATAAATAACAAAAATAACAAGTAAAAATGAGAAAATTAACTTTTTAGAGTACGATTACACAATTGCATTGATGTCCAAGTCTCGATGCATCAATCAAATTTTGCTGCACATTCTGCACTAATTTGCACAATTCCATTTCCAATGATGTGCTTGATATGGGGAGCCGCATCATCTCTCAACTTCAATAACTTTTTCCACGTCCAAGAGCAGTCGGAGGGTATTGGAACACTCCAAATGCCATCTTTGAGAAGTATTTTCCTGGTCCAAATGCCAGAATTGCTTGAGAATCGCAACCTTGTTAACCTCTTGTCTTATTTGTTTTGTTTTGGACTCTTATTTGAAACAAAGCCCAGAGTTTGATTGTATTCATACCCTTGTATAATAGATTTCGTACTATAACTCAAGTTCATAATTACTAATACATTTGCATAAACGAAGTTTCTCGTTACCGAACAACTACTTTGGACTCTAATTGGGTAGGGGCCGCGCGAACGCAGGCCCCCACTGTCACAAATTATGACGTAGGCTCAACCACTTGGGCTGACCTTAGACGAGCACCCCTCCCAAGTGCAATGGAGGTCACCAACCTAGGCCATGGACCTTCTTGATCGCCCATTGACCCCGTCCAGGTAAGTATGTTTCATCTTTTGCTTTCTTGCCTTTATATCCGTCCCCCATATCCCACCCACCACATGCCTATTCGATGTGGGACAAAATAAAAGTTTACATTTCCTTGTTCAATTGGGGTCTATTCGAAGTATACTACCAAAGTGATAACATTCCTGCAACACAAATATCATAATAGACGAGCGGAAGCTTTTCAAACATGAAGCTAACACGTATTCCAGCTACGCTTCCGATTTCGAGCTTGGCACCAATTTTCAGCAACAATATTTCCTATTTCTTTCATTGAACTACAACAGATTTCTCATATAATATATCCTGAGCCTCAACAGCATCTTCTTGTAATCTTTACATCAATGAGCATCTGCTGTATATAGTTTTCCAACGCAAGTTCTTATGTCAAGCAAAGGAGCATGACTTGTGAGCTAGGTTGAACATGCCGACTTTGTGACACAAGACAAATGTGTTAGTATTTCTCATTAATTTGTTGCTTTAGTAGGAGTAATATCAATAATATTTTTCTTACTAGATACTAAATATATACATATAAAAAAAAATGGAATATATGTATAGGACTTGGATGAGTGAGGGTTGCACTCCTACTGCTTCCCATATATATCTGCCCTTGGTTAGAACACCAAATAATGTAAGAGTTGATGAGCTAATAATCTTGGCTGACTTTATTATTATTATTATTTGTTAATACTTATCATAATTCATGAACAATGGCCGTTGAGAACTTCATTGACTTTTAAAATAATCCTTTTAGTTCCTGAACTATGGTCGTTGAGAACTTGTAGTGTCTTGGCTTTTAAAATGAACATTTTAGTCATTGGAATTATATCAAAGAGACGCCGTTAGTCTCGGATTCCAATTTTGACCATTTTTTAATGATTTCCCCATACTTGTGAGGGCAAAATGGGAAAGTTATATTTCTTTCACAACCGACAAAGAAGAAAAAATGTCGCTAAAAAAGTGTAAGTTTAGAGCTCATTTGCATAACGTGTGGCAATTCCGTTAAAAAATGGATGAAATTGGTATCTGGGACTAATGGCGTGTGATGCCCGAGTCGAGAGCATGTTTATTTTTATTTATTTGCATACAATATGTGCATTTAATTGTTTAAAATGTTTATTTGTCATAATATGTGCAAATATTTGCTTAATTGATTCTTACGTGCAATTACGTGTTTAATTAACTTCAGCTAGCAAAATTATGAGTTTATTTATATTAGAATTTGATATATGTGCATTCATATTATTTCATAAAGATTTTTAAGTGAGAATAGCATTTAAAGGGCTTTTGAATTTTATTTGAGGACTTTTCCGCTAAATTTTTAAAAATGGTCTTTTAAACATTTTAAAAAACTAGTCCTCCAATATTATTTGACTATTAATAAAAATTAATTTGGAAATAAACTAGGAATTAAAAGTAGAATTTTCGCGCGAAAAAAGTAATGTTTTCAAGTCAAATAGTGAAAATCCTCCAACTTGGTCTTCCTTTGACCTTGTTGACTTTTCTAAATAATGTATAAAGCCCAAAAATACCCCCAAAATGCAAAAATTAGCCAAAAGAAAAATGCCCAAATCAACCAAAAACCCTTTCCTGTGTAAATAGTGAATTTTGAAGGTGAATGAGAAGCTTCCAAAGGCCAACCCGGACATTTTTGAACTCGCCTCAACTCCTACTTCGCATCTACCGTTTATTTTTCAACTTTCGGAACAAATATTTGTGAAGGGCTCTTTCAAAAATTGGTTTAAAATGCATTATTTATGCTTTGTATCGTTAAATTTACATATGATACTTGTTATTTAGGTTGTAGAGAACATGTTTACCGTTTCATAATTTATTTTTAGCGTATTTTATTTTTGTGATGAATAGTAGTTATGTTTTATGTTGGAAATGCATAATTTGATGCCTAAGCTTGATTCTTAGCCTAGTTATGATGTTCATAAACGTTTATATACCATATTAGCTTAGTAGAATAGCTTAGAAATGCGTAAATGTGCAAAAATGAACTAGATGCGTTGGCTGAAATTTTAATGTTTATGCTTGATTATTGTCAATTTTTGAGTGTAGTTGGGTAGTCTTTGGGTTGTCAATGATGTATTATAATTTCTAAATATGAGTGCTAAATGCTAGGTGTAAATGTGGTTAAGAAAGGGGTTTAAATTGATTTGAAGAATGAAGATGTTTAAATGGTGTTTTTAATGTTTAAAGTTAGTTAAAATGTTGTTAGAATGCCTCCTTTGTGGTTAATGTGTTGCTTAAGTTCTAATGGTGTCATTATGACTTGATAGAATATAAGGGGAAATGCATGTGAAATGTGGCTTAGGTGTTTAAATGTGGGTCTAAATGAATATGAATTGCTTAGTTATTAGATTGGTAAATGTTTGAAGTAATGTGTTGTAGAATCTAGTTTTTGAACTATGATTGTTGAGAACTTTTAGTCTCTTGGCTTTTAAAATGAACATTTTAGTCCTTTGAATTATATCAAAGAGACGCCGTTAGTCTCAGATACCAATTTTGCCCATTTTCTTAACGATTTTGCCCTATTTGTGATGGCAAAATACGAAAGTTATATTTCTTTCAGCGCCAGCAACGAAGAAGAAATTGTCGCGACATTCTTTAATGGTGGGGATGCACCAAGCCAAGGCTTTAGTGCAGCCCCAAGGCAACACTCAAGAGCCCCAGTAGCAAGCTACTGTAGTGGGCTCTCTCTTTCAAAAAAATTAATTTAACATCTTGTGAACTGATGAATCAAGTATCAGATATTAAACTGATAAGAACATATACACTTGATTTTAGCCAAAAGGCCGAGAAAGGTATGCTTCTCAATGTGTTTCCTTCTGCATTTTATACTTATCTCAGCTACCATATCTTCTATGTGGAGGCGATATGGGATTCTCTTAGACTATAGCGTATTACATACTGTAATACATGCAAAGAAAAATTTGTGACAAGTCATGTTAGGCTTTTCTTTAGCAAGAAAACATTCCAGATTCAATGACTTGGCGTGCACTTCTATTATTTTATTTTACTTTTTTCCTTAGTACCGTAGTTTTAATTCTAAATTTTTAATTATAATAAGTTATTACCTGATCATCACACTCAACTATTGGGTATAGACACACTTTTTACTACATGGTAATTAATTTTATCAACCGAGGGTCAAATCATAGCCTAATACTCTTCCCTAATCATAAAAATTTTAATTTAAAAAAAAAGATAAAATATCTTATTTTACAATATTTGTGTTATGCGCGAGATTAAATAAAAATAATATTTACTTTAAAACCTATCCTTGTTTTATACATATATATACATCTAATTGAGATTAAATCCGATATTGTTTTTAACTCAATTGGCATGGTTCTACTGCATCACAAGGAGCATTTGTGAGGAATAGTCATTCTAGACAATCATTTGGCTTGTTTCATTATAATTTATTTGAAATGAGCTAACCTTATAAAAATATAAAAAAATAAACAAAAAACAATTTATTGTTAAAAAATCGCGTTATACGCGATATTAGGAGAAAATTAGATTCACTAAGATTTTTTTTTTCTATATATATATATACATTTCAAATTGAATCCAATCTTTTCTCCTAACCCAACATATATTTTCAACGAGCTAACGTTTTAAAGATATACAAAAAAAGTTTAAATGCAATAAAATAGAATTAAATAGTTCAATAAGAAAATAAAATACCAAAGTATCATTTAATCTTAAGGCTTTGTTTTAGAATTTGATGTCTTGGAAAATCTAGACATAACTAAAATCTCATAAGGGAGTTTAAAATTTAATTAGGAAAAAACTCATACGGGGAAATGACATTCTCCTTTTTTCAAACAACAATTTTTAGTTCAAAACAAGTCAACGATTGGCTCATTCTTTTACTTATAATGGTATAGTATGTGTCATTCAACTCGCATTGACATGATTGATATTACTATCAAGTGAAACAAGGGATCTTTCAAGGTTTGCAAAACTATTGTCTCAATTCTATTTTGACCATTTAATTAACTATTTTTGGTATTAAAAGACCACTAATTTATTTTCGTTTTGAATATTCAATCTATTTTCATGTTAAAATTAATTAACAACCTTACTATACATGGGTAAAATTGTAAAAATACTTAAAATAATTACATTTTTATCACCAAATAAAAGTTATTTACGATCTCACCACCAATAACTTAAAATGCCATAAAAATGTTATTACTAAGATTTCAACACTAAGTTATCCACGTCAAAAATAAAAGTTCTTATTACTGCACTACTTCAACTCAATGGCTTTCAATTTATGATTAAAAACCATATTAACATATCTGCGATTATGATTAATATAACTTCATTTGCTTTTTTTTTTCCTTTTTTCTTTTTTCCTTTTCCCTCTTCTTCTTCCTTCCTATCCCCATACCCATATGGATCTCCATCTTTATATCACATATTCACACATATAGACACAACTACAATGACAGGGGCAGAGCCAGAAAATTAATACTAGGGGGGGGAGGGGCGAGATTCTGATTCAGTTTATTAGAAGATTCATGATATTAAATTTTTAGACATAAATAAATATAAAAAAATATTATTTATCAAAAATAACATAAGATATAAAAAAATATTATTTATCAAAAATAACATAAGATATACAAAGTAATTTTTACATGTTCAGTCAATGAAGTTGAACTCGTCTTTCCTTCATGGAATAAAACTCATAAATTATTGTATCCACAGGAACATCTTTGACAATCTCTTTTTCTATATAGATAATTAAGCTATCTTTGAGAAATTCATCCTTCATTTGATTTCGAAGCCTTGTTTTGATAACCTTCATAGCAGAAAAAACTCGTTATGTAGTTGCAGTCGAGACAGAAAGAATTAAAATCAACCGTATCTACCTTTCCACTAAAGGATAAGCTTTTGATTTTCTAGTTTCTACCAATCCTCTACATAGATTTGCTATGCTAGTCAAATCTTTCAAGTCAGGGTGATTAGGTACATCAAGCTTATAATACTGTAATTCATAACTTAAATGATTCATCTCCTGTTCAGAGAAGTCAGAAAAATAAAAATTTTCAGCAAGTTTGCATATATCATCTACTACAAATGACTTATAACCATCCTTAGGATCCAAAGTTGTGCAAAGAGTGAGAAGCTCAGTTGTTTGCTCATTAAATCTGATGTTTAACTCTTGTAATTGTTGATCTATAGTAGCTGTAAATATGTGTACCTGGTAATGATGCTCAATCGTTATAATATCCTTTCGATGACGAGATCGGAGTATGTCGGAGTAAGAAGCATTCATATCAAGAATTTGAATATTTCGATGAGAACAAAAAGATGTCACATTCTCTATAAGAGTTTCCCAACCAACATCTCTCAACCCTTGCAGTCATAATTTTGTATTAGAAACCATATGTATTGCAATTAAAATGGCATCAAACATTTTTATCAAACTACAAATTGAATTAAAATATGAACTCCATCTAGTATCTCCAGGGCGTTGCAAAGTTCCTATCTGATTGGCCCCTATACCAGTATTAATCTCACCACATTCAATTAAATGTGCATTTTCAATTACTTGAGCAACTTGTAATTCATCATTGCGCTTGGAAGAAGACCCCATGACGTTAACAATGAGACTCAAGTTTCCAAAAAAAGTATGTATATTAGAAACTTCTCTAGATGCAACAACAAGAGCTAGTTGTAATTGATGAGCAAAACAATGCTCATAATAAGCATAAGGACAATCTTTAAGAAACAAAGCTTGCAACCCATTCCATTCACCATGCATATTACTAGCTCCATCATACCCTTGACCACGAATATTAAGAATATTGAGGTTATGATGAGATAATGCACAAGAAATTTATCTTTTTAGAGTTAATGCTTTTGTGTCTTTCACATGAATCAAGTCCAAAAGTCTCTCTCTAATGAATCCTTCATTATCAACAAATCTTATACCAAGAGCTATTTGTTCTCTCTTAGATTCATCTCGAGCTTCATCAACAATTAAACAAAACGGCGTTTCACATATCTCTTTACGAATATTGTTTTGTACATTTCTAGCCAAAACTGATTAAATTTCTTTTTGAATAAATTGTGATGTGTACTTAGCATTTTGTCGAGCATTATCCAAAACAACTTTATGCACTTGCTCATTGTAAGATGCTAACACCTTTATCATTTCAAAAAAGTTACCTTGGTTTATTGAATCTGAACTTTCATCATGCCCTCTAAAAGCATATCCTTGAAATGTTAGGTATCGAACAACATCTAAAGAAGCTTTAAGGCGTAAGCGATTATTCAAAATTTGTGAAGAAGTTTGCCTCTACATCACCTTTTCAATATGAGAAGACTGGTTCTTCAAATTCTCACAATATTTTACAGTTGAATTATGATCTAAATTGTTATCCTTTCCCACATGAGATAAAAAAGCACAATCTTTTCGGCTATTTACTTTTTTCCAATTTTTAAATCCCTTAGCAGTGAATACATATGATCCAGATTTTTCATTTGATTCTTTTGCAAAAATGTAGCAAGGAAAACAAAACACAACATCTTTTGCAAGTGAATACTCCAACCAAGGATATGTTTAAAACCAATAAGCTTGAAA
Source organism: Ehretia macrophylla (assembly GCA_037974665.1). Taxonomy (NCBI): domain Eukaryota; kingdom Viridiplantae; phylum Streptophyta; class Magnoliopsida; order Boraginales; family Ehretiaceae; genus Ehretia; species Ehretia macrophylla. The sequence goes on from CM075764.1 coordinate 70,997,193, forward strand.
TCGGCGTGGATGACTCTCTTTTCCAGACTATGGATAATGTGATTGAATATGATGATATGAACCAAATTGAATATATGTCCTATGAATTTTATCTCTTTGATTCACTGGATACTCCCAAATTTGAAGGCGTAAACCGGGGTCACGCACTGAAGAACTATATCAATTGTCTCATTTTCAATCCTTTGAAATTTTGTTGGAGGTTCTAAAATCACATTTGTATCACTATCAGATACAGAAGATTGTTCTCTGAGCTTTGACTCAACAATCTTTTCTTTTATTTTAAAGAAATAATGAATTGTTTTTGAGTTACTCATATTTTGACCTAAAAATAATTTTCAAGAAATAGTATGATTAAAAAAGATCAATTAATTTTTCCATAATAATATTTAGGAAAGTATTCATTTTGGCCTAAATAGTAATATTTTCAACTATCGTTCAAGCAACATTCAGTATGATTACGCTACTAAGTCATGTAGACAATTAAATAAACTCAATAACACAGTAAGACTAAATAAATTTTTATTACTATTAAGTCAAACTTTTGGAGGGATCCTTTTATGGTTTTCTTCTGAAAGTCACCCTTAGAAACATAAATATACAGGCAAAAAAGACTAAAGAAAATTATGCACTGTTATATGAAATGAAAGATCATGTGACTTTGATATCTCTAGCTAATTGTAAGGTAATAGTTGCATAATAGTAAAGACAAATTAAACATAAATATGATCAGATGAAATAAGCCATAAATACTTATAGAATTTGATCCTGTCAGGAAACAATTGATAACCTCCCATGTATAGCATTTATTACTGCATTAGAAATTTTTTCCTAATTGTACCAAAATAGCAAAGAGATGCGCAAACAAATAAAAAGAAAAGAAAAAGCCAACAAAGGGAATTGTCTTGTGGAACTACCAAAGAAGAAATGAACCCAATGAAAGTTTCTTTCCTTTTATGTATCTATCGAATTCTTCTATTAAGAAAAATTATCTCAAGTAGTACATTATATAATCATAAATAAAATTATCTCAAGTAGTACATTATGTCAATAATCAGAAAATTGATTGTCTAACCACATTAAATTGAACTACAATTCAAACCCCCAAAAAAAAACTCTATAATCCCTACACAAGTCAAAAACGGACTTGGATCTTCTCCTCTAATTATTTTCTCGTCTACTAGATAAGCTATATTAGTAGCCATTAGATTTACTTTTTTAAAATCTCAACCGCTCATTGTTACTTTTTCCTTTATTGGTATAAACCCAACAATTGTCTAATCTATCAAATACGTGTTGCCCCCAAAAGTGTAAGAATAAAGTTGACTTATTCTTTTTTTTTTAAACACAAAAAACTCTCATCACATCATTACATCATATAGTTACGTCTTTTTGGAGTGACAAATGAATATAAAAATAAAACTAATTACGATTTTGAAAGTCTTATTTAAAGAAAACTAGTGTTAATCCCATTAAGCGTAAGATTATTGGATTTATTCTCGCTACACTTCTACTTGTCAATAACATGGGTTGACCCAAAAACCCACAATAAATGCACCTTTAGGTAGCAACAATCCATGACTTTAGAAAAATGAACAGATTTTGAGAGTGCACGTGATAGAAATGAAAGTGCACGTGATAGCGGACAACTATTGATATTAATTAGTAATGAACTTATGATTCACTAAACACAAGTTATAGGACTAATAGAAGCATACAAATTCTTCTAATTTAAAAACGTTTAGAGTTCTTTAGAAGCAGTCATAGGCTTTTTTTTCCAAGCCTGCATACTTGATACTACATATATATATATATATGACATGATAGAATATAAAAAAGGAAGATCAAGATGATAATTATGTTTAAAAAAATGTACAACAATCAACATATAACTTTTTTGAACATAGCGTATATACCTTTTAATTTGAGATTTGCAGGAAGATGTTGTGTAATAAAGTTGAGATTTGCAAGGAGAATTTGAGAAACGAGACTAGCAAAAAAATATAGCATGTAGCACCATGGTGAGTCAAACCCGTACCAACCATATAAATACACTCATGACTAACCACCAAGCTAAATCATATGTTCTGAACTTTAACAACTTTTATAATATTTATTAGGGGGACCAAATCTATTTTCTTTTTTAAAATACATTATATATTTTTTTAAACCCCCCATCCCCCTCTCTCCACCCCTGGTAATAAAGTTGACATTTGCAATGAGAATTTGAGAAGAAGATTTAGAGGAAGATGATGATAGACTGATAGTTTTGTTTTTTAAAAAAAAAAAAAAAAAGTGGAACACTACAGAGCTTTTAAGCTCGTTTCCTGGCAAGACAATTGGCATAGGAAGTACCCACGTGGCACTTCCCTAGCCTTTTTTTTTTCTTTCACCAACTTATAACAAGACTAGCAAAAAAATATAGCATGTAGCGCCGTGGTGAGTTGAACCTGCACCAGCCATATAAATACACTCATGACTAATTACCAAGTTAAACCATATGTTGTGAATTTTAACAACTTTTATAATATTTATTGAGGGGGCCAAAGATATATTTTTTAAACAAAATACATTAAATATTTTTTTTAGAGGGCCCCCGGCCCCCCTCCCTCCGCCCCTGTACAGCAAAACACACGAACCAAATAATATAAGAGTTAGATGTGATAAATAATATTGGCTGACTTTAGGCTAATAGAATTATAAATTAGTGGTAGTCCATTTGGTACGTTGAATATTCAATCCGAATCGAACACTACAAACATGATTAAGTCTTGAATAAAATCGAGATCCTTCTATTCCTCTTGGTTCAGATCTTGCAATTATTCATCTTAGTATCATTAATTTTGGGGTACAAATCTATTGATATAAGGATAGATTTGATTAACAATGACTCACTAGGAAAGTTGAACATAGCATCCAACAATTAGTAGAATCGAAAAATGTTGTATTAAGATTTGGTGGGAAGCGCCAAGCCAAGGCTTTAGTGCAGCACCAAGGCGACGCTTGAGAGCCCCAATAGCAAGCTACTTTAGTGGGCTCTCCCCCTAAAGAAATTAATTTAACATCTTGTGAGCCAATGGCTCACGTATCGGATATTAAACTGATAAGAACAAATACTACACTTGATCTTAGCCAAAAGGCCGAGAAAGGTATGCTTACACTAGTGCTCTCATTCTTCTTTTATACCCAAAGCAGCACACGTCTATCTCGTGCATCATCGATATGGGATGAGTACTCGTAAAGAAATGTAAGTGTCACGCTAAGGTATACTATACTCTGGTCCATTATGTAACACAAGAAAAAATAACTAACAAAAATAACAAGTAAAAATGAGAAAATTAACTTTTTAGAGTACGATTACAAAATTGCAGAATAATAATATTAATTGATTAGGTAATCATAGGTAGGTCTTAATCGAAGGTGAGAAGTGCGCCTGGGAATTTCTTTCAATCTTAGTTATACATGTAATTGTCACATTATGAGGATTTTTCATTTTAATCAAATACGAGCATCACAAATTTACAAACGAGTAGCTGTAATACCATGGCACTTTTGGATGGTTTGTTCTCAGAGATTCCCAAGTAGAGTGAGTTTGAAAGGATTCGTCGGATCCAATGCACCACTGGATCACATCGATGTTGTGTGAATTCAGAGGCATGCCATCAAGATTTGCTTCCAGAGAAGAAAGACTTCTTGGCCTTTTCCATCTTTCCATTTTGAATCACTTTGCTAACTTTGCATTGATGTCCAAGTCTCGATGCATCAATCAAATTTTGCTGCACATTCTGCACTAATTTGCCAAGAGGGTGCCATGAGTCCCACCACAGGAAGGTATTGTTCCCATTTCCAATGATGTGCTTGATATGGGGAGCCACATCATCTCTCAACTTCAATAACTTTTTCCACGTCCAAGAGCAGTCGGAGGAGGGTATTGGAACACTCCAAATGCCATCTTTGAGAAGTATTTTCCTGGTCCAAATGCTCCCTATAGAGTTATGGTCGGTGTACTTATGCCAGAATTGATGAGAATCGCAACCTTGTTAACCTCTTGTTTTATTTGTTTTGTCTTGGACTCTTATTTGAAACAAAGCGAAGAGTTTGATTGTATTCATATCCTTGTATAATAGATTTTGTACTCAAGTTCATAAATTAAGGTAGTATCTCCAAGGATCGTATAACACATATGTGACGAACGCTGAACCGTTACGCACAAATGACACAATGGCTGCTGACGTGGAGATTCCTCATGATATTCAAGAAGAGCAGGCAGTTACATCTGAGCATCTTAATAACAACCCTCAGCTAAGAAAAAGCTTGCGCACCAAGAAGGCTCTTCTTCACCTCAGAGAGTTTTTTACATCTTGAGAGGTTTCACTATAAATAGAGGGAGAGGCTAGTTGAGAAATCATCACAGAATTGCTATTTGTTTCTTGTTCTGTCTTTAATTTTGGAGTTTACCAATTTACTCGAAAAATTGGCAATATCCTTGTAATTTTCTTAAGATTCAATCAAAGTTCGCTCTCTCTGTTTGAGCCCATTTTTGCTGTTAAGTACTCTGTTACAAAGGTGCTTTCATTCACGAACATGGCGGACGGCTCTCGTTTACAAACTATTGATGACACCCTCAAATCTCAAGGCCAAATTTTGGTTTCTCTCCAAGCTGCCATTATAGCTCAACAACAATCCATGGAGAAGCTCGTCATTCAGTGCACTACTTTGGATGGCAAGTTCAGTCAGATGTTCCGTTCCGACGACGCTTCTTCATCGCATCCACCTTCTCGCGGTGGCGCGCCAACTGGTGGTGGAAATTCTGGCTCTTTAGCTTGCTCCCTTCGTTTGGATTTTCCTCGCTTTGATGGATCCGACGCTGTTGGCTGGATCTTCAAGGCCGACCAATTTTTTGATTACTATGGCATTGATGATTCGCAACGCCTCTCCATTTCATCCTTTCACATGGACGGCGTTGCCTTGCAGTTGTTCCAGTGGCTTTCTCGTAATCACAATCTGGGTTCATGGTCACAGTTTACTCAAGCGTTGGAAGCCCGTTTTGCTCCGGTGGAGTTAGAGCATCCTCAGGGAGCTTTGGCCAAACTGATGCCAACTTCCTCCATTGCGGAGTACCAAGCAGCCTTTGAGTCACTAGTTAATCGGACCACCAATTTACCTGATACCTTTCTGATCCATTGTTTCATATCGGGTCTGCGACCAGATATTAAGCATGAGGTTCTAGCTTTTAAACCTACTACTATGACCCAAGCTATACGCCTAGCCCGAATCCATGAATCCAAAATATCTAGCCTGCAATCTTTCTACCACCGTGGCCCACTGCCACGGAGCCCAAACCCACATACATCCATGAACCCTACAACCCAACCTTTCACACCTGCATATACTTCCAATCCCATATCCACTTTTTCCCCAGTAAACACCACGTATACGTATCATCCACCCAATCCATCCAATTCATCATCTTCTTCCACGCCACGATTCAATCCTCAGTCACCTGCACCTACCCACCATACCCCATCATTATCCCCTTCTCCTTTACCTATAAAGCGATTATCATCCGCTGAAATCCAAGCTAAACATGACAAGGGCCTTTGCTACTCCTGTGACTTTAAATGGTCTCCTTCGCATCGATGTAAAACCACACCAAAGCTCTTGTTGATGGACTATGAGTCGAACAGTGATTCACCGCCGCCAACGCCACCAGATGAAGCTCACGATTCAGGTTTGTCCTCTACTGTTCCTGAAATTTCTTACAATGCAATGGCTGGTCAACAATTGGTGACTACGCTACACCTTAAGGGTACGTTGATGGGTACTCCAGTTCAGTTATTAGTTGATCGCGGTAGTACGCATAATTTTGTGCAGATGCGAGTAGCTCAATACATGAAATTACCAATTGAGCCAACTCCAACTTTTGCAGTGGTGGTCAGAAGTGGAGAAAGAATACACACGGAAGGGTGTGTGAAGCAGGCTAGAATTTTAATTCAAGGTCAGGAGATTTGCACAGACTTGTTTGTGTTGCCCTTGCATGGTTCAGATGTCGTGTTGGGAATCTCATGGTTGATTATACTTGGGGATATACGACTGAATTTTGCTTCCCTTACTTTGGGCTTTCAGCACAATGGTCAGAATGTAGAGTTGAAGGGTGAGACTGGGGTGTCTGTGGAATAAATGCAGTTCAAAGGTTTCCGTCGCATTCTGGAAACAGATGCCGCAGCAGCATATTTTCGGCTGGAAGTGGTCTCCACTTCTACCCCTTCAAAGGTATATCTACGCCCTGAATTACATGCTCTGTTGACTAAATTTACTTCTGTGTTTACCAAGCCTCAAGGTTTACCACCAAGGAGAGACACAGATCATAAAATTAATGTACAATCAGGGGTTCCACCAGTTAACATCAAACTATACCGGTATCCTTATTTTCAAAAGAATGAAATTGAGAAGCTAGTACAGGAAATGATTCGAGATGGTCTGATCCGCCCCAGCACCAATCCGTACTCATCACCAGTTTTGTTGGTCAAGAAAAGAGATGACTCGTGGAGGTTTTGTACGGACTACCGCGCACTCAACGCAGTGACCATCAAAGATAGATTTCCTATCCCAACCATTGACGAGTTATTTGATGAACTAAATGGAGCGCAAATATTCTCTAAATTGGATTTGCTCGCAGGTTATCATCAGATTCGGGTTTAGGAGGAGGACATTCCTAAAACAGCTTTCCGTACGCACGAGGGTCATTATGAGTACCTCATGATGAGTTCGGCCTTACCAATGCTCCAGCTACCTTCCAGGTTACAATGAAATCATTATTTAAGCCATTCCTTCGGCTGTTTGTTCTAGTATTTTTTGATGACATCTTAATTTACAGTCGTGATTGGCAGGAACATTTATGTCACTTGGCGCAGGTGTTGAGTACTCTACAGGAGCATGGGTTTGTCGCTAGAGAATCGAAGTGCTTATTTGGCCAGGCCATTATCCAGTACTTGGGCCATATATTCTCAGGCCAAGGGATTTCCATGGATCAGGAGAAAATTTGTGCAATGTTAGAGTGGCCCACACCGAACTCAGTCAAAAGCTTAAGGGGATTTTTGGGCCTCACCGGATATTATCGTCGGTTCATAAAAGGATATGCTCAAATTACCAGCCCATTAACTGACTTATTAAAAAAAATGCATTTATATGGTCAGATACAGCTCAGCAAGCTTTTGAGTTCCTGAAAAAAACAATCACATCGGCTCCTATTTTGGTACTTCCAGATTTTTCTCTACCATTTATAATTGAAACTGATGCCTCTGGAACAGGTATAGGCGCCGTATTACAGCAAAAGAGTCAGCCTCTAGCATTTTTCAGTTGCAAACTCTCGGCCTGTATGCAGGCTTCATCTACATATACTAGAGAGATGTATGCTATTATCTTGGCAGTGCAAAAGTGGAGACATTACATTTTGGGTCGCAAGTTTTACATCAAAACTGATCAACGGAGCTTGAAAAATCTTACCACCCAAACAATTCAGACACATGAGCAACACAAATGGCTTTCCAAGCAGTTAGGGTACAACTTTGAGATCATCTATTAACCTGGTAAGGAGAATACAGTGGCAGATGCGCTATCACGAGTGCCGATATAATACTTCATGGCTTTTTCTCAGCCATGTTTTTCCATTCTCGATAACCTCAAAAGCGAGAATGACAACCATCCGGAGCTCCAATATTGGCACCAATTCCTCCGAGATAATCCACAATCGGATTCGGAGTATTCGATACAAAATGGATTACTTACACATCGTGGCCGCTTGGTTCTTGCATCTAACTTTCCACTTAGATTCACGGTTATGAAGGAATTCCACTCGACATCAATTGGGGGCCATTCAGGGATACTCAGGACCTTTCAAAGAATTGCATCTAATTTTTTTTGGAAAGGAATGAGGAAGGATGTCAATAAATTTGTTGGTGAGTGTCAAACGTGCGAAGCTATGAAGGTTTCCTAACAAACACCTGCAGGCCTTTTGAACCCATTGCCTATTCCCGAGCAAGTGTGGGAAGATATTAGCATGGACTTCATTACGGGACTTCCACCATCGCAAGGAAATACGATCATTTTTGTTGTGGTTGATCGATTGAAAAAATATGCTCATTTCTTTGCCATGTCCCAACCAATTACAGGTGTCAAGGTTGCAACCACGTTTACTTCGGAGATAGTGAAACTTCATGGGGTGCCAAGAACAATTGTTAGTGATCGGGATCCTATATTTCTCAGCATATTCTGGAAGGAACTATTCAGGTTGCAAGGGACCATGTTAGCCACCAGTAGTGCTTACTATCCTCAAAGTGATGGACAGTCGGAGATCGTGAACAAAGGACTAGAGTTATATCTACGTTGCTTTGTTGCAGATAATCCCCAAAGGTGGGTCAAGTTCTTGGCATGGGTGAAATATTCGTATAATACCTCGCATCACACCTCGGCTAATATGACTCATTTTCAAGTGGTGTATGGGAGACCACCCCCAACCATTCAACGATATGTGCAAGGAGTTTTACCAAATGAAGCAGTAGAGCAAGAGCTCTTACAAAGAGATGTCATTTTACAACAACTCAAAACAAATCTGCAGAAGGCTCAAGTTCGTATGAAATTTTATGCTGATAAGCGCCACCACGAGGAAACTTTTGAAGTAGGTGAACTGGTATGGCTCAAACTGCAACCTTATCGACAATTGTCTGTGCGAGGTAATAAGGATACTAAGCTCAGTAGGAGATATTATGGGCCATTTAAGATCGTGCAGCGTATCGGGGCTGTTGCTTACAAACTTGACTTACCATCTATATCAAAAATTCATCCTACTTTCCATGTCTCCCAGCTTAAACGAGTCAAGAGCAACGAAGAGTTCACAATTACACCTCTGCCTGAACAATCTCTGCATTCAAACCCAGTCCATAAGCCAACAGCGATTGTAGCACAGCGTAAAGTTCAGCGACAAGGGCAGTCAATTAATCAAGTCTTGGTCCAGTGGGAAGGATTACCAGTTGAAGAATCCACATGGGTTGATGAACATCTATTGAAGAACCTTGAGGACAAGGTTCCAATTCAAGCAGAGGGCAATGTGATGAACGCCGAACCGTTAGGCAGAAATGATACAATGGCTGCTGACGTGGAGATTCCTCATGATATTCAAGAAGAGCAGGCAGTTACATCTGAGCATCTTAATAATGACCCTCAGCTAAGAAGGAGTTTGCACACCAAGAAGGCTCCTCTTCACCGCAGAGAGTTTGTTACATCTTGAGAGGTTTCACTATAAATAGAGGGAGAGGCTAGTTGAGAAATTATCACAGAATTGCTATTTGTTTCTTGTTCCATCTTTAATTTTGGAGTTTACCAATTTACTCGAAAAATTGGCAATATCCTTGTAATTTTCTTAAGATTCAATCAAAGTTCTCTCATTTGTTTGAGCCCATTTTTGCTGTTAAGTACTCTGTTACAATATACCTCCCTCATGAATAAGGTACGTGATAATTGCAAACTTTATTAGTATGACTCTCTCAACCATAATCAAGGCTTAAATAAGGATTCTTGTTACCGAACAACTACTTTAGACTAGAATTGGGTAGGGGCTGTGCGAACGGCAGGCCCCTACTATCACAAATTATGACGTAGGCTCAACCACTTGGCTGACCTTAGACGAGCACCCCTCCCAAGTGCAATGGAGGTCACCAACCTAGGCCATGGACCTTCTTGATCGCCCATTGACCCCATCCAGGTAAGTATGTTTCATCTTTTGCTTTCTTGCCTTTATATCCGTCCGCCATATCCCACCCACCACATGCCTATTCGATGTGGGACAAAATAAAAGTTTATATTTCCTTGTTCAATTAGGGTCTATTCGAAGTATACTACCAAAGTGATAACATTCCTGCAACACAAATATCATGATAGACGAGCGAAAGCTTTTCAAACATGAAGCTAACACATATTCCAGTTACGCTTCCGATTTCGAGCTTGGCACCATTTTTCAGGAACAATAATTCCTATTTCTTTCATTGAACTACAACAGATTTCTCATATAAAATATCCTGAGCCTCCATAGCATCTTCTTGTAATCTTTACATCAATGAGCATCTACTATATATAATTTTCCAATGCAAGTTCTTATGTCAAGCAAAGGAGCATGACTTGTGAGCTAGGTTGAACATGCCAACTTTGTGACACAAGACAAATGTGTTAGTATTTCTTATTAATTTGTTGCTTTAATAGGAGTAATATCACTAATATTTTTCTTACTAGATACTAAATATATACATATAAAAAAATGGAATATATGTATAGAACTTGGATGAGTGAGGGTTGCACTCCTACTGCTTCCCATATATATCTGCCATTGGTTAGAACACCAAATAATGTAAGAGTTGATGAGCTAATAATCTTGGCTGACTTTATTATTATTATTATTTGTTAATACTTATCATAGTCCCTGAATTATGACATTTGAGAACTTTCTTGAGTTTTAAAATAAACCTTTTAGTTATGTACTATGGTTGTTGAAAACTTTTAGTCTCTTGACTTTTAAAATGAATATTTTAGTCTTTGGAGTTATATCAGAGAGACACCGTTCTTCACATAGAGTTTATATCAAGTTTTGGTGTGTGAGTTCATTGTAAGGCATTCGAGTTTTTGGTGATTCGTCTTTAATGTAAGTTAAGTCTTCCCTTCTTTAAGATATATCCAATATCGTATGTATTAGCGTGATTGAATTTAAATTTTACAACTCTCAATTAGGTATTGATCTTTCGATTGGCTTTGAAAAGTTTTTCACGTGAGTGCTTGTATTGTAGTCTTGCAAAATTGTTCCTAAAGTTGTGTTAAAACTCGAAAATAGTGAAATGTTCTACTTTTCTTATTAAAATTTAGTTATGTTTATGAAACCGTTTCTTTTTCTTCATCTTCTATTTGCTATTTAACTATGATTTTTTTACTAGAAAAGTTAGTTTAATAAACTCACGTTGCTGTTTTTTATGACAAACTTCTCATTAAATGTTTTGTTATCCTATGATTACCAATGAGCCTTACAGTTTTATATTAGTTTAAGGTATATGTATTTAATAAACTAGTTTTCCATTTTATAAACTCTTAAAATCTTTTCTAAAAGATGCATATGGTACGAGAATAATCGAGCAAACTTGGAACCAAAACTTTTGAAAAAAACACATATCAAAGCTGTTTTTTTTTTTTTTAATGTAATTTTATGAACTTTGAACATTTTGAAAAGGAATCATCTAAATTTCTAAAAATGTGTTTTGACATTGCTTTGAGGCTGTGTTCGAATGACAAATATTGTGATATTGAGACCCTTGCATCGGTGGGGGTTGTTAGAGCCAGCCCAAGCTAAGGGCAGATTGGGCCTGTGCCCAAGTCCCCCTTAGCTTGGGGCCCCCAATTTTTTTAAAAAAATACTAAGCTATAAGGTAATGAAGGCCTAACGTTTGGCCAGCAATTAAATGAACTTTTAATTTTGAAGGCCCAACGGCCAGCATGGCAGCAACCTCGAACAGGTATAACCAACGGCCAAAATTTTTAACTATTGTTTGGGACTGTTCAGTATCCTCTTTTTAAAAAATATATATATATTAAAGTAAAGCTCCAGTATATATATCATTTCTTTACTCATTTTTTACACACTTCACTCTTATAGTCTTTGTATTTTTTTATACTCTAAAATCTCCTATTGTTTATTGTGATATTAATTTTGCATATAATATAAGAAAGAAGACAAAAGAAAGAAAGCATAGAGGTACACATTCAACTCTTCTTCTTGTTTTTTTATGTGATAAATTTTGATATTGTTTACATAGTTATATATATATATATATATATATATATATATATATATATATATCTTAACTTGAAATAATTAATTTTTTTAATAGGTTCCCTTCCAAGAGAGGAAAAATTTAAAGAAAAGAAACATATTGATATTATTTTGAAGAGTATTGAAGCGTTGCCACTTGCTTTTACTTGCAAGTTTGTCTAGGTTATATATTTCTTTTATACTCTCAATGACTCAATTCTCTTTTTTTTTATTAATTGGGCCGGCTCTGTATGCAATTGTTTATTTTTTCTTTTTTTCATTGCAATTATTGTGTTATTTTTAATATTGAATTTATTGTAAATTTTTTGAGTTTTGTTGTACCTAAATTTGAAGCAAGTATGTCTAGTAGGAAATATCCATCGAGTTACGAAAAAGTTAAGAAAAAAAGGAAAAACTTGTAATATTATGCTATTTTATAATTCTAATTTTGGTGTTTTTTTTAAAATTATTTGTAGTGATTATTTTAGTACAAAATTTAGAGTTTTTTTTATTGAGAAAAAGCCTAATTATTAAGGCTCCCATTTAGATGATCGCCCAAGGTCCCCAAATTGATTAAGACGGCTCTGGGGTTTGTACACCGTCTTTGTTATCATTTCGTGTAGTGGACTACTTATTGTCCTACTAGCCTTTGGTGGTTGAGCAAAATGAATCACTTTTGTTATTGTTTTTCCATAGTCACAGTCTATCACGAATTTCGATAAGAATTTACTCGACTTTGTTATTTTGCATTGGATGTTTTTCGTTTTGAATAAACTAATGAATTTCATTGTTATTGTTTAATTATGCTACTTATCCTTTTGAGATTTCAAAAACTATTATTGTATCGATTATTTTGTACAGATATAAGGTCCCAAACTATTTTTTGATACTCATTTTAGTTTTCGTCTATTTTTTTGCAGACTTCGAGAGATAGTACGTCATTTGGGGTAGTGTCTTCCTTTTTGCTACCGCCTAAAGATTTATAGATATAGCATTGACTTAGCGTTTGGAATCTTTAGGCTACGTTAAGACTAAAAGTCTTTAATTTTAGTATTTTAGAATTGATAGATTAAAATTGAAAAAAAATTTAAATAAGCGACAAACCAACACTATTCGTTGTAATATTTTTTTTTTATGAGTTGGTGTCTATATAAAGAACTCATAATTTCGTTCAAGTACCCCAATTCTCACTTTTAGCTTTCATCCTTTTTTTTCAACCATGAGTAAGGAAGAACAACACCCTTCACAATATCTGTCTTAGTGAAGATAAGGAGATCACAACTGGTAAAACTAAGTCAGAATTAAACAAAATTGTGAAACTGCAGCTTGATCTAAATGATCCACCAAAAGAAGACGGATATATTTATGAAGTTCAAGGACGTTAACTTGTTGTTTCTCAAATGTTGAAGATTTATTTACCCAAGTTCTTCCCCTAATATTTATATTCAATTGAGCATCTTGGAGGTCAAAAATATCAACTTAGTTTTTTTTAACTACATGATACTGGTGCGTTATTGTGATGATGCCGATTAATAGCTATTATGTACTTATGATGATGTACGTTGTTAGGTATTATGTACTTGTTATTTCGTATTTTGTTACCTCTCAGATGTAATCCTTAATTATCAATGGAATTACAAGTTAATGTTTTATTTGTATTTTATTTTATAATAATTCTTTTATCAGAATTCCAATATTTTATGATTACTTTTAAAGGACTTATTATTTAGATTCTGCATTACGTTAAATACTTTATGTTCTTATTTTTGGACCAAGCAATTTTTTTTTCAAAATTAATTATTTATAATTTTATTTGATTAATCCATAAATAATAAAAAACAGTGTTTATTTTAATTTCTTATCTTTAATGTTTTACATAATGCCGAAGACCCAGATATACTGGCTATAAGCTCATTGGGAGATGGTTCAACTTACTTTCCTTGCATTTTGGGGGAAATTTGAATTCTCGACAGATAGAAATTTTGTTGAGAATACCCGTGACCACTTCCATTGCAAGGACGAAATGATAAGGAGATATAGACATTGGGGACTAGTACCCTTGTTACCATAGCCTTTCACCAACTCCGATGTTATTTGTGATGTTTCTGTACTTCACAAAAACACCTTGTACATCCAAAATAAGGTACTGCATACAGTCGCTCATTCTCTTGGCAATACACTTATGTGTTGCAAGCCATAGGTCTGAAATCGTTCATAACAAAAGAATTCATCACTTTTGGGACAAGAACAAGAGTAAACTTGCATTTCAAAATATTAATACTTTTGAAATACAAATTTTTAAAGTTACTAAGAAGAAAAAATATTAGAATTGTATTAATGTGGTGCGCCAGGACAAGGCTATAGTGCAACACCAAGGCAACGTACGAGAGGCCCAATAACAAGTTACTGTTGCACCATCCCACTGAAAGCAAAGCCAACTTTCGGTGAAAAAGTTGTCAAAATAATAAAATAAGGAAAATTGAATAAAAAGAAGAAAAAGTGAAATGATGATGTTGGGGGCAAAAATGGAAAAACATTATTTGCATAGTAATGAAATGAGCCTATAAATAGAGGCTCATTTGCACCAACAATATCATTCCAAAATAGAGTGAAAACATTATGAGTTTTCTTGAGTGTTCTTTCTTCTTCTATTGTTCTTTGAGTGAGAGTTTAGTTTCTCATATTATTAGAGAGAGTTATATAATTCTCTCCTTGTATTAGAGAGAAGTGTTGTATAATATTCTTACATCATAGTGAATCCTCCTATACTTGCTCGTGGTTTTTTTCCCTTAATTTGTTTGAGAGTTTTCCACGTAAAAATCTTGTATCTCTATTTTCTCTTTTCTCATTCATATTTTAGCTATATTATACTGTTTGTCCCTTATCATTCCGCTGCGCTGATATCTAACAGTGGTATCAGAGCCACCGGTTACGGGTCACTGGTATACATACAGGGTTACTGTTCACGATTACTATTCACATATTCAGTATAATACTATTCACATATATAGTATAGTATTATTCACGTATACGGTCATGTTACTATTCTCGTATACGGTTTTGGTACTATTCACATGTATGGTACTATTCATAGTGAAATAGTAGGAGCCGATTCAAGTTGAGAAACAAATCGTCGTTAACACTATGGCGGCAAAATTTAAAATTGAGAAGTTCAACGGGAGCAAATTTTCCCTTTGGAAATTGAAGATGAAGGCAATTTTGAGAAAGGAAAATTGCTTGGCAGTAATCGGAGATAGGCCAGAGGAGGTGACAGATGACAATAAGTGGACAAAAATGGATAACAACGCTATGGATAATTTGCATTTAGCGTTGGTAGATTCGGTATTGTCAAGCGTGGAGGAAAATAAGTCAGCAAAGGAAATTTGGGATGTACTAACCAAACTGTACGAGGTCAAGTCACTTCACAACAAGATTTTCTTGAAGAGAAAATTGTATACTCTTCGAATGAGTGAATCCACATCGGTAACTGATCACATCAATACCTTAAATACATTATTTTCTCAACTAACTGCGTTGGGACAGATAATAAATGAGCTTGAATGTGCGGAGATTCTACTTCAAAGTCTACCTAATTCGTATGATCAACTCATCATTAGTTACACTAACAATGTTCTTTCAGAGTCTGTTACTTTTGATGATGTTGTAGCTGCTGTTCTGGAAGAGGAAACTAGGCGCAAAAGTAAAGAAGAAAGAGCTGAAAGTTCACAACAAGCAGAGGCACTACCAATGGTGAGAGGCAGATCAACAGAATGTGACTCGAGTGGGAGCAACAACAATGGTAGATTAAAGTCCAAGAGTAGAAAGAATATCAAATGCTACAATTGTGGCAAAAAAGAGCACATCAAGAAGGATTGTTAGAGTAACAAAAAGAATCCCGAGGTGACAAATTCTCAGGGATGTGTTGCGACTGTACCTGATAATGGAGATATTTTATATAGTGAAGCAGCAACTGTATCAGAAGGCAGAAAAGAGCTCACTGATTCTTGGATAATGGATTCGGGAGCAACGTGGCATATGATCTCTCGTAGAGAATGGTTCCACACATATGAACCTACGTTTGGGGGATCTGTGTATATGGGCAATGATCATGCCTTGGAGATTGCTGGCACTGGTGCCGTCAAGATAAAAATGTATGATGGTACCATTCGCACTATTCAAGGAGTATGACATGTGAAGGGCTTGAAAAAGAACCTATTGTCTATTGGACAATTGGATGACCTTAACTGCAAGACCCATATCCAGGATGGGATCATGAAGGTCGTCAAAGGAACGCTTGTGGTGATCAAGGTAAAAAAGATAGCGGTAAATCTATACATGCTTTTGGGAAATACGTTGCAGGAGGCAGGTGCATCAGTTGCATCAGCCAGACAAGAAGAATCAACTATTATGTGACATCGCAGATTGGGCCACATGACAGAACGTGGCTTGAAGATTCTTGCTGAACGTAATCTTCTACCCAGGCTCAAGACGATAAACTTATCTTTTTATGAGCACTGGGTTACCAGTAAGCAGCATAGATTGAAATTTAGGAGATCTATTGCCAGAAGCAAACACATTCTAGACTTGATCCATTCAGACGTTTGGGAATCGCCGGTTTTGTCCCTCGGAGGAGCCAAATACTTTGTATCATTTATTGATGATTACTCTAGGAGACTGTGGGTGTATCCAATCAAGAACAAGTCAGGTGTGTTTCCATTATTCAAAACTTTCAAAGCACTGGTGGAACTTGAATCCGGAAAAAGGATCAAGTGTCTGAGGACAGACAATGGTGGAGAATACACTGACGGGAACTTTCTGACATTTTGCAAGCAAGAAGGCATTCAGAGGCAGTTCACTGTTGCACACATACCTCAACAAAATGGTGTAGCAGAGTGGATGAACAGAACTCTTCTTGAAAGAATGAGAGCTATGTTGGAAACTACAGGACTAACCAAATCATTTTGGGCAGAAGCAGCCAGAACCGCCTGTTACGTGATAAATCGGTCACCATCGACTGCAATTGAGTTGAAAACACCAATAGAAATGTGGACCGGAAAACCCGCAGATTATTCTAGCTTGCACGTATTTGGATGTCAGACATACGTGATATATAATTCCCAAGAAAGAACAAAACTGGATCCAAAGTCCAGGAAATGCATATTCTTGGGATATGCTGATGGTGTTAAGGGGTATCACTTGTGGGATCCTATTACCCACCAGATTATCATCAACAGAGATGTGATATTTACAGAAGATAAACTGCAAAGTGAAAATGACAACAATACTACAAAGGAGACTACCACAGTACAGATCGAAGATAACCCAGGAAAAGAATATGCTTCTTCTAAAGCAGCATCGGAGCGCGAGGAACAAGAAGCAGATGAGGCTGAGGTTATAGATGTTCGATGTTCATCGCATCAAACATCAACTCCGCCCTGGCACTCAGACTATGTCATGGCGAGCAATGCTGCATATTGTCTTCTAACGGAGGATGGAGAGCCATCTACCTTTCACGAGGCTGTGAATAGCCCCGATGTGGCTTTGTGGATGACAGCAATACAGGAAGAAATTGAAGCTCTGCATAGAAACAAGACGTGGGAGGTTGTTCCTCTACCACCTAGACGGAAAGCCATCGGTAATTAATGGGTCTTCAAGATCAAGCGAGATGGAAATGACCAAGTGGAGAGATATCGTGCAAAACTGGTGGTGAATGATTTGCTCAAAAAGAAGGTATTGACTTCAACGAAATATTTTCTCCTGTGGTTAGACTTACAACTATCAGAGTAGTCTTGGCCATGTGTGTTGTATTTGATTTACATCTAGAACAGTTAGATGTAAAGACTGCTTTTCTTCATAGTGAACTTGAAGAAGAGATTTACATGATCCAACCAGAAGGTTTTGTTGAGAAAGAAAAAGAAAACTTTGTTTGCAGGTTGACCAAATCTCTGTATGGTCTAAAGCAGGTGCCGAGATGCTGGTACAAGAGATTTGATTCCTTCATAATTAACCTCGGGTACAACAGACTCAATTTAGACCATTGTACATATTACAAGAGGTTTGGAGATAATGATTTCATCATTCTGTTGTTGTACGTGGATGACATGCTGGTAACAGGCCCCAGCAAAGTTCGAGTCCAAGAATTGAAGGCACAATTGGCTAGGGAGTTTGACATGAAGGATTTGGAACCGACAAACAAGATTTTAGGGATGCAAATTCACCGAGACAGAGAAGGCAGGAAAATATGGATTTCCCAGAAGAATTACTTCAAGAAAATCTTGCGGCGCTTCAACATGCAAGACTGTAAGGAAATCTCAACTCCACTTCCTGTTAATTATAAATTATCCTCAAGTATGTGCCCTAGTGATGAAGCAGAGAGGATGGAAATGTCTCGAGTACCTTATGCATCAGCAGTGGGAAGTCTCATGTTTGCTATGATATGTACGAGACCAGATATTACTCAAGCAGTCAGCTCAGTCAGTCAGTTCATGGCGAATCCTGGTAGAGAGCAATGGAACGCGGTTAAAAGGACCCTAAGATACATTAAAGGAACCTCGGATGTTGCATTATGTTATGGAGGATCGGAACTTACTATCAATGGTTATGTTGATTCAGATTTTGCAGGTGATTTTGACAAACGAAAATCCACTACAAGCTATGTGTTTACACCTTGCAGGTGGCGCGGTAAGCTGGGTATCTAAGTTACAAACTGTTGTAGCTTTATCTACAACAAAGGTTGAATACATGGCGGCTACACACGCTTGTAAAGAAGCAATCTAGATTAAAAGGTTAATGGAGGAGCTCGGGCACAAACAAGAGAAAATTCCCTTGTATTGTGATAGTCAGAGTGCCTTGTACATTGCAAGGAATCCAGCTTTTCATTCCACGACGAAACACATAGGGATTCAATATCACTTTGTTCGTGAAGTAGTGGAGGAAGGAAGTGTGGATATGCAAAAGATTCACACCAACGACAATCTTGCAGATGTCATGACAAAGCCAATCAATGTTGACAAGTTTGTCTGGAGCAAATCTTCTTGTGGCCTAGCGAAGACGTAAGCAACATGAAATGGCAAGTATGAAGAGATTTGTAAAGTCCACCAAAAGATTGGTTTTGAGTGGGAGATTGTTGCACCATCCCACCGAAAGCAAAGCCAACTTTCGGTGAAAAAGTTATCAAAATAATAAAAGAAGAAAAAGTGAAATGATGATGTTGGGGGCAAAAATGGAAAAACATTATTTGCATAATAATGAAATGAGCCTATAAATAGAGGCTCATTTGTACCAACAATATCATTCCAAAATAGAGTGAAAACATTATGAGTTTTCTTGAGTATTCTTTCTCCTTCTATTGTTCTTTGAGTGAGTTTAATTTCTCATATTATTAGAGAGAGTTATATAATTTTCTCATTGTATTAGAGAAAAGGTGTTGTATAATATTCTTACATCATAGTAAATCCTCCTATACTTACTGTGATTTTTTTCCCTTAATTTGTTTAAAAAATTTCTACATAAAAATTTTATAACTCTATTTTCATTCATATTTTAACTATGTTATACTATTTACCTCCTATCATTGTACTGCACTGATACCCAACATCTATTGTAGTGGATTCTCCCCTCAAAACATTAATTTAATATCATGTGGACCATTCGCCCACGTATCAGATATTAAACTGATAAGAACAAATACTACACTTGATCTTAGCCAAAAGTCCGAGAAAGGTATTCTTTGATTTGTGCTCTCATTCTTCTTTTATACGCAAAGCAGCAAACGTCTTTCTCCTACACTATCGATGTGGGACGAGTTCTGGAAGAGGAATGTAAACACGCTGAGGTTTACTCTGGACATCATACAAATCTTTTCAAACGTGAATAACGATGGAGTTCAAGAAGCAAACATGGTGGATGGATGTTCTTTTTTCAGGTAACTATGTTTCACATATTGTTGGGCCTTATTATTCGTTGACTCTTGCATGCACGTGAATGGTTGTGTTGAAGATAGTAAATACAAAAAATAAATTTCACTTTAGAAGCTAAGTATTTAGATGATGTCATAAATTTACTTAATTAATTTTTCATCCAAGAAGATAGCTTGGGTCAAGGTTGATTTATATGCATATTTATTTAGGCTTAGTTGTTTTTCGTGGCTAGCTCGCCATAATAAATATTATGGTGAATTGATTTCTTTCCTATTTAGTTGAAGTTCATCATGTATAAATTCCCTAACTTTTCCTTTTCCCAATATTTTAAGGATTTCTCTTATCAGTAACATTAGCTGCTAAGGAAGCTAAGAATCATGGGACAGTGATTGGGATTGATCTGGGCACCACATATTCTTGTGTGGGTGTATACAGAAACAATCATGTCGAGATAATAGCGAACGATCAAGGAAACAGAATCACCCCTTCATCGGTTGGATTCAATGATAATGAGCGACTAATTGGAGAAGCCACGAAGAACCAAGCGCCTCCAAATGCAGAGAGGACTGTTTTCGATGTCAAAAGGCTAATGGGAAAAAAGCAAGTGATTGCGTGTAAAGATTTTTACGCGTAATTTTGTGAGAGATCGTTGTGCGATGCTGATAATTTTTAGGATTGTAATTGGAAGGTTTGATGATCCTGAGGTCCAAAGAGATATGAAGATGTTGCCTTATAAGTTTGTGAACAAAGATGGTAAGCCTTACACACAAGTGAAGATAAAGATGGAGAAAACAAGGTGTTTAGCCCTGAGGAAATCAGTGCTATGGTGTTGAAGAAGATGAAAGCCACGACCGAGTCTTATTTAAGACATTCAGTTAAGGATGCAGTGATCACTGTTCCTGGTATGATAAGATTCGTCGCGTTCTCTCTTTTTCTCTGTTGTTGATTCTATCATTTTTTGGCTCTTTTCGTGATTCTGCATAAATTATGTTGTCTGTAGCTTTGTGAATGTCTTAAAAATTAATATGCATTGAACATAGTGTTATTCCACATAAAAGAAGGAAATCATTATTTTACGAATCCAGGTATTTGGAGTTATGAAGAAGTAGCCAGGGCACATATTGTGTTTTTCGGCTTATACTTTTTGGAAGCTCTCTGGCATTGGGTGTATATTGGGATCTAGAAATATTTTGCGATTTTTGTATTAAAGGCTTCTTGATTGCTAAGTTCACATATTGAAAGCTTTCTGGTTTTTGCATATGCAGCATACTTCAATGATGCACAATGACAGGCTACCAATGACGCAACATAGCCGGTCTCAATGTGGTTCGTATAATCAACGAGCCTACAGCGGCCGCAATTTCATATGGTCTAAACAGGAAAGGTGGAGAGATGAATATTTTGGTGTTTGATCTTGGTGGTGGCACATTCGATGTCAGCGTATTGACCATTGATAATGGTGTTTTTGAGGTCCTTGCCACCAATGGGGACACTCATTTGGGAGGAGAAGATTTTGATCAGAGAGTGATGGACTATTTCGTCAAGCTGATCAAGGGGAAGTACAACAAAGACATCAGCAAAGACAACAAGGCTCTTGGAAAGCTGCGAAAGGAGTGTGAGAAAGCGAAGAGGGCCTTGAGTAGCCAGCACCAAGTGCGAGTAGAGATCTAGTCCCTTTTTGATGATATTGACTACTCTGAGTCCCTAACAAGTGCAAGATTTGAAGAGTTGAACATAGATTTGATCAAGAAGACAATGAGGCCAGTGAAGCAGGCCTTAAAAGACGCGAATTTGAAGACGACTGACATTCATGAAGTTGTACTTGTTGGGGGAAGCACCCGAATTCCTAAAGTGCAACAGTTACTGAAGGATTTCTTTGATGGGAAAGAAGCAAACAAGGGTATCAATCCAGATGAGGCTGTAGCCTCAGGAGCAGCAGTCCGGTGAAGCTGATGAAGACACGAAAAGTATTAATCTTGTTTGATAGGACTATTCTCTAATTTGCTTAATTTGATATCCCTGACAGAAACAAGGCTAACTTTATATCGTTCTTTTTTTTTTTTTTTCCTGCAGACTTACTTTTGCTAGACATTGTTCCCTTGAGTCTAGGTATCGAGACAGTTGGAGTCATGATGAAATTGATCCCAAGGGGTAAATCAGGGTATGTTGAAACAGGGTATGTTGAAACAGAGTTGCAATCATGTAATTGATACCTAGGATTGTTTAACATTGTTTTCTGGTACATAAAACTTAGAAAAACTAATGTTGCCATGAAATTTTCAGGTCTATGAAAGTGAAAGGAGCTTGAAAAAGTTCGAGTTATCTGGAATTCCTCTGGCTCCAAGGTAGCTAAACATACATCTAGCCTTCTGGAAATAATTGATGTCATTTTAGAATCATTTCAGTTAACTTTGAGCAGCGCAAAATTATCTTGAATTTTTCTCTTAGGAGAGTTCCACAAATTGAGGTTACCTACGAGGTTGATGTAGACGGAATACTACGCGTGATATCTGAGGACTAGGCAGCAACAAAGAATTGACAATCCATTACCATCACCAATGACAAAGGGCGTCTCACCCCTGACGAGATTGATCAGATGGTAAAGGAGGCAGAGGAGTTCTCAGAGGAGGATAGGAAGGTGAAGGAGATAATTGACTCCAGAAACAAGCTCGAAAGCTATATCTATACTATGAGGAGCACCATCAGTGACAAGCTTGTTGAGAAGATTGATTTTGATGACAAGGAAAAGATTGAGAGCGCATTGAAGAATGCCCTGGAATGGTTGGATGAGAACCAAAACGCGGACAAGGATGACTTTGATGAGAAGATTATCGAGTTGGAAGCTGTTTGTGATCCTGTCATGAGGAAGGTATACGAGAATTAGTAGTGGAAGCTCTGCTAATTCAGAAGACGATGAATTGTAAACAAGTAATCAATAATTACGTTAAAAATTGTGGTCTTCGATGAGACAGTTTTAAGAAACCCAAATACTAATAAGGAGATCATTTCCAAAAGTTAATGTGTACAACTTGGTTTTGAAATCTTTCATTTTCGAACAAATAGTTAGAGGAATTGTTGGTACTTCACCTTCAGAGCTTAAAGATCAAAAGTCTACTTTAAGTATTTGAAGCGTTCATATTTTTTCTTTTTTCTTTTTTACTAAGTAAGCAAGCAATTCATTGATAAAAAATATGTACGTCAGTCAACATCTAGACCACTATGTGTCTTCTACATTCCAAGATTGCCATATAGCCCTATTAAGCTGGTTGTTTTTGTATTTCTTCCCTGTACAACTTGTGTTTGATATCAAAAGAGATACGACTAAATAGGTGATCCTCATTAGTTGCCAAATTCTGATGGAACGTTTCGATTATATTAAGTTCACACTTTTGACTAATTCGATGTGTGTGTTGAGGCAGCTGCTGCACCTGAGAATTTATTAATTGGTGTGGTTTTCAACAAGACAATTTTAAGAAACCCAAATACTAAGAACGATATCACTTAATGTTATTTGAAATAAATGAATTTTATAAAATTTTGTACAATTCATTTGCAAATCCAACCTTTTGTTTTTGGAAGCACCTTTTTAAAAAAATTAAAAATCCAAGATTTGCCAATCAATTTACTCAAACTTTACTTAAATCTTTGTTCAAGAGGTGAAATTTGTAATTCTAAGCCACCAAATTAGTTACTTATCTTTTAAAGACTAAACTGATCTCTAAGTTTCTTTTTTTTTTTTACTGCTCCTATTTTTTGTTCTTATTCCTATGTAGTTAGTTCTTTTTATTTTTCTTGTGAGCTCCTTCTTCACGGCAAATTTATTTTTCATATATATACACACACACACACACACACTTGCCCTAATTTAAACTTCCATTAAAATTTGTTAGTCAAATATTTAAAAGACGATACTACCCCCATTAAAAAATATTTTGGATTTTTATTTAACTTTCTTAATTTCTTTCATTATGATGCATTACGTTAAATAAATTTTTATAAATAAATTTGATATAATTTTTATTTCTTCTCATTCTACTTAAAATTACAAATCCAATGCTTCAAATTTCATATAATTTGGACAAGAAATGAAAAATATATGAATTTTTAAAGCTTTTTTCGTGAGTAAAATTCTGGTGGGTTGAAGATGCCTAAACGACGTTGTTTCGATTATGACACGTAGCGTAGAATTTAAATCCAAAAGCCAATGGTATAGTGCCACGTGGCTAGTGTGAATAACAAAATTTGGGAAAGTAGTTGTGAAGATTTGAATCCACAACTTCAACTATGCTTTAAAGCTACTTAGCCACTATGTTGTATGTACTTCCTGTTATTTTCTACACACGGAATATATATTATCCTGTTTTGTATCGGTAACAGTGACCACCACCCACAATCTCCGCCATTACCTCTAGCGAACACCACTGCCACAAACCACCTCCGCCACTTCTTTCAACCACCCCTACCAGTCACCAACGTTGGAGAGTCCATAGCACAAAGATTCATCTAACTAATACACAACAATAAAATTTTGAAATAATTAGGGTTTAGTTTAAAATCAATCCCAAGGTTAAATTTCTATATGTAAATGATCTATAGACTATAAAGATTCTCAAAAGATTATTAATAGTGAGTTTATAAAATAATTTATGGTGGAGAGATGTAGTGGTGGTGGTATGTGCTAGGTGAGGAAGAAGAGTGAAAAACATAAAAGGAAAAAAATGATAAATGAAAAATGAGAAACAATGTAAGGGTATTTTGGTCAATTCAAATGTGTTTTGATGTTTTGTGTGATTCTCAGTTGCATTACAAGTGAGTGTATGTCACTCTTCATTAACTTTGACAGAAAATTGGACGGAGGGTTTATGGTGCAACATTATGAATAACATAGAGAGTTTAACGCCACTTTTGAAAACACATGGTTTGTTGTGCAACTTTGACAAAACACAGGAGGATGTTGTGCATTTTACTCTATATTTAATCCAATCTTTTTTTTTGTCTTCAAATTAGGAGCGCAAATCATCTACCCTTATTTTTTAACTAGTCTTAACATACTTAGCCATTTAAAATTATAAATTATTTATTCGTGTTATTTATTCATCAATATTAATTAATCGAGTTTAACTTTAAAATTGAATAGTGTTGTTAATGGAATGCATATTCCTATCAAAATTTCTAAAGCAAAGCTTCAAGATATATGAATAGAAAAGGAATACCAACAATAAATATATTTACAAATCACAGAATTGACTTAATACTGTTTTACAGTTCCGAATAATGAAAGTTATTTGTAAATACAAATTCTTTCAGACCACAAATGTTTCCAAGTAGTCAGTTAGGAGGGGTAAAAATATACAATTGAACACTCATATATAGACAATTTTTTTTAATAGGGACTAAATCGATTTTTTAGCCTAAAAGTACCTCAAAATGTGCACATTTATAAAAAAAAAATACAACTTCAACTTACTTCTTCTTAATAGCTCCACTTTTGGGTTCGCCCTCGCTGGCCCCAAGTAGATCTGCCCATGACCGAGTTGCTGAGAAATTTCCTTTCAATGAAAGAAAGCCATTTAAGAGCCCAATATTCAATTTTCTGAGTGATCTTCTCAACCAAGCTATAACAGTCCTTGATATGAAGATTACCAATATTATAGCCAAG
Organism: Ehretia macrophylla; assembly: GCA_037974665.1. NCBI lineage: Eukaryota > Viridiplantae > Streptophyta > Magnoliopsida > Boraginales > Ehretiaceae > Ehretia > Ehretia macrophylla. The sequence continues at coordinate 71,022,613 of CM075764.1, forward strand.
CAAATTAGAGATTTGGGGTTGCAGAGAGATGGATTGTATCTACCAAGGAAGACTGCACTTTTGTCACTATTCAATTCACCTGCAAGCCTGAAAGGTTATGGAAAATTGTCAACTCCTCATTAATGACGGAGATAGATCAGATATAAGCATTAGCAAAATTGAGACTCTGATCATCAGCAAAAGAAAGGTGCGTCAGTTAAGTCCGTTTGCATGTTGGGTGGAACCAGTATTAATTTGCTGATCTTTCTTCTTTGAAATTTTTTCTTTTATTTATTTATTTATTTATTCGTCAATGAGTGAAGGGGGAGTTTCATCTCAATTATCTCAAAACTTTACACGAGGTAGGACCAAAACAACAAAAGCTCGAAAAAAGTGTCAAGTCATTACTTACAAAAGACAATTATCGTGTATATTCCATTCTTTACAAATTGCAATGTTAGTCTGGTTTCTTCTTTTATTTTTTATTTTTTTGCTGGGTCAGCAAGTGTAAGATTTCATTCAACTAAGCAAAAACTATGGCAAAGCGATATACATGTGTAATGTCATAAACAAAAAGCCATCTTGAAACCTAACAAATAATTTCATAGAGGTTTCAGATATCACAAATATCCCTATTGGCACTATTGTTTCTAGGGTAAATAGCACCGTTGTCTCCTATGATTTACCTAAAATGCACAAAACCTCCCTGTGGTTTCAAAAGTGCACCGGACCCCCCTGTGATTTGAAAAAGTGGCACACGTGCCCCCTTCGTCTCTTTTCCGTCAAATTTTATAATAGAAAATGTGAAATGACTTAAATACCCTCAATTCATTTTTTCCCTCTATTTTCTCCTTTTTCTTTACCAAAAATTATATAATATATATACACACACCACACCAAAAATAATAATAATAATATATAACATATATATATCACACTACATCTGGAAAAAAAAAAGAGAAATATATATATATATATACACACACACACCAAACCCAAAAAAAAAAACAAATATGTATATATATATATAATACATATACACATACAAATATATACACATACATACTGGGGTTTGGGGGGTGGGGAGTGGGGTGGTTTCCACGGGACTGGGGGGTAGGGTGGGGTGGGGTAGGGTGGGTGGGGTTTGTGTGTATGTATATATATATATATACACACGCACACCAAACCCAAAAAAAAAAAAACAAATATGTATATATATAATACATATACACATACAAATAAATACAGATACATACTGGGGTTTGGGGGTGGGGAGTGGGGTGGTTTCCACGGGACTGAGGGGTGTGTTGGGTGGGGGGGGGGGTGGGGTTTGTGTGTATGTATATACATATATACACATGCACACCAAACCCAAAAAAAAAAAATGCATATAGATAATACATATACAGATACATACTGGGGTTTGGGGGTGGGGTGGTGGGTCTCGACGGGGCTGGGGGAGTTCCGCCAAGGGGTGGGGTGGGAAGGAAGGGGTTTGTGTGTACCAAACCCAAAAAAAAAAAAGAAACAAATTGTTGGGGACGATGAATTTGTTGCTATTTGTTGCTGTTTTTTTGTGTTGTAAAGGGTTTTTTTGTCAATTAACCCACATATTTTATTGAAAAATTTGTTGAAAATAAGCCAAAGTTGTATGGGAGGCGCGTGTAGCTCACATGCCGTTAAAACTAACAGATTTATTGATCGAGGGGGTTGTTGTGCTATTTTTTTTAAACCACAGGGGGGTCAGGTGCACTTTTGAAACTACAGGGGGTGTTGTGCACTTTAGGTAAACCATAGGAGGCTACGGTTCTATATTTCCTTCCAGTCAACATTTTGCTTCGCATATCATCTTTAATTCTTTTGGTCACTTGGTCCTCAGTAGCAAATTCATTTATGAAGAAACGCGAATTTCATTCTTTCCAAAGGTGGTAAACTGTGGAGGTGAGCAGGAGCTTAATGATATTTGCCTGAAGGGTGTGCTTTTTCACCATGATACTGCATCCACAAACAATAAATTCCCATTGAATTCCAAAAGTTCTGAATTTTCCTTTCTTTGCACAACTTCGCCAAACTCGTTGACTAAAAAAACACTCAAAGAAAAGGTAACGTTTTTAAGCCAAATAGTGAAAATCCTCCAACTTGATCTTCCTTTGACCTTGTTGACTTTTCTAAATAATATATAAAGCCCAAAAATACCCCAAAAATGCAAAAATTAGACAAAAAAAAATGCCCAAAGCGTATTTTATTTTTGTGATAAATAGTAGTTGTGTTTTATGTTGGAAATGCATAATTTGATGCCTAAGCTTGATTCTTAGCCTAGTTATGATGTTCATAAACGTTTATATACCATCTTAGCTTAGTAGAATAGCTTAGAAATGCGTAAATGTTCAAAAATAAACTAGATGCGTTGGCTGAAATTTTAATGTTTATGGTTGATTATTGCCAATATTTGAGTGTAGTTGGGTAGTCTTTGGGTTGTCAATGATGTATTATAATTTCTAAATATGAGTGCTAAATGCTAGGTGTAAATGTGGTTAAGAAAGGGGTTTAAATTGATTTGAAGAATGAAGATGTTTAAATGGTGTTTTTAATGTTTAAAGTTAGTTAAAATGTTGTTAGAATGCCTCCTTTGTGGTTAATGTGTTGCTTAAGTTCTAATGGTGTCATTATGACTTGATAGAATATAAGGGGAAATGCATGTGAAATGTGGCCTAGGTGTTTAAATGTGGGTCTAAATGAATATGAATTGCTTAGTTATTAGATTGATAAATGTTTGAAGTAATGTGTTGTAGAATCTAGTTTCTGAACTATGATTGTTGAGAACTTTTAGTATCTTGGCTTTTAAAATGAACATTTTAGTCCTTTGAATTATATCAAAGAGACGCCGTTAGTCTCAGATGCCAATTTTGCCCATTTTCTTAACGATTTTGCCCTATTTGTGATGGCAAAATACAAAAGTTATATTTCTTTTAGCGCCAACAACGAAGAAAAAATTGTCGCGGCATTCTTTAATGGTGGGGATGCGCCAAGCCAAGGCTTTAGTGCAGCCCCAAGGCAACGCTCAAGAGCCCCAGTAGCAAGTTACTATAGTGGGCTCTCTCTTTCAAAAAAATTAATTTAACATCTTGTGAACCGATGACTCAAGTATCAGATATTAAACTGATAAGAACATATACACTTGATTTTAGCCAAAAGGCCGAGAAAGGTATGCTTCTCAATGTGTTTCCTTCTGCATTTTATACTTATCTCAGCTACCATATCTTCTATGTGGAGGCGATATAGGATTCTCTTGGACTATAGCGTATTGCATACTGTAATACATGCAAAGAAAAATTTGTGACAAGTCATGTTAGGCTTTTCTTTTGCAAGAAAACATTCCAGATTCAATGACTTGGCGTGCACTTCTATTATTTTATTTTACTTTTTTCCTTAGTACCGTAGTTTTAATTCTAAATTTTTAATTATAATAAGTTACTACCTGATAATCACACTCGACTATTGGGTATAGACATACTTTTTACTACATGGTAATTAATTTAGTCAACCGAGGGTCAAATCATAGCCTAATACTCTTCCCTAATCATAAAAATTTTAATTAAAAAAAAAGGATAAAATATCTTATTTTACAATATTTGTGTTATGCGCGAGATTAAATAAAAATAATATTTACTTAAAAACCTATCCTTGTTTTATACATATATATACATCTAATTGAGATTAAATCCGATATTGTTTTTAACTCAATTGCCATGGTTCTACTGCATCACAAGGAGCATTTGTGAGGAATAGTCATTCTAGACAATCATTTGGCTTGTTTCATTATAATTTATTTGAAATGAGCTAATCTTATAAAAATATAAAAAAATAAACAAAAAACAATTTATTGTTAAAAAATCGCGTTATACGCGATATTAGGAGAAAATTAGATTCACTTAGAAATTTTTTTTCTATACATATATATACATTTCAAATTGAATCCAATCTTTTCTCCTAACCCAACATATATTTTTTTTGCAACGAGCTAACGTTTTAAAGATATACAAAAAAGTTTAAATGCAATAAAATAGAATTAAATAGTTCAATAAGAAAATAAAATACCAAAGTATCATTTAATCTTAAAGCTTTGTTTTAGAATTTGATGTCTTGGAAAATCTAGACATAACTAAAATATCGTAGGGGAGTTTAAAATTTAATAAGGAAAAAACTCATACGGGGAAATGACATTCTCCTTTTTTCAAACAACAATTTTTAGTTCAAAATAAGTCAACGATTGGCTCATTCTTTTACTTATAATGGTATAGTATGTGTCATTCAACTCGCATTGACATGATTGATATTACTATCAAGTGAAACAAGGGATCTTTCAAGGTTAGCAAAACTGTTGTCTCAATTCTATTTTGACCATTTAATTAACTATTTTTGGTATTAAAAGACCACTAATTTATTTTCGTTTTGAATATTCAATCTATTTTCATGTTAAAATTAATTAACAACCTTACTATACATGGGTAAAATTGTAAAAATACTTAAAATAATTACATTTTTATCACCAAATAAAAGTTATTTACGATCTCATCACCAATAACTTAAAATGCCATAAAAATGTTATTACTAAGATTTCAACACTAAGTTATCCACGTCAAAAATAAAAGTTCTTATTACTGCACTACTTCAACTCAATGACTTTCAATTTACGATTAAAAACCATATTAACATATCTGCGATTATGATTAATATAACTTCATTTGCTTTTTTTTTCCTTTTTTCTTTTTTCCTTTTCCCTCTTCTTCTTCCTTCCTATCCCTATCCCCATCTGGATCTCCATCTTTATATCACATATTCACACACATAGACATACCTACAATGACAGGGGCAGAGCCAGAAAATTAATACTAGGGGAGGGGGGGGAGGGAGGGGGGCGAGATTCTGATTTTGTTTATTAGAAGATTCATGATATTAAATTTTTAGACATAAATAAATATAAAAAAAATATTATTTATCAAAAATAACATAAGATATACAAAGTAATTTTTACATGTTCAGTCAATGAAGTTGAACTCGTCTTTCCTTCATAGAATAAAACTCATCAATTATTGTATCCACATGAACATCTTTGACAATCTCTTTTTCTATATAGATAATTAAGCTATCTTTGAGAAATTCATCCTTCATTTGATTTCGAAGCCTTGTTTTGATAACCTTCATAGCAGAAAAAACTCGTTCTGTAGTTGTTGTCGAGATAGAAATAATTAAAACCAACCGTATCTACCTTTCCACTAAAGGATAAGCTTTTGATTTTCTAGTTTCTACCAATCCTCTACATAGATCTGCTATGCTAGTCAAATCTTTCAAGTCAGGGTGATTAGGTACATCAAGCTTATAATGCTGCAATTCATAACTTAAATGATTCATCTCCTATTCAGAGAAGTCAGAAAAATAAATTTTTTCAACAAGTTTGCATATATCATCTACTACAAATGACTTATAACCATCCTTAGGATCCAAAGTTGTGCAAAGAGTGAGAAGCTCAGTTGTTTGCTCATTAAATCTGATGTTTAACTCTTGTAATTGTTGATCTATAGTAGCTGTAAATATGTGTACCTGGTAATAATGCTTAATCGTTATAATATCCTTTCGACGACGAGATCGGAGTATGTCGGAGTAAGAAGTATTCATATCAAGAATTTGAATATTTCGATGAGAACAAAAAGATGTCACATTCTCTATAAGAGTTTCCCAACCAACATCTCTCAAACCTTGCAGTCATAATTTTGTATTAGAAACCATATGTATTGCAATTAAAATGGCATCAAACATTTTTATCAAACTACAAATTGAATTAAAATGTGAACTCCATCTAGTATCTCCAGGGCGTTGCAAAGTTCCTATCTGATTGGCCCCTATACTAGTATTAATCTCACCATATTCAATTAAACGTGCATTTTTAATTACTTGAGCAACTTGTAATTCATCATTGCGCTTGGAAGAAGACCCCATGATGTTAACAATGAGACTCAAGTTTCCAAAAAAGGTATATATTTTAGAAACTTCTCTAGATGCAACAACAAGAGCTAGTTGTAATTGATGAGCAAAACAATGCTCATAATAAGCATAAGGACAATCTTTAAGAAACAAAGCTTGCAACCCATTCCATTCTCCATGTATATTACTAGCTCTATCATACCCTTGACCACGAATATTAAGAATATTGAGGTTATGATGAGATAATGCACAAGAAATTTGTCTTTTTAGAGTTAATGCTTTTGTGTCTTTCACATGAATCAAGTCCAAAAATCTCTCTCTAATGAATCATTCCTTATCAACAAATCTTATAACAAGAGCTATTTGCTCTCTCTTAGATTCATCTCGAGCTTCATCAACAATTAAACAAAACGTCGTTTCACATATCTCTTTACGAATATTGTTTTGCACATTTCTAGCCAAAACTGATAAAATTTCTTTTTGAATAAATTGTGATGTGTACTTAGCATTTTGTCGAGCATTATCCAAAACAACTTTATGCACTTGCTCATTGTAAGATGCTAACACCTTTATCATTTCAAAAAAGTTACCTTGGTTTATTGAATCTGAACTTTCATCATGCCCTCTAAAAGCATATCCTTGAAATGTTAGGTATCGAACAACATCTAAAGAAGCATTAAGGCGTAAGCGATTATTCAAAATTTGTGAAGAAGTTTGCCTCTACATCACCTTTTCAATATGAGAAGACTGGTTCTTCAAATTCTCACAATATTTTACAGTTGAATTATGATCTGAATTGTTATCCTTTCGCACATGAGATAAAACAGCACAATCTTTTCCGCTATTTACTTTTTTCCAATTTTTAAATCCCTTAGCAGTGAATACATATGATCCAGATTTTTCATTTGATTCTTTTGCAAAAATGTAGCAAGGAAAACAAAACACAACATCTTTTGCAGGTGAATACTCCAACCAAGGATATGTTTAAAACCAATAAGCTTGAAATCGGCGTGGATGACTCTCTTGTCTAGAATATGGATAATGTGATTGAATATGATGATATGAACCAAATTGAATATATACACTATGAATTTCATCTCTTTGATTCACTGGATACTCCCAAATTTGAAGGCGTAAACCGGGGTCACGCACTAAAGAACTATATCAATTGTCTCATTTTCAATCCTTTGAAATTTTGTTGGAGGTTCTAAAATCACATTTGTATCACTATCAGATACAGAAGATTGTTCTCCGAGCTTTGACTCAACTATCTTTTATTTTATTTTAAAGAAATAATAAATTGTTTTTGAGTTACTCATATTTTGACCTAAAAATAATTTTCAAGAAATAGTATGATTAAAAAAGATCAATTAATTTTTCCATAATAATATTTAGGAAAGTATTCATTTTGGCCTAAATAGTAATATTTTCAACTATCGCTCAAGCAACATTCAGTATGATTACGCTAGTAGTCATGTAGACAATTAAATTAACTCAATAACACAGTAAGACTAAATAAATTTTTATTACTATTAAGTCAAACTTTAGGAGGGATCCTTTATGGTTTTCTTCTGAAAGTCACCCTTAGAAACATAAATATACATGCAAAAAAGACTAGAGAAAATTATGCACTATTATATGAAATGAAAGATCATGTGACTTTGATATCTCTAGCTAATTGTAAGGTAATAGTTGCATAATAGTAAAGACAAATTAAACATAAATATGATCAGATGAAATAAGCCATAAATACTTATAAAATTTGATCCTGTCAGGAAACAATTGATAACCTCCTATGTATAACATTTATTACTGCATTAGAACTTTTTTCCTAATTGTACCAAGATAGCAAAGAGATGTGCAAACAAATGAAAAGCAAAGAAAAAGCCAACAAAGGGAATTGTCATGTGGAACTACCAAAGAAGAAAGGAACCCAATGAAAGTTTCTTTCCTTTTATGTATCTATCGAATTCTTCTATTAAGCAAAATTATCTCAAGTAGTACATTATATAATCAGAAATAAAATTATCTCAAGTAGTACATTATGTCAATAATCAGAAAATTGATTGTCTAACCACATTAAATTGAACTACAATTCAAACCCCCCCAAAAAACTCTATAATCCCTACACAAGTCAAAAATGGACTTGGATCTTCTCCTCTAATTATTTTCTTGTCTACTAGATAAGGTATATTATTAGCCATTAGATTTATTTTTTTAAAATCTCAACCGCTCATTGTTACTTTTTTCTTTATTGGTATAAACCCAACAATTGTCTAATCTATCGAATACGTGTTGCCCCCAAAAGTGTAAGAATAAAGTTGACTTATTCTTATTTTTTTTTTAAACACAAAAAAATCTCATCACATCGTTACATCATATAGTTACGTCTTTTTGGAGTGACAAATGAATATAAAAATAAAACTAATTACGATTTTAAAAGTCTTATTTAAAGAAAACTAGTGTTAATCCCATTAAGTGTAAGATTATTGGATTTATTCTCGCTACACTTCTACTTGTCAATAACATGGGTTGACCCAAAAACCCACAATAAATGCACCTTTAGGTAGCAACAATCCATGACTTTAGAAAAATGAACAGATTTTGAGAGTGCACGTGATAGAAACGAAAGTGCACGTGATAGCGGACAACTATTGATATTAATTAGCAATGATCTTATGATTCACTAAACACAAATTATAGAACTAATAGAAGCATACAAATTCTTCTAATTTAAAAATGTTTAGAGTTCTTTAGAAGCAGTCATAGGCTTTTTTTCCAAGCCTGCATACTTGATACTACATACATATATATATGACATGATAGAATATAAAAAAGGAATATCAAGATGATAATTTTGTTTAAAAAAAGGTACAACAATCAACATATACTTTTTTGAACATAGCGTATATACCTTTTAATTTGAGATTTGCAAGGAGAATTTGAGAAACGAGACTAGCAAAAAAATATAGCTTGTAGCGCCATGGTGAGTCAAACCCGCACCAACCATATAAATACACTCATGACTAACCACCAAGCTAAACCATATGTTCTGAACTTTAACAACTTTTATAATATTTATTAGGGGGACCAAATCTATTTTCTTTTTAAAAATACATTAAATATTTTTTTTAACCCCCCCTCCCCCCTCTCTCCACCCCTGGTAATAAAGTTGACATTTGCAATGAGAATTTGAGAAGAAGATTTAGAGGAAGATGATGATAGACTGATAGTTTTGTTTTTTTTTATAAAAAAAAGTGGAACACTATAGAGCTTTTAAGCTCGTTTCCTGGCAAGACAATTGGCATAAGAAGTGCCCACGTGGCACTTCCCTAGCCTTTTTTTTTTTCTTTCACCAACTTATAACGAGACTAGCAAAAAAAATATAGCATGTAGCGCCATGGTGAGTTGAACCCGCACCAGCCATATAAATACACTCATGACTAATTACCAAGTTAAACCATATGTTGTGAATTTTAACAACTTTTATAATATTTATTGAGGGGGCCAAATATATATTTTTTTAAACAAAATACATTAAATATATTTTTTTTAGAGGGCCCCCGGCCCCCCTCCCTCCGCCCCTGTACAGCAAAACACACGAACCAAATAATATAAGAGTTAGATGTGATAAATAATATTGGCTGACTTTAGGCTAATAGAATTATAAATTAGTGGTAGTCCATTTGGTACGTTGGATATTCAATCCGAATCGAACACTACAAACATGATTAAGTCTTGAATAAAATCGAGATCCTTCTATTATATTCCTCTTGGTTCAGATCTTGCAATTATTCCTCTTAGTATCATTAATTTTGGGGTACAAATCTATTGATATAAGGATAGATTTGATTAACAATGACTCACTAGGAGAGTTGAACATAGCATCCAACAATTAGCAGAATCGAAAAATGTTGCATTAAGATTTAGTGGGAAGCGCCAGGCCAAGGCTTTAGTGCAGCACCAAGGCGACGCTTGAGAGCCCCAGTAGCAAGCTACTTTAGTGGGCTCTCCCCCTAAAGAAATTAATTTAACATCTTGTGAGCCAATAGGTCACGTATCGGATATTAAACTGATAAGAACATATACTACACTTGATCTTAGCCAAAAGGCCGAGAAAGGTATGCATACACTAGTGCTCTCATTCTTCTTTTATACCCAAAGCAGCACACGTCTGTCTCGTGCATCATCGATATGGGATAAGTACTCGTAAAGAAATGTAAGTGTCACACTAAGGTATACTATACTCTGGTCCATTATGTAACACAAGAAAAAATAACTAACAAAAATAACAAGTAAAAATGAGAAAATTAACTTTTTAGAGTACGATTACAAAATTGCAGAATAATAATATTAATTGATTAGGTAATCATACGTAGGTCTTAATCGAAGGTGAGAAGTGCGCCTGGGAATTTCTTTCAATCTTAGTTATACATGTAATTGTCACATTATGAGGATTTTTCATTTTAATCAAATGCGAGCAACACAAAATTAACAGACGAGTAGCTGTAATACCATGGCACTTTTGGATGGTTTGTTCTCAGAGATTCCCAGGTAGAGTGAGTTTGAAAGGATCCGCAATGCACCACTGGATCACATCGCTGTTGTGTGAATTCAGAGGCATGCCATCAAGATTTGCTTCCAGAGAAGAAAGGCTTCTTGGCCTTTTCCATCTTTCCATTTTGAATCACTTTGCTAACTTTGCATTGATGTCCAAGTCTCGATGCATCAATCAAATTTTGCTGCACATTCTACACTAATTTGCCAAGAGGGTACCATGAGTCCCACCACAGGAAGGTATTGTTCCCATTTCCAATGATGTGCTTGATATAGGGAGACGCATCATCTCTCAACTGCAATAACTTTTTCCACGTCCAAGAGCAGTCGGAGGAGGGTATTAGAACACTCCAAATGCCATCTTTGAGAAGTATTTTCCTGGTCCAAATGCTCCTTATAGAGTTATGGTCGGTGTACATATGCCAGAATTGCTTGACAATCGCAACCTTGTTAACCTCTTGTTTTATTTGTTTTGTCTTGGACTCTTATTTGAAACAAAGCGAAGAGTTTGATTGTATTCATATCCTTGTATAATAGATTTTGTACTCAAGTTCATAAATTAAGGTAGTATCTCCAAGGATCGTATAACACATATGTGACGAACGCTGAACCGTTAGGCACAAATGACACAATGGCTGCTGACGTGGAGATTCCTCATGATATTCAAGAAGAGCAAGCAGTTACATCTGAGCATCTTAATAACAACCCTCAGCTAAGAAGGAGCTTGCGCACCAAGAAGGCTCATCTTCACCTCAGAGAGTTTGTTACATCTTGAGAGGTTTCACTATAAATAGAGGGAGAGGCTAGTTGAGAAATCATCACAGAATTGCTATTTGTTTCTTGTTCCGTCTTTAATTTTGGAGTTTACCAATTTACTCGAAAAATTGGCAATATCCTTGTAATTTTCTTAAGATTCAATCAAAGTTCTCTCTCTCTGTTTGAGCCTATTTTTGCTGTTAAGTACTCTGTTACAAAGGTGCTTTCATTCACGAACATGGCGGACGGTTCTCGTTTACAAACTATTAATGATACCCTCAAATCTCAAGGCCAAATTTTGGTTTCTCTCCAAGCTACCATTACATCTCAACAACAATCCATGGAGAAGCTCGCCATTCAATGCACTACTTTGGATGGCAAGTTCAGTCAGATGTTCCGTTCCGGCGACGCTTCTTCATCGCGTCTACCTTCTCGCGGTGGCGCACCAACTGGTGGTGGAAATTCTGGCTATTTAGCTCGCTCCCTTCATCTGGATTTTCCTCGCTTTGATGGATCCGACGCTGTTAGTTGGATCTTCAAGGCCGACCAGTTTTTTGATTACTATGGCGTTGATGATTCGCAACGCCTCTCCATTTTATCCTTTCACATGGACGGCGTTGCCTTGCAGTGGTTCCAGTGGCTTTCTCGTAATCATAATATGGGTTCATGGTCGCAGTTTACTCAAGCGTTGGAAGCCCGTTTTGCTCCGGTAGAGTTAGAGCATCCTCAGGGAGCTTTGGCCAAATTGATGCAAACTTCCTCCATAGCGGAGTACCAAGCAGCCTTTGAGTCACTAGTTAATCGGACCACCAATTTACCTGATACCTTTCTGATCCATTGTTTCATATCGGGTCTCCGACCAGATATTAAGCATGAGGTTCTAGATTTTAAACCTACTACTATGACCCAAGCTATACGCCTAGCCCGAATCCATGAATCCAAAATATCTAGCCTGCAAACTTTTCACCACCGTGGCCCACTGCCACGGAGCCCAAACCCACATACATCCATGAACCCTACAACCCAACCTTTCATACCTGCATATACTTCCAATCCCATATCTACTTTTTCCCCAGTAAATACCACGTATACGCATCATCCACCCAATCCATCCCATTTATCATCTTCTTCCACGCCATGATTCAATCCTCAGTCACCTGCACCTACCCACCATACCCCATCATTATCCCTTTCTCCTTTACCTATAAAGCGATTATCATCCGCTGAAATCCAAGCTAAACGTGACAAGGGCCTTTGCTACTCCTGTGACTTTAAATGGTCTCCTTCGCATCGATGTAAAACCACACCAAAGCTCTTGTTGATGGACTATGAGTCGAACAGTGATTCACCGTCGCCAACGCCACCAGATGAAGCTCACGATTCAGGTTTGTCCTCTACTGTTCCTGAAATTTCTTACAATGCAATGGCCGGTCAACAATCGGTGACTACGCTACACCTTAAGGGTACGTTGATGGGTACTCCAGTTCAGTTATTAGTTGATGGCGGTAGTACGCATAATTTTGTGCAGACGCGAGTAGCTCAATACATGAAATTACCAATTGAGCCAACTCCAACTTTTGCGGTGGTGGTCAGAAGTGGAGAAAGAATACACACGGAAGGGTGTGTGAAGCAGGCTAGAATTTTAATTCAAGGTCAGGAGATTTGCAGAGACTTGTTTGTGTTGCCCTTGCATGGTTCAGATGTCGTGTTGGGAATCTCATGGTTGATTATACTTGGGGATATACGACTGAATTTTGCTTCCCTTACTTTGGGCTTTCAGCACAATGGTCAGAATGTAGAGTTGAAGGGCGAGACTGGGGTGTCTGTGGAACAAATGCAGTTCAAAGGTTTCCGTCGCATTCTGGAAACAGATGCCGCAGCAGCATATTTTCGGTTGGAAGTGGTCTCCACTTCTACCCCTTCAAAGGTATATCTACGCCCTGAATTACATGCTCTATTGACTAAATTTACTTCTGTGTTTACCAAGCCTCAAGGTTTACCACCAAGGAGAGACACAGATCATAAAATTAATGTACAATCAGGGGTTCCACCAGTTAACATCAAACTATACCGGTATCCTTATTTTCAAAAGAATGAAATTGAGAAGCTAGTACAGGAAATGATTCGAGATGGTCTGATCCGCCCCAGCACCAGTCCATACTCATCACCAGTTTTGTTGGTCAAGAAAAGAGATGACTCGTGGAGGTTTTGTACGGACTACCGCGCACTCAACGCAGTGACCATCAAAGATAGATTTCCTATCCCAACCATTGACGAGTTATTTGATGAACTAAATGGAGCGCAATTATTCTCTAAATTGGATTTGCTCGCAGGTTATCATCAGATTCGGGTTTAGGAGGAGGACATTCCTAAAACAGCTTTCCGTACGCACGAGGGTCATTATGAGTACCTCATGATGAGTTCGGCCTTACCAATGCTCCAGCTACCTTCCAGGTTACAATGAAATCATTATTTAAGCCATTCCTTCGGCTGTTTGTTCTAGTATTTTTTGATGACATCTTAATTTACAGTCGTGATTGGCAGGAACATTTATGTCACTTGGCGCAGGTGTTGAGTACTCTACAGGAGCATGGGTTTGTCGCTAAAGAATCGAAGTGCTTATTTGGCCAGACCATTATCCAATACTTGGGCCATATATTCTCAGGCCAAGGGATTTCCATGGATCAGGAGAAAGTTTGTGCAATGTTAGAGTGGCCCACACCGAACTCAGTCAAAAGCTTAAGGGGATTTTTGGGCCTCACCGGATATTATCGTCGGTTCATCAAAGGATATGCTCAAATTACCAGCCCATTAACTGACTTATTAAAAAAAATGCATTTATATGGTCAGATGCAGCTCAGCAAGCTTTTGAGTTCCTGAAAAAAACAATCACATCGGCTCCTATTTTGGTAATTCCAGATTTTTCTCTACCATTTATAATTGAAACTAATGCCTCTGGAACAGGTATAGGCGCCGTATTACAGCAAAAGAGTCAGCCTCTAGCATTTTTCAGTCACAAACTCTCGACCTGTATGCAGGCTTCATCTACATATACTAGAGAGATGTATGCTATTATCTTGGCAGTGCAAAAGTGGAGACATTACATTTTGGGTCGCAAGTTTTACATCAAAACTGATCAACGGAGCTTGAAAAATCTTACCACCCAAACAATTCAGACACATGAGCAACACAAATGGCTTTCCAAGCAGTTAGGGTACAACTTTGAGATCATCTATTAACCTGGTAAGGAGAATACAGTGGCAGATGCGCTATCACGAGTGCCGACATGATACTTCATGGCCATTTCTCAGCCATGTTTTGCCATTCTCGATAACCTCAAAAGCGAGAATGACAACCATCCGGAGCTCCAATATTGGCACCAATTCCTCCGAGATAATCCACAATCGGATTCAGAGTATTCGATACAAAATGGATTACTTACACATCGCGGCCGCTTGGTTCTTGCATCTAACTTTCCACTTAGATTCACGGTTATGAAGGAGTTCCACTCGACATCAATTGGGGGCCATTCAGGGATACTCAGGACCTTTCAAAGAATTGCATCTAATTTCTTTTGGAAAGGAATGAGGAAGGATGTCAATAAATTTGTTGGTAAGTGTCAAACGTGCGAAGCTATGAAGGTTTCCTAACAAACACCTGCAGGCCTTTTGAACCCATTGCCTATTCCCGAGCAAGTGTGGGAAGATATTAGCATGGACTTCATTACGGGACTTCCACCATCGCAAGGAAATACGATCATTTTTGTTGTGGTTGATCGATTGAAAAAATATGCTCATTTCTTTGCCATGTCCCAACCAATTACAGGTGTCAAGGTTGCAACCACGTTTACTTCGGAGATAGTGAAACTTCATGGGGTGCCAAGAACAATTGTTAGTGATCGGGATCCTATATTTCTCAGCATATTCTAGAAGGAATTATTCAGGTTGCAAGGGACCGTGTTAGCCACCAGTAGTGCTTACTATCCTCAAAGTGATGGACAGTCGGAGATCGTGAACAAAGGACTAGAGTTATATCTACGTTGCTTTGTTGCGGATAATCCCCAAAGGTGGGTCAAGTTCTTGGCATGGGCGAAATATTCGTATAATACCTCGCATCACACCTCGGCTAATATGACTCATTTTCAAGCGGTGTATGGGAGACCACCCCCAACCATTCAACGATATGTGCAAGGAGTTTTACCAAATGAAGCAGTAGAGCAAGAACTCTTACAAAGAGATGTCATTTTACAACAACTCAAAACAAATATGCAGAAGGCTCAAGTTCGTATGAAATTTTATGCTAATAAGCGCCCCCACGAGGAAACTTTTGAAGTAGATGAACTGGTATGGCTCAAACTGCAACCTTATCGACAATTGTCTGTGCGAGGTAATAAGGATACTAAGCTCAGTAGGAGATATTATGGGCCATTTAAGATCGTGCAGCGTATCGGGGCTGTTGCTTACAAACTTGACTTACCATCTATATCAAAAATTCATCCTACTTTCCATGTCTCCCAGCTTAAATGAGTCAAGAGCAACGAAGAGTTCACAATTACACCTCTGCCTGAACAATCTCTGCATTCAAACCCAGTCCATAAGCCAACAGCGATTGTAGCACAACGTAAAGTTCAGCGACAGGGGCAATCAATTAATCAAGTCCTGGTCCAGTGGGAAGGATTACCAGTTGAAGAATCTACATGGGTTGATGAACATCTATTGAAGACCCTTGAGGACAAGGTTCCAATTCAAGCAGGGGGCAATGTGACGAACGCCGAACCGTTAGGCACAAATGATACAATGGCTGCTGACGTGAAGATTCCTCATGATATTCAAGAAGAGCAGGCAGTTACATCTGAGCATCTTAATAACAACCCTCAGCTAAGAAGGAGCTTGTGCACCAAGAAGGCTCCTCTTCACCTCAGAGAGTTTGTTACATCTTAAGAGGTTTCACTATAAATAGAGGGAGAGGCTAGTTGAGAAATCATCACAGAATTGCTATTTGTTTCTTGTTCCGTCTTTAATTTTGGAGTTTACCAATTTACTCGAAAAATTGGCAATATCCTTGTAATTTTCTTAAGATTCAATCAAAGTTCTCTCTATTTGTTTGAGCCCATTTTTGCTGTTAAGTACTCTGTTACAATATACCTCCTTCACGAATAAGGTACGTGATAATTGCAAACTTTATTAGTATGACTCTCTCAACCATAATCAAGGCCTAAATGAGGATTCTTGTTACCGAACAACTACTTTGGACTAGAATTAGGTAGGGGTCTTATTACCAAACAACTACTTTGGACTAGAATTGGGTAGGGGCTGCGCGAACGGCAGGCCCCCACTGTCACAAATTATGACGTAGGCTCAACCACTTGGCTGACCTTAGACGAGCACCCCTCCCAAGTGCAATGGAGGTCACCAACCTAGGCCATGGACCTTCTTGATCGCCCATTGACCCCGTCCAAGTAAGTATGTTTCATCTTTTACTTTCTTGCCTTTATATCCGTCCCCCATATCCCACCCACCACATGCCTATTCGATGTGGGACAAAATAAAAGTTTATATTTCCTTGTTCAATTGGGGTCTATTTGAAGTATACTACCAAAGTGATAACATTCCTGCAACACAAATATCATAATAGACAAGCGGAAGCTTTTCAAACATGAAGCTAACACGTATTCTAGCTACGTTTCCGATTTCGAGCTTAGCACCAATTTTCAGGAACAATATTTCCTATTTCTTTCATTGAACTACAACAGATTTCTCATATAATATATCCTGAGCCTCCACAGCATCTTCTTGTAATCTTTACATCAATGAGCATCTATTGTATATAATTTTCCAACGCAAGTTCTTATGTCAAGCAAAGGAGCAAGACTTGTGAGCTAGGTTGAACATGCCAACTTTGTGACCCAAGACAAATGTGTTAGTATTTCTCATTAATTTGTTGCTTTAGTAGGAGTAATATCACTAATACTTTTCTTACTAGATACTAAATATATACATATAAAAAAAAATGGAATATATGTATAGAACTTGGATGAGTGAGGGTTGCACTCCTACTGCTTCCCATATATATCTGCCCTTGGTTAGAACACCAAATAATGTAAGAGTTGATGAGCTAATAATCTTGGCTGACTTTATTATTATTATTATTTGTTAATACTTATCATAGTCCCTAAATTATGACATTTGAGAACTTTCTTGAGTTTTAAAATAAACCTTTTAGTTATGTACTATGGTTGTTGAAAAATTTTAGTCTCTTGACTTTTAAAATGAATATTTTAGTCTTTGGAGTTATATCAGAGAGACACCGTTCTTCACATAGAGTTTATATCAAGTTTTGGTGTGTGAGTTCATTGTAAGGCATTCGAGTTTTTGGTGATTCGTCTTTAATGTAAGTTAAGTCTTCCCTTCTTTAAGATATATCCAATATCGTATGTATTAGTGTGATTGAATTTAAATTTTACAACTCTCAATTAGGTATTGATCTTTCGATTGGCTTTGAAAAGTTTTTCACGTGAGTGCTTGTATTGTAGTCTTGCAAAATTGTTTCTAAAGTTGTGTTAAAACTCGAAAATAGTGAAATGTTCTACTTTTCTTATTAAAATTCAGTTATGTTTATGAAACAGTTTCTTTTTCTTCTTCTTCTATTTGCTATTTAACTATGATTTTTTTACCACAAAAGTTAGTTTAATAAACTCACGTTGCTGCTTTTTATGACAAACTTCTCATAAAATGTTTTGTTATCCTATGATTACCAATGAGCCTTACATTTTTATATTAGTTTAAGGTATATGTAATTAATAAACTAGTTTTCCATTTTATAAACTCTTAAAATCTTTTCTAAAAGATGCATATGGTACGAGAATAATCGAGCAAACTTGGAACCAAAACTTTTGAAAAAAACACATATCAAAGCTGTTTTTTTTTTAAATGTAATTTTATGAACTTTGAACATTTTGAAAAAGAATCATCTAAATTTCTAAAAATGTGTTTTGACATTGCTTTGAGGCTGTGTTCGAATTACATATATTGTGATATTGAGACCCTTGCATCGGTGGGGCTTGTTAGAGCCAGCCCAAGCTAAGGGCAGTTTGGGCCTGTGCCCACGGCCCCCTTAGCTTGGGGGCCCCAATTTTTTTAAAAAAATACTAAGCTATAAGGTAATGAAGGCCTAACGTTTGGCCAGCAATTAAATGAACTTTTAATTTTGAAGGCCCAACGGCCAGCATAGCAGCAACCTCGAACAGGTATGACCAACGGCTAGAATTTTTAACTATTGTTTAGGACTGTTCAGTATCCTTTTTTAAAAAAAAAAAAAAAAAAAATATATATATATATATATATATATATATATATATATATATATATATATTAAAGTAAAGCTCTAGTATATATATCATTTCTTTACTCATTTTTTACACACTTCACTCTTATAGTCTTTGTATTTTTTTATACTCTAAAATCTCCTATTGTTTATTGTGATATTAATTTTGCATTTAATATAAGAAAGAAGACAAAAGAAAGAAAGCATAGAGGTACACATTCAACTCTTCTTCTTGTTTTTTTATGTGATAAATTTTGATATTGTTTACATAGTTATATATATATATATATCTTAACTTGAAATAATTAATTTTTTTTAATAGGTTCCCTTCCAAGAGAGGAAAACTTTAAAGAAAAGAAACATATTGATATTATTTTGAAGAGTATTGAAGCGTTGCCACTTGCTTTTACTTGCAAGTTTGTCTAGGTTATATATTTCTTTTATACTCTCAATGACTCAATTCTCTTTTTTTTTTTTATTAATTGGGCCGGCTCTGTATGCAATAGTTTATTTTTTCTTTTTTTCATTGCAATTATTATGTTATTTTTAATATTGAATTTATTGTAAATTTTTTGAGTTTTGTTGTACCTAAATTTGAAGGAAGTATGTCTAGTAGGAAATATCCATCGAGTTACGAAAAAGTTAAGAAAAAAAGGAAAAACTTGTAATATTATGCTATTTTATAATTCTAATTTTGGTGCTTTTTTTTAAATTATTTGTAGTGATTATTTTAGTACAAAATTTAGAGTTTTTTTATTGAGAAAAAGCCTAATTATTAAGGCCCCCATTTAGATGATCGCCCAAGGTCCTCAAATTGTTTGATACGGCTCTAGGGTTTGTACACCATCTTTGTTATCGTTTCGTGCAGTGGACTACTTATTGTCCTACTAGCCTTTGGTGGTTGAGCAAAATAAATCACTTTTTGTTATTGTTTTTCCATAGTCACAGTCTATCACGAATTTCGATAAGAATTTACTCGACTTTGTTATTTTGCATTGGATGTTTTTCGTTTTGAATAAACTAATGAATTTCATTGTTTTTGTTTAATTATGCTACTTATCCTTTTGAGATTTCAAAAACTATTATTGTATCGATTATTTTGTACAAATATAAGGTCCCAAACTATTTTTTGGGGAAGTTTCTCACTTACTGAGTTATATACTCATTTTAGTTTTCGTCTATTTTTTTTGCAGACTTCGAGAGATAATGCGTCATTTGGGGTAGTGTCTTCCTTTTTGCTACCGCCTAAAGATTTATAGATATAGCACCGACTTAGCGTTTGGAATCTTTAGGCTACGTTAAGACTAAAAGTCTTTAATTTTAGTATTTTAGAATTGATAGATTAAAATTGAAAAAAAATTTAAATAAGCGACAGACCAACACTATTCGTTGTAATTTTTTTTTTATGAGTTGGTGTCTATATAAAGAACTCATAATTTCGTTCAAGTACCCCAATTCTCACTTTTAGCTTTCATCCTTTTTTTTCAACCATGAGTAAGGAAGAACACCCTTCACAATATCTGTCTTAGTGAAGATAAGAAAATCACAATTGGTAAAACTAAGTCAGAATTGAACAAAATTGTGAAACTGCAGCTTGATCTAAATGATCCACCAAAAGAAGACGGATATATTTATGAAGTTCAAGGACGTTAACTTATTGTTTCTCAAATGTTGAAGATTTATTTACCCAAGTTCTTCCCCTAATATTTATGTTCAATTGAGCATCTTGGAGGTCAAAAATATGAACTTAGTTTTCTTTAACTACATGATACTGGTGCGTTATTGTGATGATGCCAATTAATAGCTATTATGTACTTGTGATGATGTACGTTGTTAGGTATTATGTACTTGTTATTTCGTATTTTGTTACCTCTTAGATGTAATCCTTAATTATCAATGGAATTACAAGTTAATGTTTTATTTGTATTTTATTTTATAATAATTCTTTTATCAGAATTCCAATATTTTATGATTTCTTTTAAAGGACTAATTATTTAGATTCTGCATTACGTTAAATACTTTATGTTCTTATTTTTGGACCAAGCAATTTTTTTTTTTCAAAATTAATTATTTATAATTTTATTTGATTAATCCATAAATAATAAAAAATAGTGTTTATTTTAATTTCTTATCTTTAATGTTTTACATAATGCCGAAGACCCAGATATACTGGCTATAAGCTCATTGGGAGATGGTTCAACTTACTTTCCTTGCATTTTGGGGGAAATTTGAATTCACGACAGACAGAAATTTTGTTGAGAATACCCGTGACCACTTCCATTGCAAGGACGAAATGATAAAGAGATATAGACATTGGGGACTAGTACCCTTGTTACCATAGCCTTTCACCAACTCCTGATGTTATTTGTGATGTTTCTGTACTTCACAAAAACACCTTGCACATCCAAAATAAGGTACTGCATACAGTCGCTCATTCTCTTGGCAATACACTTACGTGTTGCAAGCCATAGGTCTGAAATCGTTCATAACAAAAGAATTCATCACTTTTGGGACAAGAACAAGAGTAAACTCGCATTTCAAAATATTAATACTTTTGAAATACAAATTTTTAAAGTTACTAAGAAGAAAAAATATTAGAATTGTATTAATGGGGTGCGCTAGGACAAGGCTATAGTGCAACACCAGGGCAACGTGCGAGAGCCCCAATAACAAGCTACTGTTGCACCATCCCACCGAAAGCAAAGCCATTTTTCGGTGAAAAAGTTGTCAAAATAATAAAAGACGGAAAAGTGAAGAAAAAGAAGAAAAAGTGAAATGATGATGTTGGGGGCAAAAATGGAAAAAACATTATTTGCATAGTAATGAAATGAGCCTATAAATAGAGGCTCATTTGCACCAACAATATCATTCCAAAATATAGTGAAAACATTATGAGTTTTCTTGAGTGTTCTTTCTTTTTCTATTGTTCTTTGAGTAAGAGTTTAGTTTCTCATATTATTAGAGAGAGTGATATAGTTCTCTTCTTGTATTAGAGAGAAGGTGTTGTATAATATTCTTACATCATAGTGAATCTTCCTATACTTGCCCGTGATTTTTTTCCCTTAATTTGTTTGAGGGTTTTCCACGTAAAAATCTTGTATCTCTATTTTCTCTGTTTTCATTCATATTTTAGCTATGTTATACTGTTTGTCCCTTATCATTCCGCTGCGCTGATACCTAACAGTGGTATCAGAGCCACCGGTTACGGGTCACTAGTATACATACAGGGTTACTGTTCACGGTTACTATTCACAAATTCAGTATAATACTATTCACGTATATAGTGTAGTATTATTCACGTATACGGTCTCGTTACTATTCCCGTATACAGTTTTGGTACTATTCACGTGTATGGTACTATTCATAGTGAAATACTGGGAACCGGTTCAAGTTGAGAAACAAATCGTTGTTAACACTATGGCAGCAAAATTTGAAATTGAGAAGTTCAACGGGAGCAAATTTTCCCTTTGAAAATTGAAGATGAAGGCAATTTTGAGAAAGGAAAATTGCTTGGCAGCAATCGGAGACAAGCCAGAGGAGGTGACAGATGACAATAAGTGGACAAAAATGGATAACAACGCTATGGATAATTTGCATCTGGCGTTGGCAGATTCGGTATTGTCAAGCGTGGAGGAAAAGAAGTCAGCAAAGGAAATTTGGGATGTACTAACCAAACTGTACGAGGTCAAGTCACTTCACAACAAGATTTTCTTGAAGAGAAAATTGTATACTCTTCGAATGAGTGAATCCACATCGGTAACTGATCATATCAATACCTTAAATACATTATTTTCTCAACTAACTGCGTTGGGACAAATAATAAAGGAGCTTGAACGTGCGGAGATTCTACTTCAAAGTCTACCTAATTCGTATGATCAACTCATCATTGGTTACACTAACAATGTTCTTTCAGAGTATGTTACTTTTGATGATGTTGCAGCTGCTGTTCTTGAAGAGGAAACTAGGCGCAAAAGTAAAGAAGACAGAGCTGAAAGTTCACAACAAGCAGAGGCACTACCAATGGTAAGAGGCAGATCAACAGAACGTGGCACGAGTGGGAGCAACAACAATGGTAGATTAAAGTCCAAGAGTAGAAAGAATATCAAATGCTACAATTGTGGCAAGAAAGGGCACATCAAGAAAGATTGTTGGAGTAACAAAAAGAATCCTGAGGTGACAAATTCTCAGGGATATGTTACGACTGTACCTGATGATGGAGATATTTTATACAGCGAAGCAGCAACTGTATCAGAAGGCAGAAATGAGCTCACTACTTCTTGGATAATGGATTCGGGAGCAACATGGCATATGATCACTCGTAGAGAATGGTTCCACACATATGAACCTACGTCTGAGGGATCTGTGTACATGGGTAATGATCATGCCTTGGAGATTGCTGGCACTGGTGCCGTCAAGATAAAAATGTATGATGGTACCATTCGCACCATTCAAGGAGTACAACATGTGAAGGGCTTAAAAAAGAACCTATAGTCTATTGGACAATTGGATGACCTTAACTGCAAGACCCATATCCAGGATGGGATCATAAAGGTCGTCAAAGGAGCGCTTGTGGTGATCAAGGCAAAAAAGATAGCGGTAAATCTATACATGCTTTTGGGAAATACGTTGCGGGAGGCAGATGCATCAGTTGCATCAACTAGATAAGAAGAATCAACTATTATGTGGCATCGCAGATTGGGCCACATGACAGAACGTGGCTTGAAGATTCTCGCTGAACGTAATCTTCTACCTGGGCTCAAGACGATAAACTTACCTTTCTGTGAGCGTTGTGTTACTAGTAAGCAGCATATATTAAAATTTGGGAGATCTATTGCCAAAAGCAAACACATTATAGACTTGATCTATTCAGATGTTTGGGAATCGCCGGTTTTGTCCCTAGGACGAGCCAAATACTTTTTATCATTTATTGATGATTACTCTAGGAGACTGTAGGTGTATCCAATCAAGAACAAGTCAGGTGTGTTTCCAATATTCAAAACTTTTAAAGCGCTGGTGGAACTTGAATCCGGAAAAAGGATCAAGTGTCTGAGGACAGACAATGGAAGAGAATACACTGACGGGAACTTTCTGACATTTTGCAAGCAAGAAGACATTCAGAGGCAGTTCACTGTTACACACATACCTCAATAAAATGGTGTAGCAGATCGGATGAACAGAACTCTTCTTGAAAGAATGAGAGCTATGTTGGAAACTACAGGACTAACCAAATCATTTTGGGCAGAAGCAGCCAGAACCACCTGTTACATGATAAACTAGTCACCATCGACTGCAATTGAGTTGAAAACACGAATGGAAATATGGACCGGAAAACCCGCAGATTATTCTAGCTTGCACGTATTTGGATGTCAGACATACGTGATATATAATTCCCAAGAAAGAACAAAACTGGATCCAAAGTCCAGGAAATACATATTCTTGGGATATGCTGATGGTGTTAAGGGGTATCACTTGTGGGATCCTACTGCCCACCAGATTATCATCAGCAGAGATGTGATATTTGCAGAAGATAAACTGCAAAGTGAAAATGACAACAACACTACAAAGGAGACTACCACCGTACAGATCGAAGATAACCTAGGAAAAGAAGATGTTTCTTCTAAAGCAGTATCGGAGCACGAGCAACAAGAAGCAGTGAGGCTGAGGTTATAGATGTTCGACATTCATCGCGTCAAACATCAACTCCGCCCTGGCACTCAGACTATGTCATGGCGAGCAATGCTGCATATTGTCTTCTAACGGAGGATGGAGAGCCATCTACCTTTCACGAGGCTATGAATAGCCCCGATGTGGCTTTGTGGATGACAGCAATGCAGGAAGAAATTGAAGCTCTGCATAGAAACAAGATGTGGGAGCTTGTTCCTCTACCACCTGGACGGAAAGCCATCGGTAATAAATGGGTCTTCAAGATCAAGCGAGATGGAAATGACCAAGTGGAGAGATATCGTGCAAGACTGGTGGTGAAAAGATTTGCTCAAAAAGAAGGTATTGACTTCAACGAAATATTTTCTCCTGTGGTTAGACTTACAACTATCAGAGTAGTCTTGGCCATATGTGTTGTATTTGATTTACATCTAGAATAGTTAGATGTAAAGACTGCTTTTCTTCACAGTGAACTTGAAGAAGAGATTTACATGATCCAACCAGAAGGTTTTGTTGAGAAAGAAAAAGAAAACTTGGTTTGTAAGTTGACCAAATCTCTGTACGGTCTAAAGCAGGCGCCGAGATGCTGGTACAAGAGATTTGATTCCTTCATAATTAACCTCGGGTACAACAGACTCAATTTAGACCATTGTACATATTACAAGAGGTTTGGAGATAATGATTTCATCATTCTGTTGTTGTACGTGGATGACATGCTGGTAACAGGCCCCAACAAAGTTCGAGTCCAAGAATTGAAGGCACAATTGGCTAGGGAGTTTGACATGAAGGATTTGGAACCGACAAACAAGATTTTAGGGATGCAAATTCACCGAGACAGAGAAGGCAGGAAAATATGGATTTTCCAGAAGAATTACTTCAAGAAAATCTTGTGGCGCTTCAACATGCAAGACTGTAAGGAAATCTCAACTCCACTTCCTGTTAATTATAAATTATCCTCAAGTATGTGCCCTAGTGATGAAGCAGAGAGGATGGAAATGTCTCGAGTACCTTATGCATCAGCAGTGAGAAGTCTCATGTTCGCTATGATATGTACGAGACTAGATATTACTCAAGCAGTCAGCTCAGTCGGTCAGTTCATGGCGAATCTTGGTAGAGAGCAATGGAATGCGGTTAAAAGGATCCTAAGATACATTAAAGGAACCTCGGATGTTGCATTATGTTATGGAGGATCGAAACTTACTATCAATGGTTATGTTGATTTAGATTTTGCAGGTGATTTTGACAAACGAAAATCCACTACAGGCTATGTGTTTACACCTTATAGGAGGCGCGGTAAGTTGGGTATCTAAGTTAAAAACTGTTGTAGCTTTATCTACAACAAAGGCTGAATACATGGCGGCTACACACGCATGTAAAGAAGCAATCTGGATTAAAAGGTTAATGGAGGAGCTCGGGCACAAACAAGAGAAAATTCCCTTGTATTGTGACAGTCAGAGTGCCTTGCATATTGCAAGGAATCCAGTTTTTCATTCAAGGACGAAACACATAAGGATTCAATATCACTTTGTTCGTGAAGTAGTGGAGGAAGGAAGTGTGGATATGCAAAAGATTCACACCAACAACAATCTTGCAGATGTCATGACAAAGCCAATCAATGTTGACAAGTTTGTCTGGAGCAGATCTTCTTGTGGCCTAGCGAAGACGTAAGCAACATGAAATGGAAAGTATGAAGAGATTTGTAAAGTCCACCAAAAGATTGGTTTTGAGTGGGAGATTGTTGCACCATCCCACCGAAAGCAAAGCCTACTTTCGGTGAAAAAGTTATCAAAATAATAAAAGAAGGAAAAGTGAAGAAAAAGAAGAAAAAGTGAAATGATGATGTTGGGGGCAAAAATGAAAAAACGTTATTTGCATAGTAATGAAATGAACCTATAAATAGAGGCTCATTTGTACTAACAATATCATTCCAAAATAGAGTGAAAACATTATGAATTTTCTTGAGTGTTCTTTCTTCTTCTATTGTTCTTTGAGTGAGAGTTTAATTTTTCTTATTATTAGAGAAAGTCTCCTTGTATTAGAGAGAAAGTGTTATATATTCTTACATCATAGTAAATCCTCCTATACTTATCCGTGATTTTTTTCCCTTAATTTGTTTAAGAATTTTTCACATAAAAATTTTGTGTCTTTATTTTTCATATTCTCATTCATATTTTAACTGTATTATACTATTTATCTCTTATCATTCCACTGCGCTGATACCCAATAGCTATTGTAGTAAATTCCCCCCTCAAAACATTAATTTAATATCATGTGGACCAATCGACAACGTATCAGATATTAAACTAATAAGAACAAAGACTACACTTGCTCTTAGCCAAAAGGCCGAGAAAGGTACTAATTGATTTGTGCCCTCATTCTTCTTTTATACGCAAAGCAGCAAACGTCTTTCTCCTACACTATCGATGTGGGACGAGTTCTGGAAGAGGAATGTAAACACGCTGAGGTTTACTCTGGACATCATTCAAATCTTTTCAAACGTGAATAACGATGGAGTTCAAGAAGCAAACATGGTGGATGGATGTTCTTTTTTCAGGTAACTATGTTTCACATATTGTTGGGCCTTATTATTCGTTGACTCTTGCATGCACGTGAATGGTTGTGTTGAAGATAGTAAATACAAAAAATAAATTTCACTTTAGAAGCTAAGTATTTAGATGATGTCATAAATTTACTTAATTAATTTTTCATCCAAGAAGATAGCTTGGGTCAAGGTTGATTTATATGCATATTTATTTAGGCTTAGTTGTTTTTCGTGGCTAGCTCGCCATAATAAATATTATGGTGAATTGATTTCTTTCCTATTTAGTTGAAGTTCATCATGTATAAATTCCCTAACTTTTCCTTTTCCCAATATTTTAAGGATTTCTCTTATCAGTAACATTAGCTGCTAAGGAAGCTAAGAATCATGGGACAGTGATTGGGATTGATCTGGGCACCACATATTCTTGTGTGGGTGTATACAGAAACAATCATGTCGAGATAATAGCGAACGATCAAGGAAACAGAATCACCCCTTCATCGGTTGGATTCAATGATAATGAGCGACTAATTGGAGAAGCCACGAAGAATCAAGCGCCTCCAAATGCAGATAGGACTGTTTTCGATGTCAAAAGGCTAATGGGAAGAAAGCAAGTGAATGCGTGTAAAGATTTTTACGCGTAATTTTGTGAGAGATCGTTGTGCGATGCTGATAATTTTTACGATTGTAATTGGAAGGTTTGATGATCCTGAGGTCCAAAGAGATATGAAGATGTTGCCTTATAAGTTTGTGAACAAAGATGGTAAGCCTTACATACAAGTGAAGATAAAGATGGAGAAAACAAGGTGTTTAGCCCTGAGGAAATCAGTGCTATGGTGTTGAAGAAGATGAAAGCCACGACCGAGTCTTATTTAAGACATTCAGTTAAGGATGCAGTGATCACTGTTCCTGGTATGATAAGATTCGTCGCGTGCTCTCTTTTTCTCTGTTGTTGATTCTATCATTTTTTGGCTCTTTTCGTGATTCTGCATAAATTATGTTGTCTGTAGCTTTGTGAATGTCTTAAAAATTAATATGCATTGAACATAGTGTTATTCCACATAAAAGAAGGAAATCATTATTTTACGAATCCAGGTATTTGGAGTTATGAAGAAGTAGCCAGGGCACATATTGTGTTTTTCGGCTTATACTTTTTGGAAGCTCTCTGGCATTGGGTGTATATTGGGATCTAGAAATATTTTGCGATTTTTGTATTAAAGGCTTCTTGATTGCTAAGTTCACATATTGAAAGCTTTCTGGTTTTTGCATATGCAGCATACTTCAATGATGCACAAAGACAGGCTACCAAGGACGCGGCATAGCCGGTCTCAATGTGGTTCGTATAATCAACGAGCCTACAGCGGCCACAATTTCATATGGTCTAAACAGGAAAGGTGGAGAGATGAATATTTTGGTGTTTGATCTTGGTGGTGGCACATTCGATGTCAGTGTATTGACCATTGATAATGGTGTTTTTGAGGTCCTTGCCACCAATGGGGACACTCATTTGGGAGGAGAAGATTTTGATCAGAGAGTGATGGACTATTTCGTCAAGCTGATCAAGGGGAAGTACAACAAAGACATCAGCAAAGACAACAAGGCTCTTGGAAAGCTGCGAAAGGAGTGTGAGAAAGCGAAGAGGGCCCCGAGTAGCCAGCACCAAGTGCGAGTAGAGATCTAGTCCCTTTTTGATGGTATTGACTACTCTGAGTCCCTAACAAGTGCAAGATTTGAAGAGTTGAACATAGATTTGATCAAGAAGACAATGAGGCCAGTGAAGCAGGCCTTAAAGACGCGAATTTGAAGACGACTGACATTCATGAAGTTGTACTTGTTGGGGGAAGCACCCGAATTCCTAAAGTGCAACAGTTACTGAAGGATTTCTTTGATGGGAAAGAAGCAAACAAGGGTATCAATCCAGATGAGGCTGTAGCCTCAGGAGCAGCAGTTCGGTGAAGCTGATGAAGACACGAAAAGTATTAATCTTGTTTGATAGGACTATTCTCTAATTTGCTGAATTTGATAACCCTGACAGAAACAAGGCTAACTTTATATCGTTCTTTTTTTTTTTTTTTTTCCTGCGGACTTACTTTTGCTAGACATTGTTCCCTTGAGTCTAGGAATCGAGACAGTTGGAGTCATGACGAAATTGATCCCAAGGGGTAAATCAGGGTATGTTGAAACAGGGTATGTTGAAACAGAGTTGCAATCATGTAATTGATACCTAGGATTGTTTAACATTGTTTTCTGGTACATAAAACTTAGAAAAACTAATGTTGCCATGAAATTTTCAGGTCTATGAAAGTGAAAGGAGCTTGAAAAAGTTCGAGTTATCTGGAATTCCTCCGGCTCCAAGGTAGCTAAACATACATCTAGCCTTCTGGAAATAATTGATGTCATTTTAGAATCATTTCAGTTAACTTTGAGTGGCGCAAAATTATCTTGATTTTTTCTCTTAGGAGAGTTCCACAAATTGAGGTTACCTACGAGGTTGATGTAGACGGAATACTACGCGTGATATCTGAGGACAAGGCAGCAACAAAGAATTGACAATCCATTACCATCACCAATGACAAAGGGCGTCTCACCCCTGACGAGATTGATCAGATGGTAAAGGAGGCAGAGGAGTTCTCAGAGGAGGATAGGAAGGTGAAGGAGATAATTGACTCCAGAAACAAGTTTGAAAGCTATATTTATACTATGAGGAGCACCATCAGTGACAAGCTTGTTGAGAAGATTGATTCTGATGACAAGGAAAAGATTGAGAGCGCATTGAAGAATGCCCTGGAATGGTTGGATGAGAACCAAAACGCGGAAAAGGATGACTTTGATGAGAAGATGATCGAGTTGGAAGCTGTTTGTGATCCTGTCATGAGGAAGGTATACGAGAATAGTAGTGGAAGCTCTGCTAATTCAGAAGACGATGAATTGTAAACAAGTAATCAATAATTACGTTAAAAAGTGTGGTCTTCGATGAGACAGTTTTAAGAAACCCAAATACTAATAAGGAGATCATTTCCAAAAGTTAATGTGTACAACTTGGTTTTGAAATCTTTCATTTTCGAACAAATAGCTAGAGGAATTGTTGGTACTTCACCTTCAGAGCTTAAAGATCAAAAGTCTACTTTAAGTATTTGAAGCGTTCATATTTTTTCTTTTTTCTTTTTTACTAAGTAAGCAAGCAATTCATTGATAAAAAATATGTACGTCAGTCAACATCTAGACCAGTATGTGTCTTCTACATTCCAAGATTGCCATATAGCCCTATTAAGCTGGTTGTTTTTGTATTTCTTCCCTGTACTACTTGTGTTTGATATCAAAAGAGATACGTCTAAATAGGTGATCCTCATTAGTTGCCAAATTCTGATGGAACGTTTCGGTCATATTAAGTTCACACTTTTGACTAATTCGATGTGTGTGTTGAGGCAGCTGCTGCACCTGAGAATTTATTAATTGGTGTGGTATTCAACAAGACAATTTTAAGAAACCCAAATACTAAGAACGATATCACTTAATTTTATTTGAAATAAATGAATTTTATAAAATTTTGTACAATTCATTTGCAAATCCAACCTTTTGTTTTTGGAAGCACCTTTTTAAAAAAATTAAAAATCCAAGATTTGCCAATCGATTTACTCAAACTTTACTTAAATCTTTGTTCAAGAGGTGAAATTTGCAATTCCAAGCCACCAAATTAGTTACTTATCTTTTTAAAGACTAAACTGATCTCTAAGTTTCTTTTTTTTTTACTGCTCCTATTTTTTGTTCTTATTCCTATGTAGTTAGTTCTTTTTATTTTTCTTGTGAGCTCCTTCTTCACGACAAATTTATTTTTCATATACACACACACACACACACACACATACACACTTGCCCTAATTTAAACTTCCATTAAAATTTGTTAGTCAAATATTTAAAAGATGATACTACCCCCATTAAAAAATATTTTGGATTTTTATTTAACTTTCTTAATTTCTTTCATTATTATGCATTATGTTAAATAAATTTTTATAAATAAATTTGATATAATTTTTATTTCTTCTCATTCTACTTAAAATTACAAATCCAATGCTTCAAATTTCATATAATTTGGACAAGAAATGAAAAAGATATGAATTTTTAAAGCTTTTTTCGTGAGTAAAATTCTGGTGGGTTGAAGATGCCTAAACGACGTTGTTTCAATTATGACACGTAGCATAGAATTTAAATCCAAAAGCCAATGGTATAGTGCCACGTGGCTAATGTGAATAACAAAATTTGGGAAAGTAGTTGTGAAGATTTGAATCCACAACTTCAACTATGCTTTAAAGCTACTTAGCCACTATGTTGTATGTACTTCCTGTTATTTTCTACACACGAAATATATATTATCCTGTTATGTACCGGTAACAGAGACCACCACCCACAATCTCCGCCATTACCTCTAGCGAACACCACTGCCACAAACCACCTCCGCCACTTCTTTCAACCACCCCTACCAGTCACCAACGTTGGAGAGTCCATAGTACAAAGATTCATCTAACTAATACACAACAATAAAATTTTGAAATAATTAGGGTTTAGTTTAAAATCAATCCCAAGGTTAAATTTCTATATGTAAATGATCTATAGACTATAAAGATTCTCAAAAGATTATTAATAGTGAGTTTATAAAATAATTTTTGATGGAGAGATGTAGTGGTGGTGGTATGTGCTAGGTGAGGAAGAAGAGTGAAAAACATAAAATGAAAAAAATGATAAATGAAAAATGAGAAACAATGTAAGGGTATTTTGGTCAATTCAAATGTGTTTTGAGGTTTTGTGCGATTCTCAGTTGCATTACAAGTGAGTGTATGTCACTCTTCATTAAGTTTGACAGAAAATTGGACGGAGGGTTTATGGTGCAACATTATGAATAACATAGAGAGTTTAACGCCAC
This sequence comes from Ehretia macrophylla, assembly GCA_037974665.1. Lineage (NCBI taxonomy): Eukaryota > Viridiplantae > Streptophyta > Magnoliopsida > Boraginales > Ehretiaceae > Ehretia > Ehretia macrophylla. The sequence goes on from CM075764.1 coordinate 71,054,328, forward strand.
TTTTGAAAACACAGGGTTTGTTGTGCAACTTTGACAAAACACAGGAGGGTGTTGTACATTTTACTCTATATTTAATCCAATCTTTTTTTTCGTCTTCAAATTAGGAGCGCAAATCATCTACCCTTATTTTTTAACTAGTCTTAACATACTTAGTCATTTAAAATTATAAATTATTTATTCGTGTTATTTATTCATCAATATTAATTAATCGATTTTAACTTTAAAATTGAATAGTGTTGTGAATGGAATACATATTCCTATCAAAATTTCTAAAGCAAAGCTTCAAGATATATGAATAGAAAAGGAATACCGACAATAAATATATTTACAAATCACAAAATTGATTTAATACTGCTTTACAGTTCCGAATAATGAAAGTTATTTGTAAATACAAATTCTTTCATATCACAAATGTTTCCAAGCAGTATGTTAGGAGGGGTAAAAATATACAATTGAACACTCATATATAGACAATTTTTTTTAACAGGGACTAAATCGATTTTTTAGCCTAAAAGTACTTCAAAATATGCACATTTATAAAAAAATACAACTTCAACTTATTTCTTCTTAATAGCTCCACTTTTGGGTTCGCCCTCGCTGGCCCCAAGTAGATCTGCCCATGACCGAGTTGCTGAGAAATTTCCTTTCAACGAAAGAAAGCCATTTAAGAGCCCAATATTCAATTTTCTGAGTGATAAGCTATAACAGTCCTTGATATGAAGATTACCAATCTTATAGCCAAGCAAATTAGAGATTTGGGGTTGCAGAGAGATGGATTGTATCTACCAAGGAAGACTGCACTTTTGTAACTATTCAATTCACCTGCAAGCCTGAAAGGTTATGGAAAATTGTCAACTCCTCATTAATGACGGAGATAGATCAGATATAAGCATTAGCAAAATTGAGACTCTGATCATCAGCAAAAGAAAGGTGCGTCAGTTAAGTCCGTTTGCATGTTGGGTGGAACCAGCATTAATTTGATGATCTTTCTTCTTTGAAATTTTTTCTTTTATTTATTTATTTATTTATTCGTCAATGAGTGAAGGGGGTGTTTCATCTCAATTATCTCAAAACTTTACACGAGGTAGGACCAAAACAACAAAAGCTCGAAAAAAGTGTCAAGTCATTACTTACAAAAGACAATTATCGTGTATATTCCATTCTTTACAAATTGCAATGTTAGTCTGGTTTCTTCTTTTATTTTTTATTTTTTTGCTGGGTCAGCAAGTGTAAGATTTCATTCAACTAAGCAAAAACTATGGCAAAGCGATATGCATGTGTAATGTCATAAACAAAAAGCCATCTTGAAACCTAACAAATAATTTCATAGAGGTTTCAGATATCAGAAAGATCCCTATTGGCACTATTGTTTCTAGGGTAAATAGCACCGTAGCCCCCTATGATTTACCTAAAGTGCACAAAACCCCTCTGTAGTTTCAAAAGTGCACCGGACCCCCTTGTGGTTTGAAAAAGTGACACACTTGCCCCCTCCATCGCTTTTCAATCAAATTTTATAACATAAAATATGAAATGACTTAAATACCCTCAATTAATTTTTTCCCTCTATTTTCTCCTTTTTATTTATATATATACACACCACACCCAAAAACAAAAACAAAAAAAAAATATATATATATATATAACATATATATCACACCACATCTGGAAAAAAAGAAAGAAAGAAATATATATATATATATATATATATATATATATATATATATATATATATATATATACACACACACCAAACCCCAAAAAAAAAAAACAAATATGTATATATATATATATATATATATATATAATACATATACGCAAACAAATATATACACATACATACTGGGGTTGGGGGGGTGGGGAGTGGGGTGGTTTCCACGGGACTGGGGGGTGGGTTCCGCCAAGAGGGGGTGGGGTGGGGTGGGTGGGGTTTGTGTGTATGTATATATATATATATATACACACGCACACCAAACCCAAAAAAAAAAAAACAAATATGTATATATATAATACATATACACATACAAATATATACACATACATACTGGGGTTTGGGAGTGGGGAGTGGGGTGGTTTCCACGGGACTGGGGGGTGTGTTCTGCCGAGGGAGGGGTGGGGTGGGTGGGGATTGTGTGTATGTATATACATATATATACACGCACACCAAACCCCAAAAAAAAATGCATATAGATAATACATATACACATACATACTGGGGTTTGGGGGTGGGGTGGTGGGTCTCGACGGGGATGGGAGGGGGTTCCGCCAAGGGGTGGGGTGGGAGGGATGGGGTTTGTGTGTACCAAACCCAAAAAAAAAACAAACAAACAAACAAATTGTTGGGGACGATGAATTTGTTGCAGTTTGTTGCTTTTTTTTTTTGTGTTGTAAAGGGTTTTTTTGTCAATTAACCCACATATTTTATTGAAAAAATTGTTGAAAATCAGCCAAAGTTGCATGGGAGGCGTGTGTACCTCACATGCCGTTAAAACTAACGGATTTATTGACGGAGGTGGTTGTTGTGCTATTTTTTTTAAACCACAGGGGGGTCAGGTGCACTTTTGAAACAACAGGGGGTGTTGTGCACTATAGGTAAACCATTGGAGGCTACGGTTCTATATTTTCTTCCAGTCAACATTTTGCTTCGCACATCATCTTTAATTCTTTTGGTCACTTGGTCCTCATTAGCAAATTCATTTATGAAGAAACGCGAATTTTGTTCTTTCCAAAGGTGGTAAACTGTGGAGGTGAGCAGGAGCTTAATGATATTTTCCTGAAGGGTGTGCTTTTTCGCCATGATACTGCATCCACGAACAATAAATTCCCATTGAATTCCAAAAGTTCTGACTTTTCCTTTCTTTGCACAACTTCGCCAAACTCGTTGACTAAAAAAACACTCAAAGAAAAGGTGTTTCTTGGTTTCCAAATACATATGACAAGGAGAGCATCTACCATCAATTTGCATTCCCCAATTGAGCATATATACGACCCTTTGTAGGCAGTCTGTTTAAGATTGCAAGCCAACAACAGAAACTGTGCTTTGGGATGAAACTTTGTTTCCAAAGAAGATCATACCATGGCACTTTTGGATGGTTTGTTCTCAGAGATTCCCAGGTAGAGTGAGTTTGAAAGGATCCGCAATGCACCACTGGATCACATCGCTGTTGTGTGAATTCAGAGGCATGCCATCAAGATTTGTTTCCAGAGAAGAAAGGCTTCTTGGCCATTTCCATCTTCCATTTTGAATCACTTTGCTAACTTTGCATTGATGTCCAAGTCGCGATGCATCAATCAAATTTTGCTGCATATTCTGCACTAATTTGCCAAGAGGGTGCCATGAGTCCCACCACAGGAAGGTATTGTTCCCATTTCCAATGATGTGCTTGATATGGGGAGCCGCATCATCTCTCAACTTCAATAACTTTTTCCACGTCCAAGAGCAGTCGGAGGGTATTGGAACACTCCAAATGATATCTTTGAGAAGTATTTTCCTGGTCCAAATGCTCCAAATAGAGTTATGGTCGGTGTACATATGCCAGAATTACTTGAGAATCGCAGCCTTGTTAACCTCTTCTTTTATTTGTTTTGTCTTGGACTCTTATTTGAAACAAAGAGAAGAGTTTGATTGTATTCATATCCTACTGTAACTTCTCACTAATTCCCTATTATGATACTTTTTTTTTTGAACAGTGAAACGATATCATTAATAAGCAGGATTACAATCTTAACCGATTCCGGATCGAGTAATGTCCTGAGACATCCAAAACACAAGTCGGGGAGGGTGGTTGGACACCCAGTCAAGAGGAAATTTATTATAAATTTTTGCTTTTGCAATCCAATCACATGAGAGGTTAGTCGTCCTCCTAATGCTACGGAATCTAACAAATGTAGATCCAGTCACAATCTTTTGGATATTCTCCACAATAACTCTTGCATTCCAACTGGTAGCATGAATTGGAGAATTAATTGCTTTGAGAACGGCATCGGCATCACTTTCGATTGTGATGTTTTGATTGTTGAATTGGGTTGCAAAGAGACATGCATTTCTGATTGCATAAGCTTCCGCTTCTAACGTTGTACCGCCCCAAATGGAATCAACTTGACCCGTAAGGAAGGCTGCTGATGCCAGGGACTCTTTATCCCTGAAGGATGCATCCGTATTAATTTTAATCGTCCCAGGTTGAGGAAGTGTCCATACTGAGGGGGTTGACTCGGTTTCGTGGGGATGCTCCACCGAAGAGGAACTCTGGTCATCAAGGGCTTGTGAAAATTCAATGAATGAAGAATGCGCCAGGGATACTGCTTGAGCAATATTAATCTGTTTGTTCTCCAAGCAAAAGCAACTCTTCTCCTTCCAAATCTGCCAGCAATAAAAGGCACTTTTTGATGATGCTTCTTCCCTGCAGTATCCTGCATCAACACAACGACAAACAAAAGAAAGGAGCCAATCTCCAAATCTTGACACATGGTTCGGATTAATAGAACACTGCAAAGAAGAAGTGCACCAATATTTTTGAGACCAAGGGCAAAGAAGAAGCAAATGTTCAACAGTTTCAATTGATTAATTACAAATCAAACAGATAGGGCTAGTCGAGCTTTTCCTTTTAAAACGATTTTCATTGGTCGGCAAGCCATTGCAACAGGCTTTCCAACGGCGAATTTTGTGGAGCTTTGATGTTCTAAATCAATTGAAACAGCTCCTTAGGGGCCCTATATGAAGACTCAGCTGATGATACTTGAATACAATATAGAATTTTAAGTTCCAACTCAATAAAAATCTTTGATGGCACTTCCAAATTAAATAACTTAATTCTTCAAGAATATTCACCTTCTCAGTTCATAATTACAAGTATGTTTCCATAAACAAGGTTTCTTGTTACCGAACAACTACTTTGGACTAGAATTGGGTAGGGGCCGCGCGAACGCAGGCTCCCACTGTCACAAATTATGACGTAGGCTCAACCACTTGGATTGACATTAGGCGGGCACCCATCCCAAGTGCAATGGAGATCACCAACCTAGGCCATGGACCTTCTTGATCGCCCATTGACCCCGTCCAGGTAAGTATGTTTCATCTTTTGCTTTCTTCCCTTTATATCCGTCCCCCATATCCCACCCACCACATGCCTATTCGATGTGGGACAAAATAAAAGTTTACATTTCCTTGTTCAATTGGGGTCTATTCGAAGTATACAACCAAAATGATAATATTCCTGTAACACAAATATCATAATAGACGAGCGGAAGCTTTCCAAACATGAACCTAACACGTATTCCAGGTACGCTTCCGATTTCGAGCTTGGCACCAATTTTCAGCAACAATATTTCCTATTTCTTTCACAACAAATTTCTCATAAAATATATCCTGAGCCTTCACAGCATCTTCTTGTAATCTTTACATCAATGAGCATCTGCTGTATATAGTTTTCCAACGCAAGTTCTTATGTCAAGCAAATGAGCATGACTTGTGAGCTAGGTTGAACATGCCAACTTTGTGACCCAAGACAAATGTGTTAGTGTTTCTCATTAATTTGTTGCTTTAGCAAGAGTAATATTATCACTAATATTTTTCTTACCAGATACTAAATATATACATATAAAAAAAAATGAAATATATGTATTGAACTTGGATGAGTGAGGGTTGCACTCCTACTGCTTCCCATATATATCTGCCCTTGGTTAGAACACCAAATAATGTAAGAGTTGATGAGCTAATAAGCTTGGCTGACTTTATTATTGTTATTTTTTGTTAATACTTATCATAGTCTCTGATCTATGGCCGTTAAGAACTTTTTTGACTTTTAAAATGAACATTTTAATCCTTGGAGTCAGGGGCGGAGCCAAGCACTGACGCTTAGTGTAAGCACTCAGTGCTTGGCCAATAATCCGATGTCTGTATTATATGTCGTTTCACTTTAGTTCAGCTGCTGAAAAGGAAAAGAAGGAGGAAAAAAATTGCATTTGTTTCACTGTTACTATTTAAAAAATGCAGTTGCTAAAAAGTGAAGAGGGGAAGAAAATACAATGAGTGAGCTTCTACTAGAAATTGAACTTGCAACATTCTATTTTTCCTATAAGTGCTTAACAAATTAAGCTAGACTACCTCATAAATGAGGTATGCCTGTAGGAAAGAAAGAAAAAGAAGGGAAAAATACACAATGTTCTACTACCAAGAATTGAACATACAACCTTTCACTTTACCAATAAGCACTTAACCAATTAAGCTAGACTATCTATTAGTACAAGGATATGACTTAAAAATAAATAGGTCAGTGTATGCTTGTGCGTACATTACACTCCATATAGCTCCGCCACTGCTTGGAGTTATATCAGATAGACATTGATAGTTTCGGATACCAATTTTGACTATTTTTTAACGATTTTTCCCTATTTCTAAGGCCAAAATAGGAAAGTTATATTTCTTTCACCGTCGACAATGAAGAAGAAATTGTCACGACATTCTTTAATGGTGGCCAATTGGGTTTGACGTGGACTGAACTTACAAATTTGCCCCTAAAAAAATGTCAGTTTAGAGCTCATGTGCATAACGTGTGACAATTCCGTTAAAAAATGGATGAAATTGGTATCTGAGACTAATGGCGTCTCACTGAACTCCAGGGATTAAAAAGTTTATTTTAAAATCAATGGACTAAAAGTTCCCAAATACCATAGTCTACGGACTAAAAATTCATTTTAAAAGTCAATAAACTAAAAGTTTTAACGGCCATAGTCCACTGACTATGTCAAGTGTTAACCATCTTTTTTTTTTGGGTCTGATTCTTGGCTGACTTTAGGGGAATAGAAGTATAAAGTACTAATCGAACATTACAAACATAAAATGATCTAATGTTGTATAAAATCGAGAACCCTCTATCATATTCCTCTTGGTTCCTTGAAAGAATCATAAAACTAGTCTACCTTATAAAATCTTGCGTTATTTCTCTTAGTATCAATTAATTTTAGAATAGAAGATATAAGTATAGCTCGAACCACCAATGACTAAGTAAGAAAGTTGAACATACCATCCAACAATTTGCAAAAACCAAAAATCTTGCTTTAAGATTTGGTGGGGGTGCGCCAAGCCAAGACTTTAGTGCCCCATTAGCAAGCTACTGTAGTGGGCTATCCCTCTCAAAAAAATTAATTTAACATCCTGTGAGCCGATAACTCACATATTAGATATTAAACTTATAAGAATAGATACTACACTTGATCTTAGCCAAAAGGCCGAGAAAGGCATGCTTCTCAATGTGCTTCCTTCTGCATTTTATAATTATCTCAGTTAGCATATCTTCTATGTGGAAGCGATATGGGATTCTCTTAGACTATAGCGTATTGCTTACTAGTGTAATACATGAAAATAAAATTTGTGAAAGTCATGTTAGGGTTTTCTTTAGCAAGAAAACATTCCAGATTCAATGACCTGGCGTGCACTTCTATTATTTTATTTTACTTTTTTCTTTAGTACCGTGGTTTTAATTCAAAATTTATAATTATAATAAGTTACATGATCATCAAACTCAACTCTTGGGTATAGACACACTTTTTACTACATGGTAATTAATTTAGTCAAATGAGGGTCAAGTCATAGTCTAATACTCTCCTCTAATCATAAAAATTTTAATAAAAAAATAAAAAGGGTAAAATAGCTTATTTTACATTATTTGTGTTATGCTCGAGATTAAAGAAAAATAATATTTACATTAAAACCTATCCTTGTTTTACACATATATATACATCTAATTGAGATTAAATCCGATATTGTTTTTTAACTCAATTGCCATGGTTCTAATGCATCACAAGGAGCATTTGTGAGAAATAATCATTCTAAACAATCATTGGGTTTGGTTCATTAAATTTATTTGAAATGAGTTAACCTTATAAAAATATAAAAAATAAACAAAAAACAATTTGTTGTTCAAAAATGGCGTTATACGCGATATTGGAAAAAAATTAGATTCATTTATAATTTTTTTCTATACATATATATACATTTCAAATTGAATCCAATCTTTTTTCCTAACCCAACATATAAATTTCTTGCAATGAGCTAACATTTTAAAGATACATAAAAAAAAGTTTAAAGGCAATAAAATAGAATTAAACAGCTCAATAAGAAAATAAAAGACCAAAATATCATTTAATCTTAAGGCTTTATTTTAGAATTTAATGTCATGGGGAATCTAGACATAACTAAGATCTCGTGGGGGAATTTAAAATTAAATTAGGTAAAAACCCATAGCGGGAAATGACATTCTCCTTTTTTCAAACTACAATTTTTAGTTCAAAACAAGTCAACGATTGGCTCATTCTTTTACTTATAATGGAATAGTATGTGTCATTCATCTCGCATTGACACGATTGATATTACTATCAAGTGAAACTTGGGATCTTTCAAAGGTGGCGAAACTATTGTCCCAATCCTATTTTGACCATTTAATTAATTATTTTTTTATTTTAAAAAGACCACTAATTTATTAATTGGGTTTCGTTTCGATCGTTCAATCTATTTTTTCGTCAAAATTAATTAACAACCTTATTATACATGGGTAAAATTGTAAAAATACTTAAAATAATTACATTTTTATCACCAAATAAAAGTTATTTACGATCTCATCACCAATAACTTAAAATGCCATAAAAATGTTATTACTAAGATTTCAACACTAAGTTATCCACGTCAAAAATAAAAGTTCTTATTACTGCACTACTTCAACTCAATGACTTTCAATTTACGATTAAAAACCATATTAACATATCTGCGATTATGATTAATATAACTTCATTTGCCTTTTTTTTTCCTTTTTTCTTTTTTCCTTTTCCCTCTTCTTCTTCCTTCCTGTCCCCATCCCCATCTGGATCTCCATCTTTATATCACATATTCACACATATAGACACAACTACAATGACAGGGGCAGAGCCAAAATTAATACTGGGGGGGGGGGGGAGGGGGGGAGGGGCGAGATTCTGATTCAGTTTATTAGAAGATTCATGATATTAAATTTTTAGACATAAATAAATATAAAAAAATATTATTTATAAAAAATAACATAAGATATAAAAAAATATTATTTATCAAAAATAACATAAGATATACAAAGTAATTTTTACATGTTCAGTCAATGAAGTTGAACTCGTCTTTCCTTCATGGAATAAAACTCATCAATTATTGTATCCACAGGAACATCTTTGACAATCTCTTTTTCTATATAGATAATTAAGCTATCTTTGAGAAATTCATCCTTCATTTGATTTCGAAGCCTTGTTTTGATAACCTTCATAGCAGAAAAAACTCGTTATGTAGTTGTTGTCGAGACAGAAAGAATTAAAATCTACCGTATCTACCTTTCCACTAAAGGATAAGCTTTTGATTTTCTAGTTTCTACCAATCCTCTACATAGATTTGCTATGCTAGTCAAATCTTTCAAGTCAGGGTGATTAGGTACATCAAGCTTATAATAATGTAATTCATAACTTAAATGATTCATCTCCTGTTCAGAGAAGTCAGAAAAATAAAAATTTTCAGCAAGTTTGCATATATCATCTACTGCAAATGACTTATAACCATCCTTAGGATCCAAAGTTGTGCAAAGAGTGAGAAGCTTAGTTGTTTGCTCATTAAATCTGATGTTTAACTCTTGTAATTGTTGATCTATAGTAGCTGTAAATATGTGTACCTGGTAATGATGCTCAATCGTTATAATATCCTTTCGACGGCGAGATCGGAGTATGTCGGAGTAAGAAGCATTCATATCAAGAATTTGAATATTTCGATGAGAACAAAAAGATGTCACATTCTCTATAAGAGTTTCCCAACCAACATCTCTCAAACCTTGCAGTCATAATTTTGTATTAGAAACCATATGTATTGCAATTAAAATGGCATCAAACATTTTTATCAAACTACAAATTGAATTAAAATGTGAACTCCATCTAGTATCTCCAGGGCGTTGCAAAGTTCCTATCTGATTGGCCCCTATACCAGTATTAATCTCACCACATTCAATTAAACGTGCATTTTCAATTACTTGAGCAACTTGTAATTCATCATTGCGCTTGGAAGAAGACCCCATGATGTTAACAATGAGACTCAAGTTTCCAAAAAAGGTATGTATATTAGAAACTTCTCTAGATGCAACAACAAGAGCTAGTTGTAATTGATGAGCAAAACAATGCTCATAATAAGCATAAGGACAATCTTTAAGAAACAAAGCTTGTAACCCATTCCATTCACCATGCATATTACTAGCTCCATCATACCCTTGACCACGAATATTAAGAATATTGAGGTTATGATGAGATAATGCACAAGAAATTTATCTTTTTAGAGTTAATGCTTTTGTGTCTTTCACATGAATCAAGTCCAAAAGTCTCTATCTAATGAATCCTTCCGTATCAACAAATCTTATAACAAGAACTATTTGTTCTCTCTTAGATTCATCTCGAGCTTCATCAACAATTAAACAAAACGTCGTTTCACATATCTCTTTACGAATATTGTTTTGCACATTTCTAGCCAAAACTGATTAAATTTCTTTTTGAATAAATTGTGATGTGTACTTAGCATTTTGTCGAGCATTATCCAAAACAACTTTATGCACTTGCTCATTGTAAGATGCTAACACCTTTATCATTTCAAAAAAGTTACCTTGGTTTATTGAATCTGAACTTTCATCATGCCCTCTAAAAGCATATCCTTGAAATGTTAGGTATCGAACAACATCTAAAGAAGTTTTAAGGCGTAAGCGATTATTCAAAATTTGTGAAGAAGTTTGCCTCTACATCACCTTTTCAATATGAGAAGACTGGTTCTTCAAATTCTCACAATATTTTACAGTTGAATTATGATCTGAATTGTTATCCTTTCCCACATGAGATAAAAAAGCACAATCTTTTCCGCTATTTACTTTTTTCCAATTTTTAAATCCCTTAGCAGTGAATACATATGATCCAGATTTTTCATTTGATTCTTTTGCAAAAATGTAGCAAGGAAAACAAAACACAACATCTTTTGCAAGTGAATACTCCAACCAAGGATATGTTTAAAACCAATAAGCTTGAAATCGGCGTGGATGACTCTCTTCTCCAGAATATGGATAATGTGATTGAATATGATGATATGAACCAAATTGAATATATGCCCTATGAATTTTATCTCTTTGATTCACTGGATACTCCCAAATTTGAAGGCGTAAACCGGGGTCACGCACTAAAGAACTATATCAATTGTCTCATTTTCAATCCTTTGAAATTTTGTTGGAGGTTTTAAAATCACATTTGTATCACTATCAGATACAGAAGATTGTTCTCTGAGCTTTGACTCAACAATCTTTTCTTTTATTTTAAAGAAATAATGAATTGTTTTTGAGTTACTCATATTTTGACCTAAAAATAATTTTCAAGAAATAGTATGATTAAAAAAGATCAATTAATTTTTCCATAATAATATTTAGGAAAGTATTCATTTTGGCCTAAATAGTAATATTTTCAACTATCGCTCAAGCAACATTCAGTATGATTACGCTACTAAGTCATGTAGACAATTAAATAAACTCAATAACACAGTAAGACTAAATAAATTTTTATTACTATTAAGTCAAACTTTAGGAGGGATCCTTTTATGGTTTTCTTCTGAAAGTCACCCTTAGAAACATAAATATACAGGCAAAAAAGACTAAAGAAAATTATGCACTGTTATATGAAATGAAAGATCATGTGACTTTGATATCTCTAGCTAATTGTAAGGTAATAGTTGCATAATAGTAAAGACAAATTAAACATAAATATGATCAGATGAAATAAGCCATAAATACTTATAGAATTTGATCCTGTCAGGAAACAATTGATAACCTCCCATGTATAGCATTTATTACTGCATTAGAACTTTTTTCCTAATTGTACCAAGATAGCAAAGAGATGCGCAAACAAATAAAAAGCAAAGAAAAAGCCAACAAAGGGAATTGTCTTGTGGAACTACCAAAGAAGAAAGGAACCCAATGAAAGGTTCTTTCCTTTTATGTATCTATCGAATTCTTCTATTAACCAAAATTATCTCAAGTAGTACATTATATAATAATAAATAAAATTATCTCAAGTAGTACATTATGTCAATAATCAGAAAATTAATTGTCTAACCACATTAAATTGAACTACAATTCAAACCCCCCAAAAAAAACTCTATAATCCCTACACAAGTCAAAAACGGACTTGGATCTTCTCCTCTAATTATTTTCTCGTCTACTAGATAAGGTATATTATTAGCCATTAGATTTACTTTTTTAAAATCTCAACCGCTCATTGTTACTTTTTTCTTTATTGGTATAAACCCAACAATTGTCTAATCTATCGAATACGTGTTGCCCCCAAAAGTGTAAGAATAAAGTTGACTTATTCTTATTATTTTTTTAAACACAAAAAACTCTCATCACATCGTTACATCATATAGTTACGTCTTTTTGGAGTGACAAATGAATATAAAAATAAAACTAATTATGATTTTGAAAGTCTTATTTAAAGAAAACTAGTGTTAATCCCATTAAGCGTAAGATTATTGGATTTATTCTCGCTACACTTCTACTTGTCAATAACATGGGTTGACCCAAAAACCCACAATAAATGCACCTTTAGGTAGCAACAATCCATGACTTTAGAAAAATGAACAGATTTTGAGAGTGCACGTGATAGAAACGAAAGTGCACGTGATAGCGGACAACTATTGATATTAATTAGTAATGATCTTATGATTCACTAAACACAAGTTATTGAACTAATAGAAGCATACAAATTCTTCTAATTTAAAAACGTTTAGAGTTCTTTAGAAGCAGTCATAGGCTTTTTTTTCCAAGCCTGCATACTTGATACTACATACATATATATATGACATGATATAATATAAAAAAGGAAGATCAAGATGATAATTTTGTTTAAAAAAATGTACAACAATCAACATATAACTTTTTTGAACATAGCGTATATACCTTTTAATTTGAGATTTGCAGGAAGATGTTGTGTAATAAAGTTGAGATTTGCAAGGAGAATTTGAGAAACGAGACTAGCAAAAAAATATAGCATGTAGCGCCATGGTGAGTCAAACCCGCACCAACCATATAAATACACTCATGACTAACCACCAAGCTAAATCATATGTTATGAACTTTAACAACTTTTATAATATTTATTAGGGGGATCAAATCTATTTTCTTTTTAAAAATACATTAAATATTTTTTTAAACCCCCCCTCCCCCTCTCTCCGCCTCTGGTAATAAAGTTGACATTTGCAATGAGAATTTGAGAAGAAGATTTAGAGGAAGATGATGATAGACTGATAGTTTTGTTTTTTTTATATAAAAAAGTGGAACACTACAGAGCTTTTAAGCTCATTTCCTGGCAAGACAATTGGCATAGGAAGTGCCCACATGGCATTTCCCTAGCCTTTTTTTTTTCTTTCACCAACTTATAACGAGACTAGCAAAAAAATATAGCATGTAGCGCCGTGGTGAGTTGAACCTGCACCAGCCATATAAATACACTTATGACTAATTACCAAGTTAAACCATATGTTGTGAATTTTAACAACTTTTATAATATTTATTGAAGGGGCCAAAGATATATTTTTTAAACAAAATACATTAAATATTTTTTTTTAGAGGGCCCCTGGCCCCCCTCCCTCCGCCCCTGTACAGCAAAACACACGAACCAAATAATATAAGAGTTAGATGTGATAAATAATATTGGCTGACTTTAGGCTAATAGAATTATAAATTAGTGGTAGTCCAATTGGTACGTTGAATATTCAATCCGAATCGAACACTACAAACATGATTAAGTCTTGAATAAAATCGAGATCCTTCTATTCCTCTTGGTTCAGATCTTGCAATTATTCCTCTTAGTATCATTAATTTTGGGGTACAAATCTATTGATATAAGGATAGATTTGATTAACAATGACTCACTAGGAAAGTTGAACATAGCATCTAACAATTAGCAGAATCGAAAAATGTTGCATTAAGATTTGGTAGGAAGCGCTAGGCCAAGGCTTTAGTGCAGCACCAAGGCGACGCTTGAGAGCCCCAATAGCAAGCTACTTTAGTGGGCTCTCCCCCTAAAGAAATTAATTTAACATCTTGTGAGCCAATGGCTCACGTATCGGATATTAAACTGATAAGAACAGATACTACTCTTGATCTTAGCCAAAAGGCCGAGAAAGGTATGCTTACACTAGTGCTCTCATTCTTCTTTTATACCCAAAGCAGCACACGTTTGTCTCGTGCATCATCGATATGGGATGAGTACTCGTAAAGAAATGTAAGTGTCACGCTAAGGTATACTATACTCTGGTCCATTATGTAACACAAGAAAAAATAACTAACAAAAATAACAAGTAAAAATGAGAAAATTAACTTTTTAGAGTACGATTACAAAATTGCAGAATAATAATATTAATTGATTAGGTAATCATAGGTAGGTCTTAATAGAAGGTGAGAAGTGCGCCTGGGAATTTCTTTCAATCTTAGTTATACATGTAATTGTCACATTATGAGGATTTTTCATTTTAATCAAATACGAGCATTACAAATTTACAAACGAGTAGCTGTAATACCATGGCACTTTTGGATGGTTTGTTCTCAGAGATTCTCAGGTAGAGTGAGTTTGAAAGGATTCGTCGGATCTAATGCACCACTGGATCACATCGATGTTGTGTGAATTCAGAGGCATGCCATCAAGATTTGCTTCCAGAGAAGAAAGGCTTCTTGGCCTTTTCCATCTTTCCATTTTGAATCACTTTGCTAACTTTGCATTGATGTCCAAGTCTCGATGCATCAATCAAATTTTGCTGCACATTCTGCACTAATTTGCCAAGAGGGTGCCATGAGTCCCACTACAGGAAGGTATTGTTCCCATTTCCAATGATGTACTTGATATGGGGAGCCGCATCATCTCTCAACTTCAATAACTTTTTCCACGTCCAAGAGCAGTCGGAGGAGGGTATTGGAACACTCCAAATGCCATCTTTGAGAAGTATTTTCCTGGTCCAAATGCTCCCTATAGAGTTATGGTCGGTGTACTTATGCCAGAATTGATGAGAATCGCAACCTTGTTAACCTATTGTTTTATTTGTTTTGTCTTGGACTCTTATTTGAAACAAAGCGAAGAGTTTGATTGTATTCATATCCTTGTATAATAGATTTTGTACTCAAGTTCATAAATTAAGGTAGTATCTCCAAGGATCGTATAACACATATGTGACGAACGCTGAACCGTTAGGCACAAATGACACAATGGCTGCTGACGTGGAGATTCCTCATGATATTCAAGAAGAGCAGGCAGTTACATCTGAGCATCTTAATAACAACCCTCAGCTAAGAAGGAGCTTGCGCACCAAGAAGGCTCATCTTCACCTCAGAGAGTTTGTTACATCTTGAGAGGTTTCACTATAAATAGAGGGAGAGGCTAGTTGAGAAATCATCACAGAATTGCTATTTGTTTCTTGTTCTGTCTTAAATTTTGGAGTTTACCAATTTACTCGAAAAATTGGCAATATCCTTGTAATTTTCTTAAGATTCAATCAAAGTTCGCTCTCTCTGTTTGAGCCCATTTTTGCTGTTAAGTACTCTATTACAAAGGTGTTTTCATTCACGAACATGGCGGACGGCTCTCGTTTACAAACTATTGATGACACCCTCAAATCTCAAGGCCAAATTTTGGTTTCTCTCCAAGCTGCCATTACAGCTCAACAACAATCCATGGAGAAGCTCGCCATTCAGTGCACTACTTTGGATGACAAGTTCAGTCAGATGTTCCGTTCCGGCGATGCTTCTTCATCGCGTCTACCTTCTCGCGGTGGCGCGCCAACTGGTGGTGGAAATTCTGGCTCTTTAGCTCGCTCCCTTCGTCTGGATTTTCCTCGCTTTGACGGATCCGACGCTGTTGGCTGGATCTTCAAGGCCGACCAGTTTTTTTATTACTATGGCATTGATGATTCGCAACGCCTCTCCATTTTATCCTTTCACATGGACGGCGTTGCCTTGCAGTGGTTCCAGTGGCTTTCTCATAATCACAATCTGGGTTCATGGTCACAGTTTACTCAAGCGTTGGAAGCCCGTTTTGCTCCGCTGGAGTTAGAGCATCCTCAGGGAGCTTTGGCCAAACTGATGCCAACTTCCTCCATTGCGGAGTACCAAGCAGCCTTTGAGTCACTAGTTAATCGGACCACCAATTTACCTGATACCTTTCTGATCCATTGTTTCATATCGGGTCTGCGACCAGATATTAAGCATGAGGTTCTAGCTTTTATACCTACTACTATGACCCAAGCTATACGCTTAGCCCGAATCCATGAATCCAAAATATCTAGCCTGCAAACTTTCCACTACCATGGCCCACTGCCATAGAGCCCAAACCCACATACATCCATGAACCATGCAGCCCAACCTTTCACACCTGCATACACTTCCAATCCCATATCCACTTTTTCTCCAGTAAACACCACGTATACGCATCATCCACCCAATCCATCCCATTCATCATCTTCTTCCATGCCACGATTCAATCCTCAGTCACCTGCACCTACCCACCATACCCCATCATTATCCCCTTCTCCTTTACCTATAAAGCGATTATCATCTGCTGAAATCCAAGCTAAACGTGACAAAGGCCTTTGCTACTCCTGTGACTCTAAATGGTCTCCTTCGCATCGATGTAAAACCACACCAAAGCTCATGTTGATGGACTATGAGTCGGACAGTGATTCACCGCCGCCAACGCCACCAGATGAAGCTCACGATTCAGGTCCGTCCTCTACTGTTCCTAAAATTTCTTACCATGCAATGGCCGGTCAACAATCGGTGACTACGCTACGCCTTAAGGGTACGTTGATGGGTACTCCAGTTCAGTTATTAGTTGATGGCGGTAGTACGTATAATTTTGTGCAGACGCGAGTAGCTCAATACCTGAAATTACCAATTGAGCCAACTCCAACTTTTGCGGTGGTGGTCAGAAGTGGAGAAAGATTACGCACGGAAGGGTGTGTGAAGCAGGCTAGAATTTTAATTCAAGGTCAGGAGATTTGTACAGACTTGTTTGTGTTGCCCTTGCATGGTTCAGATGTCGTGTTGGGAATCTCACGGTTGATTATACTTGGAGATATACGACTGAATTTTGCTTCCTTTACTTTGGGCTTTCAGCACAATGGTCAGCATGTAGAGTTGAAATGCGAGACTGGGGTGTCTGTGGAACAAATGCAGTTCAAAGGTTTCCGTCGCATTCTAGAAATAGATGCCTCAGTAGCATATTTTCGGCTGGAAGTGGTCCCCACTTCTACCCCTTCAGAGGTATATCTACGCCCTGAATTACATGCTCTGTTGACTAAATTTACTTCTGTGTTTACCAAGCCTCAGGGTTTACCACCAAGGAGAGACACAAATCATAAAATTAATGTACAATCAAGCGTTCCACCAGTTTACGTCAAACTATACCGGTATCCTTATTTTCAAAAGAATGAAATTGAGAAGCTAGTACAGGAAATGATTCGAGATGGTCTGATCCGCCCCAGCACCAGTCCGTACTCATCACCAGTTTTGTTGGTCAAGAAAAAAGATGGCTCGTGGAGGTTTTGTACGGACTACCGCGCACTCAACGCAGTGACCATCAAAGATAGATTTCCTATCCCAACCATTGACGAGTTATTTGATGAACTAAATGGAGTGCAAATATTCTCTAAATTGGATTTGCTCGCAGGTTATCATCAGATTCGGGTTCAGGAGAAGGACATTCCTAAAACAGCTTTCCGCACGCACGAGGGTCATTATGAGTACCTCATGATGAGTTCGGTCTTACCAATGCTCCGGCTACCTTCCAGGTTACCATGAAATCATTATTTAAGCCATTCATTCGGTGGTTTGTTCTAGTATTTTTTGATGACATCTTAATTTACAGTCGTGATTGGCAGGAACATTTATGTCACTTGGAGCAGGTGTTGAGTACTCTACAGGAGCATGGGTTTGTCGCTAAAAAATCGAAGTGCTTATTTGGCCAGACCACTATCCAGTACTTGGGCCATATAATCTTAGGCCAAGGGATTTCCACGGATCAGGAGAAAGTTTGTGCAATGTTAGAGTGGCCCACACCGAACTCAGTCAAAAGCTTACGGGATTTTTGGGCCTCACCGGATATTATCGTCGGTTCATCAAAGGATATGCTCAAATTACCAGCCCATTAACTGACTTAATAAAAAAAAATGCATTTATATGGTCAGATGCAGCTCAGCAAGCTTTTGAGTTCCTTAAAAAAACAATCACATCAGCTCCTATTTTGGTACTTCCAGATTTTTCTCTACCATTTATAATTGAAACTGACGCCTCTGGAACAGGTATAGGCGCCGTATTACAGCAAAAGAGTCAGCCTCTAGCATTTTTCAGTCGCAAACTCTCGACCTGTATGCAGGCTTCATCTACATATACTAGAGAGATGTATGCTATTATCTTGGCAGTGCAAAAGTGAAGACATTACATTTTGGGTTGCAAGTTTTACATCAAAACTGATCAACGGAGCTTGAAAAATCTTACCACCCAAACAATTCAGACACATGAGCAACACAAATGGCTTTCCAAGCAGTTAGGGTACAACTTTGAGATCATCTATTAACCTGGTAAGGAGAATACAGTGGCAGATGCGCTATCACGAGTGCCGATAGAATGCTTCATGGCCATTTCTCAGCTATGCTTTGCCATTCTAGATAACCTCAAAAGCGAGAATGACAACCATCCGGAGCTCCAATATTGGCACCAATTCCTCCGAGATAATCCACAATCGGATTCGGAGTATTCGATACAAAATGGATTACTTACACATCGCGGCCACTTGGTTCTTGCATTTAACTTTCCACTTAGATTCACGGTTATGAAGGAGTTCCACTCGACATCAATTGGGGGCCATCCAGGGATACTCAGGACCTTTCAAAGAATTGCATCTAATTTCTTTTGGAAAGGAATGAGGAAGGATGTCAATAAATTTGTTGGTGAGTATCAAACGTGCGAAGCTATGAAGGTTTCCTAACAAACACCTACAGGCCTTTTGAACCCATTGCCTATTCCCGAGCAAGTGTGGGAAGATATTAGCATGGACTTCATTACGGGACTTCCACCATCGCAAGGAAAGACGATCATTTTTGTTGTGGTTGATCGATTGACAAAATATACTCATTTCTTTGCCATGTCCCAACCAATTACAGGTGTCAAGGTTGCAGCCACGTTTACTTCGGAGATAGTGAAACTTCATGGGGTGCCAAGAACAATTGTTAGTGATCGGGATCCTATATTTCTCAGCATATTCTGGAAGGAACTATTCAGGTTGCAAGGGACCGTGTTAGCCACCAGTAGTGCTTACTATCCTCAAAGTGATGGACAGTCGGAGATCGTGAACAAAGGATTAGAGTTATATCTATGTTGCTTTGCTGCGGATAATCCCCAAAGGTGGGTCAAGTTCTTGGCATGGGCGGAATATTCATATAATACCTCGCATCACACCTCGGCTAATATGACTCATTTTCAAGCGGTGTATGGGAGACCATCCTCAACCATTCAACGATATGTGCCAGGAGTTTCACCAAATGAGGCAGTAGAGCAAGAGCTCTTACAAAGAGATTTCATTTTACAACAACTCAAAACAAATCTGCAGAAGGCTCAAGTTCGTATGAAATTTTATGCTGATAAGCGCCACCACGAGGAAACTTTTGAAGTAGGTGAACTGGTATGGCTCAAACTGCAACCTTATCGACAATTGTCTGTGCGAGGTAATAAGGATACTAAGCTCAGTAGGAGATATTATGGGCCATTTAAGATGGTGGAGCGTATCGGGGCTGTTGCTTACAAACTTGACTTACCATCTATATCAAAAATTCATCATACTTTCCATGTCTCCCTGCTTAAACGAGTCAAGAGCAACGAAGAGTTCACAATTACACCTCTGCCTGAACAATCTCTGCATTCAAACCCAGTCCATAAGCCAACAGCGATTGTAGCACAGTGTAAAGTTTAGCGACAGGGGCAGTCAATTAATCAAGTCCTGGTCCAGTGGGAAGGATTACCAGTTGAAGAATCCACATGGGTTGATGAACATCTATTGAAGAACCTTGAGGACAAGGTTCCAATTCAAGCAGGGGGCAATGTGACGAACGCCGAACCGTTAGCCACAAATGATACAATGGCTGCTGACGTGGAGATTCCTCATGATATTCAAGAAGAGCAAGCAGTTACATTTGAGCATCTTAATAACGACCCTTAGCTAAGAAGGAGTTTGCACACCAAGAAGGCTTCTCTTCACCTCAGAGAGTTTGTTACATCTTGAGAGGTTTCACTATAAATAGAGGGAGAGGCTAGTTGAGAAATTATCACAGAATTGCTATTTGTTTCTTGTTCCGTCTTTAATTTTGGAGTTTACCAATTTACTCAAAAAATTGGCAATCTCCTTGTAATTTTCTTAAGATTCAATCAAAGTTCTCTCTATTTGTTTGAGCCCATTTTTGCTGTTAAGTACTCTGTTACAATATACCTCCCTCACGAATAAGGTACGTGATAATTGCAAACTTTATTAGTATGACTCTCTCAACCATAATCAAGGCTTAAATGAGGATTCTTGTTACCGAACAACTACTTTGGACTAGAATTGGGTAGGGGTCTTGTTACCGAACAACTACTTTGGGCTAGAATTGGGTAGGGGTCTTGTTACCGAACAACTACTTTGGACTAGAATTGGGTAGGGGCTGTGCGAATGGCAGGCCCCCACTGTCACAAATTATGACGTAGGCTCAACCACTTGGCTGACCTTAGATGAGCAGCCCTCCAAACTACAATGGAGGTCACCAACCTAGGCCATGGACCTTCTTGATCGCCCATTGACCCCGTCTAGGTAAGTATGTTTCATCTTTTGCTTTCTTGCCTTTATATCCGTCCGCCATATCCCACCCACCACATGCCTATTTGATGTGGGACAAAATAAAAGTTTATATTTCCTTGTTCAATTAGGGTCTATTCGAAGTATACTACCAAAGTGATAACATTCCTGCAACACAAATATCATAATAGACGAGCGAAAGCTTTTCAAACATGAAGCTAACACGTATTCCAGCTACGCTTCCGATTTCGAGCTTGGCACCAATTTTCAGGAACAATAATTCTTATTTCTTTCTTTGAACTACAACAGATTTCTCATATAATATATCGTGAGCCTCCATAGCATCTTCTTGTAATCTTTACATCAATGAACATCTACTGTATATAATTTTCCAACGCAAGTTCTTATGTCAAGCAAAGGAGCATGACTTGTGAGCTAGGTTGAACATGCCAACTTTGTGAGACAAGACAAATGTGTTAGTATTTCTTACTAATTTGTTGCTTTAGTAGGAGTAATATCACTAATATTTTTCTTACTAGATACTAAATATATACATATAAAAAAAATGGAATATATGTATAGAACTTGGATGAGTGAGGGTTGCACTCCTACTGTTTCCCATATATATCTGCCCTTGGTTAGAACACCAAATAATGTAAGAGTTGATGAGCTAATAATCTTGGCTGACTTTATTATTATTATTATTTGTTAATACTTATCATAGTCCCTGAATTATGACATTTGAGAACTTTCTTGAGTTTTAAAATAAACCTTTTAGTTATGTACTATGGCTGTTGAAAACTTTTAGTCTCTTGACTTTTAAAATGAATATTTTAGTCTTTGGAGTTATATCAGAGAGACACCGTTCTTCACATAGAGTTTATATCAAGTTTTGGTGTGTGAGTTCATTGTAAGGCATTCGAGTTTTTGGTGATTCGTCTTTAATGTAAGTTAAGTCTTCCCTTCTTTAAGATATATCCAATATCGTATGTATTAGCGTGATTGAATTTAAATTTTACAACTCTCAATTAGGTATTGATCTTTCGATTGGCTTTGAAAAGTTTTTCACGTGAGTGCTTGTATTGTAGTCTTGCAAAATTGTTCCTAAAGTTGTGTTAAAACTCGAAAATAGTGAAATGTTCTACTTTTCTTATTAAAATTTAGTTATGTTTATGAAACAGTTTCTTTTTCTTCTTCTTCTATTTGCTATTTAACTATGATTTTTTTACTAGAAAAGTTAGTTTAATAAACTCACGTTGCTGCTTTTTATGACAAACTTCTCATAAAATGTTTTGTTATCCTATGATTACCAATGAGCCTTACATTTTTATATTAGTTTAAGGTATATGTAATTAATAAACTAGTTTTCCATTTTATAAACTCTTAAAATCTTTTCTAAAAGATGCATATGGTACGAGAATAATCGAGCAAACTTGGAACCAAAACTTTTGAAAAAAACACATATCAAAGCTGTTTTTTTTTAAATGTAATTTTATGAACTTTGAACATTTTGAAAAGGAATCATCTAAATTTCTAAAAATGTGTTTTGACATTGCTTTGAGGCTGTGTTCGAATGACAAATATTGTGATATTTAGACCCTTGCATCGGTGGGGGTTGTTAGAGCTAGCCCAAGCTAAGGGCAGCTTGGGCCTGTGCCCAAGGCCCCCTTAGCTTGGGGGCCCCAATTTTTTTAATAAAATACTAAGCTATAAGGTAATGAAGGCCTAATCTTTGGCCAGCAATTAAATGAACTTTTAATTTTGAAGGCCCAATGGCCAGCATGGCAGCAACCTCGAACAAGTATAACCAACGGCCAGAATTTTTAACTATTGTTTGGGACTGTTCAGTATCCTCTATTTAATATATATATATATATATATATATATATATATATATATATATATATATATTAAAGTAAAGCTCTAGTATATATATCATTTCTTTACTCATTTTTTGCACACTTCACTCTTATAGTATTTGTATTTTTTTATACTCTAAAATATCCTATTGTTTATTGTGATATTAATTTTGCATATAATATAAGAAAGAAGACAAAAGAAAGAAAGCATAGAGGTACACATTCAACTCTTCTTCTTATTTTTTTATGTGATAAATTTTGATATTGTTTACATAGTTATATATATATATATCTTAACTTGAAATAATTAATTTTTTTAATAGGTTCCCTTCAAAGAGAGGAAAACTTTAAAGAAAAGAAACATATTGATATTATTTTGAAGAGCATTGAAGCGTTGCCACTTGCTTTTACTTGCAAGTTTGTCTAGGTTATATATTTCTTTTATACTCTCAATGACTCAATTCTCTTTTTTTTTTTATTAATTGGGCCGGCTCTGTATGCAATAGTTTATTTTTTCTTTTTTTCATTGCAATTATTGTGTTATTTTTAATATTGAATTTATTGTAAATTTTTTGAGTTTTGTTGTACATAAATTTGAAGCAAGTATGTCTAGTTAGAAATATCCATCGAGTTACGAAAAAGTTAAGAAAAAAAGGAAAAACTTGTAATATTATGATATTTTATAATTCTAATTTTGGTGTTTTTTTTAAATTATTTGTAGTGATTATTTTAGTACAAAATTTAGAGTTTTTTTATTGAGAAAAAGCCTAATTATTAAGGCTCCCATTTAGATGATCGCCCAAGGTCCCCAAATTGTTTGAGACGGCTCTGGGGTTTGTACACCGTCTTTGTTATCATTTCGTGTAGTGGACTACTTATTGTCCTACTAGCCTTTGGTGGTTGAGCAAAATGAATCACTTTTGTTATTGTTTTTCCATAGTCACAGTCTATCACGAATTTCGATAAGAATTTACTCGACTTTGTTATTTTGCATTGGATGTTTTTCATTTTGAATAAACTAATGAATTTCATTGTTATTGTTTAATTATGCTACTTATCCTTTTGAGATTTCAAAAACTATTATTGTATCGATTATTTTATACAGATATAAGGTCCCAAACTATTTTTTGGGAAGTTTCTCACTTACTGAGTTATATACTCATTTTAGTTTTCGTCTATTTTTTTGCAGACTTCGAGAGATAGTACGTCATTTGGGGTAGTGTCTTCCTTTTTGCTACCGCCTAAAGATTTATAGATATAGCATTGACTTAGCGTTTGGAATCTTTAGGCTACGTTAAGACTAAAAGTCTTTAATTTTAGTATTTTAGAATTGATAGATTAAAATTGAAAAAAAAAATTAAATAAGCGACGGACCAACACTATTCGTTGTTTTTATTTTATTTTATGAGTTGGTGTCTATATAAAGAACTCATAATTTCGTTCAAGTACCCCAATTCTCACTTTTAGCTTTCATCCTTTTTTTCAACCATGAGTAAGGAAGAACAACACCCTTCACAATATCTGTCTTAGTGAAGATAAGGAGATCACAACTGGTAAAACTAAGTCAGAATTGAACAAAATTGTGAAACTGCAGCTTGATCTAAATGATCCACCAAAAGAAGACTGATATATTTATGAAGTTCAAGGACGTTAACTTGTTGTTTCTCAAATGTTGAAGATTTATTTACCCAAGTTCTTTCCCTAATATTTATATTCAATTGAGCATCTTGGAGGTCAAAAATATCAACTTAGTTTTCTTTAACTACATGATACTGGTGCGTTATTGTGATGATGCCGATTAATAGCTATTATGTACTTGTGATGATGTACGTTGTTAGGTATTATGTACTTGTTATTTCGTATTTTGTTACCTCTCAAATGTAATCCTTAATTATCAATGGAATTACAAGTTAATGTTTTATTTGTATTTTATTTTATAATAATTCTTTTATCATAATTCCAATATTTTATGATTTCTTTTAAAGGACTTATTATTTAGATTATGCATTACATTAAATACTTTATGTTCTTATTTTTGGACCAAGCAATTTTTTTTTTTGGGAAGGGCTTGAAAAAGAACCTATTGTCTATTGGAGAATGCTGACACTGGTGCCGTCAAGATAAAAATGTATGATGGTACCATTCGCACCATTCAAGGAGTACGACATGTGAAGGGCTTGAAAAAGAATCTATTGTCTATTGGACAATTGGATGACCTTAACTGCAAGACCCATATCCAGGATGGGATCATGAAGGTCGTCAAAGGAGCGCTTGTGGTGATCAAGGCAAAAAAGATAGCGGTAAATCTATACATGCTTTTGGGAAATACGTTGCAGGAGGCAGATGTATCAATTGCATCAACCAGACAAGAAGAATAAACTATTATGTGACATCGCAGATTGGGCCACATGACAGAACGTGGCTTGAAGATTCTCGCTGAACGTAATCTTCTACCCGGGCTCAAGACGATAAACTTATCTTTCTATGAGCACTGTGTTACCAGTAAGCAGCATAGATTGAAATTTAGGAGATCTATTGCCAGAAGCAAACACATTCTAGACTTGATCCATTCAGACGTTTGGGAATCGCCGATTTTGTCCCTAGGAGGAGCCAAATACTTTGTATCATTTATTGATGATTACTCTAGGAGACTGTGGGTGTATCCAATCAAGAACAAGTTAGGTGTGTTTCCAATATTCAAAACTTTCAAAGCGCTGGTGGAACTTGAATCCGAAAAAAGGATCAGGTGTCTGAGGACAGACAATGGAGGAGAATACACTGACGGGAACTTTCTGACATTTTGCAAGCAAGAAGGCATTCAGAGGCAGTTCATTGTTGCACACATACCTCAACAAAATGGTGTAGTAGAGCGGATGAACAGAACTCTTCTTGAAAGAATGAGAGCTATGTTGGAAACTACAGGACTAGCCAAATCATTTTGGGCAAAAGCAGCCAGAACCGCCTGTTACATGATAAACCGGTCACCATCGACTGCAATTGAGTTGAAAACACCAATGGAAATGTGGACCGGAAAACCCGCAGATTATTCTAGCTTGCACGTATTTGGATGTCAGACATACATGATATATAATTCCCAAGAAAGAACAAAACTGGATCCAAAGTCCAGGAAATGCATATTCTTGGGATATGCTGATGGTGTTAAGGGGTATCACTTGTGGGATCCTACTACCCACCAGATTATCATCAGCAGAGATGTGATATTTACAGAAGATAAACTGCAAAGTAAAAATGACAACAATACTACAAAGGAGACTACCACAATACAGATCGAAGATAACCCAGGAAAAGAAGATACTTCTTCTAAAGCAGCATCGGAGCACAAGGAACAAGAAGCAGATGAGGCTGAGGTTATAGATGTTCGACGTTCATCGCATCAAACATCAACTCCGCCCTGGCACTCAAACTATGTCATGGCGAGCAATGCTGCATATTGTCTTCTAACGGAGGATGGAGATCCATCTACCTTTCACGAGGCTGTGAATAGCCCCGATGTGGCTTTGTGGATGACAGCAATGCAGGAAGAAATTGAAGCTCTGCATAGAAACAAGACGTGGGAGCTTGTTCCTCTACCACCTAGACGGAAAGCCATCGGTAATTAATGGGTCTTCAAGATCAAGCGAGATGGAAATGACCAAGTGGAGAGATATCGTGCAAGACTGGTGGTGAAATGATTTGCTCAAAAAGAAGGTATTGACTTCAACGAAATATGTTCTCCTGTGGTTAGACTTACAACTATCAGAGTAGTCTTGGCCATGTGTGTCGTATTTGATTTACTTCTAGAATAGTTAGATGTAAAGACTGCTTTTCTTCATAGTGAACTTGAAGAAGAGATTTACATGATCCAACCAGAAGGTTTTGTTAAGAAAGAAAAAAAAAACTTGGTTTGCAGGTTGACCAAATCTCTGTACGGTCTAAAGCAGGTGCCGAGATGCTGGTACAAGAGATTTGATTCCTTCATAATTAACCTCGGGTACAACATACTCAATTTAGACCATTGTACGTATTACAAGAGGTTTGGAGATAATGATTTCATCATTCTGTTGTTGTACGTGGATGACATGCTGGTAACAGGCCCCAGCACAGTTCGAGTCCAAGAATTGAAGGCACAATTGGCTAGGGAGTTTGACATGAAGGATTTGGAACCGACAAACAAGATTTTAGGGATGCAAATTCACCGAGACAGAGAAGGCAGGAAAATATGGATTTCCCAGAAGAATTACTTCAATAAAATCTTGCGGCGCTTCAACATGCAAGACTGTAAGGAAATCTCAACTCCACTTCCTGTTAATTATAAATTATCCTCAAGTATGTGCCCTAGTGATGAAGCAGAGATGATGGAAATGTCTCGAGTACCTTATGCATCAGCAGTGGGAAGTCTCATGTTCGCTATGATATGTACGAGACCAGATATTACTCAAGCAGTTAGCTCAGTCAGTCAGTTCATGACGAATCCTGGTAGAGAGCAATGGAACACGGTTAAAAGGATCCTAAGATACATTAAAGGAACCTCGGATGTTGCATTATGTTATGGAGGATCGGAACTTACTATCAATGGTTATGTTGATTCAGATTTTGTAGGTGATTTTGACAAACGAAAATCCACTACAGGCTATGTGTTTACACCTTGCAGGAGGCGCGGTAAGCTGGGTATCTAACTTACAAACTGTTGTAGCTTTATCTACAACAAAGGTTGAATACATGGCGGCTACACACGCTTGTAAAGAAGAAATCTGGATTAAAAGGTTAATGGAGGAGCTCGGGCACAAACAAGAGAAAATTCCCTTGTATTGTGACAGTCTGAGTGCCTTGCACATTGCAAGGAATCTAGCTTTTCATTCCACGACGAAACACATAGGGATTCAATATCACTTTGTTCGTGAAGTAGTGGAGGAAGGAAGTGTGGATATGCAAAAGATTCACACCAACGACAATCTTGCAGATGTCATGACAAAGCCAATCAATGTTGACAAGTTTGTCTGGAGCAGATCTTCTTGTGGCCTAGCGAAGATGTAAGCAACATGAAATGGCAAGTATGAAGAGATTTGTAAAGTCCACCAAAAGATTGGTTTTGAGTGGGAGATTGTTGCACCATCCCACCGAAAGCAAAGCCAACTTTTGGTGAAAAAGTTATCAAAATAATAAAAGAAGGAAAAGTGAAGAAAAATAAGAAAAAGTGAAATGATGATGTTGGGGGCAAAAATGGAAAAACATTATTTGCATAGTAATGAAATGAGCCTATAAATAGAGGCTCATTTGTACCAACAATATCATTCCAAAATAGAGTGAAAACATTATGAGTTTTCTTGAGTATTCTTTCTTCTTCTATTGTTCTTTGAGTGAGAGTTTAGTTTCTCATATTATTAAAGAGAGTTATATAGTTCTCTCCTTGTATTAGAGAGAATGTGGTATTCTTTCTTCTTCTATTGTTCTTTGAGTGAGAGTTTAGTTTCTCATATTATTAGAGAGAGTTATATAGTTCTCTCCTTGTATTAGAGAGAAGGTGTTGTATAATATTCTTACATCATAGTGAATCCTCCTATACTTACCCGTGATTTTTTTCCCTTAATTTGTTTGAAAATTTTCCACGTAAAACTTTTATATCTCTATTTTCTCTATTCTCATTCATATTTTAACTATGGAGTAAATTGCTTGCCGCCCCCCTGTGTTTTGCTCGAAATACTCATTCACTCCCTGTGTTTTTAAAATAGGCTCATTACCTCCCTGTGTTTTTTCGATTAAGCTGACGCACTCAAAATCGCTTATTCCGTTAGCAAACGTTACCAAATTAGTTAATTGATCGTTATACCCTTACATAAAGTTAAAATCGAAAAAACACAGGAGGGTAATGAGCATATTTTAAAAACACAGGGGGTGAATGAGTATTTCAGGAAAAAAAATACAGGGGGGCGGCAAGCAATTTACTAAAAGGGTATTTTTGTCCAACAAAGAATTTATTTTAACCAAAAGCATAAAAAAAATCGCATTTTAAGCGCGTGTTTTACAATTGCCGTTAAATTAGACGGTTTTTCTAACAAAGGGGAGCGGTCAGCTACATTCCGAAAATCACAAGGAGGTAATGAGCCTATTTTAAAAACACAGAGAATAAATGAGTATTTCGAACCAATTTACTCTCTAACTATGTTATACTATTTATATCCTATCATTCTACTGCACTGATACCCAACAACCATTGTAGTGAATTCTCCCCTCAAAACATTAATTTAATATCATGTGGACCATTCGCCCACGTATCAGATATTAAACTGATAAGAACAAATACTACACTTGATCTTAGACAAAAGGCCGAGAAAGGTATTCTTTGATTTGTGCTCTCATTCTTCTTTTATACGCAAAGCAGCAAACGTCTTTCTCCTACACTATCGATGTGGGACGAGTTCTGGAAGAGGAATGTAAACACGCTGAGGTTTACTCTGGACATCATACAAATCTTTTCAAACGTGAATAACGATGGAGTTCAAGAAGCAAACATGGTGGATGGATGTTCTTTTTTCAGGTAACTATGTTTCACATATTGTTGGGCCTTATTATTCGTTGACTCTTGCATGCACGTGAATGGTTGTGTTGAAGATAGTAAATACAAAAAATAAATTTCACTTTAGAAGCTAAGTATTTAGATGATGTCATAAATTTACTTAATTAATTTTTCATCCAAGAAGATAGCTTGGGTCAAGGTTGATTTATATGCATATTTATTTAGGCTTAGTTGTTTTTCGTGGCTAGCTCGCCATAATAAATATTATGGTGAATTGATTTCTTTCCTATTTAGTTGAAGTTCATCATGTATAAATTCCCTAACTTTTCCTTTTCCCAATATTTTAAGGATTTCTCTTATCAGTAACATTAGCTGCTAAGGAAGCTAAGAATCATGGGACAGTGATTGGGATTGATCTGGGCACCACATATTCTTGTGTGGGTGTATACAGAAACAATCATGTCGAGATAATAGCGAACGATCAAGGAAACAGAATCACCCCTTCATCGGTTGGATTCAATGATAATGAGCGACTAATTGGAGAAGCCACGAAGAACCAAGCGCCTCCAAATGCAGATAGGACTGTTTTCGATGTCAAAAGGCTAATGGGAAGAAAGCAAGTGAATGCGTGTAAATATTTTTACGCGTAATTTTGTGAGAGATCGTTGTGCGATGCTGATAATTTTTACGATTGTAATTGGAAGGTTTGATGATCCTGAGGTCCAAAGAGATATGAAGATGTTGCCTTATAAGTTTGTGAACAAAGATGGTAAGCCTTACATACAAGTGAAGATAAAGATGGAGAAAACAAGGTGTTTAGCCCTGAGGAAATCAGTGCTATGGTGTTGAAGAAGATGAAAGCCACGACCGAGTCTTATTTAAGACATTCAGTTAAGGATGCAGTGATCACTGTTCCTGGTATGATAAGATTCGTCGCGTTCTCTCTTTTTCTCTGTTGTTGATTCTATCATTTTTTGGCTCTTTTCGTGATTCTGCATAAATTATGTTGTCTGTAGCTTTGTGAATGTCTTAAAAATTAATATGCATTGAACATAGTGTTATTCCACATAAAAGAAGGAAATCATTATTTTACGAATCCAGGTATTTGGAGTTATGAAGATGTAGCCAGGGCACATATTGTGTTTTTCGGCTTATACTTTTTGGAAGCTCTCTGGCATTGGGTGTATATTGGGATCTAGAAATATTTTGCGATTTTTGTATTAAAGGCTTCTTGATTGCTAAGTTCACATATTGAAAGCTTTCTGGTTTTTGCATATGCAGCATACTTCAATGATGCACAAAGACAGGCTACCAAGGACGCGGCATAGCCGGTCTCAATGTGGTTCGTATAATCAACGAGCCTACAGCGGCCGCAATTTCATATGGTCTAAACAGGAAAGGTGGAGAGATGAATATTTTGGTGTTTGATCTTGGTGGTGGCACATTCGATGTCAGCGTATTGACCATTGATAATGGTGTTTTTGAGGTCCTTGCCACCAATGGGGACACTCATTTGGAAGGAGAAGATTTTGATCAGAGAGTGATGGACTATTTCGTCAAGCTGATCAAGGGGAAGTACAACAAAGACATCAGCAAAGACAACAAGGCTCTTGGAAAGCTGCGAAAGGAGTGTGAGAAAGCGAAGAGGGCCCCGAGTAGCCAGCACCAAGTGCGAGTAGAGATCTAGTCCCTTTTTGATGGTATTGACTACTCTGAGTCCCTAACAAGTGCAAGACTTGAAGAGTTGAACATAGATTTGATCAAGAACACAATGAGGCCAGTGAAGCAGGCCTTAAAAGACGCGAATTTGAAGACGACTGACATTCATGAAGTTGTACTTGTTGGGGGAAGCACCCGAATTCCTAAAGTGCAACAGTTACTGAAGGATTTCTTTGATGGGAAAGAAGCAAACAAGGGTATCAATCCAGATGAGGCTGTAGCCTCAGGAGCAGCAGTTCGGTGAAGCTGATGAAGACACGAAAAGTATTAATCTTGTTTGATAGGACTATTCTCTAATTTGCTTAATTTGATAACCCTGACAGAAACAAGGCTAACTTTATATCGTTCTTTTTTTTTTTTTTTTTCCTGCAGACTTACTTTTGCTAGACATTGTTCCCTTGAGTCTAGGTATCGAGACAGTTGGAGTCATGACGAAATTGATCCCAAGGGGTAAATCAGGGTATGTTGAAACAGAGTTGCAATCATGTAATTGATACCTAGGATTGTTTAACATTGCTTTCTGGTACATAAAACTTAGAAAAACTAATGTTGCCATGAAATTTTCAGGTCTAAGAAAGTGAAAGGAGCTTGAAAAATACATCTATCCTTCTGGAAATAATTGATGTCATTTTAGAATCATTTCAGTTAACTTTGAGCAGCGCAAAATTATCTTGAATTTTTCTCTTAGGAGAGTTCCACAAATTGAGGTTACCTACGAGGTTGATGTAGACGGAATACTACGCGTGATATCTGAGGACAAGGCAGCAACAAAGAATTGACAATCCATTACCATCACCAATGACAAAGGGCGTCTCACCCCTGACGAGATTGATCAGATGGTAAAGGAGGCAGAGGAGTTCTCAGAGGAGGATAGGAAGGTGAAGGAGATAATTGACTCCAGAAACAAGCTTGAAAGCTATATTTATACTATGAGGAGCACCATCAGTGACAAGCTTGTTGAGAAGATTGATTCTGATGACAAGGAAAAGATTGAGAGCGCATTGAAGAATGCCCTGGAATGGTTGGATGAGAACCAAAATGCGGACAAGGATGACTTTGATGAGAAGATGATCGAGTTGGAAGCTGTTTGTGATCCTGTCATGAGGAAGGTATACGAGAATTAGTAGTGGAAGCTCTGCTAATTCAGAAGACGATGAATTGTAAACAAGTAATCAATAATTACGTTAAAAAGTGTGGTCTTCGATGACACAGTTTTAAGAAACCCAAATACTAATAAGGAGATCATTTCCAAAAGTTAATGTGTACAACTTGGTTTTGAAATCTTTCATTTTCGAACAAATAGCTAGAGGAATTGTTGGTACTTCACCTTCAGAGCTTAAAGATCAAAAGTCTAATTTAAGAATTTGAAGTGTTCATATTTTTTCTTTTTTCTTTTTTTCTAAGTAAGCAAGCAATTCATTGATAAAAAATATGTACGTCAGTCAACATCTAGACCAGTATGTGTCTTCTACATTCCAAGATTGCCATATAGCCCTATTAAGCTGGTTGTTTTTGTATTTCTTCCCTGTACTACTTGTGTTTGATATCAAAAGAGATACGTCTAAATAGGTGATCCTCATTAGTCGCCAAATTCTGATGGAACGTTTCGGTCATATTAAGTTCACACTTTTGACTAATTCGATGTGTGTGTTGAGGCAGCTGCTGCACCTGAGAATTTATTAATTGGTGTGGTATTCAACAAAACAATTTTAAGAAACCCAAATACTAAGAACGATATCACTTAATGTTATTTGAAATAAATGAATTTTATAAAATTTTGTACAATTCATTTGCAAATCCAACCTTTTGTTTTTGGAAGCACCTTTTTAAAAAAATTAAAAATCCAAGATTTGCCAATCGATTTACTCAAACTTTACTTAAATATTTGTTTAAGAGGTGAAATTTGCAATTCCAAGCCACCAAATTAGTTACTTATCCTTTAAAGACTAAACTGATCTCTAAGTTTCTTTTTTTTTTACTGCTCCTATTTTTTGTTCTTATTCCTATGTAGTTAATTCTTTTTATTTTTCTTGTGAGCTCCTTCTTCACGACAAATTTATTTTTCATATATACACACACACACACACACACTTGCCCTAATTTAAACTTCCATTAAAATTTGTTAGTCAAATATTTAAAAGACGATACTATCCCCATTAAAAAATATTTTGGATTTTTATTTAACTTTCTTAATTTCTTTCATTATTATGCATTACGTTAAATAAATTTTTATAAATAAATTTGATATAATTTTTATTTCTTCTCATTCTACTTAAAATTACAAATCCAATGCTTCAAATTTCATATAATTTGGACAAGAAATGAAAAAGATATGAATTTTTAAAGCTTTTTTCGTGAGAAAAATTCTGGTGGGTTGAAGATGCCTAAACGACGTTGTTTCGATTATGACACGTAGCGTAGAATTTAAATCCAAAAGCCAATGGTATAGTGCCACGTGGCTAGTGTGAATAACAAAATTTGGGAAAGTAGTTGTGAAGATTTGAATCCACAACTTCAACTATGCTTTAAAGCTACTTAGCCACTATGTTGTATGTACTTCCTGTTATTTTCTACACACGGAATATATATTATCCTGTTATGTACCGGTAACAGTGACCACCACCCACAATCTCCGCCATTACCTCTAGCGAACACCACTGCCACAAACCACCTCCGCCACTTCTTTCAACCACCCCTACCAGTCACCAACGTTGGAGAGTCCATAGCACAAAGATTCATCTAACTAATACACAACAATAAAATTTTGAAATAATTAGGGTTTAGTTCAAAATCAATCCCAAGGTTAAATTTCTATATGTAAATGATCTATAGACTATAAAGATTCTCAAAAGATTATTAATAGTGAGTTTATAAAATAATTTATGGTGGAGAGATGTAGTGGTGGTGGTATGTGCTAGGTGAGGAAGAAGAGTGAAAAACATAAAAGGAAAAAAATGATAAATGAAAAATGAGAAACAATGTAAGGGTATTTTGGTCAATTCAAATATGTTTTGAGGTTTTGTGCGATTCTCAGTTGCATTACATGTGAGTGTATGTCACTCTTCATTAACTTTGACAGAAAATTGGACGGAGGGTTTATGGTGCAACATTTTGAAAAACATAGAGAGTTTAACGCCACTTTTGAAAACACAAGGTTTGTTGTACAACTTTGACAAAACACAGGTGGGTGTTGTGCATTTTACTCTATATTTAATCCAATCTTTTTTTTTTTTGTCTTCAAATTAGGAGCGCAAATCATCTACCCTTATTTTTTAACTAGTCTTAACATACTTAGCCATTTAAAATTATAAATTATTTATTCGTGTTATTTATTCATCAATATTAATTAATCGAGTTTAACGTTAAAATTGAATAGTGTTGTGAATGGAATACATATTCCTATCAAAATTTCTAAAGCGAAGCTTCAAGATATATGAATAGAAAAGGAATACCAACAATAAATATATTTACAAATCACATAATTGACTTAATACTGTTTTACAGTTCCGAATAATGAAAGTTATTTGTAAATACAAATTCTTTCAGACCACAAATGTTTCCAAGCAGTCTGTTAGGAGGGGTAAAAATATACAATTGAACACTCATATATAGACAATTTTTTTTAATAGAGACTAAATCGATTTTTAGCCTAAAAGTACCTCAAAATATGCACATTTATAAAAAAATACAACTTTAACTTACTTCTTCTTAATAGCTCCACTTTTGGGTTCGCCCTCGCTGGCCCCAAGTAGATCTGCCCATGACCGAGTTGCTGAGAAATTTCCTTTTAATGAAAGAAAGCCATTTAAGAGCCCAATATTCAATTTTTTGAGTGATCTTCTCAACCAAGCTATAACAGTCCTTGATATGAAGATTACCAATCTTATAGCCAAGCAAATTAGAGATTTGGGGTTGCAGAGAGATGGATTGTATCTACCAAGGAAGACTGCACTTTTGTCACTATTCAATTCACCTGCAAGCCTGAAAGGTTATGGAAAATTGTCAACTCCTCATTAATGACGGAGATAGATCAGATATAAGTATTAGCAAAATTGAGACTCTGACCATCAGCAAAAGAAAGGTGCGTCAGTTAAGTCCGTTTGCATGT
The DNA here is from genome assembly GCA_037974665.1 of Ehretia macrophylla. NCBI lineage: Eukaryota > Viridiplantae > Streptophyta > Magnoliopsida > Boraginales > Ehretiaceae > Ehretia > Ehretia macrophylla. Next base: position 71,089,414 of record CM075764.1, read on the forward strand.
TGGGTGGAACCAGCATTAATTTGCTGATCTTTCTTCTTTGAAATTTTTTATTTTATTTATTTATTTATTTATTCGTCAATCAGTGAAGGGGGAATTTCATCTCAATTATCTCAAAACTTTACACGAGGTAGGACCAAAACAACAAAAGCTCGAAAAAAGTGTCAAGTCATTACTTACAAAAGACAATTATCGTGTATATTCCATTCTTTACAAATTGCAATGTTAGTCTGGTTTCTTCTTTTAATTTTTATTTTTTTGCTGGGTCAGCAAGTGTAAGATTTCATTCAACTAAGCAAAAGCTATGGCAAAACGATATACATGTGTAATGTCATAAACAAAAAGCCATCTTGAAACCTAACAAATAATTTCATAGAGGTTTCAGATATCACAAAGATCCCTATTGGCATTATTGTTTCTAGGGTAAATAGCACCGTAGCCTCCTATGATTTATCTAAAGTGCACAAAACCTCCTTGTGGTTTCAAAAGTGCACCGAACCCCCCTGTGATTTGGAAAAGTGGCACACGTGCCCCCTTTGTCTCTTTTCCGTCAAATTTTATAACAGAAAATGTGAAATGACTTAAATACTCTCAATTCATTTTTTCCCTCTATTTTCTCCTTTTTCTTTACCAAAAAATTATATAATATATATACACACACCACACCAAAAAAAAAAAAAAAAAATATATATATATATATATATATATATATATATATAACATATATATATCACACCACATCTAGAAAAAAAAAGAGAAATATATATATATATATACACACATACACCAAACCCAAAAAAAAAAAAACAAATATGTATATATATATATATATATATATATATATATATATATATATATATATATATATATATATATATATAATACATATACACATACAAATATATACACATACATACTGGGCTTTGGGGGGTGGGGAGTGGGGTGGTTTCCACGGGACTGGGGGGGGGGGGTTCCGCCAAGAGGGGGTGGGGTGGGGTGGGGTTTGTGTGTATGTATATATATATATATATATATATATATATACACGCACACCAAACCCAAAAAAAAAAAAACAAATATGTATATATGTAATACATATACACATACAAATATATACAGATACATACTGGGGTTTGGGGGGGTGGGGAGTGGGGTGGTTTCCACGGGACTGGGGGGTGTGGTCCGCTGAGGGAGGGGTGGGGTGGGGTGGGTGGGGTTTGTGTGTATGTATATACATATATACACACGCACACCAAACCCCAAAAAAAAAAATGCATATAGATAATACATATACACATACATACTGGGGTTTGGGGGTGGGGTGGTGGGTCTCGACTGGGCTGGGGGGGGGGGGTGTTCCGCCAAGGGGGGGGGTGGGAGGGATGGGGTTTGTGTGTACCAAACCCAAAAAAAAAATAGAAACAAATTGTTGGGGACGATGAATTTGTTGCTGTTTGTTGCTGTTTTTTTTTTTTTGTGTGTTGTAAAGGGTTTTTTTGTCAATTAACCCACATATTTTATTGAAAAAATTGTTAAAAATCAGCCAAAGTTGTATGGGAGGCGCGTGTACCTCACATGCCGTTAAAACTAATGGATTTATTGATGGAGGGGGTTGTTGTGCTATTTTTTTTATACCACAAGGGGGTCAGGTGCACTTTTAAAACTACAGGGGGTGTTGTGCACTTTAGGTAAACTATAGGGGGCTACACTTCTATATTTCCTTCCAGTCAACATTTTGCTTCGCACATCATCTTTAATTCTTTTGGTCACTTGGTCCTCAGTAGCAAATTCATTTATGAAGAAACGCAAATTTCGTTCTTTCCAAAGGTGGTAAACTGTGGAGGTGAGCAGGAGCTTAATGATATTTGCCTGAAGGGTGTGCTTTTTCGCCATGATACTGCATCCACAAACAATAAATTCCCATTGAATTCCAAAAGTTCTGACTTTTCCTTTCTTTGCACAACTTCACCAAACTCGTTGACTAAAAAAATACTCAAAGAAAAGGTGTTTCTTGGTTTCCAAATACATATGACAAAGAGAGCATCTACCATCAATTTGCATTCCCCAATTGAGCATATATACGACCATTTGTAGGCAGTCTGTTTAAGATTGCAAGCCAACAACAGAAACTGTGCTTTGGGATGAAACTTTGTTTCCAAAGAAGATCATACCATGGCACTTTTGGATGGTTTGTTCTCAGAGATTCCTAGGTAGAGTGAGTTTGAAAGGATCCGCAATGCACCACTGGATCACATCGTTGTTGTGTGAATTCAGAGGCATGCCATCAAGATTTGTTTCCAGAGAAGAAAGGCTTCTTGGCCATTTCCATCTTCCATTTTGAATCACTTTGCTAACTTTGCATTGATGTCCAAGTCGCGATGCATCAATCAAATTTTGCTGCACATTCTGCACTAATTTGCCAAGAGGGTGCCATGAGTCCCACCACAGGAAGGTATTGTTCCCATTTCCAATGATGTGCTTGATAAGGGGAGCCGCATCATCTCTCAACTTCAATAACTTTTTCCACGTCCAAGAGGTATTGGAACACTCCAAATGCCATCTTTGAGAAGTATTTTCCTGGTCCAAATGCTCCAAATAGAGTTATGGTCGGTGTACATATGCCAGAATTACTTGAGAATCGCAGCCTTGTTAACCTCTTCTTTTATTTGTTTTGTCTTGGACTCTTATTTGAAACAAAGCGAAGAGTTTGATTGTATTCATATCCTACCGTCGACAACGAAGAAGAAATTGTCACGACATTCTTTAATGGTGGCCAATTGGGTTTAATGGTGGCCAATTGGGTTTGACGTGGACTGAACTTACAAATTTGCCCCTAAAAAAATGTCAATTTAGAGCTCATGTGCATAACGTGTGATAATTCCCTTAAAAAAGGGATGAAATTGGTATCTGAGACTAATGGCGTCTCACTGAACTCCAGGGATTAAAAAGTTTATTTTAAAAATCAATGGACTAAAAGTTCCCAAATACCATAGTCTACGGACTAAAAATTCATTTTAAAAGTCAATAAACTAAAAGTTTTAACGGCCATAGTCCACGGACTATGTCAATTGTTAACCATCTTTTTTTTCTGGGGTCTGATTCTTGGCTGACTTAAGGGTAATAGAAGTATAAAGTACTAATCGAACATTACAAACATAAAATGATCTAATCTTGTATAAAATCGAGAACCCTCTATCTTATTCCTCTTGGTTCCTTGGAAGAATCATAAAACTAGTCTACCTTATAAAATGTTGCGTTATTTCTCTTAGTATCAATTAATTTTAGAATAGAAAATATAAGTATAGCTCGAACCACCAATGACTAAGTGAGAAAGTTGAACATACCATCCAACAATTTGCAGAAACCAAAAATCTTGCTTTAAGATTTGGTGGGAGTGCGCCAAGCCAAGACTTTAGTGCCCCATTAGCAAGCTACTGTAGTGGGCTATCCCCCTCAAAAAAATTAATTTAACATATTGTGAGCCGATAACTCACATATTAGATATTAAACTTATAAGATAGATACTACACTTGATCTTAGCCAAAAGGCCAAGAAAGGTATGCTTCTCTTTGTGCTTCCTTCTGCATTTTATAATTATCTCAGCTAGCATATCTTCTATGTGGAGGCGATATGGGATTCTCTTAGACTATAGCATATTGCTTACTAGTGTAATACATGAAAAGAAAATTTGTGAAAGTCATGTTAGGGTTTTCTTTAGCAAGAAAACATTCCAGATTCAATGACTTGGCGTGCACTTCTATTATTTTATTTTACTTTTTTCTTTAGTACCGTGGTGTTTTTAATGTTTAAAGTTAGTTAAAATGTTGTTAAAATGCCTCCTTTGTGGTTAATGTGTTGCTTAAGTTCTAATGGTGTCATTATGACTTGATAGAGTATAAGGGGAAATGCATGTGAAATGTGGCTTAGTTGTTTAAATGTGGGTCTAAATGAATATGAATTGCTTAGTTATTAGATTGGTAAACGTTTGAAGTAATGTGTTGTAGAATCTAGGATTCTAGCTTGATAGAATATGTGCTATGTGAATGTGGTGTCTAATGTGGTTAAGGTTCTTTTGTGTGTAAAGTGTTGTTTAAACTATGATGTCATATGATTGCATGATTAGTTAGCTTATTAAATGCATAATTAAAGTAAATGTCACCAGTGATCAACCTACTTTGTTAATTCCCCTTATTTGTCTTAAATACTTGTATTAGATTGCATGAATACGATGCGATGCGATGCAAATGTAAATACGTGTTATGAGTTATGTGTCCATGCGTGTGTTAATGCGATGCGATGCGAAAGGTTGCAACCTTTAAAACAAACATGGTCGGTTGGAGTCACCCTGGGTGGCATCGGGCTTGTTAGGCGATGACACGACTACCGGGGCTCTATTCCCTATCCCGAATGGACGGAGTGTTCCATAAAGGTTTGGGTCGTAGAGTCGAGTCAGTGTACACGCGAAGTGCACTTGGTGTATAGGGGAAGATGTTCGCGATGGTGTATAGGGGAACGATATCAACAAGACAAGCGTATCATTCGTGAATGTTTACTTTTCTTGTATTATTTAAGCATTATTTACTTATTGCAATTGACGTGCATAGCATGATTTAAAAAGTATTTTTAAAAGAGAAAATGAGTTTCAAACCTCCCTGCATTTATTCCTCCCTCACTGAGCTATGAGCTGATTAACTCACCCCTATTTATTAACATTTCAGGTGAAGATGAAGTTGTTTATGTGGACTATGTGCCTAGTGAGCATGTGGACATGCCCGAGGCTTGATGTGTTTATTCTTGATGTATATATGTTTTAGAATGCTAAAGTTGAATTAAAGTTTTATGAGTTCTTGTAAATATGTATTAAAGTCTTTTTCAATTCTTGTAATTAAGTAATATGTATTGCCACCTTAAAGTTGTGTTTGCAAGGCTTGTATTGTATTTGTGTTATGATGTTGACGTACGTGAGACGGACGGCAGGGTACATGTGTATGTATACGAATGGCTTGTGTATGAAATGTTTGGGGTTTAGTTGCTGTTGTGAGGAGTTTCGTGCAGGTTTTTATATGGCACTACAAAAAATGCGGACATCGGCAACACTTTTTTTGTGGCGGTTCAAAGAACCGCCGCGAATTGTGTTTTACAATTCATTTTTTGCGGCGGTTACTTGAACTGCCGCTAAAAGTCCCTCTTTAGTCGCGGTTCTAAGAAACTGTCGCGAAAATTCCAATTTTAGCAGCGGTTATGGGGAACCGCCGCTAAAAGTACTTCAATTGAAAATACAACTCCCCCCGCCCCTCGTTTTTTATTTTTCTTATTCAGCCGAAAAAACCCTTCCACACCTCCCCATACCAGAGCCACCATTGCCTCCCACCCTAAACCCGTTCTCCTTCACCCTTGCGCTACAACGGCGTACCACCGCTTCTACCCATACCCCAACCCTCTCCCCCTTCCACCATTAATCATCTAGATTTGCGCTCACACACACATACACACACATATATATCACAAGACTTTTTAAAACAATGAAATCAAACATAGATATATATATATATATATATATATATTTATATATGTATATGTGTGGGTGTGCGTGTGTATATATATATGTATGTATTTATTTATTTTGTTTTCTTAATTCTTTTTTTTCTTTTTCAGGTACCTCAAATTGGGAAACTTGTTCAGTTAGTTAGGGTTCCCAATTTGAAGGTTTCGAATTTCGGTAATTGAAACCCCAAATTCAAACTCGTATATGTATAATTGTATATGTTTAATTTTTTCTCTTAATTTATTTATTTATTTTAATTTGGCTGCTCCATTTTATATGTATATATTTCTTAATCCCTAGAGCTTATGTATATATGTCTGTGTGTATGTGTAATTTTTTATTTATGTGTGTGCGTGGTGTAATTGTGTGTGTATGTATAATTGAGAATAGAGCTACTTTAAAGAAGTGGAAGAGGGTTAATTTCACTATGGCAAATGTGTTATTAAGATTGCTTTTGCTTTCTTTGTTCAGGTCATTAGACATTTTTAGGTTCTGAACACCTTTCTTTTTTCGTTATGGTATATGAAATTGCTAATCATTCTTTTAAATAGATGATGTTAGAAGCCTCTTGGATTGTATAAACTTGTTCTCTTCATCCTTGCCCTTGCAAATGTTGTTCAATTTTCTGCATAGCCGTCTTTGATGAGGTGCTTATTTGTCTATAATTAAAATTGAAAAGAAGAGTTAATTTCTTAATTAACAGGTATCTACTCTTATGTTGTAAAGATGTTTATCAATTTTCAATCAAAAGAAATCACATGCCATATGTCATATCTGATTAATAATATCTTTTTGTGGGGAAAAGGGGAAAGAATAATGTATGTTTTCTCAAATCAGATGGAGGTTATTAACTCTCTCTTGAATTCAGAAACTTAGGCTTGAGCTGTTTTCATTTTGAAATTTTAATCATTGATCTATCATTTCTGTAGTAACTAATTTGTGACTTCTCATGATTGGCTTTGTATAGTTTTTATTGAGGAACTCTTAATGAGTTACATGTAGTGGACATTTCAAAACAGTCAACTAGATGTGTTCCATGTTCGCCAAGGGTCTCTTGGTCAGCTTTATGGTGTCTTAATTGACTAGTAATAAGCAGTAGTAATCAGTCAAATTATACGGCATGCTTCTTTGGCCGGGTAGATTCGGGTGTAATGGTCGGGTAGTGACCAATTTTAATAAACAGTTTCAAGTTTGAACCATGATGTTAAATCTCATAGTTTCCACCATGGCAAATTTGTGTTCAGTTTTTGTATTATTTGGATTAGGGACAAACCAAGAAGAGAGATATGTATGAGGAAAAATAAAAGGTACAGTCTCTCATTTTGTCATATTGTCTGTAACTTGTTTCTTTATTTTCTGATTGTTACTTAAGTATGAATACCTACTCGTTAAAATGCTAATTCTATTAGTATCATTAGTTATATAATAAACCGCCTGAGTTAATAGCTACAATATTTACTCGATGTTAATGTTTCTTTTGGTTGTGTTTGGCAGCTTGGAGAACTAAGATAGGTTCTACTTCAACTCCATAAATTGAGGTATTTTAGAGTGGTTGAGATATTTGAGAGATATGTGCTCCTTTGTTGTCTAAATTTTTCAATGCTTTTAATTATGTAACTTGATAATAGTGATATAGGCTTGTCAACTGTCAAAAAAACTCCAGTTTCTTTCACTTCAAACTGACTATACAAAGCATTTTAATTATGTAACTTGAGATGCTTAACTATAGATATTGATATATTGCCTATCATATCATTGTATTTTGAGCATAAAATTTATTTTTCTTCGTCTAATGCAGAGTGATCTGTCTTGTTTGGACAGGTAATCTAAAATTTCCGTATGTTTTCTTGACATATGGTCAGTGATTCGTGTGCATTTGCTTTGGTGGTAATATGTTTAATGCATAGGATAGTAGGATTGTCTTTTTAGCAAATTGTGAGATGTTGACTGCTGTTGTTTTATCATCAGGCTAAAAGTTGTAGTAAACTGCTAACAGGGACAAATGTTACCTATAGTATACGAGCATCAATTCTATTTAATGGACTATAGGCGGCGGTTCATTGAAACCGTCGCCTATTAACGTTATAGGTGGCGGTTTAAACAACCGCCGCCTATAGTATTCGCGATAGACAAATTTGCGACGGTTCTTAAAATCGCCGCCTATACATATGCGGCGGTTATAAACCGCTGCGAATAAGAGAAAAAATTGCAGCGGATGTATTTTTTTTTTGTAGAGTGGGATAGTGCCAAGTTTCAAACGTTACCATGCCGAAATTCCGTCGTGTCTTGACTTGATCCTAGGAGGGGTCGGGTTGGGGCGTTACATGGCGTCTCACTGATATAACTCCAGGGGCTAAAAGTTTTATTTTAAAAGTCAATGGACTAAAAGTTCCCAAATACCATAGTCCACAGACTAAAAATTCATTTTAAAAGTCAATAAACTAAAAGATCCAACGACCATAGTCCAGGGACCATGTCAAGTGTTAACCTTATTTTTTTTGGGGTCCGATTCTTGGCTGACTTCAGGGGAATAGAAGTATAAAGTAGTAATTGAACACTAAAAACATAAAATGATCTAATCTTGTATAAAATCGAGAACCCTCTATTATATTTCTCTTGGTTATATAATCGTTGTCCTTGAAAGAATCATAAACTTTAAGTCTACCTTATAAAATCTTGCGTTGTTTCTCTTACTATCAATTAATTTTTTAATAGAAGATATAAGTATAGCTCGAACCAACAATGACTAAGTAGGAAAGTTGAACATGACATCCAACAATTTGCAAAAACCAAAAATCTTGCATTAAGATTTGGTGGGGGTGCGCCAAGCCCAAGCTTTAGTGCAGCACCAAGACAATGCTCAAAAGCTACTGAGGCACTTGAACGTTGCCTTGGTGCTGTACTAAAGCCTGGGCTTAGTGGGCTCTCCCTCTCAAAAAAATTAATTTAACATCTTGTGAGCCGATAACTCACATATTAGATATTAAACTGATAAGAATATATACTACACTTGATCTTAGCCAAAAGTCCGAGAGAGGTATGCTTCTCAATGTGCTTCCTTCTGTATTTTATAATTATCTTAGCTAGCATATCCTCTATGTGGAGGCGATATGGGATTCTCTTAGACTATAGCGTATTGCATACTAGTGTAATACATGAAAAGAAAATTTGTGAAAGTCATGTTTGGCTTTTCTTTAGCAAGAAAATATTCCAGATTCAATGATCTGGCGTGCACTTCTACTATTTTATTTTACTTTTTTCTTTAGTACCGTGGTTTTAATTCAAAATTTATAATTATAATAAGTTACCTGATCATCAAACTCAACTCTTGGGTATAGATACACTTTTTACTACATGGTAATTAATTTAGTCAAATGAGGGTCAAGTCATAGCCTATTATACTCTTCTCTAATCATAAAAATTTTAATTAAAAAAAAATAAAAAAGGGTAAAATAGCTTATTTTACATTATTTGTGTTATGCTCGAGATTAAAGAAAAATAATAATTACATTAAAACCTATCCTTGTTTTATACATATATATACATCTAATTGAGATTAAATCCGATATTGTTTTTTAACTCAATTGCCATGGTTCTAATGCATCACAAGGAGCATTTGTGAGAAATAATCATTCTAAACAATCATTTGGTTTGGTTCATTAAATTTATTTGAAATGAGTTAACCTTATAAAAATATAAAAAAAATAAACAAAAAACAATTTGTTGTTAAAAAATGGTGTTATACGCGATATTAGGAAAAAAATTAGATTCATTTATAATTCTTTTCTATACATATATATATACATTTCAAATTGAATCCAATCTTTTTTCCTAACCCAACATATAAATGTTTTGCAATGAGCTAACGTTTCAAAGATACATAAAAAAAAAGTTTAAAGCCAATAAAATATAATTAAATAGCTCAATAAGAAAATAAAAGACCAAAATATCATTTAATCTTAAGGCTTTATTTTAGAATTTGATGTCATGGGGAATCTGGACATAACTAAAATTTCGTGGGGGAATTTAAAATTTAATTAGGTAAAAACCCATAGGGGGAAATGACATTCTCCTTTTTTCAAACTACAATTTTTAGTTCAAAACAAGTCAACGATTGGCTCGTTCTTTTACTTATAATGGAATAGTATGTGTCATTCATCTCGCATTGACACGATTGATATTACTATCAAGTGAAACTTGGGATCTTTCAAAGGTGGCGAAACTATTGTCCCAATCCTATTTTGATCATTTAATTAATTATTTTTTATTTTAAAAAGACCACTAATTTATTAATTGGGTTTCGTTTCGATCATTCAATCTATTTTCTCGTCAAAATTAATTAACAAAGTTACTATACAAGGGTAAAATTGTAAAAATACTTAAAATAATTACATTTTTATCACCAAATAAAAGTTATTTACGATCTCATCACCAATAACTTGAAATCTCATAAAATTGTTATTACTAAGATTTCAACCCTAAGTTATCCACGTCAAAAATAAAAGTTCTTATTACTGCACTACTTCAACTCAATGACTTTCAATTTACGATTAAAAACCATATTAACATATCTGCGATTATGATTAATATAACTTCATTTGCCCTTTTTTTTTTTTTTTCCTTTTCCCTCTTCTTCTTCCTTCCCATCCCCATCACCTTCTGCATCTCCATCTTCATATCACACACATACACACATAGACACACCTACAGCGAAACACACGCACCAAATAATAATATAAGAGTTGATGTGATAATGATATTGGCTGACTTCAGGCTAATAGAATCCCTCTATTAGTTATATTCCACTTGGTTCAGATCTTGCAATTATTCCTATTGAGTCATTGTTGATCAAAACTATACTTATATCAATAGACTTGTACCCCAAAATTAATGCAGCTTCCAACAATTAGCAAAATCGAAAAATGTTGCATTAAGATTTGGTGGGGTGCGCCAGGCCAAGGCTTTAGTGAAGCACCAAGGCGACGCTTGAGAGCCCCAGTAGCAAGCTACTTCAGTGGGCTCTCCCCCTAAAAAAATTAATTTAACATCTAGTGAGCCGATGGCTCACGTATCAGATATTAAACTGATAAGAACAGATACTACACTTGATCTTAGCCAAAAGGCCGAGAAAGGTATGCTTAGACTAGTGCTCTCATTCTTCTTTTATACCCAAAGCAGCACACGTCTGTCTCATGCATCATCGATATGGGATGAGTACTCAGTAAAAAAATGTAAGTGTCACGCTGAGGTATACTATACTCTGGTCCATTATGTAACACAAGAAAAAATAAATAACAAAAATAACAAGTAAAAATGAGAAAATTAACTTTTTAGAGTACGATTACACAATTGCATTGATGTCCAAGTCTCGATGCATCAATCAAATTTTGCTGCACATTCTGCACTAATTTGCACAATTCCATTTCCAATGATGTGCTTGATATGGGGAGCCGCATCATCTCTCAACTTCAATAACTTTTTCCACGTCCAAGAGCAGTCGGAGGGTATTGGAACACTCCAAATGCCATCTTTGAGAAGTATTTTCCTGGTCCAAATGCCAGAATTGCTTGAGAATCGCAACCTTGTTAACCTCTTGTTTTATTTGTTTTGTTTTGGACTCTTATTTGAAACAAAGCCCAGAGTTTGATTGTATTCATACCCTTGTATAATAGATTTTGTACTATAACTCAAGTTCATAAATTAAGGTAGTAGTTATCTCCAAGGATCGTATAATCAAATCATAAGCAAGACTAAGCGATAATTGCTACTCAGTTCATAATTACTAATACATTTGCATAAACGAAGTTTCTCGTTACCGAACAACTACTTTGGACTCTAATTGGGTAGGGGCCGCGCGAACGCAGGCCCCCACTGTCACAAATTATGACGTAGGCTCAACCACTTGGGCTGACCTTAGACGAGCACCCCTCCCAAGTGCAATGGAGGTCACCAACCTAGGCCACGGACCTTCTTGATCGCCCATTGACCCCGTCCAGGTAAGTATGTTTCATCTTTTGCTTTCTTGCCTTTATATCCGTCCCCCATTTCCCACCCACCACATGCCTATTCGATGTGGGACAAAATAAAAGTTTACATTTCCTTGTTCAATTGGGGTCTATTCGAAGTATACTACCAAAGTGATAACATTCCTGCAACACAAATATCATAATAGACGAGCGGAAGCTTTTCAAACATGAAGCTAACACGTATTCCAGCTACGCTTCCGATTTCGAGCTTGGCACCAATTTTCAGCAACAATATTTCCTATTTCTTTCATTGAACTACAACAGATTTCTCATATAATATATCCTGAGCCTCAACAGCATCTTCTTGTAATCTTTACATCAATGAGCATCTGCTGTATATAGTTTTCCAACGCAAGTTCTTATGTCAAGCAAAGGAGCATGACTTGTGAGCTAGGTTGAACATGCCAACTTTGTGACACAAGACAAATGTGTTAGTATTTCTCATTAATTTGTTGCTTTAGTAGGAGTAATATCAATAATATTTTTCTTACTAGATACTAAATATATACATATAAAAAAAAATGGAATATATGTATAGGACTTGGATGAGTGAGGGTTGCACTCCTACTGCTTTCCATATATATCTGCCCTTGGTTAGAACACCAAATAATGTAAGAGTTGATGAGCTAATAATCTTTGCTGACTTTATTATTATTATTATTTGTTAATACTTATCATAATTCCTGAACTATGGCCGTTGAGAACTTCATTGACTTTTAAAATAATCCTTTTAGTTCCTGAACTATAGTCGTTGAGAACTTTTAGTCTCTTGGCTTTTAAAATGAACATTTTAGTCTTTGGAATTATATCAAAGAGACGCCTTTAGTCTCGGATACCAATTTTGACCATTTTTTAATGATTTTTCCCTATTTGTGAGGGCAAAATAGGAAAGTTATATTTGTTTCACAGCCGACAAAGAAAGAAAAAATTGTCACTAAAAAATTGTCAGTTTAGAGCTCATGCGCATAACGTGTGACAATGCCGTTAAAAAATGGACCAAATTGGTATCTGGGACTAATGGCGTGTGATGCCCGAGTCGAGAGCATGTTTATTTTTATTTATTTGCATATAATATGTGCATTTAATTGTTTAAAATGTTTATTTGTCATAATATGTGCAAATATTTGCTTAATTGATTTTTACGTGCAATTACGTGTTTAATTAACTTCAGTTAGCAAAATTATGAGTTTATTTATATTAGAATTTGATATATGTGCATTCATATTATTTCATAAATATTTTTAAGTGAGAATAGCATTTAAAGGACTTTTGAATTTTATTTGAGGACTTTTCCACTAAATTTTTAAAAATGGTCTTTTAAACATTTTAAAAAACTAGTCCTCCAATATTATTGGACTATTAATAAAAATTAATTTGGAAACAAACTAGGAATTAAAAGTAGACTTTTCGCGCGAAAAAAGTAACGTTTTTAAGCCAAATAGTGAAAATCCTCCAACTTGGTCTTCCTTTGACCTTGTTGACTTTTCTAAATAATGTATAAAGCCCAAAAATACCCCAAAAATGCAAAAATAAGCCAAAAATAAAGACCCAAATCAACCAAAAATCCTTTCTTGCGTGAATAGTGAATTTTGAAGGTGAAGGAGAAGCTTCCAAAGGGCAACCCGGACATTTTTGAACTCGCCTCAACTCCTACTTCGCATCTACCGTTCATTTTTCAACTTTCGGAACAAAAATTTGTGAAGGGCTCTTTCAAAAATTGGTTTAAAATGCATTATTTATGCTTTGTATCGTTAAATTTACATATGATACTTGTTATTTAGGTTGTAGAGAACATGTTTACCGTTTCATAATTTATTTCTAGCGTATTTTATTTTTGTGATGAATAGTAGTTATGTTTTATGTTATAAATGCATAATTTGATGCCTAAGCTTGATTCTTAGCCTAGTTATGATGTTCATAAACCTTTATATACCATATTAACTTAGTAGAATAGCTTAGAAATGCGTAAATGTGCAAAAATGAACTAGATGCGTTGGCTGAAATTTTAATGTTTATGCTTGATTATTGTCAATATTTGAGTGTAGTTGGGTAGTCTTTGGGTTGTCAATGATGTATTATAATTTCTAAATTTGAGTGCTAAATGCTAGGTGTAAATGTGGTTAAGAAAGGGGTTTAAATTGATTTGAAGAATGAAGATGTTTAAATGGTGTTTTTAATGTTTAAAGTTATTTAAAATGTTGTTAGAATGCCTCCTTTGTGGTTAATGTGTTGCTTAAGTTCTAATGGTGTCACTATGACTTGATACAATATATGGGGAAATGCATGTGAAATGTGGCTTAGGTGTTTAAATGTGGGTCTAAATGAATATGAATTGCTTAGTTATTAGATTGATAAATGTTTGAAGTAATGTGTTGTAGAATCTAGGATTCTAGCTTGATAGAATATGTGCTATGTGAATGTGGTGTCTAATGTGGTTAAGGTTCTTTTGTGTGTAAAGTGTTGTTTAAACTATGATGTCATATGATTGCATGATTAGTTAGCTTATTAAATGCATAATTAAAGTAAATGTCACCAGTGATCAACCTACTTTGTTAATTCCCCTTATTTGTCTTAAATACTTGTATTAGATTGCATGAATGCGATGCGATACGAAGGATTGCAACCTTTAAAACAGACACAGTTGGTTGGAGTCATCCTGGGTGGCATCGCGCTTGCTAGGCGATGACATGACTACCGGGGTTCTATTCCTTATCCCGAATGGATGGTGTGTTCCATAAGGGTTTGGGTCGTAGAGTCGAGTCAGTGTACACGCGAAGTGCACTTGGTGTATAGTGGAAGTTGTTCGCGATGGTGTATAGGGGAACGACATCAACAGGACAAGTGTATCCTTCATGAATGTTTACTTTTCTTGTATTATTTAAGTGTTATTTACTTATTGCAATTGACGTGCATAGCATGATTTAGAAAGTTATTTTAAAAGAGAAAATGAGTTTCAAACCTCCCTGCATTTATTCCTGCCTCACTGAGCTATGTGCCGGTTAGCTTACCCCTATTTATTAATATTTCAGGTGAAGATGAAATTGTTTATGTGAACTATGTGCCTAGTGAGCATGTGGACAAGTATAGCTCGAACCAACAATGAATAAGTAGGAAAGTTGAACATGACATCCAACAATTTGCAAAAACCAAAAATCTTGCATATAAGATTTGGTGGGGGTGCGCCAAGCCCAAGCTTTAGTGTGGCACCAAGACAACGCTCAAAATCTGCTGAGGCTCTTGAACGTTGCCTTGGTGCTGTACTAAAGCCTAGGCTTAGTGGGCTCTCTCCCTAAAAAAATTAATTTAACATCTTGTGAGCCGATAACTCACATATTAGATATTAAACTGATAAGAATAGATACTACACTTGATCTTAGCCAAAAGGCCGAGAAAGGTATGCTTCTCAATGTGCTTCCTTCTGCATTTTATAATTATCTCAGCTAGCATATCTTTTATGTGGAGGCAATATGGGATTCTCTTAGACTATAGCGTATTGCATACTAGTGTAATACATGAAATTTTTTTTTTTTTTGTGAAAGTCATGTTAGACTTTTCTTTAGCAAGAAAACATTCCAGATTCAATGACCTGGCGTGCATTTCTATTATTTTATTTTACTTTTTTCTTTAGTACCGTGGTTTTAATTCAAAATTTATAATTATAATAAGTTACCTGATCATCAAACTCAACTCTTGGGTGTAGACACACTTTTTACTACATGGTAATTAATTTAGTCAAATGAGGGTCAAATCATAGCCTAATACTCTTCTCTAATCATAAAAATTTTAATTAAAAAAAATAAAAAGGGTAAAATAGCTTATTTACATTATTTGTGTTATGCTCGATATTAAAGAAAAATAATATTTACATTAAAACCTATCCTTGTTTTATACATATATATACATCTAATTGAGTTTAAATCCGATATTGTTTTTTAACTCAATTGTCATGGTTCTACTGCATCACAAGGAGCATTTGTGAGAAATAATCATTCTAAGCAATCATTTGGTTTGGTTCATTATAATTTATTTGAAATGAGTTAACCTTATAAAAATATAAAAATAAACAAAAAACAATTTTTTGTTCAAAAATGGCGTTATACGCGATATTAGGAAAAAAATTAGATTCATTTATAATTTTTTTCTATACATATATATACATTTCAAATTGAATCCAATCTTTTCTCCTAACCCAACATATAATTTTTTTTATAATGAGCTAACGTTTTAAAGATACATAAAAAAAAGTTTAATGGCAATAAAATAGAATTAAATAGCGCAATAAGAAAATAAAAGACCAAAATATCATTTAATCTTAAGGCTTTATTTTAGAATTTGATGTCATGGGGAATCTAGACATAACTAAAATCTCGTAGGGGAGTTTGGAATTTAATTAGGTAAAAACTCATAGGGGGTAATGGCATTCTCCTTTTTTCAAACTACAATTTTTAGTTCAAAACAAGTCAACGATTGGCTCATTCTTTTACTTATAATGGTATGTGTCATTCATCTTGCATTGACACGATTGATATTACTATCAAGTGAAACAAGGGATCTTTCAAAGGTCGTGAAATTATTGTCCCAATCCTATTTTGACCATTTAATTAACTATTTTTGGTCTTAAAAAGACCACTAATTTATTAATTGGGTTTCGTTTTGATCAGTCAATCTATTTTCCCGTTAAAATTAATTAACAACGTTACTATACAAGGGTAAAATTGTAAAAATACTTAAAATAATTACATTTTTACCACCAAATAAAAGTTTTTTAAGGTCTCATCACCAATAACTTAAAATGTCATAAAAATCATCATATATTCTAAGAGAACAAACATCTTGCCATGTATCACTTAATGAGCATCTCTACATGAATTACCATTTCATGCCATGTGTAAACATTATTTAAAATACTGAAAAAGTAATTCCATAAAATATGTGGTGAATTTTGTTAATTTCTTAATGAATTGATTTGGTTTATTTAAGTTTGTTTTAGTTTGGATATTAGTATGAAATTATGTTGTTATAGAAGTTTTATGAGCAAAAGAAAAAAAAAAGAAAAAAATAGCAAAACTTGAAATGTTAATGAGATGTACTACATAATTCATCTATTGTATTATCCTAATCTTTTGTAAACCAAAAGAAAATTGAAACATGCTCGATCCATTCATCTATTGTATTATCCTAATCATAATACTCATTTGCATGTTGTTTGGCTCAAAACGATGCAGTTATACTGCATAATTAATTTTGAAATTTGGAAATGACTTTTACAAATTATAATGTTTAACCGATAATTATTAGATACAGTATTATCCTAATCATATTATTTAAATTTACAACTTATATCTAGATAAGATTTTCAATCTATCGTAGGACTTTATCAAATCTTAATTTGAATTTTAAATTTTTTTAATCTATGAATAGAAATCTTTTTTATTTATTTATTAATAACATTATTAGAAGTGATTTTATATGCAGGTACAATTCCAAAAACTCTATTTTTGAGTGGTCTATAGTCCTCGTTGGTAACTCCAATCATAGGTTAGTGTATTCTGAAAGTATTAGCTTTCTGCTTTAGCTACAACTATTTTTGATTTTTTCTCATTTGGATATTGAAACTTGCAGTGGACCTTTAGAATTTGTCGTTCCTCCAGCAGATCCGTTTGTCTTTTTCCCGATTTTTATTCGCTTCACTGCTGCAAAAACTTTCAGTGACTTAAAGGTTTGTCTGTGTAATGCACTAAGAGCCTGATTTAGTCTGAATTTACCAAGCTTCTTTTCCATCCTGCCTCCTAATTTCCCCTTATTCTCTATATCTGATTTTACTTTTTTTTGGTTTCAAAAGTTCAGGTCTTCATCGCTTGAAGCATTTGGAATTGTTTGGCACAGAAATTGGGAACAGCGGACTCCATCATCTCTCTGGTTAGACATCTGTCTTGTACCTACAATGTCCATTAATCAAACGAAAGTATGAACACAAGCCTAATACCACTAGGTAGGTCGGCTACCAACAATGTACATGATATTTTGAATCTAAGTTGTAATTTCATATATAGTTATGCAATGTTTAGAGTGATTAACTGAAAATAATTGCTCAGATTTCACTTAGTAAATACCTCTTTTTTGGTTTACTTTCATAGAATTATGAGTGCATGAGTCTATCATGACCTATAATAAAGGTTGCACAGAAGCATGATGTTCTGCTGGTCTTCGTTAAATAAAATGCAGTACAACCAGACAGTTTTTAGCGTTAGATATTACTGGATGTGCAAATATATGTTTGTGTTTGATCAATACCTTCTTGGGCTCAAATATTTCATGCTTAAAGTTCCTTTATTATCTCTCTCATGTATGTGTATTAGATGCTAATTCCTGATTTGATGCACAAGATTCTCCTGTCATTTATATATTTTCCTTGAAAGCATGAATAGCTGAGTTAAGCATCATGAATGTGAGTGGTTGTACGGTTTGCATGTGCACAACAATCTCTAGGTTCGTAAACTGTGTAATATTATGTATTCTATACACCTTTCCTCTACCTAAACCTGTTTGTTACTTAGCAATAAGTTAGTATACATCTAGGTCATTGCTCATTACTTCTCTTTGCATTGTTTTCTGGGATAGAAGTGACTACATGGCAGAATTGTGAAAGCGGTTATATATATATATATGATATACCGGAGTAGAATTGTGTAGGCTTATTGTTTTTTCCTTGAAATGTCATTGTTTAATTATGAATCCGTGGCTCATATTTTGAAATCTGGATAATGGCTTTTGACAAAATATGATAACATATATTGATACAGAAGATATATTTTGCAACTATAAACATACTTGCTCATTTTCTTTCTTTTTTTTGCTTATCTTCCTGTTTTTGTCGCATTGGTTATTCTTATGTTATCTTCATGTTTTTGTCAAGGAACGTGAACTCGTATATAAGATCCATGCAAGCAAGTTTAGTTGCATTCTTGAAACTCTTGGGATGCTGGAGAGCAGATGATACGCTTTGATCAACAATATCAATCTGCAAATTAATTAATTAAATAATTATGCTAGCTGAAATTGGTAAACCAAGATTTGAAAGGACAATTAATTTTTATCTAGATATAGTACGTACCAATTAATTTTTATCTAGATATAGTAGGTACCTCGGCTGCAACATCATAGAAATAAGAAGCAACATATAGAGTTTTCTGTCCTTCCCCACCTCCACCGTTCCAAACAATGTTGAATGTGCAATTCTTATGTTTATAAGGTGCATCCACTTTTAGTATCTTTTTAATTAATTCTTTGCACTTCTTCATGTGTGGACCAGATTGTTAGGATTCGGCGCAGTGAAATGGTCGGGAAGAAGTAGTATCACGTAACTAAAATATGAATAAGAAAAATAAAATAACTGAAACACAACATTTTACGTGGAAAACCCTCAACCAAATTAAGGGAAAATCACGGGCAAACATAGGAAGATTCATTATGATATAAGAATATTTTACATTGACCTTCTCTCTATTATAAGGAGAGCACAATTCCACTATCTCAAATAATAGGAGAAACTAATTCTTACTTATAAAATAAAGACAACTAATATGGAGGAAAAACACTCAAAAGAAACCTACATTTTTCTCTCTGAGTCGCAGGAAAAACCTACATTTTTTTTCTCTCTTTGTATCTTCGATCCTCTCTGATCCGAGGGATACTGAAGCTGAATGAAAAGCCTGCTATTTATAAGCAAAATGTTGCAATGTTTCAGCGCTGATTTGCTGTCCTTCACGTTCCAGAACGTGCGTTGCTAAGTTGTCTTGCACGTTGTTGTGAATTGGCTTCCAACCAAGTCTTCACCTTTCCAATTGCAAAGTTCTACTTTCCAGAAAACAATGCATGTGTTTGTCATCTTTTCTTCATTTTATTATTATCCATCATCATCATTCCATTAACATGGAAACCAATGCATGACTTTTCTCTTTCCATAAGCATGCTTGCCAACTCCAAAGTGGCTTTATCTTCACACAGATGACATTGCTTTGGCTTTATATGTCACTTGTATGTATAGGATCCTTAATTATTTGACAGAAAAAAAAAAAGAAAATTAATTAGTGCCATGCAGTAATTAACCTTTTAATAATATCCTCATATTTGTGACGCATGGGTTGCTAGAATTTCTAGAATCTTTTAAAAACTCAGCTCAAGCTGTCATTAAACCATAGTTTAGGTAACTGTACACATGTATAAAATTAATAACACCAAATTAATTAATATAATATCCAAGTATGTACTTAGAAATTAATAAGAATAATCATCATATCCGAAGGAAAGAATCAAGATCATATTTATCGTAACCGGTGAGAATAGAGTTTATATTTGGTCCCCATGAGATCATATATATCGTAACCTGTGAGAATAGAGATTATATTTGGACCCCATTATTTTTTTTTTTTTGGTTGTATTTTCTGAGTAATCAAGGAAAGGCTAAAAAATAAAGGCTTTGTCAACGAAAGTAAGGTTAAAAAGTAAGATCTTCCTTTATTATTATTATTTTTGGTTGTATTTGGCTTTTTTTTTTTTGTATTTTCTGAGTTATATAAATGGGTTTTACAGAGTATATGCTAATTAAAAAATAATGGCTTTTTTTTTTGGTTGTATTTTACCTTTACCTATATGGTTGGAAAGGCTAATCAAGGAAAATTTGCTCTACATGTTGCTGTTAAAATCTGGTTTATTGTAACTGATTTCACATTTACATTGGTGCTAGTAGTTTTCTGCCTGTTGAATTATTTGGGTAGGACAACGTAGTTCAGTGCTATTAGAAATAGTGTTGGTGCTGAGTGGTCTTAGATGATTTCTTGATATAGGAACTGGAAGTGATCGTGAAATCGAAAAATTTTCATTGAACAAGTTATTGTCTTACTTTGTTGACTTGAAGGAAATTGGTAGATATAGTTTCATTTGCTGACACGATGACTCTTAGAGAGCTAAAGATGCAATAGAACTACAAATTCTTGGACAGCATAGTTTTGTTGTAACTGATCTGACATTAACATTGGGCCCAGTAGTTTTCTGCATGTGATCAATTAGTGTTATATATTCTTCTCTTTGTAGACTTTAGTAACTCTGACCTATAAGATATTCTGTATGCTTATTTATGACATGTAATAATAAGCAGATCAAGTTTACAATTAGGATATCCCCTCTCTCCTTCTTATCTTTTCATTTTCTAGTTTCCTTTTATTATTTTACCAGTATCATAAGAAAAATGTGAAAATCTTATATATCTGATAAGTGGGATGAATTTATAATAAGCTGGTGAATTACTTATTCTTGCAAGTATTAGATTAAAAATTTATGATAAATGAAAAAAAAGTTTGTCTGATAACCATATTAAGGCAAGCAGAATATTCTTGAAAGAATATGAGAATGCTTTTTGCAGCTCAAAAGCATACAAGAAATGCGAAACAGTTTGTTGATAACTATATTAAAGCGGTTGAATTCTCTTGGAAGAATATGAGAGCTCTTTTTTGAGTTACAATTTATTTTACTGGATTGTTTCAATCTTGAACTGTCATAGTATCGTTTAATGCTATGTTATGAGCAACTGAAAAGGGCTTTGCAAGACAGTGATTAGGCCATAATCCATGTGTCATCTACTGGATTCCAATAATGTTAATTGATCACAAGGTTGTGGAAGGACTTCGATTATGTCGAAATGATAAATCAAGATTTTCTATTAACCCTTTTTCCTGGTTTTTGAATTCAATATAAACCTTGGCGTCACTTTTTCAGAACAAATTTCATACTTTAAATTTGTTATTCATTTCTTTGTCCTTGGAAGTTTTAGATGACCATACATATTGATTCCATCAAGGATATTACTCTAGAAAAAGAAACATGGACAATTAAGGTGAGGGTGGTCCATCTTTGGATGCTACCCAATTTCAACAATCATTCCATCACTAATTCGATAGAGATGGTTTTAGTTGACGAAGAAGTACATAATTACATTTACTCCAATTAATTTATTCTTTCATTAATTAATTGTATCATAGTTGACTATTTATGATTTCTACCAATTTTATATCTTAGGGAGAGAAAATACATGCTACAGTCAGGAGGAATTTGGTTTATAAATTTAAACCTTTAGTAAGAGAAGTAGAAGTTTATGTCATGGCTTTCTTTGGGATTGGTCAGAATACTGGTAGTTATCGTATTACAAGACATCATTTTCGTCTCAACTTCCAATATAATTCCAGTGTAAGACAAGCTAAAGGAAATGACATAGCCCCTTATGGACTGGACTTTCAATCCTATGATGATATTATGATGAGGAGTTTAGATGATCCTTATTTAGTAGGTTGGTTACTCAAACTACTTCAATAAATTATTAATGTCTTGCTTTGTTTTTTTTATATTGTTTCAAATATTCTTATGTTAGAAGTTATCGGTCTACTGACTGGTGTTGGAGTCTAGAGAGAATTTGAAAAAGATGGAACTTGTACCAAGATGCTGGTGATAGAACTTGGTGATTGTAATAGGTAATTGCCTATATATTTACATCTTCCATATTTGTATTAAATTTTTTTTTTTCGAATGTATCATTTGTTACTAACTTCTATATATATTAGGTGAAATTCGAGTGTACCTTTTTTGGCAAATACGTGGATCAAGTTAACTCCTTCCTTCCAAGTTGTGAGAATGTTGAAAAAAATTGTGGTTATTCAATTTTGTAAGCCTAAGACTTTTAATATTGTTGTCTATCATTGTCTATCATTGTTCTTTTATAATTTTAAACTTTTAGGTTAATGCTTACTCTAAAATTTTAATGATAGGAAAAATTGTGATTCAAAACATGAGGTATACAACCAGAATTCTGTTCAATGTTGTTATTCTAGAGGTTGAAGACTTTAGGAGAAGGTGATTATATATTAATCGTGCCATTGTTAATTGTAAATATTATATTCAAATAAATGTTTTTGTTATTTATACTTAATATATTTGGTGTTTAGTATTCCCGTAGGATATGCAGAAAGCTCTCAAGTTCTTAGTCAGCTTTCTCAACCAAATAATAACTCTTTTGAAGATGATTTCCTGCGTCTAACTCCTCAAAAAACCATTGAAGAGATCAAGGATATGAAAGAGGTTTTATTAAGTTATTTATCTACATTTGTAAATATTATTCAAATATTATTACTTTATTATTAGTGTTCTAGCTTATTTATATTTTATTATTCATATATCTTTTCAACTCATTATTGCTAACAATTATAGGATATTCAATGTGTCACTTTTGCAACCATTGACCATATCATTAGGAATGAATCTTGGTTCTACACCCCATGCAAAGAACATTTCAAAGTCGTATATCCTGATTCTGGAATGTATTTTTGTCAATCATGTAACTCCCATATTGTGTCAGTTATTCCAAGGTAATTAATATGTTCAATTTTTGTGACGACCCGATCCCACACACACTCATGTCTCGATATAACAACCCGATCTTACCCCCAAGGCACGAAAAATGAGAAAAAACGAATAGAGTTTTGCTTATACTTAGGCCAAACCAAAACCTGTACAACATTTCATTTAACAACAATAGAATCAAACAATACATCCACTGGCCATTACATATACATCAACTTTACAAATTCACTTGGTCAGATTACCTTATACAAGGACATAAAGGTACAGTAGTTCAAAATAGATTATCTAGGCTAACAATGTATATACGTGCTCAAAGGTAAACCTATAAATTTACAACAAATTCCTTCAAACCTTTCAACTTTAAAATAACAGATAAACACTTAATACACTTTACACATTTGAAATAAAGTAGCTAAAACAACTCAATCTACAAGGCTTCAAAGCAATAGCCAACAAGCAAGACAAATAAAGCCACCACTTTAATCATTTCGAGGCACGAACTCAGCTACACCTGTATCGTGGTCATGAAATGGGATGAGTTTCGACAAACTCAGTGAGGAGGGGGATAAAAGGAAGGTTTTGAAAACATTTTATCTTTGAAAACCTTTTGAAAACGTACATTTAAACTATATACAATCAATGAAAAATTAGCATGCATTTGAGACAATATATAAACATTCCAAAAGGATACGCTTGTCATTTTTTGTTGCCATTCACTTTCCCATCATCTTCACTCTCAACTAATTTATTTTCACTACATTGAATACATTCCATAAGTATCGAACCCTAGACACACACTGCATGACACACTTCGTCCATGAGGATAGGGGATAGAACATGGTGATGCTACCATGCCTCACTTTACCCACACCTTATGAATATTCTCCATACTCCGTCCATAAGGGATAGGGGATAGAACATGGTAGACAAGGTATTAACTGGCAAGCCTGATGCCGCCCAGAACAACCCGACGCTACCATGCCTTAAAGTATTTATATAACATTTCAACACTTAACAATTTAACACTTAACATGCATTTGAACAATTCAACACTTTAACATTGTAACACTTAGTAATTCAACATTTAAATATCACTTAAAACACATTGATTAGATGACAAAGTAGGCCATCCGACCACAAGCAAACACCTTATGCTTTCACTAATTCGCAACCACATTAGACACCACACTTATGCATAGCTACACAATCTACAAAATACAACTTAACAACACTTGATTCACTTCTAATAACATTTAGACCAACTCTAACAACATAATCCAAGCAACCAAACACTTAAACTACACTCAACACATATACATTTTCCCCTTCACCCAACCCACTTACTTGACACCATTTCATGCCTCAACAACTCATACAACTCAAAAGAATGCAAAAAATACTCAATTCAACACTTAGGAACAATTATACCAACATTTAGCAACATAACTAGCAACTACGCAACCAAACAACCCCCAAACCACCACCTAGCACTTAACCAACGTTTAGAACACTTAAACTGTGACGCCCGAGAATTCTACCATAAATCTTTTTATAACTGTTGCATATCTATTTGCACATTTCTACGTGCATCAGCTTTCATGCTTAATTATTTTTATTAGAGGTCACTATACATAAAATTTTCGACTGCCTCGAAAGTTTGATTTCATATTTTTCCTAGATCATATGACAACTAGAAGGAGTTGAGACCTAGTTATTTTGTACTTTCGAGCTTGGGAGCGTGCGTTTAGAAAATATTTTTCATATCATTTAAATAGTATTACGTAAGAATAGTGTTAATTGCAACTAAAAACATTTAAAATTGCATTTTGGCCTTAGTTGATCAAGTTTTTTGGGACTATTTAACTTAAATTAATAGACATACATACACATATAATAATCTAAACTCACAAAATTAAAACAACACACACAACTTGTCATCAAAACAAAAGCAAAAATACCCATCTTGTCCTCTTCATTTGGCCGACCCACTCAAGGAAGAAAAGAGAGAAATTTGCTTCATCAATCTTGCATCTTGAGCTCTTGGCTTGGTCTAGGAAGGTTTCGTGGCATCTAGAAGCTCCTAAATCACATCTTTGCCTTCTAAATTGTGAGGGAGTTCATTTTTTTGTGAAGTTAAAGTTTATGCATCTTTGTTGAATTTTTTAATTTGTCGATTATAGCTCCAATACTTGTTATGAATGCTTAATAGATGTTTAATAGATGCTATAGATTTAACTTTTGAAAATCATAGTTTATGGTTGAAAGTTGAGATTGAATAAAAGAGATGATGAATAGTGCTTGTTTTAGGGTTTTGAATAAAAATTGCTAATTAGCTTGAATTGAGACTTCAATTAGATGCTCTAGGCCCTAGTGAAGCTAGTTGAAAAGCCACGTGAGGTTGAATCACTCAAATCTGAGCTAAATTGCGTAATTAGCCAACTTTAAAAAGAGGACTTTTCTCATCGAGCAATCCGGGCATGTTTGGGCTATGGTTTGGGTATCCTTGAGCTAAGAAAGCACTTTTGGTGCTTTCGTTACGCGAAAATGGGGTTCGGTTAGTATAGTTGTAGTTCAAAACCGTTCGGGGCCTTCCCGAACTTTTGCTTCAAAAATGAGTTTTTATGATTTTAATGGGTGTCTTTGGGCTTAATTAAGAATATAGAAAGATTAGGATAAGGCTTGGAAACCTTGAATGGCACATAGGAGAAATAAATCTTGGTTAAAGAAAGGGGAAAAGTAGTTTTTAGCCATTTTTGTTGCATTTGGAACTTGTTGTGGAGTTGTCTTGTCTTGTATTGAATATCTAAGATATAGTTAAGCTATTTGAGTAGTTCGTGGGAAATGTTTATGTTGATTGCTTCTTTTGGGACTTTAAAGTTATTTTCGTGCTTATGTGAGCTTATATTGTGTTTATATGTGAGGGCGGCCTACTTTGTCGACCTTCTTACGTGATTTGTGATATCTTGAATGCTTGTGGCTGGTCTCGGGGTTGCCCAACCTTTTCGGACAATGGTAGCGTCGAGAAACACGGGCGACGTCGGGCTTGCCGTGCTCCCTCGACTACCATGGTGCCTATTCCCTTCTCGCTGAGGCATACTCCACTACCCCAGAGGCGTGGTTCACCTGCTGGGCATGGACCTACCTTGGGAGAAAGGGTCGTAGGATTCGAGATACATCCAGAGTATCCCAACTTGTTGGTGTTTGGGGTTTGCTGGCATGTTCGTGAAGTTCGTGGTTCGTGGTTCGTGATTGAAGACTTGAAGTGGAATCATATCCTTTTTAATGTGGTTAATTACTTGGCTTTCTATCTTGTTGGTTTATGTTGCATATATATGTTTTCTTGTGTTTGTATATCATATTGCACGTCTGGTATGTTGCATCACCTCCCTCGCTAGGCAACATTGTTGCTCACTCCTCATTTAATATGTTTCAGGAGAAGCTGAGGTGAACCCCCAGCTGTTAGAAGTAGAGGAAGAATAAGAAGTTCACGTAGATCAGAATCCGTGACTTTGTGTGCTAAGGTAGATCTTATGTGCAGTTTGCGTGGAGTTCATATTAAATGTTGTATTTTGAGACCTTGGGGTCTTGTATATATGTTGGTAGTTGAAGTCTTGTATGTTAGAGAAAGATGTGGGATTGTAATAATGGATTTTAGATTTCATTTTCTATTGCATGCTTGGAGTGTTTATTATCCTGCAAATAGAACTTAAAATTATAATTGTATCTAACTACTTTTGGTTAAAGCCAACTTGCCTCGCATGCTTGTGTGCTTAAGTAGATTGATGTTGCCCAAGGCTCGGATGGCCTTGTGAATTTGACTTGGCTTTTGGAATATTAGAAGATAAGTTGTTTAAGTTGTAGTTTATAGTTCAAATGTTATATGTGACTATTGCAGGTAACATTTTAGTCCTTGGTACAGAGGAGACTCTGTCCGAGTGACGGGTCCGGGCTTGACCTTTAGCGTGGGGTTGGGTTCGGGGCGTTACACTTTAGGTGGTATCAAAGCCAGGTTGAATTCATGAAGCCGGGTTAATTTCCTTGGCATGTGGGTAGTGGTCTATATGTGAAAGTGAATTATGTGAATATGTGATTGTTTAATTGTTTAAGTACTTGGATAAAATACATGCTAGTATGAAAAGGAATGATAAAGCATGATATGATAAGAATACGAAAGGTTTAGTGTTTAATGTTGTTAAGTGTTTTATATGTTTCTTATGTGAGTAAAATGTTTGAAAACAATGTGTACATTATCTTTGCATAGTTTATTTGCCTACTATAATATTATGTCCTTCTAGTATTGAAATGAGGAGACGGGGTAGACCAATGAAAGAGCCGGAGGAAGCTCCCAGGCAGGATGTACCGGGGCAAGGTGCAGGGGCAGCCGGGGATGTACCGCAGGATCAGGAATCGAGTAATGCCCATATTTTGGCCACAATGGCCACCGCAATGAATACCATAGCTCAGTTTATGGTTCAGCAGGGTACAACAGGTGTTGGCAGAGGGCAGTAGTGCTGCAGGGGGTAACTTGTATGATAAATTCTTACATCATGGGGCATATAGTTTTTATGGCGAGCCTGATGACATGATAGCAGAGATGTGGTTGAGTAAGTTTGAGAAAGTTGCTGCGATACTTGAGTGCAACGATGAAAGAAAGATTACCTATGCTGCCTTTTTAATGGAGGGTGACGCCGAGGAGTGGTGGCGCACTATTAGAGAGAAATGGAATGCTGAGAAGGTCCAGCATGTATGGGCTGACTTTGTTCGTGAGTTTCGGGATAAATATGTATCGGTTGTAGCTCGCAAGAGACATCAGGATGAATTCATAGCTTTGAAACAGGGTGCTGTTGTGTTTTCTAAATTTGATCTGAGGCATGGTTATTATCAGTTGAGGATCCAGAAAGAGGATGTACCTAAGACTGCATTTAGAACCAGGTACAGCCACTATGAGTTTGTTGTTTTACCATTTGGTTTGACAAATGCTCCAGCCGCCTTTATGGATTTGATGCAGAGAGTATTTCGACCCTATCTTGATCAGTTTGTTGTGATTTTTATTGATAATATATTAGTGTATTCTAAATCTGAGTCAGAACATGAAGAACATTTGAGAATTGTGCTTCAAACCCTGCAAGAACACAAATTGTTTGCCAAATTTAGCAAATGCGAATTCTGGTTGAACACAGGTTGCCTTTTTAGGTCATATCATTTTACAGGAGGGAATATCTGTTGATCCTGCTAAAATTGAGGTGGTTATGTCGTGGAAAAGACCTGAAACTGTCACGGAAGTCCGTAGTTTCTTGGGATTAGCGGGCTATTATAGGCGATTTGTTAAGGATTTTTCAAAGATTGCAGGGCCTTTGACTACATTAACCCAGAAGAAAACTGTGTTTAATTGAGATGATAGATGTGAGGCTAGTTTCTAGGAGTTGAAAAAGAGACTTACCATTGCACCTATCCTTGCTTTGCTTAAGGGGACTGAAAACTTGGTGATTTTCAGTGATGCTTCGAAAGAAGGCTTGGGTTGTGTTCTTATACAAAATGGTAAAGTGATAGCATATGCCTCTAGGAAATTGAAACCATATGAACTCAATTATCCTACACATGATCTTGAGCTTGCTGCTGTTGTATTTGCTTTGAAGAAATGGCGTCATTATTTGTGGGGTAATAAATTTGAGATATTTACTGACCATAAAAGTTGAAAATACCTGTTTTCTCAAAAAGATCTGAATATGAGGCAAATGCGTTGGCTAGAGTTATTAAATGATTATAATTGTACCATTAGCTATTTGCCGGGAAAAGCTAATACTGTTGCAGATGCATTGAGCCGAAAAGCTTCTGTGGCTAGCTTGATAATCAAGGACTGGGAGATTGTGGAAGAACTATGTTTGTGGAGACCAAAGGCTTCTAGATCAGGTATTCAATTTGCTAGCCTACAAATCCAATCTCTATTGCTATCTAGAATCAGAGAAGTGCAACAATTAGATCTTCAGTTATTAAAGCTTCTAGAGAAGTCAAAAGAGGGAGAGTCCGACTTCAAGTTGCATGATGATGGACTACTCAGGTACAAGAATAGAATTTGTATTCCTAGTAATTCGACTGTGAGAGATGAGATTTTTGCTGAGGCTCATGCTTCTAAATACACAAATCATCCTGGAAGCACTAAAATGTACAGAGATTTAAAACAGAATTTCTTGTGGAACAACATGAAGAGAGAGATAGCTGATTATGTAGAAAAGTGTTTGACTTGTCAGAAAATTAAGGCAGAACATCAGAGGCCGGCAGGATTGTTGCAACCATTGGAGATTCCGGGATGGAAATGAGACTAGGTTACTATGGACCTTGTGTCGGATTTGCCGAGATCACCACGAGGTAATGATTCTTTGTGGGTTGTAGTAGACAGATTGACGAAGAGTTCACATTTTATTGCTACAAAGAAAACAGATTCTCTTGATAAATTGGTCAAGCTATATGTTGAAAATATTGTGAGATTGCATGGAGTCCCATCTCAGATAGTGTCAGACAGGGATCCCAGGTTTACATCACAGTTCTGGCAGAAACTACAAAAGGCTTTGGGGACTAATTTGAGTTTTAGTACTGCATATCACCCGCAAACGGATGGCCAGTCAGAGAGGACTATCAGGATACTGGAAGACATGTTGAGAGCTTGTGTTCTGGATTTTGGCAAGAATTGGGAGAAGTACCTACCTTTAGCGGAGTTTGCTTATAATAACAGTTATCAGGCTACTATTGGTATGGCACCTTACGAAGCACTTTATGGGCGGAAATGTAGGTCTTCGTTGTATTGGGATGAGGTAGGTGAGATGAAAACAGTTGATCCAGCTATTCTTCCTGAGATGATCAAAATGGTGGATAATATGAAACTTATAAAGAAAAGGATGCTTACAGCTCAGAGTCGACAGAAGAATTATGCTGATAGACGTCGACGGGACTTAGTATTTTCAAAGGGTGATCATGAATTCTTGAAGGTCTCTCCGCACAAAGGTTAAATTCAACACGGGAAATGAGGTAAACTTAGCCCTAGATACGTGGGGCCATTTGAAATCATTGAGAAAGTTGGGGATTTAGCTTACAGATTGGCATTACCTCCGAGTTTGGGCCGGATTCATGATGTTTTCCATGTCTCACTGTTGAGGAAATATAATCCTGATCCGTCGCATATTATTGAGCCAGAACCGTTGGAGATTGATGAGTCTTTAGTATATGTTGAGAAACCTCTTCGGGTAGTTGACCGAAAGATTCAGGAACTTTGAACTAAAAGTATTCCTATGGTAAAAGTTCTTTGGGATCATCATGGGGTTGAGGATGTCACTTGGGAGCGAGAAGATCAGATCAGAGAGAAGTATCCGGAGCTCTTTGCCGAATCATGTAAGAATTGCGAGGACGCAATTAGTTTAAGGGGGAGAGGGTGTGATGCCCGAGAATTCTACCAAAAATCTTTTTATAACTGTTGCATATCTATTTGCGCATTTCTACGTGCATCATCTTTCTTGCTTAATTGTTTTTATTAGAGGTCACTATTCATAAAATTTTTGACCGCCTCGAAAGTTCGATTTCATATTTTTCCTAGATCATATGACATCTAGAAGGAATCGAGACCTAGTTATTTTGGACTTTCGAGCTTGGGAGCATGCGTTTAGAAAATAGTTTTCATGTCATTTGAATAGTGTTACGTAAGAATAGTGTTAATTGCAACTAAAAACATTTAAAATTGCATTTTGGCCTTAGTTGATCAAGTTTTTTGGGACTATTTAACTTAAATTAATAGACATACATACACATATAATAATCTAAACTCATAAAATTAAAACAACACACACAACTTGTCATCAAAACAAAAGCAAAAATACCCATCTTGTCCTCTTCATTTGGCCGACATACTCAAGGAAGAAAAGAGAGAAATTTGCTTAATCAATCTTGCATCTTGAGCTCTTGGCTTGGTCTAGGAAGGTTTCGTGGCATCTAGGAGCTCCTACATCGTATCTTTGCCTTCTAAATTGTGAGGGAGTTCATTTTTTTGTGAAGTTAAAGTTTATGCATCTTTGTTGAATTTTTTAATTTGTTGATTATAGCTCCAATACTTGTTATGAATGCTTAATAGATGCTATATAGTTAACTTTTGAAGCTTGTTATAATAGTTTATGGTTGAAAGTTGAGATTGAATAAAAGAGATGATGAATAGTGCTTGTTTTAGGGTTTTGAATAAAAATTGCTAATTAGCTTGAATTGAGACTTCAATTAGATGCTCTAGGCCCTAATGAAGCTAGTTGAAAAGCCACGTGAGGTTGAATCACTCAAATCCGAGCTAAATTGCGTAATTAGCCAACTTTAAAAAGAGGACTTTTCTTGTCGAGCAATCTGGGCAAGTTTGGGCTATGGTTTGGGTATCCTTGAGCTAAGGAAGCACTTTTGGTACTTTCGTTACGCGAAAATGGGGTTCGGTTAGTATAGTTGTAGTTCAAAACCGTTCGGGGCCTTCCCGAATTTTTGCTTCAAAAATGAGTTTTTATGATTTTAATGGGTGTCTTTGGGCTTAATTAAGAATATAGAAAGATTAGGATATGGCTTGAAAACCTTGAATCGCGCATAGGAGAAAGAAATCTTGGTTAAAGAAAGGGGAAAAGTAGTTTTTAGCCATTTTTGTTGCATTTGGAACTTGTTGTGGAGTTGTCTTGTCTTGTATTGAATATTTAAGATATAGTTAAGCTATTTGAGTAGTTCGTGGGAAATGTTTATGTTGATTGCTTCTTTTGGGACTTTAAAGTTATTTTCGTGCTTATGTGAGCTTATATTGTGTTTATATGTGAGGGCGTCTACTTTGTCGACCCTCTTACGTGATATGTGATATCTTGAATGCTTGTGGCTTGTCTCGGGGTTGCGCAACCTTTTCAGACATGGTAGCGTCGAGAAACACGGGCGACGTCGGGCTTGTCGTGCTCCCTCGACTGTCATGGTGCCTATTCTTTTCTCGCTGAGGCATACTCCACTACCCCAGAGGTGTGGTTCACCTGCTGGGCATGGACCTACCTTAGGAGAAGATTCGGGATACATCCGGAGTATCCCAACTTGTTGGTGTTTGGGGTTTGCCGTCATGTTCGTGAAATTCGTGGTTCGTGGTTCGTGATTGAAGACTTGAAGTGGAACCGTATCCTTTTTAATGTGGTTAATTACTTGGCTTTCAATCTTGCTGGTTTATGTTGCATATATATGTTTTCTTGTGTTTGCATATCATATTGCACGCCTGGTATGTTGCATCACCTCCCTCGCTGGGCAACATTGTTGCTCACTCCTCATTTAATATGTTTCAGGAGAAGCTGAGGTGAACCCCCAGCTGTTAGAAGTAGAGGAAGAAGAAGAAGTTCACGCAGATCAGAATCCATGACTTTGTGTGCTAAGGTGGATCTTATGTGCAGTTTGCGTGGAGTTCATATTAAATGTTGTATTTTGAGACCTTGGGGTCTTGTATATATGTTGGTAGTTAAAGTCTTGTATGTTAGAGAAAGATGTGGGATTGTAATAATGGATTTTAGATTTCATTTTCTATTGCATGCTTGGAGTGTTTATTATCCTGCAAATAGAACTAAAAATTATAATTGTATCTAACTACTTTTGGTTAAAGCCAACTTGCCTCGGATGCTTGTGTGCTTAAGTAGATTGATGTTGCCCAAGGCTCGAATGGCCTTGTGAATTTGACTTGGCTTTTGGAATATTAGAAGATAAGTTGTTTAAGTTGTTGTTTATAGTTCAAATGTTATATGTGACTATTGCAGGTAACATTTTAGTCCTTGGTACAGAGGAGACTATGTCCGAGTGACGGGTTAGGGTTTGACCTTTAGCGTGGGGTTGGGTTCGGGGCGTTACATAAACCACCACTTGGGCAGCCCAAGGGATGCCCAAACAGTGGCTGACCAGCCTAGTAATGGGCTGGAAAATTCAGCCGGCCAACTCCTCTAAAAAATGCCACTTTCTACAAAACTAAGCCAATATGCAATGTTAGATGGATACACAACATATAAGGACCTCACATACATGTTATGAACCAAGCTTTAACTCATTTCTAGCCATATAACACTTCATACAACACTTACAATTAAACTACAACAAGTCATAGTTCAATCTAACTAACATTCAATTAAAGTGCACTAAATAACTTATCTAGCATGAATCATAAACATATATAAGCATATACAACATATATAAGCAATTATAAAATCAAAAAAAAAAACTTAACTTTAAAACTCAATTTTGTAAAAAGCCCCTCACTTTTTTTTGCTCCAAAATGCGAAAAACAATCGGTAGATACGTAAAGCAAGGTAGGATGAGTTCAAATATGCAAGCTTAGGCCCTAGCTCCTCCTCCTTCACTTTCAATTTGCTTAAAATGCAAGAAAATTACTATTCACCTAAGCCCTAGAGTGCATGGCTGAAATGGAGTGTTTTTGTGCAATTTTTGTGCAATTTTGTGAATAAAAGGTGTTAAGTGAAGTCAACTAAGGTCAAAGGAAGATATAAGTTAGTGGGATTTCACTATTTAGCTTGGGATGATATTTTTAAAGTGCCAAAAGTCTACTTTAATCTTCTAGTTTGCTTCTAATTTCAATTATGCTAAGTCGAGTTAATTAAATTGTGGTAGACTAATTATCTAAGTGTATAAAGACTAGTTTGGTCAAACTAGGTGAAATGTCATCTAAATGCGACTAAATGATCTTAAAATGCATATTTCACATAATAACATTTAGTAAATCACATATATATGCACATATTAATTCAAATAATATATAAAACAAATAAAAGCACATAATTCTTGTCTCGGGTCTCACAATTTTGAGAGGTGAATTTATTAATTTTTTATTCATATAAATTTTTAGTTCTATAGTATTTACTCTTCTAATAAACTTAAAGGTACAAGATCAAAGTGAGAGTATGCAATGGAAATGATAGCACTACATTTGTAATTTTTGATCGGGATGTTTCTCAAATGTTAAGAAGAACGTGTGCTGATATGATTGAACATGTTAAAAAGGTAATATGATCTTGTCAACAATATGTTTTACATATTGCAAATCATTTTCAAATTTTTATTTTTATTTCACTCTTTAATTAATACAACATGGTGACATGCAATTTGGACCTGTTGAGCTTGACTAGTGGTTGAACAAAAATTATCTTTTTAAAATTGATGTTAAAGTCAATGTTGTAAACCACTTTGAACCTACGTATGCCGCCAAGAAGATGACTAACGATCCAACTCTTATCAATCAATTTTTGTCATCCGCATTTGCAAAAGAGGTAGTCGAATTGTCCACAAAACGAATATACAACTTCTTTGTTCAATACTTAAGCATACTATAATTTAATTTTTTCATTAATTCATTCCTTACACACTTTATTTTTTATTTTTGGATAAGATATCTGATGTTAATGGAGGAGGATCAAGTTCAGGAAGCGTAGGCAATATAACAACGGTGATTTATATCATCTTATTTATAACTTATAAATAATTCTGATTTACTTTTGATTTTACTTATTGTTGTCATTTTTTGGTACTGTAGGAAGTTGAGGTCATGTCCTATTGCTTTAAAAATGTTGATGAGGTAGTGAATTCAAGTTTGTGTGTCACTTCTCCTAAAAGAGTTAGGAATGAAGTACCAGATGAAGAGAATATTCAAGGTAGATTTGAGATGTCTTCTACTAAGATGAGGAAGGTGATTAAGAAAGAGAGGGATTGATTGTCAAGGATATTGTTTTGTTTTTTTGATGGCGAATTACGTATCGTATGATGTTTTATGATACTGTTGAGATTTTACCTTTCTTTATTTTGATTTAGTGTCCTTATTTTGGGCATCTTTTAAATAATATTTTAAATAATATTACAAATAGTTTAAGTTGATGCTTAGTGGAGTATTGTCTATTGAATGATGGATTAAATACACCAATGTTGATTAGTTTCTTATGTGTTATTTGACTTCTTTAGTGTATCAGTTGAAATTATTTTATTTGAAGATAAACCTGTTACTTTAAACAAGTACTACTGTATAACAAAACTAATGAGTACATTATATGAGTAAATTTCTAAAAAATGTTAGGACATAAAATCTTTATTATAAAATCACTAACTTAAATTTTTAACATCTCTTCAAACAATATATGCAATTTTCAAATACTAATAAATTTAGTTGTACAATTATCACTACATTGCTTCATTTAATAATTTTTTTACCTTTCTTCAATATATTTTTATATATTATCCTTAATTTTGATATGTTATTGTTAATATTGTTATTATTATTATTTTTAAAATAGGTATCATTACAACAATATGAATGCGATCTTCACCAATCTCAATTAGGACATCATGTTAATAAGAAGTGTAGAAAAAGAAATTTTGTAACGACTGACTCATTAAAAAATGTTATGTATACAATGGTGGATGATAACAATGGTAACTTTCTTAGACATCTAACAATAGAATTGTAATTCTTTTTTATATTCAACAAATGTTGTTTGTGTTAATAATAATATCTTTAACGACTCTTGCAGTGACATGAGTTACAAGATCCTTACCAAATAGGATGAATGATCATAGTCTTAATATGCAATTTGGTCCAAAAAATGGCACAACTTATTCAGCAATTTTTCACAATGTTTCAAATGCTGATAATATTCCTCCAAATATGATAGGTACCAACCAAGGAAATGCTTTGACTCCTGAAACTAATGGTTAGTCATGATCTATTTGTGTTAATTTATTTATAAAATTTACATCACACGTTTTCTATTATAGCTTATTGAAATAATGTAATGGTTTGAAAATTACTTTTTGTAATTCAATAAGCAACTAATAGTTCTTACCATGCCTTGCTTGAACGTGATATTCATACTACTCCTTTATCCATACACAATAAGAGACACAGAACAATAGAGCAATTGGGAGTAAATCAACATTTTACAAATAGTTTGGAACAACGAGTACAATCCTTCAAATCGGCTCCATATTCTTCCATTGGGTAAATTTTTCCAAACTCATGCATTGCTATGTTGACATATTTCTATCTTATCACTTTTTGTTTGATGTATTTTATAATGAAGCAAAAAAATTCATACGGTGAGTTTCATAAAATACTTATTATGAATTTTATATGATTCACTCCTTCTTTAGAATACTAATTTCATATTCGGGAATATAAATTTATTTCTTTATTTCATTTTTTACTATGGATATTCACAACTAGGGATCAATGGAGTAATATAAATGCACGAATTAGGAGAAAATCTATAATGCTAGAAAAGCATTTGTAGAAGATAATGATTGTTAAATCTAATCTATCTTCCAAATCTTCCAAATGTCTTGGTCCACCATCTTCTCAGTTAATCTATCCAAATAACGACCTGCCAAATGGTATAACTCCATTGAGAGATATTCAAATGGTGAGTGCATGAAACTATTTATTGAACATTTAATTTGTTTTATCTTTTACAAATATAAATATATTTATGATGTTATGTATTTGAGTTTCATAATTAATATTTGTAGTTCAAAAATCAATTGAGAATTCGTGCAGTCCCATGTATGACCAGCCATTGAGCCAGATCTTTCTTTTATCCATCTACTATATATATATATATATATATATATCTATATATATATATATATATATATATATATATATATATATATATATATATATATATATGTATACATCTAATAAATTTGCCAAGCACCTGTATCTATTAAACAAAGGGTATCCATTTTTGAGTTCGAAGAAAGTTTTCCAACTGTATGAAAAAAATGGTGTTGATAAAAACTATAATTCTTATCATTGTTTATTTTTATGATGAATTTTTATATTGTTATTGACTTTTAGTTTTATTTTTTCCTCAATGAACTCATTACTGTAAAGAGCAAAATCAGGATTTTTAGTCACTAGACGTAAGTGCAGCAAGAATGAAGAACTCATGTGCTATGAAGTCTCCATGTATTTTTCTCAGTATTTGTATTTCATAATCTTCTTTCCATTTGTATTTACTATTTTTATTTGTCGTGATGTAGATATTTTTATTCAGAAAAAGACATATTTTGCTAACAGTAAATCAGTGTTGAAGGTTGTATCAATATGCTATTAAGTTTTAATTGCCATTCAAATTTCAAAATACTGATACACGATTCATAACCTAATAGCACTATTTATTGGTTCACACAATGACATGATTTGATATAGGATTCTGTATTCAAGTTGAGTCATCTGAAAATCATTTTTCATACAATATGGGAGGTACTTCCTTTCATTGCTCCTAAGTACATTAAAATTAACTTAGATTTCTTCTTCTTTTTCATTTTGTTATATAACAATCGGTTTTATGTAATGTAACAAATATTGCAATTCACAATGATTACAATATTTATTTTTAAAATTTTATATTTTTCCTTTTCATAATCAATATAAATCTTGATTTTATTACCAACAAAAGTCTAATAACATTTCCATTCGTTCAGAATAAGAAAATGAAGATGAGCCAAAAAGTGATGAAGAAATTTTCAATGATTCAGGTAGTTGTGATTGCACTACATATACTTTGATATCCTTTAAAAAAATAGATAAGCTCTATATGGATATGTTTAAATTATCTTTTTGCTTTTCTATTTTATTTTGTGACAATTATTTTAATATAAAGGTTCTAAATTTTTATATTATAGGTTATTGGGATATCGGGGATGCAACACATACGTGCAGACGTTGTAGAGAAACTATGTGGTATGGTGAGAGAATTAGAAAGGATAAAAATTCTAAAAATCCAATATTCACTGTGTTGTTTAGATGGCAAAATCCAACTTCTTCTCCTTCAACATGCTCCTCTACTTTTGCAAAACTTACATTGGAACCAAAATGATCATAACAACCATTTCTTGCGGAATATACGACAATATAATATGATGTTTGCTTTTACATCTTTTGGGGGAAAAGTTGATACTTTAATCAATAGAGATGGGAAACCTTATGTTTTCAAGGTGGGTGGTCAAAATCATCACTTGATAGGCAGCCTGTTTCCTGTCGATGACAAGACTCCTACATTTGCTCAATTGTACATATATGATACAGACAATGAAGTAGACAACAGGTTGAGATCATTTAGGTAATTAATCTTATGACATATAGTATAAGTTTTGTTTCAACATAGTCAACTTCTATTGTACTCTTTATGACTACTTAATTGGTTGTGTATTATGATAGGTCACTTGATAATTCTACTCCATTGAATCCTGAATAAGTTGGTGCCTTGAAAGACATGATTGATAAAAATAATGTATTGGCTAAATCATTCAGATATACGAGGGATCGCTATAAAGAATAAGATCTTAATGATGGAAAAATAGTGTTGATTAAAAGAAGATACCGTGATGGGAGAACTTACAACCTTCCAACAACGTTTGAGGTAGCTGCTTTGGTAGTTGGGGACATCAATGAATATGTAGGTAATAGAGATATTATAATAAAGACAAAGTCTAAAATGTTGAAAAGAATTGATATAAATCATCCCTAATATCTTGCCCTACAATACCCATTATTATTCCCATATAGTGAAGATGGCTTCAGAAATGATATTTCTATTAGCGAATGTGAAAATTCGTCTAATAAAAAAAAACTCTCAGTGATTTCAAAGAGATCAAGAGAAAACATTAGCATAAGGGATTTTTTTGGATTCAGACTTCAAACTATAATAAATGAGTCCTCAATTTTGCTACAGTCAAGGAGACTATTCCACACAATTTGTTGTAGATGCATATACAATGATAGAAGCAGAGCGTCTGAATTTCATCCGAAATAATCAACCACAATTAAGAGTAGATATGTACAAGGGTTTAGACGATGCTCTTCTTCGAGGTGAAATTGAAGCTTTATCAATTGAAAAACGGAGCATTCTTCCATTGTCATTTACTGGAGGTCCTAGGTACATGATACAAAATTGTAAAGATGCTTTTGCAATTTGTCGTTGGGCTGGATATCCTAATTTTTTTATCATGATCACATGCAACCTAAAATGGATAGAGATTGAAAGATTTCTAAAACCAAGGGGACTTAAGCCTGAAGATCGTCCAGTCATTGTCTATAGAGTATTCAAAATAAAGCTTGATCGGTTACTAGAGGATTTAAACCAAGGAGTCATTTTTGGACGAGTAAAGGCATGTAAGTATTTTTTTATTCTCATTATTCCCACATATTATCTTGCATTATGCTACTCCTGATTTAATAACTTGAGATTATAGTTTCAAAATCCAACCTTATCTTTTATTAGCATTGGATACTCTTAGTTAACATTATAACTTATTCAACTATATCATTGCCTTTTGTAGTTCACTTTTTATTCATATTCTTTGACATTTCCTATGCTGACAATTGTTTTATACGTCTAACAGATGTATGTACCATAGAGTTTTAGAAGCGTGGCATCCCTCATGTTCACATCCTATTGTTTCTCCACCCAGACGACAAAACTCGAAATGGTCAAGATATTGATAAAATTATTTCAGCTGAAATACCCTCAAAAGAGGAAGATCCTATTCTATATGCTCCTGTTGAAAATTTCATGATACATGGACCTTGTGGCCAAGAAAATCTTAAATGTCCTTGCATGAAGAACAAAAAATGCTCTAAAAGTTTCCCTAAGAACTTCAAAGGGGCGACAACTATTGATGAGGAAGGATTTCCTCAATATAGAAGAAAAGAAGATGGACAGACTGTTACTAAAAAAGGAATTGAGCTCGATAACCGATATATTGTCCCTTATAACTCAATGCTTCTCTTGAAATATCGTGCTCACATTAATTTTGTGTACATATGTGAGACAAATGCAATCAAATATTTATTCAAATATATTCACAAGGGTCACGATCGAGTGACAACTATTCTGTATCATAGACTTGCTAATGGGGATCAATCTCAAGTTGCTGATGAAATTAAGATTTATTATGATTGCAGGTATATATCACCTTGTGAGGCTGCTTGGAGAACCTTTTCCTTTGATATTCATTTTAGATGTCCAGCTGTATAGAGGCTATCATTTCATCTTGCCCCCCAAAAAAAAGTTGTATATAAGGATAGTTAAACCCTTGAAGATGTTAAAAGAAAGGCTGATACAAAAAAAAAATCAATGTTTGAAGCACGGATGAAGGCAAATAGGGAGTATGAGGAAGCCAACGAGCTGATGTATAAAGAGTTTCCAACAAAATATGTTTACAAAGAAGATGAGCACAATTGGTATCCAAGGAAAAAAGGCTTTGTTATTGGAAAGATATCACATGTGCCTCTAGTCAATAGGGAGGTGTGATGACCCAGACCCAGCATATAGTATACAGTACATATTCGCATATATTTATGTGTTACTTTAAAAGTTTATTTATGATTAATGAATAACTTAATTCAATGCATTCATTAATTGCACTATTTGTTATATTTTCGAAATACGTACAAATAGAGTTTAGTAAAATTAAATAGGGTAACTATTTTAATATTAAAATTATTATATTTTATTATTTTGTATTTAAGTGTTAGATTTCATTTTTTTTTTCATTAATTGCTTAAATAACTCAAGTCTGGAAATGAAATTTTTCTGCTTCTTTTTCTGAATTTTATATTTTTCCTTACTTACTTATCATTTATGTGTCATACGTTCATTGAGTTTGCGTGCATAGCATTTCGGGAACGTTGAATAAAAATTGGATTAGTGTTCTCTAGTGAATAGTATTTTCAGCTTTTAATTTAATATTTCAATAACCCATTTGCTTATTATTTGATCCAATTACAACTATTTAACCCAAATACCCAACCCATTGACCTTGTCATCTTTTCTTTTATAATCTAAACCAAGCAAGGAAAAAAAGAAAGCAAAAGAGGGAAAAAATGGCCTTAGGGCCAATTTTCATGAGAAAAAAAAAAGAGAAAATGTCCTCAAATCTTGGCAATTGGATATTCTAGCTTGGTCTTGGAGGTAGATTGAGGTATCCTAGAGTACTACAAAGCTCCTACAACTTGGTATGTGAGAAAGATTTCATGTTATATGCATTTAAATTTCTAGGGTTTAAACTTGAATTTTTACAATTGTTGATTATTGCTATATCTTTGCTCATAGATGCTTGTAGTACCTCTTATTGATGTTGTAGAGTACTATTTTGAAGTTAGTTGGCATCTTGAATGGCTAGAATGGTGAATGTTACATTGTAGAAGGTGATGAATAGTAAAAAACGTAAATAGTAAAATCTTTGTGTTCTAGCTTAATTTGTTGCTATATACATATGATTTAGGAGTTATTAAACCTAGATTAGAGCCTTGAATGGGTTGGCAATGCTTGAAATGCAAGATCAATTAGTTAAAGTTAGTTTAATGGGGCACTATTCACTCAGGCCCTTTAAATCTTGCTCAAAACCTTAATCTAATGATAGATATGTGATGTTGGGTTGATAAAACGGTACCACGTTAAAATTTATCGAATTCCGAGGACGTCGATTTTTATGCCTCTTTGTATGCGCCCATTAGAATTAATACAATTAGAGCCTTAAATACTAGTTTAATGTTTGGTTTAGGTTCCATAAATGTAGTTGAGGATAGTTAGATACTTTAGTTAACTAAACCTTGGCTAAAACTAGTTTCGGCATATTGAACTTAAAGGAGAAAATGGAGATTTTAGGCCTCATATTTAACTTTAGCTTGTTTATTGTGTTATATTTGTTGTAGAGAATAAGAGATTCTGTTTGTTCTCCAAGCAAAAGCAACTCCTCTCCTTCCAAATCTGCCAGCAATAAAAGGCAATTTTTTATGATGCTTCTTCCCTGCAGTATCCTGCATCAACACAACGACAAACAAAAGAAAGGTGCCAATCTCCAAATCTTGACACATGGTTCGGATTAATAGAACACTGCAAAGAAGAAGCGCACCAATATTTTTGAGACCAAGGGCAAAGAAGAAGCAAATGTTCAACAGTTTCAATTGATTCATTATAAATCAAACAGATGGGGCTAGTCGAACTTTTCCTTTTAAAACGATTTTCATTGGTCGGCAAGCCATTGCGACAGGCTTTCCAACAGCGAATTTTGTGGAGCTTTGATGTTCCAAATCAATTGAAACAGCTCCTTAGGGGCCCTATATGAAGACTCAGTTGATGATACTTGAATACAATATAGAATTTTAAGTTCCAACTCAATAAAAATCTTTGATGGCACTTCCAAATTAAATAACTTAATTCTTCAAGACTATTCACCTTCTCAGTTCATAATTACAAGTACGTTTGCATAAACAAGGTTTCTTGTTACCGAACAACTACTTTGGACTAGAATTAGGTAGGGGCCGCGCAAACGCAGGCTCCCACTGTCAC
Organism: Ehretia macrophylla; assembly: GCA_037974665.1. Lineage (NCBI taxonomy): Eukaryota > Viridiplantae > Streptophyta > Magnoliopsida > Boraginales > Ehretiaceae > Ehretia > Ehretia macrophylla. Next base: position 71,131,770 of record CM075764.1, read on the forward strand.
AAATTATGACGTAGGCTCAACCACTTGAATTGACATTAGGCGGGCACCCCTCCCAAGTGTAGTGGAGATCACCAACCTAGGCCATGGACCTTCTTGATCGCCCATTGACCCCGTCTAGGTAAGTATGTTTCATCTTTTACTTTCTTGCCTTTATATCCGTCCCCCATATCCCACCCACGACATGCCTATTCGATGTGGGACAAAATAAAAGTTTACATTTCCTTGTTCAATTGGGGTCTATTCGAAGTATACAACCAAAATGATAACATTCTTGTAACACAAATATCATAATAGACGAGCGGAAGCTTTTCAAACATGAAGCTAACACGTATTCCAGCTACGCTTCCGATTTCGAGCTTGGCACCAATTTTCAGCAACAATATTTCCTATTTCTTTCACAATAGATTTCTCATATAATATATCCTAAGCCTCCACAGCATCTTCTTGTAATCTTTACATCAATGAGCATCTGCTGTATATAGTTTTCCAACGCAAGTTCTTATGTCAAGCAAAGGAGCATGACTTGTGAGCTAGGTTGAACATGCCAACTTTGTGACCCAAGACAAATGTGTTAGTATTTCTCATTAATTTGTTCTTTAGCAGGAGTAATATTATCACTAATATTTTTCTTACCAGATACTAAATATATACATATAAAAAAAATGAAATATATGTATTGAACTTGGATGAGTGAGGGTTGCACTCCTACTGCTTCCCATATATATCTGCCCTTGGTTAGAACACCAAATAATGTAAGAGTTGATGAGCTAATAATCTTGGCTGACTTTATTATTATTATTTTTTGTTAATACTTATCATAGTCTCTGATCTATGGCCGTTGAGAACTTTTTTGACTTTTAAAATGAACATTTTAATCCTTGTAGTCAGGGGCGGAGCCAAGCACTGACGCTTAGTGTAAGCACTCAGTGCTTGGCCAATAATTCGGTGTTTGTATTATATGTCGTTTCACTTTTGTTTAGCTGCTGAAAAGGAAAAGAATGAGGAAAAAAATTGCTTTTGTTTCATTATTACTATTTAAAAATGCAGTTGCTAAAAAGTGAAGAGGGGAAGAAAATACAATGAGTGAGCTTCTACTAGAAATTGAACTTGCAACATTCTACTTTTCCTATAAATGCTTAACAAATTAAGCTAGACTACCTCTTAAAATAAGTCCACAACTTTAAACATAAATGAGGTATGCCTGTAAGAAATTAAGCTAGACTACCTCTTAAAATAAGTCCACAACTTTAAACATAAATGAGGTATGCTTGTAGGAAAGAAAGAAAAAGAAGGGGAAAATATACAATGTTCTGCTACCAAGAATTGAACATACAACCTTTCACTTTACCAATAAGTACTTAACCAATTAAGCTAGACTATCCATTAGTACAAGGATACGACTTAAAAATAAATAGGTCAGTGTATGCTTGTGCATACATTACACTCCATGTAGCTCCGCCACTGCTTGGAGTTATATCAGATAGACATTGATAGTCTCGGATACCAATTTTGACTATTTTTTAACGATTTTTCCCTATTTCTAAGGCCAAAATAGGAAAGTTATATTTCTTTCACCGTCGACAACGAAGAAGAAATTGTCACGACATTCTTTAATGGTGGCCAATTGGGTTTGACGTGGACTGAACTTACAAATTTGCCCCTAAAAAAATGTCAGTTTAGAGCTCATGTGCATAACTTGTGACAATTCCGTTAAAAAATGGATGAAATTGGTATCTGAGACTAATGGCGTCTCACTGAACTTCAGGGATTAAAAAGTTTATTTTAAAAATCAATGGACTAAAAGTTCCCAAATACCATAGTCTACGAACTAAAAATTAATTTTAAAAGTCAATAAACTAAAAGTTTTAACGGCCATAGTCCACGGACTATGTCAAGTGTTAACCATCTTTTTTTTTTGGGTCTGATTCTTGGCTGACTTTAGGGAATAGAAGTATAAAGTACTAATCGAACATTACAAACATAAAATGATCTAATCTTGTATAAAATCGAGAACCCTCTATCATATTCCTCTTGGTTCCTTGAAAGAATCATAAAACTAGTCGACCTTATAAAATCTTGCGTTATTTCTCTTAGTATCAATTAATTTTAGAATAGAAGATATAAGTATAGCTCGAACCACCAATGACTAAGTAAGAAAGTTGAACATACCATCCAACAATTTGCAGAAACCAAAAATCTTGCTTTAAGATTTGGTGGGGGTGCGCCAAGCCAAGACTTTAGTGCCCCATTAGCAAGCTACTGTAGTGGGCTATCCCCCTCAAAAAAATTAATTTAACATCTTGTGAGCCGATAACTCACATATTAGATATTAAACTTATAAGAATAGATACCATACTTGATCTTAGCCAAAAGGCCGAGAAAGGTATGCTTCTCAATGTGCTTCCTTCTGCATTTTATAATTATCTCAGCTAGCATATCTTCTATGTGGAGGCGATATGGGATTCTCTTAGACTATAGCGTATTGCTTACTAGTGTAATACATGAAAAGAAAATTTGTGAAAGTCATGTTTGGCTTTTCTTTAGCAAGAAAACATTCCAGATTCAATGACCTGGCGTGCACTTCTATTATTTTATTTTACTTTTTTCTTTAGTACCGTGGTGTTTTTAATGTTTAAAGTTAGTTAAAATGTTGTTAGAATGCCTCCTTTGTGGTTAATGTGTTTCTTAAGTTCTAATGGTGTCATTATGACTTGATAGAATATAAGGGGAAATGCATGTGAAATGTGGCTTAGGTGTTTAAATGTGGGTCTAAATGAATATGAATTGCTTAGTTATTAGATTGGTAAATGTTTGAAGTAATGTGTTGTAGAATCTAGGATTCTAGCTTGATAGAATATGTGCTATGTGAATGTGGTGTCTAATGTGGTCAAGGTTCTTTTGTGTGTAAAGTGTTGTTTAAACTATGATGTCATATGATTGCATGATTAGTTAGCTTATTAAATGCATAATTAAAGTAAATGTCACCAGTGATCAACCTACTTTGTTAATTCCCCTTATTTGTCTTAAATACTTGTATTAGATTGCATGAATGCGATGCGATGCGAACGTAAATACGTGTTATGAGTTATGTGTCCATGCGTGTGTTAAAGCGATGCGATGCGGATGGTTGCAACCTTTAAAACAAACACGGTCGGTTGAAGTCACCCTGGGTGGTATCGGGCTTGTTAGGCGATGACACGACTACCGGGGCTCTATTCCCTATCTCGAATGGACGGAGTGTTCCATAAGGGTTTGGGTCGTAGAGTCGAGTCAGTGTACACACGAAGTGCACTTGGTGTATAGGGGAAGATGTTCGTGATGGTGTATAGGGGAACGACATCAACGGGACAAGCGTATCCTTGATGAATGTTTACTTTTCTTGTATTATTTAACCGTTATTTACTTATTGCAATTGACGTGCATAGCATGATTTAGAAAGTATTTTTAAAAGAGAAAATGAGTTTCAAACCTCCCTGTATTTATTCCTCCCTCACTGAGCTATGAGCCGATTAACTCACCCCTCTTTATTAACATTTAAGGTGAAGATGAAGTTGTTTATGTGGACTATCTGCCTAGTGAGCATGTGGACAAGCCCGTGGCTTGATGTGTTTATTCTTGATGTATATATGTTTTAGAATGCTAAAGTTGAATTAAAGTTTTATGGGTTCTTGTAAATATGTATTAAAGTCTTTTTCAATTCTTGTAATTAAGTAATATGTATTGCCACCTTAAAGTTGTGTTTGTAAGGCTTGTATTATATTTGTATTATGATGTTGACGTACGTGAGACGGACGACAGGGTACATGTGTATGTATACGAATGGCTTGTGTATGAAATGTTTGGAGTTTAGTTGCTGTTGTGAGAAGTTTCGTGCAGGTTTTTATATGGCACTACAAATAATGCAGACATCGGCGACACGTTTTTTGTGGCTGTTCAAAGAACTACCGCAAATTGTGTTTTGCAATTCATTTTTTCGGCGGTTAACTGAAATGCCGCTAAAAGTCCCTCTTTAGCCTCGGTTCTAAGAAACTGTCGCGAAAATTCCAGTTTTAGCCGCGGTTATGGGGAACCGCTGCTAAAAATACTTCAATTGAAAATACAACTCCCCTCGCCCCTCGTTTTTAATTTTTCTTATTCAGCCAAAAAAAAAACCCTCCCACACCTCCCTATACCAGAGCCACCATTACTTCCCACCCAAAACCCGTTCTCCTCCACCCTTGCGCCACAATGGCGTACCACTGCGTCTGCCCATAGCCTCACCCCTCTCCCCTTTCCACACCTAATCACCTAGATCTACACGCACACACACACATACACACACACACACACATGCACACACACATATATATATATATATATATCGCAAGAAAATTTTTTTAAAAATGAAATCAAACATTTATATATATGTATATATGTGTATGTGTGTATATATATATGTATGTATTTATTTATTTTGGTTTCTTAATTCTTTTTTTTCTTTTTCAGGTACCCCAAATTAGGAAACTTGTTCAGTTAGTTAGGGTTCCCAATTTGAAGGTTTTGAATTTTGGTAATTGAAACCCCAAATTCAAACTCTTATATGTATAATTGTATATGTTTAATTTGTTCTCTTAATTAATTTATTTATTTTAATTTGGCTGCCCCATTTTATATGTATATATGTATATATTTCTTAATCCCTAGAGCTTATGTAAATATGTCTGTGTGTATGTGTAATTTTTTCTTTTTATGTGTGCGTGGTGTAATTGTGTGTGTATGTATAATTGATAATAGAGCTACTTTAAAGAAGTGGAAGAGGGTCAATTTTACTATGGCAAATGTGTTATTAAGATTGCTTTTGCTTTTTTTGTTCAGGTCATTAGACATTTTTATGTTCTGAACACCTTTCTTTTTTCCTTTCTGGTATATGAAATTGCCAATCATTCTTTTAAATAGATGATGCTAGAAGCCTTTTGGAGTGTATAAACTTGCTATTTTCCTCCCTGCCCTTGCAAATGTTCAATTTTTTGCATAGTCGTCTTTGATGAGGTGCTTATTTGTGTATAATTAAAATTGAAAAGAAAGTTAGTTTCTTAATTAACAAGTGTTTGCTCTTATGTTGTAAAGATGTTTATCAATTTTCAATCGAAATAAATCACATGCCATATGTCATATCTGATTAATAGTATCTTTTTGTGGGGAAAAGGGGAATGAATAATGTCTGTTTTCTCAAATCAGATGGAGGTTATTAACTCTCTCTTGAATTCAAAATCTTAGGCTTGAGCTGTCTTCATTTTGAAATTTTAATCATTGATCTATCATTTCTCTAGTAACTAATTTGTGACTTCTCATGATTGGCTTTGTATAGTTTTTATTGAGGAACTCCTAATGAGTTACATGTAGTGGACATTTCAAAACAGTCAACTAGATGTGTTCCATGTTCGCCAACGGTCTCTTGGTCAGCTTTATGGTGTCTTAATTGACTAGTAATAAGCAGTAATAATCCGTCAAATTATATGGCAGGCTTCTTTGGCCGGGTAGAGTCGGGTGTAATGGTCGGGTAGTGACCAATTTTAATAAATGGTTTCAAGTTTGAACCATGATGTTAAATCTCATAGTTTCAACCATGGCAAATTTGTGTTCAGTTTTTGTATTATATGGATTAGGGAGAAACCGAGAAGAGAGACGTATGAGGAAAAATAAAAGGTACAGTATCTCATTTTGTCATATTGTCTGTAACTTGTTTCTTTATTTTATGATTGTTACTTAAGTATGAATACCTGCTTGTTAAAATGCTAATTCTATTAGTATCATTAGTTATATAATAAACCGCTCGAGTTAATAGCTACAATATTTACTCGATGTTAATGTTTCTTTTGGTTGTGTTTGGCAGCTTGGAGAACTAATATAGGTTCTACTTCAACACCATAAATTGAGGTATTTTAGAGTGGTTGAGATATTTGAGAGATATGTGTTCCTTTGTTGTCTAAATTTTTCAATGCTTTTAATTATGTAACTTGATAATAGTGATATAGGCTTGTCAACTATCAGAAAAACTCCAATTTCTTTCACTTCAAACTGACTATACAAAGCATTTTAATTATGTAACTTGAGATGCTTAATTGTAGATATTGATATATTGCCTATCATATCATTGTATTTTGAGCAAAAAAATTATTTTTCTTCGTCTAATGCAGAGTGATTTGTCTTGTTTGGACAGGTGATCTAAAATTTCCGTATGTTTTCTTGACATATGGTAAGTGATTCGTGTGCATTTACTTTGGTGGTAATATGTTTAATGCATAGGATAGTATGATTGTCTTTTTAGCAAATTGTGAGGTGTTGACTGCTGTTGTTTTATCATCAGGCTAAAAGTTGTAGTAAACTGCTAAGAGGGACGAATGAATAACTAGTGTGGTTCAGTGAATGCTTACTATTGAAATCAGAAAACATTTCCTTGGTGCTGCTAGAAGTACTTAAATTTTTTTGTTTCTTTTCATCTCAATCAATGGTTCTATGTTAGCACAAGAAAAAGTATATTCATTTATCGATGAGAATTCATATTCCTGTACAAAAAAAGGTGAACTCTCGACTATTGGCAATTTCTTTTCACTTCTAAACAATTGAAATACTAAAGGCTTATTTACTTTCTTTTAGCATATTGGCAAGAGGTGGTGTTCCTGAATCTAAAAGAGCAATAGGGTTAACCAAATTATTGGGCGTTAATATATTTCCATTACAGGTGCTACTATTAAGATACTCAACACCTTCTAATTGCATTTGTTTCTGATGTCAATTTGGTCTGTGCATGTAAGTGGTTCAATTTAGCTATTAATGTTTCCACTCAAGTCCAAAAACTGAATGATAGCTTTAAAATTCTATTTTGTTCTAGCCCTTTTCGACTTTACCCATCTTTTGACCAAAATGTACTACAGGTTATATAGGGTCATACATGCTTTAAACAACTTGTGGATATGTATGTTTTCAAGTAGACTCAGAATCAGTATTAAAGAGCCTAAAAGAAATATCTAACTTGTTCATGAGCCAGCTAAACTTTTAATTTATTACATGCATTATTGATTATAAAAACTTTGACATGCATCTTACTGTGTTGTATGTTGAAATGAGGTTCGTTGTTTTAGAGAACGAAATTTTATAGTACTATGTGTTTATAAGTTGTAACAAATAGGATACTCTATTAGATTTATTTGTTGTCATGACTAATTTTCTTCCATTCTCTTAATTTCCAGGGAAGCAAGTTCTTAATCTTAAAGTCCAGCCCTTTCTATTTCGTGGAATGAAGAAAGGTTGTTCGTCAGTTGAGAACAAAAAGCTAGTTGGATTTTTCAGATTCTTGTCTTCAATTTTGAGTTGACTTTTTGTACAGAGCATATGACTATTTTATATAATTTTCTTTATGATACATTTTGAAACTATTGAATAAATGTTACTTTTATGAGCAATTTTTCTTCTTTGTATAGCCATTAATATTCTCTATAAAGCCTTCAATGTTCTTTATTATCTAATAAGCATAAAATATAGAATTTTTTTTTTTTAAAAAAAAAAAAACCAGAATAAAAATAAAAAATAAAAATGCTATGGGCGGCGGTTTGATAAATGCTACCTATAGTATCCTAGCATCAATTCTATTTAATGGACTATAGGCGGTGGTTTGTTGAAACTGCCGCCTATTAACGTTATAGGTGGCGGTTTAAACAACCGCTGCCTATAGTATTCGCGATTGACAAATTTGCGGCGGTTCTTAAAACCACTGCCTATACATATGCGGCGGTAATAAACCGCTGCGAATAAGAGAAAAATCCGCAGCGGATGTATTTTTTTTTTTTGTAGTATGGGATAGTGCCAAGTTTCAAACGTTACCATGTCGAAATTCCGTCGTGTCTTGACTTGATCCTAGGAGGGGTCGGGTTGGGGCGTTACATTGCGTCTCACTGATATAACTCCAGGGACTAAAAATTTTATTTTAAAAGTCAATGGACTAAAAGTTTTCAAATACCATAGTCCACATACTAAAAATTGATTTTAAAAGTCAATAAACTAAAAGATCCAATGGCCATAGTCCAGGGACTACGTCAAGTGTTAACCCTATTTTTTTTGGGGTTCGATTCTTGGCTGACTTCAGGGGAATAGAAGTATAAAGTAGTAATTGAACACAACAAACATAAAATGATCTAATCTTGTATAAAATCGAGAACCCTCTATTATATTTCTGTTGGTTATATAATCGTTGTCCTTGAAAGAATCATAAACTTTAAGTCTACCTTATAAAATCTTGCATTATTTCTCTTACTATCAATTAAATTTGGAATATAAGGTATGGTCTTAATTAATTTTGGAATAGAAGATATAAGTATAGCTCGAACCAAAAATGACTAAGTAGGAAAGTTGAACATGACATCCAACAATTAGCAAAAACCAAAAATCTTGCATTAAGATTTGGTGGGGGTGCGCCAAGCCCAAGCTTTAGTGCAGCACCAAGACAACGCTCAAAAGCTACTGAGGCTCTTTAACGTTGCCTTGGTGTTATACTAAAGCCTGGGCTTAGTGGGCTCTCCCCCTCAAAAAAATTAATTTAACATCTTGTGAGCCGATAACTCACATATTTGATATTAAACTGATAAGAATAGATACTACACTTGATCTTAGCCAAAAAGCCGAGAAAGGTATGCTTCTCAATGTGCTTCCTTCTGCATTTTATAATTATCTCAGCTAGCATATCTTCTATGTGGAGGCGATATGGGATTCTCTTAGACTATAGCGTATTGCTTACTAGTGTAATACGTGAAAAGAAAATTTGTGAAAGTCATGTTAGGGTTTTCTTTAGCAAGAAAACATTTCAGGTTCAATGACCTGGCGTGCACTTCTATTATTTTATTTTACTTTTTTCTTTAGTACCGTGGTTTTAATTCAAAATTTATAATTATAATAAGTTACCTGATAATCAAACTCAACTCTTGGGTATAGACACACATTTTACTACATGGTAATTAATTTAGTCAAATGAGGGTCAAGTCATAGCCTAATACTCTTTTCTAATCAAAAAAATTTTAATTAAAAAAAATAAAAAAGGGTAAAATAGCTTATTTTACATTATTTGTGTTATGCTCGAGATTAAAGAAAAATAATATTTACATTAAAACCTATCCTTGTTTTATACATATATATACATCTAATGGAGATTAAATCCGATATTGTTTTTTTAACTCAATTGCTATGGTTCAACTGCATCACAAGGGGCATTTGTGAGAAATAATCATTCTAAACAATCATTTGGTTTGGTTCATTGTAATTTATTTGAAATGAGTTAACCTTATAAAAATATAAAAAATATAAAAAAATAATTTGTTGTTCAAAAATGGCGTTATACGCGATATTAGGAAAAAAATTACATTCATTTATAATTTTTTTCTATACATATATATACATTTGCAATTGAATACAATCTTTTCTCCTAACCCAACATATAAATTTTTTTGCAGTGAGCTAACGTTTTAAAGATACATAAAAAAAAAGTTTAAAGGCAATAAAATAGAATTAAATAGCTCAATAAGAAAATAAAAGACCAAAATATCATTTAATCTTAAGGCTTTATTTTAGAATTTGATGTCATAGGGAATCTGGACATAACTAAAATCTCGTGGAGGAATTTAAAATTTAATTAGGTAAAAACCCATAGGGGGAAATGACATTCTCCTTTTTTCAAGCTACAATTTTTAGTTCAAAACAAGTCAATGATTGGCTCATTCTTTTACTTATAATGGAATAGTATGTGTCATTCATCTCGCATTGACACGATTGATATTACTATCAAGTGAAACTTGGGATCTTTCAAAGGTGGCGAAACTATTGTCCCAATCCTATTTTGACCATTTAATTAATTATTTTTTATTTTAAAAAGACCACTAATTTATTAATTGGGTTTCGTTTCAATCATTCAATCTATTTTCTCGTCAAAATTAATTAACAAAGTTATTAAACAAGGGTAAAATTGTAAAAATACTTAAAATAATTACATTTTTATCACCAAATAAAAGTTATTTACGATCTCATCACCAATAACTTGAAATCTCATAAAAATGTTATTATTAAGATTTCAACCCTAAGTTATCCACGTCAAAAATAAAAGTTCTTATTACTGCACTACTTCAACTCAATGACTTTAAGTTTACGATTAAAAACCATATTAACATATCTGCGATTATGATTAATATAACTTCATTTGCTTTTTTTTTCTTTTTCCTTTTCGCTCTTCTTCTTCCTTCCCATCCCCATCACCTTCTGCATCTCCATCTTCATATCACACACATACACACATAGACACACCTACAGCGAAACACACGCACCAAATAATAATGTAAGAGTTGATGTGATAATGATATTGGCTGACTTCAGGCTAATAGAATCCCTCTATTAGTTATATTCCACTTGGTTCAGATCTTGCAATTATTCCTATTGAGTCATTGTTGATCAAAACTATACTTATATCAATAGACTTGTACCCCAAAATTAATGCAGCTTCCAACAATTAGCAAAATCGAAAAATGTTGCATTAAGATTTGGTGGGGTGCGCCAGGCCAAGGCTTTAGTGAAGCACCAAGGCGACGCTTGAGAGCCCCAGTAGCAAGCTACTTCAGTGGGCTCTCCCCCTAAAAAAATTAATTTAACATCTAGTGAGCCGATGGCTCACGTATCAGATATTAAACTGATAAGAACAGATACTACACTTGATCTTAGCCAAAAGGCCGAGAAAGGTATGCTTAGACTAGTGCTCTCATTCTTCTTTTATACCCAAAGCAGCACACGTCTGTCTCATGCATCATCGATATGGGATGAGTACTCAGTAAAAAAATGTAAGTGTCACGCTGAGGTATACTATACTCTGGTCCATTATGTAACACAAGAAAAAATAAATAACAAAAATAACAAGTAAAAATGAGAAAATTAACTTTTTAGAGTACGATTACACAATTGCATTGATGTCCAAGTCTCGATGCATCAATCAAATTTTGCTGCACATTCTGCACTAATTTGCACAATTCCATTTCCAATGATGTGCTTGATATGGGGAGCCGCATCATCTCTCAACTTCAATAACTTTTTCCACGTCCAAGAGCAGTCGGAGGGTATTGGAACACTCCAAATGCCATCTTTGAGAAGTATTTTCCTGGTCCAAATGCCAGAATTGCTTGAGAATCGCAACCTTGTTAACCTCTTGTTTTATTTGTTTTGTTTTGGACTCTTATTTGAAACAAAGCCCAGAGTTTGATTGTATTCATACCCTTGTATAATAGATTTTGTACTATAACTCAAGTTCATAAATTAAGGTAGTAGTTATCTCCAAGGATCGTATAATCAAATCATAAGCAAGACTAAGCGATAATTGCTACTCAGTTCATAATTACTAATACATTTGCATAAACGAAGTTTCTCGTTACCGAACAACTACTTTGGACTCTAATTGGGTAGGGGCCGCGCGAACGCAGGCCCCCACTGTCACAAATTATGACGTAGGCTCAACCACTTGGGCTGACCTTAGACGAGCACCCCTCCCAAGTGCAATGGAGGTCACCAACCTAGGCCATGGACCTTCTTGATCGCCCATTGACCCCGTCCAGGTAAGTATGTTTCATCTTTTGCTTTCTTGCCTTTATATCCGTCCCCCATATCCCACCCACCACATGCCTATTCGATGTGGGACAAAATAAAAGTTTACATTTCCTTGTTCAATTGGGGTCTATTCGAAGTATACTACCAAAGTGATAACATTCCTGCAACACAAATATCATAATAGACGAGCGGAAGCTTTTCAAACATGAAGCTAACACGTATTCCAGCTACGCTTCCGATTTCGAGCTTGGCACCAATTTTCAGCAACAATATTTCCTATTTCTTTCATTGAACTACAACAGATTTCTCATATAATATATCCTGAGCCTCAACAGCATCTTCTTGTAATCTTTACATCAATGAGCATCTGCTGTATATAGTTTTCCAACGCAAGTTCTTATGTCAAGCAAAGGAGCATGACTTGTGAGCTAGGTTGAACATGCCAACTTTGTGACACAAGACAAATGTGTTAGTATTTCTCATTAATTTGTTGCTTTAGTAGGAGTAATATCAATAATATTTTTCTTACTAGATACTAAATATATACATATAAAAAAAAATGGAATATATGTATAGGACTTGGATGAGTGAGGGTTGCACTCCTACTGCTTTCCATATATATCTGCCCTTGGTTAGAACACCAAATAATGTAAGAGTTGATGAGCTAATAATCTTTGCTGACTTTATTATTATTATTATTTGTTAATACTTATCATAATTCCTGAACTATGGCCGTTGAGAACTTCATTGACTTTTAAAATAATCCTTTTAGTTCCTGAACTATAGTCGTTGAGAACTTTTAGTCTCTTGGCTTTTAAAATGAACATTTTAGTCTTTGGAATTATATCAAAGAGACGCCTTTAGTCTCGGATACCAATTTTGACCATTTTTTAATGATTTTTCCCTATTTGTGAGGGCAAAATAGGAAAGTTATATTTGTTTCACAGCCGACAAAGAAAGAAAAAATTGTCACTAAAAAATTGTCAGTTTAGAGCTCATGCGCATAACGTGTGACAATGCCGTTAAAAAATGGACCAAATTGGTATCTGGGACTAATGGCGTGTGATGCTCGAGTCGAGAGCATGTTTATTTTTATTTATTTGCATATAATATGTGCATTTAATTGTTTAAAATGTTTATTTGTCATAATATGTGCAAATATTTGCTTAATTGATTCTTACGTGCAATTACGTGTTTAATTAACTTCAGTTAGCAAAATTATGAGTTTATTTATATTAGAATTTGATATATGTGCATTCATATTATTTCATAAATATTTTTAAGTGAGAATAGCATTTAAAGGACTTTTGAATTTTATTTGAGGACTTTTCCACTAAATTTTTAAAAATGGTCTTTTAAACATTTTAAAAAACTAGTCCTCCAATATTATTGGACTATTAATAAAAATTAATTTGGAAACAAACTAGGAATTAGAAGTAGACTTTTCGCGCGAAAAAAGTAACATTTTTAAGCCAAATAGTGAAAATCCTCCAACTTGGTCTTCCTTTGACCTTGTTGACTTTTCTAAATAATGTATAAAGCCCAAAAATACCCCAAAAATGCAAAAATAAGCCAAAAATAAAGGCCCAAATCAACCAAAAATCCTTTCTTGCGTGAATAGTGAATTTTGAAGGTGAAGGAGAAGCTTCCAAAGGCCAACCCGGACATTTTTGAACTCGCCTCAACTCCTACTTCGCATCTACCATTCATTTTTCAACTTTCGGAACAAAAATTTGTGAAGGGCTCTTTCAAAAATTGGTTTAAAATGCATTATTTATGCTTTGTATCGTTAAATTTACATATGATACTTGTTATTTAGGTTGTAGAGAACATGTTTACCGTTTCATAATTTATTTATAGCGTATTTTATTTTTGTGATGAATAGTAGTTATGTTTTATGTTATAAATGCATAATTTGATGCCTAAGCTTGATTCTTAGCCTAGTTATGATGTTCATAAACCTTTATATACCATATTAGCTTAGTAGAATAGCTTAGAAATGCGTAAATGTGCAAAAATGAACTAGATGCGTTGGCTGAAATTTTAATGTTTATGCTTGATTATTGTCAATATTTGAGTGTAGTTGGGTAGTCTTTGGGTTGTCAATGATGTATTATAATTTCTAAATTTGAGTGCTAAATGCTAGGTGTAAATGTGGTTAAGAAAGGGGTTTAAATTGATTTGAAGAATGAAGATGTTTAAATGGTGTTTTTAATGTTTAAAGTTATTTAAAATGTTGTTAGAATGCCTCCTTTGTGGTTAATGTGTTGCTTAAGTTCTAATGGTGTCACTATGACTTGATACAATATATGGGGAAATGCATGTGAAATGTGGCTTAGGTGTTTAAATGTGGGTCTAAATGAATATGAATTGCTTAGTTATTAGATTGATAAATGTTTGAAGTAATGTGTTGTAGAATCTAGGATTCTAGCTTGATAGAATATGTGCTATGTGAATGTGGTGTCTAATGTGGTTAAGGTTCTTTTGTGTGTAAAGTGTTGTTTAAACTATGATGTCATATGATTGCATGATTAGTTAGCTTATTAAATGCATAATTAAAGTAAATGTCACCAGTGATCAACCTACTTTGTTAATTCCCCTTATTTGTCTTAAATACTTGTATTAGATTGCATGAATGCGATGCGATACGAAGGATTGCAACCTTTAAAACAGACACAGTTGGTTGGAGTCATCCTGGGTGGCATCGCGCTTGCTAGGCGATGACATGACTACCGAGGTTCTATTCCTTATCCCGAATGGATGGTGTGTTCCATAAGGGTTTGGGTCGTAGAGTCGAGTCAGTGTACACGCGAAGTGCACTTGGTGTATAGTGGAAGTTGTTCGCGATGGTGTATAGGGGAACGACATCAACAGGACAAGTGTATCCTTCATGAATGTTTACTTTTCTTGTATTATTTAAGTGTTATTTACTTATTGCAATTGACGTGCATAGCATGATTTAGAAAGTTATTTTAAAAGAGAAAATGAGTTTCAAACCTCCCTGCATTTATTCCTGCCTCACTGAGCTATGTGCCGGTTAGCTTACCCCTATTTATTAATATTTCAGGTGAAGATGAAGTTGTTTATGTGAACTATGTGCCTAGTGAGCATGTGGACAAGTATAGCTCGAACCAACAATGAATAAGTAGGAAAGTTGAACATGACATCCAACAATTTGCAAAAACCAAAAATCTTGCATATAAGATTTGGTGGGGGTGCGCCAAGCCCAAGCTTTAGTGTGGCACCAAGACAACGCTCAAAATCTACTGAGGCTCTTGAACGTTGCCTTGGTGCTGTACTAAAGCCTGGGCTAAGTGGGCTCTCCCCCTAAAAAAATTAATTTAACGTCTTGTGAGCCGATAACTCACATATTAGATATTAAACTGATAAGAATAGATACTACACTTGATCTTAGCCAAAAGGCCGAGAAAGGTATGCTTCTCAATGTGCTTCCTTCTGCATTTTATAATTATCTCAGCTAGCATATCTTTTATGTGGATGCAATATGGGATTCTCTTAGACTATAGCGTATTGCATACTAGTGTAATACATGAAATTTTTTTTTTTTGTGAAAGTCATGTTAGACTTTTCTTTAGCAAGAAAACATTCCAGATTCAATGACCTGGCGTGCACTTCTATTATTTTATTTTACTTTTTTCTTTAGTACCGTGGTTTTAATTCAAAATTTATAATTATAATAAGTTACCTGATCATCAAACTCAACTCTTGGGTGTAGACACACTTTTTACTACATGGTAATTAATTTAGTCAAATGAGGGTCAAATCATAGCCTAATACTCTTCTCTAATCATAAAAATTTTAATTAAAAAAAATAAAAAGGGTAAAATAGCTTATTTACATTATTTGTGTTATGCTCGATATTAAAGAAAAATAATATTTACATTAAAACCTATCCTTGTTTTATACATATATATACATCTAATTGAGTTTAAATCCGATATTGTTTTTTAACTCAATTGTCATGGTTCTACTGCATCACAAGGAGCATTTGTGAGAAATAATCATTCTAAGCAATCATTTGGTTTGGTTCATTATAATTTATTTGAAATGAGTTAACCTTATAAAAATATAAAAATAAACAAAAAACAATTTTTTGTTCAAAAATGGCGTTATACGCGATATTAGGAAAAAAATTAGATTCATTTATAATTTTTTTCTATACATATATATACATTTCAAATTGAATCCAATCTTTTCTCCTAACCCAACATATAATTTTTTTTATAATGAGCTAACGTTTTAAAGATACATAAAAAAAAGTTTAATGGCAATAAAATAGAATTAAATAGCGCAATAAGAAAATAAAAGACTAAAATATCATTTAATCTTAAGGCTTTATTTTAGAATTTGATGTCATGGGGAATCTAGACATAACTAAAATCTCGTAGGGGAGTTTGGAATTTAATTAGGTAAAAACTCATAGGGGGTAATGGCATTCTCCTTTTTTCAAACTACAATTTTTAGTTCAAAACAAGTCAACGATTGGCTCATTCTTTTACTTATAATGGTATGTGTCATTCATCTTGCATTGACACGATTGATATTACTATCAAGTGAAACAAGGGATCTTTCAAAGGTCGTGAAATTATTGTCCCAATCCTATTTTGACCATTTAATTAACTATTTTTGGTCTTAAAAAGACCACTAATTTATTAATTGGGTTTCGTTTTGATCAGTCAATCTATTTTCCCGTTAAAATTAATTAACAACGTTACTATACAAGGGTAAAATTGTAAAAATACTTAAAATAATTACATTTTTACCACCAAATAAAAGTTTTTTAAGGTCTCATCACCAATAACTTAAAATGTCATAAAAATCATCATATATTCTAAGAGAACAAACATCTTGCCATGTATCACTTAATGAGCATCTCTACATGAATTACCATTTCATGCCATGTGTAAACATTATTTAAAATACTGAAAAAGTAATTCCATAAAATATGTGGTGAATTTTGTTAATTTCTTAATGAATTGATTTGGTTTATTTAAGTTTGTTTTAGTTTGGATATTAGTATGAAATTATGTTGTTATAGAAGTTTTATGAGCAAAAGAAAAAAAAAAGAAAAAAATAGCAAAACTTGAAATGTTAATGAGATGTACTACATAATTCATCTATTGTATTATCCTAATCTTTTGTAAACCAAAAGAAAATTGAAAGATGCTCGATCCATTCATCTATTGTATTATCCTAATCATAATACTCATTTGCATGTTGTTTGGCTCAAAACGATGCAGTTATACTGCATAATTAATTTTGAAATTTGGAAATGACTTTTACAAATTATAATGTTTAACCGATAATTATTAGATACAGTATTATCCTAATCATATTATTTAAATTTACAACTTATATCTAGATAAGATTTTCAATCTATCGTAGGACTTTATCAAATCTTAATTTGAATTTTAAATTTTTTTAATCTATGAATAGAAATCTTTTTTATTTATTTATTAATAACGTTATTAGAAGTGATTTTATATGCAGGTACAATTCCAAAAACTCTATTTTTGAGTGGTCTATAGTCCTCGTTGGTAACTCCAATCATAGGTTAGTGTATTCTGAAAGTATTAGCTTTCTGCTTTAGCTACAACTATTTTTGATTTTTTCTCATTTGGATATTGAAACTTGCAGTGGACCTTTAGAATTTGTCGTTCCTCCAGCAGATCCGTTTGTCTTTTTCCCGATTTTTATTCGCTTCACTGCTGCAAAAACTTTCAGTGACTTAAAGGTTTGTCTGTGTAATGCACTAAGAGCCTGATTTAGTCTGAATTTACCAAGCTTCTTTTCCATCCTGCCTCCTAATTTCCCCTTATTCTCTATATCTGATTTTACTTTTTTTTGGTTTCAAAAGTTCAGGTCTTCATCGCTTGAAGCATTTGGAATTGTTTGGCACAGAAATTGGGAACAGCGGACTCCATCATCTCTCTGGTTAGACATCTGTCTTGTACCTACAATGTCCATTAATCAAACGAAAGTATGAACACAAGCCTAATACCACTAGGTAGGTCGGCTACCAACAATGTACATGATATTTTGAATCTAAGTTGTAATTTCATATATAGTTATGCAATGTTTAGAGTGATTAACTGAAAATAATTGCTCAGATTTCACTTAGTAAATACCTCTTTTTTGGTTTACTTTCATAGAATTATGAGTGCATGAGTCTATCATGACCTATAATAAAGGTTGCACAGAAGCATGATGTTCTGCTGGTCTTCGTTAAATAAAATGCAGTACAACCAGACAGTTTTTAGCGTTAGATATTACTGGATGTGCAAATATATGTTTGTGTTTGATCAATACCTTCTTGGGCTCAAATATTTCATGCTTAAAGTTCCTTTATTATCTCTCTCATGTATGTGTATTAGATGCTAATTCCTGCTTTGATGCACAAGATTCTCCTGTCATTTATATATTTTCCTTGAAAGCATGAATAGCTGAGTTAAGCATCATGAATGTGAGTGGTTGTACGGTTTGCATGTGCACAACAATCTCTAGGTTCGTAAACTGTGTAATATTATGTATTCTATACACCTTTCCTCTACCTAAACCTGTTTGTTACTTAGCAATAAGTTAGTATACATCTAGGTCATTGCTCATTACTTCTCTTTGCATTGTTTTCTGGGATAGAAGTGACTACATGGCAGAATTGTGAAAGCGGTTATATATATATATATGATATACCGGAGTAGAATTGTGTAGGCTTATTGTTTTTTCCTTGAAATGTCATTGTTTAATTATGAATCCGTGGCTCATATTTTGAAATCTGGATAATGTCTTTTGACAAAATATGATAACATATATTGATACAGAAGATATATTTTGCAACTATAAACATACTTGCTCATTTTCTTTCTTTTTTTTGCTTATCTTCCTGTTTTTGTCGCATTGGTTATTCTTATGTTATCTTCATGTTTTTGTCAAGGAACGTGAACTCGTATATAAGATCCATGCAAGCAAGTTTAGTTGCATTCTTGAAACTCTTGGGATGCTGGAGAGCAGATGATACGCTTTGATCAACAATATCAATCTGCAAATTAATTAATTAAATAATTATGCTAGCTGAAATTGGTAAACCAAGATTTGAAAGGACAATTAATTTTTATCTAGATATAGTACGTACCAATTAATTTTTATCTAGATATAGTAGGTACCTCGGCTGCAACATCATAGAAATAAGAAGCAACATATAGAGTTTTCTGTCCTTCCCCACCTCCACCGTTCCAAACAATGTTGAATGTGCAATTCTTATGTTTATAAGGTGCATCCACTTTTAGTATCTTTTTAATTAATTCTTTGCACTTCTTCATGTGTGGACCAGATTGTTAGGATTCGGCGCAGTGAAATGGTCGGGAAGAAGTAGTATCACGTAACTAAAATATGAATAAGAAAAATAAAATAACTGAAACACAACATTTTACGTGGAAAACCCTCAACCAAATTAAGGGAAAATCACGGGCAAACATAGGAAGATTCATTATGATATAAGAATATTTTACATTGACCTTCTCTCTATTATAAGGAGAGCACAATTCCACTATCTCAAATAATAGGAGAAACTAATTCTTACTTATAAAATAAAGACAACTAATATGGAGGAAAAACACTCAAAAGAAACCTACATTTTTCTCTCTGAGTCGCAGGAAAAACCTACATTTTTTTTCTCTCTTTGTATCTTCGATCCTCTCTGATCCGAGGGATACTGAAGCTGAATGAAAAGCCTGCTATTTATAAGCAAAATGTTGCAATGTTTCAGCGCTGATTTGCTGTCCTTCACGTTCCAGAACGTGCGTTGCTAAGTTGTCTTGCACGTTGTTGTGAATTGGCTTCCAACCAAGTCTTCACCTTTCCAATTGCAAAGTTCTACTTTCCAGAAAACAATGCATGTGTTTGTCATCTTTTCTTCATTTTATTATTATCCATCATCATCATTCCATTAACATGGAAACCAATGCATGGCTTTTCTCTTTCCATAAGCATGCTTGCCAACTCCAAAGTGGCTTTATCTTCACACAGATGACATTGCTTTGGCTTTATATGTCACCCTATTGTATGTATAGGTTCCTTAATTATTTGACAGAAAAAAAAAGAAAATTAATTAGTGCCATGCAGTAATTAACCTTTTAATAATATCCTCATATTTGTGACGCATGGGTTGCTAAAATTTCTGGAATCTTTTAAAAACTCAGCTCAAGATGTCATTAAACCATAGTTTAGGTAACTGTACACATGTATCAAATTAATAACACCAAATTAATTAATATAATATCCAAGTATGTACTTAGAAATTAATAAGAATAATCATCATATCCGAAGGAAAGAATCAAGATCATATTTATCGTAACCGGTGAGAATAGAGTTTATATTTGGTCCCCATGAGATCATATATATCGTAACCTGTGAGAATAGAGATTATATTTGGACCCCATTTTTTTTTTTTTTGGTTGTATTTTCTGAGTAATCAAGGAAAGGCTAAAAAATAAAGGCTTTGTCAACGAAAGTAAGGTTAAAAAGTAAGATCTTCCTTTATTATTATTATTTTTGGTTGTATTTGGCTTTTTTTTTTTTTTTTTTTTTTTTTTTTTTGTGTTATATAAATGGGTTTTACAGAGTATATGCTAATTAAAAAATAATGGCTTTTTTTTTTGGTTGTATTTTACCTTTACCTATATGGTTGGAAAGGCTAATCAAGGAAAATTTGCTCTACATGTTGCTGTTAAAATCTGGTTTATTGTAACTGATTTCACATTTACATTGGTGCTAGTAGTTTTCTGCCTGTTGAATTATTTGGGTAGGATAACGTAGTTCAGTGCTATTAGAAATAGTGTTGGTGCTGAGTGGTCTTAGATGATTTCTTGATATAGGAACTGGAAGTGATCGTGAAATCGAAAAATTTTCATTGAACAAGTTATTGTCTTACTTTGTTGACTTGAAGGAAATTGGTAGATATAGTTTCATTTGCTGACACGATGACTCTTAGAGAGCTAAAGATGCAATAGAACTACAAATTCTTGGACAGCATAGTTTTGTTGTAACTGATCTGACATTAACATTGGGCCCAGTAGTTTTCTGCATGTGATCAATTAGTGTTATATATTCTTCTCTTTGTAGACTTTAGTAACTCTGACCTATAAGATATTCTGTATGCTTATTTATGACATGTAATAATAAGCAGATCAAGTTTACAATTAGGATATCCCCTCTCTCCTTCTTATCTTTTCATTTTCTAGTTTCCTTTTATTATTTTACCAGTATCATAAGAAAAATGTGAAAATCTTATATATCTGATAAGTGGGATGAATTTATAATAAGCTGGTGAATTACTTATTCTTGCAAGTATTAGATTAAAAATTTATGATAAATGAAAAAAAAGTTTGTCTGATAACCATATTAAGGCAAGCAGAATATTCTTGAAAGAATATGAGAATGCTTTTTGCAGCTCAAAAGCATACAAGAAATGCGAAACAGTTTGCTTGATAACTATATTAAAGCGGTTGAATTCTCTTGGAAGAATATGAGAGCTCTTTTTTGAGTTACAATTTATTTTACTGGATTGTTTCAATCTTGAACTGTCATAGTATCGTTTAATGCTATGTTATGAGCAACTGAAAAGGGCTTTGCAAGACAGTGATTAGGCCATAATCCATGTGTCATCTACTGGATTCCAATAATGTTAATTGATCACAAGGTTGTGGAAGGACTTCGATTATGTCGAAATGATAAATCAAGATTTTCTATTAACCCTTTTTCCTGGTTTTTGAATTCAATATAAACCTTGGCGTCACTTTTTCAGAACAAATTTCATACTTTAAATTTGTTATTCATTTCTTTGTCCTTGGAAGTTTTAGATGACCATACATATTGATTCCATCAAGGATATTACTCTAGAAAAAGAAACATGGACAATTAAGGTGAGGCTGCTCCATCTTTGGATGCTACCCAATTTCAACAATCATTCCATCACTAATTTGATAGAGATGGTTTTAGTCGATGAAGAAGTACATAATTACATTTACTCCAATTAATTTATTCTTTCATTAATTAATTGTATCATAGTTGACTATTTATGATTTCTACCGATTTTATATCTTAGGGACAGAAAATACATGCTACAATCAAGAGGAATTTGGTTTATAAATTTAAACCTTTAGTAAGAGAAGTAGAAGTTTATGTCATGGCTTTCTTTGGGATTGGTCAAAATACTGGTAGTTATCGTATTACAAGACATCGTTTTCGTCTCAACTTCCAATATAATTCCAGTGTAAGACAAGCAAAAGGAAATGACATAGCCCCATATGGACTGGACTTTCAATCCTATGATGATATTATGATGAGGAGTTTAGATGATCCTTATTTAGTAGGTTGGTTACTCAAACTACTTCAATAAATTATTAATGTCTTGCTTTGTTTTTTTATATTGTTTCAAATATTCTTATGTTAGAAGTTATCGGTCTACTGACTGGTGTTGGAGTCTAGAGAGAATTTGAAAAAGATGGAACTTGTACCAAGATGCTGGTGATAGAACTTGGTGATTGTAATAGGTAATTGCCTATATATTTACATCTTCCATATTTGTATTAAAAATTTTTTTTCGAATGTATCATTTGTTACTAACTTCTATATCTATTAGGTGAAATTTGAGTGTACCTTTTTTGGCAAATACGTGGATCAAGTTAACTCCTTCCTTCCAAGTTGTGAGAATGTTGAAAAAAATTGTGGTTATTCAATTTTGTAAGCCTAAGACTTTTAATATTGTTGTCTATCATTGTCTATCATTGTTCTTTTATAATTTTAAACTTTTAGGTTAATGCTTACTCTAAAATTTTAATGATAGGAAAAATTGTGATTCAAAACATGAGGTATACAACCAGAATTTTGTTCAATGCTATTATTCTAGAGGTTGAAGACTTTAGGAGAAAGTGATTATATATTAATCGTGCCATTGTTAATTGTAAATATTATATTCAAATAAATGTTTTTGTTATTTATACTTAATATATTTGGTGTTTAGTATTCCCATAGGATATGCAGAAAGCTCTCAAGTTCTTAGTCAGCTTTCTCAACCAAATAATAACTCTTTTGAAGATGATTTCCTGCGTCTAACTCCTCAAAAAACCATTGAAGAGATCAAGGATATGAAATAGGTTTTATTAAGTTATTTATCTACATTTGTAAATATTATTCAAATATTACTACTTTATTATTAGTGTTCTAGCTTATTTATATTTTATTATTCATATATCTTTTCAACTCATTATTGCTAACAATTATAAGATATTCAATGTGTCACTTTTGCAACCATTGACCATATCATTAGGAATGAATCTTGGTTTTACACCCCATGCAAAGAACATTTCAAAGCCGTATATCCTGATTCTGGAATGTATTTTTGTCAATCATGTAACTCCCATATTGTGTCAGTTATTCCAAGGTAATTAATATGTTCAATTTTTGTGACGACCCGATCCCACACAGACTCAAGTCTCGATATAACAACCCGATATTATCCCCAAGGCACGAAAAATGAGAAAAGTTGAATAGAGTTTTGCTTATACTTAGGCCAAACCAAAACCTGTACAACATTTCATTTAACAACAATAGAATCAAACAATACATCCACTGGCCATTACATATACATCAACTTTACAAATTCACTTGGTCAGATTACTTTATACAAGGACATAAAGGTACAGTAGTTCAAAATAGATTATCTAGGCTAGCAATGTATATACGTGCTCAAAGGTAAACCTATAAATTTACAACAAAGTCCTTCAAACCTTTCAACTTTAAAATAACAGATAAACACTTAATACACTTTACATATTTGAAATAAAGTAGCTAAAACAACTCAATCTACAAGGCTTCAAAGAAATATCCAACAAGCAAGACAAATAAAGCCATCACTTTAATCATTTCGAGGCACGAACTCAGCTACAACTGTATCGTGGTCATGAAATGGGGTGAGTTTCGACAAACTCAGTGAGGAGGGGGATAAAAGAAAGGTTTTGAAAACATTTTATCTTTGAAAACCTTTCGAAAATGTACACTTAAACTATATACAATCAATGAAAAATTAGCATGCATTTGAGACAATATATAAACATTCCAAAAGGATACGCTTGTCACTTTTTGTTGCCATTCACTTTCCCATCATCTTCACTCTCAACCGATTTATTTTCTCTACATTGAATACATTCCATAAGTATCGAACCCTAGACACACACCACATGACACACTTAGTCCATGAGGATAAGGGATAGAACATGATGATGCTACCATGCCTCACTTTACCCACACCTTATGAATATTCTCCATACTCCGTCCATAAGGGATATGGGATAGAACATGGTAGACAAGGTATTAACTGGCAAGCCCGATGCCGCCCAGAACAACCTGACGCTACCATGCCTCAAAATATTTATATAACATTTCAACACTTAACAATTTAATACTTAACATGCATTTGAACAATTCAACACTTTAACATTGTAACACTTAGTAATTCAACATTTAAATATCACTTAAAACACATTGATTAGATGACAAAGTAGGTCATCTGACCACAAGCAAACACCTCATGCTTTCACTAATTCTCAACCACATTAGACACCACACTTATGCATAGCTACACAATCTACAAAATACAACTTAACAACACTTGATTCACTTCTAATAACATTTAGACCAACTCTAACAACATAATCCAAGCAACCAAACACTTAAATTACACTCAACACATATACATTTTCCCCTTCACCCAACCCACTTAATTGACACCATTTCATGCCTCAACAACTCATACAACTCAAAAGAATGTAAACAATACTCAATTCAAGACTTACGAACAAATAGACCAACCTTTAGCAACATAACTAGCAACTACACAACCAAACAATCCCCAAACCACCACCTAGCACTTAACCAACATTTAGAACACTTAAACCACCACTTGGGCAGCCCAAGGGATGCCCAAACAGTGGCTGACCAGCCTGGTAATGGGCTGGAAAATTCAGCCGGCCAATTCCTCTAAAAAATGCCACTTTCTACAAAGCTAAGCCAATATGCAATGTTAGATGGATACACAACATATAAGGACCTCACATACATGTTATGAACCAAGCTTTAACTCATTTCTAGCCATAGAACACTTCATACAACACTTACAATTAAACTACAACAAGTCATAGTTCAATCTAACTAACATTCAATTAAAATGCACTAAATAACTTATCTAGCATGAATCATAAACATATATAGGCATATACAACATATATAAGCAATTATATAATCAAAAACTTAACTTTAAAACTCAAAATTGTAAAAAGCCCCTCACTTTTTTTGCTCCAAAATGCGAAAGACAATTGGTAGATACGTAAAGCAAGGTAAGATGAGTTCAAATATGCAAGCTTAGGCCCTAGCTCCTCCTCCTTCACTTTCAATTTGCTTAAAATGCAAGAAAATTACTATTCACCTAAGCCCTAGAGTGCATGGCTGAAATGGAGTGTTTTTGTGCAATTTTGTGAATAAAAGGTGTTAAGTGAAGTCAACTAAGGTCAAAGGAAGATATAAGTTAGTGGGATTTCACTATTTAGCTTAGGATGATATTTTTAAAGTGCCAAAAGTCTACTTTAATCTTCTAGTTTGCTTCTAATTTCAATTATACTAAGTCGAGTTAATTAAATTGTGGTAGACTAATTATCTAAGTGTATAAAGACTAGTTTGGTCAAACTAGGTGAAAGGTCATCTAAATGCGACTAAATGATCATAAAATGCATATTTCACATAATAACATTTAGTAAATCACATATATATGCACAAATTAATTCAAATAATATATAAAACAAATAAAAGCACATAATTCTCGTCTAGGGTCTCACAATTTTGAGAGGTGAATTTATTAATTTTTTATTCATATAAATTTTTAATTCTATAGTATTTACTCTTCTAATAAACTTAAAGGTACAAGATCAAAGTCAGAGGATGCAATGGAAATGATAGCACTACATTTGTAATTTTTGATCGGGATGTTTCTTCAATGTTAAGAAAAACGTGTGCTGATATGATTGAACATGTGAAAAAGGTAATATGATCTTGTCAACAATATGTTTTACATATTGCAAATCATTTTCAAATTTTTATTTTTATTTCACTCTTTAATTAATACAACATGGTGACATGCAATTTGGACATGTTGAGCTTGACTAGTGGTTGAACAAAAATTATCTTTTTAAAATTGATGTTAAAGTCAATGCTGTAAACCACTTTGAACCTACGTATGCCGCCAAGAAGATGACTAACAATCCAACTCTTATCTATTAATTTTTGTCATCTGCATTTGCAAAAGAGGTAGTCGAATTGTCCACAAAATGAATATTTAACTTCATTGTTCAATACTTAAGCATATTATAATTTAATTTTTTCATTAATTCATTCCTCACACACTTTATTTTTTATATTTGGATAAGATATCTGATGTTAATGGACGAGGATCAAGTTCAGCAAGCGTAGGCAATATAACAACGGTGATTTATATCCTCTTATTTATAACTTATAAATAATTCTGATTTACTTTTGATTTTACTTATTGTTGTCATTTTTTGGTACTGTAGGAAGTTGAGGTCATGTCCTATTGCTTTAAAAATGTTGACGAGGTTTGTGTGTTACTTCTCCTAAAAGAGTTAGGAATGAAGTACCAAATGAAGAGAATATTGAAGGTAGATTTGAGATGTCTTCTACTAAGACGAGGAAGGTGATTAAGAAAGAGAAGGATTGATTGTCAAGGATATTATTTTGTTTTTGTCATGGCGAATTACATACCGTATGATGTTTTATGATACTGTTGAGATTTTACCTTGCTTTATTTTGATTTAGTGTCCTTATTTTGGACATCTTTTAAATAATATTTTAAATAATATTACAAATAGTTTACATCGATGCTTAGTGGAGTATTGTCTATTGAATGATGGATTAAATACACCAATGCTGATTAGTTTCTTATGTGTTATTTGACTTCTTTAGTGTATGAGTTGAAATGATTTTGTTTGAAGATAAACCTGTTACTTTAAACAAGTACTACTGTATAACAAAACTAATGAGTACATTATATGATTAAATTTCTAAAAAATGTTAGGACATAAAATCTTTATTATAAAATCACTAACTTAAATTTTTAACATCTCTTCAAATAATATATTCAATTTTCAAATACTAATAAATTTAGTTGCACAATTATCACTACATGGCTTCATTTAATAATTTTTTTACCTTTCTTCAATATATTTTTATATATTATCCTTAATTTTGATATGTTATTGTTAATATTGTTATTATTATTATTTTTAAATAGGTATCATTACAACAATATGAATGCGATCTTCACCAATCTCAATTAGGACATCATGTTAATAAGAAGTGTAGAAAAAGAAATTCTGTAATGGCTGACTCATTAAAAAATGTTACGTATACAATGGTGGATGATAACAATGGTAACTTTCTTAGACATCTAACAATAGAATTGTAATTCTTTTTTATATTCAACAAATGTTGTTTGTGTTAATAATAATATCTTTAACGACTCTTGCAGTGACAGGAGTTGCAAGATCCTTACCAAATAGGATGAATGATCATAGTCTTAATATGCAATTTGGTCGAAAAAATGGCACAACTTATTCAGCAATTTTTCACAATGTTTGAAATGCTGATAATATTCCTCCAAATATGATAGGTACCCACCATGGAAATGCTTTGACTCCTGAGACTAATGGTTAGTCATGATCTATTTGTGTTAATTTATTTATAAAATTTACATCACACGTTTTCTATTATAGCTTACTGAAATAATGTAATGGTTTGAAAATTACTTTTTGCAATTCAACAAGCAACTAATAGTTCATACCATGCCTTTCTTGAATGTGCTATTCAAACTACTCCTTTATCCATACACAATAAGAGACACAGAACAATAGAGCAATTGGGAGCAGTGTAATCAGAATCGTATGATTCGCGATTCGAATCGTACGATTCGATACAATTCACTAAAAAAATGATACGAATCGGATAGGAGAATCGTGAATCGACGTGAATCGCAAGTGAATCGGTACAGAATCGTGTGAATCGTTAGTGAATCGTACGATTCACTGAATCGTTCGCGATTCGGGTCAATTTTTTTTTTTTTTTTTAAAGCGCAAAATATTTCAAAGTAGCTAACAAAATAAACCCACTTTAGTAAAAAAAATGGGACACAAAACTCGTAATTGATTGGACCACTTGTGTTTATAACAGCTTTTGAGCACTAGTTTGGACACTTGTGAAATGTGATATTGTTCCGACCAAAAAAAATAGTGTGATATTATAATGCATAAATTGTTTGGGCTACTAGGAACAAGTGAAGTAGTGAACAATCTAGAAAAGTAACAAAAACATATATTAATATTAATTCAAATAAAGAATCTCAACTAAAAACTGTTAATAGAAACATAATATGTCAAATATCAACTAGTTTCAAATTTGTGACCGAATCGGTACGATTCACGATTCGATTCGATTCACGATTCAAAAAAATGACATTTCGATTCACAATACGATTCACGATTTGACAACTATGGTTATATGTATTTAATACTACATATTAATCCAAATCAACAACTGATTATTCAAAACTAATGGTCCATAATTGCTTGAATTTGACCAAGTAAACCATCTCTTTGTCTCATCTTATACGGACAGTTCGTTTTTCAGTAGTTAGGTTATTGACTCTCTAACATGTTTTCTAATACTAGATTACGACAATCAAGCCTAGGCCCTAGGTTTACGATGGAACCAATAGGTTTGCAATAATGTCGGCAACTAAGTGGAGGAGGAGAATATTGTTTTGGGTAAATGATAATCTTTGGTAAATGCAAGCTTTGTGGGAGTGTCTACGAATTGCAGTTGATATGGACCTTTGCCAACCTCGTTGTAGAGACAGATTCTCAAGTGGTCTATCAAATGATCACGAGAGGCATGCCCCGCACTCATCCAGTACGGCCTTTTGCGGAGGATTGCCAAAGAACTTTGTGAAGTCACACCAAGTGTCAAATTAGACATGTTTATCGGGAGACAATTTTTTGTTCTAATTAGCTTGCTAATTTCAACTTGCATCAACTACTTGGGTAACAAAGTGGTACTACTCGACCTAGAGAGTCTCTTTTGTTACTTGATATAAGTCCATTCCATTTTAAGAAAAGGCTAATTGATCTTTGTAATAGAAAGCTTATAATATAATTCCTCTCATATATATAAAGTTGATCATATTTTAACCTTAACACAAATAAAAAAAGATGTAGTTATGTTTGATTTCTTACATCAATTTGCGTAACCATGGTGCAAAATGAAAGGGTTCTGCCGAACAATTTCATCTAATCATTGCATTGTTTGTGTTGTGTCGCACTTTTTCTTAAGTATTATAGCTTGGAATCTTCATTTTATGCAATGTTTTGTAGAACAGAAGATATTTTTGATAGGATATAAAATAGAGTCCGATTCGTAGTATGGGAGTATATTAATTGTTAGATATTGGAATGAGATTTTTGTGCTAAGAAGGTTAAGTCGCAAATATTGATATAATCATTTTGAGGGAATATTTTATTTATTTTTGTCTTTTTCAACCAAACACCTCAAACTTAATTTATTGAAAGAAATGACTTTGAAATGTAAAGCTCTAATTAGATAATATTTGTGCCTACCAACTTTCAAACTAGGGTTTTGATCACCAATCCCTGGAGACACCAACATTATTCCACTTTCACTCGTTCACTTTTGGAGAAAAATAACGGCAATATAATAATCGTTGAAAGATTATTTAAATTTCTTGATTTCAGCCTCCCTCATAGCAAAATTGAAAAGAACTCATTGCAGAGTTTTCTAAAGAATGGAACAGCCACCAGCATCACATGGAGGATAGGGAGCATAGTTAACGGGGCCAGCATAGGGAGCATAGCAGACAACAAAAGGCCGACATTGGCTACAATGACAAGGAGAAGGATAGGGCTTTTCTGATTGATCTTTTTGATCAGTTTTTTCTTTTATAGGTTTGTCAAGTTCCTTGGATGGTCCAATACTAATTATTTCTGTATATCCTCCACGCCTTCTGAGGATCAACATGTCCGACAACAGTTAGTGTCCTCTTCTCATCATCCACTTATATCTCATTAATAACTGTTTTTCAGGAAAATTTATATATATATATATATATATATATATATATATATATGTATGTATGTATAGTGAGTATTGTTGAGCTGTAAAGCTCATTTGAAATCAAAAAGCAACAACAACTTTTGTTGTTTTGTTGACAAAAGAGAAAAGCAGCAGACAAAGAAGAAAGAAAGAAAGAAAAAAAGAGTTTGTGCAGCAAACTTTGTTAGGCGCATGCAATTGCAATTTAGTTTCACACTGAGCAATGAAGACTTTGCACGTTGGCTTTGCAGAAGAATGAGCCTATAAATATGTGATTCATTCTTCTAGTTTTTGCATCACCAAGCATAGCAAATCAGAGAGAAAAAATTATAAGTTTTCTCCTTAGTATTTTCTCTTCCTCTTTTGTTGTTCTATATTTGTGAGTGAGAGTTAGTTTCTCCTATTATTTGAGAGAGTGATATTGTTCTCTCCTTATATTAGAGAGAAGGTTATTGTAAAATACTCCACATCATAGTGAAATCCTCCATTACTTGCCTGTGGTTTTTCCCTCGATTTGTTTGAGGGTTTTCCACGTAAATCTTGTGTCTCTACTTTCTCTGTTCTCATTCATATTTTAGCTGCGTGATACTGCTTGTCCCCGACCATTCTGTTGCGCCGATACCCAACAAGTATTCGTTCAGCTATGACATTGTTTCAATACTTAAACTCGAATTGACAATAGTAAATAATTCAAGTGTTCCAAACTACTAGCTTGCCAACATACTAAGCCGAACCTATTAGCTTAAAATGCTTAAATCTGTGTTGACAATATTAAGAAAAACCCAATATGAAACGGGATGTTAAAGTATACCTGAAAGTTTGGTGGCCCTCTTGATTACCTCAGTTTTGCTCTTTTCGCTGTGAATGTTGACTTTGAACTCAGTTTTTTGTTTCGGGCCAATGGTGCACGAAAGCAAAAAAATTTGTACAATAAGTAAGACATTTGAAATGTATAGCTTTTTCCTTAATCTTCTTAAGGATGAAAATTAAGATAAAATCAAGCATTACCTTCATGGTGTGCAAATTAACGATGGATGAGACTTCAAATGTTATTCCTACAAGATTGGATTATGAAAAAACCACTTCGTATATATAAACGAGGATTTTGACATTCTTAATTTTTTTTAAGCTGGTGGACAAAAAAAAAGGAAGTCTTCCATCATTAACATGTGGAGCATAATCATTCAGAAAGAATTATACATGCAGATTATCATGTAAATGCCAACCAAGTTAAGGATATTGATTACATGAATTGATTATATTTATTGCTGTATTATCCTAGAAGGGCTCAATAATTATTCTCAATCCAGTAGAAAAGTTTTCGTTGGTCCAACCTTGTTAGGACCAAGTCAACTAGTATTTGAAATGAACTGATCATACAATACTGAAAACGTGGTGGTATATGAGATATATATTATTAAGGGATGACTCATTTCTTTTATCTTTCTCCATGAGATTACAAATTAAAGGGCCTTGAAGGGGAATAAACATATTTCGGCCACATCATTTTTGTCAAACGTAATATATGTTAAAGATGTAAAGCTCACTTTAGGAGCTGGAAAAACATGCTACACATGAGGCATGTTGGGAAAGTAAAGCTGCTTTGGTAAAAGAAAGACATGGGAAGAGAGAGAAAGCACACATTGGAATATAAAATATAATGTGGTGCAATGATGACATTTGGGCAAATATTATTATACTGCCTAAAGCAATGTCAGCACTTGGAATTGAAATGAAAAGTACGCTACAGACTTTGATCAGATGCGTTGTCATCTTGTACGCGGAAACAAAGTTGAAAACATTGCACGTTATTAAACGTGAAGGACAACGAAGCAAATGTGGATGAACTATTGTAGAACTTCGGCTATAAATAGCAGGCTTACTTCAGTTCAATTGTAAGATATATATTCCAGAATTCAGAGAGAAAATATTGAGAGTTTTTCCTGAGAGTTTTCTTCTATATTAATTGTCTTAACTTGTGAGTAAAAATTAGTTTCTCCTTATATTAGAGAGAATTATATTGTAATTTATTCTTACATTATAGTAAAACCTCTTATACTTGCCCGTGATTTTTCCCTTAATTTGTTTGAGGGTTTTCCACATAAAAATATTGTGTCTCAATTATCCTTTTCTCAGTCTTATTTTAGTTGTGTGATACCGTTTCGCCCCAAACATTCCGCTGCGCCGATACCCAATAGTAGTATTAGAGCCATTGGTTACGGGGTTACTATTTACAGTTACTATTCACGTGTACGGTACTATTCACAGTGAAATAGTGGGAGCCGGTTCAAGTTGAGAAGCAGATCCTTGTTAGCACTATGGCGGTAAAATTTGAAATTGAGAAGTTCAACAGAAGCAAATTTTCCCTTTGGATATTGAAGATGAAGACAATCTTGAGAAAGGAGAATTGCTTAGCAGCAATCGGAGATAGACCAGCGGAGGTGACAAATGACAATAAGTAGACAGAAATGGATAGCAACGCTATGGCTAATTTGCAATTGGCGTTGGCAGATTCAGTATTGTCAAGCGTGGAGGAAAAGAAGTCAGCAAAGGAAATTTGGGATGCACTGACTAAATTGTACGAGGTCAAGTCATTTCACAACAAGATCTTTTTGAAGAGAAAACTATACACTCTTCGAATGAGTGAATCCACATCGCTAATTGATCACATCAATACCTTAAATATATTATTTTCTCAACTAACTACGTTGGGACAGAAAATAGCGGAGCTTGAACGTGCAAAGATTCTACTTCAAAGTCTACTTGATTCGTATGATCAACTCATCATTAGTTATACTAATAATGTTCTTTCAGAATCTGTTACTTTTGATGATGTTGCAGCTGCTGTTCTAGAAGAGGAAACTAACCGTAAGAGTAAAGAAGACAGAGCTGAAAATTCACAACAAGCAGAGGCACTACCAATGGTGAGAGGCAGATCAATAGAACATGGCTCGAGTGTGAGCAACAAACATGGTAGATCAAAGTCCAAAAATAGAAAGAATATCAAATGCTACAACTATGGCAAGAAATGACATGTCAACAAGGATTGTTGGAGCAACAAAAAGAATCCCGAGGTGATAAATTCTCAGGGATGTGTTGTGACTGTACTTGATGATGGAGATATTTTATAAAGCAAAGTAGCAACTGTATTAGAAGGCAGAAATGAGCTCACTGATGCTTGGATAATGGATTCGGGAGCAACATGGCATATGACCTCTCGTAGAGAATGGTTCCACACATATTAATCTGCGTCTGGGGGATCTGTGTACATGGGTAATGATCATGCCTTGGAGATTGCTGGCATCGGTACTGTCAAAATAAAAATGTATGATGGTACCATTCGCACCATTCAAGGAGTACGACATGTGAAAGGCTTGAAAAAGAACTTATTGTCTATTGGACAATTGGATGACCTTGGCTGCAAGACTCATATTCAGGATGGGATCATGAAGGTCGTCAAAGGAGCACTTGTGATGATCAAGACAGAAAAGATAGAAGTAAATCTATACATGCTTTTGGGAGATATATTGCAGGAGGCAGATGCGTCAGTTACATCAGCCAGACAAGAAGAATCAACTATTATGTGATATCGCAGATTGGGCCACATGACAGAATATGGCTTGAAGATTCTCGCTGAACGTAATCTCTTACCCGGGCTCAAGACGGTAAAATTACCTTTCTGTGAGTACTGGATGTTACTAGTAAGCAGCATAGATTGAAATTTGGGATATCTACTGCCAGAAGCAAACACATTATAGACTTGATTCATTCAGACGTTTGGGAATCGCCCATTTTGTCCCTAGGAGGAGCCAAATACTTTGTATCATTTATTGATGATTACTCCAGGAGACTGTGGGTGTATCCAATCAAGAATGCATCAGATGTGCTTCTAATATTCAAAACTTTCAAAGCGTTGGTGGAACTTGAATCTGAAAAAAGGATCAGGTGTCTAAGGACGAACAATAGAGGAGAATATACTAACGGGAACTTTCTGACATTTTGCAAGCAATAGGGCATTCAGAGACAGTTCATTGTTGCACATACACCTCAGCAAAATGGTGTAGTAGAGCGAATGAACAGAACACTTCTAGAAAGAATGAGAGCTATGTTGGAAATTGCAGGACTATCCAAATCATTTTGGGCTAAAGCAGCCAGAACTGCTTGTTACGTGATAAACCGGTCACCATCGACTGCAATTGAGTTGAAAACACCAATGGAAATGTGAACCGAAAAACCCGTAGATTATTCTACCTTGCACGTATTTGGATGTCCGACATATGTGATGTATGATTCCCAAGAAAGAACAAAACTGGATCCAAAGTCCAGGAAATGCATATTCTTGGGATATACTGATGGTGTTAAGGGGTATCGCTTGTGGGATCCTACTGCCTACAAGATTATCATTAGCACATATGTGATATTTGCAGAAGACAAACTGCAAAGTGAAGATGACAACAACACTGCAAAAGAGACTACTACAGTATAGATCGAAGATAACCCAGGAAATGAAGATGCTTCTTTTGAAGCAACACCGGAGCACGAGGAACAAGAAGCAGATGAGGCTAAGGTTACAGATGTTCGACGTTCATCGCGTCAAACATCAACACCGCCTTGGCACTCAGATTATGTCATGGCAAGCAATGCTGCATATTGTCTTCTAACGGAGGATGGAGAACCATCTACCTTTCACGAGGCTATGAATAGCCCCGATGTGGCTTTGTGGATGACAGCAATGCAGGAAGAAATTGAAGCTCTGCATAGAAACAAGATGTGGTAGCTTGTTCCTTTACCACCTGGACAGAAAGCCATCGGTAACAAATGGGTCTTCAAGATCAAGCGAGATGGAAATGACCAAGTGGAGAGATATCGTGCAAGACTGGTGGTGAAAGAATTTGCTCAAAAAGAAGGTATTGATTTCAATGAAATATTTTCTCCTGTGGTTAGACTTACAACTATCAAAGTAGTCTTGGCCATGCGTGTTGCATTTGATTTACATCTAGAACAACTAGATGTAAATACTGCTTTTTTCATGGTGAACTTGAAGAAGAGATTTACATGCTCCAACCAGAAGGTTTTGTTGAGAAAGAAAAAGAAAACTTGGTTTGCAGGTTGACCAAATCTCTGTATGGTTTAAAGCAGGCGCCGAGATGCTGGTACAAGAGATTTGATTCCTTCCTAATTAGCCTCAGGTACAACAGACTCAATTCAAACCATTGTACATATTACAAAAGGTTTGGAGATCATGATTTCATCATTCTGTTGTTGTACGTGGATGACATGCTGGTAACAGGTCCCAACAAAGATCGAGTCCAAGAATTAAAGACATAGTTGGCTAGGGAGTTCGACATGAAGGATTTGGGACCGACAAATAAGAATTTAGGGATGCAAATTCACCGAGACAGAGAAAGCAGGAAAATATGAATTTCCCAGAAGAATTACTTCAAGAAAATCTTACGGCGTTTCAACATGCAAGACTGTAAGGAAATCTCAACCCCATTTCCTGTTAATTACAAATTATCCTTAAGTATGTGCGCTAGTAATGAAGTGGAGAAGATGGAAATGTCTCGAGTACCGTATGCATCAGCAGTAGGAAGTCTCATGTTCACTATGATATGTACGAGACCAGATATTGCTCAAGCAGTCAACTCGGTCAGTCGATTCATAGCAAATCCGGATAGAGAGCATTGGAATACAGTTAAGAGGATCTTAAGATACATCAAATGAACCTCGAATGTTGCATTATGTTATAAAGGATTAGAATATATTGTAAATGGTTTTGTTGATTCAGATTTTGCAAGTGATTTTGACAAACAAAAATCCACTACAGGCTATGTGTTTACACTTGCAGGAGGCGCGGTAAACTGGGTATCTAAGTTTCAGACTGTTGTAGCTTTATCTACAACAGAGGCTGAATACATGGCGGCTACATACGCTTGTAAAGAAGCAATTTGGATTAAAAGGTTAATGGAGGAGCTCGAGCACAAACAAGAGAAAATTCATTTGTATTGTGACAATCAGAGTGCCTTGCACATTGCAAGGAATCCAGCTTTTTATTTCAGGACGAAACACATAGGGGTTCAATATCACTTCGTTCGAGAAGTAGTGGAGGAAAAAAGTGTAGATATGCAAAAGATTCACACCGACGACAACCTAGCAGATGTCATGAAAAAGCCAATCAACGTTGACAAGTTTGTTTGGAGTAGATCCTCTTGTGGCCTAGCAAAAACGTAAGCAACAAGAACTAGCAGGTATAGAAAGATTCGAAAGACTTCCAAAAGTGACTTTAAATGGGAGAGTGTTAAGATGTAAAGCTCACTTTAGGAGCTAGAAAAACATGCTACACATGAGGCATATTGGGAAAGTAAAAGAGAGAGAAAGCACACATTGGAATATAAAATATAATGTGGTGCAATGATGACATTTGGGCAAATATTGTTATATTGCCTAAAACAATGTCAGCACATGGAATTGAAATGAAAATTAAGCTCCAGACTTTGATCAGATGCATTGTCATCTTGCACGCGGAAACAAAGTTGAAAACATTGCACATTATTAAACGTGAAGGACAACGAAACAAATGCATATGAACTATTGCAGAACTTCGGCTATAAATAGCAGGCTTACTTTAGTTCAATTGTAAGATATATATTCCAGAATTCAGAGAGAAAATATTGAGATTTTTCCTTGAGAGTGTTTCCTAAGAGTTTTCTTCCATATTAATTGTCTTAACTTGTGAGTAAGAATTAGTTTCTCCTTATATTAGAATGAAGGATATTGTAATTTATTCTTATATTATAATAAAACCTCTTATACTTTCCTGTGATTTTTCCCTTAATTTGTTTGAGGGTTTTCCACGTAAAAATATTGTGTCTCAATTATCCTTTTCTCAGTTTTATTTTAGCTGTGTGATACCGTTTCGCCCCAAACATTCCGCTGCGCCGATACCCAACAATATATGTGTGTGTATATATATATATGTGTGTGTGTGCGCGAGCATATATATATATACATACATATAAATATTATTTTGTTTGCACTAGGTTTTTCCTCATCGACAATGAGTTACACTGATGAAGGAAGACCATGCCATTAAAGGAAGAGTGGTTAGCACTTGTTGAATTGGTCTTCTTTGAGTGCAAGAAATTCGAAGTAGTTCAAATAGCCCTGATCGATGATGCGCGCAAAGTTCATATATTTCAACT
This sequence comes from Ehretia macrophylla, assembly GCA_037974665.1. Classification (NCBI taxonomy): domain Eukaryota; kingdom Viridiplantae; phylum Streptophyta; class Magnoliopsida; order Boraginales; family Ehretiaceae; genus Ehretia; species Ehretia macrophylla. The sequence continues at coordinate 71,168,822 of CM075764.1, forward strand.
CATGACAGCCTTCAACTTTTCAAAATTGTTTCTTTTTTGTGCTTATGGAAATATCTAAGATCTTTCTATTTTTTATGTGTAGCTTAATCTTGATCATTCATGTCGTGTCCTTACAGATGAGAAACCAATATTAATGTTGCAACACTTTGGCAAATTAATCTTATACATAGCTCTTGGGTGGGAACTTGAAATATAGTTGGACTGAGCATTGCAAAGTGAGAACAAGAAAGAAAAAAAAGAAAGAAAGAAAAAGAGAAGAAGAGTTTATTTATCTCTTTTATTTAAAATTGAAGATATCAGCATACAATTCTTATTCCTATCTGTTTCTCTGAGTATTTGAGTGGACTATTTTAACCAAGTGCAAGAATATAGAAAGATGTGTTAGAAAACTAGTAGCCCGTCTTTGTTGAGTTAGCATTCGGTCGGCTTATGTTTGTTTGCTTATTTTTATCTTTATGTGAGCTTTTATTGTTGGGAGAGGCGAGATGGGAGGGAACAAAGTTATTTAGTCACTTTTTTCAGAATAAAATGTTCAAAATTATTCATATTAGTTCTTCGGGATTACAGCAATGAAGAGCCTTACTGGTCATCGGGATTGTTTTGAGATAAACGTATGCATTTGGCAGCCGGCAGAAAATGGAATAAATCACCTATATTTTGTCCACATTCATTGAGCAAAGGTTGGTGCTGGGAAGAGTTTTCAATGGAGGTAACAAAGGGCCTGTAATCCCTAGGGAGCCCGTCAAGTGTAACAATCACCAAATCGAGGTCGGAGATCGAGTCCCCAACGGCAGAAAGAGCATTGGAAATTGTAGTGATTTGCTGAAGATACTCAGATGCAGAGAGGGTACCTTTTCGGATGGAACGAAGTTGGCCCGAAGAAGGGATTTTCGAGCCATAGATTGTTGAAGAAAGGTTTCTTCAAGTGATTTCCAAAGATCATGAGCAGGAGAAAAACCTGGTGCCTGATGAACAAGAGTATCGGAGAGTGTTGCTGTGATGCACGCCGTGACAAAATTGTCATAGCGGATCCAGTCATCAAGAGTAAGAGCGGAAGAAGAGATGGATGAGGCTTGGGTATCGGCAGTTGGCTCTTTTGGTTTTGAAATAGTCTCATCAATATAGCCAAGCAGATTGTTGAATGTAAAGAAATTGACTATTTGTGTCTTCCACGTGAGGTAGTTGGTATGATCAAGGTTGATGGTAACATACACCTTGACATTATATGTAGAAGAGCAGGCGCAGTTGAGTTGACCATTGATCAATAGAGGCGAGGGATAGAGCCCGACAAAGATGTGAGAACTGTATTAGACGGAGGGATGGTGGAAAGGGAAGAGAAGGGGACTGTTTGTTGTGATAGTCACTGATACCATGAAGATTTTGTATATTTAATTGTATGTAATGTGATACAACAGTACAATATTTATAATACATCCCTAAGTATGTGTAAATGCTATGCGAATGTCTTGGAGACAATCATGTGATTTCCTAGAGAGAATCGTGCAATTGGAATAAACATAGATGCTAATAGCAAAGCTGTCAAATGTTAAAATTCAAAAGGGTGACAACAGTCTATATATATATATATATATATATAATATTGCATATTTAGTGGACATGTTAACTCAGTAAAGTATTATATATGGATCTTTTGATTTTTCTCATTTTCTCTGCAGATATGGTTTTACAGCTTCTCTATCGACATAGATAGGGAGGATAAGCTATTAACTTTATTCACATCTATTGCTTTCAATGCTTTGGGATTTTAAGTCATTGGTCTATTTATAGATGGGTAGTTGTTTTATTATTATTTTCCTGCCAATAGGTAACTTGACTGAGAGAAAGAAATAACTTTATGTGCAGCTACACTAACATGTGATATTTTTTAGGCATATTTGAGTGATGATATGACTGTGATAAAACCTTCAATTTTAAAGTCTTTTATGAGATGTATAAAGTAACTGTGTAATTATTTAGTAGTTTATTTAGCAACTTTTTTGAACGTCATGTTTTAGCAAATATAATCATATTCTTTGGCAAATATAACTTTCAGGATTTGATACAACATTCTTATTTGGATAAGCTTTCAGGACTTCAAGATCGAATTGCACCATTTTAAAGTCTTTCATGAGATGAATTTTATTTGTTTTTCTTTTGGCCCGTTTATTTTTTTATAATAAGTCTTTTATACTTTAAATTTGTTATTAATTTCTTTGTCCTTGGAAGTTTTAGATGGTCGTACATATTGATTCTATCAAGGACATTACTCTAGAAATGGAAATATGGACAATAAAAGCCAGGTGGTCCGTCTTTGGATGCTACCTAATTTCAACAATCATTCCATCACTAATTCGATTGAGATGGTTTTAGTTGACGAAGAAGTACATAGTTATATTTGCTCTAATTAATTAATTGTATCGTAGTTGTCTATTAATGATTCTAGACCATTTTATATTTTAAGAAGGGAAAATACATGCAACTTTCAGGGGACTTTGGTTTACAAATTTAATCCTTTAGTATGAGAATGAAAAGTTTATGTTGCATCTTCTGTAGAGAAGCATACGTATGGCAAGATTGACCTTTGGATCCACGAAATTTATGGCGACAAAAAATGGATTGCATGCCGGTTATATGAGCAAGGAATAAGAATGACATCAAACTAGGAGGAGATGACATGAACATTGTAGATACAACAACTTGCTTGAAAGAAGATACCTACATGTATCTTTTTGGAATGTTGATCTATATAAATAGTGATTACTATCCCTTTCTTAGAAAATAGGTGTTTATATTTATTTAAGATTTATTTGAAATTATATAACATAAATTGAATCAATTGATTTTATATTTTATATTTTAGAGTATTCAAAGTATACTCGTGCGACACCCGTGCATCGCATGGGTATAAGACTAGTATATTATTAAGGGATGACTCATTCCTTTTATCTTTCTCCATGAGATTACAAATTAAAGGGCCTTGATGGGGAATAAACATATTTCGGCCACATCATTTTTGTCAAACTTAATATATGTGTGTGTATATAAATATATATGTGTGTGTGTGCGCGTGCATATATGTATATATATACATATAAATATTCTTTTGTTTGCATATTATTGCTCCCATGCCAAACTTGAGATGAGTATTTAATATTGGCAAGATAATGATTACACAATATTTATGTTGACGTACTTAACTAACTTATCTCATCTAAAATATATACAGATGTAAATGAATATTATAAATCCTCTCAATTTTAGTATGGATAATTTATTAAAATGGTCCTACATCTTTATCTTTTTTGATATTTAAGTCTCGTATCTTTCATTTTGGACAAAATGGTCATTCATCTTTTATTTTTGTGACAATTGTTAGTCATTGGAGCAAAATTCGTCAAAAAAATAACATTAATGAGCATGTAGATGACACGTAGACGCATAATTCATTAATCTCCAGGGGTAAAATTGTCATGTAATAAAATATAAGCATCCTAAAGTTTATGTATTTTGCGACCACGTGCCATTTATGTGCCCACTAACGTTATTTTTTGATAGATTTTGCTCCAAGAACTAATGGCTGTCACCAAAATGAAAAATTAAGAACCATTTTGTCTAAAATGAAAGATAAGGGACTTAAATATCAAAAAAGACAAAGATATAAGATCATTTTGATAAATTACCTTTTTAATATTTCAAGTTGAGGGTGTGAGCTTTTGACCCAAAAAAAAAAATAATAATAAAGTTGTGGATGTGAGCTTAAATGATTAGTTGGTATAGTCGAATGAAAAGATATATAGGTTTTTTTGAATTCCCTTTCCTGGTCGTAGGCTTTCTAATTCGTACATGCTTGCCAGTTGCCATCAATAAATGGTTAGTCAATCCTATCTTTATCATTTAAAAGAGAAAAGCTAAGATAAATGGCTCTTCACATCGGGAACAATTAATTTCTTCGATTTATTCTCTTCTTGTTTAGATGAGATGTATTAAGGGACATTAAATTTGATTTTTTAAAATCTCATTTTCACTTTTAAATTTTAATTTTGAAAAAGATGACTAAATAAATTTGATTTGAATATTTAAATCTTAAAAGATAAAATTTAATGGTCAATTATTCACCTCATTTAAACAAAAAAAGAATAAGTAGGTGAGAGAATTTGACATTTGAAAACATATATAACAGCAGAGCTAGGTAAGATAAATTTTCTAGTTGAAGTTATTGGACGGATATTTAAACTTTAAAGCCAGTCTCTTTGTGGATTTGAATCCTCTCCTTGTCTCATTTTCTCTTTATCACTAAGAGGTGAGATTCGAATTATCTAATATCACAAGATTAACTCCCAACTATTCTTTTTAAAATTTACAGTTTTGAAAAAAAAAAGAATAGAAGAAATTATGATTTTCAAAATCAATAATTTAACAATATCATTTTCACTGCTTTAGAAATTCATTCCTTTCCTTCATTTTTATATCTTATGAAGGTGAGTCAACATCCAAATCACTAGTTAAAATCTTAGTTGCAGCAAAGCTGTAGCATACATCTAATTGCCCCGTCCAACTCAAATAAGAGGATGAATCCCACACATTCACAGACAGACGTCGGTCAATGTGACTCATATGTGATCATTTAATTTCACATCATTTCTGTGAATCAGGTCACATTCATTCCTCTCCTTAGAAGTACTTCCATTTAAATTTGAAGTGAAAGTTTCAGTCATATGTGAAAATAAACGTGGTCTATATAGCCATCTTTCTTACTAACACAAGATTACCATGCACCGTAGGGAACATAGCCATTACAGAAAGATGGATATACTGTATATATGCTTAAATTCTCACAAAATAATAAGCTTCACGACTTCGAGAAAGTAGTACTTATTACACGAGTATCTCATCTAAAAGTTTAAACTATTAAAAATAAAATTCCATCATGCACGTCAGGGAATAATAATGTGAACTTATGTCATGATAATTATTTATTGTTTTCAACTGGGACAGTTTAATTGTCAAAGAATGGAGCAATATCCACTGTCATCTGGAGCATAGCTGATTGCAGCATGCTGGCACCTAGAGGTGGCATTTGGGCCAAGTCGACATAGGCCCAATTCAGCCCAGCACACTAAAATTTAGACCCAGCCCAACTCGTTTGAAAATGAGTTTGACTCGATCCAACCCACCATATATAGGTGGGCCGAGTTGGGTCATATATTTTTTGACTCAGCACATTTGTGCCTAAGCCCATTTGTGCCTAAGCCCAGCCCAACTCAACCCATATGCTCAGCCCAGCCTAGCTCGAACCCAGATTGAGCCCAGCTCAGGCACAATTCAAGCCCAAATAAAGCCCATCATGAGTCAAACTCAGGCCCAGCACAATATAAACACAATTGGAGTCCATTTATTACACAAATTGAATATTATGCATTATGACTAATAACTTTTTTTCAGTTAAGTTAAAAAAAATATAATAATAACAAATAACAAATTTATTTTTTAAAATGATACAAAATAAATTGTTATCAAATCTTTTCTATGATATTATAAATTACAACTTGCAACTTTAATTCAAAAAATATGTGTATATAAAGTCAGAATTAAAAAAAAAGTGACAAAGTGTACACTTTTTTCACATTTTAGAAGCTTAGCTACACTAAAAAATATATATATACATACATATACATATATATATATATATACATACATATACATACATATATATATATATATATATACATACATATACATACATATATATATATATATATATACATACATATACATACATATATATATATATATATATATATATATATATATATATATATATAGTATGCATACATATACATACTGACATTATGCATAATAGCTCACTATGCTGAGTGTGGACTAACAAAAACAAAAAAACAAAAAATAAAAAACAAAAAGCAACAAACATGTTGCTAGCAGCCAACGAATATCTTTAGTCATTTAACTAGTTGCAGTTGCCTGTGCAAATGCACGGGGTAAGCCCAATGAAATTATTAAGATATATATATTGTGAGTTACACAAATATAAGTTAACATCATATAGAGAATTCCATGCATGAAACACGGAAAAAAGAAAAAAGGAGCTTCAAGATAGATGAAACTCTAAACTGATAATTGGGCACCAAAATTTCTTTACATTAAGAAATATCCGATAATTCAGATTCTAAACATCATAACTAAGATCTGCCATTAACCATCATATCAAACTCAACTTTGGTCATGTTGATGTATAATGACTGTTATACAATCAAGGCGACAAATAAAGTTCAAATAAATATAGAAGAGATACCTAGTCGACTTCTTTTTCAGCAAGAATAGGCCTATACCAATCAACCATTCAATTTGCAATGTGTTTTTACACAATGGTACCACAGTTGAACCAAATAGCCAGAAGCCATTATTTTGATGCTACAACTCTACCCCATATACAACCATCATCACCACCACCACCACAAAAACAACAAGAAGAACTAATTTCACTCTCTTATCCCTCAGTTCCAACTTCAAATTAGACATGAAAATTTTTCGTCTACCCCTGTCACGCCCCAACTCGACCCCACCTACAATCAGTCAGGACGCAACGGAATTTCGGCAGTATAACGACAGTAAATAGATTACCGAGGCTCTAGACCAACCTCATTAATAACACTAAACATCCAATTCTATAACCATACAAACAACAACTCCTCAACAGCATAACAACACACAACATAACCGTAATATACAATAATCAGTCTTCGTTATCTGCCTCCGTTCCAACATAACATACAATACCTCAACCTTATCATACATTTCAAAAATAAGTTGAGACCCATCTAACAACTTAACCATAGACAAAAGAAAGTCACTAAGTTAACATCATTTGGATCATCATCTTTTCAACATCTATTACAATGAGAACCATAAAGCATATAAAAGTCTGTTAAGCTAATGTACATAACATTAAACAACGTGGAATCATGGATAAGACTCAGGGACATATGACTCATCCACGAAAGGCACATTTTCCTCCTCAGGAGGCACGTACCCGTAATCCGGCTCTGCAACACTTGTAAGCATGCAATAATAGAGAGTAAGCTTATATAAATAAGCTCAATGAGGATCCGATAGATCTCGAGCAAGGTCTACTAAACTCCTTGGAATAATCCTTTGAGTCAGTAAACACACAATAACATAAATAATACTATCATCACATAACTATATAACGAATCAATAAAGGATACTCTATTTGGTGTAGCTCCAAACGCCATCACGATCTCAACCATTCTTCTTATAACTCCCCATTACTCACGCACCTGAGGTACCTCACTAGCCCCTCCCTCCATGACACCTCCGTCATGCGAGCTGGGGGTAGCCTATGGCAGTCATGCCGTTATCAACCCGATAGCCCAACGCTGCCCGAGAGGTAGCACACACATACCAAGACTCCATAATCATCATCAATCATCAATCAATCATCAATTATACATCATTGATAGCATCAATTATCATTTAAACAACAATAACTTAGTTAGATGACGAAGTAGGCCATCTAACCGGACATGCATTATAAACACAATTAAACCCTAAATTACTCATCAACAACTCACCATTCAACACTCAAACACCACCCAATCATCTAAAGGCATCGTTCAAGAAATTAAAGAATGACAACCTAAACTTCAAAAATTCATAACTTACATTCTACTAACCCAAACATTGCCAAATCAGTTTCTATCACTCACCCATTCAACCTACTACATTAGTCCTCTCAGAAATCCACCATAACACCTCCAAATCATGCCGATAACCCTAAAACCCTAGGATGTCTTGGCTGGATTTTTCGGAATTTCCCACGAGCAATGTAATCAAAAATTCGGCATTACAACAGCGCTAACACGTAATTATCAAGTATTTAGAAATCGACGGCAATCGATTTCGAGCAACGCAACTCAATTAAATCAACTTTGAACAATTTAATCTAAATTAAATACCCGAAAAATAAAATTTATGCTATATCCGACAGAAACTCATAGTATTAGCATAAAACGATCCCTAGCATGCAAGGAGCAATAATCTATCATCAGATTACAATTCTAACGGTTCAATCTTCATTTATACGCAAAAATGCAAAAGACAAGTTTTGAGATCTAGAATTTTTCTCTCACCTTTGATGCGATAAAAGCCTAGGGATGCGTGAAGTGCGTGCCCAACAAGCAGAATCCAAGTCGGTGCGAAGTTTTACGGACAAAAACCAAGTTTTTCTTTGAATTTTTGATTGAAAAGCTTGAAATTCTCTTTGGCTTTTTCTCCCTCAAACTCACGGCCAAGTGTGTGCAATTGGAGTGTGTTTTTGTGTTATGTGAGTGTGTGTAACTAGTGTGAGCATAAATAGTTAATATATAAAATAGTTTAAGTTAGTAAAACTTATTATTTTTAGTATTTTATTGACTTTAAACTCATTTTATTGCTCACCAATGTTCAAAATAATTATGCAACCCCCAAGATATCTCAAGTGGATTATTTTTAGGTGACAAGAAGTTTTACATGCAAAGAATTCCACCCGAGTCGGCTTAAAACTCAGTTTTTCGCAAAAAGTGGTGTAAAAACCCTAATAAATTCCTAAGCCAATTTGAAATATGTTTTTATCAATCACAGGTCTATTAAAGTCTATGGACTAGGTCTAGAAGGTTAAAAAGACCAATTTCAAAATTTTAGCGGACGTGCGTCCAAAATACTATTCACTAAAAGACGACGATAAAATTTCTGATCCCGTTTTTGATTAAAATTTCATGAATGCATATTTAGCACGTATTAGGAGTATTGACATCAAAATTATAACTTTCTAGGTCCTATAGCACATAAACAGGTCATATGCACGCAAAACGAGGTATAGCACGTAAAACGAGATAAACAGAAAAGTGGGGTTTCACAACCCCATTGCAAAATTTTCACCATGTATACCACTTCAAAACCCAAAATCGCCATCGCAATTAACTGTATCAAAAGAATCGGTATTGGCCCTTTTTAGATTAGACTTCAAAATTCATTATCATAATCATAAAAGGCTTCAAACTTTCTGCTATTGAAACAGCTAAAACCACTTGAAACCAAATCAAACCAAAGAAATCCTTATTCTACTAATGGGTCAGCTATATAAATTTGATGGTGCTATTCGGTGTACTCAAACACGAGATTTTTGCCCAGTCTGAAACATAGAAAGTTCTAGTTTAATAAACAAAACAAAAAGAATTTGAGTAAAATCATTACTCAAATTGATAGTATTAAATAAAAGCCAAGATGAAGTATCAATCTACCTTATCAATCTTCTCAAAAGTGTCAACACGTCAAGGAAGCCAACCACCAATTGGTTCCTTAAGATGAGTTGCAATATTAGCAAACCTTGGGTTTGACTTGACTTTTTCGTATCCCAAAGAATGAACTATATATACATAATAGAGAACCATCAACCAATCAAAAATCCAACAAAGAACCAAGGTTTTGTGGGACGGGATATTACACTTAATGATTATATACCAAGCATTTTAATAGGAAAGAAAATGTTTCATGAGGGTAAATTATAATGAGACATGGCATAATAAAATATGCTAATTACATAAATAAATGATGGAATGTAGTACTTTATCTTCATATTCTATTTCTTGCTATGAATACATTTTAAATATTAGTCAGCAACAATTTTACCTATTATAGTATTCCTCGCTTTGTACACATTACTATATGTTCCTTGCCTAGTCTGAAACATTTTGATATTTTGTTGGTGTTGATGATAAAGAAATTGGAGGTCTTATCTTGTCAACAACTTACACTTTTGCTTTCCAACTGTGTGTGCTTGGACTGATCTTCAAAGTTTGAGTAAAGAGTTCCATTTTGGTTGAATCCTGTAATAAGAAATTAATTAGCATAAGGATTAAACTTAAATATAGAATCTAAATAATGATTTTGCTTATATAAGTAGGTTCTTACAAGTAAGGAGGAAAAAAATATTTTTAACTTGAAGCAAGTGCCGAAACTTCATTGTAAATCACATTTTTTGTTTCGTCATTAGTCATGCTGTCAACTGTAGGTGGTCTTATCAAAATTTTGACAACATCCTTTTTTTTACTTTAGATAATGCAACATATAGCTGGCCATGAGAAAAAACAGGTTCTTGAAGATATATACCAACAAAATCTAACGTTTGACCTTGTGCTTTATTTATTGTCATAGCAAAACAAAGTATGATAGGAAATTGTATTCTCTTAAATGCAACTGGACACTTCTCATCTTGTTGTGGTTCTAAAGGTATTCTTGGAATAAATACATGTTTTCCTCGCATTTCTCCAGAAGCTATAAATGCACTAATTACATTATTTTGAAAACTATGACAAATTATCTTGTACCATTACAAAGACCCTCATGAGGATTTATATTTCTCAAAAGAATGATAGGACAATTTCTTTTAAGCACTAAACGATGAGGGGGAAGACCTGTTGGTGTCAAACTGTGGATAAATCTTGATATTGTAATTGTTCGTTTACATTTGTAGTCTCATCAAAACTTGAGTATATTGTCTCATTACCTGGAAATTGCTTAATTAAAATATCATTGATTTCATCAACTATATCATTCTTTGTGGTCAATATTGGCCTATTAATGACATCAAAGGGATTATTGGTAAAAGAGTCAAAATTAGGAAAAACATATCGAAATAAAACATCTAGAGAATCATCATCATTTTGAAATGGTACAATAAAATATCAAGGAATTTTCACAATATTTTCATGAATTATTTTTTCTTTTCCATCTCCAATTTTCATAAGATATTCACAAAATACAGGATCATATTTTGCTCTCATATTTTTTTGTTAATTTGAACTTCTCAAGTTCTTTCCACAATGCTGATTTGACAAAGCTAGCATTTATGAAATCTTCTTTCTTTCCTTTTTTAACTACATGTAAAGTTTGTCTAAAGTCACCACAAAAAACAATTACTTTTCCTCCAAAATTTTTGATGTATCCATTAAATCTTGTAAAGTTCGATCAAATGCTTCAATTGCATACTTATTAGCCATAGAAGCTTCATCCCATATAATTAACTTTGACATTATAATTAATTTCCCTATAACACTTTGTTTTATAATTTTGCAAGGCATTCTATCATTTGGATCAATTGGAATTTTAAATCTTGAATGGGCAGTTCGGCCTCCTGGTAGTATTGATGCTGCAATTCCTGATGTTGCAGTAGCAAGAGCAATATGCCCCATTGATCTTACAGTAGTTAAAAGTTCTTTATACAAGAAAGTTTTTCTAGAACCACCTGGACCATCTACAAAAAATGCACCACCATGTTTAGAAGAAATTATTTTTCTTACTTCATTAAATATGAATTGTTGTTCACTATTGAGTTTTGAAACAGATAACAGATCTTCTTCAGTAATTTGAATATTTTTTTATACTTCTATTTCCTTGGATTCTCTTTCTGTCTGAGAAAATTGTATCTTATATGGAACTAAATGAAAATCATTGATATTTTTTCCCATGGATTCAAGTACATCATTTAAATTTTCAAAAACTTGTGTCTAATTTCATGTCTTGTTAAATTGGGATTATGTCTTTCAAAATCTTCTGACATTGCATGTTCGTATTTTTCCCATAATGCTTTGGGATTTTTAGGAAGACAATAAACCAAAAGTGTTGCAAAAAGTCTTCTTAAACTTGCTGGCATTTCAAATAAAGATGCCTCTTGTAAAGATTTATCTAAAGAATCATCTGCTTCTAAAAATCGTCTTAATTCACTAGCTTGTCTATATGTTGTTGCTATGTTTCTATTTACAAATTTTAAATCTTCAAAACTTTTTGGGGCTCTAAAATTTTGTAAAAGTAGTCTTAAGTAATATCTTTCTCCTTGAATTGGATAAACTGACACTAATCTACCCATTACATCTTTCTTTTGTCTTCTAACCCACTTCCTTTCTCTATTTATCCATACAAAATATTCTGAAAATTCAATATATAACAAATTTAATTTTGTTATTTCTTCATATGTTCTGTTCATATAAAAGAATTATGTTAACATTGTTTTTGAATAGAATTTGTTATTAAGGATTTTTTTGTAAATTGGCATTTTCTGTAAATGATATAGATTGCTAATTCTCAATATGAATACGTAAGCTGATTACTAATGGATGCATTTCTTTAAAGGAAAATCTAAAAATTCTCCATGCAGCTTCAGGTGGAGAAATCCATCTTGCTGATTGGAACTCTTTTATTTCATCAATCTTATTTGAAGAATCATCAGAACAAATATAGAAATTAACTCTATCATGACCTTTGTATATGTATTTGTATATGTATTTCATGGCTTTAATTGTTGAACAAATCTCAACATTTATGTGACAATCATACTTAGTAAGAAGATATGGATAATAAGGGACAACCCACCTATTGTCCAAAATTTGACCTCTAACTTTTACAGTCTTACCATCGTTTCTTCTCTTATAAATTGGGTATGTGTTATTTCCTCTTTTGGTTTCATCACAAAAATTCTTGGGATATTTATTTTTATACTTTCCATTATTCTTCATACAAGAATTTTCAGGATTTTTTTCACCACAAGGTCCATGCATCATATGTTTAACCACAAGAGTAGGCAAGAATGGATACTTTTCAAAATCAGGCAACTCAGCACTAACTACTTTATCAAAAGATTCAGTAGTATATAGCTTTGAATTTTTCTTCAAAATTATCAAAAAGTGAGCATGTGGCAATCCACGTTTTTGAAATTCTATCACATAGGTGATGGCCGCAACTTTCCCAAAAAAAATTCTTATTGAAATATCATTTTTTAATTCTTTTAGTTTGCCATGAAAGATGTGAGACACCAAATCAGGACGATTTTGAGCTTGCTCACTTGGTAATAAATTTTGACTGATTTCTATCCAAGAAGGATTGCAAGTCATTGTCAGAAAAATATCAGGTTTACCAAATCGTTGTACTAATGACATTGCATCCATATCTCTTTTTCTCATATCTCGTGGTCCACCAATGAAAGTTACTGGTAATAAGACTTTTGTTCCAACTCTAGATCCTTGCAAATTACCACTGGCAACAACATCCATAATTCCTTGGTAGTAATCACATCTAAGTTTGTCTTGATTATTTCTAAAAAAATCAAGCCTTTGTGTTTCGATCTTAATGTACATATCAACTATAAATTGTTGAAATAATCTTCCAGTGTGAATTATTAATGTTTTATCATTTTCTCTAATTTGAAACTTGTAAGCATAATAATCTCGACAAGAGATGTATGACCTTTTTGTTTTTCTAGAATTTGAAACTAAATAATTGTAAGAACTGGAAAAGAAGAGAAAAACAAACAAAAAATGAATGAAAGAATTAGTATATACTCATTTTAGTTAAAGAATGTAATTTTGTGTGAAAAAATTTACTTACCTTGATCTTCTACATTGAGCAAATGTTTTGCTGATTTCATGTAAGTAGAGTTTACAATTGATTCTGCTGGACAAATACTTGAAGAACTGATTTTATGGATTGTTCTAGGTAATTTCTCTATCCCTCTATGCCAGCCTGTGTCACCCTTAAGAAAAATCAAAGGATATTGAAGTGGATCATAACAACCAAAATAGTATTTGACTTGTTGGTTTTCACCTGATATAGTATAAACCTTAATATTTCATCCTTCACTATAGTCAATGTCAATTTGTTCAATCCAAATTGCAGCTACTTGAGAAGTTGTTGGGGCATTGTAAATTCATTGATCCATTCCTGTATCTGATCTAATAAAGATTCTATAGTCATCAAGATTTGGCATAGATTTTAAATTTTTAAAAAATTTGGAATATGGATTCATATCTAAAATTTTGATGATGGACCTAATAATCTGTTAATCCAACTTATCTGATGTTTCCAACCTTTTTTGAATCTCATCTTCAGTATCAAAGAAGTAAAGCTGTAAATTTGAAGGCTTTGAAGTGCCTGAATCAATATGAGACATGTAATGATGCACTTGGCCATTCACTCTAAAAGTATAGACTCATTTATTGCACTTTACTAATTCTTTGTCAAATTTTGCTCCAAAGGACGTAAAACAAAAGGCATTATTATATGATCTTATGAACTTTCTAAATTGTTTAGCTTTGTCAGAATTTTCTAGAAAGAGATCAGATAATTCTTTTGGCATTTCATTTCCTGCTAATGTAATTTGTCCTTTGAGGCAGCAAAAACCATTTGGTTCAAACTCAAATCTTTTTGCATTACAAAAATTGCAATTTTGAACATTTTTCAAAATATAAGGTTTAGTTAGTAATTGTTCAAACAAATTAGAATTCCTAGCAAACCTTTTGTCCTGAGAACCTAATAGACACAAAAAGTTGGTTTAAGTATAATATAAATCAAAGACATGTTAGCAAAAGAAGAAAAATTTGTAAAGGTAGTCAAAGTATAAAAATAACCTGAGACAGCGAAGCCAATTTCATGAGATAAATTAATAATATTACTTTGTTGTGAAGTTGACCCTAAATTCAAAAGTTTAACGTTAAAAATAAGGAAAATAATATCTTATAAAATGGTAAATATATCATAGTGAAAAGGAATTCTCACCCTTTTCAAAGATTACAAAACTTGACACATGTTGTTTGTCTTTTGCATCAAAAGTTTGAGAAAAACTATTTATTCCTGGACATGATATAAATTTATATTAATAAACTTATTATGTGATTATTTGATGGTGATGAAAGTAAATTTTAATACCTGGTTGTTGATTATTTTGTGATGGCTCCCTTATAACTATTCTCTTTTGATTTTCATGACAAGTCTGAAAAAAGATGTATGTTTAATATTATTCTTACTAATCTTATTATAAAAGTTCAATCTAAAAATTTGAAATGAAACTTACATGTTGGATTTTAGTTGCACTATCTGATTTAAAACCTGGGACTAAATAAAAACAATGATGAATTTTTAGTAAATAAGAAATAACAATGGCCAATTTCTTAATATAGGAGAAAAGAAAAAGAATAGGCAAAAGAAAAAGAATTATATACCGTCTTTCAAACATAAAGAATAGCCCTTCTGAAGTCATGCTTGTTTGTTGTTTGCACTTTGTTGCAAACAAAGCTCACTCTTTTTTTCTATAGATAGTGAAGCATATCTTTCTAGCTTTCTTTTATTGATGTTATATTTTTGTTCGCGTGACAGTTTAGAGTAACGTTTTTTGTTAGGTCGTGAGGAAGTTAAATCCTTGTTTGTGGCGTCCTCAACTATACCAAGGTATTAGCTTTGTTAAGCATAGGGTCGCGGTTCTATCCATTCCTAAAAGGTCTTGGGGTCATTCGCCATATTTGGTGTTGGGTCACGTCGCATGTTAGCGTGGTTCATATCAGTTGGTAATCAGAGCTTAGGTTTATCAGGTTTGCCTATCATTTTTCTTGTTTTCTTGGTCAAATTCGTATGTCTAGTTTAGGTCTTTAAACTCCTTTCTTCGTTTTTGATTGAGTCTTGCTTTCAATTTGTTTTCTTGATTCCTCGTTCTTATTAGTTTTTCAATTCCATTCCTTTCTAGTTTTTCAATTCTGTTTCTTGCTAGGTTTTTCAATTTCGTTTCTTATTTTCAAATTGGCCAAGACCTAGAATCTTGAATTAGGGTTTCTAGAATTCTTGGTTACTTGCTCCTTGTAACGCCCCGATCCCTCTCGAGACCGGTGGCTCTAAAAACCAAGCTATTCTCAACCAAATCCCAAACTCAGGCACATATTTTTAGGAAAAACAGACAGAGTCTCTCCTGTACCATAGACATTTTGAAAACCTGTAAGCAATCAATAAAGCCACAAAACAACCTAGAACTCCAATTCTAATTAAAGACTCAAACTTTAAGGCCATCCGAGCCTTAAAACATTTAAACAGTTAGAATCATACAAGCATGCATTCACAATATATTTTCTTTACAAAACCGCTTATTATGCCACTCCATGATAGCCTTTAAACATTCTTAGGAATTGAAAACAACCTTACATTCTAACATTCATTCTCAAGCATGCAAAGTAGCTAGAAGTAGAAACATAAGTTATTATATGTCATAGTTCTATGCCTTCTACTATAATCATCTAGTATTCAGCTTACAACCACACAACATGTACATAAGCACTTAGGCCACAAAATAGGACATAAAATAAAGCAAACAAGGTTCCCACATTACAACAAGAACCATAAATCCACCTCAATCAACTAGACACTGCAACTACGGTAGTTGATCAGTCTGGACCTCCTGTTCTTCACCCTCTACCAAATCTAGCTAAGGTTCAACCTCAGCGTCTCCTGAAACATGTTAGCGAGGCATGAGTAACCACTATTGTCCCGTGAGGGATAAAAACTACCCGGGACGTGCAATGCAACAATTATAACAATTAAGCAAGAAAGACAAGTACATTTGAAATAGTAAATAACCATACATATCAAAGGATACGATATACTTAACCCCAACACTCAAAAATGCTCTTATCTTCGATCAGGAACCACGATCCACGAACCACGATCAATGTGCCGGCAAATCCCCAATCACTCTAGTGGGTGTACTCCGGATGTAGCCCGATAATCCTATGACCCAACACCCCCTGGCAATCTCCGGACCAGGCGAGTGAAGGAATAGGGCACGGAGATCGAATATCCTCTAGCAAGCCCGCCGCCGCCTAGCCGATATTCAATACAACCGCCCCTGACACTATGGTTGTGCAACCACTATGCAATGCACTTATCAATGGCGAGATAACAATAACAATTGAAGCAATAAGACATGGGAGGAACAACAAAGTAGGTTGTCCTCAAAACAGATAGACAAGAAGCACTTTCATATAAGCAACTAAGCAAATTACAAAGGGGTATAATCAAGATTCACATAGAACTATACCAAAAGCTCCAAAATATCTTGAAACCACATTTAAACACATGATGAGTCATGTCAAGGTCTTGGAAGTATGTGACAATCGAATTTGTACTTAAACCCCTTTGTAATTCAATCAATTTTCCTTCCAAACTCATGTCATTGTTCTCGTTTCGTGAGTGGTCTATTTCATGCTACTAGTTAACCCATTAGGCACCCTTAAGACCCTCAAAGTTGCCCAAATAGAACTCAAAGGAGAATAATCTCACAAATTTATGAATAAAAAACGTCTAACTTTTATTTAATGAAAATCAGCCTTATATAAACAAAGAACAAATAAGTTTCCTATTTAGAAAAGAACTCTTAAACCTTATCCCATTAGGAAAAATATGAATAGTAACTAGGTCAAAGAAGTAGACTTAGAGCCCAAGAATGACTCCTTTTCTTGGAGCCCAAGACTCATTTTTTCGTCCATAGTGGACTCTAGAGAATAAACTAGAATTCAAATCAAACTGAACTAAAACTAAGATAGAATTACAAAGAAATCAAATCTTAACCAAATCTTCCAAGCTTCTTGAAACTTCTTGAAGAATCTTGAATTTCTTGAAGCTTGAAAAAATGGAATATGGGCTTGAATCTCTGTTGGAAAATTCGTCCAAATAAATGGTTCATTGAACTTGGACGCTCATGGCTGGTTCTTGGCTCTCTCTTGGGTCTACTTGGATGAGTACAACCAGCCTTGGTTTACCTTTATTAGCCAACTCGTTTTCGTCTTGTTGTAGAACTTTATGAACCAAGTTATTCAGCTCTTCGTTGAACCTCTTAGCATGAGCCCTTGTGACTGGACCAACTGGAACTTGAACATTTCTTGCAGTTTTGATGTCCTCATCATTCTTTTACCTAGTTACTATTCACATTTTTCCTAGTTAGGATAAGGTTTAGGAGTCATTTTCCTAGTAGGATACTTCTTTGTTATTTGCCTATATAAGGTTGACTTTCAAGATAATTTAATATATGTTTTTGACTTAATAAAATTGTAAGATTATTCTCCTTTGAGTTCTTCAAGAAACTCTTCCGAATTTATCAAGGATTCCTTGTGGCATTCAATCTCGACTTATCAAACAGACTTCTATTCCTGTTTGTGGCATCTTCACCATACCAAGGTTCTTGCTTGCTAAGCAAAGGGTCGCGGTTTCTATCAATCTTGAAAGGTCTTTGGTTCGTTTTCACCTTTCTTGGTGTTGGGTCTCGTCGCATGTTGACGTGGTTCATATCAGTAATGATGAAGACATCAAGGCTGCAAGGAACGTGAGAATGTGTTGGTTAGCATTGAATACTAACATTAAGACTAAAGATTGTAGATGAATAGTAACTAAAGATTGAATAGGTTAAGACTGAAGATCGTAGATGAATAGTTTTTTTAAGAAGAGAATGTCAAGATAGAAAATCGTTGAAAATAACAAGAATGCTTCTAGAATAAGAATCCTCACGATAACACATTTTTAGGGTTCTTACGACGCTCAAATTGAACAAATAAAAAAAATGTGGTTATGTTTGATTTCTTATATAAATTTTCGTAACCATGGTACAAAATTAAAAGGTTCTGCAAACGATTTCATCTAATCATTGCATTGTTTATGTTATGTGTAATAAAATAAGCCCAAGAATGTAACAACTTATTACATTTTTTGATGTGAGAGAATCCCTTGTATTTAAGAAACATCCCTTATGAGAGTAAGATTCTGATGTGGAATTATTATATTGTGTTGCACTTTTTGTTAAGTATAACTTGTAATCTTCATTTTATGCAATGTTTTGTACTACAAAATATATTTTTGATATATTGGATATAAGATAGATTTCGATTTCGTAGGATGAGGGATAATTGTTAGATATATTGGAATGAGATTTTAGTGCCAAGAATGTTAAGTCAAAAATTCATATAATCATTTTGAGGTATTATTTTATTTTATTTTACTTTTTTTTTTTAATCTCTGTCAACCAAACACTTCAAACATAATTTTATGAAAGAAATGACTTCGTAAAATATTGGAATAAGACTAATCAGATCACACTTGTGCCAACCAATTTTAACTCAAACTAGTGAACTAGGATCTTCACCAACCCCTTGAGACACCATCATGAACATGAAAATTCTTTTCATCAATTCAAACTGACCATCAGCCCTAGAAACAACGGGTGAGCCCCACATGATGTGAGACCTACTTATATGTGATTTGACTGATGGTTAGCCCGATCTAACTAAAGAATATCTCGAATAAACGTTATTACACTTTCATTATCCCACTTTTAAGGAACAACATGAGGTATAATAACCCCTAAAAAGATTATTTAAATTTCTTGGTTTCAGCCTCCTTCAGTAACAAAAACCGAGAAAATACAACTTATTGCACAGTTTCCTAAAGAATGGAACAGCCACCAGCATCATATGGAAGATAGGGAGCATAGCCGAGGGGACCATCACAGGGTGCATAACGGACAACAAAAAGTCGGCATTGGTTACATTGACAAGGAGGAGGACATGGCTTTTCTAGTTCTTTTTCAATTTGTTTTTTAGGTTCTTCAGGTTTCTTCGGTGGTCCAACACTAATTACTTCTGCATATACTCTACAACTTCTGAGTTTGTTGGCAAGCTTTACAGGATCAATATTCCCAACAACAGTTAGTATCCCTCTCTCATCATCCACTTTTATCTCATTAATACCTGTCTTGAGGAAAATATATATATCTTGAGTATTCGTTCAGCTATGACATTGTTGCAGTACATAAAATCAAGTTTAAATAACTAATAAATTGAAAATTGTACGTATCAAAATACTTAAACTCGTGTTGTCAATAGTAGATAATCCAAGTATTCTAAAGCCAACTTCAACCTATTCCTTACATCCCCATTTACCCTACATGTAGGGATGTTGGCGGAGATATTCATCTCCAATAGCATCCCTACAACTATCTCTACATGTAGAGATCCTTACATTGTGTTTTTAATATCTATACATGTAGAGATAGTGAAAAAAATCCCTACAAGTATCCTAAACCCAACTAGGAAATTAAAATAATATGTTTAATTAAAAATCAACATAAATAATTAACAAATATAAATAAAAAAAGTTTAATAAAAAAGTTTTAAATTAAAAACAATATGTTTAATTAAAATAACGAGAAATTTTGGAGTAAAACAAAAATAAAGAATCTCTAAAATAGGGAAGCTGATGGAGTGAAAATGAAATAGAAATTCTCTGAAATAAGATGTAGGGAAGCTGTTGGAGTAAAACTGAAATAAAGAATTCCTAGATTTAGGGAAATGATTCAAATTCTCTATATGTAGGGAAAAAAATAAGGATGCTATTGGAGTTAGCCTAACTACAGTTTACCAATATACTTGAGTTTAATCGATTAGCTCGACATATTTAAACATGTCTTGATAATATTATGAAAAACTCAAAGCATTATAAATTGAATTTATATATTTTATAGAAATGATGTGGAACATGATGTCAATTATACCTGAAAGTTTGGTGACCCTCTTTATTACCTCAATTTTACACTTTTCGCAATGAATGTCGACTTTCAGCTCAAATTTCTGTTTTAGGGCAGTGGTGCATGAAAGCAAAAACAATTGTATAATGAGTAAGACATTTGAAATGTATATAGCTTTTTCCTTAATCTACTTAAGGATGCAAATTAAGCTTAAAATCAAGCACTACCTTTAGGGGATGAGACTTCAATGTTCTTCTTACAAGATTGGATTTGTTAGAAATCTTAGGGATTGCTGTATCACTGGACAATAAGAAATTGCATATTAGAAGTCGAAAATTAATACAATAAGAAATCTAAAATATATTTAAAAATTGGAGTGCATATACAACTTGAAAATAAGAATTTCCTGCAATAAAGTAAGTTAAATAAACGGAATATATAACTGTAATTTAAGATTATAATAGAGAGGACAAACCAAAAATAATATGAGACCGAGGCCTAAGTTGAACTTAGTTTTCTTAAGACTTTAACGCCCTGTAACGGTGTTAACAGTTGATAGCGTAAGCCTCCCAGGATACAACGATCTTAACTTCTTGTAATAGGAGCACACCAAATTACAAGAACCGGTGAACACAAAAATGTAAAACTCTCTTTATTATGCATATGATGCAGAAATAAGAATGAAAACATAAAACATTGAAACTTTATTTCTGACGTTTTCTACGTTTATGTTTCTGCTTCTTTTCTCGCTCCTTTGTATCTCTTCTATCTCTGCTTCTTGCTTCAACTGTGCATGGCTATTTATAGCCAAACCAAGGCACACAATAGTTTACCACAACACAAGAAGCCAAATGAGCTTTCTGAACAAATACTTCTTTAGCCAACAATCAACCACCATATTTAGTATTTTAGCCACAACTATTGACAAAGTAGCTTATTCTTTCCGGCCAAGAATAAAACTGACATATGAGTTAAATTTCTGCATTGTATAAGAAAATTGAGCAGCCAATCGTAATTTCCCATGAGCAAACACACTTCCAGAAGCAAAATCCCATCAAAACAGTTGCGAATTCTCAAGTTCACCAAAGTGGACCATTTCTATTCACATTACCGACAATCCCCCACATGAATGGAAATGAACTAAAAAATGTAGAACGCAGACACTTGAGAGAGAGTTCAAAAAGATAGATACTGCTTCGAGATAGGTAGCTTTTGGCCTTGAACCTTCTCTAGCGAAAATTACCGGATTTACTTGTTAACCAGTGAACGCGATGTCTTGAACTGTTCAACTTTTGTGTAAACTAAGACAATAGAACTCACACAATATCTCTCTAGACATTTTTGGGTTCTCACTGTTGTGTTCATTTTGGCCCTAAACAACTCCCGATTTCATGAGTACTCTAGAGAATTCAGCCTTATAAATTCTTGTAGGAGCGACACACTCCCTACTCACATAGGTGATCACATATTAAGAGTATCCCTACAATACCCTACTTGGATTTTCCAATATATAAGTATCATTAAAAACATAACTTAGTCTAAACCACATGCAGGCAGCATTGTCTTCTCGTCATAGGAATAGGTGGGAGGATTACCCCTACAGTGCTCCCACTGAGTTGTACATAATTCAGTTTTTCCCTTTGAACCTAGATTCAGGGATCTCTTGTCAACAAGGTAGGGTTTGCCATTATGACAACTCTTTAGAAATAGGCTTAAGACCCATTCCCCTCGACGAATTATGTATTTACTCTCTATTTAAACCTTTCGTAAGCGGATCCGCAATGTTATCTTTTGACTTTACATAATCAATAGAGATAACCCCATTAGTAAACAATCTTTTACGACTTTAGGTCCAAGATATATACGTCTAGACTTACCATTGATACATACCACTTTGTACCATTCCAATCAATGATTAACTGTCGCAATATTTGTAAATAGTTGGCACAAGTTTTGGCCAATCAAGAATATATTTTAAGAAATTATGAAACCACTCGGCTTCTTTTCTAGCCATAAACTCATATTCCATCATGTATCTGACTATACAAATTTGCTTAAAGGATTTCCATTAAGATAGCTGCACCTCAAAGATAAAGACATATTCCCTCATGAATTTGAGTCTTTTAAATTAGATATCCACTTAGTATCATTGTTTCCTCCTAATACAGTTGGATATCCTGCAACTTGCAGCCCATAGTTCAAAGTCTATCTTGGATACCTCAGAACTTTCACAATTTATGATATACATTAGACTACCAGAAATATACGAATACTCTAATCGAGATATTCCTCCACTAGATATATATTTATATCCGTAGGTGTCTTCACTGGACTATCTTCTTCAATACAATGAGATAGAGACTTGATTAGTCCATAAGATATTTTGGTAATTTAATTTCCAAAATACCATTTACATTTCACATCAGAATTACTGATTAACATAATCTTAATAACATCATTATTGTTTCCAATGACTATCATGTTGACGTCATTTACGTAAAGACACACAATGACATATTCTTGAGTGGAAATATGTTTGTCATATTCCTAAGTTCTCATGTCATTGTTATATATCTTGTTTTTATCCACAATGATTTTACAAGCTTACAAATCTTCTTTACTTTTTTGTGGAACCACAGACCCCTCAGGTTGTTCCAAATAGACCTCTTCATTTGAGTCATTATTTAAGAAGGTTCTCTTTACATCAATTAGATGTATCTCACAATTATTCATAGCCGCAATAGCTATCAACATCTAAATAGATGTTAGTCTCGTAATTGGTGAACACATGTTCAAGTAATAAAGACTTTGCTTACAATCTTTGATTACAAGTCTAGTCTTGTACTTGTCAATAGATCCACCAAATTTGTCTTTCTTTAAAAAATTCATTCACACCTTAAAGAATAATTTTCGGAAGAAAGACCACCAGATTCCATGTATAATGGAATTAATCCACTAATAACAACATTTTCTCAAAAAGGAGCTTTAAGAGTTATCATTATTTCCTTGATGGTACAAGCTCATTAAGACCAAAAGACTTAGCATTGTAGCACTCTTGCTATGTCTTGGTTCATCTTTATTGCTATTTGATATAGCTCTTTCACTATATCACTTTTATGACTACTACTCACAGTATCATGAAGAACCTGGAAAGACTGGTCTCACAACATTTGACATTAAATGTTTGTGCAAATTGATTCGGAACCGTTGTAGTTTGGCATTAGTTTTTTCCAGAGACACGATTTCGTCATTTACATCTTTTCTTTTTTTTTCTTTTTTTTTTTTCTTGTACCTTGTTTTGTCATCTATTATATTTGAAATCAAAAAATTAGTATTATAAAATATACATATCTTTACATGTAACATCATACGACTGTCGTTTTAGAAGAATTTCCTCGTAGTAAAGATATTAATGGAAAAAGGTAATAAAACCAAGTACCTGAAAGTTTCGTAGCCGCTTTGAGTAGATCAGTTTTACACTTATGGCAGTAAATGTCAACTTTGAGCTCAATTTTCTGTGGCAATTCGCAAGAAAATGTAAGAATATTTCATTGAAGAGCCTGTACAAGTATATGAAAAGACGTCGATAGGCTTATTTAAAAATGCACAGCTATAAACAACGTACTACGTACCTTCATGATAATGCAATGCAACAAAGAAATAAATTGACTTACTATGCACCTCTGGTTTGGCATTATAAAGATCAGGCTATCTTTATGGAACTCAAGGGGGATCACATAGAGGGTTGTACTAAGAAGACTTTGACTCTAAAAATTCTTCAGGTGGAACCAATTGAATGACACTGTGAAAATGACGTTTTTAGTTGTTTTGGAACATCTTAGTTAAAAATTAAAATTTTATTGTAAAAAACTATTGTAATATGTATCTTATTGCGTGTAACTGTCTTTAACCGTTGTATAAATTAAAACTTTTTGTAAGGTCTTTGTTTAATTGCAGCCATTAAAATTATTTTTATCACTTTTTGTTAATAATTGTTTATGACATTATTTTTTTGCAAAATGTTTTAAATTATAGTTTAAGTGCAATGATTTTTAAACTATCATTGGTTATTATTTATAAAAGACCATTGAAATAGAACATTTGTAATAGCACCATATGCAATAGCACCACATAAAACAATTAATCTCATTTATAACAGTTTTTAACTTTTGCGTAACAGTACAACAGATCAAAAATGCGATAGTACTGTTATGATCACTTGCCACAAGTTTATGATTATGCAAGTGTAGGGTAGGTAAAATGTCAAGATTAATTATGAGGCTACAATCATCCTCCTAAACCAATCAATGGCCTTATCCTAACGGTTCGAATCCTCTCATTATGTTATAAGAACGACTCAATAGTAATGAACTATTTATACAATTACAACGAAATAATCTTAGCGATTCACTACAATTTTCTATCTTTCATTTTTTTTCCTTTTTCTAATTCTTTGACCAGTACCCTGGCTTCTACCAATAAAAGGTAGAAGCTAGGGTACTGGTCAAAGAATTAGAAAAAGGAAAAAAAATGAAAGATAGAAAATTTTAAGCTCGTTTGAATGAAGTCCTCAGTAGAATGAAAAAGTCTTTTCCATTGTTGTTAAGACAAATATAAGAACGCACCTGACTATTCTGATTTGTAAGACCAAGCAATGATAATGATGGCTGATGGGTGACCAAGTTTTTATGAGAATAGGCCAACCAACCAAATTAGATTGGATTGACAATATCAGACATACATTTTAATTGCCCTCCTTATTTTTCTAAATCAGATTCTTTAGAAAAAAATTAAACATGAAGTTGTCGGTTGAGGAATGTTGGCTGAAAAGCTAAAATTTGTATGATGGAATGGTTCTGAGCTTCTGATATCGTTGCATGTATTAAGAACCTGGAGTTTTTTTTATTTTTTTTATTTTTTTTATTTTTTTTTGCAATCTAAAATAGGTCAAGAACATAATGTTTGAGATTATATATGGTTGTCTCATATATATATATATATATATATATATATATATATATATATATATATTTGTTAAGTAAACAGTTTGTAATTCATTAAATTAAAATGAAAATGTACATAGGTGGATCAAACAACCATTTACAACAAAAAGAAAAAAAAAGGACATGTTCGTAAACCATTTTAACCTTTCATAGTTTGCTTCATGTTCTCCAGTACAATTACAATGTACTCTCTAATGCTTTTGCAAGTATCGCATATGTGAAACATAAATAATCCTTTAAATCATTGACCAAATTTCCGAGAAATAGATATTTTAAAACACTTTCGCTAGTAAAGAATCTCTAATAAACATAGTACATTGTGATTTAATCAGTTCGTCAATAATAACAGATTTATCTTAACTTATCGTTTTTCATTTTTTTTGTCGAATTATCTTAAGTTATCACAAAAGCTCTTTGAGTTCATCTTTTTTTTTTTTTTGTTCTTTTTTTACTATATCCTAATGATTAACTATGGAAACATGTCTCAGAAACCATCTACATGTACACTCTCACTCTCACTCTCACTCTCATTCTCTCTCACACACACACACACATATATAGATGTATACATATGTATATATACGTATATTATGTATATACATATATGCAGCTGAGTTGAAAAACGAAATATCAAAAGCTACTACACTGATTAATCATGACCAAAAATAGGGCTGAGTGAATTGAATCAAAAGTGTTACGTACATTAAGTCGATGATCGATCCACCCTGGTTTTAATAGATAAAGTTTAGCATAATGATCAGCAATTTGCAATTAAATAAATAAAAAAATCAATAAATTACACAACAATCTCAAAATAATAGTAATTGCGTATACACACAAACACACACACACACACATATATATATACTAGTTGCGGTTGCCTGTGCATTCCCCAACAAAATTATTAAGATATATATATTGTGAGTTACACAAATATAAGTTAACATCCTATAGAGAATTCCATGCATGAAACAGGGTAAAAAGAAAAAAAGAGCTTCAAGAGAGATGAAACTCTAAACTGATAACTGGGCACCAAAATTTCTTTACATTAAGAAAAATCCGATAATGCAGATTCTAAACATCATAACTAAGATTTGTTATTAACCATCATATCAAACTCAACCTTGGTCCTGTAGATGTATAATGACTGTTACACAATCAAGGCGATAAATAAAGTTCAAATAAATACAGAAGAGATACCTAGTCGACTTCTTTTTCAGCAAGAATAGGCCTGTGCCAATCAGCTATTTAAGTTGGAATGTGATTTTACACAATGGTACCACAGTTGAACCAAATAGCCATAAGCCATTATTTTGATGTTACTACTCTACCCCATATACATCCATCATCACCAACACCACCATAAAAACAACAACAACAACAATAACAACTAATTTCACTCTCTTATGCCTCACTTCTAACTTCAAATTAGACACGAAAATTTGTCGTCTACCCCATTGCAAAATTTTCACCATGTATACCACTTCAAAACCCAAAATCTCCATCTCAATTAATTGTATCAAAAGAACCGCTATTGGCCCTTTTCAGATCAGACTTCAAAATCCATTATCATAATCACAAAAAACTTCAAACTTTCTGCTATTAAAACAGCTCAAACCACTTGAAACCAAATCAAACCAAAGAAATCCTTATCACACTAATGGGTTGGCTACATAAATCTGATGGCGCTATTCGATGTACTCATACACGAGATCCTTGCCCAGTTTGAAACATAGAAAGTTCTAGTTTAATAAACAAAACAAAAAGAATTCGAGTAAAATCATTACTCAAATTGATAGTATTAAATAAAAGCCAAGATGAAGTATCAATCTACCTTATCAATCTTCTCAAAAGTGTCAACATGTCAAGGAAGCCAACCACCAATTGGTTCCCCAAGATGAGCTGATAGCCATGTCGGCCACGCAGCCGCAATCTGCTCCCCATGTTTCTGCTTAGCAATATTACCAAACCTTGGATTTGACTTGACTTTTTCGTATCCCGAAGAATGAACAATATATACATAATAGAGAACCCAAGTCATTTTCAACCAATCAAAAATCCAACAAAGAACCAAGGTTTTGTGAGACGGGATATTACACTTAATGATTATATACCAAGCATTTTAACAGGAAAGAAAATGTTTCCTGAGGGTAAATTATAATGAGACATGGCATAATAAAATATGCTAATCACAGAAATAAATTATGGAATGCAGCACTTTATCTTCATAGATTTCATTTCATCTAGAGCAGCGAGAATACCTATTTCTTGCTATGAATACATTTTAAATATCAGTCAGCAAAAATTTTACGCGTTATAGTATTCCTTGCTTTGTACACATTACTATATGTTCCTTGCCTAGTCTGAAACATTTTGATATTTTGTTGGTGTTGATGATGAAGAATTTGGAGGTCTTATCTTGTCAACAACTTACACTTTTGCTTTCCAACTGTGTGTGCTTGGACTGATCTTCAAAATTTGAGTAAAGAGTTCCATTTTGGTTGAATCTTGTAATAAGAAAATAATTAGCATAAGAATTAAACTTAAATATAGAATCTAAATAATGATTTTGCTTATATAAGTAGGTTCTTATGAGTAAGGAGGAAAAAAATTATTTTTAACTTGAAGCAAGTGCCAAAACTTCATTGTAAACCACATTTTTTGTTTCGTCATTAGTCATGCTGTCAACTATAGGTGGTCTTATCAAAATTTTATCAACATCCTTTTTTTTGTCTCTAGATAATGCAACATATAGTTGGCGATGAGAAAAAACAGGCTCTTGAAGATATATACCAACAAAATCTAACGTTTGACCTTGTGCTTTATTTATTATCATGGCAAAACAAAGTCTAATAGGAAATTGTATTCTCTTAAATGCAACTGGACACTTCTTATCTTGTTGTGGTTCTAAAGGTATTCTTGGTATAAATACATGTTTTCCTCGTATTTCTCCAGAAGCTATAAATGCACTAATTACATTATTTTGAAAACTATGACAAATTAATCTCGTACCATTATAAAGACCCTCATAAGGATTTATATTTCTCAAAACAATGATAGGAAAATTCATTTTAAGCACTAAACGATAAGGCGGAAGACCTGTTGGTGTCAAACTATGGATAAAATCTTGATATTGTAATTGTTCGTTTACATTTGTAGTCTCATCAAAACTCAAGTATATTATCTCATTACTTGGAAATTGCTTAATTAAAATATCATTGATTTCATCAACTATATCATTCTTTGTGGTCAATATTGCCCTATTAATGACATCAAAGGGATTATAGGCAAAAGAGTCAAAATTAGGAAAAACATATCGAAATAAAACATCTAGAAAATCATCATCATTTTGAAATGGTACAATAAAATATCTAGGAATTTTCACTATATTTTCATGAATTGTTTTTTCTTTTCCATCTCTAATTTTCATAAGATATTCAAAAAATACAGGATCATATTTTGCTCTCATATTTTTTTGTTAATTTGAACTTCTCAAGTTTCTACCACAATGCCGATTTGACAAAGCTAGCATTTATGAAATTTTCTTTCTTTCCTTTTTTAACTACAGGTAAAGTTTGTTTGAAGTCACCACTAAAAACAATTCATTTTCCTTCAAAATTTTTTGATGTATCCATTAAATCTTGTAACGTTTGATCAAATGCTTCAATTGTATACTTATTAGCCATAGAAGCTTCGTCCCATATAATTAACTTTGACATTATAATTAATTTCCCTATAACACTTTGTTTTGTAATTTTGCAAGCCATTCTATCATTGCGATCAATTGGAATTTTAAATCTTGAATGGGCAGTTCGGCCTCCTGGCAGTATTGATGCCGCAATTCCTGATGTTGTAGTAGCAAGAGCAATATGCCTCATTGATCTTACAGTAGTTAAAAGTGCTTTATACAAGAAAGTCTTTCCAGTACCACCTGGACCATCTACAAAAAATGCACCACCATGTTTAGAAGAAATTCTTTTTGTTACTTCATTAAATATGAATTGTTGTTCACAATTGAGTTTTGAAATAGATAACAGATCTTCTTCAGTAATTTGAATATTTTTTTCTGCTTTTATTTCCTTGGCTTCTCTTTCTGCTTGAGAAAATTGTATCTTATATGGAACTAAATGAAAATCATTGATATTTTTTCCCATGGATTCAAGTACATCATTTAAATTTTCAAAAACTTTGTGTCTAATTTCATGTTTTGTTAAATTGGGATTATGTCTTTCAAAATCTTCTGACATTGCATGTTCGTATTTTTCCCATAATGCTTTAGGATTTTTTGGAAGACAATAAACCAAAAGTGTTACAAAAAGTCTTCTTAAACTTGTTGGCATTTCAAATAAAGATGCCTCTTGTATAGATTTATCTAAAGAATCATCTGCTTCCAAAAATCCTCTTAATTCACAAGCTTGTCTATATGATGTTGCTATGTTTCCATTTATAAATTTTAAATCTTCAAAACTTTTTGGGGCTCTAACATTTTGTAAAAGTAGTCTTAAGTAATATCTTTCTTTTTGAATTGGATAAACTGACACTAATCTACTGATTACATCTTTCTTTTGTTTTCTAACCCACTTCATTTCACTATTTATCCATACAAAATATTCTGAAAATTCAATATATAACAAATTTAATTTTTTTGTTTCTTCATCTTTCTGTTCATATAAAGAATTCTGTTATCATTGTTTTTTAATAGAATTTGTTATTAAGGATTTTTTATAAATTGGCATTTTCTGTAAATGATATAGATTGCCAATTCTCGATGAGAATAGGTAAGCTGATTACTGATGGATGCATTTCATTTAAGGAAAATCTAAAAATTCTCCATGCAGCTTCAGGTGGAAAAATCCATCTTGCTGATTGGAACTCTTTTATTTCATCAATCTTATTTGAAGAATCATCAGAACAAATATAGAAATTAACTCTATCATGACCTTTGTATATGTATTTGTATATGTATTTCATGACTTTAATTGTTGAACAAATCTCAACATTTATGTGACAATCATACTTAGTAAGAAGATGTGGATTATAAGGGACAACCCACTTATTGTCCAAAATTTGACCTCTAACTTTTACAGTCTTACCATCGCTTCTTCTCCTATAAATTGGATATGTGTTATTCGCTATTTTGGTTTCATCACAAAAATTCTTGGGATATTTATTTTTACACTTTCCATTATTCTTCATAGAATAATTTTCAGGATTTTTTTCACCACAAGGTCCAAGTATCATATGTTTAACCACAAGAGTATGCAAGAATGGATACTTGTCAAAATCAAGCAACTGAGCACTAACTATTTTATCAAAAGATTTAGTAGTATATAGCTTTGAATTTTTCTTCAAAATTATCAAAAAGTGAGCATGTGGCAATCCACGTTTTTGAAATTCTATCACATAGGTGATGGCAACAACTTTCCTAAAAAAATTTCTTTCTGAAATATCATTTTTTTAATTCTTCTAGTTTGGCACGAAAGATGCGAGACACCAAATTAGGACGATTTTGAGCTTGCTCACTTGGTAATAAATTTTGACTGATTTCTATCCAAGAAGGATTGCAAGTCATTGTCAAAAAAATATCAGGTTTACCAAATCGTTGTACCAATGACATTGCATCCATATATCTTTTTCTCATATCTCGTGGTCCACCAATGAAAGTTACGGGTAATAAGACTTTTGTTCCAACTCTAGATCCTTGCAAATTACCACTGGTAACATGATCCATAATTCCTTGGTAGTAATCATATCTAAGTTTGTCTTGATTAGTTCTAAAAAAATCAAGCCTTTGTGTTTCGATCTTAATGTACATATCAACTATAAATTGTTGAAATAATCTTCCAGTGTGAATTATTAATGTTTTATCATTTTCTATAATTTGAAACTTGTAAGCAAATAGCCTCGATAAGAGATGTATGACCTTTTTGTTTTTCTAGAATTTGAAACTAAATAGTTGTAAGAACGGGAAAAGAAGAGAAAAACAAACAAAAAAAAAAAGAATGAAAGAATTAGTATATACTCATTTTAGTTAAAGAATGTAATTTTGTGTGAAAAAAATTACTTACTTTGATCTTCTACATTGAGCAAATGTTCTGCTGATTTCATGTAAGCAGGGTTTACAATTGATTCTCCTGGACAAATACTTGAAGAACTGATTTTATGGATTGTTCTAGGTAATTTCTCTATCCCTCTGTGCCAGCCTGTGTCACCCTTAGGAAAAATGAAAGGATATTGAAGTGGATCATAACAACCAAAATAGTATTTGACTTGTTGATTTTCACTTGATTTAGTATAGACCTTAATATTTCGTCCTTCACTATAGTCAATGTCAATTTGTTCAATCCAAATTGCAGCTACTTGAGAAGTTGTTAGGGTGTTGTAAATTCGTTGATCTATTCTTGTATCTGATCCAATAAAGATTCTATAGTCATCAAGATTTGGCATAGATTTTAAATTTTTAAAAAATTCGGAATATGGATTCATATCTAAAATTTTGATGATGGACCTAATAATTTGTTCATCCAACTTATCTGATGTTTCCAACCTTTTTTGAATCTCATCTTCAGTATCAAAGAAAGAAAGCTGTAAATTTGAAGGCTTTGAAGATTGAAAATTTTGATATCTAAAATTTGAAGATTGAAAATTGAAAATTGAAGATTGAAAATTTGAAGGATTCATATCTAAAATTTTGATGATGGACCTAATATATGGCATGAATATTGAAACTTAGAAAATATAAGGAATTCACCAATAGTAGATAATGAGAAGAAAGATATAGGAAAGAAGAGTACACATCATAGACATGGCAATCCAAAACATACAAATAATTGAAAATGTAGATTTAAACATGATGAACGAAATATAGCTTTTGTACCAAAATAGTTACCTTGTTTGTCTTGTGATGAACAAACTCTAGTGCTAAACATAGTTTAATTACTTATGTTGAATCTTTGAGTACCTCAATTGCCAACGTATCTGCAATATTAAGGATGAAAATAAGAAAGAGAGGTTAAAACACGAATAAGTAAAATTGAGGATCTTTAATTTAACAGATTTAATACAAACTCAAGTCCCTAAATATGACATATGATAAGTTGAGAACCATGACTTGTATTGACAACCATGACTTATCAACACCTAATGAAATGTGATTACATGAATACACATGCTCCCTGCATTGTTCTCATAACATAAATCTTATAATGTGCATTTCAAATGATAATGAACACCTTCAGATGACGCAGAGAAATCTGAACATGGAATTATACTACTTTTTTTAATTGTTATAATGGCACGTATGTCGTATAAATCAGTAATTGAGTTTCAAATTTTAGGTTTTTCAATGTCTAAGAGGAATATTTAATAGAGAAATTGTTAGTTACACTTTTTAAAAATAAAAGTTATAACGAATACTCTATCAATTTTATTATCCAAATTTAAACCCTGCGCATTATTATTCCTACTTTTCACACCTCTTCTAATCTCTACAATTAAACAACTATGAACTATTACATTTAATGTAACAAAATATTTAAATTCTGAAAAAAGAAAAGGAAATAATTTACTAAAGGCTAACCTTTTAGTTTTGAGCCTTGATGTACTTGTTTACGCTAGGCACTAATCTGTGTTCACAAAACAAATGACAAACGAAATAAATATCCATCACACATCATATATTAATTAAAACATATGTAATACACCTTAACACAAAAGAGAGTGGAATGTAAGAGGATATCATACATCTCCTCTTGAATTTGAGTTGGTAACGTTTGAAGTAAGCTTTTGTCTTCTGAGCTTTGACGAAGGCCTATAACAAAAGATAGATACACAAAATCAGATAATGCACGTCGTAGATAACAGAAATAGAATTCACCCATCTCATTTAAGCTTCACTTACATTCAAAAGAAATTTTTAGCCCAAGACTCTGTACACTCAAATCTCAAATCTACAAGGTTTATTTTTAGAAAATTTTCACCCCAAAAATAATTAAACATATTCTTGTTTGCATGTCTATCAAAATCGACTCAGCCTCCACTTAGAAATTTTTTTGTATATATGCACATTCTTAACCTCCACTGACTAAATATTCTAATCACTCTTGGGTACGCAAATTCTTGACAGGCAGACACACACACACACCTACACCCCAACTACTTCAAGCAATAGTTTGAGAAAACACAACAACATTTGTAAAGCACTTAAAACAAAAAATAAATAAGCTACTGAAGATGTATACTTAATAAAGATCTGAAAATATACCTGAGAACAAAATGAAGTTTTCACTGCTTTACAACCTTGCTATCAATGCTCCTGTAGCCCAAAAAAATCAAAAAAAGAAATTAAAAAAATAAAAAGAATAAGATAGTATCAAAGATTGAAAAAAAAAACATAAACCCATCACTGGATCACATCACCTGGCTTCAACGTGTTCTCTTGCCCACAATCTGCAGCATCCATTAAATCCCCAATTTAAAAACACTAAAATTTTTAATAATAAGTAAAAATAATCTTTAAAAATTACAATTAAATATGAAATAGATCACCTATAAAGATCCGAGCTAAAATCATCTATAAATATCACAACATTGTAAACATATAACTTTAGATCTAAATCGATCAAAGTTTATTAGAAAGTACCTGTTGAAGGAAAAAACAATAGCGAGCTTTTGCTTACAGAAGAGTGTGAACAAAAGGGTGTTGAAAAAAATAAAGAAAAGTTACTGAAGAGAGAAAACGCTTGAGCTTTTTTTGGCCAAGAATGATCTAGCCAAGAACGATCTAGAAAAGTTCTCTTTTCTCTAATGATTTGATGAGGTAAGGTGATGTCTGACCTATGTTAGATTCCACTTAGAAGGACAATTTTAGTCATAAAACGCAAAGTACAACATCGTATGCAACATTGCACAAGTCCTTTGCTACATAATATATAATGTTTGACGATTTTGTCCTTGCGCATTATGGTCATTGAAAGAGAAAAGGTGCAATAATGTTAACACAATGTGCAAGCATTCTAAAGCCAAGATGACCTAAACTTTTACCTGGATGGACAATTTTAACCCTTAAAATCCTTTTAGTATATAGTAAAGATAAATATATATATATATATATATATATATATATATATATATAGAGAGAGAGAGAGAGAGAGAGAGAGAGTACCGTGAGATAGTTGAAGAGAGTGGCGGATGACAAAAGCGTAGAAGAGAAAAGCATAGAAAAGAATGAATGCGAGCTCTTTTTGCTGCCAAGAGCTCTTCATTGCCATACTCAAAACTGCTGTAATACGATTAAGTTCGATGAGTTTAGTCTAGAATGTTCTAAATGAGATTTGCAAATGCTAAGACCAATAGCTTATGAAAATTTTTAGCTTGAATTGTTGGCGCTAATAGTGTGAACTGAAAAGTGCTTCTTGAAACTTGAGGCGTTGTGTATTCCGGGTCGTGTCAATGAGTCTGTCAAAGACTTTCTTAGAATGGGCTTATAAGCACTTAAAAATAAGTTGGAATTAGGTCCAAAAAATTACACAAATGGTCGCTATTATTTTTTTTAAATTTTAAATTTATTTTTATTATTTAAAATTAGTTGATTTAGTTTTTATTATTTTTTAAAAATTTTAAATCTGTTCCTATTATTCAACATTAACTAATTTTGTCTCTATTATTTTTCAAAAAAAATGCAATTTAGTAAAAAATTTTTTATAAAAAGCATTGAATACTAACATTAAGACTAAAGATCATAGATGAATAGTGACTAAAGATTAGATAGGTTAAGACTAAAGATCGTAGATGAATAATTTTTTTAAGAAGAGAATGTCAAGATTGAAAATCATTGAAAATAACAACTTTGCTTCTAGAACAGGAATCCTCATGATAACACATTTTTAGAGTTATTACGACGCTCAAATTGAACAAGTAAAAAAAAACGTGGTTATGTTTGATTTCTTTTATAAATTTCTGTAACCATGGTACAAAATTAAAAGGTTCTGCAAACGATTTCATCTAATCATTGTATTGTTTATGTTGTTTATAAAGTCATTTTTCCCTATGAGGTTATAGCATAAATCCAAAGTACCCCATGAGGTTTCAACAATACCCATATGCCCCCATGAAGTGTAACAGTGTTAAAGATTTATCAACTGTCAAATATATGACCTTTTGCAATGACTCTTTTACCCGTCTGCCATGTATAATTACATTTTGCCCACACCCCTTTCGTGAAGTTTCTCTTCTCTGTTCTGCCACCATCCTCACTATCATTACTCTTTTTACCCCCACCTTCCACTACTACCACCTCTACACCTGATTGGTTTTTTTTATTTATTTGGCACTGTGAGACCCGGTACCGAATCTATGTGTAATATTGTTGTATATGTGAAATTATATGCTTTCTAGTGCTATATAGGTTTTACTAATATATCATATAACTTAGAAATAGGCTAGAAAGCTAAATTAGAATAAGATAGGTTTAGAATTTGAAGGATTAACGTTTGGGGTGACTTAATAGTTATTAGAAACTTTAGGGGCTAAAGCATAATTACCCGAAATAACTCTAGAATCAAACATAACTCTCGAGCATTAATTAGAGTCATATCTTAATGAATTTAACTTGGAATTGAGTTATGTTTGATTCTAGAGTTATCTATTTTTAAAGAGCTTTCCATACATATAAAAATCAGTTTAATAGGAGGTCATTTACTTAGGTAATTTTGCAGCTAAAATTGTGCTACTGCTAAAACTTTAAAATTGTTGAACTTGTTTATTTTATGTTCTTATTGATTATTGTGGCTATAAAATGCACTATAAGACATTATTAGTGGTGGATTTATGATTTGAACTGTGTGAAGTTATGTGTTAAGAATGTTGAGATTAAAAGTGTTATGTGAAATATGATACGATGTGATTATCTACGTGTTACATGATATATTACGTGAATAACATGCACTACATAAATTAATGTATTATTAGAGAGGTTGCAACCATCTTTTAGCATGGTAGTGTCAAGAAATTCCGGGCGGCATCAGGCTTGCCGGTCTAGCTTAGCTACCATGGTTACCAATTCCCCTCTCGCTAGGGAACTTTACTACCCTAGGAGAGTGGGTCGTAGGTTTGGGTATATCCGGAATACCTCGTGTTGGGAGACATAAGGGATTTGAAGATCATTTGGTCGGCCGCCACATGCGATACAATGTGTTATGTCAGCATAAGCGTATTCTTACCCCACTATGTGCTAAATGTTTATTCTATAAAAATGCGATGTGTTTACTATATAATGTTGTGACGTGATTCCTATATGCTGATGCGATGTGTTTAATATTGTTTGTTAATATGTGCATGACATTCACAGATTTTCAAATGGATTTTTAAAAGAGAAAATAATTTCGAAAACCTTTCCCATATTCCCTCCTCGCTGAGCTTAAGTTGTTATAGGCTCACCCTGTTTTTCCACCCTTGCAGGTTGCTCGAGATAAAAGTTTAAAGGTTGACATTTGCTAGTAGAGTGTACATTTATCTTTTGTATGGGAGGAATATGTTTGCAACATTAGTCACTAGTGGTGAAGTTTGTATAATATGTACTAATGTAAACTGCTACCTTGGTGTTCAAGAACTCAAGTTATGTATTGTACCTTACCAAATAATATTTTTAGACTTAAATGAATATCTTGTATATATAGCTTGAGGTATTAGTTTGGGGACTAAGGAGACTGTTGGCTTGAATGGTTGATTATTGGTTGTTGGAGGATAATAATTGTGTTGGTTGGGCTGGATTTGCAATCTTTTTTATGCAAGATGAAGCAATGTGTTGTCTGACTTTTAGGGGAGACTCTGTCCGATTTTTTGTTACACTTTAACTTAATAGCTTAATGTTCTGAATTATGGATAATAGTGCTCGGACTTTGGTAATTGTGCCTTAGCGATCTTAAGAGGAGTGATCTTTTTAAGCCCGTGGCATCACGATCCCTAGAATGCTTGTGATTTTATTATGGTATCAAAGATTTTATTAGTAAACGAAATTGGGGTCGTGACAGGCACCATCGCATCAAAACCCATTTTTTTGCAATTACTTCTTGTTTTATCATTGCTCCCATTATGTCCCGAAAGCAAATAGGACTTGGAAGAGAAGGTAGTGGAATTCGGCGGGTACCATTTTGTTGTGATACAAATTGGGTTTTCTTTCTCTATCTCAATTAATGTTTGTATGCACATATATAATTTACATGTACATATATATGTAGGTACACTGCACCTACGTGCATTTATGTGAAGATTTGTATCTTCATTTGGTAACTCAAATGGGTTTTGATGCATTGATGTCAATTTTTGCAACATTTATAATTACTTTATGTGATTGTCCTTATAGTGTGTTGTTGATTTAACAATGGTTGTTATTGGGTTTTCATGGTTCATCAGCAGGAAAAGCTTGCTAACATGTACTTTATGTAGTATGAATATGGCATTCTGCTTGTAGTTGTTGTGAAATAGTGTGAAAATCAATCAGTTTGTGTGGTGTAATTTGTAAGTGAAGATGTTGTCTTATGCTAAGTAGGTTCTTTCTTGTGTTAAGTTGTCTTATTTGAACTTTAAAAAAAAAAAAGAGTCGTCTTACAATGCCATTAATCAAGTCAAAGTTTCATTCCTGGCAACAGAGGTGGAAGGAGTGGGGGATGGACAAACAAACAATAACAATTGAGGGGTGTAGGCAAAATAGTATTTGTACATGATGCACATGGGTAAAGTAGTAATTATAGGAGGTTAAATATTTGACTGTTATTAATTTTAACTCTGTTATATCTCATGGGAAAATCTGGGTATTGTTAAAATATCATGGGCCACTTTGGATTTATGCTATAAATTTATGGGGGAAAATGACTTTAACCCTTTTTTAATGTGGGAGAACCCCTTGTACTTAATAAGCATCCCTTGTAAAAGTATGATGTGAGATCATTATATTTTTCGATGTGGGATCATCACATTGTGTCTCACTTTTTGTTAAGTATAACTTGTAATCTTTCATTTTATGCAATATGTTTTGTACTACAGAAGATATTTTTGATATATAGGATATAAGATAGATTTCGATTCGTAGGATGAGGGATAATTGTTAGATATATTGGAATGAGATTTTAGTGCCAAAAATGTTAAGTCAAAAATTCATATAATTATTTTGAGAGATTTTTTTTTTTTTTTTTACTTTTTTTTTGGGGTCTTTTTCAACCAAACACTTCAAACATAATTTCATGAAAGAAATGACTTCGTAAAATATTGGAATAAGATTAATCAGATCACACTTCTGGGGCCAACCAATTTTAAGTCAAACTAGTGAACTAGGATCTTCACTAACCCTTAGAGGCACAATCATGAACATAAAAATTCTTTGGTCAGTCCAAGGTAACTATCAGTTTTAGAGATAACGGGTGAGCCCTATATATTGTAAGGTCCACTTATATATAAGTTGACTGATGATTAGCCCGATCTAATCAAAAAATATCTCGAATAAACTTTATTACACTTTCACTCTCTCACTTTTAAGGAACAACCTGAGGTATAATAACTCCTAGAAAGATTATTTAAGTATCTCGGTTTTAACCTCCCTCGTAGCAAAAACCGAGAAAATGCAACTTATTGCACAGTTTTCTAAAGAATGGAACACCCACCAGCATCACATGGAGAATAGGGAGCATAGCAGACATGACCATCACAGGGAACATAGCGGAGAGCAAAAGGCTGGCATTTGTTACATTGACAAGAAGGAGGACATGTCATTTTTGGCTGGCATTGGTTACATTGACAAGAAGGAGGACATGGATTTTCTTTCTTTATCTCAATTAATGTTTGTATGCACATATATAATTTACATGTACATATATATTTAGGTACACTGCACCTATGTGCATTTATGTGAAGATTTGTATCTTCGTTTGGTGACTCAAATGGGTTTTGATGCATTGATGTCAATGTTTGCAACATTCATAATTACTTTATGTGATTGTCCTTATAGTGTGTTGTTGATTTAACAATGGTTGTTATTGGGTTTTCATGGTTCATCAGTAGGAAAAGCTTGCTAACATGTGCCATTTGAAGTATGAATATGGCATTCTGCTTGTAGTTGTTGTGAAATAGTGTGAAAATCAATCAGTTTGTGTGGTGTAATTTGTAAGTGAAGATGTTGTCTTATGCTAAGTAGGTGCTTTCCTGTGTTAGGTCGTCTTATTTGAACTTTAAAAAACAAAACAAAAAAAGAGTCGTCTTACAATGCCATCAACCAAGTCAAAGTTTCATTCCTGGCAACGGAGGTGGAAGGAGTGGGGGATGGTAGCGGGACAAAGAAACAATAACAATTGAGGGGTGTAGGCAAAATAGAATTTGTACATGATGCACATGGGTAAACTAGTAAGTATAGGCGGTCAAATATTTGACTGTTAATAAATTTTAACTCTGTTACACCTTATGGAGAATCAGGGTATTGTTAAAACTTTATGGGGCACTTTGGGTTTATGCTATAAACTCATGAGGGAAAATGACTTTAACCATGTTTCGATGTGTGAGAACTCCTTGTATTTTAAAAGCATTTCTTGTGATAATAAGATTTCGATTTGGGATCATTACATTTTCTGATATAGGATCATTACATTGTGTCGCATTTTTTATTAAGTATAACTTGTAATCTTTCATTTTATGCAATGTTTTGTACTACAGAATATATTTTTGATATATAGGATATAAGATAGATTTTGATTCGTAGGATGAGAGATAATTGTTAGATATATTGGAATGAGATTTTAGTGCCAAGAATGTTAAGTCGAGAATTTCACCATAGAATTTATTTATAATCGTTGCATACCTATGTGCGCATTTCTACGTGCATCATTTTTCTTGCTTAATTGATTTTATTGTGGGTCACTATTCATAATATTTTTGACTGTTTCGGAAGCTTGATTTTAAATTTTTCCTAGGTCACCTGACATTTAAAAGGAATCAAGAAATTTTCGTTTTGAACTTTCGAGCTTAGGAGTGTGCGTTTGGAAAATGTTTTTCGTGACTTTTGAATAGTGTTACGTAAGAATAGTAACAGTTGCAACTAAAAATAATTGAAATTGCAATTTGACTTAGTTGACTAAGTTTTTTTAATGAAATTTGACCCTTTTAATAACACCTAAACTTACATAAAATAAGCATAAAACATTACATAACAAGGGAGCTCATAAAACATTTCCAAAAATTCCAACTTTGTCCCCATTGTTGGCCGTCCACTTCAAGGGAAAAAGGGAGAGAAATTTCTTCAACATCCATGCATTTTGAGCTTCTAGATTGATCTTGGGAGGGTTTTGAGCAACTTAGGATCTTCAACAAGCTTCTCCATCTTCAAAAATTGTGAGGGAGTCTCATTTTCTTGATTTTAAAGTTTATGTGCATATGTTTAAATTTCTTGATTTGTCCATTATAGCTATATATCTTGTTATGAATGCTTCCTATGAGTTATTTAATGTCTATAGAGCTAACTTTTGTGGTTTGATAACAAATTTAATGGTTGAATGTTGAATTTGATCAAAGAGATGATGAATAGTGCCTAGAACTAGGGTTTTGAGAAAATTTGCTAATTGGCTTGAATTGATGCCTCAATTAGGTGCTCTAGACCCTAGGGAAGTTAGTTGAAAAGCCACGTTAGGTTGAATCACTCGAATTTGAACTTAATTGCATAATTAGCTTACTTTAAAAAGGGGGTTTTATACGTTAAGCAATCCGGGCAAGTTTGGGCATTGATTTGGGTATCCTTGAGCTAAGGAAGCACCTTTGGTGCTTTCGTTTCGCGAAAATAGGGTTCGGTTAGTATGGCTATAGTTCAAACCCGTTCGTGGCCTTCCCGAACTTTTGCTTCAAAAATGAGTTTTAGTGACTTTAAAAGGTACCATTGGGCTTAATTAGGAATATAGCAAGACTAGGGTATGATTGGGAATCTCGAACCATGCTTAGGAGAAAGAAAGCTCGGTTAAAGAAAGGGGAAAAGTAGTTTTTAGCCTTTTTAGTTGCATTTGGAACTTGTTGTGTGTTAGTAATGCCTTGCATTGAATATTTAGGATGTATTTAAGTTAATTGAGTAGATTATTGGAATTAATTGTGTTGATTGCTTCTTTTGACATCTATTAGCTAATATTGAGCTTATATGAACTTTTATCGTGCATATATGTGAGGGCGGCCTACTTTGTCGTCCCTCTTACGTGTTATGTGTTATATTGATTGCTTGTGACTTGTATTGGGTTGCGCAATCTTTATCGGACATGGTAGCGTCGAGAAACACGGGCGGCGTCGGGCTTGCCGTGCTCCCTCGACTACCATGGTGCCTATTCCCTTTCTCGCTGAGGCATACTCCATTACCCCAGAGGCGTGGTTCACCTGCTGGGCATGGATCTACCTCGGGAGGAAGGGTCGTAGGATCAGGATACATTCGGAGTATCCCAATTGTGGTGTTTGGGGTTTGCCGGCATGTTCGTGATGCTCGTGGTTCGTGGCTCGTGGATGAAGACCTGGAAGTGGAACCGTATCCTTTTAAAATGATTAATAGTTTGGCTTATTGTCTTGTTAGTTTATGTGGCTTGTATATGTTTACTTGTATTGCATAGCATATTGCACGTTGGCATGCTGCATCACCTCCCTCGCTGGGCAACTTTGTTGCTCACTCCTCATTTGAAATGTTTCAGGAGAAGCTAAGGTGAATCCCCAGCTATTAGAAGTAGAAGAAGAGGAAGAAGTTCACGTAGATCAGAATCCGTGATCTTGTGTGCTGAGGTGGATTTTATGTGCTTCTTGCGTGGAGTTCTTGTTATTAATGTATTTTGAGACTTTGGAGTCTTGTATATATATGTCTAGTAGATGTGTAATAGGATGTTAAAAAAAGTTGTTGGATTGTAATAATGAATTCTAGACTTTAATTTCTCTTGCATGCTTGGAGTGTTTGTTGATCTTTATATGGGACTTAGAATTTTATTGTATTTAATTACTTATAACTAAAACCAACTTATCTCCCATGCTTGTATGCTTTAGTAGAATATTATTGCTCCAAGGCTCGGATGGCCTTGTGATTGTGTTTTAGCTTTGGAGATATTGTTGATAAGTTGTGATTTTTAATTCAAATGTCTTGAATGAATGCTTACAGGTAACAGTTTTGTCCTTGGTACAGAGGAAACTCTGTCTGAGTGATGGGTCCGAGCCTGACTTTAGCGTGGGGTTGAGTTCGGGGCGTTACATGACTTTTCTGGCTGGCATGGGTTACATGGACAAGGAATAGGAGGACATTCAGGTGGTTTAGGTGGTTTAGGTGGTTCAGGTGGTTTAGGTGGTTCAGGTTTCTTCAGTGGTCCAACACTAATTACTTCTACATATGCTCCACAACTTTGAGTTTCTTGACAAGCTTTACAGGATCAACATTCCCAACAACAATTAGTATCCCCTTCTCATCATCCACTGTTATCTCATCAATACCTGTCTTGAGAAAAAAAAAAAAATATATATATATATATATATAGTGAGTATTCGTTCAGCTATGACATTGTTGCAGCACATAAAATCAAGTTTAGATAACTAATAAATCGAAAATTATACGTATTAAAATACTTAAACTCGTGTAGACAATAGTAGATAATCCAAGTATTCTACAATTTGCCAACATACTTGAGTCTAATCGATTAGCTCGAAATGTTTAAACTTGTGTTGATAATATTATGAAAAACTCAAAGCATTATAAATTGAACTTATATATTTTACAAAAATAATGTGGAACACGATGTCAAATTATACCTGAAAGTTTGGTGGCCCTCTTCATTACCTCAGTTTTGCACTCTTCGCAATGAATGTCGACTTTCAGCTCAATTTTCTGTTTTGGGGAAATGGTGCATAAAAGCAAAAACATTTGTACAATAAGTAAGACATTTGAAATGTATAAAGTTTTTTCCTTAATCTACTTAAGGATACAAATTAAGCTTAAAATTAAGAATATTTCATTGAAGAGCCTGTACAAGTATATGAAAAGGCTTCGATAGGTTTATTTAAAAATGCACAGCTATAAACGACGTACTACGTACCTTCATGATAATGCAATGGAACAAAGAAATAAATTGACTTACTATGCACCTCTGGTTTGGCATTAATTATAAAGATCAGGCTATCTTTATGGAACTCAAGGGGTCACATAGAGGGTCGTACTAAGAAGACTTTGACTCTGAAAATTCTTGAGGTGGAACCAATTGAATGACACTGTAAAAATGACAATTTTAGTTATTTTGCAACATCTTAGTTAAAAATAAAATCTTATTGTAAAAAACTATTGTAATATGTCGTTGCATAAACTTAAACTTTTTGCAAGATCTTTGTTTAATTGCAGCCATTAAAATTATTTTATCACTTTTTGTTAATAATTGTTCCTGACATTATTTTTTCGCAAAATGTTTTAAATTATAGTTTAAGTGCAATGGTTTTTAAACTATCATTGGTTATTATTTACAAAAGACCATTGAAATAGAAAATTTGCAATAGGAGCATATACAATGGCATCACATAAAACAATTAAACTCATTTATAATAGTTTTTAACTTTTGCGTAATAGATTTAAAAGTTTTTAAATATTACAAAAGATCAAGAATGCGATAGTACTATTATGATCACATGCCAAAAGTTTATGATAATGCAACTGTAGGCCAGCAATGATACTGTTGGGCGATGGGTGGCCAGGTTTTTATATATGAGAATAGACCGGTCAACCAAATTAGATTGGATTGACAATATCAACCATACATTTTAATTGCCCCCCTTATTTTTCTGAATCAGATTCTTTTGATAAAAATGAAGTTGTCGGTGGAGGAATGTTGGCTAAAAAGCTAAAATTTGTATGATGAAATGGTTCCGAGCTTTTGATATCGTACGTTGTATTAAGAACCTGGAGTTTTTTTTTTTTTTTTTTTTGCAATCTAAAATAGGTCAAGAACATAATGTTCGAGATTATTTATGATTATCTCATATAAACTTGAAGTGAAAGTTTCAGTCATATGTGGAAATAAACGTTGTCTATATAACCATGTTTCTTACTAACACAAGATTACCATGCACCGTAGAGCACATAGCCATTACAGAAAGATGGATATACTGTATATATGCTTAAATTCTCACAAAATAATAAGTTTCACGACTTTGAGAAAGTAGTACTTATTACACGAGTATCTCATTTAAAAGTTTAAACTATTAAAAATAAAATTCCATCATCCACGTCAGAGATTAATAATGTGAACTTATGTCATGATATTTATTTATTGTTTTCAACCGGGACAGTTTGATTGTCAAAGAATGGAGCAATATCCACTATCATCTAGAGCATAGTTGTCGAATCGTGAACTGCTTCTTGAATCGAAATGTCATTTTTTTGAATCGTAAATCGTATCCAATCGTGAATCGTACCGATTCGGTCACAAATTTAAAACTAGATTAATTTGA
The DNA here is from genome assembly GCA_037974665.1 of Ehretia macrophylla. Lineage (NCBI taxonomy): Eukaryota > Viridiplantae > Streptophyta > Magnoliopsida > Boraginales > Ehretiaceae > Ehretia > Ehretia macrophylla. The sequence continues at coordinate 71,213,702 of CM075764.1, forward strand.
TATATTATGGTTTAATTAAGAGTTTTTAGTTGAAATTCTTCTTTTAAATGAATATTAATATATGTTTTTTTGTTACTTTTCTAATAATCACTATCTTGCAAACTATATTCCAAAGCAATTTTATGTCCAAAGGCTCTGGAGCAGAGCAATTTTCCAAAACGTCGCCTAAGGTGTCTCCCATCCTCTAATAGGTGACGCTTCATTAAAATGCTGCTAATTAAGTGCCACTCATCTCCATATTTTTTTGTAGTACATGGCTTTTCTGGCCGGCATTGGTTACATTGACAAGGAGGACATGGCTTTTTTGGCCGGCATTGGTTACATTGACAAGGAGGAGGACATGGCTTTTTAGGTTTGTTTTCAGTTGGTTTTTTAGGTTCTTCAGGTTTCTTCGGTGGTCCAATACTAATTACTTCTACATATGCTCCACAACTTCGGAGTTTCTTGACAAGTTTTACAGGATCAACATTCCTAACAACAGTTAGTATCCCCTTCTCATCATCCACTTTTATCTCATTAATACCTGTCTTGAGGAATATATATATATAGTGAGTATTCGTTCAGCTATGACATTGTTGCAGCACATAAAATCAAGTTTAGATAACTAATAAATCCAAAATTGTACGTATCAAAATACTTAAACTCGTGTTGACAATAGTAGATAATCTCAGTATTCTACAGTTTGCCAATATACTTGAGTCTAATCGATTAGCTCGAAATGTTTAAACCTGTGTTGATAATATTATGAAAAACTCAAAGCATTATAAATTGAACTTATATATTTTACAAAAATGATGTGGAACACGATGTCAAATTATACCTGGAAGTTTGGTGACCCTCTTCAGTCTTCATTACCTCAGTTTTGCACTTTTCGCTTTGAATGTCGACTTTCAGCTCAATTTTCTGTTTTGGGGCAGTGGTGCATGAAAGCAAAAACATTTGCACAATAAGTAAGACATTTGAAATGTATATAGCTTTTTCCTTAATCTACTTAAGGATGCAAGTTAAGCTTAAAATCAAGCACTACCTTCATGGGAAGAGACTTCAGTGTTCTTCTTACAAGGTTGGATTATGGAAAACCCACTTGGTATATAAGCGAGGATTTTGGCATTCTTAAATATTTTCAAGTGGACCCAAAAAAAAAGAATGAAGTCTTTGTTTAGAGTCTTAACCACCATTTAATTTAGAACGTGTGGGGTTATAATCATACGGAATATCATGATGTAAATACCAACCAACTTATCATCTAAGCGCCAGCCAAGTTATCAAGCATCTTGATTACAAGATTTGATTGAATTGTTGTTTGTGTTCTTCCTAGAAGGGCTCAATTATTATTCTCAATCCAGTACAAAGTTTTCGTTGGTTCAACCTTAACCAAGTCAACCTAGTTCTTGAAATGAACTAAGCATACAATACTAAAACAAGTGGTAGTATACGAGGACAATGAGTTACTATAACGCCAAAGAAAATGCTACATTACAAAGGAATCTTACAAAGAATCCTTAAAGATTAATGTCTCTTTCCTTTCTTCTTGTATGTATTTGGAGGTAGACCCATGAATTCCAAAAGGAATCAACATATTTTAACATATCATTTGGTTTAGATTTCAACATATTTTTCTACACGTACACTATTATGGACATTTCACTTTTCTTATCTATCAACTTTTTTACTATCACCCTAAAAAATCCAAACTATACCTTTAAAAAAAAATAGGGGTAAGTTGTGACACCTTACAGCATGCACCCTTTGGGCAATGTGGGGTGATACACGAAGCAGCTGGGTTGTCGCCATGTAAAAGGTTCATGTAGGGAGAAATATATACATATGTATAACTAAATGCACATATCTAACTTATCTCATCCGAAGTATTAAATGAAGAGTATGAATCCCCTTGATTGTTAGTATTTTAAGTTGAGGATAAGCTCTCCCTCCTAACCTTTGAAGGAGAAATCATCTCCTTTGGTTAAAGGTTATCTCACCACTTCTATATACTTGTTACTCGGTATTAAATTAAATGGTCCTCGAGGCCGTAGCACCCAATCCTCCTCTTTCTCTCTTGGCGTTGGTTTTTGTTTTTTGAGCTATTTTTGGGTTGTAAATCTCTTATTTGGAGTCTGTTTGTGTTGTTGCAAGTCTCGTTCATCTTTTCCTTTGATTTGAGTGCTTTGGTGGCAACATCTCATACTTGGTGTTCTTTCGGTTTCTGTCTTTGCTGCTCTCTCCTAACTCTTTGTGTTGATGACCACTAGTTGTGGTGGTATTTTTGGTAGCATGCTGGTGGACTGCGTCTCCATTACTTGTGACCGGACACTCTGTCATTTCAATGACTTATGGAGATTTCAGCATCTTGCAGCTTCCTATATTGTGGCATTACCCGCATCTCATGCCATTTCCTTGCTTGCCTTTGGCACTCTTGGGCCATGTAAATAACAATATCTTTGTATTATGTTCTGGTTCGAGTAGCAGATTATGTGTTCTATGTGATGGTGTTGTTATTGTCCTGCCATCACCAGTGTCGACTCTATATGACGGAAACTTGCTCTGGTAGTCAAAGGTTGTTTCAGGGTTTGTTTTAGGGTTTATAGTGTTGGATCTCCAATTGTTTATATGGCCCAATTTGTTTAGATTTCAGATTTATCTTTTAGTATTAGACCTTAGTCTATCTGCCTGTACTTTTCTTTTTTGGACTTTGGTGTATTGGTCTACTTTTTATATCAATTTGTTATTATTAATATAAGTCTTTCTTTTGTAAAAAAAAAAAGGATCGATTTTTTTAATTCTTTTTCCAGATCGTAGGTTTTTTAATTGGGTTTATCTTATAAATTTCTGTAAACTCTACTCTATTTTGGCGCGTGGGCTTACACGTTTGGGCAGTGTCCACGGCTTGTGTCTGCATTTTGAAAACATTTCATTTCGAATTTATATGCCTGCCATCTGTGTCTCTTACACTGCATTGCAGTCGCATTTTTCTCTAATAAATTACTGGCCTGATCATTCCTATCTTTATCATTTAAACGAGAAAAGACATATGAAAACACAACAACCTAGCTAGGTGAGACAAGTTTTCTTGTTGAAATTATTGGACGGATATTTAAACTTAAAAATCAGCCTCCTAAAGTAATCTCATTTCCCCTTACATGGGATTAGCCCATTCCCATGTGTTTTGGGAATAAACTAATTTCTATAATGATAATAATATTAATTATAGTAATAGTAATAACAAAATAATAAATAAAATAATAAAATAAAATAATAAAATAATAATAATAATAATCATTCACATAAAAAGTGATAAGTATGTGATAAAACTAACGTGGTATCTAATTCTCCAAAATTACGTACAAATATGTCAATTTTGCACCAAACAGAGCAATACAAACTCCTTTTGACAAGTTAAGCATAACATACTCTAATCTACTTGTGCTTTTGGATGATTGTATTTAAGTTTGATAAAGTATTTTAAACTTTTGGTTGTTTCAAGTTTTTTAAAACTTCAAATCCTTGATATTCAAAATTTATAATGGTTCACACAACTGCCCATTTGGTCTAGTGTATGAGATGTAAGAGACCTCGAGATCCATTATTGTGTGTAACATCTTATATGAAGTATGATTTAGAGTTTGAAATCTATATTTTAGATAGCAAAGGTTTTAATTCTGCTCCCTTTACAGAATTTTAATTGTACTGAGGTTACATTTAGATTGGAAAATCTGAGTTGCCATTGTAAATTTCAAAATTTATAGCTCAAATACAACAAATGGTTTGTATAATTTAAGTCCTTGTGAATTTTGAATCCATAACTAATCTCTCCATTAGTTTCATAAGTTTTTTTTTAAGGATTTCAAATGCTCGTTAATTAGTTCGTTATTATTGGAGAACTAATGGATTTCATTGGAAATTCCAAAAAAGAAAAGAAAAGAACAAGTCAATACCGCCATGGGGGAAATTAGGGTGGATGTCTAGTTGAGCCAGTGAGGGTTGTAGTCCCCACTAATTTAGAAGAACATTAAAATTCTATTTTTTTAGGGTGGATGTCTAGTTGATCAGCCAGTGAGGGCTGTAGTCCCTATTGGTTTAGAAGAACATTAAAATTCTATTATTTTTTAAAAAAAAATTAAAATATCTATGTATTTTTGGGTAAAAAATTAATTAGCCTCAATGAAAAAAAATGCACTCATATAATTGAAAATTTTGTCTCTAGCCTCCACTGAGAAAAATTCTTGAATCCTTCCCGGGGGAAATTATTCTTTCGAATTTCACTAAAGTTGTTTGCCAAAACGCTTCTTATTTTATACTAAAGATAAATTAGTAACACATTATATCTTTTAAAAGAATCGTTTGCAATTAAGTTGTGATGAAAAAAAAAAGTCAACTAAGGTAGCTATTGGTACAATGGAATAGGGTTTGGAATGAAATGACATTCCCAATTCATGTTTGGTATTTAGGAATGAACTTGAAAATCTCATTCCCACATATATGGGAATAGCCATTCCAAGACAAACAAATGAGAATAGGCAATTCACATGTGTTTGGGAATGAACTTGACTACCATACTCTCATATTTTAATAATAATAATAATAATAACAAAAATAATAATAAAAATAACAATAATAATAATTAAGAAATATAATAATTATTATTATATAAAATACTAATTATTATTATTATAAAATAAAATAAAAAATAAAAAAAAATAATAAAGAAATATAATATTAATTATAATTATTATAAAAAATAATAATTATTATTATTATAAAAATAAAAGTAATAATAATAATAATAATCAATAAAATTAAAAAAAGAAAATAATAATAAAAAATAATATTATTGATTGAAATAATAATAATAAAAAAATGAAAATAAAAATATTGATTAAAATGATTATTATTATTATTAATTAATAATAATAATAATAATAATAATAGTAATAATAATAATAATAATACCAAATATAATAATAATAATTATAATTATAATAATAAAAGGATAACCTTGTCATATTTTTAATACTACAATAATAAAAGAACAATCCTGTCATATTATACAAGGCATTCTCATTACTACGTTTTATTCTTATAACATACCAAGTATATCATTTGCATTCTCAAGTTCATTTCATTTTCAGTTTCATTCCATTCCTTAGCCCATTCCATTTCTGTCCAACTCCATTCCAATATACCAATCGTTGTCTAAGTCATCATGAGGCTAAAGAGGTCATTAACATGGCTAGTGACTAAAGATTGGAGAGGTTAAGACTAAAGACCGTAGATGAATAGTTTTTTTAAGAAGAGAATGTCAAGACATAAAATATATCGTTGAAAATAACAAGAATGCTTTTAGAATAGGAATCCTCTTACGATGCTCAAATTAAACAAATTGATGTGGGTAAAACCGAGCTAGATGTGCCCAACCCAAGCCAAAAGATCCAAAGATGAGCGACCGAGGTGCACGAACACGCTCGAGGTCCAAGAGCACACTTAAAGCCGTAGAACAGTTGGTAGGAAACAAGATCTCATCAAATCAAGAATATGATCCCCACTAGTAGTATATATAGTCCATTCCATTTTAGGAAAAAGGCTAATTGATCTTTGTAATAGAAAGCTTATATTATAATTCCTCTCATATATATAAAGTTCATATTTTAACCTTAACACAAATAAAAAAAGACGTAGTTATGTTTGATTTCTTACATCAATTTGCGTAACCATGGTACAAAATGAAAGGGTTCTGCCGAAGGATTTAATCTAATCACTGCATTGTTTGTGTTGCGTCGCGCTTTTTGTTAAGTATTATAGCTTGGAATCTTCATTTTATGCAATGTTTTGTACAACATAAGATATTTTTGATAGGATATAAAATAGAGTCCGATTCGTAGGATGCGGGTATATTAATTGTTAGATATTGGAATGAGATTTTAGTGCTAAGAAGGTTAAGTCGAAAATATTCATATAATCATTTTGAGGGAATATTTTATTTTATTTTATTTTATTTATTTTGTCTTTTTCAACCAAACACCTCAAACATAATTTCTTGAAAGAAATGACTTTGAAAGGTAAAACTTTAATCAGATAATATTTGTGCCCACCAGCTTTCAAACTAGGGTTTTGATCACCAATCCCTGGAGACACCAACATTATTCCACTTTCACTCGCTAACTTTCGGAGAAAAACATAAGGGTACTATAATAATCCTTGAAAGATTATTAAAATTTTTCGGTTTTAGACTCCTTCATAGCAAAATCGGAAAGAACTCATTGCAGAGTTTCCTAAAGAATGGAACAACCACCAGCATCACATGGAGGATAGGGAGCATAGCCGACGGGGCCAGCATAGGGAGCATAGCAGACATCAAAAGGCCGGCATTGGTTACATTGATCACAAGGAGGAGGACAGGGCTTTTCTGAATCATTTTGATCAGGTTTTTTTATAGGTTCGTCAGGTTCCTTGGATGGTGCAACACTAATTATTTCTGCATATCCTCCACACCTTCTGAGTTTCTCGGCAAGTTTTACAGGATCAACATGCCCAACAACAGTTTGTGTCACCTTTTCATTATCCACTTTTATCTCATTAATACTTGTCTTTCAGGAATATATATATAGAGAGTAAGTTTAGATAACTAATAAATCAAAAATTATACTTATCAAAATACTTAAACTTCAGTTGATAATAGTAGATAATTCAAGTATTCCAAACTACTAGCTTGCCAACATATTAAGCCGAACATATTAGTTCAAAATACTTAAATCTGTGTTGATAATATGAGAAAAAACCCAATATGGAACAGAATGTTGACTTTGAAAGTTTGGTGGCCCTCTTGATTACCTCAGTTTTGCTCTTTTCGTTGTGAATGTTGACTTTGAACTTAGTTTTCTGTTTCGGGCCAATAGTGCAAATTAACGATGGATGAGACTTCAAATGTTATTCCTACAAGGTTGGATTATACAAAAACCACTTCGTATATAAACGAGGATTTTGAAATTCTTAAATTTTTTTAAAGCTAGTGGACCAAAAAAAAATGAAGTCTTCTACCATTAACGTGTGGAGCATAATCATACAGAAAGAATTATACATGCAGTTTATCATGTAAATGCCAACCAAGGTAAGGATATTGATTACATGAATTGATTATATTTATTGCTGTGTTCTTCCTAGAAGGGCTCAATAATTATTCTCAATCCAGTATAAAAGTTTTCATTGGTCCAACCTTGTTAGGACCAAGTCAACTAGTATTTGAAATGAACTGATCATACAATACTGAAAAAATGGTGGTATATGAGATATATATCTTTAAGGAATGACTCGTGTCTTCTATCTTTCTCCATGAAATTACAAATTAAAGGGCCTTTGAGGGGAATAAACATATTTCGGCCACATCATTTTTCTCAAATGTAATATGTGTGTGTGTGCGCGTGCATATATGTATATATATACATATAAATATTATTTTGTCTGCATATTATTGCTCCCATGCCAAACTCGAGGCGAGTATTTAATATTGGCAAGATAATGATTACACATTTATGTTGACGTACTTATCTAACTTATCTCAAATATATACAGATGTAAATGAATATTATGAATCCTCTCAATTTTAGTATTTCAAGTTGAGGGTGTGAGCTTTTGACCCCAAAAAAAAAGTTGAGGATGTGAGCTTAAATGATTAGTTGGTATAGTCGAATGAAAAGATATATAGGTTTTTTTGAATTCTCTTGTAAGCATAATTATTGTGAAACATATTGCAATTAATTTATCAAAAATATGTAATCATCACAATAAATTTTCAGTAAGGGCATAAGTTACTTACTTGATACCCAATACAACTTGATACGGAAGATGAAACCATGACAACAATTAATTGATTTCTTCACCTTAACCCTAATTTTATAGTGTAGATTTGTGATAGAATTCTACAACCCTCTTCAGGGTAGAGAGATGACCAATTAATATATATTTATAGGAACATTTTGTTACTTCCATCAAGTAATCTAATGAGCTGGAACTTTAGTGGGCTATTAATTTATTTAAGTGGGTCACCAATAACTTAATGGGTTATACTACTTATATTCTTTTACTTGACCCATTAACCTTTATGGACAACAAGATTCAATCATAAACATAAGGCGCGCATAAGAGATTAAATCTTTACATAATGTGGGTTATAGCGGTTGTATATCATTCAATCAATGTACTCCCTTCTATATACCACAACACTAGCAATTAGTCACACTTGGTTATAATCTTAATGGTCCACCATAATGTCTTATACAAACCTTCCTATTTTTCTTAGTAAATATAAGTCACGTGAATACTTTCATGAACTAGGAAAAATAATTATGTTTGTCAGAAACACGTCATTGAGCTCAAAGTGTTAACATAAGAACACTTACATCTTTCAAAATTACAACCAAGACCTATCAATACTTCATGTTCCTTAATGGCTTGGTTGTAAGCCTTTATACATAAGATAAGATCACTACTTATGTGTTCAATAGATACTCTTTGTTTCTGAACCTTCTCTTTAATGACAAATACTTTAATTCCATGTATTTGGCACCTCATGATTATTTGTCATTTTAGATAACAAAACTGTTACAGAATTATCACAATAATATTTCGGCAGCTTGGCAATTAGTGTCGATAAATCCAAGTCCTGGAATAAATTTTCTGCAACCATAATGCATAAGTGGTAACTTCATGATATGCTACAAATTCTACTTCCATAATGATAGTCTACTCTGCACTTTTTATAAAGTCGCTCTCACTGCTTAAAGGAAGAGATGGCTAAAAGTGGACTTTATACTATCAATACATCCAATAAGATTTGAATCCGAATATCCAATCACTATAAATGATTAGATCATTTATATGTCAACATGTAGTCTTTGTTCTTTTCAGATATCTTAAACTTTCATTACAACTATTTAATACATTCTTCCACTCCACATCATTAGCAAGAGATTGCATTAGACCAAATTCATCCACATTAAATCTCTCTAGAATTCTTTCAATAAAGGTTTTTTCAGATACAATACTAACATTCTTTGTGATCCATCATGAGTTATTTCAATTCCTATCATAAAGGATGTCTCTCGCATATTCTTCACTTTCAAAATTCTATGAGAGAAACTTGAGTTCCATGCAATATGTCAATACCATTAGTAGCAAGAAGAATATCATCAACATGCAAGACTTAAAATGCTCCCACTGATCTTTCGGTATACTTACTAAACAACATTGTGCTCCTTAAAACCGAAAACTATAATGGTATTATGGAACTTAATATACCATTATGGAACATATTTAAGGCCCTATGTTAATTTCTTAAGTTTTACACATTATATGACCTTTTTCCTCTATTGAAAAACTTTTCGATTGGTCCATATAATCTTTCTCAAATTCTTCATTAAGAAATACATTTTTTCATTTATTTGGTACAATTCTTAATCATAATGAGCCGCCATTGTTTTTTTTTTTTTTTAAAGAGTCTTTCCTAGAGACTAGAGAGAAATCTTTTTATAATTAATACCATCTTTCTGATGTAACCTTTTGCAACTAATCTAGTCCTACAAATGCCATTAGAGTTGCGTTTGATTTAAAAAGAACCTTCATAACCAAGTCTTTTGAACTTTATGACAATTGACCAGATCATTAACTTTATTTAGTTGCATAGGTGTTCATCTCATCTTTCTGGGCATCAATCCGTTTATTAGACTCTTTATACTTTCTATGACTAATGAAAATGAAACTAGATTTTTATTGACTCAAATATTGAAATTTGACCCATACAAATAAACCACATAATCTTCATGAATAGTTGACTTTCTTTCTCTTTGTGATCTTAATATTATTCTTTGTGGTTCATAAGGATCAACTTATTGTGAATTAACATTTATAAGTGATGGCTCCCCCTTTATTTGCTATTCAATGTTGTTAAAATGTTCAACAACACTTGGAGCAATTTTGGATAAAAGAGCATTAACGGATGAGAAACAATCCATCCCAACTTCCTTAATATCTACTTTATGAGGTTTATCACTCCCACTAACTTCACAATTCTTTATGAACCTAACATTACTAGACTTCAGAAAATTTCAACAAACAGACATAACCATAATATGAAAATCAATTATAAAAGTAATGAAATACTTTTCTTCATTAAAAAAGGGTACATCAAAAGGTCCATAAACATTAGAGTGTGCAATTTCAAGAAGCTCTATGCTTCTTGTGGCTCATTTCTAGAAGTGTTTGATTTGATTGCAATTCACACACATGCCAAGATGAGTAAAATCTAGACTCAAAAGAATCTCATTCTATACCGATCTTTAATCATTCATTGGTAATATAACTAAACATTTATGCCACAAGTAAGCAAAATGTTCACTTAACCTACCACGCTTAATTTCAATATTATGTTACTCAATAAGTGAGGATTCATAGAACATACCATCAAGTTTTAGTTCATATAATCTATCACTAAGAATATCGAACTCAACAATTATGGTATTCTCAAATAAACTAAAACATATACGTTCAAACTTAATATTAAATTCATAAATAACTAACTTTGATGTAGAAACAAAGTTTTTAAAACTATATAGGTACATAAAATGATAATAAATTAATGTGATGGCTAGCATTAAGGATTAAACGATAAGTCCTTAAACTTTCAATTAGAGCCTTCACACGATTTTTGTTCTAGATCATAAGAATTCTTGCAACATATTAAAAGCATAAATGATAGCTATAGAATCAAGCCACTAGGTATCAAGAGGAACATCACTTGAAGTTGATTAAAAGCATACAAAGGAATGATAATTACATTTACTTTCAAACCATGCTTTATATTCAGGCAATATTTAAAAGTGAGCCTACTTTATCACAAAAGTGGCACTTGCAAGTCTAAACTTTTATCCAACGAGTCTAAGAATCGTTAACAAATCTTTCCTTTAACAGTATGACTTAATAGACTATGCAATCTTATTTCCTCCTAAACAAGTATACTTGCCAATTCACATGATCACTTATCCTTAATAGTGTTACAATTAATTCGAAAAAGCCTATATTTGGGAGGTAGTGAAGAATGCATTCACTGTCATTCTCAAGGACTTTAATCTTGCTACAATATTAGTCATCTCTAGGATATGCTCTTATATAATTCTCGACCCATCATACTTCATGGTCGTGAGCCTAGATATGAGCATATCAGTGAATGACTTATATGTGGAGTTGAAACTTTCCTTCCGCGGACCTTAAGTATTCTTTAGTATCATCAGTTTGTAGAATGGTCATTCGCATAAACATGAGGCTTAATTTATTAGACCATTTTCAAGTTTTATAATGAATCATCACTTGCTCGCTGTTCGAATCCGTAATGATAGGAGGTTGGTCATTCATAGTGCTAAGTACAAATTCAAAATATTTAAGTAAAATGGGACTTATTTACACCATTCAAAGAAGTCAAATCAATTATACGGTCAAACATGAAGCATGCGAATGAATAGAAAAAGCTGCAAATATTATATAAAATAACATAATCATGGATGAGTAACGACTACAAACTTAATGCTAATAACATTATGGATTCAAATAAAATTAATAAAACATCATAGTGTATTAAAAATCTCCTTTGGGTAGAAACTAAAATACACAATCATAAAGTGAATGCCAATATAATATAATTAGTAGACAATTAAATTTTTTTGTCTCATCATGTTTACTATTCACAGGGTAAACAATTCACCTTTGGGTAAATCCAAAAAGTCCAATGAATAATAAACGTCAAATTACCCATTAAAATTTCTTAATTTCAATAATAGACGTTTCATAGATAAATAGATAATTGACAAAAGATAAAATCCATAATCTTTCTAGTTCGATCACTTTGGTGACTAACGAACTAACATAAGATGGATTTAATTTTAATAACCACTTTGGGGGTCGCGGGGTGGGGTAGGGTTAGGGGTAGGGGTGGGGGTAGGCGTTGTGGGGTAAGGTGAGGGACGGGAAGTAGGGGTGGGGATGGGTGGGGGGCATGGGGTGGGGGTGTTGAGTTGGGAGTTGGGAGTTGGGAGTTGGAAGGAGGGAGGGGGGAGACCAAATCGGGGGGGTGGGGGTAGGGTTTTATTTTTGTCTGTCTCCAAAATTGGATACGACCTTTTCTGCCTCCAATTTGGTTCGTCTCTAAAAGGCCATCTCTAAAATTGGAGACGAATTGGACCGTCTCCAATTTGGAGACGGCCTGGCCGTCTCCAATAAGGATATATATAATTTTTTAAATTTTATTTTGTTTCTTTATTATATTTGTTCAAGGAGTAAAATCAATAATTATTAGATAATTGAATAATTAAGAAAAAATAAATGGAAAAAATAATTTTTAATTAATAAGGTATTAAATAAATGTAATATTCAGTTAATGGCGACGACATGGGGATAACATGTTGTTGTCTGTCACCAAGTAGTCACCACTTGGTCACTTTTGGGGACGACATATGATGTCGTCACCATACTGTCGCCAATTGGCCTCACATAATGCAATTTTTTTTTGTAGTAATAGGGGGATCAAACAACCATTTACAACAAAAAGAAAAACAAATGACATATTCGTAAACCATTTTAGCCTTTCATAGTTTTCTTCATGTTCTCCAGTACAATTACAATGTACTCTCTAATGCTTTTGCAAGTATCACATAGGGAAAATCTCACATTTAGTCCCTATTGTTTGCAAAGTATCTCAGTTTAGTCTTTATTGTTTAAAATGTCTCTATTTAGTCCTTATTGCTTCCCTAAAAGTTTCAATTTCATCCCTATTGTTTAAAATTTTCAATTTTGTCCTTATTGTTTCTAAAAAAGTTTCAATTTCGTCCTTATTGTTTTTAAAAAGTTTCAAATTCATCCTTCTTGTTTCTCAAAAAAATTTAATTTAGTCCTTAGATAATATAGATGAATTTGAAACTTTAAGAAAATAATAGGGATGAAATTGAAAATTTTTAAAAATAATAGGGACGAAGTTGAATTTTTTTTAAAAAAATAATAGGGACTAAATTGAGACATATTAAACAATAGGGATGAAATTGAAACTTTTAGTAAAACAATAAGGATTAAATTGAGATATTTTAAACAATAAGGACTAAAGTGAGACACTTTGAAAACAATATGGACTAAATATGAAATTACCCCTATCGCATATGTGAAACATAAAATAATCCTTTAAATCATTGACCTAGTTTTCGAGAAATAGATATTTTAAAACACTTTCGCTAGTAAAGAATCTCTAATAAACATATATAGTACATTGTGGTTTAATCAGTTCGTCAATAATAACAGATTTATCTTAACTTATCTTAACATAGTACATTGTGAGATAGTTGAAGAGAGCGGCGGATGACAAAAGCGTAGAAGAGAAAAACATAGAAAAGGATGAATACGAGCTCTTTTTGCTGCCAAGAGCTTTTCATCGCCATACTCAAAACTGCTATAATACGATTAAGCTCGATGAGTTTAGTGTAGAATGTTCTGAATGAGATTTGCAAATGCTAAGAACAATAGCTTATGGAAATTCTCATCTTGAATCGCCGGTGCGAATAGGGTGAGTTGAAAAACGCTTCTTGAAACTCGGGGCGTTGTGTATTCCGGGTCGGGTCAATGAGTCTGTCAAAGACTTTCTTAGAATGGGCTTATAAGAACTTAAAGATAAGTTGGAATTAGGTCCGGAAAATTGCAAAAATGGTAGCTATTATTTTTTTAGAATTTTAAATTTATTTTTATTACTTAAAATTAGTTGATTTAGTTTTTAGTATTTTTTAAAAAATTTAAATTCATTTTTATTATTCAACATTAGGTAATTTTATCTTTGTTTAAAAAAAAAAATTAATTTAGTCACAATTTTATTTTTAAAGCATTGAATACTAAATTAAGACTAAAGATCGTAGATGAATAGTGACTAAAGATTGGATATGTTAAGATTAAAGATTGTAGATGAACAATTTTTTTAAGAAGAAAATGTCAAGAGAGAAAATCGTTGAAAATAACAAGAATGCTTCTAGAACAGAAATCCTCACGATAACACATTTTTAGGATTCTTACAACGCTCAAATTGAACAAATAAAAAAAATCGTGGTTATGTTTGATTTCTTATATAAATTTCCGTAACCATGGTACAAAATTAAAAGGTTTTGCAAACGATTTCATCTAATCATTGCATTGTTTATGTTGTTTATAATGTCATTTTCCCCCATGAGTTTATAACATAAATCCAAAGCACCCATGAGGTTTCAACAATATCCATATTCCCTGAAGTGTAACAGTGTTAAAGATTTATTAAGGGTCAAATATATGATCTTTTGCAATGACTACTTTACCCCTGCCTGCCATGTATAATTACATTTTGCCCACACCCCTTTCGTGAAGTTTCTCTTCTCTGTTCTGCCACCATCCTTGCTATCATTACTCTTTTTACCCCCACTTTCCACCACCACCACCTCTACACCTGATTGGTTTTTTTTTTTTTTTTTTTTTATTTGGCGCCACCGCATCAAAACCCATTTTTTTGCAATTACTTGTTGCTTCATCATTGCTCCCATTGTGTCCCGAAAGCAAATAGGACTTGGAAGAGAAGGTTTGGCTGCCTAGTGGAATTCGTCGGGTACCATTTTGTTGTGATACAAATTGGGTTTTCTTTCTTTATCTCAATTAATGTTTGTATGCACATATATAATTTACATGTACATACATATGTAGGTACACTGCACCTATGTGCATTTATGTGAAGATTTGTATCTTCGTTTGATGACTCAAATGGGTTTTGATGCATTGATGTCAATTTTTGCAACATTCATAATTACTTTATGTGATTGTCCTTATAGTGTGTTGTTGATTTAACAATGGTTGTTATTGGGTTTTCATGGTTCATCAGCAGGAAAAGCTTGCTAACATGTGTTTTATGTAGTATGAATATGGCATTCTGCTTGTACTTGTTGTGAAATAGTGTGAAAATCAATCAGTTTTTGTGGTGTAATTTGTAAGTGAAGATGTTGTCTTATGCTAAGTAGGTGCTTTCTTGTGTTAAGTCATCTTATTTGAACTTTAAAAAATAAAAAATAAAGAGTCATCTTACTAATGCCATCACTCAAGTCAAAGTTTCATTCCTGGCAATGGAGGTGGAAGGAGTAGGGGATGGTGGCGGGACAAAGAAACAATAACAATTGAGGGGTGTAGGCAAAATAGTATTTGTACATGATGCACATGGGTAAAGTAGTAATTATAGGAGGTCAAATATTTGACTGTTAATAAATTTTAACTCCATTACACCTCATGGGAAAATCTGGGTATTGTTAAAATCTCATGGGGCACTTTGGGGTTATGCTATAAACTCATGAGGGAAAATGACTTTAACCCTTTTTTGATGTGGGAGAACCCGTAGTACTTAAAAAATATCATTGTGAGGGTGAGATTCTGATGTGAGATCATTATATTTTTCGTTGTGAAATCATTACATTATGTTGCACTTTTTGTTAGTATAACTTGTAATCTTTCATTTTATGCAATGTTTTGTACTACATAATATATTTTTGATATATAGGATATAAGATAGATTTCAATTCGTAGGATGAGAGATAATTGTTAGATATATTGGAATGAGATTTTAGTGCCAAGAATGTTAAGTCGAAAATTTATATAATCATTTTGAGGGATTATTTTATTTTATTTTACTTTACTTTTTTTTTTTTTTTTTTGTCTCTTTCAACCAAACACCTCAAACATAATTTCATGAAAGAAGTGACTTTGTAAAATATTGGAATAAGATTAATCAAATCACACTTGTGCCAACCAGTTTTAATTCAAACTAGTGAACTAATCTTCACCGACCCCTAGAGACACAATCATGAATATGAAAATTCTTTGGTCAGTCCAAATTGATTATCAACTCTAAAAATAATGGGTAAACCTCATATACTGTAAGACCCACTTGTATGTGAATTGACTGATAGTTAACCGAATTTAACCAAAAAATATCTCGAATAAACATTATTACACTTTCACTCTTTCACTTTTGAGCAACATGAGGTATAATAACCCCTAAAAAGATTATTTCAATTTCTCGGTTTCAACCTCCCTCAGTAGCGAAAACCGAGAAAACGCAGCTTATTGCAGAGTTTCCTAAACAATGGAACAGCCACCAGCATCATGGAGCATAGCAGACAGGACCATCATAGGGAGCATAGCAGACAACAAAAGGCCGGCATTGGTTACATTGACAAAGAGGAGGACATGGCTTTTCTCGCCGACATTGGTTACAATGACAAGAAGGAGGACATGACTTTTTTGGCTGGCATTGGTTACATTGACAAGAATGAGAACATGGCTTTTCTGACCGGCATTGGTGACATTGACAAGAAGGAGGACATGGCTTTTCTGGCCGGCAATGGTTACATTGACAAGAATGAGGACATGGCTTTTTTGGCCAGCATTGGTTACATTGACAAGAAGGAGGACATGACTTTTCTGGCCAGCATTGGTTACATTGACAAGGAGGAGGACATGGCTTTTTAGATTTGTTTTCAGTTGGTTTTTTAGGGTCTTCAGTTGGTTTTTTAGAGTCTTCAGTTGGTTTTTTAGAGTCTTGATCAGGTTTCTTCAGTGGTCCAACACTAATTACTTCTACATATACTCCACAACTTCTGAGTTTCTTGACAAGCTTTACAGGATCAACATTCCCAACAACAGTTAGTATCCCCTTCTCATCATCCACTTTTATCTCATTAATACCTGTCTTGAGAAAAAAATATATATAGTGAGTATTCGTTCAGCTATGACATTGTTGCAGCACATAAAATCAAGTTTAGATAACCAATAAATCGGAAATTATACGTATCAAAATACTTAAATTCGTGTTGACAATAGTAGATAATCCAAGTATTCTACAGTTTGCCAACATACTTCAGTCTAATCGATTAGCTCGAAATGTTTAAACTTGTGTTGATAATATTATGAAAAACTCAAAGTATTATAAATTGAACTTATATATTTTACAAAAATGATGTGGAACACGATGTCAAATTATACCTGAAAGTTTGGTGGCCCTCTAAGTAAGTCAACATTTTACAAATAGTTTGGAACAACGAGTGCAATCCTTCAAATTGACTCCATATTCTTCCATTGGGTAAATTTTTCCAAACTCATGCATTGCTACGTTGACATATTTCTATCTTATCACTTTTTGTTTGATGTATTTTATAATGAAGCAAAAAAATTCATACGGTGAGTTTTATAAAATACTTATTATGAATTTTATATGATTCACTCCTTCTTTAGAATACTAATTTTATATTCGGGAATATAAATTTATTTCTTTATTTCATTTTTTACTATGGATATTCACAACTAGGGATCAATGGAGCAATATAAATGCACAAATTAGGATAAAATCTATAATGCTAGAAAAACGTTTGTAGAAGATAATGATAGTTAAATCTAATCTATCTTCCAAATCTTCCAAATGTCTTGGTCCACCATCTTCTCAGTTAGTCTATCCAAATAACGACCTGCCAAATGGTATAACACCATTGAGAGATATTCAAATGGTGAGTGCATGAAACTATTTATCGAACATTTAATTTCTTTTATCTTTTACAAATATAAATATATTTATGATGTTATGTAATTGAGTTTCATAATTAATATTTATAGTTCAAAAATCAGTTGAGAATTCATGCAGTCCCATGTATGACCAACCATTGCGCCAGATCTTTCTTTTATCCATCTACTACATATATATATGTATGACCTGAGGTATAATAACTCCTAGAAAGATTATTTAAGTATCTCGGTTTTAACCTCCCTCGTAGCAAAAACCGAGAAAACGCAACTTGTTGCACAGTTTTCTAAAGAATGGAACACCCACCAGCATCACATGGAGAATAGGGAGCATAGCAGACAGGACCATCACAGGGAACATAGCGGAGAGCAAAAGGCTGGCATTTGTTACATTAACAAGAAGGAGGACATGTCTTTTTTGGCTGGCATTGGTTACATTGACAAGAAGGAGGACATGGATTTTCTTTCTTTATCTCAATTAATGTTTGTATGCACATATATAATTTACATGTACATATATATTTAGGTACACTGCACCTATGTGCATTTATGTGAAGATTTGTATCTTCGTTTGGTGACTCAAATGGGTTTTGATGCATTGATGTCAATGTTTGCAACATTCATAATTACTTTATGTGATTGTCCTTATAGTGTGTTTTTGATTTAACAATGGTTGTTATTGGGTTTTCATGGTTCATCAGTAGGAAAAGCTTGCTAACATGTGCCTTTTGAAGTATGAATATGGCATTCTGCTTGTAGTTGTTGTGAAATAGTGTGAAAATCAATCAGTTTGTGTGGTGTAATTTGTAAGTGAAGATGTTGTCTTATGCTAAGTAGGTGCTTTCCTGTGTTAAGTCGTCTTATTTGAACTTTAAAAAAAAAAAAAAAAAAGTCGTCTTACAATGTCATCAATCAAGTCAAAGTTTCATTCCTGGCAACGGAGGTGGAAGGAGTGGGGGATGGTGGCGGGACAAAGAAACAATAACAATTGAGGGGTGTAGGCAAAATAGTATTTGTACATGATGCACATGGGTAAACTAGCAAGTATAGGAGGTCAAATATTTGACTGTTAATAAATTTTAACTCTGTTACACCTTATGGAGAATCAGGGTATTGTTAAAACTTTATGGGGCACTTTGGGTTTATGCTATAAACTCATGAGGGAAAATGACTTTAACCCTGTTTCGATGTGTGAGAACTCCTTGTATTTAAAAAGCATTTCTTGTGATAATAAAATTTCGATTTGGGATCATTACATTTTCTGATATGGGATCATTACATTGTGTCGCACTTTTTATTAAGTATAACTTGTAATCTTTCATTTTATGCAATGTTTTGTACTACATAATATATTTTTGATATATAGGATATAAGATAGATTTCGATTCGTAGGATGAGAGATAATTGTTAGATATATTGGAATGAGATTTTAGTGCCAAGAATGTTAAGTCGAAAATTCATATAATCATTTTGAGGAATTATTTTATTTTATTTTATTTTACTTTTTTCTTTTTTGTCTCTTTCAACCAAACACCTCAAACATAATTTCATGAAAGAAGTGACTTTGTAAAATATTGGAATAAGTTAATCAAATCACACTTGTGCCAACCAGTTTTAATTCAAACTAGTGAACTAATCTTCACCAACCCCTAGAGACACAATTATAAACATGAAAATTCTTTGGTCAGTCTAAACTGATCATCAACTCTAAAAATAACGGATAAACCTCACATGTTGTGAGACCCACTTGTATGTGAGTTGACTGATGATTAGGCCGATTTGACCAAAGAAAATCTCAAACAAACATTATTACATTTTCACTCTCTCACTTTTGAGGAACAACAAGAGGTATAATAACCCCTAAAAAGATTATTTAAATTTATCGGTTTCAACCTCCCTCAGTAGCAAAAACCGAGAAAACACAACTTATTGCAGAGTTTCCTAAAGAATGGAACAGCCACCATCCTCACATGGAGAATAGGGAGCATAGCAGACAGGACCATCACAGGGAACATAGCGGCGAGCAAAAGGCTGGCATTTGTTACATTGACAAGAAGGAGGACATGTCTTTTTTGGCTGGCATGGGTTACATGGACAAGGAGGAGGAGGACATGGAGGAGGAGGACATGACTTTTCTGGCCGGCATGGGTTACATGGACAAGGAGGAGGAGGACATGACTTTTCTGGCCGGCATGGGTTACATGGACAAGGAGTAGGAGGACATTCAGGTGGTTTAGGTGCTTCAGGTGGTTTAGGTGGTTTAGGTGGTTTAGGTGGTTCAGGTTTCTTCAGTGGTCCAATACTAATTACTTCTACATATGCTCCACAAGTTCTGAGTTTCTTGACAAGCTTTACAGGATCAACATTCCCAACAACAATAAGTATCCCCTTCTCATCATCCACTGTTATCTCATTAATACCTGTCTTGAGAAAAAAAAAAAAAAAAAATATATATATATATATATATATATATATATATATATATATATATATATATATATATATATATATATAGTGAGTATTCGTTCAGCTATGACATACTCGTGTAGACAATAGTAGATAATCCAAGTATTCTACAATTTGCCAACATACTTGAGTCTAATCGATTAGCTCGAAATGTTTAAACCTGTGTTGATAATATTATGAAAAACTCAAAGCATTATAAATTGAACTTATATATTTTACAAAAATAATGTGGAACACGATGTCAAATTATACCTGAAAGTTTGGTGGCCCTCTTCATTACCTCAGTTTTGTACTCTTCGCAATGAATGTCGACTTTCAGCTCAATTTTCTGTTTTGGGGAAGTGGTGCATAAAAGCAAAAACATTTGTACAATAAGTAAGACATTTGAAATGTATATAGCTTTTTCCTTAATTAAGGATACAAATTAAGCTTAAAATTAAGAATATTTCATTGAAGAGCCTGTACAAGTATATGAAAAGGCTTCGATAGGTTTATTTAAAAATGCACAGCTATAAACGACGTACTACGTACCTTCATGTTAATGCAATGGAACAAAGAAATAAATTGACTTACTATGCACGTCTGGTTTGGCATTAATTATAAAGATCAGGCTATCTTTATGGAACTCAAGGGGGTCACATAGAGGGTCGTACTAAGAAGACTTTGACTCTGAAAATTCTTGAGGTGGAACCAATTGAATGACTGTAAAAATGACGATTTTAGTTATTTTGCAACATCTTAGTTAAAAATAAAATCTTATTGTAAAAAATTATTGTAATATGTCGTTGCATAAACTAAAACTTTTTGCAAGATCTTTGTTTAATTGCAGCCATTAAAATTATTTTTATCACTTTTTGTTAATAATTGTTCCTACATTATTTTTTTCGCAAAATGTTTTAAATTATAGTTTAAGTGCAATGGTTTTTAAACTATCATTGGTTATTATTTACAAAAGACCATTGAAATAGAAAATTTACAATAGGAGTATATACAATGGCATCACATAAAACAATTAAACTCATTTATAATAGTTTTTAACTTTTGCGTAATAGATTTAAAAGTTTTTAAATATTACAAAAGATCAAGAATGCGATAGTACTATTATGATCACATGCCAAAAGTTTATGATAATGCAACTGTAGGCCAGCAATGATGCTGATGGGCGATTGGTGGCCAGGTTTTTATATATGAGAATAGACCGGTCAACCAAATTAGATTGGATTGACAATATCAACCATACATTTTAATTGCCCCCCTTATTTTTCTGAATCAGATTCTTTTGATAAAAATGAAGTTGTCGGTGGAGGAATGTTGGCTAAAAAGCTAAAATTTGTATGATGAAATGGTTCCGAGCTTCTGATATCGTACGTTGTATTAAGAACCTGGAGTTGTTTATTTATTTTTATTTTTTTTACAATCTAAAATAGGTCAAGAACATAATGTTCGAGATTATATATGATTATCTCATATAAACTTGAAGTGAAAGTTTCAGTCATATGTGGAAATAAACATGGTCTGTATAACCATGTTTCTTACTAACACAAGATTACCATGCACCGTAGAGCACATAGCCATTACAGAAAGATGGATATACTGTATATATGCTTAAATTCTCACAAAATAATAAGCTTCACGACTTTGAGAAAGTAGTACTTATTACACGAGTATCTCATTTAAAAGTTTAAACTATTAAAAATAAAATTCCATCATGCACGTCAGGGATTAATAATGTGAACTTATGTCATAATATTTATTTATTGTTTTTAACCGGGAAAGTTTGATTGTCAAAGAATGGAGCAATATCCACTATCATCTAGAGCATAGTTGTCGAATCATGAACTGTATCGTGAATCGAAATGTCATTTTTTTGAATCGTAAATCGTATTCAATCGTGAATCGTACCGATTCGGTCACAAATTTAAAACTAGATTAATTTGATATATTATGTTTTAATTAAGAGTTTTTAGTTGAAATTCTTCTTTTAAATGAATATTAATATATGTTTTTTTGTTACTTTTCTAATAATCACTATCTTGCAAACTATATTCCAAAGCAATTTTATGTCCAAAGGCTCTGGAGTAGAGCAATTTTCCAAAATGTCGCCTAAGGTGTCTCCCATCCTCTAATAGGTGACGCTTCATTAAAACGCTGCTAATTAAGTGCCACTCATCTTCATATTTTTTTGTAGTACATGGCTTTTCTGGCCGGCATTGGTTACATTGACAAGAAGGAGGACATGGCTTTTCTGGCCGGCATTGGTTACATTGACAAGGAGGAGGACATGGCTTTTTAGGTTTGTTTTCAGTTGGTTTTTTAGGTTCTTCAGGTTTCTTCGGTGGTCCAATACTAATTACTTCTACATATGCTCCACAACTTCTGAGTTTCTTGACAAGTTTTACAGGATCAACATTCCCAACAACAGTTAGTATCCCCTTCTCATCATCCACTTTTGTCTCATTAATACCTGTCTTGAGGAATATATATATATAGTGAGTATTCGTTCAGCTATGACATTGTTGCAGCACATAAAATCAAGTTTAGATAACTAATAAATCCAAAATTGTACGTATCAAAATACTTAAACTCGTGTTGACAATAGTAGATAATCTTAGTATTCTACAGTTTGCCAACATACTTGAGTCTAATCGATTAGCTCGAAATGTTTAAACCTGTGTTGATAATATTATGAAAAACTCAAAGTATTATAAATTGAACTTATATATTTTACAAAAATGATGTGGAACACGATGTCAAATTATACCTGGAAGTTTGGTGACCCTTTCAGTCTTCATTACCTCAGTTTTGCACTTTTCGCTTTGAATGTCGACTTTCAGCTCAATTTTCTGTTTTGGGGCAGTGGTGCATGAAAGCAAAAACATTTGTACAATAAGTAAGACATTTGAAATGTATATAGTTTTTTCCTTAATCTACTTAAGGATGCAAGTTAAGCTTAAAATCAAGCACTACCTTCATGGGAAGAGACTTCAGTGTTCTTCTTACAAGGTTGGATTATGGAAAACCCACTTGGTATATAAGCGAGGATTTTGGCATTCTTAAATATTTTCAAGTGGACCCAAAAAAAAAGAATGAAGTCTTTGTTTAGAGTCTTAACCACCATTTAATTTAGAACGTGTGGGGTTATAATCATACGGAATGTGACGCTCGAGATTTTAGCCGTACATTTATTTACTGTTGCATATATTGTTTACGCATTTCCTTCTGTGCCTTATTAATTGGCTTCTTTAGCTATTATTCATCCTGTTTTCAAACTATATTATATTAGTGAATTAGCATTTTTATTAAATCACATTAATTGTTAGAGGAGTGGGAAAAATGTGCATTTGAGTTTAAAGCGATAGGAGCCTTCGTTTAGAAAATGATTTGTGAAAACTAGTGAATAGTGTTACGTATGAAACATAATGTTTTAGTTAGCTAACTTAATTTATGTGCAATAAACTTGTTTTAAAGCTAACTAAGTTCATTTTAATAGACCATTTAAGCACCCCCCCTCCCCCCCCCCCCCCCCCTTGACCCCACCCATGGCCTACTCATTATATAGCAAAAATAAGCTCAAAAACACAAAAAAAAAAAGAAGAAATGTGCAGGAATTACTGTAGCAGTGCTGAAAATACCAAAGGAGAAGGAAAAGAGGAGATTTTGCTTCAACAACCTTGCATCTTGAGCTCCTAGCTTGATCTTGGGAGGGTTTTGAGCATCCTAGGGCCTTCAACAAGTTTCATTGTCTTCAAAAATTGTGAGGGAGATGCATTTCATTTCTTTTAAAGTTCATGCTCTTATGTTGAATTTTCTTGATTTGTTGATATTAGCTATAAAACTTGTTATGAATGCTTGTTATGAGTTATTTGATGCCTATAGAGTTAACTTTTATAGTTTGTTAGAAGATTCCATGGTTGAATGCATGTATTGATCAAAAGAGATGATGAATAGTGCCTAGAATTAGAGTTTTGAGAAAAATTGCTAATTAGCTTGAATTGAGGCTTCAATTAGGTGCTCTAGACCCTAGTGAAGTTAGTTGAAAAGCCACGTGAGGTTGAATCACTCGAAATCGAATTTAATTGCATAAATAGCCGACTTTAAAAAGGGGACTTTTCTCGTTAAGCAATCCGGGCAAGTTTGGATATTGATTCGGGTATCCTTGAGCTAAGGAAGCACCTTTGGTGCTTTCGTTTCGTGAAAATGGGGTTCGGTTAGTATAGTTGTAGTTCAAATCCGTTCGGGGCCTTCCCGAACTTTTGTTGCTAAAATGTGTTTTTATGATCCTAAAAGGTGCCTTTGGGTTTAATTAAGAATATAGAAAGATTAGGATATAATTTGGAACTCTTGAACCATGCATAGGAGAAAGAAAACTCGGTTAAAGAAAGGGAAAAAAGTAGTTTTGGTTATATTTGATGCAATTGGCACTTGTATTTAAGTTATCATGTATTGTATTGAATATTTAGGATATAATTAAGCTATTTGAGTAGATTATGGGAATTAATTGTGTTGATTGCTTCTTTTGGTATCTTTAAGCTAATCTCGTGCTTATGTGAACTTATATCGTGCATATTTGTGAGGGCGGCCTACTTTGTCGTCCCTTATACGTGTTATGTGATTTCTTGAATGCTTGTGTCTTGTCTCGGGGTTGCGCAATCTTTTCGGACATGGTAGCGTCGAGAAATACGGGCGGCGTCGGGCTTGCCGTGCTCCCTCGACTACCTTGGTGCCTATTCCCTTTCTCGCTGAGGCATACTCCACTACCCCAGAGGCATGGTTCACCTGCTGGGCATGGACTTACCTCGGGAGAAAGGGTCGTAGGATCGGGATACATCTGGAGTATCCCAATTGTTGGTGTTTGGGGTTTGCCAGCATGTTCGTGATGCTCGTGGTTCGTGGCTCGTGAATGAAGACTTGGAAGTGGAACCATATCCTTTTTAAAGTGATTAATTGCTTGGCTTATTGTCTTGTTGGTTTATGTGGATTATATATGTTTTCTTGTGTTTGCATATCATATCGCACGTTGGCATGTTGCATCACCTCCCTCGCTAGGCAACTTAGTTGCTCATTCCTCATTTAATATGTTTCAGGTGAAGCTGAGGTGAATCCTCAGCTGATAGAAGAAGAGGAAGAAGTGCTAGTTAAGCAATTTCGGTGACTTCTTGTGTGATAAGGTTGTCTAAAATGAGAAGCTTGCGTGGAGTTGTTGTTGATTGCCTTTTTGTGACCTTGAGGTCTTGAGTATAATTGGTGAATGTAATAATTTGTAATTTGTATGTTGGATATAAAGTGGAATGACATGTAATAATCCATAGTAAACTTATTCTTTTGCATGCTTGTGTGATTAACAAACTTGGAAGTAGAACTTGGCTATTGTTGTATCTAACTACCTATAGTTAAAATTAGAAATGTTTTGCTTGCTTGTGTGTTATATGTAATTGTTGTTCCAAGGCTCGGATGGGCTTGTGATCGCGGGTGGCCTATAAAAATCTTGGAGGATTGGTTGTAAGAGTTGCTGTTTGTGGATCTAGCATCATAGGTGTCTTTTGCAGGTACCAGTTTAGTCCTATAAACAGGGGAGACTCCGTCTGTTTTCTCCTAAAATTTTGAGTCCGGGGTTGGAATTGGGTTGTGATTAGTATAGTCAATAGAAGTCCCGGTTCTGTGAGGAATCGGGGCGTTACACGGAATATCATGATGTAAATACCAACCAACTTATCATCTAAGCGCCAACCAAGTTATCAAGCATCTTGATTACAAGATTTGATTGAATTGTTGTTTGTGTTCTTCCTAGAAGGGCTCAATTATTATTCTCAATCCAGTACAAAGTTTTCGTTGGTTCAACCTTAACCAAGTCAACCTAGTTTTTGAAATGAACTAATCATACAATACTAAAACAAGTGGTAGTATATGAGGACAATGAGTTACTATAATGCCAAAGAAAATGCTACATTACAAAGGAATCTTACAAAGAATCCTTAAAGATTAATGTCTCTTTCCTTTCTTCTTGTATGTATTTGGAGGTAGACCCATGAATTCCAAAAGGAATCAACATATTTTAACATATCATTTGGTTTAGATTTCAACATATTTTTCTACACGTACACTATTATGGACATTTCACTTTTCTTATCGATCAACTTTTTTACTATCACCCTAAAAAATCCAAACTATACCTTTAAAAAAAAATAAGGGTAAGTTGTGACACCTTACAGCATGCAACCTTTGGGCAATGTGGCGTGATACACGAAGCAGCTGGGTTGTCACCATGTAAAAGGTTCATGTAGGGAGAAATATATACATATGTATAACTAAATGCACATATCTAACTTATCTCATCCGAAGTATTAAATGAAGAGTATGAATCCCCTTGATTGTTAGTATTTTAAGTTGAGGATAAGCTCTCCCTCCTAACCTTTGAAGGAGAAATCATCCCCTTTGGTTATAGGTTATCTCACCACTTCTATATACTTGTTACTCGGTATTAAATTAAATGGTCCTCGAGGCTGTAGCACCCAATCCTCCTCTTTCTCTCTTGGCATTGGTTTTTGTTTTTTGAGCTATTTTTGGGTTGTAAATCTCTTATTTGGAGTCTGTTTGTGTTGTTGCAAGTCTCGTTCATCTTTTCCTTTGATTTGAGTGCTTTGGTGGCAACATCTCATACTTGGTGTTCTTTCGGTTTCTGTCTTTGCTGCTCTCTCCTAACTCTTTGTGTTGATGACCACTAGTTGTGGTGGTATTTTTGGAAGCACGCTGGTGGACTGCGTCTCCATTACTTGTGACCGGACACTCTGTCATTTCAATGACTTATGGAGATTTCAGCATCTTGCAGCTTCCTATATTGTGGCATTACTCGCATCTTATGCCATTTCCTTGCTTGCCTTTGGCACTCTTGGGCCATGTAAATAACAATATCTTTGTATTATGTTCTGGTTCGAGTAGCAGATTATGTGTTCTATGTGATGGTGTTGTTATTGTCCTGCCGTCACCTGTGTCGACTCTATATGACGGAAACTTGCTCTGGTAGTCAAAGGTTTGTTTCAGGGTTTGTTTTAGGGTTTATAGTGTTGGATCTCCGATTGTTTATATGGCCCAATTTGTTTAGATTTTAGATGTATCTTTTAGTATTAGACCTTAGTCTATCTGCCTGTACTTTTCTTTTTTGGGCTTTGGTGTATTGGTCTACTTTTTGTATCAATTTGTTATTATTAATATAAGTCTTTCTTTTGTAAAAAAAAAAAAAGGATCGATTTTTTTAATTCTTTTTCCAGATCGTAGGTTTTTTAATTGGGTTTATCTTATAAATTTCTATAAACTCTACTCCATTTTGGCGCGTGGGCTTACACGTTGGGGCAGTGTCCACGGCTTGTGTCTGCACTTTGAAAACATTTCATTTCGAATTTATATGCCTACCATCTGTTTCTCTTACACTGCATTGCAGTCGCATTTTTCTCTAATAAATTACTAGCCTGATCATTCCTATCTTTATCATTTAAACTAGAAAAGACATATGAAAACATAACAACCTAGCTAGGTGAGACAAGTTTTCTTGTTGAAATTATTGGACGGATATTTAAACTTAAAAATCAGCCTCCTAAAGTAATCTCATTTCCCCTTACATGGGATTAGCCCATTCCCATGTGTTTTGGGAATAAACTAATTTCTATAATGATAATAATATTAATTATAGTAATAGTAATAACAAAATAATAAATAAAATAATAAAATAATAATAATAATAATCATTCACATAAAAAGTGATAAGTATGTGATAAAACTAACGTAGTATCTAATTCTCCAAAATTACGTACAAATATGTCAATTTTGCACCAAACAGAGCAATACAAACTCCTTTTGACAAGTTAAGCATAACATACTCTAATCTACTTGTGCTTTTGGATGATTGTATTTAAGTTTGATAAAGTATTTTAAACTTTTGGTTGGTTCAAGTTTTTTAAAACTTCAAATCCTTGATATTCGAAATTTATAATGGTTCACACAACTGCCCATTTGGTCTAGTGTATGAGATATAAGAGACCTCGAGATCTATTATTGTGTGTAACATCTTATATGAAGTATGATTTAGAGTTTGAAATCTATATTTTAGATAGCAAAGGTTTTAATTCTGCTCCCTTTTCAAAATTTTAATTGTACTGAGGTTACATTTAGATTGGAAAATCTGAGTTGCCATTGTAAATTTCAAAATTTATAGCTCAAATACAACAAATGGTTTGTATAATTTAAGTCCTTGTGAATTTTGAATCCATAACTAATCTATCCATTAGTTTCATAAGTTTTTTTTTTAAGGATTTCAAATGCTCGTTAATTAGTTCGTTATTATTGGAGAACTTATAGATTTCATTGGAAATTCCAAAAAAGAAAAGAAAAGAACAAGTCAATACCGCCATGGGGGAAATTAGGGTGGATGTCTAGTTTAGCCAGCGAGGGTTGTAGTCCCCACTAATTTAGAAGAACATTAAAATTCTATTTTTTTTAGGGTGGATGTCTAGTTGATCAGCCAGGGAGGGCTGTAGTCCCTATTGGTTTAGAAGAACATTAAAATTCTATTATTTTTAATAAAAAAATTAAAATATCTATGTATTTTTTGGTAAAAAATTAATTAGCCTCAATGAAAAAAATGCACTCATATAATTGAAAATTTTGTCTCTAGCCTCCACTGAGAAAAATTCTTGAATCCTTCCCGGGGGAAATTATTCTTTCGAATTTCACTAAAGTTGTTTGCCAAAACGCTTCTTATTTTATACTAAAGATAAATTAGTAACACATTATATCTTTTAAAAGAATCGTTTGCAATTAAGTTGTGATGAAGAAAAAAAGTCAACTAAGATAGCTATTGGTACAATGAAATAGGGTTTGGAATGAAATGACATTCCCAATTCATGTTTGGTATTTAGGAATGAACTTGAAAATCTCATTCCCACATATATGGGAATAGCCATTCCAAGACAAACAAATGAGAATAGGCAATTCACATGTGTTTGGTAATGAACTTGACTATCATACTCTCATATTTTAATAATAATAATAATAATAATAACAAAAATAATAAAAAAAATAACAATAATAATAATTAAGAAATATAATAATTATTATTATATAAAATACTAATTATTATTATTATAAAAATAAAAAAATAAAATAATAATAATAATAATAAATAAATATAATATTAATTATTATTATTATAAAAAAATAATTATTATTATAAAAAAAAAAATAAAAGTAATAATAATAATAATAATCAATAAAAATAAAATAAGAAAAAAATAATAAAAAATAATAATATTGATTGAAATAATAATAAAAAAAATAAAAATAAAAATATTGATTAAAATGATTATTATTATTATTAATTAATTAATAATAATAATAATAATAATAATACCAAATATAATAATAATTATTATAATTATAATAATAAAAGGATAACCTTGTCATATTTTTAATACTACAATAATAAAAGAACAATCCTGTCATATTATACAAGGCATTCTCATTACTACGTTTTATTCTTATAACATACCAAGTATATCATTTGCATTCTCAAGTTCATTTCATTTTCAATTTCATTCCATTCCTTAGCCCATTTCATTTCTGTCTAACTCCATTCCAATATACCAATCGTTACCTAAGTCATCACGAGGTTAAAGAGGTCATTAACATGGCTAGTGACTAAAGATTGGAGAGGTTAAGACTAAAGACCGTAGATGAATAGTTTTTTTAAGAAGAGAATGTCAAGACATAAAATATATTGTTGAAAATAACAAGAATGCTCTTAGAATAGGAATCCTCTTACGACGCTCAAATTAAACAAATTGATGTGGGTAAAACCGAGCTAGATGTGCCCAACCCGAGCCAAAAGATCCAAAGATGTGCGACCGAGGTGCACGAACACGCTCGAGGTCCAAGAGCACACTTAAAGCCGTACAAAGAACAGTTGGTAGGAAACAAGATCTCATCAAATCAAGAATATGATCCCTACTAGTAGTATATATAGTCCATTCTATTTTAGGAAAAAGGCTAATTGATCTTTGTAATAGAAAGTTTATATTATAATTCCTTTCATATATATAAAGTTCATATTTTAACCTTAACACCAATAAAAAAGACGTAGTTATGTTTGATTTCTTACATCAATTTGCGTAACCATGGTACAAAATGAAAGGGTTCTGCCGAAGGATTTCATCTAATCATTGCATTGTTTGTGTTGTGTCGCGCTTTTTGTTAAGTATTATAGCTTGGAATCTTCATTTTATGCAATGTTTTGTACAACATAAGATATTTTTGATAGGATATAAAATAGAGTCCGATTCGTAGGATGCGGGTATATTAATTGTTAGATATTGGAATGAGATTTTAGTGCTAAGAAGGTTAAGTCGAAAATATTCATATAATCATTTTGAGGGAATATTTTATTTTATTTTATTTTATTTATTTTGTCTTTTTCAACCAAACACCTCAAACATAATTTATTGAAAGAAATTGTTGGAATATGGAAGAGGCTATTTTATCGAAGAGAGAAATAATATGGAGACTCTAAACAAAATCTTTATTGCTCTAATATTTGGTATGTATTTGGTATGACTACAATTGAAACGACCCTTATTTATAGATTCACAAAAAACCTATGTCAATTAGGATATGGTTGTAGGAAACCATTACCCACTAGAAAATACTATCTAGTCAAAAACAATTTAAATCTAACTAGAACTTATTTAATAGAGTTCTAATCCAAATCAAGTTTATCTTCTAACATCCCCCCTTAAACTTGATTTGACTCTCGTAACTCCGAGCAAAGCTCTAAGCTTCATAAACACGTCACTCTTGAGTGGCTTTGTAAGAATGTCTGCAACTTGATCTTGAGACTTCACATACTCTATCTTCACTTCCTTCCTTGTGATGCATTCTCTGATGAAATGGTAACGTGTGTCAATGTGCTTGCTTCTTTCATGAAAGACTGGATTCTTGGCTAAGGCAATTTCAGACTTGTTATCAACATAGATCTCTACTGGCTCTTCTTGAGGCATCTTAAGTTCTTTCATCAAATTCCCTAACCATAGAGCATGACAAACACATGAAGTAGCAGCTACATATTCAACTTCACATGTAGAACGTGTGACAATGGGTTGCTTCTTGGAACTCCAAGTGAATGTTGTATCTCCCATGAAGAAAAGATATCCACTAGCACTCTTTCGATCATCAAAATCACCAGCCCAATCGTTGGCACTATACCCCACAAGTTTGAAATCCTCTGAGTGGGAGTATAAAAGTCCATAATCAACAGTTCCTTTGATGTAGCGAAGTATTATTTTGGTAGTCTTCAGATATGTATTAGTAGGGGACTCCATAAAGCGACTCACAAGTCCTACACCAAAAAGAATATCTAGTCTTGTGCAGGTCAAGTATCTCAAGTTTCTAACCAGACTCTTGAAAAATGTTGGATTTACACGCTCTTCTTCATCAACCTTTGACAATTGTACTCCACATTCAATAGGGGTGTTAACAGGCTGACAATTTTCCATCTTGAATTTCTTGAGAATTTCCCTTGCATAGCCTTCTTGAGAAATAAATGTTCCTTCATTTGTTTGCTTCACTTGAATTCCAAGATAATAAGACATGAGTCCAATATCAGTCATCTCAAATTCTCTTGCCATTGTCCTCTTGAAATCTTCAAATAAATTTGGATTGTTGCCAGTAAAAATTAAGTCATCCACATACAAGCAAACAATCCACACATCGCCATTCTCATGTTTGGTATAGAGAGTATGCTCATGCGAACACTTGGAAAAATTATTATGACGGAAGTATTCATCAATTCTACTATACCAAGCTCTTGGAGCTTGTTTTAGGCCATAGAGAGCTTTCTTCAACTTTAAAATTTTATTTTTACACCCTTTTCTCCACATAGCCTAATGGTTGTTGAATATATACCTCTTCATCAAGAAAACCATTCAGGAATGCAGATTTAACATCCAATTGATAAATCTTCCATCTGCGTTGGGCTGCTAGAGATATGATAAATTTTATAGTTTTCAAGCGTGCAACAGGAGCAAATACCTCATCATAGTCAATGCCAGCTCGTTGACTTAGCCTTTTGCTACTAGTCTTGCCTTATACCTTTCAACTTCACCTTTAGCATTCTTCTTTATCTTGTAAACCCACTTTACTCCAATGGCTTTATGGCCTTTGGGTAAAGTTGCAAGCTCCCAAGTATCATTCTTCTTTATTGCCTTGATTTCTTCATCCATGGCTTGTCTCCATCTTTCACTCTCATTAGCTTCCTCAAAGCTTATTGGTTCACAATCAGCAAGTAGACAAAAGAGAGTCAGTTCATCATTTAAATTTCGAGTTATCTCATTAATTTCATCCAAGCTTCTGAAACGGGGGGTCTTTTCATGCGAACTTGAACTTGTTGAAGTTATGTCTCCTTGAGATGAAGTTGGAGCTTGATATGGAGATGGAGTTTGAGTTGGAGTTGGAGATGGATTTGGAGATATAGAGTCTTCATTGACTTCTACTTCTTGCTCTTGTATGGGTAAGAATTTGTAGTCTTTTTGCTCTTTGACATTCCAATCCCATTCAACTTCTTCATCAAATAGGGCATCTCTACTCACAATAATTCTCCTCTTAGTAGGATTGTAGAGCTTGTATGCTTTGGAACTCTTTTCATACCCAATGAAAACTAGCTTTTGGATTTTATCATCAAGCTTGATTCGATTTTGATCAGGAACATGAGCATAAGCAATGCTTCCAAAAACCCTTAAGTGCTTGATTGTTGGCTTTCTTCCACTCCATGCTTCTAATGGTGTCTTGTCAGAGAGACTCTTTGTGACACAACTATTCAACAGATAGACTGCACAATCAACTGCTTCAGCCCAAAATTCTTTAGGCATACTTCTAGACTTCAACATGCTTTGAACCATCTCAAGAACAACTCTATTTTTTCTCTCAGCAACTTCATTCTGTTGAGGTGATCGAGGAGCTGTCAAAGGGCGTCGAATGCCATTCTCTTCACAAAAATTGTTGAATTCTCTTGATGTGAATTCTCCACCTCTATCAGATCTCAAGGCTTTGATCTTCCAACCACTTTATTTTTCAGCAAGAGCTTTAAATTTCTTGAACTTGTAAAAAGCTTCAGATTTTTCTTTTAAAAAATAAACCCAAGTCCTGCGACTATAATCATCAATAAAAAAGATAAAATATTTATTTTTACCGTAGGAGCAAGGATTAATTGGCCCGCAAATATCAGTATGGACAAGTTCTAGTGGTCTCGTTACTCTTGATGTAGCCTCGTTTGGAAAACTTTTTCTAGCTTGTTTTCCAAAAAGACATCCCTCACAAATCTGTTCCGGATGATTGATGAAAGGCAATCCATGCACCATATTTTTTCTTGACATTAAAGAAAGATTTTCAAAATTTATGTGCCCAAATCTCAAGTGCCATAACCAAGAAACTTCTTTTATACAAGCTTTAAGACATTTTGCAATATCGTTTTGAATATTTAATAAAAACAATCTATTTCTTGTCATGGGCACTTTTGTTATCAAAAAATTATTTTCATCTTTTATTACACAATGTTTATCTTCCAATAAAATTGTGTAATTTTTCTCAAGAAGTTGTTCAAGACTCAAAATATTAGTTTTTAATTTTGGCACATAATAAACTTCAGAAATAAAATGATGCCTTCCATCTTTCAAACAGATTAAAATTTTACCTTTTCCTTTCCACTGAGACCATAGAGGCATCTCCAAATTTAACATTGCCCTTGACAGTTTCATCGAGTTCTGCGAATATGCTCCTTTGTCCAGTCATATGATTACTTGCACCTGTATCAAGATGCCATGAAGTATTTCCTCCATCTTGTTCGCCATGATGAGTCATCAACAAGGTAATCTCTTTTTCCTCTTCTTGTCTTTCAGTAAAATTCGCTTTTTCGTCCACAGCTTTAGGATTACTCCTACATTCATTAGCATAATGACCATATTTTTGACAATTGTAACATTGAACTTGCGATTTGTCATACCTTTGTCCTGAATAATTGCCTCTTCCATGCCTAGGTTTATGCGAATTTTGATTTTTCTTTTCTTGATTAAATCCTCTTCTTCCACCACGTCCTCGTCCTCATCCTTGGTATTGGCCTCGGCCTCTACCACGTCCATATCCATGACCACGTCCTTTTTGGCTTCCATCGTTGCCAAAATTTTATTCTTTTTTCAAAGCAAGATTACTTTGAAGAACTTTTTCCAAGACTTCTTGGTTCTTCTTTTTGTGTCTTTCTTCATGAGCTTGTAACGAGCCCATGAGTTCATCAACAGACATGTCATCTAAATCTTTTGATTCCTCAATCGCTACAACAATATATTCATATTTGGATGCAAAGAACGAAGGATCTTTTCTACAATACGAATATCTTTTAAATCTTCTCCATATTTTTTTAGTTGGTTAGAAACCACCAAAACTCTCGAAATATAATCTGAAATAGATTCACCATCATTCATATGGAGAGATTCAAACTCACCTCTTAAAGTTTGTAGACGAACCTTTTTTACCTTGTCTACCCTTTTTTGTGATTTTTGGAGAGTTTCCCATGCTTGTTTGGCAGTAGTCGCATATGAGATTTTCTCGAACATAGTTTCATCCAAACATAGATGGATGATAGAGAGAGCTTGTTGATCCTTCTTGCCATTTTTCACCAATGCATCTGTTTGATTTTGACTCAAAACTTCATCTTCAATAGGTTCTACATAGCCTTTCTCTACAATCTCCCAAGCATCTTGTGAGCCAAGGAGAGTCTTCACATGAATAGACCAATTATCATAATTGTCCTTAGTGAGGCGAGGAAATTGAAAAGGAAACATACTATTCCCTATCATCTTTACCTAGCTCTGGATACCACTTTGTTGGAATATGGAAGAGTCTATTTTATCGTAGAGAGAAATAATATGGAGACTCTAAACAAAATCTTTATTGCTCTAATATTTGGTATGTATTTGGTATGACTACAATTGAAAGGACTGGCCCTTATTTATAGATTCACAAAAAACCTATGTCAATTAGGATATGGTTCTAGGAAACCATTACCCACTAGAAAATATTATCTAGTCAAAAATAATTTAAATCTAACTAGAACTTATTTAATAGAGTTCTAATCCAAATCAAGTTTATCTTCTAACAGAAATGACTTTGAAATGTAAAACTTTAATCAGATAATATTTGTGCCCACCAGCTTCCAAACTAGGGTTTTGATCACCAATCCCTGGAGACACCAACATTATTCCACTTTAACTCGCTAACTTTCGGAGAAAAACATTAGGGTACTATAATAATCCTTGAAAGATTATTAAATTTTTTCGGTTTTAGCCTCCTTCATAGCAAAATCGGAAAGAACTCATTGCAGAGTTTCCTAAAGAATGGACCAACCACCAGCATCACATGGAGGATAGGGAGCATAGCCGACGGGGCCAGCATAGGGAGCATAGCAGACATCAAAAGGCCGGCATTGGTTACATTGATCACAAGGAGGAGGACATGGCTTTTCTGAATCATTTTGATCAGGTTTTTTTATAGGTTCGTTAGGTTCCTTGGATGGTGCAACACTAATTATTTCTACATATCCTCCACACCTTCTGAGTTTCTCGGCAAGTTTTACAGGATCAACATGCCCAACAACAGTTTGTGTCCCCTTTTCATTATCCACTTTTATCTTATTAATACTTGTCTTTCAGGAATATATATATAGAGAGTAAGTTTAGATAACTTATAAATCAAAAATTATACTTATCAAAATACTTAAACTTCAGTTGATAATAGTAGATAATTCAAGTATTCCAAACTACTAGCTTGCCAACATATTAAGCCGAACCTATTAGTTCAAAATACTTAAATATGTGTTGGTAATATGAGAAAAAACCCAATATGGAACGGAATGTTGACTTTGAAAGTTTGGTGGCCCTCTTGATTACCTCAATTTTGCTCTTTTCGCTGTGAATGTTGACTTTGAACTTAGTTTTCTGTTTCGGGCCAATAGTGCAAATTAACGATGGATGAGACTTCAAATGTTATTCCTACAAGGTTGGATTATACAAAAACCACTTCGTATATAAACGAGGATTTTGAAATTCTTAAATTTTTTTAAAGCTAGTGGACCAAAAAAAAATGAAGTCTTCCACCATTAACGTGTGGAGCATAATCATACAGAAAGAATTATACATGCAATTTATCATGTAAATGCCAACCAAGGTAAGGATATTGATTACATGAATTGATTATATTAATTGTTGTGTTTTTCCTAGAAGGGCTCAATAATTATTCTCAATCCAGTATAAAAGTTTTCATTGGTCCAACCTTGTTAGGACCAAGTCAACTAGTATTTGAAATGAACTGATCATACAATACTGAAAAAATGGTGGTATATGAGATATATATCTTTAAGGAATGACTCGTGTCTTCTATCTTTCTTCATGAAATTACAAATTAAAGGGCCTTCGAGGGGAATAAACATATTTCGGCCACGTCATTTTTGTCAAATGTAATATGTGTGTGTGTGCGCATGCATATATGTATATATATACATATAAATATTATTTTGTCTGCATATTATTGCTCACATGCCAAACTCGAGGCGAGTATTTAATATTGGCAAGATAATGATTACACATTTATGTTGACGTACTTATCTAACTTATCTCAAATATATACAGATGTAAATGAATATTATGAATCCTCTCAATTTTAGTATTTCAAGTTGAGGGTGTGAGCTTTTGACCCAAAAAAAAAAAAGTTGAGGATGTGAGCTTAAATGATTAGTTGGTATAGTTGAATGAAAAGATATATAGGTTTTTTTGAATTCTCTTGTTAGCATAATTATTGTGAAACATATTGCAATTAATTTATCAAAAATATGTAATCATCACAATAAATTTTCAGTAAGGGCATAAGTTATTTACTTGATATCCAATACGACTTGATACGAAAGATGAAACCATGACAACAATTAATTGATTTCTTCACTTTAACCCTAATTTTATAGTGTAGATTTGTAATTGAATTCTACAACCCTCTTCAGGGCAGAGAGATGACCAATTAATATATATTTATAGGAACATTTGTTAGTTCTATCAAGTAATCTAATGAGCTGGAACTTTAGTGGGCTATTAATTTATTTAAGTGGGTCACCAATAACTTAATGGGTTATACTACTTATATTCTTTTACTTGACCCATTAACCTTTATGGACAACAAGATTCAATCATAAACATAAGGCGCGCATAAGAGATTAAATCTTTACATAATGTGGGTTATAGCGGTTGTACATCATTCAATCAATGTACTCCCTTCTATATACCACAACACTAGCAATTAGTCACACTTAGTTATAATCTTAATGGTCCACCATAATGTCTTATACAAACCTTCTTATTTTTCTTAGTAAATATAAGTCACGTGAATACTTTCATGAACTAGGAAAAATAATTATGTTTGTCAGAAACACGTCATTGAGCTCAAAGTGTCAACATAAGAACACTTACATCTTTCAAAATTACAACCAAGACCTATCAATACTTCATGTTCCTTAATGGCTTGGTTGTAAGCCTTTATACATAAGATAAGATCACTACTTATGTGTTCAATAGACACTCTTTGTTTCTGAACCTTCTCTTTAATGACAAATACTTTAATTCCATGTATTTGGCACCTCATGATTATTTGTCATTTTAGATAACAAAACTGTTACAGAATTATCACAATAATATTTCGGCAGCTTGGCAATTAGTGTCGATAAATCCAAGTCCTGAAATAAATTTTCTGCAACCATAATGCATAAGTGGTAACTTCATGATATGCTACAAATTCTACTTCCATAATGAGAGTCTACTCTACACTTTTTATAAAGTCGTTCTCACTGCTTAAAGGAAGAGATGGCTGAAAGTGGACTTTATGCTATCAATACATCCAATAAGATTTGAATTCGAATATCCAATCACTATAAATGATTAGATCGTTTATATGTCAACATGTAGTCTTTGTTCTTTTCAGATATCTTAAACTTTCATTACAGCTATTTAATACATTCTTCCACTCCACATCATTAGCAAGAGATTGCATTAGACCAAATTCATCCACATTAAATCTCTCTAGAATTCTTTCAATATAGGTTTTTTCAGATACAATACTAACATTCTTTGTGATCCATCATGAGATATTTCAATTCCTATCATAAAGGATGTCTCTCCCATATTCTTCACTTTCAAAATTCTATGAGAAAAACTTGAGTTCCATGCAATATGTCAATACCATTAGTAGCAAGAAAAATATCATCAACATACAAGACTTAAAATGCTCCCACTGATCTTTCTGTATACTTACTAAACAACATTCTGCTCCTTAAAACCGAAAACTATAATGGTATTATAGAACTTAATATACCATTATGGAACATATTTAAGTCCCTATGTTAATTTCTTAAGTTTTACACATCATATGACCTTTCTCCTCTATTGAAAAACTTTTCGATTGGTCCATATAATCTTTCTCAAATTCTTCATTAAGAAATACATTTTTTTTTCATTTATTTGGTACAACTCTTAATCATAATGAGCCACCATTGCCATGATGATTCTTAAGGAGTCTTTCCTAGAGACTAGAGAGAAATATTTTTGTAATTAATACCATCTTTCTGATGTAACCTTTTGCAACTAATCTAGTCCTACAAATGCCATTAGAGTTGCGTTTGATTTAAAAAGAACCTTCATAACCAACTCTTTTGAACTTTATGACAATTGACCAGATCATTAACTTTATTTAGTTGCATAGGTGTTCATCTCATCTTTCTGGGCATCAATCCGTTTATTAGACTTTTTATACTTTCTATAACTAATGAAAATGAAACTAGATTTTTATTGACTCAAATATTGAAATTTGACCCATACAAATAAACCACATAATCTTCATGAATAGTTGACTTTCTTTCTCTTTGTGATCTTAATATTATTCTTAGTGGTTCATAAGGATCAACTTCTTGTGAATTAACATTTATAAGTGATGGTTCCCCCTTTATTTGCTATTCAATGTTGTTAAAATGTTCAACAACACTTGGAGCAATTTTGGATAAAATAGCATTAACGGATGAGAAACAATCAATCCCAACTTCCTTAATATCTATTTTATGAGATTTATCACTCCCACTAACTTCACAATTCTTTATGAACCTAACATTACTAGACTTCAGAAAATTTCAACAAACAGACATAACCATAATATGAAAATCAATTATAAAAGTAATGAAATACTTTTCTTCATTAAGAAAGGGTACATCAAAAGGTCCATAAACATTAGAGTGTGCAATTTCAAGAAGTTCTATGCTTCTTGTGGCTCATTTCTAGAAGTGTTTGATTTGATTGCAATTCACACACATGCCAAGATGAGTAAAATCTAGACTCGAAAGAATCTCATTCTATACCGATCTTTCTAATCATTCATTGGTAATATAACTAAACATTTATGCCACAAGTAAGCAAAACGTTCACTTAACCTACCATGCTTAATTTCAATATTATGTTACTCAATAAGTGAGGATTCATAGAACATACCATCAAGTTTTAGTTCATATAATCTATCACTAAGAATATCGAACTCAACAATTATGGTATTCTCAAATAAACTAAAACATATACGTTCAAACTTTATATTAAATTCATAAATAATTAACTTTGATGTAGAAACAAAGTTTTTAAAACTATATAGGTACATAAAATGATAATAAATTAATGTGATGGCTAGCATTAAGGATTAAACGATAAGTCCTTAAACTTTCAATTAGAGCCTTCACACGATTTTCTATGACAAAACTTTAATTTGAATTTTTGTTCTAGATCATAAGAATTCTTGCAACATATTAAAAGCATAAATGATAGCTATAGAATCAAGCCACTAGGTATCAAGAGGAACATCACTTGAAGTTGATTAAAAGCATACAAAGGAATGATAATTACATTTACTTTCAAACCATGCTTTATATTCAGACAATATTTAAAAGTGAGCCTACTTTATCACAAAAGTGGCACTTGCAAGTCTAAACTTTTATCCAACGAGTCTAAGAATCGTTAACAAATCTTTTTTTTAACAGTATGACTTAATAGACTATGCAATCTTATTTCCTCCTAAACAAGTATACTTGCCAATTCACATGATCACTTATCCTTAATAGTGTTACAATTAATTCGAAAAAAGCCTATATTTGGGAGGTAGTGAAGCATGCATTCACTGTCATTCTCAAGGACTTTAATCTTGCTACAATATTAGTCATCTCTATGATATGCTCTTATATAATTCTCGACCCATCATACTTCATGGTCGTGAGCCTAGATATGAGCATGTCAGTGAATGACTTATATGTGGAGTTGAAACTTTTCTTCCGCGGACCTTAAGTATTCTTTAGCATCATCAGTTTGCAGAATGGTCATTCACATAAACATGAGGCTTAATTTATTAGACCGTTTTCAAGTTTTATAATGAATCATCACTTGCTCGTTGTTCGAATCTGTAATGATAGGAGGTTGGTCATTCATAGTGCTAAGTACAAATTCAAAATATTTAAGTAAAATTGGACTTATTTACACCATTCAAAGAAGTCAAATCAATTATACGGTCAAACATGAAGCATGCGAATGAATAGAAAAAGCTGCAAATATTATATAAAATAACATAATCATGGATGAGTAACGACTACAAACTTAATGCTAATAACATTATGGATTCAAATAAAATTAATAAAACATCATAGTGTATTAAAAATCTCCTTTGGGTAGAAACTAAAATACACAATCATAAAGTGAATGCCAATATAATATAATTAGTAGACAATTAAATTTTTTTTTGTCTCATCATGTTTACTATTCACAGGGTAAACAATTCACCTTTGGGTAAATCCAAAAAGTCCAATGAATAATAAACGTCAAATTACCCATTAAAATTTCTTAATTTCGATAATAGGCATTACATAGATAAATGGATAATTGACAAAAGATAAAATCCATAATCTTTCTAGTTCGACCACTTTGGTGACTAACGAACTTAAATAAGATGGATTTAATTTTAATAACAACTATAAATGAATAAAATTCATAACTTTCTTGGTTGGCCACTTTGGTGACTAACGAACCAACTTAAT
This sequence comes from Ehretia macrophylla, assembly GCA_037974665.1. Taxonomy (NCBI): domain Eukaryota; kingdom Viridiplantae; phylum Streptophyta; class Magnoliopsida; order Boraginales; family Ehretiaceae; genus Ehretia; species Ehretia macrophylla. The sequence goes on from CM075764.1 coordinate 71,254,950, forward strand.
ATAAATTTTAAGTTCAATAATAGTTAACAACGAATGAAATTCAATGTTTTTGGTTTGGCCACTTTGGTAACTAACAAACCAACTTAATTGGATTAAATTCAATAATAATTGTCAACTATTAAAATGTAAGTTTTTTCTAATTTGGTCACTTTGGTGATTAACAAACCAACTTAATATGGATTTTAAATTTAAATAATAGTTGTTAACAAATAAAATCCTAAACATTTTGGTTTGGCCACTTTGGTGACTAGCAATCCAACTTAATATGAATTTTATATTTAATAATAGTTGTTAACAAATAAAACCCAAAACATTCTAGTTTGGCCGCTTTGGTGACTAACAAACTGACTTAATATGAATTTTATATTTAATAATAATTGTCAATGAATAGAATTCATGAACTTTCTAGTTTGGTCACTTTGGTGACTAACAAACTATCTTAATATGGATTTTAAACTCAATGACGATTAAAAGACTAACGACATAATTTTAAATTTTCTTTCCTCCAATTCATATGAGCCCATAAATGAAAAGAGAATATTTAACATGCACATTACATCATAATAATGTCAGTGCCAAAGCTTACAATTAAAACCATGAGACACGTATCACTAAACAAAGTCACATGTAATAGACTTTGTTATAATTAGCTTTAATATAATAACACTAACCATCGTTCATGAATCAGTAATTGAACAAAGCTATCATGTTTTGGATCAACATAATAAGTCTAATAACTTGCATCAGTCACATATATCACTGAACATAATGATTGTAATTTCCAAGAGCATAATTTGAAAAACGTAAAACTTTTCACACCAGGCAACAATGACATACATAAGTGGATCAAGTCTTTTAATTTCAAAAGAATCAGTGGCGTCAAAGATGGACTAGTGGTCCAACCTTATACTTTAGTCAATGTTATAGAGTCTTTGAATATAATAAACATTAAAATGCACGGTCTCTTGTGTGATACTCATCATAAGACAAATTGTCATTGAAACAAAGTTGTCATAAATTGCCTTAAACAAATAAATTGTTAACACATCGCAACCATTGCCTTATCATATATGAAATAAATTGTTAGCCGTCTCCATTTTTAAAATTTCTTGTTGTTATATAACAACCTTTTGAGATGCGCTGCAACTTGATGCTCGAGTCTTTAGGATGATTCTTTAATGTAAGTTGCCTTATCATATATGAAATAAATTGTTATCATGCACAGCTCATACATGATATGCATGGTAAACAAATTAAATTTCTTTAATTAAAATGCATCATACCCCCCTGTGTTTTTACAAAGTTACATCATAAACTCTGTGTTTTAAAAAGTCGCGTTATAAACCCTGTGTTATGAAAAACGTTGCATACACGACCCAAACTCAAATTCTATTTAACTCTGTTAGTTAGCCTTGTAAAAAGATAAAATTGTCCTCGTTTAAAGATAAATCCGTCAAAGGGGGTATTTGCAACTTTTTTGATATCAGAAGGGGGTATTTATCATTTTTTTAATATTAGAGGGAGGTATTTACAACATTTTTTATTTTGCAATATCAAAACCATGTGCTAGTCTACCTTCTAAGGAGATCTACAACCTTAAACTAATAAATATCATTTAATTAAAAGAATAAAAAAAACGTATAGCTTATATAACAGAACATTGATGTCCACCATAAAAAATATAAATCTTATGCTTGAAATTCAAAGTCATATTGCAACTAGCAATAATCATACCTTCACTTGGAATCACGTTATTCTACAAGTAGATTAAAATCTTTAAATCAGTGCAAAATCAACTTCAAATCGAAGGAAAATCACTTTGAAATAGTTTTTCTCTCTAGGATTGTCAATTTTTTTATTTTTTTTATCTTTGAAGGGGCAATTTACATCTTTATAAAAAAACATAGGGGCAATTAAAAACCTTATAAAAAACACAAGGGGCAATTTACAACCTTATCGAAAACACAATGGGCCATTTACAACCTTATCGAAAACACAAGGGGCAATTAGCAACTGATGTTAAAAAGGGTATTTTTGTCCTTCTGCATGTGTTTTAAAGCTTGATAAATGTCATACTTGCATTTCAAGCGTGTGTATTACACTCACGTTAAAATTGACAGAAAAATAGACGGCGGGGGGTTATATGCAACGTTTTCCATAATACAGGGTTTATAACGCGACTTTTTAAAACACAAGGTTTATGATGCAACTTTGTGAAAACACATGGGGGTATGGTGCATTTTACTCTTTATTAAATTGATAAATATATCATGAACAGTGCTCTAACATAAAACCCTTGAGCATATCTCGTTGCAGCTTGATGGTTGGGACTATCATAATTTCTTTATGAGCATCATGCTTTTAACGGTGCGTCAACTAGTGTGCCAATTAACAAATTATTAAGCCGTTAATTTTATCCTCTTTAACATCATCAGTGCATGAAAATCACAGTCAAAGACTCAAACCAATAAAAGGGAGATAAATACTCATGAATAAATTGATGACATAAGAGAGATTACACGTTCTGATAGTAAGTTCTGATACCACATGTAAACATAATTATTGTGAAACATACTGCAATTAATCTATCGGAAATATGTAATCATCACAAAAAATTTTCAGTAAGCGCATAAGTTACTCACTTGATGCCGAAGACGACTTGATGCGGAAGATAAAACCATAACAACTTAATGGGTCACACCACTTGCATCTCTTTCCTGGTCGTCGGTTTTCTAATTCATACATGCTTGCCAGTTGCCATCAATAAATGGTTAGTCAATCCTATCTTTATCATTTAAAAGAGAAAAGATAAGATAAATGGCTCTTCACATCGGGAACAATTCATTTCTTTCATTTATTATCTTCTTGTTTAGATGAGATGTATCAAGGGACATTAAATTTGATTTTTTAAAAATTTCAATTTCACTTTTAAATTTTAATTTTGAAAAAAGATGACTAAATAAATTTGATTTGAATATTTAAATCTTAAAAGATAAAATTTAATGGTCCATTATTCACCTCATTTAAACAAGAAAAGAATAAGTAGATGAAAGAATCTGACATCTGAAAACACATATAACAACAGAACTAGGTAATGCAAGTTTTCTAGTTGAAGTTATTGGACGAATATCTAAACTTTAAAACCAGACAGACGTCCGTCAATGTGACTCATATGTGATCATTTAATTTCACATCATTTCAGTGAATCAGGTCACATTCATTCCTCTCCTTAGAAGGACTTCCATTTAAACTTGAAGTGAAAGTTTCAGTCATATGTGGAAATAAATGTGGTCTATATACCCATCTTTCTTATTAACACAAGATTACCATGCACCGTAGAGTACATAGCCATTACAGAAAGATGGATATACTGTATATATGCTTAAATTCTCACAAAATAATAAGCTTCACAACTTCGAGAAAGTAGTACTTATTATACAAATATCTCATCTAAAAGTTTAAACTATTAAAAATAAAATTCCATCTTGCACGTCAGGGATTGATAATTTGAACTTATGTTATGATATTTATTTATTATTTTCAAGCGGGACAGTTTGATTGTCAGAGAATGGAGAAATATCCACTGTCATGTGGAGCATAGCTGACTGCAACAAGCTGGCACCCATTGCAGCAAGGAGGAAGAGGCTTTGGATCAAGCTTAGGAGTTTCGGGCTTCTTTGGGGGTCCAACACTAATAACTTCAGCATACTTCTTTGTCTTCCTGATTGTAGTGGTAAGCAATACAGGGTCATGACCTGTGATCAAAAGAAACACTATTCTTTAGCACATGTAGCAAAGCTTATGGAATATGTGGATCAATTCCATTTAAACAAGGGTGAGTCTTACAAATGGCTGGTCTCACAACATTTGACATTAAATGTTTGTGCAAATTGATTCGGAGCTGTTGTAGTTTGGCATTGTTTTTTTCAGAGACATGATTTTGTCGTTTACATCTTTTCTTTTTTTAAAAATTTTTTTTTTCTTGTACCTTGTTTTGTCATCTATTATATTTGAAGTAAAAAAAATAAGTATTATAAAATACACATATATTTACATGTGACATCATACGACTATCGTTTTGAAAGAATTTCCTCGTACTAAAGATATTAAAGCGCAAAAAGGTAAGAAAACTAAGTACCGGAAAGTTTGGTAGCCGCTTTGAGTAGATCAGTTTTACACTTCTGGCAGTAAATGTCAACTTTGAGCTCAATTTTCTGTGGCAATTGGCCGCAAGAAAACATAAGAATATTTCATTGAAGAGCCTGTACAAGTATATGAAAAGGCTTCGATAGGTTTATTTAAAAATGCACAGCTATAAACGACGTACTACGTACCTTCATGATAATGCAATGCAACAAAGAAATAAATTGACTTACTATGCACCTCTGGTTTGGCATTATAAAGATCAATTCTGAAAATTCTTCAGAAACTTTGACGTACTAAGAAACTTTGACTCTGAATATTCTTCAGGTGGGACCAATTGAATGACAGTGTGAAAATGACGTTTTTAGTTATTTTGCAACATTTTAGTTAAAAATTAAAATTTTATTACAAAAAACTATTGTAATATGTTTCTTATTGTATGTAACTGTTTTTAACCGTTGCATAAACTAAAATTTTTTGCAAGGTCTTTGTTTAATTGCAGCCATTAAAATTATTTTGATCACTTTTTGTTAATAATTGTTCATGACATTATTTTTTCGCAAAATGTTTTAAATTATAGTTTAAGTGCAATAGTTTTTAAACTATCATTGGTTATTATTTATAAAAGACCATTGAAATATAAAATTTGCAATAGGAGCATATGCAATGGCACCACATAAAACAATTAAACTCATTTATAACAGTTTTTAACTTTTGCGTAACAGATTTAAAAGTTTTTAAATATTACAACAGATCAAAAATACGATAGTACTGTTATGATCACATACCAAAAGTTTATGATTATGCAAGTGTAGGGCAGGTAAAATGTCAAGATTAATTATGAGGCTACAATCCTCCTCCTAAACCAATCAATGGCCTTATCCTAATGGTTTGAATCCTCTCATTATGTTATGAGAGCGACTCAATAGTAATGAACTATTTACGCAACTATGACGAAATAATCTAAACAGTTCACTGAGGGGTGGAGTCAGGATTTTAAAACTAAAGGGACCAAAATTCAAATAAGAACATTCATGAAAAGTGAAAAAAAATTAGGGGGAGCGAGTTAACTTATTTTTAACAATAATACATAGATTTTTTTAAGGGTTAAATCCACTTTGTACCCTTATCCTTTATATGCTATAACACTTATTACTCCTTATCTTTAAAAATTCCACTTATTAACCATACTGTTCACTTACCGTTAAAACCTTAACATAAATTTTAACTCTTCCAAATATTTGGACAAAAATACCCCTACCACCAATCCCCCACACATTCCACTCCAAGCACGTTTTCCTCCATCATCATCATCATCAACACACATTATACACACACCAGTCACACTAAAATACACACAATAAACCACACACCAGACACACACTAAAATGGGGTTGGAGAAGTCACGAGATTTACAGATTTTTTGGCCTTTTTTCGCATTAAAAAAGTAATGTTCCTGTAATGTCAACTTGGAGCTGCGAGGACTGAGGAGTTTACAGACTAACACTAGACATTAGTCATGGAGCTTTCAGCTTGACAATTGTGAAGGTGTATGATGGCTTGTTAAGTATAAAGCACCAAATGAAAAACTGGAAATTAGAGTTCCTTATTCAAATTCTATGCTAAAACACTCACACACTGACACATACTAAACACACATAGATCCACACTAAAATATACACACCGACACACACTAAAACAAATAGAGACACACCAACACACAGAGAGACACACTAAACACACATTTATACATCACGAGCAGACACGCACCACACTAAATGCGTGCGTACACACAAACACTGTAAAAAAAATGTGGTGGGGAATGGTGGGATGCAGGCTGGGTTGGTGGTCTTTGCGTGGTGGAAGCTGGATGGTGACAAAGCCAGGTGGGGGTGGGGATCTGCCGTGGGCGTGGGGGCTTGTGGTTGAGTTCGGTGGTAGTTAACGAGAGCGCGGGGTGGGTGGGGTGGAGGCGGTGGTCTGCCGATGGGGTGTTTGCCAAGTATGGGAAGGGTGTAGTGGGCATGGGGGGTGGGGTTTGGGTTTGTAAGATTTTTTTGGGATGGAGAGGTTTTTTTTCTTTTAAGGGTAATTTTGTCTTAAAATTAATTTGTAAGGGTAGTTTAATAAATTAAAACTTTTGTTTTAACAGAAGTTTATTTATGTTAGTATTGACCCAAGTCAAAGGTTAGTAAATAAAATTTTTAAAGGAAAAGGGTAATAAGTGTCAGAGCATATAATATAGGGGTACAAAGTGAATTTAACCCTTTTTCTAATGACAGTAATTTTAAAAAAAAAAATTATTCAGGGGCTGAGCCCCTAGCCACCTCAACCTAGCTCCACCCCTGAGTTCACTACCATTAATTTTTCTATCTTTCATTTTTTTTTTTTCCTTTTTCTAATTCTTTCACCAGTACCCTAGCTTTTACCAATAAAAGTCTAAGCTCGTTTGAATGAAGACATCCTCAGTAGAATGAAGAAGTCTTTCCCATTGTTATGGAGACATATACAAGAGCGCACCTGACTATTCTGATTTGTAAGATCAAGCAATGATACTGATGGGCGATGGGTGACCAAGTTTTTATGAGAAATATAGGCCAGCCAACCAATTAGATTGGATTGATAATATCAGGCATACATTTTAATTGCCCTCCTTATTTTTCTAAATCAGATTCTTTTGATAAAAATTAAACATGAAGTTGTCGGTTGAGGAATGTTGGCTGAAAAGCTAAAATTTGTATGATGGAATGGTTCTGAGCTTCTGATATCGTTGCATGTATTAAGAACCCGGAGTTTTTTTATTTTTATTTTTGCAATCCAAAATAGGTCAATAACATAATGTTTGAGATTATATATGGTTATCTCATATATATATATATATATATATATATATATATATATATATATATATATATATATATATATATATATATATATATATATTTGTTAATTAAGCAGTTTGTAATTCATTAAATTAAAATGAAAATGTACATAGGTGAATTAAACAACCATTTACAACAAAAAGAAAAACAAAGGACATATTCGTAAACCATTTTAACCTTTCATAGTTTTCTTCATGTTCTCCAGTACAAGTACAATGTACTCTCTAATGCTTTTGCAAGTATCGCCTATGTATATTATGTATATACATATATGCAGCTGAGTTGAAAACGAAATATCAAAAGCTATTACACTGATTAATCATGACAAAAAATAGGGCCGAATGAATCGAATCAAAAGTGTTACGTACATTAAGTCGATGATCGATCCACCCCGGTCTTAATCGATAAAGTTTAGCATAATGATCTGCAATTTGCAATTAAATAAATAAATAAATAATCAATAAATTACACAAAAATCTCAAAATAATAGTAATTGCGTATACACACAAAAACACACACACACACGTGTATATATATATATGTAGAGAGAGAGAGAGAGAGTACCGTGAGATAGTTGAAGAGAGCGGCGGATGACAAAAGCATAGACAAGGATGAATGCGAGCACTTTTTCCTGCCAAGAGCTCTTCATCGCCATACTCAAAACTGCTGTAATACGATTAAGTTCGATGAGTTTAATCTAGAATGTTCTAAGTGAGATTTGCAAATGCTAAGAACAATAGCTTATGGAAATTCTCAGCTTGAATCGCCGGCGCCAATAGTGTGAGCTGAAAAGCACTTCTTAAAACTCAGGGCATCGTGTATTCCGAGTCGGGTCAATGAGTCTATCAAAGACTTTCTTAGAATGGGCTTATAAGCACTTAAAGATAAGTTGGAATTAGGTCCGGAAAATTGCACAAATGGTAGCTATTATTTTTTTTAGAATTTTAAATTTATTTTTATTACTTAAAATTAGTTGATTTAGTTGTTAGTATTTTTAAAAAAATTTAAATTCGTCCTTATTATTCACCATTAGTTAATTTTGTTTCTATTGTTTTTCAAAAAAAAATCAATTTAGTCACAATTTTTTTTTTAAAGCTTTGAATACTAACATTAAGACTAAAGATCGTAGATGAATAGTTTTTTGAAGAAGAGAATGTCAAGACAGAAAATCGTTAAAAATAACAAGAATGCTTCTAGAACAGGAATCCTCACGATAACATATTTTTAAGGTTCTTACAACGCTCAAATTGAACAAAAAAAAAATGTGGTTATGTTTGATTTCTTGTATAAATTTATGTAACCATGGTACAAAATTAAAAGGTTCTGCAAACGATTTCATCCAATCATTGCAATGTTTATGTTGTTTATAAAGTCATTTTCTCCCATGAGTTTATAGCATAAACCCAAAGTACTCCATAAGGTTTCAACAATACCCATATTCTCGCATGAAGTGTAACAGTGTTAAAGATTTATTAACGGTCAAATATATGACCTTTTGCAATGACTACTATACCCCTGTCTGCCATGAATAATTACATTTTGCCCACACCCTTCAATTTCGTGAAGTTTCTCTTCTCTGTTCTGCCTCCATCCTCACTGTCATTACTCTTTTTACCCCCAACGTCCACCACCACCTCCTCTATACCTGATTGGTTATTTTTTTATTTGGCACCATGGCATCAAAACCCATTTTTTTGCAATTACTTGTTTCTTCATTATTGCTCCCATTGTGTCCCGAAAGCAAATAGGACTTGGAAGAGAGTGTTTGGCTGCCTAGTGGATTTCGTCGGGTACCTATTTGTTGTCATACAAATTGGGTTTTCTTTCTTTATCTCAATGTTTGTATGCACATATATAATTTACATGTACATATATGTAGGTACACAGCACCCATGTGCATTTATGTGAAGATTTGTATCTTCGTTTGGTGACTCAAATGGGTTTTGATGCACTGATGTCAATTTTTGCAACATTCATAATTACTTTATGTGATTGTCCTTATAGTGTGTTGTTGATTTAACAATGGTTGTTATTGGGTTTTCATGGTTCATCAGCAGGAAAAGCTTGCTAACATGTGCTTTATGTAGTATGAATATGGCATTCTGCTTGCAGTTGTTGTGAAATAGTGTGAAAATCAATCAGTTTGTGTGGTGTAATTTGTAAGTGAAGACGTTGTCTTATGCTAAGTAGGTGCATTCCTGTGTTATGTCGTCTTATTTGAACTTTAAAAAACAAAAAAAAAACAAAAAAGTCGTCTTACGAATGCCATCAATCAAGTCAAAGTTTCATTCCTGGCAACGGAGGTGGAAGGAGTGGGGGATGGTGGCGGGACAAAGAAACAACAACAATTGAGGGGTGTAGGCAAAATAGTATTTGTACATGATGCACATGGGTAAAGTAGTAATTATAGGAGGTCAAATATTTGACTGTTAATAAATTTTTACTCTGTTACACCTCATGGAAAATCTGGGTATTGTTAAAACTTCACAGGACACTTTGGGTTTATATTATAAACTCATGGGGGAAAATGACTTTAACCTTTTTTCGATGTGGGAAAACCCCTTGTACTTAATAAGTATCACTTGTGAGGGTGAGATTTTGATGTAGGATCATTACATTTTTCGATATGGAATCATCACATTGTGTCGCACTTTTTGTTAAGTATAACTTGTAATCTTCATTTTATGCAATGTTTTGTACTACAAAATATGTTTTTGATATATAGGATATAAGATGAATTTCGATTTGTAGGATGAGGGATAATTGTTAGATATATTGGAATGAGATTTTAGTGCCAAGAATGTTAAATCAAAAATTCATATAATCATTTTGAGGGATTATTATTATTATTATTTTTTGTCTCTTTCAACCAAACACCTCAAACATAATTTCATGAAAGAAATGACTTTGTAAAATATTGGAATAAGATTAATCAGATCACACTTGTGGGGCCAATCAGTTTTAAGTCAAACTAGTGAACTAGGATCTTTACCAACCCCTAGAGACACAATCATGAACATAAAAATTCTTTGGTCAGTCGACAACGAGTGAGTCCACATACTGTGAGGTCCACATACTGTGAGGTCCATTTGTATATAAATTAACTGATAGTTAGTCCGATCTATCTAAAGAAGATCTCGAATAAACATTATTACACTTTCACCCTCTCACTTTTGAGGAACAACCTGAGGTATAATAACCCCTAGAAAGATTATTTAAATATCTCGGTTTCAACCTCCCTCATAGCAAGAACCGAGAAAACGCAAGTTATTGCACAGTTTTTTAAAGAATTGAACAACCACCAGCATCACATGGAGAATAGGGAGCATAGCCGATGGGACCATCACAGGGAGCATAGCAGACAGCAAAAGACCGACATTGGTTACATTGACAAGGAGAAGGACATGGCTTTTCTGGCTGGCATTGGTTACATTGACAATGAGGAGGACATGGCTTTTTTGGCCGGCATTGGTTACATTGACAAGAAGGAGGGCATGGCTTTTCTGGTCGGCATTCGTTACATTGACAAGGAGGAGGACATGGCTTTTTAGGTTTGTTTTCAGGTGGTTTTTTAGGTTCTTCAGGTTTCTTCGGTAGTTCAACACTAATTACTTCTATGTATGCTCCACAACTTCTGGGTTTCTTGACAAGCTTTACAGGATCAACATTTCCAACAACAGTTAGTATCCCCTTCTCATCATCCACTTTTATCTCATTAATACCTATCTTGAGGAAACTATATATATAGTGAGTATTCGTTCAGCTATGACATTATTGCAGCACTTAAAATCAAGTTTAGATAACTAATAAATCGAAAATTATACGTATCAAAATACTTAAACTTGTGTTGACAATAGTAGATAATCCAAGTATTCTATAGTTTGCCAACATACTTGAGTCTAATCAATTAGCTCGAAATGTTTAAACTTGTGTTGATAATATTATGAAAAACTCAAAGCATAATAAATTGAACTTATATATTTTACAAAAATGATGTAGAACACGATGTCAAATTATGCCTGAAAGTTTGGTGACCCTCTTCATTACCTCAGTTTTGCTCTTTTCACTTTGAATGTCGACTTTCAGCTCAATTTTCTGTTTTGGAGCAGTGGTGCATGAAAGCAAAAACATTTGTACAATAAGAAAGACATTTAAAATGTATATAGCTTTTTACTTAATCTACTTAAGGATGCAAATTAAGCTTAAAATCAAGCACTACCTTCATGGGACGAGACTTCAATATTCTTCTTACAAAGTTGGATTATGGAAAACCCACTTGGTATATAAGCGAGGATTTTGGCATTCTTAAATATTTTTAAGTGGACCAAAAAAAAAAAATGAAGTCTTTGACTCTTTGTTTAGAGTCTTAACCACCATTTAATTTAGAACGTGTGGGGTTATAATCCTACGGAATATCATGATGTAAATACCAACCAACTTATCATCTAAGCGCCAACCAAGTTATAAAGCATCTTGATTACAAGATTTGATTGAATTGTTGTTTGTGTTCTTCCTAGAAGGGCTCAATTTTTTATTCTCAATCCAGTACAAAGTTTTCGTTGGTTCAACCTTAACCAAGTCAACCTAGTTTTTGAAATGAACTAATCATACAATACTAAAACAAGTGGTAGTACGTATATGAGGACAATGAGTTATTATATAATGCCAAGGAAAATGCTACATTACAAAAGAATCTTACAAAGAATCCTTAAAGATTAATGTCTCTTTCCTTTCTTTCTTGTATGTATTGTGAGGTAGACCCATGAATTCCAAAAGGAATCAACATATTTTTCCATATCATTTGGTTTAGATTTCTAACATATTTTTCTACATGTACACCATTATGGACATTTCATTTTTCTTATCTGTCAACTTTTTTACTATCACCCTAAAAAATCCAAACTATACCTTTTAAAAAATAAAAAAAATAGGAGTAGGCTGTGACACCTTACAACATGCACCCTTTGGACAATGTGGTGTGATACATGAAGCAGCTGGGTTGTCGCCATGTAAGAGGTTTAGGTAGGGAGAAATATATACATATGTATAACTAAATGCACATATCTAACTTATCTCATCCGAAGTATTAAATGAAGAGTATGAATCCCCTCGATTGTTAGTATTTTAAGTTGAGGATAATCTTTCCCTCTTAACCTTTGAAGGAGAAACCATCCCCTCTGGTTAAAGGTTATCTCAACACTTCTATATACTTGTTCTTGGTACTAAATTATATGGTCCTCAAGGTCGTAGCACCCAATCCTCCTCTTTCTTTCTTGGCATTGGTTTTTGTTTTTTTGAGCTATTTTTGAGTTGTAAATCTCTTATTTGGAGTCCGTTTGTGTTGTTGCAAGTCCCGGTCATCTTTTCCTTTGATTTGAGTGCTTTGATGGCAACATCTCGTACTTGGTGTTCTTTCGGTGTCTGTCTTTGTTGCTATCTTCTCACTCTTCGTGTTGATGACCACTAGTTGTGGTGGTATTTTTGGAAGCACGTTGGTGGACTACATCTTCATTACTTGTGACCAGACACTCTGTCATTTCAATGACTTATGGAGATTTCAACATCTTGTAGCTTCCAATATGGTGGCGTTACTCATGCCATTTCCTTGCTTGCCTTTGGCACTCTTGGGCCATGTAAATAACATTATCTTTGTAGTATATTCTAGTTCAAATAGCAGATTATGTGTTCTAGTGGTCTTGTTGTTACTGTCCTACCGACACCAGTGTCGGCTCTATATGACGGAAACTTGCTCTGGTGCTCCAAGGTTTGTTTCAGGGTTTGTTTTAGGGTTTATGGTGTTGAACCTCTGATTGTTTATATGACCTAGTTTGTTTAGATTTCAAATGTATCTTTTAGTGCTAGACCTTAGTTTATCTGTCTGTACTTTTCTTTTTTGGACTTTGGTGTATTGGTCTACTTTTTGTATCAGTTTGTTATTATTAATATAAGTGTTTCTTTTATAAAAAAAAAAAAAAGAAGAAAAGGATTGATTTTTTTTTTAATTCTTTTTCCAAATCGCAGGTTTTTTAATTGAGTTTGTGTTATAAACTCCCGTAAACTCTACTCCATTTTAGCGCGTGGGCTTACACGTTGGGGCAGTGTCCACGGCTTGTGTCTGCATTTTGAAAACATTTCATTTTGAATTTATATGCCTGCCATCTGTGTCTCTTATACTGCATTGCAATCGCATTTTTCTCAAATAAATTACTGGCCTGATCATTCCTATCTTTATCATTTAAAAGAGAAAAGACATCTGAAAACATAGCAACCTAGCTAGGTGATGCAAGTTTTCTAGTTGAAATTATTCGACGGATATCTCTGTGCTGAAGATAAACTCAACACGGAGTATGACTTCTTCATAAATCAATAGTTTAAGTATTAACCTCGTGGTATGAGCAGAATAATCTTTATAAAGATTTGTCGACTTTGTTTCACAATTTAAATTGTTACGAGTCAGACATGATGAACATTGAATTTCCAACTAAAACACCTTTTTTTTTATACTCTTAGACACACCAAGATAGCGATTGGTACATTCAAATAGGGTTGAGAATAGAATGATATTATCAACTTTATTCTGATTTCTATGCTTGCTATGAATAAATGAACTCGAGAATTTCATTTCCAAAGTAATCTCATTCCCTTTTACATGGGATTAGCCCATTCCCATGTGTTTTGGGAATAAACTAATTTCTATAATGATAATAATATTAATAATAGTAATAGTAATAAAAAATAATAATAAATAATAAAATAAAATAAAAATAATACTAAAAATAATAATCATTCACGTTAAAAATGATAAATATGTGATAAAACTAATGTTGTAACTAATTCACCAAAATTACGTACAAATATGTCAATTTTGCACCAAACAGAGCAATACAAACTCCTTTTGACAAGTTAAGCATAACATACTCTAACCTACTTGTGCTTTTGGATTATTGCATTTAAGTTTGATAAAGTATTTTAAACTTTTGGTTGTTTCAAGTTTTTTAAAACTTCAAATCCTTGATATTCGAAATTTATAATGGTTCACACCACTGGCCATTTGATCCAGTGTATGAGATGTAAGAGATCTCGAGATCCATTATTGTGTGTAACATCTTATGTGAAAAATGACTTAGAGCTCCTTTAAAAATGACTTAGAGTTTGAACTCTATATTTTAGATAGCAAAGGTTTTAATTCTGCTCCCTTTGCAGAATTTTAATTGCACTGAGGTTACATTTAGATTGGAAGATCTGAGTTGCCATTGTAAATTTCAAAATTTATAGCCCAAATACAACAAATGGTTTGTATAATTTAAGTCCTTGTGAATTTTGAATCCATAACTAATCTCTCCATTAGTTTCATAAGTTTGTTTTGAAGGATTTCAAATGCTCGTTAATTAGTTCGTCATTATTGGAGAACTTATGGATTTCATTGGAAATTCCAGAAAAGAAAAGAAAAGAAAAGAATAGGTCAATACCGCCATGGGGGAAATAAATATATTTCGGCCATATCATTTTTGTCAAACGTAATATATGTGTGTATATATATATACATATGTGTGTGTGTGCGCGCGCTCGCATATATGTATATATATACATATAAATATTATTTTGTTTGCATATTTTTGCTCCCATGCCAAACTCGAGACGAGTATTTAATATTGGCAAGATAATGATTACACAATATTTATGTTGACTTATCTAACTTATCTCATCTAAAATATATACAGATGTAAATGAATATTATGAATCCTCTCAATTTTAGTATTTCAAGTTGAGGGTGTGAGCTTTTGACCCAAAAAAAAAAAAGAAAAAAAGTTGAGGATGTGAGCTTAAATGATTAGTTGGTATAGTCGAATGAAAATATATATAGGTTTTTTTGAATTCTCTTTCCTGGTCGTAGGTTTTCTAATTCGTACATGCTTGCCAGTTGCCATTAATAAATGGTTAGTCAATCCTATCTTTATCATTTAAAAGAGAAAAGCTAAGATAAATGGCTCTTCACATCGGGAACAAATAATTTCTTCCATTTATTCTCTTCTTGTTTAGATGAGATGTATTAAGGGACATTAAATTTGATTTTTTTAAATCTCATTTTCACTTTTAAATTTTAATTTTGAAAAAGATGACTAAATAAATTTGCTTTGAATATTTAAATCTTAAAAGATAAAATTTAATGGTCCATTATTCACCTCATTTAAACAAGAAAAGAATAAGTAGATAAGATATTCTGACATTTGAAAATATATATAACAACAGAGCTAGCTAAGATAAATTTTTTAGTTAAAGTTATTGGACGGATATTTAAACTTTAAAACCAGTCTCTGTGTAGATTTGGATCTTCTCCTTGTCTCATTATCTCTTTATCACTAGGAGGTGAGATTCGAATAATCTAATATCACAAGATTAAATCTCGACTATTCTTTTTAAAATTTAGAATTTTGGAAAAAAAGAAGAAGAGAAGAAATTATGATTTTCAAAATCAATAATTTAACAATATCATTTTCATTGCTTTAGAAATTCATTCATTTCCTTCATTTTTATATCTTATGAAGGTGAGTCAACATCCAAATCACTAGTTAAAATCTTAGTTGCAGCAAAACTATAGCATACATCTAATTGCCCCGTCCAACTCTAATAAGAGGATGAATCCCACACATTCACAGACAGACGTCCGTCAATGTGACCATTTAATTTCACATCATTTCAGTGAATCAGGTCACATTCATTCCTCTCCTTGAAAGTACTTCCATTTAAACTTGAAATGAAAGTTTCAGTCATATGTGGATATAAACGTGGTCTATATAGCCATATTTCTTACTAACACAAGATTACCATGCACCGTAAGGTACATAGCCATTACAGAAAGATGGATATACTGTATATATGCTTAAATTCTCACAAAATAATAAGCTTCACGACTTCGAGAAAGTAGTACTTATTACACGAGTATCTCATCTAAAAGT
Source organism: Ehretia macrophylla (assembly GCA_037974665.1). Taxonomy (NCBI): domain Eukaryota; kingdom Viridiplantae; phylum Streptophyta; class Magnoliopsida; order Boraginales; family Ehretiaceae; genus Ehretia; species Ehretia macrophylla. Next base: position 71,270,932 of record CM075764.1, read on the forward strand.
TTAAACTATTAAAAATAAAATTCCATCATGCACATCAGGGATTAATAATGTGAACTTATGTCATGATATTTATTTATTGTTTTCAATCGGGACAGTTTGATTGTCAAAGAATGGAGCAATCTCCACTGTCATCTGGAGCATAGCTGACTGCAGCAAGTTGGCACCCATTGCAGCAAGGAGGAAGAGGCTTTGGATCACGCTTAGGAGTTTCGGGCTTAGGAGTCTTGGGCTTCTTTGGGGGTCCAACACTAATCACTTCAGCATACTTCTTTGTCTTCCTGATCGTAGCGGTAAGCAATACAGAGTCAACAACTCCAACAACAGTTAATATTCTTTAAAAAAAAATCAATTTACTTACAATTTTTTTTAAAGCATTGAATACTAACATTAAGACTAAAGATCATAGATGAATAGTGACTAAAGATTGGATAAGTTAAGACTAAAGATCGTAGATGAATATTTTTTTTTAAGAAGAGAATGTCAAGACAGAAAATCGTTGAAAATAACAAGAATGCTGCTAGAATGAGAATCCTCACGATAACACATTTTTAGGGTTCTTATGACACTCAAATTGAACAAATAAAAAAAATGTGGTTATGTTTGATTTCTTATATAAATTTTCGTAACCATGGTACAAAATTAAAAGGTTCTGCAAACGATTTCATCTAATCATTGCATTGTTTATGTTGTGTGTAACAAAATAAACCTAAAAATGTAACAACTCATTACATTTTTCAATTTGGGAGAACCCCTTGTACTTAAAAAGCATCCCTTGTGAGGATAGGATTCCGATGTGGGATCATTACATTGTATTGCGCTTTTTGTTAAGTATAACTTGTAATCTTCATTTTATGCAATGTTTTGTACTACATAATATATTTTTGATATATAGGATATAAGATAGATTTCGATTTCGTAGGATGAGGAATAATTGTTAGATATATTGGAATGAGATTTAGTGCCAAGAATGTTAAGGCGAAAATTCATATAATCATTTTGAGGGATTATTTTATTTTATTTTATTTTACTTTTTTATTTTTTGTCTCTGTCAACCAAACACCTCGAACATAATTTCATGAAAGAAATGACTTCGTAAAATATTGGAATAAGATTAATCTAATCACACTTGTGCCAACCAGTTTCAATTCAAACTAGTGAACTAGGATCTTCACCAACCCCTCAAGACACCATCATGAACATGAAAATTCTTTCATCAATCCAAACTGACTATCAGCCTTAGAGACAATGGGTGAGCCCTACATGATCTGAGACCCACTTGTATATGAGTTCACTAATAGTTAGCCCGATCTAACCAAAGAATATATCGAATAAACATTATTATACTTTCATTGTCCCACTTTTGAGGAACAACATGAGGTATAATAGCCCCTAAAAATATTATTTAAATTTCTCAGTTTCAGCCTCCCTCAGTAGCAAAAACCGAGAAAACACAACTTACTGCACAGTTTCCTAAAGAATGGAACAACTACCAGCATCACATGGAGGATAGGGAGCATAGCCGACGGGACCATCACAGGGAGCATAGCAGACAACAAAAAGACGACATTGGTTACATTGATAAGGAGGAGGACATGGCTTTTATAGTTCTTTTTTAGGCTTGTTTTTAGTTGGTTTTTTAGGTTCTTCAGGTTTTTTTGGTGGTCCAACAATAATTACTTCTGCATATACTCCACAACTTATGAGTTTGTTGGCAAGCTTAACAGGATCAACATTCCCAACAATAGTTAGTATCCCCTTCTCATCATCCACTTTTATCTCATTAATACCTGTCTTGAGGAAAATATATACATAGTGAGTATTCGTTCAGCTATGACATTGTTGCAGTAAATAAAATCAAGTTTAGATAACTAATAAATCGAAAATTGTACATATCAAAATACTTAAACTCATGTTGTCAATAGTAGATAATCCAAGTATTCTAAGGCCAACTTCAACCTATTCCTTACATCCCCATTTACCCTACATATAGAGATGTTCTTGGAGATATTCATCTCCAATTGCATCCCTACAACTATCTCTACATGTAGAGATTCTTACATTGTGTTTTTAATATCTCTACATGTAGAGATAGTGAAAAAAATCCCTACAAGTATCCTAAACCCAACAAGGAAATTAAAATAATATGTTTAATTAAAAATCAACATAAATAATTAAGAAATATAAATAAAATAGTTTAATAAAAAGTTTTAAATTAAAAACAATATGTTTAATTAAAATAACAAGAAATTTTGGAGTAAAACAAAAATAAAGAATCTTTAAAATATGAAAACTGTTGGAGTAAAACTGAAAGAGGGATTCCCTGAAATAAGATGTAGGGAAGCTGTTGGAGTGAAACTAAAATAAAGAATTCCTAAATGTAGGGAAATGATTCAAATTCTCTATAGGTAGGGAAAAAAATAAGGATGCTGTTGGAGTTGGCCTAACTACAGTTTTCCAATATACTTGAGTTTAATCGATTAGCTCGAAATATTTAAACCTGTGTTGATAATATTATGAAACACTCAAAGCATTATAAATTGAACTTATATATTTTACAGAAATGATGTGGAACATGATGTCAAATTATACCTGAAAGTTTGGTGACCCTCTTCATTACCTCAGTTTTGCACTTTTGGCAATGAATGTTGACTTTCAGCTCAGTTTTATGTTTTCGGGTAGTGGTGCATGAAAGCAAAAACATTTGTACAATGAGTAAGACATTTGAAATGTATATAGCTTTTTCCATAATCTACTTAAGGTTGTAAATTAAGCTTAAAATCAAACACTACCTTTAGGGGATGAGACTTCAATGTTCTTCTTACAAGATTGGATTTGTTAGAAATCTTAGGGATTGCTGTATCACTGGACAATAAGAAATTGCATATTAGAAGCCGAAAATTAATACAATAAGAAATCTAAAATATATTTAAAAACTAGAGTACATTTACAAGTTGAAAATAAGAATTTCCTACAATAAAGTAAGTTAAATAAACAGAATATATAACTGTAATTTAATATTATAATGAAGTAAACAAACCAAAAATAAAATGAGATCAAGGCCTGAGTTGGATTCAGTTTTCTTAAGACTTTAACGCCCTGTAACGGTGTTAACAGTGGATAGCGTAAGTCTCACAGGATACAACGATCTTAACTTTTTGTAATAGGAGCACACCAAATTACAAGAACTGGCGAACACATTTATGTAGAGCTCTCTCTATCATGCATATGATGCAGAAATAAGAATGAAAGCATAAAACACTGAAACTTTCTTTCTAACATTTTCTACGTTTATGTTTCTGCTTCTTTTCTCCCTCCTTTATATCTCTTCTATCTCTGCTTCTTGCTTCAACCATGCATGGCTATTTATAGCCAAACCAAGGCACACAATAGTTTACCAAAACACAAGAAGCCAAATGAGCTTTCTAAACAAACACTTCTTCAGCCAACAATCAACCACCATATTTAGTATTTTAGCCACAACTATTAACAAAGTAGCTTATTCTTTCCGGCCAAGAATAAAACTTTGACATATGAGTTAAATTTTTGCAGTTAAATTTTTGCATTGTATAAGAAAATTGAGCAGCCAACCATAATTTCCCATGAGCAAACACACTTCCAGATGGAAAATCCCATCAAACCAGTTGCAAATTCTCAAGCTCACCAAAGTGGACCATTTCTATTCACATTACCAACAATCCCCTACATGAATGGAAATGAACTAAACAAGATGTAAAATGTAGAATGTAGACACTTGAGAGAGAGTTCAAAAAGATAGATATTGCTTTGAGATAGGTAACTTTTGGCCTTGAACCTTCTCTAGTGAGAATTATCAGATTTACTTGTTAACTAGTGAAAGAGATATCTTGAACTGTTCATCTTTTGTGTAAACCAAGACAATAGAACTCACACAGTATCCCTCTAGACATTTTTGGGTTCTCACTTTTGTGTTCATTTTGGCCTTGAACAACTCCTAATTTCATGAGTACTCTAGAGAATTCAGCCTTAGAAATTCTTGTAGGAGCGACCCACTCCCTACTCACATACGTGATCACTTATTAAGAGTATCCCTACAATACCCCACTTGGATTTTCCAAGATATAAATATCATTAAAAGCATAGCTTAGTGTAAACCATACGCAGGTTACATTGTCTTCTCGTCATAGGAATAGGTGGGAGTATTACCCCCACAGTGCTCCCACTGAGTTGTACATAATTCAGTTTTTCCCTTTGAACCTAGATTCAGGGATCTCCTGTCAACAAGGTAGGGTTTGCTATTATGACAACTCTATAGAAATAGGCTTAAGACCCATTCCCATCGACGAATTATGTATTTACTCTCTATTTAAACATTTCGTAAGCGGATCCGCAATGTTATCTTTTGACTTTACATAATCAATAGAGATAACCCCATTAGTAAACAATCTTTTTATGATTTTACGTCCGAGACATATACGTCTAGACTTACCGTTGATACATACCACTTTGTACTCTTCCGATCAATGATTAACTGTCGCAATATTTGTAAATAGTTGGCACAAGTTTTGGCCAATCAAGAATATATTTTAAGAAATTATGAAACCACTCAGCTTCTTTTCTAGCCATAAACTTAGATTCCATCATAAATCTGACTATACAAATTTGCTTAAAGGATTTCCATTGAGATAGCTGCACCCCAAAGATAAAGACATATTCCCTCATGAATTTGAGTCTTTTAAATCAGATATCCACTTGGTATCACTGTTTCCTCCTAATACAGTTGGATATCATGCAACATGCAGCCCATAGTTCAAAGTGTATCTTGGATACCTCAGAACTTTCACAATTTATGATATACATTAGACTACTAGAAATATACGAATACTCTAACTGAGATATTCCTTCACTAGATATATATTTACATCCGTAGGTGTCTTTACTGGACTATCTTCTCCAATACAATGAGATAGAGACTCGATTAGTCCATCAGATATTTTGGTAATTTTAATTTCCAAAATACCATTTACCATACCTAAATGTTTCACATCAGAATTACTGATCAACATAGTCTTAATAACATCATTATTGTTTCCATTGACTACCATGTCATTTACGTAAAGACATACAATGACATTCTTGAGTAGAAATATGTTTGTCATATTCCTAAGTTCTCATGTCATTGTTATATATCTTGTTTTTATCCACAGTGATTTTATAAGCTTACAAACCTTCTTTACTTTTTGTGGAACCATAGACCCCTCAGGTTCTTCCAAATAGACCTATTCATTTGAGTCATTATTTAAGAAAGTTCTCTTTACATCAATTAGATGTATCTCACAATTATTCATAGCCGCAATAGCTATCAACATCTAAATAGATGTTAGTCTCGTAATTGGTGAACAGATGTTCAAGTAATAAAGACTTTGCTTACAATCCTTGATTACAAGTCTAGTCTTGTACTTGTCAATAGATCCACCAAATTTATCTTCCTTTAGAAAATTCATTCACACCTTAAAGGATAATTTTCGGAAGAAAGACTACCAAATTCCTTGTATAATGGAATTAATCCACTAATAACAACATTTTCTCAAAAAGGAGCTTTAAGAGTTATCATTATTTCCTTGATGGTACAAGCTCATTAAGACCAAAAGACTTAACATTATAGCACTCTTGCTATGTCTTGGTTCATCTTTATTGCTATTTGATATAACTCTTTCACTATATCACTTTTATGACAACTACTCACAGTATCATGAAGAACATGAAATGGCTGGTCTCACAACATTAAGTACAATGGTTTTTAAACTATCATTGGTTATTATTTATAAAAGACCATTGAAATAGAAAATTTGCAATAGCACCATATGTAATGGCACCACATAAAACAATTAAATTCATTTATAAAATTTTTAAATATTACAACAGATCAAAAATGCGATAGTACTGTTATGATCACATGCCACAAGTTTATGATTATGCAAGTGTAGGGCAGGTAAAATGTCAAGATTAATTATGCGACTACAATCCTCCTCCTAAACCAATCAATGGGCTTATCCTAACGGTTTGAATCCTCTCATTATGTTATGAGAATGACTCAATAGTAATGAACTATTTATACAATTACAATGAAATAATCTGAGCGGTTCACTACAATTTTCTATCCTTCATTTTTTTCTTTTTTCTAATTCTTTGACCAGTACCCTAGCTTCTACCAATAAAAGTCAAAGAATTAGAAAAAGGGGGAAAAATGGAAGATAGAAAATTCTAAGCTCGTTTGAATGAAGTCCTCAGTAGAATGAAAAAGTATTTTCCATTGTTGTGGAGACAAATATAAGAACACACCTGACTATTCTGATTTGTAAGACCAAGCAATAATACTGATGGCTGATAGGTGACCAAGTTTTTATGAGAATAGGCTAGCCAACCAAATTAGATTGGATTGACAACATCATACATACATTTTAATTGCCCTCCTTATTTTTCTAAATCAGATTCTTTTGAAAAAAAAATTAAACATGAAGTTGTCGGTTGAGGAATATTGGCTGAAAAGCTAAAATTTGTATGATGGAACGGTTCTGAGCTTCTGATATCGTTGCATGTATTAAGAACCTAGAGTTTTTTTTGTTTAATTTTCTTTTGCAATCTAAAATAGGTCAAGAACATAATGTTTGAGATTATATATGGTTATATATATATATATATTCGTTAAGTAAGTAGTTTGTAATTCATTAAATTAAAATGAAAATGTACATAGGTGGATCGAACAACCATTTACAACAAAAAGAAAAAAAAGGACATATTCGTAAACCATTTTAACCTTTCATAGTGTTGAGCCAATTAGCTTGATTGGTGATTAATTAATTGAAGATTATTAAGGCAATTAAATTGATTGGGATTTGATTGGCTTTGTTTTAGCAAAACTACCATATGAGAAGAAGATTTGTCCTGATTAAGGAATGACATTTATTGCATATTCACAAGGAAAGCAAAAATAGGTTTTATGAGTCAAGGCCTTTCATGAAGCCCAAGACAAAATGTCCAAGCAGCAATCTTGTATTTATATGGAGCATAAGGTCACGACAGAGTGTAGGCAGAAACAGAGAGCTACAAGAGAAAATACAAGAGAGTTTTTCTGTCCAGTGTTCCAAGTGATGTTGCAACACGATCTGTGTTCTAGTCTTTGATTGTATGAGGTGTTGCAAGTGTGTTTGTTTTGACAATATGTCCTGAGCGATTTGTATAAGTCTTTGAGTGATTAGTTTACTGTCTCTTTTATTCATTCTTCGGGAGAAGAAGGTGTAGTTCTCGGGAGAGAACGTTGCAAGTCGATGGGAGCTCGCCAAACCGAAGTTTGTTAAGGAGTTCTTTATCTAAGCGTCAAAGGTCAAGAGGAAATTTTTACTTGTGTAAGTCCATTGATGTTGTAACTTGTTATTTCTTAATGAACAGGTTTGTTAGACCAGGGGAGGTCTTGTGGACGTAGACCGCACGGTTGAACCATATTAAATATTGGTGTTATTTATTTCTGTTATAGTTTTTTTTATTTCCGCTGCTGTTTACTGTTACTACTCATGTTGGAACATTAAATGGAATAAACTAAGCAATTAGAGAAACAGTTTGTTAACAGTCTGTGATAGAACTAATATTCCAGTTAATGTTGTAACATCATCTATAACAGAATTTTAACAGACTCAGTTTACACCAAGTTATTACATCTGTTTTTAGTTTTCATCACAAAGGTTCATCGATTAAGCATATTGGTCATCATGCTGTGAAATTAATCCATACTTATACTACACAACTTTTAACAAGTGGCATCAAGAGCAGGTTACGAATTAATTCGGTTAGATTCTTGGGAGTTTTGAGTTGTTATCTTGCAGGGATAGGTATAGACACCTTGCGTGAAGGAGGCTCAATCACTAAACCACCGTTGTTGGATGGTGTGAACTACTCTTATTGGAAGGCTCGAATGAGGGCATTCATCAAGTCGATTGATGAGAAGTCCTGGAAAGTGATTTTGACTGGCTGGATAACTCCCACCACAAGAGATCATCAGGGCAATGTTACAACTAAACCTGAAACAGAATGGACCAAGGCTGAAGACCTTCTGGTAAGTTGGAATTCGAAGGCACTGAATGCAATTTTCAATGTTGTTGACTTGAATCAATTCAAGTTAATTTCAACGTGTGAATCTGCTAAGAAAGCTTGGGAGATATTACAAATAGCATATGAGGGTACAACATCAGTTAGAAGATCAAAATTACAGATACTTGCCACTAGATTCGAAGAGTTGAGGATGCAGGATGATGAATCTATTGCAGATTTCAATGCCAATTTGTGCGACATTGCTAATGAATCTTTTGCTTTAGGAGAAAAGAATTTAGATTCAAAGCTTGTGAGGAAAACCTTGCGCTCTCTTCCAAAAGATTTGGAATCAAAGTTGCTACCATAGAAGAATCCAAGAATGTTGATGAACTCAAAATTGATGAATTGATGGGGTCACTTCAAACTTTTGAGATGAAGTTTAAGCAGAAAAGGAAAAGAAAAAGGCATTGCTTTGAAGACCGAAGTGGAAAGAAAAGAAACAATAAGCTCTTCGGATGATGAAGACTCTAAAATCTCTGAATCCTTAGCCGTGCTTACCAAAAATTTCAACAAAGTTTTAAAGAAGTGGGACAAGCGAAGAAAGGGCTTTGGACAATCAAACGGTAGAAGAAAGCCTTTTGTTGCAACATCGCCTGACATATTCAAAAACCAGAACTTTAAACTGACTGATGAAAGAAAAAAAAGGTAAAGGAATTCAATGCCATGAATGTGAGGGTTTTGGTCACATTCAAGCTGAATGTGCAAATACCTTGAAGAAGAAGAAAAAGGTCATGAAGGTTACATGGAGTGATGAGGAATCAGAGGAATTCTCAAAGAGTGATGATAAGTATACCAGTAACTTTGTTGCATTCAATGTTGCTACAGCATCTCGTGAAAACAGTCTGAACAAGGAGGCTGGTACAGCTGTTGCAGCACTGGAAGAAATAGACGATGAAAATAATGAATTTGATTGCTTTGAGTCAGACAGTGATGGTGAACTGGATAATGAAGAAGTCATGAAAATGTACAAGAACATGTACGAAAAATGGTTGATCGTGTGCAAGAAAAACCATGGACTGGAGTTGAGGATCCTTGAATTGGAAAGACAAAAGTCTGAATTGGACAACTTGGCTGAAGAAAGATTGATGGAAGTGCAGATGTTGCAATATGAATTGAAACAGAAGCAATGATATGTAAAAATGCTAAATTCCGGGACTAAAAAACTTGACCATATGCTTTCCATTTAGAAACCAAGCAATGACCATGCGAGACTTGGGTACTATGGAGAAGAATCTTTCGAAAACACTATCTTTGTCAAAAGCTCAGAAAATCCTATACAGAAACAAGATGTCGCGACTTTACAGAGGGTCAGAGAAGAACTTTCAGCTACTGGTGTTACAACATGGACTACAACAGCGTAGAAGAAACAAAGGAAAAAAAGCAGGTTTGTTCCTATCTGCCATTACTGCCTTGTACCTGGACACATCAAACCTCACTACTTTAGGCTCCAAAGAATGCAGGAAAAAGGTAAGTCTATTAATTAGCAAAAGAGATCCTCACATATGTTTTCACAGCACAAAGAAAAACGATTATGGATGAAGAAATCTGATTTAACTTGTTTTGCTGCTTATACTTCTACATAAGCCTATGCTGCTAACTCTTGGTATTTTAATAGTGGGTGTTCTAGACATTTGACAGGTATGTGTGAAGCATTGAGCTGCTACAACGAGCACGATAAAGGCCAAGTTACTTTTGGAGATGGTATTAAAGGACAAATTTTAGGAAGAGGAACACTTGAGATTAAAAGGGTTCCAAGTCTCAAGAAAGTACATCATGTTGAAAGGCTGAAGGCTAAGCTTATTAGTATCAGTCAATTGTGTGATTAGGGTTTGTTTGTGAATTTCACTAAAGATGGTTGTCATGTGTTAGATGTATCTAATAATTGTGTGCTTACAAGGAAAAGGTCATCTGACAACTACTATATGCTTACACCATCTCATGAACAATCATTGTCGTATTATAACAATACCTGTGCCGTACGAGGTGTGCCAAAGCTAAGGAGCAAGCAGACAAGAAAATCGCTGGAAGAAAGAAGTACCAGTAAGATGAATGCTGATGTTGCAGACGGTGTTGCAACATCAAAGGAAGAACAGATGAAAAAATCTACTGTGACAGATACTGTTGTAACGCTAGAGACAGAAACTGAGCAGGAAGACATTGGTTCATGCGATGTTACAACAAGAAGTATAACAACAGAAGTTAGCACTAAAGAAATTCAAGCTGAAATGCCTCAAGTTTACAAAAATCATGCTGCAGAGGATGTGATTGGATCAATACATGATGGAATCTGAACTGGAGGTAAACCCCAGCTGAACTATAGGGACATGGTAAGGTATATGTGCTACACTTCTCTCTTAGAACCCAAAAATGTGAAAGATGCTTTAGAAGATGAACTTTGGGTAAATATCATGCATAAGGAATTGAATCAGTTTATCTGTGAACTTGTTGAAATTGGAATCATTGTTTTAGACCATGTTGCAATAGAAAATCAACTGCCAGATATCTCCACTAAACTTTTAGATCCTTTGAGATTTGAAACCTTAAGAATAGCTTTAGGGATTTGTAGTCTATAATGTTGCATCATGGATTGCCACAGGAGCTTGAAAGAAGCTTGAGAAATCTGAAAGGTTAATAATCAATTGAACTTGTGATTTAGTTTGTGAACTATACTTCCTTGTACACACTGAATACTGATTGAGAAAGCTTATCTTGATGGTCTGCAAGTGCAGGAGCTTTAACTTTCTAATGACATGGGATAAAGAGAGAAGTTTCTCTGAATCCATTCCTGTATTCTATTCATCTTTTAAAAAAAGGTAGGAAATAATGTGGTTATCAAGCACTGAAAAGATCTACCTAATCCAAAATAAAAGAGATTAGTGTGAAAGATACCAGTTGTAACATGAGCTGAAATAGTGAAAAAATACATGTGAAAAGATATATGGTGTGTAAGCTACCAGTTACAACATGAGCTGACACAAGAAAAATGTTGTGTTTTCCTGCGAAATGAATAGACGATCAGGTATGTTTGAGTTGATTGCGAGAGTTCCTACACCTTGCTGGTTTGATGGTGAAAGCTATCTGTTTCAAATTCAGTCTTACACACACACATGGTTTACTAATTAAATCATAAACTAAAATGAGTATTGATGAGTACAGTTTCTTGAGTGACTTCATGCTTCTTGAACATATCATGCATTTTAATTCTATTTTAAGTTTTGAAAAAAAACACAAAAAAGCAAAAACAAAAAAAAGGGTGAAATCTCAGGGAATTTTGAGCAAATTGGAGATACTGTGAAAAATATTGTTGCAATATCGGTTCTAAATTACTTTTGGATAATCTGATACAACTTATGTCAATGTTTTTTTTTGTTGGTTTGGATTGCTGGACAATTTGTTTTACAGTTTTCACTATTTTGTTTACAATTTGCCTCTTTGTTTTTGTTTCATGAGACTTACAGTTTAGATGCTTAACTGTTTTATTCTACTATTTTCTTAATTGCTACAATTGTGCTACTTAATTGCTCAAAGTGTTGTCCACGACCAGGTGGAATCCCTTGTGAAGTTTTCCCTTCCATTCCGTCTTTCTCACAAGGTTTTGCAGGAAGTTGATGTTCAAGGGGAGTCTCGAGCTAAAGGCAATATTGGACCAACTTCTGAAACAACTACTGTTTGAATGTTGGTTGTTTAATGATTATCGCTCTGATACTTTACTGATTTTAGTTATGTTCTGGTACTTTACTTTGTTTGAATTTTGATGCTCTACTTTGGGTCCATGTTTGTGTTTGCTGATTTCTGCTAAGTCCTTTGTTTTGGTACTTTGCGTGTCTACTTTGATGTCTTTTGGCAAAGTGGGAGATTATGATATTGCTATTACTGCGTGCTGATTGTTGTTCAAGGGGGAAAATATGTTATTAATTTTGCTATGACTTGTTGGGATGGTTTACTAATTGTTGCAACAGGATTATCATCTTTGGGTTATTATCTTTTGCAGGGTCATTATCTTTACTGCTTTGATACTTTTTTATCTATGTTTTCATTATGCTGTAACTGACTGTTGAAACAGGACCATCTTTGCTCTAATACATCCTTATCTGTGTTGTTGATCATTTATCTTGCTAGCTTTATTGCTCTGATACTCTGCTTCTGCTTCTTTGCCTTTGGTTTGGCAAAAATGGGGAGATAAATATGTTGTGCTGCTACTAACTGCTACTGCTTAGTTGTTGTGCTGCTATTGGTTAGCTTTTGTGTGTCTGCTAGTTCAATACATGGTTGTTTAGTATCTGTTGCAACAGGAGTACTATCATTTACAAGAGCACCATGTTTTCTACTCAGGCTGATCATTGCACTAATACTACTGTTCTACTGAATGTTGCACTAGGATTTTCATTTGTTGCATCTGTCTTGTTGTACTTGGGCAGTAGGAGGTTACAATGACTGTGATATTAGAGTTTTGCCAAAACAAAGCCAAATGGGGAGATTGTTGAGCCAATTAACTTGATTGGTGATTAGTTAATTGAAGATTATTAAGGCAATTAATTTGATTGGAGATTGATAAGACAATTAAATTGATTGGGATTTGATTGGCTATGTTTTAGCAAAACTTTTGTTATTACCGTACTTTTGTTATTTCCTTTTATATTGTGCAGGAAAAATCTTATGGGAACTTACCATATGAGAAGAAGATTTGTCCTGATTAAGGAATGACATTTATTGCATATTCACAAGGAAAACAAAAATAGGGTTTATGAGTCAAGGCCTTTCTTGAAGCCCAAGACAAAATGTCCAAGCAGCAATCTTGTATTTATATGAAGAATAAGGTCACGGCAGAGTGTAGGTAGAAACAGAGAGCTAAAAGAGAAAATACAAGAGAGTTTTTCTGTCTAGTGTTCCAAGTGATGTTGCAACACGATCTGTGTTCTAGTCTTTGATTATATTAGGTGTTGCAACTGTGTTTGTTTTGACAGTATGTCATGAGCGATTTGTATAAGTCTTCGAGTGATTAGTTTACTGTCTCTTTTATTCATTCTTCGGGAGAAGAAGGTGTAGTTCTCGGGAGAGAACGTTACAAGTCGATGGGAGCTCGCCAAACCGAAGTTCGTTGAGGAGTTCTTCATTTACGCGCCAAAGATCAAGAGAGAGTTTTTACTTGTATAAGTCCATTGATATTGTAACTTGTTGTTTCTTATTGAACAGGTTTGTTGGACCAGGGGAGGTCCTGTGGACGTAGACCGCACGGTTGAACCACGTTAAATCTTGGTGTTCTTTATTTTTGTTATAGTTTTTTTATTTCCATTGCTGTTTACTGTTACTACTTATGTTGGAACATTAAATTGAATAAACTAATCAATTAGAGAAACAGTTTGTTAACAGTCTGTGATAGAACTAATATTCCAGTTACTGTTGCAACATCACCTATAACATAATTGTAACAGACTCAATTTATACCAAGTTATTGCATCCGTTTTTAGTTTTCATCACAAGATTCATCGATTAAGTATATTGGTCATCTTGCTGTGAAATTAATCCATACTTATACTGCACAACTTTTAACACATAGTTTTCTTCATGTTCTCCAGTACAATTACAATGTACTCTCTAATGCTTTTGCAAGTATCGCATATGTGAAACATAAATAATGCTTTAAATCATTGACCTAGTTTCCGAGAATTAGATATTTTAAAACATTTTCGCTAGTAAAGAATCTCTAATAAACATAGTACATTATGATTTAATCAGTTCGTCAATAATAACAGATTTATCTTAACTTATCTTTTTTTTTTGTCGAATTATCTTTTTTTTTTTGTCAATAAATTACACAAAAATCTCAAAAATAAAAGTAATTGCATATACACACAAGAACACACACATGCCTATATATATATATATATATATATATATATATATATAGAGAGAGAGAGAGAGAGAGAGAGAGAGTACCGTAAGATAGTTGAAGAGAGCAGTAGATGACAAAAGCGTAGAAGAGAAAAGCATAGAAAATGATGAATGCAAGTTCTTTTTGCTGCCAAGAGCTCTTCATCGCCATACTCAAAACTGTTGTAATACGATTAAGTTTGATGAGTTTAATCTAGAATGTTCTAAATAAGATTTGCAAATGCTAAGAACAATAGCATATGGAAATTCTCAGCTTGAATCGCCAGAGCCAATAGTGTGAACTGAAAAGCGTTTCTTGAAACTTGGGGCGTTGTGTATTCCGGGTCGTGTCAATGAGTCTGTCAAAGACTTTCTTAGAATGGGCTTATAAGCACTTAAAAATAAGTTGGAATTTGGTCCGAAAAATTACACAAATGGTCGCTATTATTTTTTTTAAAATTTAAAATTTATTTTTATTATTTAAAATTGGTTGATTTAGTTTTTATTATTTTTTAAAAAATTTAAATTCGTTCATATTATTCAACGTTAACTAATTTTGTCTCTATTATTTTTCAAAAAAAAATCAATTTGGTAACAATGTTTTTTTAAAGCATTGAATACTAACATTAAGACTAAAGATCGTAGATGAATAGTGACTAAAGATTGGATAGGTTAAGACTAAAGATCGTAGATGAATAGTTTTTTTAAGAAGAGAATGTCAAGATAGAAAATCATTGAAAATAACAAGAATGCTTCTAGAACAGGAATCCTCATGATAACACATTTTTAGGGTTCTTACGACGCTCAAATTGAACAAATAAAAAAAACGTGGTTATGTTTGATTTCTTATATAAATTTATGTAACCATGGTACAAAATTAAAAGATTTTGCAAGTGATTTCATCTAATCATTGTATGGTTTATGTTGTTTATAAAGTCATTTTTCCCCGTGAGTTTATAGCATAAATCCAAAGTACCCCATGAGGTTTCAACAATACCCATATGCCCCCATGAAGTGTAACAGTGTTAAAGATTTATCAACTATCAAATATATGACCTTTTGCAATGACTACTTTATCCTTGTCTGCCATGTATAATTACATTTTGCCCACACCCGTTTCGTGAAGTTTCTTTTCTCTGTTTTGCCACCATCCTCACTATTATTACTCTTTTTACCCCCACCTTCTACCACTACCACCTCTACACTTGATTGGTTTTTTTTTTTTTTGGCACTGTGAGACCCGGTCCCGAATCTATGTGTAATATTGTTGTATATGTGAAATTATATGTTTTTTAGTGCTATATAGATTTTTCTTATATATCATATACCTTATAAATAGGCTAGAAAGCTAAATTGGAAAAGATAGGTTATGAATTTGAAGGATTAACATTCGGGGTGACTTAATAGTTATTAGAAACTTTAGAGGCTAAAGCGTAATTACCTAGAATAACTCTCGAGCATTAATTAGAGTCTTGAAATTAGAAAAAGGGGTTTGTCTGTTTACGATCCCGAATCAATGTGTAATATTGTTGTATATGTGAAATTATATGCTTTATAGTGTTATATAGGTTTTACTTATATATCATATACCTTATAAATAAGCTAGACAGCTAAATTAGAATAAGATAGGTTTAGAATTTGAAGGATTAACATTCGGGGTGACTTAATAGTTATTAGAAATTTTAGGGGCTAAAGCGTAATTACTCGGAATAACTCTCGAGCATTAATTAGAGTCTTGAAATTAGAAAAGGGGTTTGTCTATTTATACATTGGCCCATCGACCCAAGCTAGAACCAAGTAGGGTACAATTGCAAACATTAACTAAAAGTTGGGTAAAATTGTAAAATCTAAAAATATTAACTTATCTTCCAAGCTAATTAACTAATTAAAAAAACTAATCCTTCCTACCATTTCAGCAAAAGCTAAGGTAAAGAAGAAGAAGATAGAAGGCAATTCAACCAAACTTGCTTTGGAGGTACAACTTTTGAGCCATTTTTGCAAGAGCTAATCATCTTTTCTAGGTGAATTGAGGTGAAGGGACTTTTCTTAAATTGATTTCAGAAGATATATTGCATATATATGTGTTATAGAGTAAGAAATTGATGTATTATACAAGATTAGATGTTATATGCATGCAAAATTGTTGTTACAACAGTTTTATTTTTTGAATTGTTTGGGCAAGTAATTATTTTGGGAAACATTTGAAAAAATCACATATTAATTTAGACTTGTAGAGGAACAACTTTCATGTTGGATGAATTATGAAGAAAAATCGTTTGCTTGCTCGAAATTGCTGAAATCAGTGAAGTTTTGTAGTTGACTGGAATTGGACAGTTTTACTTGTTTGAATTTCGTGGAGTTTTTGACCTAGTTATACTACTTGAAAAATTATAAAAAGTTTACAGGACCTAGATAAGGCAATTTAGAACAAGTTATGTTTAGGTCAAGTTGGCCAATTCCTCCATCTAGTGCCTCTATGAAAATAAAAACCGAAACCTGACAGAATTCGTGACCAATCTGGACAGCTTTGTGCACGTGAGTTGTTCTAGTCATATCTTGATAAATTTAACTCGGAATTGAGTTCTATTTGATTTTAGAGTTATCTACTTTCAAAGAGATTTCCATACATATAAAAATAAATTTAATAGGAGGTGATTTACTTTGGTAATTTTGCAGATAAAAGGAAATTTTGCAGATAAAATTGTGCTACTGCTGAAACTTTAAAACTGTTGAACTTGTTTATTTTATGTTCTTATTGATTCTTGTGGCTGTAAAATGCACTATAAGACATTATTAGTGGTGGATATATGATTTGAACTATGTGAAGTTATGTGTTAAGACTAAAAATGTTGCGATGCACTATGTGATGTACCATGTGATATATAACATGTGATGTGATTAATGTGCATTATGAACTATGAATTGATGTTTATGTGTGATATATGTCAAGAATTATGTAAAGTTATATGTTGAGACTAAAAGTGTTATGTGAAATATGATGCGATGTGATTATCAACGTGTTACATGATATATTACGTGAATAGCATGCACTATATAAATTATTGGGTTATTGGAGAGGTTGCAACCATCTTTTGGCATGGTAGTGTTGAGAAATTGCAGGCGGCATCGGGCTTGCCGGTCTAGCTCGGCCACCATGGTTACTAATTCCCATCTCGCTAGGGAACTTTACTACCCTGGGATAGTGGGTCGTAAGCTTGGGTATATCCAGAATACCCCGTGTTGGGAGACATAAGAGATTTGAAGATCATTTGGCCGGCCACCACATACGATGCGATGCATTATGTCAGCGTAAGTGTATTCTTACCCTACTATGTGCTAAATGTTTATTCTATAAAAATGCGATGTGTTTACTATATAATGTTGTGACGTGATTCCTATATGCTGATGCGATGTGTTTAATAATTGTTGTTAATATGTACATGAAATTCACAGGTTTTCAAATGGATTTTTAAAAGAGAAAATAATTTCGAAAACCCTTCCCATATTCCCTCCTCGCTGAGCTTAAGTTGTTATAAGCTCACCCTGTTTTCCCACCCTTGCTGGTTGCTCGAGATAAAATTTTAAAGGTTCACATTTGCTAGTAGAGTGTACATTTATCTATTGTATGCGAGGAATATGTTTGTAACATTAGTCACTAGTGATGAAGTTTGTATAATATGTACTAATGTAAACTGCTACTTTGGTGTTCAGGAACTCAACTTATGTATTGTACCTTACCAAATAATATTTTTAGACTTAAACGAATATCTTGTATATATGGCTTGAGGTATTAGTTTGGGGACTGACGAGACTGTTGGCTTGAATGGTTGATTATTGGTTCTTGGAGGATAATAATTGTGTTGGTTGGGCTGGATTTGCAATCTTTTCTATGCAGGATGAAAAACTGTGTTGTCCGACTTTGAGGGGAGACTTTGTCCGATTTTTCGTTACACTTTAACTTAATAGCTTGATGTTCTGAATTATGGATAATAATGCTCGAACTTTGGTAATTGTGCCTTAGTGATCTTAAGAGGAGTGATTTTTTTAAGCCCGTGGCATCACGATCCCTAGAATGTTTGTGATTTTATTATGGTATCAGAGATTTTATTAGTAAACGAAATTGGGGTTGTGACAGGCACCATCGCTTCAAAACCCATTTTTTTGCAATTACTTGTTGTTTTATTATTGCTCCCATTGTGTCCCGAAAGCAAATAGGACTTGGAAGAGAAGGTTTGGCTACCTAGTGGAATTCGTAGGGTACCATTTTGTTGTGATACAAATTGGGTTTTCTTTCTTTATCTCAATTAATGTTTTTATGCACATATATAATTTACATGTACATATATATGTAGGTACACTGCACCTACGTGCATTTATGTGAAGATTTGTATCAACTATAAATTGTTGAAATAATCTTCCAGTGTGAATTATTAATGTTTTATCATTTTCTCTAATTTGAAACTTGTAAGCATAATAGCCTCGACAAGAGATGTATGACCTTTTTGTTTTTCTAGAATTTGAAACTAAATAGTTGTAAGAATGGGAAAAGAAGAGAAAAACAACCAAAAAAAAAGAATGAAAGAATTAGCATATACTCATTTTAGTTAAAGAATGTAATTTTGTGTGAAAAAATTTACTTACTTTGATCTTCTACATTGAGCAAATATTCTGCTGATTTCATGTAAGCAGGGTTTACAATTGATTCTCCTGGACAAATACTTGAAGAACTGATTTTATGGATTGTTCTAGGTAATTTCTCTATCCCTCTGTGCCAGCCTGTGTCACCCTTAGGAAAAATGAAATGATATTGAAATGGATCATAACAACCAAAATAGTATTTGACTTGTTGATTTTCACTTGATTTAGTATAGACCTTAATATTTCGTCCTTCACTATAGTTAATGTCAATTTGTTCAATCCAAATTGCAGCTACTTGAGAAGTTGTTAGGGCGTTGTAAATTCGTTGATCTATTCTTGTATATGATCCAATAAAGATTCTATAGTCATCAAGATTTGGCATAGATTTTAAATTTTTAAAAAATTAGGAATATGGATTCATATCTAAAATTTTGATGATGGACCTAATAATTTGCTCATCCAACTTATCTGATGTTTCCAACCTTTTTTGAATCTCATCTTCAGTGTCAAAGAAGTAAAGCTGTAAATTTGAAGGCTTTGAAGATTGAAAATTTTGATATCTAAAATTTGAAGATTGAAAATTGAAAATTGAAGATTGAAAATTTGAAGGATTCATATCTAAAATTTTGATGATGGACCTAATATATGGCATGAATATTGAAACTTAGAAAATATAAGGAATTCACCAATAGTAGATAATGAGAAGAAAGATATAGGAAAAGAAGAGTACACATCATAGACATGGCAATCCAAAACATACAAATAATTGGAAATGTAGATTTAAACATGATGAACGAAATATAGCTTTTGTACCAAAATAGTTACCTTGTTTGTCTTGTGATGAACAAACTCTAGTGCTAAACATAGTTTAATTACTTATGTTGAATCTTTGAGTACCTCAATTGCCAACGTATCTGCAATATTAAGGATGCAAATAAGAAAGAAAGGTTAAAACACGAATCAGTAAAATTGAGGATCTTTAATTTAACAGATTTAATATAAACTCAAGTCCCTAAATATGACATATGATAAGTTGAGAACCATGACTTATATTGACAACCATGACTTATCAACACCTAATGAAATGTGATTACATGAATACACATGCTCCCTGTATTGTTCTCATAACATAAATCTTATAATTTGCATTTCGAATGATAATGAATACCTTCAGATGACGTAGAGAAATCTGAACATGGAATTATACTACTTTTTTTTAATTGTTATAATGGTACGTATGTCGTATAAATCAGTAATTGAGTTTTGAAATTTAGGTTTTTCAATGTCTAAGAGGAATATTTAATAGAGTAATTGTTAGTCACACTTTTTAAAAATAAAAGTTATAACGAATACTCTATCAATTTTATTATCCAAATTTAAACCCTGCGCATTATTATTTCTACTTTTCACACCTCTTCTAATCTCTACAATTAAACAACTATGAACTATTACATTTAATGCAACAAAATATTTAAATTCTGAAAAAAGAAAAGGAAATAATTTACTAAAGGCTAACCTTTTAGTTTTGAGCCTTGATGTACTTGTTTACGCTAGGCACTAATCTGTGTTCACAAAACAAATGACAAACGAAATAAATATCCATCACACATCATATATTAATTAAAACATATGTAATACACCTTAACACAAAAGAGAGTGGAATGTAAGAGGATATCATACCTCTCATCTTGAATTTGAGTTGGTAACGCTTGAAGTAAGCTTTTGTCCTCTGAGCTTTGACGAAGTCCTATAACAAAAGATAGATACACAAAATCAGATAATGCACGTCGTAGATAACAGAAACAGAATTCACCCATCTCATTTAAGCTTCACTTACATTCAAAAGAAATTTTTAGCCCAAGACTCTGTACACTCAAATCTCAAATCTACAAGGTTTATTTTTAGAAAATTTTCACCCCAAAAATAATTAAACATATTCTTGTTTGCATGTCTATCAAAATCGACTCAGCCTCCACTTAGAAATTTTTTTGTATATATGCACATTCTTAACCTCCACTGACTAAATATTCTAATCACTCTTGGGTACGCAAATTCCTGACAGGCAGACACACACACACATCTACACCCCAACTCCTTCAAGCAATAGTTTGAGAAAACACAACAACATTTGTAAAGCACTTAAAACAACAAATAAATAAGCTACTGAAGATGTATACTTAATAAAGATCTGAAAATATACTTGAGAACAAAATGAAGTTTTCACTGCTTTACAACCTTGCTATCAATGCTCCTGTAGCCCAAAAAAATCAAAAAAAAGCAATAAAAAAAATATAAAAATAAGATAGTATCAAAGATTGTGAAAAAAAAACATAAACCCATCACTGGATCACATCACTTGGCTTCAACATGTTCTCTTGCCCACAATCTGCAGCATCCATTAAATCCCCAATTTAAAAACGCTAAATTTTTTAATAATAAGTAAAAAATAATCTTTAAAAATTACAATTAAATATGAAATAGATCACCTATAAAGATCCGAGCTAAAATCATCTATAAATATCACAACATTGTAAACATATAACTTTAGATCTAAATCGATCAAAGTTTATTAGAAAGTACCTGTTGAAGGAAAAAGCAATAGCGAGCTTTTGCTTACAGAAGAGTGTGAACAAAAGGGTGTTGAAGAAAATGAAAGAAAAGTTACTGAAGAGAGAAAACGCTTGAGCTTTTTTTGGCCAAGAATGATCTAGCCAAGAACGATCTAGAAAAGTTCTCTTTTGTCTAATGATTTGATGAGGTAAGGTGATGTCTGACCCATGTTAGATTCCACTTAGAAGGACAATTTTAGTCATAAAACGCAAAGTACAACATCGTATGCAACATTGCACAAGTCCTTTACTGCATAATATATAATGTTTGACGATTTTGTCCTTGCGCATTATGGTCATTGAAAGAGAAAAAGTGCAATAATGTTAACACAATGTGCAAGCATTCTAAAGCCATGACGACCTAAACTTTTACCTGGATGGACAATTTTAACCCTTAAAAGCCTTTTAGTATATAGTAAAGATAAATAAATATATATATATATATATATAGAGAGAGAGAGAGAGAGTACCGTGAGATAGTTGAAGAGAGCAGCGGATGACAAAAGCGTACAAGAGAAAAGCATAGAAAAGAATGAATGCGAGCTCTTTTTGCTGCCAAGAGCTCTTCATCGCCATACTCAAAACTGCTGTAATACGATTAAGTTCGATGAGTTTAGTCTAGAATGTTCTAAATGAGATTTGCAAATGCTAAGACCAATAGCTTATGAAAATTCTTAGCTTGAATTGTTGGCGCTAGTAGTGTGAACTGAAAAGCGCTTCTTGAAACTTGAGGCGTTGTGTATTTCGGGTCGTGTCAATGAGTCTGTCAAAGACTTTCTTAGAATGGGCTTATAAGCACTTAAAAATAACTTGGAATTAGGTCCGGAAAATTACACAAATGGTCGCTATTATTTTTTTAAAATTTTAAATTTATTTTTATTATTTAAAATTAGTTGATTTAGTTTTTATTATTTTTAAAAAATTTTAAATCTGTTCCTATTATTCAACATTAACTAATTTTGTCTCTATTATTTTTCAAAAAAAAATGCAATTTAGTAACAATTTTTTTTTTAAAAGCATTGAATACTAACATTAAGACTAAAGATCATAGATGAATAGTGACTAAAGATTGGATAGGTTAAGACTAAAGATCGTAGATGAATAATTTTTTTAAGAAGAGAATGTCAAGATTGAAAATCGTTGAAAATAACAAGTTTGCTTCTAGAACAGGAATCCTCATGATAACACATTTTTAGAGTTATTACGACGCTCAAATTGAACAAGTAAAAAAAACGTGGTTATGTTTGATTTCTTTTATAAATTTCTGCAACCATGGTACCAAATTAAAAGGTTCTGCAAATGATTTCATCTAATCATTGTATTGTTTATGTTGTTTATAAAGTCATTTTTCCCTATGAGGTTATAGCAGAAATCCAAAGTACCCCATGAGGTTTCAACAATACCCATATGCCCCCATGAAGTGTAACAGTGTTAAAGATTTATCAATTGTCAAATATATGACCTTTTGCAATGACTATTTTACCCCTGTCTGTCATGTATAATTACATTTTGCCTACACCCCTTTCGTGAAGTTTCTCTTCTCTATTCTGCCACTATCCTCACTATCATTTCTCTTTTTACCCCCACCTTCCACGACCACCACCTCTACACCTGATTGGTTTTTATTTATTTATTTGGCACTGTGAGACCCGGTACCGAATCTATGTGTAATATTGTTGTATATGTGAAATTATATGCTTTCTAGTGCTATATAGGTTTTACTAATATATCATATAACTTAGAAATAGGCTAGAAAGCTAAATTAGAATAAGACAGGTTTAGAATTTGAAGGATTAACATTTGGGGTGACTTAATAGTTATTAGAAACTTTAGGGGCTAAAGCATAATTACCCGAAATAACTCTAGAATCAAACATAACTCTCGAGCATTAATTAGAGTCATATCTTAATGAATTTAACTTGGAATTGAGTTATGTTTGATTCTAGAGTTATCTATTTTTAAAGAGCTTTCCATACATATAAAAATCAGTTTAATAGGAGGTCATTTACTTAGGTAATTTTGCAGCTAAAATTGTGCAACTGCTAAAACTTTAAAATTGTTGAACTTGTTTATTTTATGTTCTTATTGATTATTGTGGCTATAAAGTGCACTATAAGACATTATTAGTGGTGGATTTATGATTTGAACTATGTGAAGTTATGTGTTAAGAATGTTGAGATTAAAAGTGTTATGTGAAATATGATACGATGTGATTATCAACGTGTTACATGATCTATTACGTGAATAACATGCACTACATAAATTAATGTATTATTAGAGAGGTTGCAACCATCTTTTTGCATAGTAGTGTCGAGAAATTCCGGGCAACATCAGGCTTGCCGGTCTAGCTTAGCTACCATGGTTACCAATTCCCCTCTCGCTAGGGAACTTTACTACCCTGGGAGAGTGGGTCGTAGGTTTGGGTATATCCGGAATACCTCGTGTTGGGAGACATAAGGGATTTGAAGATCATTTGGTCGGCCGCCACATGCGATACAATGTGTTATGTCAGCATAAGCGTATTCTTACCCCACTATGTGCTAAATGTTTATTCTATAAAAATGCGATGTGTTTACTATATAATGTTGTGACGTGATTCCTATATGCTGATGCAATGTGTTTAATAATTGTTGTTAATATGTGCATGACATTCACAGGTTTTCAAATGGATTTTTAAAAGAGAAAATAATTTCGAAAACCTTTCCCATATTCCCTCCTCGCTGAGCTTAAGTTGTTATAGGCTCACCCTGTTTTTCCACCCTTGCAAGTTGCTCGAGATAAATGTTTAAAGGTTGACATTTGCTAGTAGAGTGTACATTTATCTATTGTATGCGAGGAATATGTTTGCAACATTAGTCACTGGTGGTGAAGTTTGTATAATATGTACTAATGTAAACTGCTACCTTGGTGTTCAAGAACTCAAGTTATGTATTGTACCTTACCAAATAATATTTTTAGACTTAAACGAATATCTTGTATATATAGCTTGAGGTATTAGTTTGGGGACTGAGAAGACTATTGGCTTGAATGGTTGATTATTGGTTGTTGGAGGATAATAATTGTGTTGGTTGGGCTGGATTTGCAATCTTTTCTATGCAAGATGAAGAACTGTGTTGTCTGACTTTTAGGGGAGACTCTGTCTGATTTTTCGTTACACTTTAACTTAATAGCTTAATGTTCTAAATTATGGATAATAGTGCTCGGACTTTGGTAATTGTGTCTTAGCGATCTGAAGAAGAGTGATCTTTTTAAGCTCGTGGCATCACGATCCCTAGAATGCTTGTGATTTTATTATGGTATCAAAGATTTTATTAGTAAACGAAACTGGGGTCGTGACAGGCACCATCGCATCAAAACCCATTTTTTTGCAATTACTTCTTGTATTATCATTGCTCCTATTATGTCCCGAAAGCAAATAGGACTTGGAAGAAAAGGTTTGACTGCCTAGTGGAATTCGGCGGGTACCATTTTGTTGTGATACAAATTGGGTTTTCTTTCTCTATCTCAATTAATGTTTGTATGCACATATGTAATTTACATGTACATATATATGTAGGTACACTACACCTACGTGCATTTATGTGAAGATTTGTATATTCATTTGGTGACTCAAATGGGTTTTGATGCATTGATGTCAATTTTTGCAACATTCATAATTACTTTATGTGATTGTCCTTATAGTGTGTTGTTGATTTAACAATGGTTGTTATTGGGTTTTCATGGTTCATCAGCAGAAAAGCTTGCTAACATGTGCTTTATGTAGTATGAATATGGCATTCTGCTTGTAGTTGTTGTGACATAGTGTGAAAATCAATCAGTTTGTGTGGTGTAATTTGTAAGTGAAGATGTTGTCTTATGCTAAGTAGGTGCTTTCTTGTGTTAAGTCGTCTTATTTGAACTTTAAAAAAAAAAGAGTCGTCTTACAATGCCATTAATCAAGTCAAAGTTTCATTCCTGGCAACGGAAGTGGAAGGAGTGGGGGATGGACAAACAAACAATAACAATTGAGGGGTGTAGGCAAAATAGTATTTGTACATGATGCACATGGGTAAAGTAGTAATTATAGGAGGTTAAATATTTGACTGTTAATAAATTTTAACTCTGTTATATCTCATGGGGAAATCTGGGTATTGTTAAAATCTCATGGGCCACTTTGGATTTATGCTATAAACTTATGAGGGAAAATGACTTCAACCCTTTTTTAATGTGGGAGAATCCCTTGTACTTAATAAGCATCCCTTGTAAAAGTATGATGTGAGATCGTTATATTTTTCGATGTGGGATCATCACATTGTGTCTCACTTTTTGTTAAGTATAACTTGTAATCTTTCATTTTATGCAATATGTTTTGTACTACAGAATATATTTTTGATATATAGGACATAAGATAGATTTTGATTTGTAGGATGAGGGATAATTGTTAGATATATTGGAATGAGATTTTAGTGCCAAGAATGTTAAGTCAAAAATTCATATAATCATTTTGAGGGATTTTTTTTTTTTTTTTTTTACTTTTTTTTTTGGGGTCTCTTTCAACCATACACTTCAAACATAATTTCGTGAAAGAAATGACTTTGTAAAATATTGGAAAAAGATTAATCAGATCACACTTGTGGGGCAACCAATTTTAAGTCAAACTAGTGAACTAGGATCTTCACCAACCTCTAGAGGCACAATCATGAACATAAAAATTCTTTGGTCAGTCCAAGGTAACTATCAGTTTTAGAGATAACGGGTGAGCCCTACATACTGTAAGGTCCACTTATATATAAGTTGACTGATGATTAGCCCGATCTAATCAAAAAATATCTCGAATAAACTTTATTACACTTTCACTCTCTCACTTTTAAGGAATAACCTGAGGTATAATAACTCCTAGAAAGATTATTTAAGTATCTCGGTTTTAACCTCCCTCGTAGCAAAAATTGAGAAAACGCAACTTATTGCACAGTTTTCTAAAGAATGGAACACCCACCAGCATCACATGGAGAATAGGGAGCATAGCAGACAGGACCATCACAGGGAACATAGCGGAGAGCAAAAGGCTGGCATTTGTTACATTGACAAGAAGGAGGACATGTCTTTTTTGGCTGGCATTGGTTACATTGACAAGAAGGAGGACATGGCTTTTCTTTCTTTATCTCAATTAATGTTTGTATGCACATATATAATTTACATGTACATATATATTTAGGTACACTGCACCTATGTGCATTTATGTGAAGATTTGTATCTTCGTTTGGTAACTCAAATGGGTTTTGATGCATTGATGTCAATGTTTGCAACATTCATAATTACTTTATGTGATTGTCCTTATAGTGTGTCGTTGATTTAACAATGGTTGTTATTGGGTTTCCATGGTTCATCAGTAGGAAAAGCTTGCTAACATGTGCCTTTTGAAGTATGAATATGGCATTCTGCTTGTAGTTGTTGTGAAATAGTGTGAAAATCAATCAGTTTGTGTGGTGTAATTTGTAAGTGAAGATGTTGTCTTATGCTAAGTAGGTGCTTTCCTGTGTTAAGTCGTCTTATTTGAACTTAAAAAAAAAAAAAAGAGTCGTCTTACAATGCCATCAATCAAGTCAAAGTTTTATTCCTGGCAACGGAGGTGGAAGGAGTGGGGGATGGTGGCGGGACAAAGAAACAATAACAATTGAGGGGTGTAGGCAAAATAGTATTTGTACATGATGCACATGGGTAAACTAGTAAGTATAGGAGGTCAAATATTTGACTGTTAATAAATTTTAACTCTGTTACACCTCATGGAGAATCAAGGTATTGTTAAAACTTTATGGGGCACTTTGGGTTTATGCTATAAACTCATGAGGGAAAATGACTTTAACCCTGTTTCGATGTGTGAGAACTCCTTGTATTTAAAAATCATTTCTTGTGATAATAAGATTTCGATTTGGAATCATTACATTTTCTGATATGGGATCATTACATTGTGTCGCACTTT
This sequence comes from Ehretia macrophylla, assembly GCA_037974665.1. Lineage (NCBI taxonomy): Eukaryota > Viridiplantae > Streptophyta > Magnoliopsida > Boraginales > Ehretiaceae > Ehretia > Ehretia macrophylla. The sequence goes on from CM075764.1 coordinate 71,298,130, forward strand.
TTATTAAGTATAACTTGTAATCTTTCATTTTATGCAATGTTTTGTACTACAGAATATATTTTTGATATATAGGATATAAGATAGATTTCGATTCGTAGGATGAGAGATAATTGTTAGATATATTGGAATGAGATTTTAGTGCCAAGAATGTTAAGTCGGAAATTCATATAATCATTTTGAGGGATTATTTTATTTTATTTTATTTTACTTTTTTCTTTTTTGTCTCTTTCAACCAAACACCTCAAACATAATTTCATGAAAGAAGTGACTTTGTAAAATATTGGAATAAGATTAATCAAATCACACTTGTGCCAACCAGTTTTAATTCAAACTAGTGAACTAATCTTCACCAACCCCTAGAGACACAATCATAAACATGAAAATTCTTTGGTCAGTCCAAACTGATCATCAACTCTAAAAATAATGGGTAAACCTCACATGTTGTGAGACCCACTTGTATGTGAGTTGACTGATGGTTAGGCCGACCTGACGAAAGAAAATCTCAAATAAACATTATTACATTTTCACTCTCTTAACTTTTGAGGAACAACAAGAGGTATAATAACCCCTAAAAAGATTATTTAAATTTATCGGTTTCAACCTCCCTCAGTAGCAAAAACCGAGAAAACACAACTTATTGCAGAGTTTCCTAAAGAATGGAACAGCCACCATCCTCACATGGAGAATAGGGAGCATAGCAGACAGGACCATCACAGGGAACATAGCGGCGAGCAAAAGGCTGGCATTTGTTACATTGACAAGAAGGAGGACATGTCTTTTTTGGCTGGCATGGGTTACATGGACAAGGAGGAGGAGGACATGGAGGAGGACATGGAGGAGGAGGACATGACTTTTCTTGCCGGCATGGGTTACATGGACAAGGAGTAGGAGGACATTCAGGTGGTTTAGGTGGTTTAGGTGGTTCAGGTTTCTTCAGTGGTCCAACACTAATTACTTCTACATATGCTCCACAACTTCTGAGTTTCTTGACAAGCTTTACAGGATCAACATTCCCAACAACAATTAGTATCCCCTTCTCATCATCCACTGTTATCTTATCAATACCTGTCTTGAGAAAAATATATATATATATATAGTGAGTATTCGTTCAGCTATGACATTGTTGCAGCACATAAAATCAAGTTTAGATAACTAATAAATCGAAAATTATACGTATTAAAATACTTAAACTTGTGTAGACAATAGTAGATAATCCAAGTATTCTACAATTTGCCAACATACTTGAATCTAATCGATTAGCTCGAAATGTTTAAACCTGTGTTGATAATATTATGAAAAACTTAAAGCATTATAAATTGAACTTATATATTTTACAAAAATAATGTGGAACACGATGTCAAATTATACCTGAAAGTTTGGTGGCCCTTTTCATTACCTCAGTTTTGCACTCTTCGCAATGAATGTCGACTTTCAGCTCAATTTTCTGTTTTGGGGAAGTGGTGCATAAAAGCAAAAACATTTGTACAATAAGTAAGACATTTGAAATGTATATAGCTTTTTCCTTAATCTACTTAAGGATACAAATTAAGCTTAAAATTAAGAATATTTCATTGAAGAGCCTGTACAAGTATATGAAAAGGCTTCGATAGGTTTATTTAAAAATGCACAGCTATAAATGACGTACTACGTACCTTCATGATAATGCATTGGAACAAAGAAATAAATTGACTTACTATGCACCTCTGGTTTGGCATTAATTATAAAGATCAGGCTATCTTTATGGAACTCAAGGGGGTCACATAGAGGGTCGTACTAAGAAGACTTTGACTCTGAAAATTCTTGTGGAACCAATTGAATGACACTGTAAAAATGACGATTTTAGTTATTTTGCAACATCTTAGTTAAAAATAAAATCTTATTGTAAAAAACTACTGTAATATGTCGTTGCATAAACTATAACTTTTTGCAAGGTCTTTGTTTTATTGCAGCCATTAAAATTATTTTTATCACTTTTTGTTAATAATTGTTCCTGACATTATTTTTTCGCAAAATGTTTAAAATTATAGTTTAAGTGCAATGGTTTTTAAACTATCATTGGTTATTATTTACGAAAGACCATTGAAATAGAAAATTTGCAATAGGAGCATATACAATGGCATCACATAAAACAATTAAACTCATTTATAATAGTTTTTAACTTTTGCGTAATAGATTTAAAAGTTTTTAAATATTACAAAAGATCAAGAATGCGATAGTACTATTATGATCACATGCCAAAAGTTTATGATAATGCAACTGTAGGCCAGCAATGATACTGATGGGCGATGGGTGGCCAGGTTTTTATATATGAGAATAGACCGGTCAACCAAATTAGATTGGATTGACAATATCAACCATACATTTTAATTGCCCCCCTTATTTTTCTGAATCAGATTCTTTTGATAAAAATGAAGTTGTCGGTTGAGGAATGTTGGCTAAAAAGCTAAAATTTGTATGATGAAATGGTTCCGAGCTTCTGATATCGTACGTTGTATTAAGAACCTGGAGTTGTTGTTGTTTTTTTTTTTTTTTTTTTTTTGCAATCTAAAATAGGTCAAGAACATAATGTTCGAGATTATATATGATTATCTCATATAAACTTGAAGTGAAAGTTTCAGTCATATGTGGAAATAAACGTGGTCTATATAACCATGTTTCTTATTAACACAAGATTACCATGCACCGTAGAGCACATAGCCATTACAGAAAGATGGATATACTGTATATATGCTTAAATTCTCACAAAATAATAAGCTTCACGACTTTGAGAAAGTAGTACTTATTACACGAGTATCTCATTAAAAAGTTTAAACTATTAAAAATAAAATTTCATCATGCACGTCAAGGATTAATAATGTGAACTTTGAGAAAGTAGTACTTATTTACTTGAGTCTAATCGATTAGCTCGAAATGTTTAAACCTGTATTGATAATATTATGAAAAACTCAAAGCATTATAAATTGAACTTATATATTTTACAAAAATGATGTGGAACATGATGTCAAATTATACCTGGAAGTTTGATGACCCTCTTCATTACCTCAGTTTTGCACTTTTCGCTTTGAATGTCGACTTTCAGCTCAATTTTCTGTTTTGGGGCAGTGGTGCATGAAAGCAAAAACATTTGTACAATAAGTAAGACATTTGAAATGTATATAGCTTTTTCATTAATCTACTTAAGGATGCAAGTTAAGCTTAAAATCAAGCACTACCTTCATGGGAAGAGACTTCAGTGTTCTTCTTACAAGGTTGGATTATGGAAAACCCACTTGGTATATAAGCGAGGATTTTGGCATTCTTAAATATTTTTAAGTGGACCCAAAAAAAAAAAGAATGAAGTCTTTGTTTAGAGTCTTAACCACCATTTAATTTAGAATGTGTGGGGTTATAATCATACGGAATATCATGATGTAAATACCAACCAACTTATCATCTAAGCGCCAACCAAGTTATCAAGCATCTTGATTACAAGATTTGATTGAATTGTTGTTTGTGTTCTTCCTAGAAGGGCTCAATTATTATTCTCAATCCAGTACAAAGTTTTCGTTGGTTCAACCTTAACCAAGTCAACCTAGTTTTTGAAATGAACTAATCATACAATACTAAAACAAGTGATAGTATATGAGGACAATGAGTTACTATAACGCCAAAGAAAATGCTACATTACAAAGGAATCTTACAAAGAATCCTTAAAGATTAATGTCTATTTCCTTTCTTCTTGTATGTATTTGGAGGTAGACCCATGAATTCCAAAAGGAATCAACATATTTTAACATATCATTTGGTTTAGATTTCAACAAATTTTTCTACACGTACACTATTATGGACATTTCATTTTTCTTATCTGTCAAATTTTTTACTATCACCCTAAAAAATCCAAACTATACCTTTAAAAAAAAATAGGGATAAGTTGTGACACCTTACAGCATGCACCCTTTGGGCAATGTGGCGTGATACACGAAGCAGCTGGGTTGTCGCCATGTAAAAGGTTCATGTAGGGAGAAATATATACATATGTATAACTAAATGCACATATCTAACTTATCTCATCCGAAGTATTAAATGAAGAGTATGAATCCCCTTGATTGTTAGTATTTTAAAAAAAAAATCTATTATTTTTTAAAAAAAAATTAAAATATCTATGTATTTTTTGGTAAAAAATTAATTAGCCTCAATGAAAAAAATGCACTCATATAATTGAAAATTTTGTCTTTAGCCTCCACTGAGAAAAATTCTTGAATCCTTCCCGGGGGGAAATTATTCTTTCGAATTTCACTAAAGTTGTTTGCCAAAACGCTTCTTATTTTATACTAAAGATAAATTAGTAACACATTATATCTTTTAAAAGAATCGTTTGCAATTAAGTTGTGATGAAAAAAAAAGTCAACTAATGTAGCTATTGGTACAATGGAATAGGGTTTTGAATGAAATGATATTCTCAATTCTTTTCTATTCTCATGTTTGGTATTTAGGAATGAACTTTAAAATCTCATTCTCACATATATGGGAATAGCCATTCCAAAACAAACAAATGAGAATAGGCAATTCACATGTGTTTGGGAATGAACTTGACTACCATACCCCCATATTTTAATAATAATAATAATAATAATAACAAAAATAATAATAAAATAACAATAATAATAATTAAGAAATATAATAATTATTATTATTATAAAATACTAATTATTATTATTAAAAAAATAAAAAAAATAAAATAATAATAATAATAATAAAGAAATATAATATTAATTATTATTATTATAAAAATAAAAATAAAATTATTATTATTATAAAAATAAAAGTAATAATAATAATAATAATCAATAAAATTAAAATAAGAAAATAATAATAAAAATAATAATATTGATTGAAATAATAATAATAAAAAAAGCTAAAAACAGAAATATTGATTAAAATGATTATTATTATTATTAATTAATAATAATAATAATAATAATACCAAATATAATAATAATAATTATAATTATAATAATAAAAGGATAACCTTGTCATATTTTTAATACTACAATAATAAAAGAACAATCCTGTCATATTATACAAGGCATTCTCATTACTACGTTTCATTCTTATAACATACCAAGTATATCATTTGCATTATCAAGTTCATTTCATTTTCAGCTTCATTCTATTCCTTAGCCCATTCCATTTCTGTCCAACTCCATTCCAATATACCAATCGTTACCTAAGTTATCACGAGGCTAAAGAGGTCATTAACATGGCTAGTGACTAAAGATTGGAGAGGTTAAGACTAAAGACCATAGATGAATAGTTTTTTTAAGAAGAGAATGTCAAGACATAAAATATATCGTTGAAAATAACAAGAATGCTTTTAGAATAGGAATCCTCTTACGATGCTCAAATTAAACAAATTGATGTGGGTAAAACCGAGCTGGATGTGCCCAACCCAAGCCAAAAGATCCAAAGATGTGCGACCGAGGTGCACGGACACGCTTGAGGTCCAAGAGAAAACTTAAAGCCGTACAAAGAACAGTTGGTAGGAAACAAGATCTCATCAAATCAAGAATATGATCCCCACTAGTAGTATATATAGTCCATTCCATTTTAGGAAAAAGGCTAATTGATCTTTGTAATAGAAAGCTTATATTATAATTCCTCTCATATATATAAAGTTCATATTTTAACCTTAACACAAATAAAAAAAGACGTAGTTATGTTTGATTTCTTACATCAATTTGCGTAACCATGGTACAAAATGAAAGGGTTCTGCCGAAGGATTTCATCTAATCATTGCATTGTTTGTGTTGTGTCGCGCTTTTTGTTAAGTATTATACCTTGGAATCTTCATTTTATGCAATGTTTTGTACAACATAAGATATTTTTGATAGGATATAAAATAGAGTCCGATTCGTAGGATGCGGGTATATTAATTGTTAGATATTGGAATGAGATTTTAGTGCTAAGAAGGTTAAGTCGAAAATATTCATATAATCATTTTGAGGGAATATTTTATTTTATTTTATTTTATTTATTTTGTCTTTTTCAACCAAACACCTCAAACATAATTTCTTGAAAGAAATGACTTTGAAATGTAAAACTTTAATCAGATAATATTTGTGCCCACCAGCTTTCAAACTAGCGTTTTGATCACCAATCCCTGGAGACACCAACATTATTCCACTTTCACTCGCTAACTTTCGGAGAAAAACATAAGGGTACTATAATAATCCTTGAAAGATTATTAAAATTTTTCGGTTTTAGCCTCCTTCACAGCAAAATCAGAAAGAACTCATTGCAGAGTTTCCTAAAGAATGGAACAACCACCAGCATCACATGGAAGATAGGGAGCATAGCCGACGGGGCCAGCATAGGGAGCATAGCAGACATCAAAAGGCCGGCATTGGTTACATTGATCACAAGGAGGAGGACAGGGCTTTTCTGAATCATTTTGATCAGGTTTTTTTATAGGTTCGTCAGGTTCCTTGGATGGTGCAACACTAATTATTTCTGCATATCCTCCACACCTTCTGAGTTTCTCGACAAGTTTTACAGGATCAACATGCCCAACAACAGTTTGTGTCCCCTTTTCATTATCCACTTTTATCTCATTAATACTTGTCTTTCAGGAATATATATATAGAGAGTAAGTTTCGATAACTAAGAAAATCAAAAATTATACTTATCATAATACTTAAACTTCAGTTGATAATAGTAGATAATTCAAGTATTCCAAACTACTAGCTTGCCAATATATTAAGCCGAACCTATTAGTTCAAAATACTTAAATCTGTGTTGATAATATGAGAAAAAACCCAAGATGGAACGGAATGTTGACTTTGAAAGTTTGGTGGCCCTCTTGATTACCACAGTTTTGCTCTTTTTGCTGTGAATGTTGACATTGAACCTAGTTTTCTGTTTCGGGCCAATAGTGCAAATTAACGATGGATGAGACTTCAAATGTTATTCCTACAAGGTTGGATTATACAAAACCCACTTCGTATATAAACGAGGATTTTGAAATTCTTAAATTTTTTTAAAGCTAGTGGACCAAAAAAAATGAAGTCTTCCACCATTAACGTGTGGAGCATAATCATACAGAAAGAATTATACATGCAGTTTATCATGTAAATGCCAACCAAGGTAAGGATATTGATTACATGAATTGATTATATTTATTGCTGTGTTCTTCCTAGAAGGGCTCAATAATTATTCTCAATCCAGTATAAAAGTTTTCATTGGTCCAACCTTGTTAGGACCAAGTCAACTAGTATTTGAAATGAACTGATCATACAATACTGAAAAAATGGTGGTATATGAGATATATATCTTTAAGGAATGACTTGTGTCTTCTATCTTTCTCCATGAAATTACAAATTAAAGGGCCTTCGAGGGGAATAAACATATTTCGACCACATCATTTTTGTCAAATGTAATATGTGTGTGTGTGCGCGTGCATATATGTATATATATACATAGAAATATAATTTTGTCTGCATATTATTGCTCCCATGCCAAACTCGAGGCGAATATTTAATATTGGCAAGATAATGATTACACATTTATGTTGACGTACTTATCTAACTTATCTCAAATATATACAAATGTAAATGAATACTATGAATCCTCTCAATTTTAGTATTTCAAGTTGAGGGTGTGAGCTTTTGACCCAAAAAAAAAAGTTGAGGATGTGAGCTTAAATGATTAGTTGGTATAGTTGAATGAAAAGATATATAGGTTTTTTTGAATTCTCTTGTAAGCATAATTATTGTGAAACATATTGCAATTAATTTATCAAAAATATGTAATCATCACAATAAATTTTCAGTAAGGGCATAAGTTACTTACTTGATACCCAATACAACTTGATACGGAAGATGAAACCATGACAACAATTAATTGATTTCTTCACCTTAACCCTAATTTTATAGTGTAGATTTGTGATAGAATTCTACAACCCTCTTCAGGGTAGATAGATGACCAATTAATATATATTTATAGGAACATTTTGTTACTTCCATCAAGTAATCTAATGAGCTGGAACTTTAGTGGGCTATTAATTTATTTAAGTGGGTCACCAATAACTTAATGGGTTATACTACTTATATTCTTTTACTTGACCCATTAACCTTTATGGACAACAAGATTGAATCATAAACATAAGGCGCGCATAAGAGATTAAATCTTTACATAATGTGGGTTATAGCGGTTGTACATCATTCAATCAATGTACTCCCTTCTATAAACCACAACACTAGCAATTAGTCACACTTGGTTATAATCTTAATGGTCCACCATAATGTCTTATACAAACCTTCCTATTTTTCTTAGTAAATATAAGTCACGTGAATACTTTCATGAACTACGAAAAATAATAATGTTTGTCAGAAACATGTCATTGAGCTCAAAGTGTCAACATAAGAACACTTACATCTTTCAAAATTACAACCAAGACCTATCAATACTTCATGTTCCTTAATGGCTTGGTTGTAAGCCTTTATACATAAGATAAGATCACTACTTATGTGTTCAATAGACACTCTTTGTTTCTGAACCTTCTCTTTAATGACAAATACTTTAATTCCATGAATTTGGCACCTCATGATTATTTGTCATTTTAGATAACAAAACTGTTATAGAATTATCACAATAATATTTCGGCAGCTTGGCAATTAGTGTCAATAAATCCAAGTCCTGGAATAAATTTTCTGCAACCATAATGCATAAGTGGTAACTTCATGATATGCTACAAATTCTACTTCCATAATGATAGTCTACTCTGCACTTTTTATAAAGTCGCTCTCACTGCTTAAAGGAAGAGATGGCTAAAAGTGGACTTTATACTATCAATACATCCAATAAGATTTGAATCTGAATATCCAATCACTATAAATGATTAGATCATTTATATGTCAACATGTAGTCTTTGTTCTTTTCAGATATCTTAAACTTTCATTACAACTATTTAATACATTCTTCCACTCCACATCATTAGCAAGAGATTGCATTAGACCAAATTCATCCACATTAAATATCTCTAGAATTCTTTCAATATAGGTTTTTTCAGATACAATACTAACATTCTTTGTGACCCATCATGAGATATTTCAATTCCTATCATAAAGGATGTCTTTCCCATATTCTTCACTTTCAAAATTCTATGAAAGAAACTTGAGTTCCATGCAATATGTCAATACCATTAGTAGCAAGAAGAATATCATCAACATACAAGACTTAAAATGCTCCCACTGATCTTTCAGTATACTTACTAAACAACATTGTGCTCCTTAAAACCGAAAACTATAATGGTATTATGGAACTTAATATACCATTATGGAACATATTTAAGGCCCTATGTTAATTTCTTAAGTTTTACACATCATATGACCTTTTTCCTCTATTGAAAAACTTTTCGATTAGTCCATATATTCTTTCTCAAATTCTTCATTAAGAAATACATTTTTTTCATTTATTTGGTATAACTCTTAATCATAATGAGCCACCATTGCCATGATTATTCTTAAAGAGTCTTTCCTAGAGACTAGAGATAAATCTTTTTATAATTAATACCATCTTTTTGATGTAACCTTTTGCAACTAATCTAGTCCTACAAATGCCATTAGAGTTGCGTTTGATTTAAAAAGAACCTTCATAACCAACTCTTTTGAACTTTATGACAATTGACCAGATCATTAACTTTATTTAGTTGTATAGGTGTTCATCTCATCTTTCTGGGCATCAATTCGTTTATTAGACTCTTTATACTTTCTATGACTAATGAAAATGAAACTAGATTTTTATTGACTCAAATATTGAAATTTGACCCATACAAATAAACCACATAATCTTCATGAATAGTTGACTTCTTTCTCTTTGTGATCTTAATATTATTCTTTGAGGTTCATAAGGATCAACTTCTTGTGAATTAACATTTATAAGTGATAGTTCCCCCTTTATTTGCTATTCAATGTTGTTAAAATGTTCAACAACACTTGGAGCAATTTTGGATAAAAGAGCATTAACGGATGAGAAACAATCCATCCCAACTTCCTTAATATCTACTTTATGAGGTTTATCACTCCCACTAACTTCACAATTCTTTATGAACCTAATATTACTAGACTTCAGAAAATTTCAACAAACAGACATAACCATAATATGAAAATCAATTATAAAAGTAATGAAATACTTTTCTTCATTAAAAAAGGGTACATCAAAAGGTCCATAAACATTAGAGTGTGCAATTTCAAGAAGCTCTATGCTTCTTGTGGCTCATTTCTAGAAGTGTTTGATTTGATTGCAATTCACACACATGCCAAGATGAGTAAAATCTAGACTCAAAAGAATCTCATTCTATATCGATCTTTCTAATCATTCATTGGTAATATAACTAAACATTTATGCCACAAGTAAGCAAAACGTTCACTTCACCTACCACGCTTAATTTTAATATTATGTTACTCAATAAGTGAGGATTCATAGAACATACCATCAAGTTTTAGTTCATATAATCTATCACTAAGAATATCGAACTCAACAATTATGGTATTCTCAAATAAACTAAAACATATACGTTCAAACTTAATATTAAATTCATAAATAACTAACTTTGATGTAGAAACAAAGTTTTTAAAACTATATAGGTACATAAAATGATAATAAATTAATGTGATGGCTAGCATTAAGGATTAAACGATAAGTCCTTAAACTTTCAATTAGAGCCTTCACACGATTTTCTATGACAAAAATTTAATTTGAATTTTTGTTCTAGATCATAAGAATTCTTGCAACATATTAAAAGCATAAATGATAGCTATAGAATCAAGCCACTAGGTATCAAGAGGAACACCACTTGAAGTTGATTAAAAGCATACAAAGGAATGATAATTACATTTACTTTCAAACCATGCTTTATATTCAGACAATATTTAAAAGTGAGCCTACTTTATCACAAAAGTGGCACTTGCAAGTCTAAACTTTTATCCAACGAGTCTAAGAATCGTTAACAAATCTTTCCTTTAATAGTATGACTTAATAGACTATGCAATCTTATTTCCTCCTCAACAAGTATACTTGCCAATTCACATGATCACTTATCCTTAATAGTGTTACAATTAATTCGAAAAAGCCTATATTTGAGAGTTAGTGAAGCATGCATTCACTATCATTCTCAAGGACTTTAATCTTGCTACAATATTAGTCATCTCTATGATATGCTCTTATATAATTCTCGACCCATCATACTTCATGGTCGTGAGCCTAGATATGAGCATATCAATGAATGACTTATATGTGGAGTTGAAACTTTTTTTCCGCGGACCTTAAGTATTCTTTAGCATCATCAGTTTGTAGAATGGTCATTCGCATAAACATGAGGCTTAATTTATTATACCATTTTCAAGTTTTATAATGAATCATCACTTGCTCCCTGTTCGAATCCGTAATGATAGGAAGTTGGTCATTCATAGTGCTAAGTACAAATTCAAAATATTTAAGTAAATTGGGCTTATTTACACCATTCAAAGAAGTCAAATCAATTATACGGTCAAACATGAAGCATGCGAATGAATAGAAAAAGCTGCAAATATTATATAAAATAACATAATCATGGATGAGTAACGACTACAAACTTAATGCTAATAACATTATGGATTCAAATAAAATTAATAAAACATCATAGTGTATTAAAAATCTCCTTTGGGTAGAAACTAAAATACACAATCATAAAGTGAATGCCAATATAATATAATTAGTAGACAATTAAATTTTTTTGTCTCATCATGTTTACTATTCACAGGGTAAACAATTCACCTTTGGGTAAATCCAAAAAATCCAATGAATAATAAACGTCAAATTACCCATTAAAATTTCTTAATTTCGATAATAGGCGTTTCATAGATAAATAGATAATTGACAAAAGATAAAATCCATAATCTTTCTAGTTCGACTACTTTGGTGACTAACGAACTAACATAAGATGGATTTAATTTTAATAACCAATTTAGGGGTCGCGGGGTAGGGTAAGGGTAAGGGTAGGGGTGGGGGTAGGCGTTGTGGGGTAAGGTGAGGGACGAGAAGTAGGGGTGGGGATGGGTGGGAGGCATGGGGTGGGGGTGTTGAGTTGGGAGTTGGGAGTTGGGAGTTGGAAGGAGGGAGGGGGGAGACCAAATCGGGGGGTGGGGGTAGGGTTTTATTTTTGTCTGTCTCCAAAATTGGATACGACCTTTTCTGCCTCCAATTTGGTTCGTCTCTAAAAGGCCATCTCCAAAATTGGAGACGAACTGGACCGTCTCCAATTTGGAGACGGCTTGGCCATCTTCAATTAGGATATATATAAAAAAAAATTAAAATTTTTGTTTCTTTATTATATTTGTTCAAGGAGTAAAATCAATAATTATTAGATAATTGAATAATTAAGAAAAAATAAATGGAAAAAATAATTTTTAATTAATAAGGTCTTAAATAAATGTAATATTCAGTTAATGGCGACGGCATGGGGATAACATGTCGTTGTCTGTCACCAAGTAGTCACCACTTGGTCACTTTTGGAGACGACATATGATGTCGTCACCATATTGTCGCCAATTGGCCTCACATAATGCAATTTTTTTTTGTAGTAATAGGGGGATCAAACAACCATTTACAACAAAAAGAAAAAAAAATGACATATTCGTAAACCATTTTAACCTTTCATAGTTTTCTTCATGTTCTCCAGTACAATTACAATGTACTCTCTAATGCTTTTGCAAGTATCACATAGGGAAAATCTCACATTTAGTCCCTATTATTTGCAAAGTATCTCAGTTTAGTCTTTATTGTTTAAAATGTCTCTATTTAGTCGCTATTGTTTCCCTAAAAGTTTCAATTTCATCCTTATTGTTTAAAATTTTTAATTTTGTCCTTATTGTTTCTAAAAAAGTTTCAATTTCGTCCCTATTATTTTTAAAAAGTTTCAAATTCATCCTTCTTGTTTCTCAAAAAAATTTAATTTAGTCCTTAGATAATATAGATGAATTTGAAACTTTAAAAAAATAATAGGGATGAAATTGAAATTTTTTAAAAATAATAGGGACGAAGTTGAAATTTTTTTAAAAATAATATGGACTAAATTGAGACATATTAAACAATAGGGATGAAATTGAAACTTTTAGTAAAACAATAGGGATTAAATTGAGATATTTTAAACAATAAAGACTAAAGTGAGACACTTTGCAAACAATAGGGACTAAATATGAAATTACCCCTATCGCATATGTGAAACATAAAATAATCCTTTAAATCATTGACCTAGTTTCCGAGAAATAGATATTTTAAAACACTTTCACTAGTAAAGAATCTCTAATAAACATATATAGTACATTGTGGTTTAATCAGTTCATCAATAATAACAGATTTATCTTAACTTATCTTAACATAGTACATTGTGAGATAGTTGAAGAGAGCGGCGGATGACAAAAGTGTAGAAGAGAAAAACATAGAAAAGGATGAATACGAGCTCTTTTTTCTACCAAGAGCTTTTCATCGCCATACTCAAAACTGCTATAATACGATTAAGCTCGATGAGTTTAGTGTAGAATGTTCTGAATGAGATTTGCAAATGCTAAGAACAATAGCTTATGGAAATTCTCATCTTGAATCGCCGGCGCGAATAGGGTGAGTTGAAAAACGCTTCTTGAAACTCAAGGCATTGTGTATTCCGGGTCGGGTCAATGAGTCTGTCAAAGACTTTCTTAGAATGGGCTTATAAGAACTAAAAGATAAGTTGGAATTAGGTCCGGAAAATTGCACAAATGGTAGCTATTATTTTTTTAGAATTTTAAATTTATTTTTATTACTTAAAATTAGTTGAATTAGTTTTTAGTATTTTTTAAAAAATTTAAATTCATTTTTATTATTCAACATTAGGTAATTTTATCTTTGTTTAAAAAAAAATTAATTAAGTCATAATTTTGTTTTAAAAGCATTGAATACTAAATTAAGACTAAAGATCGTAGATGAATAGTGACTAAAGATTGGATATGTTAGGATTAAAGATCGTAGATGAATAGTTTTTTTAAGAAGCAAATGTCAAGAGAGAAAATCGTTGAAAATAACAAGAATGTTTCTAGAACAGAAATCCTCACGATAACACATTTTTAGGATTCTTACAACGCTCAAATTGAACAAATAAAAAAATCGTGGTTATGTTTGATTTCTTATATAAATTTCCGTAACCATGGTACAAAATTAAAAGGTTCTGCAAACGATTTCATCTAATCATTGCATTGTTTATGTTTTTTATAATGTCATTTTCCCCCAATAGTTTATAACATAAATCCAAAGCACCCATGAGGTTTCAACAATATCCATATTCCCTGAAGTGTAACAGTGTTAAAGATTTATTAAGGGTCAAATATATTGTGACACCCGAGAATTTCACCATAGAATTTATTTATAATTGTTGCATACCTATGTGCGCATTTCTACGTGCATCATTTTTCTTGCTTAATTGATTTTATTGTGGGTTACTATTCCTAATATTTTTGACTATTTCAAAAGCTTGATTTTAAATTTTTCCTAGGTCACCTGACATTTAAAAGGAACCAAGAAATTTTCGTTTTGAACTTTCGAGCTTAGGAGTATGCGTTTGAAAAATATTTTCCGTGAACTTTGAATAGTGTTACGTTAGAATAGTGCTAGTTATTAATTAAAAAGCTTTTGTAATAGCAATTAGCTTTAATTGATTAAGTTTTTGAGATTAATTAGCTTAGAATATTAATTATATACTACATATAATATAACTATCTCATGAAATAAAATAGAATAGAACACATTAGTCATCAAAAACATTTGCAAAAATGACCCCTATGTCCTAAGCCTTGGCCGACCCACTCAAGGGAGAAAAGGAGGATTTTTGCTTCTTCAATCTTGCACTTTGAGCTCTTAGATTGATCTTGAGAGGATTTTGAGCAACATAGAGACTTCAACAAACTTCTCCATCTTCAAAAATTGTGAGGGAGTCTCATTTTCTTGATTTTAAAGTTTATGTGCATATGTTAATTTTTCTTGATTTGTCAATTATAGCTATATAACTTGTTATGAATGCTTCCTATGAGTTATTTAATGTCTCTAGAGCTAACTTTTGAGGGTTGATAACAAAGTTAATGGTTGAATGTTGAATTTGATCAAAGAGATGATAGAACTAGGGTTTTGAGAAAATTTGCTAATTGGCTTGAATTGATGCATCAATTAGGTGCTCTAGACCCTAAAGAAGTTAGTTGAAAGGCCACGTTAGGTTGAATCACTCGAATTTGAACTTAATTGCATAATTAGCTTACTTTAAAAATGGGGTTTTATACATTAAGCAATCCGGGCAAGTTTAGGCATCGATTTGGTTATCCTTGAGCTAAGGAAGCACCTTTGGTGCTTCCGTTTCGCGAAAAGTTCAAACCCGTTCGGGGCCTTCCCAAACTTTTGCTTCAAAAATGAGTTTTAGTGACTTTAAAAGGTACCTTTGAGCTTAATTAGGAATATAATAAGACTAGGGTATGATTGGGAATCTCGAACCATGCTTAGGAGAAAGAAAGCTCAGTTAAAGAAAGGGGAAAAGTAGTTTTTAGCCTTTTTAATTGCATTTGGAACTTGTTGTGTGTTAGTAATGCCTTGCATTGAATATTTAGGATGTATTTAAGTTATTTGAGTAGATTATTGGAATTAATTGTGTTGATTGCTTCTTTTGGCATCTATTAGCGAATATCGTGTTATATGAACTTTTATCGTACATATATGTAAGGGCGGCCTACTTTGTCGTCCCTCTTACGTGTTATGTGTTATATTGATTGCTTGTGACTTGTATTGGGTTGCGCAACCTTTATCAGACATGATAGCATCGAGAAACACGGGCGGCGTCGGGCTTGCCGTGCTCCCTCGACTACCATGGTGCCTATTCCATTTCTCGCTGAGGCATACTCCACTACCCCAGAGGTGTGGTTCACCTGCTGGGCATGGACCTACCTTGGGAGAAAGGGTCGTAGGATCGGGATACATCCGGAGTATCCCAATTGTGGTGTTTGGGGTTTGCCGGCATGTTCGTGATGCTCGTGGTTCGTGGCTCGTGGATGAAGACTTGGGAGTAGAACCGTATCCTTTTAAAAGTGATTAATTGCTTGGCTTATTGTCTTGTTAGTTTATGTAGCTTGTATATGTTTACTTGTGTTGCATATCATATTGCACGTTGGCATGTTGCATCACCTCCCTCGCTGGGCAACTTTGTTGCTCACTCCTCATTTGAAATGTTTCAGGAGAAGTTGAGGTGAACCCCCAGCTATTAGAAGTAGAAGAAGAGGAAGAAGTTCACGTAGATCAGAATCCGTGACCTTGTGTGCTGAGGTGGATTTTATGTGCTTCTTGCGTGGAGTTCTTGTTATTAATGTATTTTGAGACTTTGGAGTCTTGTATATATATGTCTAGTAGTTGTGGATTAGAATGTTAAAGAAAGTTGTTGGATTGTAATAATGAATTCTAGACCTTAATTTTCCTTGCATGCTTGGTATGTTGTTGATCTTCATATGGAACTTAGAATTTTATTGTATTTAACTACTTATAACTAAAACCAACTTATTTGCATGCTTGTGTGTTTTAGTAGAATGTTGTTGTTCCAAGGCTCGGATGGCCTTGTGATTGTGTTTTGGCTTTGGAGATATTAGTAGATAAGTTGTTGTTTTAGTTCAAATGTCTTGAGTGAATGTTTTTAGGTAACAATTTTGTCCTTGGTACAGAGGAGACTCTGTCCGAGTGACGGGTCCGAGCCTGACTTTAGCGTGGGGTTGGGTTCGGGGCGTTACATTTTAGTGGTATCAGAGCTACTAGAATGCTTGAAGCAGGGTTAAATTCCTTGGCATGTGGGTAGAAGTCTATATGTGAAAGTGAATTATGTGAATATGTGAGTGTTTAGTTGTTTAAGTACTTAGATATAGGACATGCTATCATGAAAAAAAAAAGAATGTTAAAGCTTGACATGATAGGAATATGAAAAGTTAGTGTTGAATGTTGTTAAGTGTTTTATGTGTTCATATGTGAGTAAAATGTTTGAAAACAATGTGTAAATTATCTTTGCATAGTTTATTTGCCTATTATAATATGATGTTCTTCTAGTATTCTAATGAGGAGACGGGGTAGACCACGGAGAGAGCCGGAGGAGGCTCCCAGACAGAATGTACCGGGGCAAGATGCTGGGGCAGCCGAGAATGTACCGCAGGGTCAGGAGCCGAGCAATGCCCAGATTTTAGCTACTATGGCTACTGCGATGAATACCATAGCACAGTTTGTGGTTCAGCAGGGTACAGCAGGTGTCGGCAGAGGTAATCAGACTGCCAGAGCAGAGGGCAGTGGTACTGCAGGAGGTAACTTATTTGATAAATTTCTGCATCACGGAACATATAGTTTTTATGGTGAGCCTGATGATATGAAAGCAGAGTTGTGGCTGAGTAAGTTCGAGAAAGTTGCTGCAATACTTGAGTGTGACGATGAAAGAAAGATCACCTATGCTGCATTTTTAATGGAGGGTGATGCCGAGGCTTGGTGGCGCACTATCAGAGAAAAATGGGATGCTGAGAGGGTTCAGCATGTATGGGCTGACTTTGTTCGTGAGTTTCGAGATAAATATGTATCGGTTGTAGCCCGTGAGAGGCATCAGGATGAATTTATAGCTTTGAAACAGGGGAATATGACTGTGGACCAGTATGAGGCTACCTTTACGAGATTATCTTGATATGTGCCAGCTTTAGTTCAGCCGGAGGATGTGAAAATCCAGAGATTTATTACAGGGTTGAGGAGTGACATCATGCTTAACTTGTCTTCGCAAGATTTTCCGAACTATGCTGCAGTAGTTAGGGCTGCATCGAGATATGAGAAACGTAAGGCAGATGTGTTAGCTCAGTCTAGTCAGTCAAGCAAACGTCAGTTTCAGTCTCAGAGTCAGGGTTATCAGAGGCAGTATCAGCAGCCTATTCAGACTCAGCAGCCTAGACAGACTCAGAGCTATCCAGGACCAGTTCAGGTACAGTCACAGCCGAGACCAGCTCAGAGCCAGCCATAGGGACAGTCACAGACCCGACCAGTGACTGCTAGATCTCAGCAGGGTAGTTCTGCCACATCTACTTATAGGGCCCCTATAGGAGGAGCTGCTGCTATGAAGAATCTACAGTGTACTCATTGCAACCGTAAGGGTCATACAGAGGCTGAGTGTTGGAGGAAACTGGGCCGTTGCACAGGTTGTGGCAGTGATCAGCACAGAGTTAAAGATTGTCCCAAGTTTAAATTTGGTCAGGGTCAGACTTCAGGCCAAGGTGCCCAGACTAGAGCTTCAGGAGCAGCTACTGTACCGCGAGGTCAGGCACGGGTATTTGCACTCGACCAGGAGGAGCTTCCAGAGACTACAGTGGTGGTGGAAGGTACTTTTCTTATTAATAGTCAGCCGATAGTAGTTTTGATTGACACCGGGGCTACACATTCATTCATTACACCTGCATGTGCACAGTCTACTACATTAAAAGTTGATAAACTGCCGTATGTGATTGAAGTAGGTAATCTTATGGGTACTAAATTTGTTACGAAGTTTGTGTGTAAAGATTGTAATATTTGTATTGAGGGTTGCATGTATCTTATTGATTTGATTATCATGCCATTTCGGGACTTTGAAGTTATCTTGGGGATGGATTGGTTAGGACGATATTATGCATGTTTGGACTGTAGGATGAAAGTTTTATCTTTAGAAGTACCTAACCAACTTGTTATTAAAGTAACTGGGAGTCGAAAGTCTACTGGGACTCGTATTATATCTTCTATTAAAGCTACTAAAATGTTGAGTAAAGGCTATGATGCATACTTAGCTTATTTAATTAATCAGCCTGGAGATAAATTGAAATTGAATGAAGTACCTGTTATAAAAGAGTTTCCGGGGGTTTTCCCTGAGGAGTTGCCTGGGTTACCACCTGATAGGGAGATTGAGTTTATGATTGACCTGTTGCTGGGAACTAGTCCTATCTCGAGAACCCCGTATAGAATGTCTCCCCCTGAGTTACAAGAATTGAAAATTCAGCTTTAGGGTTTACTTAAGAAAGGTTTTATTTATCCTAGTTCGTCACCGTGGGGTGCTCCCGTGTTATTTGTGAAAAAGAAAGACGGTACTCTGCGTTTGTGCATAGATTATCGAGGTCTGAATCAGGTAACGATGAAAAATAAATATCCTTTGCCTTTAATTGAGGAGTTGTTTGATCAGCTGCAGGGTGCTGTTGTGTTTTCAAAATTTGATTTGAGACAGGGTTATTATCAGTTGAGGATCCGGAAAGAAGATGTACCTAAGACTGCATTTAGAACTAGGTACGACCATTATGAGTTTGTTGTTTTACTATTCGGGTTGACAAATGCTCCAGCCGCTTTTATGGATTTGATGCAGAGGGTATTTCGACCCTATCTTGATCAGTTTGTTGTGATTTTTATTGATGATATACTAGTATACTCTAAGTCTGAGTCAGAGCATGAAGAGCATTTGAGAATTGTACTTAAAACCCTGCAAGAACACAAGTTGTTTGCCAAATTTAGCAAATGCGAATTCTGGTTGAAACAGGTTGCCTTTTTAGGTCATATCATTTCCCAGGAGGGAATATCTGTTGATCCTGCTAAAATTGATGTGGTTATGTCGTGGAAGAGACCTGAAACTGTCACGAAAGTCCGTAGTTTCTTCGGATTAGCGGGCTATTATAGACGATTTGTTAAAGATTTTTCAAAGATTGCAGGACCTTTGATTACTTTAACTCAGAAGAAAACTATGTTTAATTGGGATGACAAATGTGAAGCTAGTTTCCAAGAGTTGAAAAAGAGACTTACCACTGCACCTATCCTTGCCTTGCCTGAGGGAACCGAGAATTTGGTAATTTATAGTGACGCTTCGAAAGAAGGCTTAGGTTGTGTTCTGATGCAAAATGGTAAAGTGATAGCATATGCCTCTAGGAAATTGAAACCATATGAACTCAATTATCCTACACATGATTTGGAGCTTGCAGCTGTTGTCTTTGCTTTGAAGAAATGGCGACATTATTTGTGGGGTAACAAATTTGAAATATTTACTGACCATAAAAGTTTGAAATATTTTTTTTCTCAAAAATATTTGAATATGAGGCAAAGGCGTTGGCTAGAACTGTTAAATGATTATAACTGTACCATTAGCTATTTGCCAGGAAAAGCTAATACTGTTGCAGATGCACTGAGCCGAAAAGCTTCTGTGGCCAGTTTGATAATCAAGGATTGCGAGATTGTGGAAGAACTGTGCTTGTGGAAACCGAAAGTTTCTAGATCAGGTATACAATTTGCTAGCTTACAAATCAAATCTTTATTGCTATCTAGAATCAGAGAAGTGCAACAATCCGATTCGCAGTTATTGAAGCATTTAGAGAAGTCAAAAGGGGGAGAGTCCGACTTTAAGATGCATGATGATGGACTTCTCAGGTACAGGAATAGAATTTGCATTCCCAGTAATTCGACTGTGAAAGATGAGATTCTTGCTGAGGCTCATGCTTCTAAATACACAATTCATCCTGGAAGCACAAAAATGTATAGAGATTTGAAACAGAATTTCTAGTGGAACAACATGAAGAGAGAGATAGCAGAATTTGTAGCTAAATGTTTAACTTGTTAGAAAGTTAAGGCGGAACATCAGAGGCCAGCAGGATTGTTGCACCCGTTGGAGATTCCGGTTTGGAAATGGGATCAGGTTACTATAGATCTTGTGTCGGATTTGCCGAGATCACCACGAGATAATAATTCTGTGTGGGTTGTAGTAGACAGGTTGACGAAGAGTTCGCATTTTATTGCTACAAAGAAAACAGATTCTCTCGATAAATTGGCCGAGCTTTATGTTGAAAATATTGTGAGACTACATGGAGTTCCATCTCAGATAGTGTCAGACAGGGATCCCATGTTTACATCACAATTCTTGCAGAAACTACAAAAGGCTATGGGGACTAATTTGAGTTTTAGTACTGCATATCACCCGCAGACGGATGGCCAGTCAGAGAGGACTATCAGGATACTGGAAGATATGTTGAGAGCCTGTGTTCTGGATTTTGGCAAGAATTGGGAGAAATATTTGCCTTTAGCAGAGTTTGCTTACAATAACAGTTATCAGGCCACTATTGGCATGGCACCCTACGAGGCACTTTATGGGCGGAAATGTCGGTCTCCGTTGTATTGGGATGAGGTAGGTGAGATGAAATCAGTTGATCCCGCTATTCTTCCGGAGATGATTAAAATGGTGGATAATGTGAGACTTATAAAGAAAATGATGCTTACAGCTCAGAGTCGACAGAAGAATTATGCTGATAGACGTCGACGGGACTTAGTATTTTCTAAGGGTGATCATGTTTTCTTGAAAGTCTCACCGCGAAAAGGTTTGATTCAGCACGGCAAAGGAGGTAAACTTAGTCCTAGATACGTGGGACCATTTGAGATCACTGAGAAAGTTGGGGATTTAGCTTATAGATTGGCATTACCTCCGAGTTTGGGTCGGATTCATGATGTTTTTCATGTGTCACTGTTGAGAAAGTATAATCCTGATCCGTCGCATATCATTGAGCCGGAGCCGTTGGAGATTGATGAGTCTTTAGCTTATGTTGAGAAACCTCTTCGAGTGGTTGACCGAAAGATTCAGGAACTTAGAACTAAAAGTATTCATATGGTAAAAGTTCTCTGGGATCATCATGGAGTTGAGGATGCCACTTGGGAGCGAGAAGATCAGATCAGAGAGAAGTATCCGGAGCTCTTTGCCGAATCATGTAAGAATTGCGAGGACGCAATTAGTTTAAGGGGGAGAGGGTGTGACACCCGAGAATTTTACCATAGAATTTATTTATAATCGTTGCATACCTATGTGCGCATTTCTACGTGCATCATTTTTCTTGCTTAATTGATTTTATTGTGGGTTACTATTCATAATATTTTTGACTATTTCAAAAGCTTGATTTTAAATTTTTCCTAGGTCACCTGACATTTAAAAGGAACCAAGAAATTTTCGTTTTGAACTTTTGAGCTTAGGAGTATGCGTTTGAAAAATATTTTCCGTGAACTTTGAATAGTGTTACGTTAGAATAGTGCTAGTTATTAATTAAAAAGCATTTGTAATAGCAATTAGCTTTAATTGATTAAGTTTTGAGATTAATTAGCTTAGAATATTAATTATATACTACATATAATATAACTATCTCATGAAATAAAATAGAATAGAACACATTAGTCATCAAAAACATTTACAAAAATGACCCCTATGTCCTAAGCCTTGGCCGACCCACTCAAGGGAGAAAAGGAGGATTTTTGCTTCTTCAATCTTGCACTTTGAGCTCTTAGATTGATCTTGGGAGGATTTTGAGCAACATAGAGACTTCAACAAACTTCTCCATCTTCAAAAATTGTGAGGGAGTCTCATTTTCTTGATTTTAAAGTTTATGTGCATATGTTAATTTTTCTTGATTTGTCAATTATAGCTATATAACTTGTTATGAATGCTTCCTATGAGTTATTTAATGTCTCTAGAACTAACTTTTGAGGGTTGATAACAAAGTTAATGGTTGAATGTTGAATTTGATCAAAGAGATGATGAATAGTGCCTAGAACTAGGGTTTTGAGAAAATTTGCTAATTGGCTTGAATTGATACATCAATTAGGTGCTTTAGACCCTAGAGAAGTTAGTTGAAAGGCCACGTTAGGTTGAATCACTCGAATTTGAACTTAATTGCATAATTAGCTTACTTTAAAAAGGGGGTTTTATACATTAAGCAATCCGGGAAAGTTTGGGCATCGATTTGGTTATCCTTGAGCTAAGGAATCACATTTGGTGCTTCCGTTTCACGAAAATAGGGTTCGGTTAGTATGGCTATAGTTCAAACCCGTTCGGGGCCTTCCCAAACTTTTGCTTCAAAAATGAGTTTTAGTGACTTTAAAAGGTACCTTTGAGCTTAATTAGGAATATAGTAAGACTAGGGTATGATTGGGAATCTCGAACCATGCTTAGGAGAAAGAAAGCTCAGTTAAAGAAAGGGGAAAAATAGTTTTTAGCCTTTTTAATTGCATTTGGAACTTGTTGTGTGTTAGTAATGCCTTGCATTGAATATTTAGGATGTATTTAAGTTATTTGAGTAGATTATTGGAATTAATTGTGTTGATTGCTTCTTTTGGCATCTATTAGCGAATATCGTGTTATATGAACTTTTATCGTACATATATGTGAGGGTGGCATACTTTGTCGTCCCTCTTACGTGTTATGTGTTATATTGATTGCTTGTGACTTGTATTGGGTTGCGCAACCTTTATCGGACATGGTAGCGTCGAGAAACACGGGAGGCGTCGGGCTTGCCGTGCTTCCTCGACTACCATGGTACCTATTCCCTTTCTCGCTGAGGCATACTCCACTACCCCAGAGGCGTGGTTCACCCGCTGGGCATAGACCTATCTCGGGAGAAAGGGTCGTAGGATCGGGATACATCCAGAGTATCCCAATTGTGGTGTTTGAGGTTTGCCGGCATGTTCGTGATGCTTGTGGTTCATGGCTCGTGGATGAAGACTTGGGAGTGGAACTGTATCCTTTTAAAAGTGATTAATTGTTTGGCTTATTGTCTTGTTAATTTATGTGGCTTGTATATATTTACTTGTGTTGCATATCATATTGCACGTTGGCATGTTGCATCACCTCTCTCACTGGGCAACTTTGTTGCTCACTCCTCATTTGAAATGTTTCAGGAGAAGCTGAGGTGAACCCCCAGCTATTAGAAGTAGAAGAAGAGGAAGAAGTTCACGTAGATCAGAATCCGTGACCTTGTGTGCTGAGGTGGATTTTATGTGCTTCTTGCGTGGAGTTCTTGTTATTAATGTATTTTGAGACTTTGGAGTCTTGTATATATATGTCTAGTAGTTGTGGATTAGAATGTTAAAGAAAGTTGTTGGATTGTAATAATGAATTCTAGACCTTAATTTTCCTTGTATGCTTGGTGTGTTGTTGATCTTCATATGGAACTTAGAATTTTATTGTATTTAACTACTTATAACTAAAACCAACTTATTTGCATGCTTGTGTGTTTTAGTAAAATGTTGTTGTTCCAAGGCTCGGATGGCCTTGTGATTGTGTTTTGGCTTTGGAGATATTAGTAGATAAGTTGTTGTTTTAGTTCAAATGTCTTGAGTGAATGTTTTCAGGTAACAGTTTTGTCCTTGGTACAGAGGAGACTCTTTCCGAGTGACGGGTCCGAGTCTGACTTTAGCGTGGGGTTGGGTTCGGGGCGTTACATATATGATCTTTTGTAGTGACTACTTTACCCCTGTCTGCCATGTATAATTACATTTTGCCTACACCCCTTTCGTGAAGTTTCTCTTCTCTGTTCTGCTACCATCCTCGCTATCATTACTTTTTTTACCCCCACCTTCCACCACCACCACCTCTACACCTGATTGGTTAATTTTTTTTTATTTGGCACCATCGCATCAAAACCCATTCTTTTGCAATTACTTGTTGCTTCATCATTGCTCCCATTGTGTCCTGAAAGCAAATAGGACTTGGAAGAGAAGGTTTGGCTGCCTAGTGGAATTCGTCGGGTACCATTTTGTTGTGATGCAAATTGGGTTTTCTTTCTTTATCTCAATTAATGTTTGTATGCACATATATAATTTACATGTACATATATATGTAGGTACACTGCACCTATGTGCATTTATGTGAAGATTTGTATCTTCGTTTGATGACTCAAATGGGTTTTTATGCATTGATGTCAATTTTTGCAACATTCATAATTACTTTATGTGATTGTCCTTATAGTGTGTTGTTGATTTAACAATGGTTGTTATTGGGTTTTCATGGTTCATCGGCAGGAAAAGCTTGCTAACATGTGTTTTATGTAGTATGAATATGGCATTCTGCTTGTACTTGTTGTGAAATAGTGTGAAAATCAATCAGTTTTTGTGGTATAATTTGTAAGTGAAGATGTTGTCTTATGCTAAGTAGGTGCTTTCTTGTGTTAAGTCATCTTATTTGAACTTTAAAAAATAAAAAATAAAGAGTCATCTTACTAATGCCATCACTCAAGTCAAAGTTTCATTCCTGGCAACGGAGGTGGAAGGAGTAGGGGATAGTGGTGGGACAAAGAACAATAACAATTGAGGGGTGTAGGCAAAATAGTATTTGTACATGATGCACATGGGTAAAGTAGTAATTATAGGAGGTCAAATATTTGACTATTAATAAATTTTAACTCTGTTACACCTCATGGGGAAATCTGGGTATTGTTAAAATCTCATAGGGCACTTTGGGGTTATGCTATAAACTCATGAGGGAAAATGACTTTAACCCTTTTTTGATGTGGGAGAACCCGTAGTACTTAAAAAATATCATTGTGAGGGTGAGATTCTGATGTGAGATCATTATATTTTTCGTTGTGAAATCATTACATTATGTCGCACTTTTTGGTAGTATAACTTGTAATCTTTCATTTTATGCAATGTTTTGTACTACATAATATATTTTTGATATATAGGATATAAGATAGATTTCAATTCGTAGGATGAGAGATAATTGTTAGATATATTGGAATGAGATTTTAGTGCCAAGAATGTTAAGTCGAAAATTCATATAATCATTTTGAGGGATTATTTTATTTTATTTTACTTTACTTTTTTTTTTTTGTCTCTTTCAACCAAACACCTCAAACATAATTTCATGAAAGAAATGACTTTGTAAAATATTGGAATAAGATTAATCAAATCACACTTGTGTCAACCAGTTTTAATTCAAACTAGTGAACTAATCTTCACCAACCCCTAGAGACACAATCATGAATATGAAAATTCTTTGGTCAGTCCAAATTGATTATCAACTCTAAAAATAATGGGTAAGCCTCATATGCTGTGAGACCCACTTGTATGTGAGTTGACTGATAGTTAACCCGATTTAACCAAAGAATATCTCGAATAAACATTATTACACTTTCACTCTTTCACTTTTGACTTTTGAGCAACATGAGGTATAATAACCCCTAAAAAGATTATTTAAATTTCTCGGTTTCAACCTCCCTCAGTAGAAAAAACCGAGAAAACACAGCTTATTGCAGAGTTTCCTAAACAATGGAACAGCCACCAGCATCACATGGAGGATAGGGAGCATAGTATACAGGACCATCAAAGGGAGCATAGCAGACAACAAAAGGCCGGCATTGGTTACATTGACAAAGAGGAGGACATGGTTTTTCTCGCCGACATTGGTTACAATGACAAGAAGGAGGACATGACTTTTTTGGCTGGCATTGGTTACATTGACAAGAATGAGGACATGGCTTTTCTGACCGGCATTGGTGACATTGACAAGAAGGAGGACATGTCTTTTCTGGCCGGCAATGGTTATATTGACAAGAATGAAGACATGGCTTTTTTGGCCAGCATTGGTTACATTGACAAGAAGGAGGACATGACTTTTCTGGCCAGCACTGGTTACATTGACAAGGAGGAGGACATGGCTTTTTAGATTTTTTTTCAGTTGGTTTAGGGACTTCAGTTGGTTTTTTAGAGTCTTGATCAGGTTTCTTCAGTGGTCTAACACTAATTACTTCTACATATGCTCCACAACTTCTGAGTTTCTTGACAAGCTTTACAGGATCAACATTCCCAACAACAGTTAGTATCCCCTTCTCATCATCCACTTTTATCTCATTAATACCTGTCTTGAGAAAAAATATATATATAGTGAGTATTCGTTCAGCTATGACATTGTTGCAGCACATAAAATCAAGTTTAGATAACCAATAAATCAAAAATTATACGTATCAAAATACTTAAACTCGTGTTGACAATAGTAGATAATCCAAGTATTCTACAGTTTTCCAACATACTTCAGTCTAATCGATTAGCTCGAAATGTTTAAACTTGTGTTGATAATATTATGAAAAACTCAAAGTATTATAAATTGAACTTATATATTTTACAAAAATGATGTGGAACACGATGTCAAATTATACCTGAAAGTTTGGTGGCCCTCTAAGTATGTCAACATTTTACAAATAGTTTGGAACAACGAGTGCAATCCTTCAAATTGACTCTATATTCTTCCATTGGGTAAATTTTTCCAAACTCATGCATTGCTACGTTGACATATTTCTATCTTATCACTTTTTGTTTGATGTATTTTATAATGAAGCAAAAAAATTCATACGGTGAGTTTCATAAAATACTTATTATGAATTTTATATGATTCACTCCTTCTTTAGAATACTAATTTCATATTCGGGAATATAAATTTATTTCTTTATTTCATTTTTTACTATGGATATTCACAACTAGGGATCAATGGAGCAATATAAATGCACGAATTAGGAGAAAATCTATAATGCTAGAAAAGCGTTTGTAGAAGATAATGATAGTTAAATCTAATCTATCTTCCAAATCTTCCAAATGTCTTGGTCCACCATCTTCTCAGTTAGTCTATCCAAATAATGACCTGCCAAATGGTATAACTCCATTGAGAGATATTCAAATGGTGAGTGCATGAAACTATTTATTGAACATTTAATTTATTTTATCTTTTACAAATATAAATATATTTATGATGTTATGTAATTGAGTTTCATAATTAATATTTGTAGTTCAAAAATCAGTTTAGAATTCATGCAGTCCCATGTATGACCAACCATTGCGCCAGATCTTTCTTTTATCCATCTACTACATATATATATATATATATATATATATATATATATATACATCTAATAAATTTGCCAAGTACCTGTATCTATTAAAAAAAAGGGTATCCATTTTTGAGTTCGAAGAAAGTTTTCCAATTGTATGAAAAAAATGGTGTTGATAAAAACTATCACTCTTATCATTGTTTCTTTTTATGATGAATTTTTTTATATTGCTATTGACTTTTTAGTTTTATTTTTTCCTCAATGAACTCATTACTGTAAAGAGCAAAATCTGGATTTTCACTCATTAGATGTAAGTGTAGCAAGAATGAAGAACTCATGTGCTATGAAGTCTCCAGGTATTTTTCTCAGTATTTGTATTTCATAATCTTCTTTCCATTTGTCTTTACTATTTTTATTTGTCGTGATGTAGATATTTTTATTCAGAAAAAGACATATTTCGCTAACAGTACAATTAGTGTTGAAGGTTGTATCAATATGCTATTAAGTTTTATTTGCCATTCAAATTTCAAAAATACTGATACACGATTCATAACCTAATATCAATATTTATTGGTTCACACAATGACATGATTTGATATAGGATTCCGTATTCAAGTTGAGTCATCCGAAAATCATTTTTCATACAATATGGGAGGTACTTCCTTTCATTGCTCCGAAGTACATTAAAATTAACTTAGATTTCTTCTTCTTTTTCATTTTGTTATATAACAATCAGTTTTATGTAGTGTAACAAATATTGCAATTCACAATGATTACAATATTTATTTTTAAAATTTTATATTTTTCCTTTACATAATCAATATAAACCTTGATTTTATTACCAACAAAAGTCTAATAACATTTCCATTCATTCAGAATAAGAAAATGAAGATGAGCCAAAAAGTGAAGAAGAAATTTTCAATGATTCAGGTAGTTGTGATTGCACTACATATGCTTTGATATCCTTTAAAAAAAATAGATAAGCTCTATATGGTTATGTTTAAATTATCTTTTTGCTTTTCTATTTTATTTTGTGACAATTATTTTAATATAAAGGTTCTAAATTTTTATATTATAGCTTATTGGGATATCGGGGATACAACACATACTTGCAGACGTTGCAGAGCAACTACGTGGTATGGTGAGAGAATTAGAAAGGATAGTGTAACGCCCCGGACCCAGCTCCCACGCCTACAGGATA
This sequence comes from Ehretia macrophylla, assembly GCA_037974665.1. Taxonomy (NCBI): domain Eukaryota; kingdom Viridiplantae; phylum Streptophyta; class Magnoliopsida; order Boraginales; family Ehretiaceae; genus Ehretia; species Ehretia macrophylla. The sequence continues at coordinate 71,326,999 of CM075764.1, forward strand.
CACCCCGCCCATAGAGGACGAGCGTGCACCGAGGCCATGGCGAACTTGCCCGAAAGCGCACTATGTGGATATTGTCCGCTTTGGCGCCTATACGCCTCACGGTTTTGTCGCCTCCCAGCCACTGCCAGGAAAACGGCCGTGCACGATACAAGAGGACTTCCCCTTATATCAAGCAGCCCAGCATCCTAGCCTTCCGATGTGGGATGCAATTCTTCACATTCACCCCCCCTTAAGGAAGCCCGCGCCCTCGCGGGCTAACGGCACAAAGGAAGGTCGGCTCTGATACCAATTTTGTAACGCCCCACACCAACGCACCCACGCCTACAGGGATACGCCCCACCCATAGGGGACGAGCGTGCACCGAGGCCATGGCGTACGGGCATGGACAGCGCACTATGCAGATTTTGTCCGCTCTAGGGCCCACACGCCTCACAGTTTTGTCGCCTTCCAGCCACTGCCAAGAAAACGGCCATGCACGATACAAGAGGACTTCCCCTTATATCAAGCAGCCCAGCATCCTAGCCTTCCGATGTGGGATGTGATTCCTCACAAATAGAAATTCTAAAAATCCAATATTTACTTTGTGTTGTTTAGATGGCAAAATCCAACTTCTTCTTCTTCAACATGCTCCTCTACTTTTGCAAAGCTTACATTGGAACCAAAATGATCATAGCAACCATTTCTTGCAGAATATACGACAATATAATATGATGTTTTCTTTTACATCTTTTGGGGGGGAAAGTTGATACTTTAATCAATAGAGATGGGAAACCTTATGTTTTCAAGGTGGGTGGTCAAAATCATCACTTGATAGGCAGCCTATTTCCTGTCGATGACAAGACTCCTAAATTTGCTCAATTGTACATATATGATACAGACAATGAAGTAGACAACAGGTTGAGATCATTTAGGTAATTAATCTTATGACATATAGTATAAGTTTTGTTTCAACATAGTCAACTTCTACTGTACTCTTTATGACTACTTAATTGGTTGTGTATTATGACAGGTCATTTGATAATTCTACTCCATTGAATCCTAAATAAGTTGGTGCCTTGAAAGACATGATTGATAAAAATAATGTCTTGGCCAAATCATTCAGATATGCAAGGGATCGCTATAAAGAAGAAGATCTTAATGATGGAAAAATGGTGTTGATTAAAAGAAGAGACCGTGATGGGAGAACTTACAACCTTCCAACAACTTTTGAGGTAACTGCTTTGGTAGTTGGGGACATCAATGAATATGTAGGTAATAGAGATATTATAATATAGACAAAGTTTAAAACGTTGAAAAGAATTGATGTGAATCATCCCTAATATCTTGCCCTATAGTACCCATTATTATTCCCATATAGTGAAGATGGCTTCAGAAATGATATTTCTATTAGCGAATGTGAAAATTCGTCTAATAAAAAAAAACTCTCAGTGATTTCAAATAGATCAAGAAAAACATTAACATAAGGGAATTTTTTGGATTCAGACTTCAAACTATAATAAATTAGTCCCCAATTTTGCTACAGTCAAGGAGACTATTCTACACAATTTGTTGTAGATACATATACAATGATAGAAGCAGAGCGTCTGAATTTCATCCGAAATAATCAACCACAATTAAGAGCAGATATGTACAAGGGTTTAGACGATGCTCTTCTTCGAGGAGAAATTGAAGCTTTATCAATTGAAAAACGGAGCATTCTTCCATTGTCATTTACTGGAGGTCCTAGGTACATGATACAAAATTGTAAAGATGCTTTTGCAATTTGTCGTTGGGTTGGATATCCTAATCTTTTTTATCACGATCACATGCAACCTAAAATGGGTAGAGATTGAAAGATTTCTAAAACCAAGAGGACTTAAGCCTGAAGATCATCCAGTCATTGTCTGTAGAGTATTCAAAATAAAGCTTAATCAGTTACTAAATAATTTAAACCAAGGAGTCATTTTTGGACGAGTAGAGGCATGTAAGTATTTATTTATTCTCATTATTCCCACATAATATCTTGCATTATGCTACTCCTGATTTAATAACTTGAGATTATAGTTTCAAAATCCAACCTTATCTTTTATTAGCATTGGATACTCTTAGTTAACATTATCACTTATTCAACTATATCATTGCCTTTTGTAGTTCACTTTTTATTCATATTCTTTGACATTTCCTATGCTGACAATTGTTTTATATGTCTAACAGATGTATGTACCATAGAGTTTTAGAAGCGTGGTCTCCCTCATGTTCACATCCTATTGTTTCTCCACCCAGACGACAAAACTCGAAATGGTCAAGATATTGATAAAATTATTTCAGCTGAAATACCCTCAAAAGAGGAAGATCCTATTCTATATGCTCTTGTTGAAAATTTCATGATACATGGACCATGTGGCCAAGAAAATCTGAAATGTCCTTGCATGAAGAACGAAAAATGGTCTAAAAATTTCCCTAAGAACTTCAAAGGGGTGACAACTATTAATGAGGAAGGATTTCCTCAATATAGAAGAAAAGAAGATGGACAGACTGTCACTAAAAAAGGAATTGAGCTCGATAACCGATATGTTGTCCCTTATAACTCAATACTTCTCTTGAAATATCGTGCTCACATTAATTTTGAGTACACATGTCAGACAAATGCAATCAAATATTTATTCAAATATATTCACAAGGCTCACGATCGAGTGACAACAGTTCTGTATCATAGACTTGCTAATGGGGATCAATCTCAAGTTGCTGATGAAATTAAGATTTATTATGATTGCAGGTATATATTGCCTTGTGAGGCTGCTTGGAGAACCTTTTCCATTGATATTCATTTTAGATGTCCAGCTGTACAGAGGCTATTATTTCATCTTCCCCCAAAAAAAAGTTGTATATAAGGATAGTGAAACCCTTGAAGATGTTAAAAGAAAGGCTGATGCAAAAAAAAAAATCAATGTTTGAAGCATGGATGAAGGCAAATAGGGAGTATGAGGAAGCCAACGAGCTGATGTATACAGAGTTTCCAACAAAATATGTTTACAAAGAAGATGAGCACAATTGGTATCCAAGGAAAAAAGGTTTTGTTATTGGAAGGATATCACATGTGCCTCTAGTCAACAGGGGGGACTATTATCTTAGGATGCTTTTGAATTTACAAAAAAAGATGCAAATGCTGTGAGGATATTAGAACTATCAATAATGTACAATATCCTACATTCAAGGAAGCTTGCTATGCACAAGGTTTATTAGAAGATGATAAAGAATATATTGATAGAATAAATGAAGCAAGCACTTGGGTATCATCATCTTACATTAGAAGACTTTTTGCAACATTATTGACATCCAACAATATAAGTAGACCAGAACATGTATGGGAGAGTTATTGGAGAAAAATGGTCGATGATGCTCTCTACCGGCAGAGAACTAAGAGTATGTTTTCAGACCATATATCAAAAATTAAAATTTCCTATTACACATTAATATTTAAGTTTTTTTATATGTTATTATAATATTTCAACCTAATAAACTTTGAGTTCTTGGATTCGATTGATTGACATGAATTCTTATTTACTGATATTTTCCTTTTTTTATTTGAAATACAACAACTTGACTTTAACTGAGGATGAACTTAAAAATCATGCTTTGTTAGAGATTGAAAAACTTTTGCAAAGCAATGGGAAAAGCCTTAAAGATTTTGAGACAATAGCCTATCTGGAAGATGGTTGTTTGTTATCCGAAGTTCATAATAGATTAATCCTTGGTAAGTTAATTTATAATAGGACACAATTGGCTGAGGATCATAAAAGGTTATTGTCATTTCTTACTGATGAGCAAAGAAGTGTTTATGACCACATAATGACAATTGTTTCAGAAATAAAGGGGGATTCTTTTTTGTACATGGATATGGAGGAACTGGAAAGACTTTCATTTGGAAAACTCTATCAGCAGCCTTCAGATCAAAATGTGAGATTGTTCTTAATGTTGCATCGTGTGGAATTGCGTCTTTGTTACTAGTAGGTGGAAGAACAACACATTCTAGATTTACGATTCCTATACAAATTGATGAAGATTCAACATGTAACATTAAACAAGGAAGTCCACGAGTTGAATTATTGATAAAAACTAGGTTAATCATATCAGATGAAGCCCTAATGGTTAATCGATTTTGTGTGGAAGCTGTAGATAAAACCCTTAAAGATATTCTTACGTCAAAATATCCAAATGTGTCAAAAGAGCCTTTTGGGGGTAAAATCGTTGTTCTGGGGGGCGATTTCAGACAAATCTTGTCTATCATTCCATATAGAAGTAGACAAGAAATTGTACATGCAACGATAAACTCATCCAATTTATGGAATTTTTGCAAAGTTTTGACTTTGACAAAGAATATGAGACTTAGTACTAGAACTTCGACTCCAAATGCAGATGATTTAAGGGAATTTTCTGAATGGCTGTTAAGAATTGGAGATGGGGAAAAAGGTGATTCTAAAGATGGTGAGTCAATTATACAAATCCCTAATGAAATGCTCATCAAAGACTCATATGATACATTTACTGAACTTGTGAATTTTGCTTACCCTGCTTTATTGGATAATATATCTGAACAATATTTTTTCAGAGAAAGAGCCATTCTTGCTCCAACATTAGAACAAGTTGAGTTGATAAATGATTACTTAATGTCTATAGTACCTAGAAAGGAGACATACTTAAGCTCATATAGTGTTTGCAAGGAAGATGCAAGTGTTGACTGTAAGTTGGATGCATTTTCTCTAGAGATTTTGAATACTTTTTCTTTCTCAGGACTTCCAAACCACAAGCTAAAACTCAAGGTAGAAGTCCCAGTGATGTTGTTAAGAAATATTGATTAGTCTAACAGTTTATGCAATGGAACAAGGTTGCAAATTACCAAGCTTGCTAAACATGTTATTGAAGCTAAAATTGTATCTGGGAGTAACGTAGGAAATATTGTGTTAATACCCTGGATGACTATGATCCCATCTAATCACGGTTTGCCTGTTAAATTCCAGAGAAGGCAATTTCCTTTGGTTGTAATTTTTGCTATGACTATAAATAAAAGCCAAGATCAAACTCTTTCCTACATTGGGATGTATCTTTTAAGACTTGTCTTCAGTTATGGACAACTATATGTTGCACTTTCCAGAGTGACAAGTAAACAAGGAATGAAGATTTTGATAAAAGATGGTGATGATAAAGTATAAAAAACTACAATCAACATGGTTTACAAAGAAGTGTTCCAAAGAATAAATTAGGTAAGTTTGTCTTTCTTATAATTTACATCATACATTTGATTCTATTTAACATGTTTATATTCCTTTTTATTAATGTTTACGTTATATTGTAATGGTAGTAATAAAAATACAAGTCTTATGTTATATAATTTATAAGATGATTTGCTCATTATTTTGATTTTAATCAGATCATATGTTTAAATTTAGTATTAATTTACAAAAGTATGGGATTACTTCAAAAGGGTATAGTAATATACATCTACCTATAAAGCTTTTAATGGATTTCAAAATGAAACTTGTTTAAAAAGTGAAAGCATAATAATTTTGTGTTAGTTTTGACTCATTATAAACCTGCCAATGATTTTTCAAACATATGTATATACATGTTAGGCATGGTCAAAAAATATTTTTTTGTGCAATGCTTTGCATTGCTACATCTTTTGTACAGAAGCATATGTAAGACAAGATTGGTGATTGGATCCACAAAATTTCTGGCCACAAAAAATGGATTGCATGCAGGACAAATAAGCAAGGAGTAAGAATAACATGTATCTTTTGGAATATTTGATCCATATAAATAGTGATCACTATCCCTTTTCAGAAAATAAGTGTTTATATATATATATATATATATATATATATGAGAAAATTCCATTATACTATCAAAGAAACATTGGCAAAGTCCTTTACAAGCTAAAAGCTAAAACATAATGATAACCAAAAACATCTCCTCAAAGCCTAGACAATAAGCTCATTATGGTTCCACATATTACAAAGTTCTCTATTTTGTCTATTGTCACTAAATTTCTTGCCTGTTAGCATCTTGTATTGAACATCATGCGCAATTTTCTTCTTGACTTGATATTCCATTGTTAACTCATTCTTGAAGATTTTGGTATTTTGTTCATTCCACATGTGGTAAATGGTGGAGGTGAAATAGGTGTTTATATTTATTTCATATTTATATAAGGATTTATTTGAAATTATATAATACAAATTGAATCAATTGATTTTATATTATATATTTTAAAGTATTCAAAGTACACTCGTGCGACACCCGTGCATCGCACGGGTATAAGCCTTGTGTTATTACTAAGATTTCAACCCTAAGTTATCCACGTCAAAAATAAAAGTTCTTATTACTGCACTGCTTCAACTCAATGACTTTCAATTTACGATTAAAAAGCACATCTGAGATTATGATTAATATAACTTCATTTGCATTTTTCTTTTTCTTTTTTTCTTTTCTCTTTTCCCTCTTCTTCTTCCTTCCCATCCCTATCACCATCTGCATCTCCATCTTCATATCACACACATACAGACATAGACACACCTACTACGAAACACACGCACCAAATAATACAAGCGTTGATGTGATAATAATAGGCTGACTTCACGCTAATAGAATTATAAGTCCATTTGGTACGTTGAATATTCAATCCGAATCGAACACTACAAACATGATCAAGTCTTGAATAAAATCGAGATCCCTCTATTACATTCCTCTTGGTTCAGATATTGCAATTATTCCTCTTAGTGTCATTAATTTTGGGGTAGAAGTCTATTGATATAAGGATAATTTTGATCAACAATGACTCAATAGGAAAGTTGAACATAGCAGCTTCCAACAATTAGCAAAATTGAAATTTTCTGGCTTATAAATTTTCTGGTTTAGTCTATTATAAATTTTTGCTTTTGCAATCCAATCACTTGAGAGGTTAGTCGTCCTCCTAATGCTATGGAATCTAACGAATGTAGATCCAGCCACAATCTTTTGGATATTCTCCAAAATAACTCTTGCATTCCAACTGGTAGCATGAACTGGAGAATTAATTGCTTTGAGAATGGCATCGGCATCACTTTCGATTGTGATGTTTTGATTGTTGAATTGGGTTGCAAAGAGACATGCATTTCTGATTGCATAAGCTTCCGCTTTTAACGCTGTACCGGCACAAATGGAATCAACTTGACCCGTAAGGAAGGCTGTTGATGCCAAGGACTCTTTATCCCTGAAGGATGCATCCGTATTAATTTTAATCATCCCAGGTTGAGGAAGTGTCCATACTGAGGGGGTTGACTCGGTATCATGGGGATGCTCCGCCGAAGAGGAACTCTGGTCATCAAGGGCTTGTGAAAATTCAATGAATGTAGAATGCGCCAGGGATACTGCTTGAGCAATATTAATCTGTTTGTTCTCCAAGTAAAAGCAACTCCTTTCCTTCCAAATCTGCCAGCAATGAAAGGCAATTTTTAATGATGCTTCTTCCCTGCAGTATCCTGTATCAACACAATGACAAACAAAAGAAATTATCCAATCTCCAAATCTTGACACATGGTTCGGATTAATAGAACACTGCAAAGAAGAAGCGTACCAATATTTTTGAGACCAAGGGCAAAGAAGAAGCAAATGTTCAACAGTTTCAATTGATTCATTACAAATCAAACAGATGGGGCTAGTCAAGCTTTTCCTTTTAAAACAATTTTCATTGGTCAGCAAGCCATTGCGACAGGCTTTCCAACGACGAATTTTGTGGAGCTTTGATGTTCCAAATCAATTGAAACAGCTCCTTAAGGGCCCTATATGAAGACTCAGTTGATGATACTTGAATACAATATAGAATTTTAAGTTCCAACTCAATAAAAATCTTTGATGGCACTTCCAAATTAAATAACTTAATTCTTCAAGACTATTCACCTTCTCAGTTCATAATTACAAGTACGTTTGCATAAACAAGGTTTCTTGTTACCGAACAACTACTTTGGACTAGAATTGGGTAGGGGCCGCGCGAACGCAGGCTCCCACTGTCACAAATTATGACGTAGGCTCAACCACTTGGATTGACATTAGGCGGGCACCCCTCCCAAGTGTAATGGAGATCACCAACCTAGGCCATGGACCTTCTTGATCGCCCATTGACCCCGTCCAGGTAAGTATGTTTCATCTTTTACTTTCTTGCCCTTATATCCGTCCCCCATATCCCACCCACCACATGCCTATTCGATGTGGGACAAAATAAAAGTTTACATTTCCTTGTTCAATTGGGTCTATTCGAAGTATACAACCAAAATGATAACATTCCTGTAACACAAATATCATAATAGACGAGTGGAAGCTTTTCAAACATGAAGCTAACACGTATTCCAGGTACGCTTCCGATTTCGAGCTTGGCACCAATTTTCAGCAACAATATTTCCTATTTATTTCACAACAGATTTCTCATATAATATATCCTGAGCCTCCACAGCATCTTCTTGTAATCTTTACATCAATGAGCATCTACTGTATATAGTTTTCCAACGCAAGTTCTTATGTCAAGCAAAGGAGCATGACTTGTGAGCTAGGTTGAACATGCCAACTTTGTGACCCAAGACAAATGTGTTAGTATTTCTCATTAATTTGTTCTTTAGCAGGAGTAATATTATCACTAATATTTTTCTTACCAGATACTAAATATATACATATAATAAAAATGAAATATATGTATTGAACTTGGATGAGTGAGGGTTGCACTCCTACTGCTTCCCATATATATCTACCCTTGGTTAAAACACCAAATAATGTAAGAGTTGATGAGTTAATAATCTTGGCTGACTTTATTATTATTATTTTTTGTTAATACTTATCATAGTCTCTGATCTATGGCCGTTGAGAACTTTTTTGACTTTTAAAATGAACATTTTAATCCTTGGAGTTAGGGGTGGAGCCAAGCACTGACGCTTAGTTTAAGCACTCAGTGCTTGGCCAATAATCCGGTGTCTGTATTATATGTTGTTTCACTTTTGTTTAGCTGCTGAAAAGGAAAAGAAGGAGGAAAAAAATTGCATTTGTTTCACTGTTACTATTTAAAAAATGCAGTTGCTAAAAAGTGAAGAGGGGAAGAAAATACAATGAGTGAGCTTCTACTAGACATTGAACTTGCAACATTCTACTTTTCCTATAAATGTTTAACAAATTAAGCTAGACTACCTCTTAAAATAAGTCCACAACTTTAAACATAAATGAGGTATGCTTGTAGGAAATTAAGCTAGACTACCTCTTAAAATAAGTCCACAACTTTAAACATAAATAAGGTATGCTTGTAGGAAAGAAAGAAAAAGAAGGGAAAAATACACAATGTTCTGCTACCAAGAATTGAACATACAACCTTTCACTTTACCAATAAGCACTTAACCAATTAAGCTAGACTATCCATTAGTACAAGGATACGACTTAAAAATAAATAGGTCAGTGTATGCTTGTGCGTACATTACACTCCATGTAGCTCTGCCACTGCTTGGAGTTATATCAAATAGACATTGATAGTCTCGGATACCAATTTTGACTATTTTTAAACGATTTTCCCTATTTCTAAGGCCAAAATAGGAAAGTTATATTTCTTTCACCGTCGACAACGAAGAAGAAATTGTCACGACATTCTTTAATGGTGGCCAATTGGGTTTGACGTGGACTGAACGTTCAAATTTGCCCCTAAAAAAATGTCAGTTCAGAGCTCATGTGCATAACGTGTGACAATTCCGTTAAAAAATGGATGAAATTGGTATCTGAGACTAGTGGCGTCTCACTGAACTCCAGGGATTAAAAAGTTTATTTTAAAAATCAATGGGCTAAAAGTTCCCAAATACCATAGTCTACGGACTAAAAATTCATTTTAAAAGTCAATAAACTAAAAGTTTTAACGGCCATAGTCCACGGACTATGTCAAGTGTTAACCATCTTTTTTTTTTTTGGGTCTGATTCTTGGCTGACTTCAGGGGAATAAAAGTATAAAGTACTAATCGAACATTACAAACATAAAATGATCTAATCTTGTATAAAATCGAGAACCCTCTATCATATTCCTCTTGGTTCCTTGAAAGAATCATAAAACTAGTCTACCTTATAAAATCTTGCGTTATTTCTCTTAGTATCAATTAATTTTAGAATATAAGATATAAGTATAGCTCGAACCACCAATGACTAAGTAAGAAAGTTGAACATACCATCCAACAATTTGCAGAAACCAAAAATCTTGCTTTAAGATTTGGTGGGGGTGCGCCAAGCCAAGACTTTAGTGCCCCATTAGCAAGCTACTGTAGTAGGCTATCCCCCTCAAAAAAATTAATTTAACATTTTGTGAGCCGATAACTCACATATTAGATATTAAACTTATAAGAATAGATACCATACTTGATCTTAGCCAAAAGGCTGAGAAAGGTATGCTTCTCAATGTGCTTCCTTTTGCATTTTATAATTATGTCAGCTAGCATATCTTCTATGTGGAGGAGATATGGGATTCTCTTAGACTATAGCGTATTGCTTACTAGTGTAATACATGAAAAGAAAATTTGTGAAAGTCATGTTAGGGTTTTCTTTAGCAAGAAAACATTCCAGATTCAATGACCTGGCGTGCACTTCTATTATTTTATTTTACTTTTTTCTTTAGTACTGTGGTTTTAGTTCAAAATTTATAATTATAATAAGTTACCTGATCATCAAACTCAACTCTTGGGTATAGACACACTTTTTACTACATGGTAATTAATTTAGTCAAATGAGGGTCAAGTCATAGCCTATTATACTCTTCTCTAATCATAAAAATTTTAATTAAAAAAAATAAAAAAGGGTAAAATAGCTTATTTTACATTATTTGTGTTATGCTCAAGATTAAAGAAAAATAATAATTACATTAAAACCTATCCTTGTTTTATACATATATATACATCTAATTGAGATTAAATCCGATATTGTTTTTTAACTCAATTGCCATGGTTCTAATGCATCACAAGGAGCATTTGTGAGAAATAATCATTCTAAACAATCATTTGGTTTGGTTCATTAAATTTATTTGAAATGAGTTAACCTTATAAAAATATAAAAAAATAAACAAAAAACAATTTGTTGATAAAAAATGGCGTTATACGCGATATTAGGAAAAAAATTAGATTCATTTATAATTATTTTCTATACATATATATATACATTTCAAATTGAATCCAATCTTTTTTCCTAACCCAACATATAAATGTTTTGCAATGAGCTAACGTTTCAAAGATACATAAAAAAAAGTTTAAGGCCAATAAAATATAATTAAATAGCTCAATAAGAAAATAAAAGACCAAAATATCATTTGATCTTAAGACTTTATTTTAGAATTTGATGTCATGGGGAATCTGGACATAACTAAAATTTCGTGGGGGAATTTAAATTTTAATTAGGTAAAAACCCATAGGGGGAAATGACATTCTCCTTTTTTCAAACTACAATTTTTAGTTCAAAACAAGTCAACGATTGGCTCGTTCTTTTACTTATAATGGAATAGTATGTGTCATTCATCTCGCATTGACACGATTGATATTACTATCAAGTAAACCTTGGGATCTTTCAAAGGTGGCGAAACTATTGTCCCAATCCTATTTTGACCATTTAATTAATTATTTTTTATTTTAAAAAGACCACTAATTTATTAATTGGGTTTCGTTTCGATCATTCAATCTATTTTCTCGTCAAAATTAATTAACAAAGTTACTATACAAGGGTAAAATTGTAAAAATACTTAAAATAATTACATTTTTATCACCAAATAAAAGTTATTTACGATCTCATCACCAATAACTTGAAATCTCATAAAACTGTTATTACTAAGATTTCAACCCTAAGTTATCGACGTCAAAAATAAAAGTTCTTATTACTGCACTACTTCAACTCGATGACTTTCAATTTACGATTAAAAACCATATTAACATATCTGCGATTATGATTAATATAACTTCATTTGCTTTTTTTTTTTTTTTCCTTTTCTCTTTTCTTCTTCCTTCCCATCCCCATCACCTTCTGCATCTCCATCTTCATATCACACACACACACACATAGACACACCTACAGCGAAACACACGCACCAAATAATATAAGAGTTGATGTGATAATAATATTGGCTGACTTTAGGCTAATAGAATTATAAGTCCATTTGGTATGTTGAATATTCAATCCGAATCGAACAATACAAACATGATCAAGTCTTGAATAAAATCGAGATCCCTCTATTAATTATATTCCTCTTGGTTCAGATCTTGCAATTATTCCTCTTAGTATCATTAATTTTGGGGTACAAGTCTATTGATATAAGGATAGTTTTGATCAACATAGCAGCTTCCAACAATTAGCAAAATCAAAAAATGTTAAATTAAGATTTGGTGGGGAGCGCCAGGCCAAGGCTTTAGTGCAGCACCAAGGTGACGGTTGAGAGCCCCAGTAGCAAGCTACTTCAGTGGGCTCTCCCCCTAAAAAAAATTAATTTAACATCTAGTGAGCCGATGGCTCACGTATCAGATATTAAACTGATAAGAACAGATACTACACTTGATCTTAGCCAAAAGGCCGAGAAAGGTATGCTTAGGCTAGTGCTCTCATTCTTCTTTTATAGCCAAAGCAGCACACGTCTGTCTCATGCATCATCGACATGGGAAAAAGAGAAAAGCAAAAAAAGAAATGTAAGTGTCACGCTAAGGTATACTATACTCTGGTCCATTATGTAACACAAGAAAAAATAACAAGTAAAAATGAGAAAATTAACTTTTTGGACTACGATTACACAATTGCAGAATAATAATATTAATTGATTAGGTAATCATAGGAAGGTCTTAATCGAAGATAAGAAGAGCGCCTGGGAATTTCTTTCAATCAAATACGAGCAACATAAAATTAACCAGAAGAGTAGCTGTAATACCCGGTCAAAAAGAGAAAAGCAAAAAAAGATCATACCATGGCACTTTTGGATGGTTTGTTCTAAGAGATTCCCAGGTAGAGCGAGTTTGAAACGATTCGTAGGATCCAATGCACCACTGGATCACATCGCTGTTGTGTGAATTCAGAGGCATGCCATCAAGATTTGCTTCCAGAGAAGAAAGGCTTCTTGGCCATTTCTATCTTTCCATTTTGAATCACTTTGCTAACTTTGCATTGATGTCCAAGTCTCGATGCATCAATCAAATTTTGCTGCACATTCTGCACTAATTTGCCAAGAGGGTGCCATGAGTCCCACCACAGGAAGGTATTGTTCCCATTTCCAATGATGTGCTTGATATGGGGAGCCGCATCATCTCTCAACTTCAATAACTTTTTCCACGTCCAAGAGCAGTCGGAGGGCATTGGAATTCAAGATTAAACAAGGTACGTGATAATTGCTACTCTATATGTGTTGATGCCTATGTTTGGAATTCAAGATTGTCAATCTGATTTTAATAACACATTTGCAAACTTTTTATATGATTAATATACGTATGACTCTCTCAACCATAATCAAGGCCTACTTTGGCACTATCCACCTTCTCAGTTCATAATTACTGATACATTTGCATAAACGAAGTTTCTCGTTACCGAACAACTACTTTGGACTCTAATTGGATAGGGGCCGCGCGAACGCAGGCCCCCACTGTCACAAATTATGACGTAGGCTCAACCACTTGGGCTGACCTTAGACGAGCACCCCTCCCAAGTGCAATGGAGGTCACCAACCTAGGCCATGGACCTTCTTGATCGCCCATTGACCCCGTCCAGGTAAGTATGTTTCATTTCCTTGTTCAATTGGCGTCTATTCGAAGTATACTACCAAAGTTATAACATTCCTGCAACACAAATATCATAATAGACGAGCGGAAGCTTTTCAAACATGAAGCTAACACGTATTCCAGCTACGCTTCCGATTTCGAGCTTGGCACCAATTTTCAGCAACAATATTTCCTATTTCTTTCATTGAACTACAACAGATTTCTCATATAATATATCCTGAGCCTCCACAGCATCTTCTTGTAATCTTTACATCAATGAGCATCTGCTGTATATAGTTTTCCAACGCAAGTTCTTTTGTCAAGCAAAGGAGCATGACTTGTGAGCTAGGTTGAACATGCCAACTTTGTGACACAAGACAAATGTGTTAGTATTTCTCATTAATTTGTTGCTTTAGTAGGAGTAATATCAATAATATTTTTCTTACTAGATACTAAAAATATACATATAAAAAAAAAAGGAATATATGTATAGAACTTGGATGAGTGAGGGGTGCACTCCTACCCTAGTCTCGGATACCAATTTTGACCATTTTTAATGATTTTTCTCTATTTGTGAGGGCAAAATAGGAAAATTATATTTCTTTCACAGTCGACAACAAAGAAAAAATTGTCGCTAAAAAATTGTCAAAATGAAAAAATTAACCTTTTAGAGAACGATTACAAAATTGCAGAATAATAATATTAATTGATTAGGTAATCATAGGAAGGTCTTAATCGAAGGTCAGAAGTGCGCCTGGGAATTTCTTTCAATCTTAGTTATACATGTGATTGTCACATTATGAGGATTTTTCATTTTAATCAAATACGAGCAACACAAAATCAACCAGAAGAGTAGTTATAATACCCGGTCAAAAAGAGAAAAGCAAAAGAAAAAGGGACAAATTGAAAAAGGAAAGGAGACAAAAGAAAATGGGGTATGATGAAAGGGATAAGGTAATGATAAGTTATGATGAGGTTTGACAGACAAAAAAAAAAGAAGATGAAGAATGAGATTGGTTGCAAAACCGTGCATAAGGTTGGTACCATTTTCTTCCTCTCTTCTTCTGCCATTTTCTTTTTGATTCACCACTCAAATTGGTAGAGGAGTTTAGACAACAATGAAGGCTCATAATCAAACACTACAAGAAATTTTGAAAACAAAGACGACATATTTCCGTCTCCTTTTCGTCTCCAATCTGGAAAGGCGACAGAAAAGAGATGAAAATTGACCATCGCCCTTCGAATCGTAGAAAAAATTGAATTTCATCTCAAAAGGCAACAAACCCGAATTCGTCTTCCTTTTGTCACAAATTATATTCGTCTCCGGTTCATTTCCATTAGAAAATCGTCTCTAATTCGTCTCCCTTGGAGTTCGTCTTTGATTCGCCTCCCTTTTCAAGTCGTCCCAAATTCGTCTCCTGCACACTATCGTCTCTAATTCATCTCCCGTGCATTGTCGTATCCAATTCGTCTCCCACTACAAGTCGTATCTAAATCGTCTCCCCTGTTGTATCATCTCAGATTCGTCTCCCTTTCTAAGTCGTCTCCCTTGCCACATCGTCTCTGGTTCGTCTCCCTTTGTAGGTCGTCTCCAGTTCGTCTCACTCACCAAGGTGTCTCTGTTCTGTCACTTTTTGTGAATTTTTTTAATTTTTTTTTAAAATGAAAAATAAACCTGTTATAAATTCAAAATTATTTCAAAATCGATATACTAATTAAACAAATGTTAAATTAACAAAAGGCATACTATTTAAAACATTTCAAGTTTCGAATTTAAAGTGAAATTATCATAAAACATACTTTTAATTACAAAATATGTTAATATCATAAAAGGACAGTTATCAGCTGAATTGGTTTTCTGTCTTATCATCAGGAGGAGGCTTTTGTTTTGGAAGAGTTAGGAACCGTTGCATGAGTTGTGCAATCTGTTCATGAAGTCGACGGAGTTGATCGTTATTGTCTTCCTTAGGTCTACGTATCTTATCGGCCTATTCGTCTCAAAGTTTACGCATCTCAGCTTTGTGGTTCGTCACTTGGTGGTACAAGGTCTATGTTGCTCTAGTAACAGTTGCTTGGATCTGCATCTCTGTGATATGGGGTCTAGACGGCGGGACGGTGTATGCAAACCCCATTGAACCCTAAGACCCTATCCCATATATGCGCCCTTTGTCCAATCGCCAAATCCTAGAATAAAAATAAATCATAAAATAATTAGTAAACAAACAAAACTAAAAATTGAAAACAAAATAAAAAACAAAATAAAAATATATAAATAACAAATTATCAAAAAAATAAACAAAAACCCAAAAAATCAAAACAAAAATATAAAAAAATAAAACTACAAACAAAATAGTAGATATATATATATGTATGTATAAATATCTAAAATAAAAATGTGGGTTTGAGAAATAGAGGGATTGGGGGTAGAGAAAATACCTTTGAGCAGTGGGTGGTGGTTTTGAAGGGTAGAGGAAGTGTATTACGAGGTGGGGGGTAGGAGGGTAGTGGGGGGCGAGGGGAGGAAAATGGGGTAAAGGGGGAAATGGGCTTTTTTATGTAAATGAGCTGGGGGCATTCTGCCCTCAGCTCCTTTAAATCGGGTTGGGCAACAACCCAACCACAACATGGGTCATCACCCACCCAAAAGTGGGAGACGGTCTCCTATAAAAAGGAGACAGACCCATAGGTCTTTCTCTTATTTGGAGACGAACCCAAAGGTTTGTTTCCTATATTAATTTAGTTACTAATAAATTAGAACTTTTTTAAAAAAATTTAAGGGAGACTTAAATTAATTAAGATAATTAGTATGTTATCATTATTAATTTAAAAAATATTGAATTAGTAATTATCGTTAGTAGTTTAATTACAAGTTTAAAGTAAATTATTAATGATAATTTAATTAGTAATTATCATTATTAATTTAGTTACTAATTTAAAATAAAATATTATTTAATAAATATAAATTTTAATTTAATTACCATATAATTATTAATTATCATTATTAGATTATTTACTTAATTAAAATAAATTATTAATTAATTTAATTAGTAATTGTCAAAATTAATTTAATTACTATTTAACAATATATATTTAACATGCTTAGTCCGTCTCTAATTCGTCTCACCACAGAGACAAAATGCAGACAAAAAACCATATCTTCAACCATGTCGTCTCCTTTTTGTCTCTGCATGGAGACGAAAGTCATTTTTCGATGGAGACAGATTAGAGACGACGTGCTTTGACCATCTCCGATTAGAGACGAATTTGAGATGACATGCTTAGACTGTTTCCATTTTGTCCCCGCTTGGAGGCAAGATGCTTTGTCCGTCTCCAATTCATCTCCAAATGGAGATGAAAAACCTTATCTTCTCATATGCGACTCTAATTCGTCTATCTGTGGAGACGAATTGGAGACGACGAGCCAATTGAACCATCTCCAATTTGTACCACGCTGCCATCTACTGTGACCCAGAAAATTGGCAATGTTTATGTCAGACAGACCAATGGTCCATCAAACAAAACATGCATATGGCCATAGGTCCGCTGTTACATTGTAGCGGACCTATGGACTGTCAGGACCTTGCGTGCACGCCATCTCCAATTGATAAGACAAATCGATAGACTAATGGTACGCTGCAACGTGATAGCGTACCAATGGATTGTTAGGTCCCCAATTTACAAGGAACCTGGGGTGGTCTGAAATTGATAAGACTAGGCGTGCACGCCAGGTCCATTTTAATTAGACAAATCGATGGACCAATGGTACGCTGCCATGTGTCAGCGGACAATTGGTCCATAGATTAAAATTGAAAAAAAATTAAATAAGCGACGGACCAACACGATTCATCATAATTTTTTTTCTTTATGAGTTAGTGTCTATATAAAGAACTTATAATTTCATTCAAGTACCCCAATTCTCACTTTTAGCATTCATGCTCTTTTTTTCAACCATGAGTTAGGAAGAACAACACCCTTCACAATATCTTTGTCTTAGTGAAGATAAGGAGATCACAACTAGTAAAACTGAGTCAAATTTGAACAAAATTGTAAAACCGCAGCTTGATCTAAATGTTCCACCAAAAGAAGACGGATATATTTATGAAACTCAAGGACGTCAACTTGTTGTTTCTCAAATGTTAAAGATTTATTTAACCAAGTTCTTCCCCTAATATTTATGTTCAGTTGAGCATCTTGGAGGTCAAGAATATCAACTTAGTTTTCTTTAACTACATGATGCTAGTGCGTTATTGTGATGATGTAGATTAATAGCTATTATGGACTTGTGATGATGTACGTTGTTAGGTATTATGTACTTGTTATTTCGTATTTTGTTATGTCTCATATGTAATCTTTAATTGGAATTACAAGTTAATGTTTTAGTTGCATTTTATTTTATAATAATTCTTTTATCAGAATTTCAATATTTTATGATTTCTTTTAAAGGACTAATTGTTTAGATTCTGCATTATGTTAAATAATTTATGTTCTTAATTTTGGACCGAGCAATTTTTTTTTTCAAAATGAATTATTTATAATTTTATTTGATTAATCCAAAAATTTTAAAAAAAAATCCAGTGTTTATTTTAATTGTTTATCTTTAATGTTTCACGTAATGTCAAAGCTAAAAATCATTAATTTAGAGGTCAAGATGACCCAGATATATTGGTTATAAGCTCATTGGGAGATGTATATGTTGTATTTAGAGGTCACGACGATTTTGAGATAACCTTTCTATGTCGTGTCCAAGTAGTCTCCAATTGGAGACGATTTTGAGACAACTTATCTATGTTGTCTCCGATTAGTCGCAAATTGGTGACAGTTTGGAGACGACTTGTGATATGTCGTCTCTAAGTAGTCGCCAATAGGAGATGTTTTGGAGACGACTTATCATGTCGTCACCAAATAGTCACCAATTGGAGACGGTTTGGAGACGACTTGTGATATGTTGTCTCCAAGTAATCACCAATAGGAGATGTTTTGGAGACGACTTATCATGTCTTCTACATATAGTCGCCAACTAGAGACGGTTTGGAGACGACTTGTGATATGTCGTCTCCAAGTAGTCGCCAACATGAGACATTTTGGAGACGACTTATCATGTCGTCTCCAAATAGTCGCCAACTGGAGACGATTTGAAGACGACTTGTGATATGTCATCTCCAAGTACTCGCCAAAAGGAGACAACTTATTATGTCGGCTCCAAATAGTCGCCAACTAGAGACGGTTTGGAGACAACTTATGATATGTCGTCTCCAGGTACTCGCCAAAAGTAGACGTTTTGGAGACGACTTATCATGTCGTCTCCAAATAGTCACCATTGGGAGACGGTTTGGAGATGACTTCTCCAAATAGTCGCCAATAAGAGACATTTTGGAGATGACTTATCATGTCGTCCCCAAATCGTCACCATTGGGAGATGGTTTGGAGACGACATACCTATGTCGTCTTTAAACCGTCTCCAAATTGTCACTAATCATGCATCAAAATTTTCATCTAATTTCCGTCGATTTTTTGGCGACAGAATGGCAACGGACTGCTTTTGACAGTTTTTCTTGTAGTGAAGACTTCATCGGGTGAGGAAATTTAATTGGCGAACAAAGATTGTTGATTGTGATTTAAGGATTGTCATTACAGGATCAAAGAGTAAGTGAAATTCATCAATCTTTCTCCAAATGCATCTATGTTCATCTTAATTACAAATCCTAGATTTATTATCTCTTGTGTTATATTATTCGGTTAGTGTATATTTAATCCAAAAGTGAATTTTATATTTCATACCTTAAGATCTCTTATTGTTAGTCTTCCCTTCAAAGATGACTCTGGACTTTTAGTTTTTTAGTAATTAATGTGTATAACTTGGTTTTGAAATCTTTCATTTTCGAACAAATAGCTAGTGGAATTGTTGGTACTTCACCTTCAGACCTTAAAGATCAAAAGTCTACTGTTAAGTATTTGAAGCGTTCATCTTTTTTCTTTTTTCTTTTTTACTGAGTAAGTAAGCAATTCATTGACAAAAAATATTTACATCAGTCAACATCTAGACCAGTATGTGTCTTCTCCGTTCCAAGATTGCCGTATAGCCCTATTAAGCTGGTTGTTTTTGTATTTCTTCCCTATACAACTTGTGTTTGATATCAAAAGAGATACGACTAAATACGTGATCCTCATTAGTTTTCAAATTCTGATGGAACGTTCCAGACATATTAGGTTCACACTTTTGATTAATTTGGTGCGTGTGTTGGGGCAGCCGTTGCACCTGAAGATTTATCAATTGGTAGTCGAGTTTCGCTAGCTAAGTTCCCATGACAGCTATAAAAAAAAAAAAAAAAACCCACACTCAAAATAAAGATGATCATCTCTAGATTCCATACCATGGCAACAAAAAATACAAAGGGGATTGATCAGTAGTCCCAAGGAGATGAGTCTAGGCGTTGTGGGTAGTTTGTCCAACCAAGCAATCCAGGAGCTGAAAGCATGCTTCGGGGTATGATGTTTGAACCAGAAATTATGATGCCAGTGCAGAGTATGCGATCCATAGGAATTTACTTTTGGTGGAAGCCAGAGAAGATTTTTTTCTTTTTTCCCACTTAAACTCGATTCGAAAGGAGCAATTGTAGCTGCTATTATATTCCGAGGGAATTTCAAAATTTGTACTAGGGCATTTCATTTTCCCATCGATTGGAAATATATAACCATATTTTAGCTATATTATAAGCATCTTTTAAAACCAAAAATACTATTTCGAATATTCACTCTTGCATTCTACTGTAAACATATTGTTCCCAAATTTTTGATGCGGTCATCTTTAATTCTAACTTAAATGATTAAATTCTTAGAAATTGTTTTCTTCTTAAAAAGATTTAATATCTTTAGAACTATATATAATTGTGGCATTTATGGAAGCAAGGTCCAAGGGGTTTTTACTTGTCCAAGGCATTCTCCAACAACCTCCTTATTAGTCATTATAGGGAAGCAAATCTATTAAAAGCTCACCAACAACCTCTTTATTTAAGGCTCCTTAAAATTGGGAGCCCCAAATCTGTCCACCATGCTTGCCAGATGTAGAGAGCCTGGGCTCTCTATTTTTTGCTTTCTACTTCTGCAATTGTTCTCCAACTATCATACTGTATTTTTTTTTTTTTTACTGTTGGAGAGCTAAAACATGATCTGTAAACACATATCATGCTTTAAAATGAAATGGTGTTGTCTGGTGCTATGATGTGGTATAGTGAGTGGCTAATAAGGTTTTTTGAGAAGGGTGTTGGGTAGTTTACGTTTATATAATTAGGGTTAAAAAGTATTAAATTATATTTTTAGCATTAATTTTTTATTTGTACTATGACTATTTTTATATTAGTTTAAGTTGTTATAATTTTATCATTATGTTTAAATCACATTAGTTTAAATTATGATGTTTTAATCTAATTTTTATTATTAATTGAATTATTTAATTTTAATTTTTTCTTTTATAGATGCACTCACAAAACAATTCGTACTACACAAATTTGCTTCATGGGATTTTAAGTTTTGATTACGACTTTCTACTCAAGCCGATTCCGTCTTTTTCGATTGAGAAAAAATAAATAAAAAATAATATTAATTAAAAATACAGTAGAAAATGATATTAATAATTAAAATAGAATATCATCGTTAACAAATGAAAAACATAAATAAAAAAATAAAATGGTGTGTTTAATCAAAATAGAGATATATTAGATTAAAACAAAAATAAGAAACCCCAAAAATAGGAAAGTTGTTGAAGCAAAACTAAAATAAGAAGTCTTTGAAATAATGATAGTTTAAAAGTAAGGAGGCTATTGTAGTGAACTGAAATAAGGGCCCCTAAAGCTAAGGAGACAACTCTAAACTCCCTATATGTGGAGAAAAAAATAGGAAGACTATTGGAGTTGGCCTAAGAAGCCATTCAAATGGTCTACATACTTGTAATTGTACTATTTTTTTTATTTTTTATTTTTTGCAAAGTAAGAAAAACTATATATTTTTTTGGAAAAAACAATACAAAGAGTTTATACAATCAAATGAAGCAAGGAAGCTTGCCAAGCCACCCCAAGAAATATCAAGCAACAAACAAGTATTAGTGACGAACTAACACTTGCAACAAGCAAAGCCAACCTATAAGTACAAGTAACTAAACAACCCACGATGGGGTCAAGCAATCAAGTGAAGAAAACAAGCAAAAAGAGGCTAATTGATGCTCAAGTGAATTCTATTGCGAAATGTCGGTTGATGCTTGTGGTGACAAATCTCATCTCTCCTTGGGTCTTTAGGAGCACATCTGCACTAATTTTCTCCAAGATTTGCTCCTCAGTATGGGTTTCGAGCCGAAAAATATGTCTATTCATTTCAGTCCAGATATGATAGACAACAACACATAAGAGGAGACGGAACATGTAACTTTTAAGGTCTTTGTTATCTGCAAGTGAATGACTAAATGTGAGAATTAGTCAAAGGAAGGAAAAGAGAGATCAATTTTTAAAATGTTTAAACTTTCTTTCCATATATGCTTTGTAAAGCTCCAATAAAAAAATAAATGATCCCTAGATTCACAACCAAGATAATAGAAGAAGCAATTGGCTCTATCAATAGTATCCCAAGTCATAAGACGGTACCTAGTGCTAAGCCTATCCAAACTAGCAATCCATGTGATGAAACTATGGTTAGGAATATTATGAGCAAACCAAATTAAACGATGCCGTGCATAATCTTGACCTCTATCTCTTATGTGATTCCAAGTGCTATTGAAGGAGAAAATGTCATTATTAGCGACAATCCACACAAATCCATCGTTCCTTTAATCACAAACAGTAATTTTAAAACAAGTCAAGTTGAGCCAGAGAGGGTGGGTAGACAAGCCAAACCCACTGGTCATGATCAATAATATCAGAGACTCTATTATCAAGATAAGGGTAGAGGACTAATGTTATGCGAATGGAGAAGATTAATAGCAGGATGCCAAATATCATGCCAGAAGAAAGTGTCATTACCATTCCTAATTGTATGAGAAATGAAGCTACAAGCAATAATGTTAAGCTTAAGAATTTTTGTCCAAGACCAACAAACATCATTAAAAATCTTAATAGTCCAAATGCATTTGCTTTTAATGTACTTAATCCAAATCCAAAGACTTCAAGTATAATTCATCATAGAGTAAAGTCTCCAAAATAACTTCAAGAAAGCCACTTTATTAATATCAATAAGTTTTCTAAGCCCAAGACTCCCTTCCTGAAATGGCTTAGAAACTTTTGCCCAAGTGACTTTTGGTCCATGTAATTGTTATCTTTTTTGTCTTTATTTTTTAACTGCCGATTTGCATCAGTTGAAAACAAGCCAATGAATCTTTCATTTACAGAAATCTTTTTTTAGGTTAGGCGCTAATAACATTGTATATATTGAAGAAGATCTATGTGTACTTGGCATGTCTTACCTGGTTTGTTCTCCTTTATATAGGCTTCTTTCACACGCAAAGGTAAAGTCCCCTCTACTGTCATAGGGCCCATCTCTGACTCCTATTGGCTGTTAATTTCCTATACATAACTAGTTATCTTATAAGACTTCGTTCATGTGCATCCCTGAACGGATATGATATCGTGCATTAAATGCACATGGCTAGCTAAAGAGTCTTCATTCACTCGCCTCCATCCTTTCACTAGTCATTTTTTGTATCTGGTCCTACCCACTTTGAATCGGTCATGCTCAGGGCTTGATGACCTGTTGGACCTATGGCTTGATGCCCTAATGGTTATGTTCGATATTCTAGGTCACGAATTTAGAGCATATGTTCGAGGAAGGCTTACTTGGTAGTGCTCTCCTCTTTAGCTACACATGGACAACTTCCACATTCCTAGATTTGATCAGTGATTTACTTTACTCATTTAGTCCTACCAGCAACTCGGCTATTCCCGCCTTTACGCTGCGAATGTTATCTCTCTTACGTGTTGGCTAATCTAACGAGGGAGAAATAAAACAATTTTTGAAGGAAAACAACATGATCTTGGTTCTCTCATCTCTGATCTTCACTACCAACTTGGAGAAGTACCTTTTACCACAACCCTTGATCATCGTCCAAATTCTAATTCCACACCACAACCTCAAATGACCAGCCTTGAGGAAGGCGAAAGGATCTGTAATGACCCGATCCCTCGTGAAACCAAGTCTAATAGTAACAACCCGATCCAATCCAAATGCGATATACAGGGAAAAACGGACGAAGTTTCTCCTATACTATGGACAATCTAAGACCTGGTCAATCAAGCTCAACAACAATCATACAACCACAATATTCAAAGTCTTGTTTCACATGCACGATAGGCCCACATCTCTTTATATTTTACAATTCAAGTCTTCCACATTACACATTCAAACTAAACTAGTTATGCATTTATTACATTTCCGCTATAATTGATAAAACTCTCAACATTCTCTTGATAATAGCAAAATAAAACTATGAGTTAACACGAGCGAAATGGAACCTCGTTGAAAAGTAGGCCAAACAACTTTCAAAACTCTTCAAAAGCTACCTCATTTTACCTTAAATTGATGAAGAAAAAGGGGTGACCAACTATGTGCTCAGTGTGGGGGGAATACGGGGAGGTTTTGAAAACGTTTTCAATGATCTGATGCATGTAAATCGAGTATCATGTATTAAAGGGAAGATACACAGTAGATAGGTATTAGTAAGACACGTAGCTAGCAAGTAAGCATTAAAGCCTAGTAAACTTAAGCAAAGTAAACACAACCCTTTCATTAGGCACATAAGCCAAGTAACATGTATCAACAATAGATAAACTTGAGATAGACAATAGACGCTTATGTAAAGCAATAAGTATTCAATCAAGCAATAAGTAACTATATAAACATTTATGAAAAAGATACGATTCCACTTGTTGTAGCTGCTCTTCATTGTGTTTCCACAAACACTTTAACGCTTAAATGTTTGTCGGCATCCCCTTATCACTCCTACTTGGGTACTCCGTATGTACCCGAAACCTACGACCCAATACCCTAAGGCCTTTAATGACCAAACAAGTGAGGGAATAGGATGCGGAGCTTGTGAATCCAATCATTGGCAAGCTCGTTGCCGCTCAATGAAGGCAGAACACTTTCGTGCCTCGCTTAAGGTTGCAACCTTTGTTAACGCTCATTAAATCACTTAAGTAACATTTGATAAGAACGTAAAATGAGGGGAAAACAAAGTAGGTTGCCCCCTCAAGCAATTAAGCAAGAAATAACACTTTATAACACATTCCTTAACAGTAGCATAATCAATTCACATGCTACAACCAATAGAACATCTAACTTATGCATTTCTCACTTTCAATGGATAGTAGCTTGCACTTGTAAGTGGCTCAACAACAATTTAACATTTAGCTAGTTAACAACACAAAGATAGGTGCATTTCCATTAGAAATCTATAGCTAAGTGCAAGCTAAATATTAACCATGATTTAACTAGCACATAAACACATTTTATTGCATAAAAGGGGAAAGGGGAAGGGGACATGCAGCAGCCCCACACCGGTGACTAACCAGCGCTGGTTGGCAGCCAGCCAGTGCCGGTGCTGGTCAGCCGAGCCATACACACTCACACACACATACTTAGCTCACTTAGGCTCATTTGCTTGCATTTTCATTTATCTAAAAGCTTTGTATCTCATTCTTGAGCTAAAACACCCTCATAGACATTCTTACTAACATCTAAACTACATAATAAACATTCATGTTCAACTATCAACACCAACAATTAACACACATAGCTTCTAAGATTCTAAGGCACATAACACTAGCAATTCACATTTTCTTCATCATAATCACTTTAACATATGAATATATAGCTTAATCTTCCATTTACAACATATACATAAACTTACAAACAATAAAACTACAAGAAAAATGCACAAATCATGAACCCCTCACCTATTCTTAGTTGAATTTGTACTATAGAGCAAGACGTTGAGCTAAGATGGCCAAGTTTCTCTCTTTTTCTTCTTCTTCTTCTTCTTCTTCTTCTTCTTCTTCTTCATTTTCCTCTCTTCTTCCTCACGGATCCAAGCCCTAGCTTGTTCTCTGTTTTTTCTTTTTTTTTCCCTCTCTCACCCGACCACACACTCTCTCTTGCACTTGTTTTTATTTTGTTTTGTTTCATCTAGTTTTAGTGGTTATTAAGTAAGTCAAACTAAGTAAATGCTATGTAGAATGTTCTAATGCCAAGTGTTAGTTTGCTAGCTCACTAAATGTAATTTGCTCACTAAGTAACTACTAGAATGCATTTAATCATCTACTTACGATAACATAAAAAAAAAATGCACTTAACAATTCAATTAGCGAAAGCAAGTCACTGAATGCAAAAGAATATAGGCAAGTTAATAAAATAATTATGTCATCTGGTCCAGGCATCACAAGATCCTTCCCTGTTCTGGATATACCACACTTAATTGTGATGCGTCATTTGTGGATCCTAATCAACCAACTGGTATTGCAATTGTTTGCCGAGATGATAATGGTCACATCATTACTAGTCGGGCATTCACTACTCGTTGCTCTTCTACTTTACAGGTAGAGGCTATCGCATGCCAGACTGCATGCACCCTCTTCACAACTTCTGACTCTCGACGACCCGTTATTATCGAATCTGATTCTACAATGGTCATCAACGCCTTCATAGGCTTCTCTTTATGCAACTGGAAGATTATCTCTATTATCCATAATACTCTCTCTACTCTATCCTTAGTTTTTGACTACTCATTTCGATGGATCAATCGATCAGTCAACCGAGTAGCAAACTGCGTTGCTCATTCGGCTAGGATAGACATTCTCCCTATACATTGGTTTAGTAATCTTCCCCAGCTTTAACTTTTCTTGTACTTCATGATGTTAATCCCATAGGGATTGGCTAATTATTTTTGGTGACAATAATAATAATACCATCCAATTGACAATAAAAAAAGCTTACTTGGTAGTGCTTAATTTGGGCACTTGTCGCATGGGTCTAATTTGTTCTATTCTTTTTCTTGAATTGTGGGCCACGATACCCATACCCCTTCAACTTAGATTCGCCTGTAGAACTTTTCTCCTTGCTAGGAAAGAGGGCCAACCCAACCATGTAGGACTTGGGCTTTGACAAATGTTTACATATTCCCAGAATTCACCCAATACTTTGATATTAGGATAAGGAGATTATGTGATTCTAGTTTTTACTTTCATGATTAGGTATGTCAAATATCCACTTATCAGGTCATAATACTCCACAAAACTTTTGGAACTTGTATTGTTTTGTTCTCCTTCTTATGAAAGGTTTTTTTTCACCCCACCTACCCCACTACTACAAGATTCGAACATTGGTCTTCCAACTGTCCGGAGAAATAACCCACCAATAGACTACTTCATAATCTCTCCTCTTTTATGAAAAGTTATAGCAATTTCTTTGAGGTTTTGAGAAGATTAATATTTGATTCTTTAATACATAGTTTCATAATTTAATGTCATATTTAGTTTGTTAACGTATTGATTTATACTCATTTAACTTTTCTGATCTTCCAATTATACATATATACAACTACGTGAAGCTCCACTTCTTGCAACCACAAGAATATTGAACTTGTTATTTTGTGGAAAAACAAAGGTTAATCGAATATGTAAATTAGCAACTTAGATGTCTATCAATAAATTTTTTTTGATGAGCGTGCATATAACAGAGAATTCCATGTGATGCATTCAATCAGTCATCAAATTTCTACATATCTTACATAATGCCTTCTTTTCTATGGTTGTTAATGCGAAGAATATTGAGTTGGTTTTTTTTCATTCTTGAGGAAATGGATATATTACTCGGACTTGTTCCATAATAGTACATAGCAATAGTTTCGCTGGAGTCCAATCACTTTAAATATAAGGACAACCCCAATGGTGGTTTGCTGCCATGCATGGCGAGTCGTGGACTCTTGCATGATTAATACAGATCTAAGCCTCAACTCTCTCTTCTTTTTGCTATTTTTTTTTAAAAATTGTTTGTATCAAATTAATAAAATGTGTATCAAGTTGTTTTGCTTTGTTTCTAATCTTGCTTAAGGACAAACAAGTGGTAAGTTTAGGGATGTTGATATGTTTGTATTTTTCGGAGTTTTATTGCATGCATTTTAGTTTAGCATTTATTGATAAAGTGATGTTATTAGTTATAATGCTATAAGAAGCGAAACAGGTTATATGATTTTCATTTTAATTAACCTGATATTAAATTAAACAAATACAAACTATCAAATTTACTAGAGAAGAAGGAAAAATATTGGACTTAGTGGGGTGCACGAGGCCAAAGATATAGTGCAACGCCAAGACAACAAGCAAGAGCTCCAATAGCAAGCTACTGTGGTGAGCTCTCCTTTAGTGTATCAGTTGAAATGATTTTACTTGAAGATAAACCCGTTACTTTAAACAAGTATGTTAGCTACTATATAACAAAACTAATGAGTACATTATATGATTAAATTTCTAAAAAATGTTAGGACAGAAAATCTTTATTATAAAATCACTAACTTCAATTTTTAACATCTCTTCAAATAATATATTCAATTTTCAAATACTAATAAATTTAGTTGTACAATTATCACTACATTGCTTTATTTAATAATTTTTTTACCTTTCTTCAATATATTTTTATATATTACCCTTAATTTTGATATGTTATTGTTAATATTGTTATTATTATTATTATTTTTAAAATAGGTATCATTACAACAATATGAACGCGATCTTCACCAATC
This sequence comes from Ehretia macrophylla, assembly GCA_037974665.1. Taxonomy (NCBI): domain Eukaryota; kingdom Viridiplantae; phylum Streptophyta; class Magnoliopsida; order Boraginales; family Ehretiaceae; genus Ehretia; species Ehretia macrophylla. The sequence goes on from CM075764.1 coordinate 71,355,514, forward strand.
CCAATTAGGACATCATGTTTATCATAAGTGTAGAAAAAAGAAATTTTGTAACGACTGACTCATTAAAAAATGTTACGTATACAATGGTGGATGATAACAATGGTAACTTTCTTAGACATCTAACAATAGAATTGTAATTCTTTTTCATATTCAATAAATGTTGTTTGTGTTAATAATAATATCTTTAACGACTCTTGCAGTGACAGGAGTTGCAAGATCCTCACCAAATAGGATGAATAATCATAGTCCTAATATGCAATTTGGTCCAAAAAATGGCACAACTTATTCAGCAATTTTTCACAATGTTTCAAATGCTGATAATATTCCTCCAAATATGATAGGTACCCATCATGGAAATGCTTTGACTCTTGAAACTAATGGTTTGTCATGATCTATTGGTGTTAATTTATTTATAAAATTTGCATCACACGTTTTATATTATAGCTTACTGAAATAATGTAATAGTTTGAAATTTACTTTTTGCAGTTCAACAAGCAACTAATAGTTCATACAATGCCTTGCTTGAACATGATATTCAAACTACTCCTTTATCCATACACAATAAGAGACACAGAACAATAGAGCAATTGGGAATAAGTCAACATTTTACAAATAGTTTGGAACAACGAGTGCAATCCTTCAAATTGACTCCATATTCTTCCATTGGGTAAATTTTTCCGAACTCATGCATTGCTTTGTTGACATATTTCTATCTTATCACTTTTTATTTGATGTATTTTATAATGAAGCAAAAAAATTCATATGGTGAGTTTCATAAAATACTTATTATGAATTTTATATGATTCACTCCTTTAGAATACTAATTTCATAATCGGGAATATAAATTTATTTCTTTATTTCATTTTTTACTATGGATATTCACAACTAGGGATCAATGGAGCAATATAAATGCACGAATGAGGAAAAAATCTATAATGCTAGAAAAACGTTTGTAGAAGATAATGATAGTTAAATCTAATCTATCTTCCAAATCTTCCAAATGTTTTGGTCCACCATCTTCTCAGTTAGTCTATCCAAATAACGACCTGCCAAATGGTATAACTCTATTGAGAGATATTTCAAATGGTGAGTGCATGAAACTATTTATTGAACATTTAATTTCTTTTATCTTTTACAAATATAAATATATTTATGATGTTATGTAATTGAGTTTCATAATTAATATTTGTAGTTCAAAAATCAGTTGAGAATTCGTGCAGTCCCATGTATGACCAACCATTGTGCCAGATCCTTCTTTTATCCATCTACTATATATACATATATATATATACATACATATATATATATGTATGTATGTATACATCTAATAAATTTTCCAAGCACCTGTATTATTAAAAAAAAAGGTATCCATTCTTGAGTTCGAAGAAAGTTTTCCAATTGTATGAAAAAAATGGTGTTGATAAAAACTATCATTCTTATCATTGTTCCTTTTTATGATGAATTTTTTTATATTGTTATTGACTTTTAGTTTTATTTTTTCCTCAATGAACTCATTACTGTAAAGAGCAAAATCAGGATTTTCACTCACTAGACATAAGTGCAGCAAGAATGAAGAGCTCATGTGCTATGCAGTCTTCAGGTATTTTTCTCAGTATTTGTATTTCATAATCTTCTTTTCATTTGTCTTTACTATTTTTATTTTTCGTGATGTAGATATTTTTATTCAGAAAAAGACATCTTTCGCTAACAGTACAATCAGTGTTGAAGGTTGTATCAATATGCTATTAAGTTTTATTTGCCATTCAAATTTCAAAATACTGATACACGATCATAACCTAATATCACTATTTATTGGTTCACACAATGACATGATTTGATATAGGATTCCGTATTCAAGTTGAGTCATCCGAAAATCATTTTTCATACAATATGGGAGGTACTTCCTTTCATTGCTCCTAAGTACATTAAAATTAACTTAGATTTCTTCTTTTTTTTTCATTTTGTTATATAACAGTCGGTTTTATGTAATGTAACAAATATTGCAATTCACAATGATTACAATATTTATTTTTAAATTTTTTATATTTTTCCTTTTTCATAATCAATATAAACCTTGATTTTATTACGAACAAAAGTCTAATATTATTTCCATTCATTCAGAATAAGAAAATGAAGATGAGCCAAAAAGTGATGAAGAAATTTCCAATGATTCAGGTAGTTGTGATTGCACTACATATACTTTGATATCTTTTAAAAAAAATAGATAAGCTCTATATGGATATGTTTAAATTATCTTTTTGCTTTTCTATTTTATTTTGTGACAATTATTTTAATATAAAGGTTCTAAATTTTTATATTGTAGCTTATTGGGATATCGGGGATGCAACACATACTTGCAGACGTTGTAGAGCAACTATGTGGTATGGTGAGAGAATTACAAAGGATAGAAATTCTAAAAATCCAATATTCACTTTGTGTTGTTTAGATGGCAAAATCCAACTTCTTTTCCTTCAACATGCTCCTCTACTTTTGCAAAACTTACATTGGAATCAAAATATCATAGCAACCATTTCTTGCGGAATATACGACAATATAATATGATGTTTGCTTTTACATCTTTTGGGGGAAAAGTTGATACTTTAATCAATAGAGATAGGAAACCTTATGTTTTCAAGTTGGGTGGTCAAAATCATCACTTGATAGGCAGCATGTTTCCTATCGATGACAAGACTCCTAAATTTTCCCAATTGTACATATATGATACAAACAATGAAGTAGACAATAGGTTGAGATCATTTAGGTAATTAATCTTATGACATATAGTATAAGTTTTGTTTCAACATAGTCAACTTCTATTGTACTCTTTATGACTGCTTGATTGGTTGTGTATTATGACAGGTCATTTGATAATTCTACTCCATTGAATCCTGAATAAGTTGGTGCCTTGAAAGACATGTTTGATGAAAATAATGTCTTGGCTAAATCATTCAGATATGTGAGGGATCGCTATAAAGAAGAAATCTTAATGATGGCAAAAAGGTGTTGATTGAAAGAAAAGACCGTGATGGGAGAACTTACAACCTTCCAACAACATTTGAGGTAGCTGCTTGGTAGTTGGGGACATCAATGAATATGTAGGTAATAGAGATATTATAATAGAGACAAAGTCTAAAATGATGAAAAGAATTGATGTGAATCATCCCCAATATCTTGCCCTACAGTACCCATTATTATTTCCATATAGTGAAGATGGCTTCAGAAATGATATTTCTATTAGCGAATGTGAAAATTCGTCTAATAGAAAAAAACTCTCAGTGATTTCAAACAAATCAAGAAAAAACATTAACATAAGGGAATTTTTTGGATTCAGACTTCAAACCAGAATAAATGAGTCCCCACGTTTGCTATAGTCACGGAGACTATTCCACACAATTTGTTGTAGATGCATATACAATGATAAAAGTAGAGCGTCTGAATTTTATCCGAAATAATCAACCACAATTAAGAGCAGATATGTACAAGGGTTTAGACGATGCTCTTCTTCGAGGTGAAATTGAAGCTTTATCAATTGAAAAATGGAGCATTCTTCCATCGTCATTTACTGGAGGTCCTAGGTACATGATACAAAATTGTAAAGATGCTTTTGCAATTTGTCATTGGGCTGGATATCCTAATCTTATTTTATCACGATCACATGCAGCCTAAAATGGGTAGAGATTGAAAGATTTCTTAAACCAAGAGGACTTAAGCCTAAAGATCGTCCAGTCATTGTCTGTAGAGTATTCAAAATAAAGCTTGATCAGTTATTAAAGGATTTAAACCAAGGAGTCATTTTTGGACGAGTAAAGGCATGTAAGTATTTATTTATTCTCATTATTCCCACATATTATCTTGCATTATGCTACTCCTTATTTAATAACTTGAGATTATAGTTTCAAAATCCAACCTTATCTTTTATTAGCATTGGATACTCTTAGTTAACATTATCACTTATTCAACTATATCATTGCCTTTTGTAGTTCACTTTTTATTCATATTCTTTGACATTTCCTATGTTGACAATTGTTTTATACGTCTAACAGATGTATGTACCATAGAGTTTTAGAAGCTTGGCCTCCCTCATGTTCATATCCTATTATTTTTCTACCTATACGACAAAACTCGAAATGGTCAAGATATTGATAAAATTATTTCAACAGAAATACCCTCAAAAGAGGAAGATCCTATTCTATATGCTCCTGTTGAAAATTTCATGATACATGGACCATGTGGCCAAGAAAATCTGAAATGTCCTTGCATGAAGAACGAAAAATGCTCTAAAAGTTTCCCTAAGAACTTCAAAGGGGCGACAACTACTGATAAGGAAGGATTTCCTCAATATAGAAGAAAAGAAGATGGACGGACTGTTACTAAAAAAGGAATTGAGCTCAATAACCTATATGTTGTCCCTTATAACTCAATGCTTCTCTTGAAATATCGTGCTCACATTAATTTTGAGTACACATGTCAGACAAATGTAATCAAATATTTATTCAAATATATTCACAAGGGTCACGATCGAGTGACAACAATTCTGTATCCTAGACTTGCTAATGGTGATCAATCTCAAGTTTCTGATGAAATTAAGATTTATTATGATTGCAGGTATATTTCGCCTTGTGAGGCTGCTTGGAGAACTCTTTCCTTTGATATTCATTTTAGATGTCCAACTATACAGAGGCTATCATTTGATCTTCCCCCCCCCCCCCCTCCCCCCAAAAAAAAAGTTGTATATAAGGATAGTGAAACCCTTGAAGATGTTAAAAGAAAGGCTGATACAAAAAAAAAATATATCAATGTTTGAAGCATGGATGAAGGCAAATAGGGAGTATGAGGAAGCCAACGAGCTGATGTATACAGAGTTTCCAACAAAATATGTTTACAAAGAAGATGAGCACAAGTGGTATCCAAGGAAAAAAGGCTTTGTTATTGGAAGGATATTACATGTGCCTCCAGTCAACAGGGAGGACTATTATCTTAGGATGCTTTTGAATTTGCAAAAAAATGCAAATGCTATGAGGATATTAGAACTATCAATAATGTACAATATCCTACATTCAAGGAAGCTTGCTATGCACAAGGTTTATTAGAAGATGATAGAGAATATATTGATGGAATAAATGAAGCAAGCACTTGGGTATCATCATCTTACATTAGAAGACTTTTTGCAACATTATTGACATCCAACAATATAAGCAAACCAGAATATGTATGGGAGAGTTGTTGGAGAAAAATGGTCGATGATGCTCTTTACCGGCGGAGAACTAAGAATATGTTTTCAGACCATATATCAAAAGTTAAAATTTCCTATTACACATTAATATTTAAGTTTTTTTTATGTTATTATAATATTTCAACCTAATAAACTTTGAGTTCTTGGATTCTATTGATTGACATGAATTCATATTTACTGATATTTTCATTTTTTTATTTGAAATACACCGCTTGACTTTAACTGAGGATGAACTTAAAATCATGCTTTGTTAGAGATTAAAAAACTTTTGCAAAGAAATTGGAAAAGCCTTAAAGATTTTGAGATAATAGCCTACTTGGAAGATGGTTGTTTGTTATCCGAAGTTCATAATAGATTAATCCTTGATAAGTTAAATTATAAGAGGACACAATTGGCTGAGGATCATAAAAAGTTATTGTCATTTCTTACTGATGAGCAAAGAAGTGTTTATGACCACATAATGACAACTGTTTCAGAAAATAAAGGGGGATTTTTTTTTGTACATGGATATGGAGGAACTGGAAAGACTTTCATTTGGAAACCTCTATCAGTAGCCTTCAGATCAAAAGGTAAGATTGTTCTTAATGTTGTATCGAGTGGGATTGTGTCCTTGTTATTGGCAGATGGAAGAACAACACATTCTAGATTTTCGATTCCTATACAAATTGATGAAGATTCGACATGTAACATTAAGCAACGAAGTCCACAAGCTAAATTGTTGATAAAAGCTAGGTTAATCATATTAGATGAAGCCCTAATGGTTAATCGATTTTGTGTGGAAACTGTAGATAAAACCCTAAAATATATTCTTGCGTCAAAATATTCAAATGTGTCAAAAGAGCCTTTTGGGGGTAAAATCGTTGTTCTGGGGGGAGATTTCAGAAAAATATTGTCTATCATTCCATATGGAAGTAGACAAGAAATTGTACATGCAACGATAAACTCATCCAATTTATGGAATTTTTGTTAAGTTTTGACTTTGACAAAGAATATAAGACTTAGTACTGGAACTTCGACTCCAAATGCAGATGATTTAAGGGAATTTTCTAAATGGTTGTTAAGAATTGGAGATGGGCAAAAATGTGATTCTAAAGATGGTGACTCAATTATACAAATCCCTGATGAAATGCTCATCAAAGACTCAGATGATACATTTACTGAACTTGTGAATTTTGCTTACCTTCCTTTATTGGATAATATATCTGAACAACATTTTTTCAAAGAAAGAGCCATTCTTTCTCCAACATTAGAACAAGTTAAGTTGATAAATGATTACTTAAAGTCTATAGTACCCAGAAAGGAGACATACTTAAGCTAATATAATGTTTGCAAGGAAGATGCAAATGTTGACTGTGAGTTGGATGCATTTTCTCCAGAGATTTTGAATACTTTTTCTTGCTCAGGACTTCCAAACCACAAGCTAAAACTCAAGGTAGGAGTCCCAGTGATGTTGTTAAGAAATATTGATCAGTATAATGGTTTATGCAATGGAACAAGGTTGCAAATTACCAAGCTTGCTAAACATGTTATTGAAGCTAAAATTATATCTGGGAGTAACTTAGGAAATATTGTGTTAATACCCCGGATGACTATGATCCCATCTAATCACGGTTTGCCTATTAAATTCCAGAGAAGGCAATTTTATTTGGTTGTAAGTTTTGCTATGACTATAAATAAAAGTCAGGATCAAACTCTTTCCTACATTGGGATGTATCTTTTAAGGCCTGTCTTCAGTCATGGACAACTATATGTTGCACTTTCCAGAGTGACAAGTAAACAAGGAATGAAGATTTTGATAAAAGATGATGATGATAAAGTATAAAAAACTACAATCAACATGATTTACAAAGAAGTGTTCCAAAGAATAAATTAGGTAAGTTTGTCTTTCTTATAATTTACATCATACCTTTGATTCTATTTAACATGTTTATATTCCTTTTCATTAATGTTTACGTTATATTGTAATGGTAGTAATAAAAATACAAGTCTTATGTTATATAATTTATAAGATGATTTGCTCATTATTTTGATTTTTATCAAATCATATGTTTAAATTTAGTATTAATTTACAAAAGTATGGGATTACTTCAAAAGAGTATAGTAATATACATCTACCTATAAAGCTTTTAATGGATTTCAAAATGAAACATGTTTACAAAGTGAAAGCATAATAATTTTGTGTTAGTTTTGACTCATTATAAACCTGCCAATGATTTTTCAAACATATGTAAATACATGTTAGGCATGGTCAAAAAATAATTTTTTGTGCAATGCAAAGCATTGCTACATCTTCGTACAGAAGCATATGTAAGACAAGACTGGTGATTGGATCCACAAAATTTCTGGAGACAAAAAAAGGATTGCATGCAGGACAAATAAGCAAGGAGTAAGAATGACATGTATCTTTTGGAATATTTGATCCATATAAATAGTGATCACTATCCCTTTTCAGAATATATATATATATATATATATATATATATTTGTTGGGTTAGCAAGAGAAAATTTCATTCCACCATTAAAGAAACATTGGCAAAGCCCTTTACAAGCTAAAAGCTAAAACATAATAATAACCAAAAACATCTCCTCAAAGCCTAGACAATAAGCTCATTAAGGTTCCACATATTACAAAGTTCTCTATTTTGTCTATTGTCACTAAATTTCTTGCCTGTTAGCATCTTGTATTGAACATCATGTGCGATTTTCTTCTTGACTTGATATTCCGTTGCACACTCATTCTTGAAGATTTTGGCATTTTGTTCATTCCACAGGTGGTAAATGGTGGAGGTGAAATAGGTGTTTATATTTATTTCTTATTTATCTAAGGATTTATTTGAAATTCTATAACACAAATGGAATCAATTGATTTTATATTATATATTTTAAAGTACTCAAAGTACACTCGTGCGACGGGTATAAGCCTTGTGTTATTACTAAGATCTCAACCCTAAGTTATCCATGTCAAAAATAAAAGTTCTTATTACTGCACTACTTCAACTCAATGACTTTCAATTTACCACTAAAAACCATATTAACATATTTGCGATTATGATTAATATAACTTCATTTACTTTTTTTTCTTTTTTTCTTTTTCCTTTTCCCTCTTCTTCTTCCTTCCCATCCCCATCACCTTCTGCATCTCCATCTTCATATCACACATATACACACATAGACACTGGACTGAATCGAAAGTATAGATATATGCAAAGGAGTTTGATTTGAGTAATTGAGCTTTTGATTGAAGTTTTGTTGTGGCAGGAAATGAAATTACAGAGAATTAAAGTGCAGTTTCGAGGCGCAACCCTCAATTACAAGAAGACGAAAAAGAAATAAAGAAAGGAATTACAGATAACATAAATTGCATAAGATCATTCACACCCTTCTCCTCTGTGCTTGATGTATATATAAGCTTCTCTGTGAGTTTGTTATGCCACCTCATATGTAATCCTTCAAGTTTGTTGGTCTATTCCTCTCACGAGTACCACGTCTCGGTTTTGTTGATGTCATACTATCAATGCCTTCCCTATGCGACGTTGTTGCATTGCTCCCCCCTTGAGACTGAACCTTATCCTCAAGGTTAAGTGTTGGATAAGCCTTCCTGAGGTCAGAAGTATCCTCCTAGGTGGCATCCTCAAGAGATAGATCAGCCCACTGAATTAAATGTTGGGAAATAGGAACGTCGTGGTGTATAATGATGCGAGAATCCAATATGTGAGCTGGTTGTAATTCTGGAAGAGGCTGCTCTAAAGTGGAGATGGGCTCACTAGTTGCAGGGGACGGAGGAGGATCCAGAAATTGCTTGAGAAGGGAGACATAGAATACTGGATGAATTTTGGCTGAGGAGGGAAGCTACAGTTTATACGCAACTTTGCCAATGCGGTCAAGGATTTGAATTGGCCCAAAGAACCTGCGCCCCAATTTGTGATTACCCCAGCCTCGAAAGGACGTTTGGCGATAAGGATGCAATTTGAGCAATACCCAAGAACCAATGTCAAATTGTTTATCAGTGCAATGTTTGTCAGCCTTGAGCTTCATGCGATTTTGCGCCTGAGCTAAATTGAGCTTGAGTTGGCGTAATATATCATCTCTAGAAACAAGTTCTATGTCAATAGCTGTATTAGGCGATGACAGAGGAATATATTGGAGGAGACTAGGAGGATCTCGACCATATAAAGCACGAAATGAAGTCATGCCAATAGAGGAATGGAAAGCAGAATTATACCAAAACTCTGCCCATGGAAGGAATTTAGACCATTGTTTTGGGTTATCCATCACATAACAATGCAAATACAACTCAAGTGTTTTATTAAGGTTCTCAGTCTGACCATCAGTTTGTGGGTGGTAGGTTGACCTCATGCATAATGTTGTGCCATTCAATCAAAACAGTTCCTTCTAAAACGAACTAAGAAACAATGGGTCACGGTCATTGACAATGCTTCTTGGGAACCCATGGAGTCGAATAATTTCAGAAACAAAAATTTTAGCCACTCATGCGCTCGAAGGGCCAGCAGATAAAGCAACAAAATGTGCAAATTTTGAGAGTCTATCAATGACCACTAGAATTTCAGATTTACCAGCTGATAAGGGCAGACCAATGATGAAATCCATGGCGATATCCTCCCAGACTTGATTTGGGATTGGGAGGTGTTGAAGAAGGCTGGCAGGTGCAGTTTTTGGATATTTTGCTTGTTGGCAAATCAAACACTCCGCAACAAATTTATTTACATCCTGTCGAAGGGATGGCCAGTAGCATATTGATTGAATGCGATGTAATGTTCTGAGGTAGCCAGCATGTCCACCACTAGTGGAAGAATGATATTCCAACAAAATAGAGGGCTGAAAAGAAGTGGGAATATATAACTTGCCACGAAAATAGAGAATACCATCATGAACTTTGTAGAGTGGCGACATATCAGGAAAGTTGCGAAGCTTTTGCTGGAGTTGTTGTAATTCTGGATCAGTGGAATTAGCATGTTTAATGGCTGTGAAAAGATCAGCAAAAGGTGTTGAGAAAACCAATAAAGAAGCCTCCAGAGGCCAGGAAAGAGCATCAGCAACAGCATTGTTTTTCCCGGGGCGGTATCGAATGTCAAAATCAAAACCCAGTAGTTTAGTGAGCCATTTTTGTTGCTCGGGAGTTTGTATAGTTTGTTCCGTAAGGTTCTTCAAACTCTGCTGATCCGTAATTATAATAAAGTGTTGGCCTAAAAGATAATGATGCCACTTTGCAATAGCGGAAGTGATAGCAAACATTTCCCGATGATAGGTAGAAGCACTTTGCATCCGGACTGAGAGTTTTTTACTAAAATAAGCCAGTGGATGGCCAGCCTGAGATAATACTGCACCAATTGCATATCCTGATGCATCTGTTTCAACAAAAAAAGGGGCAGAGAAATCTGGCAAGGTGAGAACCGGAGCCGTTGTCATTGCCTTTTGTAGTTGTGAGAAAGCTGTTGTAGCGACAGAAGACCAAATAAAGGAATCCTTGCGCAATAAATCTATTAAGGGACCAGCAATTGTAGCATAGTGGCGAATGAATCTCCTATAGTAGCCGGTAAGGCCAAGAAAGCTTCGCAGATCACGCAAACAAGTAGGAATAGGCCACTGTAGAATGGTCTCAATTTTGTCATCGTCCATTGCTATTCCTGAAGCAGAAATAACATGACCCAAATATGTAACATTAGGCTGACCAAAGACACATTTAGACAACTTGGCCACAAACTGATGCTCACGTAGTAATTGTAAGACCTGCGATAAGTGAGTAATGTGATCAGTAATAGTATGACTATAGACGAGAATATCGTCAAAGAAAACTAACACAAAGCGTCGTAGAAAAGGCCGAAAAACTGAATTCATAGCAGCCTAAAAAGTTGAAGGAGCATTAGATAAACCAAAAGGCATTACGAGAAACTCGTAATGACCCTCATGAGTACGAAAAGCAGTCTTTGATATGTCATCTGGATGGACTCAGATTTGATGATAGCTAGCCCGTAAATCGAGCTTGGAAAAATAATTAGCACCATGAAACTCATCAATAAGTTCGTCGACTGTAGGAATAGGAAAACTATTCTTAATTGTGACCGCGTTGAGAGCACGGTAGTCGACACAAAAACGCCACGAGCCATCCTTTTTTTCACAAGCAAAACAGGTGAAGAGAAAGGACTGGTGCTCGGACGAATTATTCCCTTAGTCAACATCTCGGAAACCAATTTCTCAATTTCTCCTTTTTGAAAATGGGGATAGCGATAAGGACGAACATTGATAGGGTTGGCATCTGTTTGTAAGTGAATGTGATGATCATAAGCATGAACAGGAGGTAAGCCTTTAGGAGTAGCAAAAATATCATTATAAGAATGAAGTAAGGATTCTAGTTCAGGGGCTGGTGGCAAAGAAAAAGTAGAATAAGTCGGGGATACATCTAAACTGAACAAAGCAGCAACACCGTCGACTTGAGCTAGGTGGCATAAATTTTGATATTGAATAGGAGAAATAGGAGGTGAAGGAAGACCCTGTAAGAGAACTATAGTGTTGTTGGATTGGAATTCGATATAAAGGTTGCTATAATCATGAACGACTGGGCCAATAGTAGAAAGCCAAGCCTTGCCCAGAACCACGTCGGAAGCATGAAGAGGAAGACATAAAGATCTGTTTGGATTTGATGACCTTGAATATAAAGTAAGGCATGGCGAACACAACTTTCGCTCAAGAGTGTAGTGTCGTTCCCGACGGAAACGGCAAACTGAGGGGAAGCTGTAATTGGAACTCCTAAATAATGAGCGATGCGAGACTGTATAAAATTGTGGGTACTTCCACCATCGACAAGGATTTGAATAGTATGGCCAGCTAATTGGCCAGTGAAACGAAGTGTTGTGTGAGCAAAGGCATGAAAAGAAATATCTGATTGGGGAAGGAGCTTAGCGAGTTGTAATTTGTCAACGAGCTCGGTATGCCATGGCAGAAGGAACAATGAAAGCACCAATGGACTGAATCGAAAGTACAGATATATGCAATGGAGTTTGATTTGAGTAATTGAGCTTTTGATTGAAGTTTTGTTGTGGCAGGAAATGAAATTACAGAGAATTAAAGTGCAGTTTCGAGGCGCAACCCTCTATTACAAGAAGACGAAAAGGAAATAAAGAAAGGAATTACAGATAACAGAAATTGCATAAGATCATTCACACCCTTCTCCTCTGTTCTTGATGTATATATAAGCTTCTCTGTGAGTTTGTTATGCCACCATATATGTAATCCTTCAAGTTTGTTGGTCTATTCCTCTCACGAGTGCCACGTCTCGGTTTTGTTGATGTCATACTATCAATGCCTTCCCTATGCGACGTCGTTGCAGACATACCTATAGCGAAACACACGCACCAAATAATATAAAAGTTGATGTGATAATAATATTGGCTGACTTCAGGCTAATAGAATTATAAGTCCATTTGGTACGTTGAATATTCAATCCGAATCGAACACTACAAACACGATCAAGTCTTGAATTGGTTCAATTTTGTCAAGTGAAACTTGGGATCTTTCAAAGGTGGTGAAACTATTGTCCCAATCCTATTTTGACCATTTAATTAATTATTTTTTATTTTAAAAAGACCACTAATTTATTAATAGGTGTTTCGTTTCGATCATTCAATCTATTTTCTCGTCAAAATTAATTAACAAAGTTACTATACAAGGGTAAAATTGTAAAAATACTTAAAATAATTACATTTTTATCACCAAATAAAAGTTATTTATGATCTCACCACCAATAACTTGAAATCTCATAAAAATGTTATTACTAAGATCTCAACCCTAAGTTATCCATGTCAAAAATAAAAGTTCTTATTACTGCACTACTTCAACTCAATGACTTTCAATTTACGATTAAAAACCATATTAACATATCTGCAATTATGATTAATACAACTTCATTTGCTTCTTTTTTTTTTTGCTTTTCCCTCTTCTTCTTCCTTCCCATCCCCATCACCTTCTGCATCTCCATCTTCATATCACACACATACACACATAGACACACCTACAGCGAAACACACGCACCAAATAATATAAGAGTTGATGTGATAATAATATTGGCTGACTTCAGGCCAATAGAATTTTAAGTCCATTTGGTACGTTGAATATTCAATCCGAATCGAACACTACAAATTGGTTCAGATCTTGCAATTATTCCTCTTAGTATCATTAATTTTGGGGTAAAAGTCTATTGATATAAGGATAGTTTTGATCAACATAGCAGCTTCTAACAATTAGCAAAATCGAAAAATGTTAAATTAAGATTTGGTGGGGTGCGCCAGGCCAAGGCTTTAGTGCAGCACCAAGGCGACCCTTGAGAGCACCAGTAGCAAGCTACTTCAGTGGGCTCTCCCCCTAAAAAAATTAATTTAACATCTAGTGAGCCGATGGCTCACGTATCAGATATTAAACTGATAAGAACAGATACTACACTTGATCTTAGCCAAAAGGCCGAGAAAGGTATGCTTAGACTAGTGCTCTCATTCTTCTTTTATACCCAAAGCAGCACACGTCTGTCTCATGCATCATCGATATGGGATGAGTACTCAGTAAAAAAATGTAAGTGTCACGCTGAGGTATACTATACTCTGGTCCATTATGTAACACAAGAAAAAATAAATAACAAAAATAACGAGTAAAAATGAGAAAATTAACTTTTTAGAGTACGATTACACAATTGCAGAATAATAATATTAATTGATTAGGTAATCATAGGAAGGTCTTAATCGAAGATAAGAAGAGCGCCTGGGAATTTCTTTCAATCAAATACGAGCAACACAAAATTAACCAGAAGAGTAGTTGTAATACCCGGTCAAAAAGAGAAAAGCAAAAAAAGATCATACCAGGGAACTTTTGGATGGTTTGTTCTCAGAGATTCCCAGGTAGAGTGAGTTTGAAATGATTCGTCGGATCCAATGCACCACTGGATCACATCGCAGTTGTGTGAATTCAGAGGCATGCCATCAAGATTTGTTTCCAGAGAAGAAAGGATTCTTGGCCATTTCCATCTTTCCATTTTGAATTACTTTGCTAACTTTGCATTGATGTCCAAGTCTCGATGCATCAATCAAATTTTGCTGCACATTCTGCACTAATTTGCCAAGAGGGTGCCATGAGTCCCACCACAGGAAGGTATTGTTCCCATTTCCAATTATGTGCTTGATATGGGGAGCCGCATCATCTCTCAACTTCAATAACTTTTTCCACGTCCAAGAGCAATCGGACAAGTATTTTCCTGGTCCAAATGCTCCCTATAGAGTTATGGTCGGTGTACTGTGATGACCCCATTGACTGTAGGCCCAAAGCAGATGGTGGATATTAACCAAAGGATAGCAGGGCCCAAAGCACATGGCAATATCACCAGCCCAATCATCAGGAGGAGCTCAAGAGCAAAAGCGTTGCCTCACTATTTGAAGAATTACGTGGCAAGTTAGTTACAAATAGAATATGCTGGGCAAGGAACATGTGATGTAATGTGAGGCATATATATTGTTGAGAGAGGTGTAAAGAGAGACTAAGCAACTTCTATCTTCTACTTTATGCTAATTTTCCTTTCTGTAATTTTTCCTTCATCATTGTTTTTCAATACAAATTTCTTTCTCTGTTGCTTTGTTGTTCTAGTTTCTGTCTCTATTGCTCCCTAATATCCAAATACCTTATATTGGTGCTTTCATTGACCTCTTCCATGGCGGAAGGCACGCGGTTGAAAACCCTTGATGAAACGGTGAAGCGGGTCGAAGAAGTTGCTGCTCAGAGTAACCAGAGGTTGGATGATCATCAACAATCCTTGAATGAGATTATTGCTAAGCTTACCATGCTCGACGGTAAGCTGGATCAGACTTTGAAGAATCCGCCGGCGAGATCCTCGGAGAAGACTCCGATGGTGGAACTTGTCTCCCTTTCCAGTTCCACGCATACACCACCACCAGGATTTTCCCCTATTATCGCTACGGGTGGGTCTTCTTCCCAGTTGGTGACAGCTCCGTCACCGTCAGCTATGGGTACCTTGGGTGGTTTGCCGTTGGGTTCAGTTCCAGGCATTGCTATCTCCGCTGGGTTTCAAAGTTTTGCTTCTCCTAGTGGGGTTTGCTCTCAATCTCCACAATGGTCAACATCGGTGATGCCTCATGGTCCACCGTCGGCGCTATCTCCGTTGCTTCAAAGTCGTCCTATGCGACTCGAGTTCCCTAGGTTTGATGGTGACGATCCAAGTGGTTGGATTTTTAAAGCGGAGCGGTTCTTTTCTTATCATTTTACGCCGGATGAGCAACGTCTATTAATTTCATCTTTCCACATGGATGGTCGAGCACTTCAATGGTTTCAATGGATGTATCGGAACCGCCAATTTATGAGTTGGGATCAGTTTGTTCGTGCTTTGGAGGTTCATTTTGGTCCGTCGGAGTTTGAGGACCATCAAGGTGCTCTCTCCAAATTGATGCAACAATCTACGGTTGAAGAGTATCAGTCGCAATTTGAAGCTTTGGCAAACAGAACCATGGGTCTTTCAACATCATTTCTGATCAGTTGTTACATTGCGGGGCTTCGACCCGATATCAGATCTAAGGTGATGGCCTTGAGGCCCATCTCCTTGTCTCAGGCAATGGGCTTAGCTAAGCTCCAAGAGTCCAAGCTTCTCGCGCAACAGCGCCAGGCCCAGGTGACTGCCCGTCAGCGATGGCCCAACAATGTATCCTTCAATCCAAACACTAGCAATACCACTCAGCCCAAATCGTACTCTACTCCATACACTTTAAAAGCCTCAAACACTTATACCAACCAGCCATATAGCCCCAATCCACAAAACACTCTTAGCCCACCTCATTTCAAACCAACTTCCCTTATCCATCACCCAAATACACCATCAGCTTCCCAGTTCATCATCAAACGCGTAACTCCTAAAGAAATGCAACAACGAAGAGAAAAAGGACTATGTTATAATTGTGACGAGCGTTTTGTACCTGGCCATCACTGCAAGACTCGTCCGTAATTATTTTTGTTGAATTCTGATGCCGTAGAAGAATCATTGGAGATCGTAGAGGAGTAGTCTTCTAATGAGCTCCCTGTCGAGGACTACACTCCTGTTTCTGAAATATCTATTAATGCATTGGCAGGTAACTTTTCTCCTACTACATTAAGGTTTGTTGGATTCATTAATGGAGTTGTTGTACAGGTTCTTGTGGATGGGGGTAGAACGCATAGCTTCGTGCAATCTCGCATCGCCAAGTTTCTTAATCTGCCAGTAGAATCAACTTTTGCTTTGACGATTGCGGTGGATAATGGTGAAAAGTTGCAGAGTGAAGGCTGTAGTAGGGGAGTTCAAATTCATGTTCAGGGTCATATCATTGATGTGGATTTGTTTGTTCTTCCTTTGGTTGGCTCGGATGTGGTTTTCGGAGTGTCGTGGTTAGCAACGTTAGGTCCAATTATGCAAGATTATTCCAATTTAACAATGTCTTTTACTCTCGGCCAACGCTTCGTAACTTTGACCGGTGAACAACCATTGGCTATTTCAGCTGTTCCATATACCAGCGTGAGGCGAATGCAAACAACGGGTGCTTTGGCAGCCTGCTTTAGCCTCACTTTGTGCCATGTAGCCACGCATTCCCCACCATGTAATCGGGCAGAAATTGATCAGTTGTTACTCAACTTTCATTCAGTTTTTGATATGCCACATGGTTTGCCACCATCTCGAAGTAGGGATCATGCAATTCATCTTCAACCTGGTACGGCTCCAGTGAATGTTAAGCCGTACCGCTATCCACACTATCAAAAGGCTGAGATTGAAAAGTTAGTAGCAGAAATGTTACAGGATGGGGTGATTCAACCTAGCCATAGCCCGTTTTCATCGCCAGTGCTTTTGGTTAAAAAAAAAGATGGTACGTGGAGATTTTGCACAGATTATAGGGCCTTGAATGCGGTCACCATTAAGGACCGTTTTCCTATTCCGACAGTAGATGAGCTTCTTGATGAATTACATGGGGCGACATTTTTCTCTAAGTTGGATCTTCGCTCTGGATACCATCAAATTTGGGTTCAGTCGCAAGATGTCTACAAGACTGCTTTTAGAACTCATGACGGTCACTATGAGTTCCTTGTTATGCCATTTGGTTTAACAAATGCGCCATCAACTTTTCAGTCCATCATGAACGATACATTTCGAAAGTTGCTAAGGAAATGTGTTTTAGTTTTCTTTGATGACATCTTGGTCTATAGCAGGGATTTTAACCAACACCTTAATGATCTAGAAGAGGTGCTCAGTATTTTGGTTGCCAACAGGTTCTATGCCAAGAGGTCCAAGTGTAGTTTCAGTGAGAGGCAGATTGACTACTTGGGTCATATCATTTCGGCGCATGGAGTATCGATGGATCCATCTAAAATTCAAGCTGTGGTTGAGTGGCCAATACCAAAAACTATTAAAGAATTGCGTGGGTTTCTTGGGTTGATGGGGTATTATAGGCGTTTCATACGTCATTATGCTTCTATAGCGGCACCGATGACAGAATTGCTTAAAAAGGATGCTTTTTTGTGGAATGATGCAGCTGCTTCTTCTTTTTCACAATTGAAATTGGCCCTTACTTCAGCCCCTGTGTTGGCACTTCCAAATTTTGCTTTACCGTTCGTACTTGAGACTGATGCGTCGGGTGTTGGGGTCGGCGCAACATTAATTCAGAATGAGCACCCCATTGCATTTTTCAGTCAGAAGCTCACATTTCAATTGCAACGTGGATCCACTTATCAGCGTGAAATATTTGCTATTACCACAGCAATTGCAAAATGGAGGCAGTATCTATTGGGTAGAAGATTCACTGTGCGAACAGACCAAAAGAGTTTGAAATCGTTGTTGGAGCAAACGATTCAAACCCCGGATCAACAAAGGTGGCTTACGAAGTTATTGGGTTTCGACTTTGATATTGTTTACAAGCCGGGACGTGAAAATAAGGCAGCGGATGCTTTGTCTTGATTTTCTAATGCAGGCCAACTTCAAGCCTTTTCTCTCGTTCAACCAGATTTTCTATCTGAACTTTGGAAAGCTAACTCGACTGATTCTGAAATTTTGGAGTTATCTCAAAAGCTCCTTACTGACCCCGAAACAGTGAAAGAGTATTCGGTTCAGCAGGGGTTCTTGCTTTACAAAGGCCGTTTCTTCATTCCAACATGTATGCGACGCCAATTACTAAATGAATTCCATGATTCTACCTTGGGTGGACATGCTGGTTTTCTTAGAACTTACATGAAAATGGTTGCAAATTGTTATTGGGGATCCATGCGTCAAGATGTTAAACGATATGTTGCGAATTGCCTCATTTGTCAACAAACTAAATTGTCTAACATTGTGCCATATGGTCTTCTTCAGCCTCTACCAATTCCCAATCAAATTTGGGACACATCTCTATGGATTTCATACAAGGTTTGCCGATTGTGAAGGGGTACTCAAAGATTCTTGTGGTGGTTGATCGATTGTTGAAGTATGGGCATTTCACTCCTCTTTTGCCTCATGCTACGAGTGCAAAGGTGGCTGAACTTTTTGTTCGCGATATAGTTCGACTTCATGGGGTGCCACGTTCAATTGTTAGTGACCGGGATAAGCTCTTCCTAAGTTCCTTTTGGAAGGAGCTTTTTAAATTGCAGGGCACCACGTTGAGCATGAGTAGTTCTTATCACCCACAAACGGATGGCCAAACGGAGAGATTGAACTGGACGCTTGAGATGTATTTGCGGAGTTTTGTAATGGATGCTCCAAAACTTTGGGTAAAGTTTTTACCCTGGGCAGAATTTTGCTACAACACATCATATCATTCTTCAATTGGGATGACCCCATTCCTAGCGGTGTATGGGAGAGAGCCTCCGACATTGCTACGCTATGTGTCGTACGCTTCTAATAATGCAGCTGTGGATTTCGAGTTAAAGCAGAGAGATGCAATTCTGTCTGTACTCAAAAGTAACTTGCAAAAAGCTCTGCAACGCATGAAGGAGTTCGTTGATAGGAAACGGACTGATAAGGAGTTTGAGGTAGGGGAGTGGGTATTAGTTAAATTGCAACTATACCGGCAAGTGTCGGTGCGGGGGTACACCAATCAAAAGTTAAGCCAAAATTTTTTTGGGCTATTTCAGATTGTTGAACGTATTGGCAGAGTCGCTTATCGTCTTCAACTTCCACCGGAGTCTAAAATACACCCTGTTTTTCACGTTTCATTACTGAAACCAGCTTTGGGATTTAGTGGCTTGCCATCTTCACAAGTCATACTTCCACCAAGTCCGGATATGCCGATGTTGAAACCGCAGGAGATACTCGATCGGCGTTGCATTAGCCGTAATGGTCAGAATCAGTCACAGCTTTTGATCCAATGGAAAGACTTACCAATTGAAGATGCAACATGGGTGGATGAAGCAGAAGTTAGAAAGGAGTTTCCTGAGTTGAACCTTGAGGACAAGGTTCTTTGCAATCGGGGAGGTAATGTGATGACCCCATTGACTGTAGGCCCAAAGCAGATGGTGGATATTAACCAAAGGATAGCAGGGCCCAAAGCACATGGCAATATCACCAGCCCAATCATCAGGAGGAGCTCAAGAGCAAAAGCGTTGCCTCACTATTTGAAGAATTACGTGGCAAGTTAGTTACAAATAGAATATGCTGGGCAAGGAACATGTGATGTAATGTGAGGCATATATATTGTTGAGAGAGGTGTAGAGAGAGACTAAGCAACTTCTATCTTCTACTTTATGCTAATTTTCCTTTCTGAAATTTTTCCTTCATCATTGTTTTTCAATACAAACTTCTTTCTCTGTTGCTTTGTTGTTCTAGTTTCTGTCTCTATTGCTCCCTAATATCCAAATACCTTATATGTACATATGCCAGAATTGCTTGAGAATCGCAACCTTGTTAACCTCTTGTTTTATTTGTTTTGTCTTAAACTCTTATTTGAAACAAAGCCAAGAGTTTGATTGTATTCATACCCTTGTATAATAGATTTTGTACTATAACTCAAGTTCATAAGTTAAGGTAGTATCTCCAAGGATCGTATAATCAAATCATAAGCAAGACTAAACAAGGTACGTGATAATTGCTACTCTATATGTGTGGATGCCTATGTTTGGAATTCAAGATTGTCAATCCGATTTTAATAAAACATTTGCAAACTTTTTATATGAGTAATATACGCATGACTCTCTCAACCATAATCAAGGCCTACTTTGGCACTATCCACCTTCTCAGTTCATAATTACTAATACATTTGCATAAACGAAGTTTCTTATTACCGAACAACTACTTTGGACTCTAATTGGGTAGGGGCCGCGTGAACGCAGGCCCCCACTGTCACAAATTATGACATAGGCTCAACCACTTGGGCTGACCTTAGACAAGCACCCCTCCTAAGTGCAATGGAGGTCACCAACCTAGACCATGGACCTTTTTGATCGCCCATTGACCCCGTCCAGGTAAGTATGTTTCATCTTTTTCTTTCTTGCCTTTATATCCGTCCCCCATATCCCACCCACCACATGCCTATTCGATGTGGGACAAAATGAAAGTTTACATTTCCTTGTTTAACTGGGGTCTATTCGAAGTATACTACCAAAGTGATAACATTCCTGCAACACAAATATCCTAATAGACGAGCGGAAGTTTTTCAAACATGAAGCTAACACGTATTCCAGCTCCGCTTCCGATTTCGAGCTTGGCACCAATTTTCAGCAACAATATTTCCTATTTCTTTCATTGAACTACAACAGATTTCTCATATAATATATCCTGAGCCTCCACAGCATCTTCTTGTAATTTTTACATCAATGAGCATCTGTTGTATATAGTTTTCCAACGCAAGTTCTTATGTCAAGCAAAGGAGCATGACTTGTGAGCTAGGTTGAACATGCCAACTTTGTGACACAAGACAAATGTGTTAGTATTTCTCATTAATTTGTTTCTTTAGTAGGAGTAATATCAATAATATTTTTCTTACTAGATACTAAATAGATACATATAAAAAAATGGAATATATGTATTGTAACGCCTCGATCCCTCACGAGACTGGGACTTCTATTTATCACGCTATTCTTAACCCAAATCCAAACCCGGGCACAAAATTTTAGGGAAAACGGACGGAGTTTCTCCTATATGTAGGTCTATCTAGAAACCTGCCAACAATCACATACAAGTCCTGAATCACAATCAACCATTCATACAACCTAACTTTCAAGATTCATAAAGTCAACCATCTCCTCAAGGCCATCCGAGCCTTGGAATCTCACATCATATCTCACAAGCATGCAAAATCAAATCCATTGAAGTTATATATTTTTATTCCACTTATCATACCACTCTATACTATCAATCAAGCTTTCTTATAATTTGTCCAACTAACTAACTAGTTTTCATTGTTCGCACAAGCATGCACTACTAAGTAATAAAGTAAAGCAAACAGAAGATATTACAAGCCCACTAGTACCTAATCATCAAACAAACTAAAACTTTAATATTGCAATCCTTGATATAACATAAATACATACATGGGCACAAAGTCTCAAATACGATACAAGCATATCATGATCACATTCTTCCATGTTTTACACACTGATAGAGCAAGCGGGTCACACAGGAGGCAATCCAATCTTCAGTTTTTCATGAAATATGTTGAAAAGAGGAATGAGTAACCAAGTTACTCAGTGAGGGAGGTGATGCAACATACTGGGCGTGCATTATGATATGCAGATGCAAGAAATCGTATATATAACATAAACAACAAGATTAAATAGCAAATAGTTAACTACATTAAAAAGGATACGGTTCCACTTCAAGTCTTCAATCACGAGCCACGAACCACGAACTTCACACAAATGCCGGCAAACCCCTTACTCTAACAAGTTGGGATACTCCGGATGTATCCCGATCCTATGACCTTTCTCCTGAGGTAGGTCCATGCCCAGCAGGTGAACCACGCCTCTGGGGTAGTGGAGTATGCCTCAGCGAGAAGGGAATAGGCACCATGGTAGTCGAGGGAGCACGGCAAGCCCGTTGCCGCCCGTGTTTCTCGACGCTACCATGTCCGAAAAGGTTGCGCAACCCGATATTCGATCACAATAATTCAAGCAATGACAATATAATTCAAGAATCACATAAATGAGGGACAACAAAGTAGGTTGCCCTCACACGTAGATTACAATAAATAAGACATAACAATATAAATAAAAGTCAAGTGTATATTTAGTCTATTCATATCAAAGTACACGTAATTATAAGTAATCATATTAAACTATACAATTTATGAGCAGTAAAACAAATTAAGATGCACAAAAGAATGTAACTCTCTCACCTTTTTAAAAACAAACCTGCGAGAATTTAGCCAATCTCTCCAATACTCTCCAAAAGCACCAATCTCTTTAATAACCACTCAAAACCACTACCTAACACAACAATGCTATTCAACTTAAAGACAACTCATTCACATTAAAATAGTTAATTTGTGTGCAATAGTCACATTTTATATAATCATCAAAATATAGCTCGATTAGTATGATCTAAGAACACTAAACATGCATATTTCATGCTAAAGCTAAATGATGTGCTTACTTTAATCAAAAGTTAATTAACAAGCTTGAAGGCAACATTAACTTTCATAATTCCATTAACCATGCACTAGACTACTTTGAACTCCTAAACACGTTATTAGGACATTCCAAACCTCTTTGAATCCACTCAAATGTGCAACCCCTAGTTATTCATATAAGTATAACACTTTCTTTATCCATTGCAATTCTATTATCATGATTAGCTCCAATATACATATAGCCTAAATATACAACTTAACTCATAAGATAGCATGAATCACACAACCTTCAAGTTAAACACTTAATACACGTTATTACGCTTAAATACTAAGCATTGTTCAATTACTAAGCATGTTAAAAGAACTCTAATATGCATTATCCAAAGTGAAATCATGTACAAGATTATCTATTTTTTTTCTAAGATCATTAAACATACACTAACTACTTTAGATTACAAGACATGTTAAAATGACACTCTTATTAACACTAAAACACCATAAGCAACAAATTCACATTCTTTAATCAAGTTACTATTCATTTTCTTCTTCAATTCACTTATACACACAAACTCATTTTTCACATGTAATTAAGCTAGAAAGTTCACTCTACCACCTCATTAGTTAGCATAGAAGGCATTAGAAGCATCAAAATATCATTAAGTTAAGATTATAAGCTATAAATTTCAATTACTTTACTACAACAATCAATAATCATCTAACTAGATGAGCTAACTTTATAGTTTACTTGATTAACAATCAAATGTAGCAACTATAACACTTCAAATAACTAATTATGCAATAAGACTAACCATTTGACAAGAAGTCCAACATATCTCTTTCTAAATGCTCACAAAACAAGCTCTAAACTTCACACAAGATAATGAAGCTCAAATCTAACTATACTACATCTCTAATGACACTTTATGGCATCATTTAAGCCCTTGAAATCTCACTTTAAAGTACAATTACCCCAAAAGTTCGAATTTACCTCTTTATGCATTACACTACAAGTACTCTAATCGGAGCTCAACTAAGCGAAGCGAATACATTTCTAGCACCTTCTCACTTACTAGACACTAGCCCTAATGCCCGAACGCACCCGGATTCACTTTCAACCCGAAACCCCTTTGTCAATCTTTGCTATTAAGCTCCAAACCGAAAGGCAAGGTTAAAGATTCCCAAACGAGTTATCCTATCCTTCAAACCACACCTTATAGCACCCCAAGGACCCTCGAGTTCACCCGTTAAACAAAGGTTGTTCGTCAGTTGAGAACAAAAGGCTAGTTCGATTTTTCAGATTCTTGTCTTCAATTTTGAGTCGGCTTTTTGTACAGAGCATATGACTATTTTATGTAATTTTCTTTATGGTACATTTTGAAACTATTGAATAAATGTTACTTTTATGAGCAATTTTTCTTCTTTGTATAGCCATTAATATTCTCTATAAAGCCTTTAATGTTCTTTATTATCTAATAAGCACAAAATATAGAATATTAAAAAATAAAAATAAAAAAATAAAAAACCAAAAAAAAAAAGGCTATGGGTGGCGGTTTGATAAATGTTACCTATAGTATCCGAGCATCAATTCTATTTAATCGACTATAGGCGGCGGTTCATTAAAACTATTGCCTATTAACGTTATAGGTGGTGGTTTAAACAACCGCCGCCTATAGTATTCGCGATAGACAAATTTGCGGCGGTTCTTAAAACCGCCGCCTATACATATGCGGCAGTTATAAACTGCCGCGAATAAGAGAAAAAACCGCAACGGATGTATTTTTTTTTGTATTGTGGGATAGTGCCAAGTTTCAAACGTTACCATGCCGAAATTCCGTCACGTCTTGGCTTGATCCTAGGAGGGGTCGGGTTGGGGTGTTACGTGGCGTCTCAGTGATATAACTCCAGGGACTAAAAATCTTATTTTAAAAGTCAATGGACTAAAAGTTCCCAAATACCATAGTCCACAGACTAAAAATTCATTTTAAAAGTCAATAAACTAAAAGATCCAACGGCCATAGTCCAGGAACCATGTCAAGTGTTAACCCTATTTTTTTTGGGGTCCGATTCTTGACTGACTTCATGGGAATAGAAGTATAAAGTAGTAATTGAACACTACAAACATAAAATGATCTAATCTTGTATAAAATCGAGAACCCTCTATTATATTTCTCTTGGTTATATAATCGTTGTCCTTGAAAGAATCATAAACTTTAAGTCTACCTTATAAAATCTTGTGTTGTTTCTCTTACTATCAATTAATTTTGGAATAGAATGTATAGTCTTAATTAATTTTGGAATAGAAGATATAAGTATAGCTCGAACCAACAATGACTAAGTAGGAAAGTTGAACATGACATCCAACAATTTGCAAAAACCAAAAATCTTGCATTAAGATTTGGTGGGGGTGCGCCGAGCCCAAGCTTTAGGGCAGCACCAAGACAACGCTCAAAAGCTACTGAGGCTCTTGAACGTTTCCTTGGTGCTGCACTAAAGCCTGGGCTTAGTGGGCTCTCCCCCTCAAAAAAATTAATTTAACATCTTGTGAGCCGATAACTCACATAATAGATATTAAACTGATAAGAATAGATATTACACTTGATCTTAGCCAAAAAGCCAAAAAGGTATGCTTCTCAATGTGCTTCTATCTGCATTTTATAATTATCTTAGGGAGCATATATTCTATGTGGAGGCGTTATGGGATTCTCTTAGATTATAGCGTATTGCTTACTTGTGCAATACATGAAAAGAAAATTTGTGAAAGTCATGTTAGGCTTTTCTTTCGCAAGAAAACATTCCAGATTCAATGACCTGGCGTGCACTTCTATTAGTTTATTTTATTTTTTTCTTTAGTACCATGGTTTTAATTCAAAATTTATAATTATAATAAGTTACTTGATCATCAAACTCAACTCTTGGGTATAGACACACATTTTACTACATGGTAATTAATTTAGTCAAATGAGGGTCAAGTCATAGCCTAATACTCTTCTCTAATCATAAAAATTTTAATTAAAAAAATAAAAAAGGGTAAAATAGCTTATTTTACATTATTTGTGTTATGCTCGAGATTAAAGAAAAATAATATTTACATTAAAACCTATCCTTGTTTTATACATATATATACATCTAATTGAGATTAAATCCGATATTGTTTTTTAACTCAATTGCCATGGTTCTACTGCATCACAAGGAGCATTTGTGAGAAATAATCATTCTAAACAATCATTTGGTTTGGTTCATTATAATTTATTTGAAATGAGTTAACCTTATAAAAATATAAAAAATAAACAAAAAACAATTTGTTGTTCAAAAATGGCATTATACGCGATATTAGGAAAAAAAATTAGATTCATTTATAATTTTTTTCTATACATATATACATTTGCAATTGATTCAAAATTTATAATTATAATAAGTTACTTGATCATCAAACTCAACTCTTGGGTATAGACACACATTTTACTACATGGTAATTAATTTAGTCAAATGAGGGTCAAGTCATAGCCTAATACTCTTCTCTAATCATAAAAATTTTAATTAAAAAAATAAAAAAGGGTAAAATAGCTTATTTTACATTATTTGTGTTATGCTCGAGATTAAAGAAAAATAATATTTACATTAAAACCTATCCTTGTTTTATACATATATATACATCTAATTGAGATTAAATCCGATATTGTTTTTTAACTCAATTGCCATGGTTCTACTGCATCACAAGGAGCATTTGTGAGAAATAATCATTCTAAACACTGATTTGGTTTGGTTCATTATAATTTATTTGAAATGAGTTAACCTTATAAAAATATAAAAAATAAACAAAAAACAATTTGTTGTTCAAAAATGGCATTATACGCGATATTAGGAAAAAAAATTAGATTCATTTATAATTTTTTTCTATACATATATACATTTGCAATTGAATCCAATCTTTTCTCCTAACCCAAAATATAATTTTTTTGCAGTGAGCTAACGTTTTAAAGATACATAAAAAAAGTTTAAAGGCAATAAAATAGAATTAAATAGCTCAATAAGAAAATAAAAGACCAAAATATCATTTAATCTTAAGGCTTTATTTTAGAATTTGATGTCATGGAGAATCTGGACATAACTAAAATCTCGTGGGGGAATTTAAAATTTAATTAGGTAAAAACCCATAGGGAGAAATGACATTCTCCTTTTTTCAAACTACAATTTTTAGTTCAAAATAAGTCAAAGATTGGCTCATTCTTTTACTTATAATGGAATAGTATGTGTCATTCATCTCGCATTGACACGATTGATATTACTATCAAGTGAAACTTGGGATCTTTCAAAGGTGGCGAAACTATTGTCCCATTCCTATTTTGACCATTTAATTAATTATTTTTTATTTTAAAAAGACCACTAATTTATTAATTGGGTTTCGTTTCAATCATTCAATCTATTTTCTCGTCAAAATTAATTAACAAAGTTACTAAACAAGGGTAAAATTGTAAAAATACTTAAAATAATTACATTTTTATCACCAAATAAAAGTTATTTACGATTTCAACCCTAAGTTATCCACGTCAAAAATAAAAGTTCTTATTACTGCACTACTTCAACTCAATGACTTTCAATTTACGATTAAAAACCATATTAACACATCTGCGATTATGATTAATATAACTTCATTTGCTTTTTTTCTTTTTCCTTTTCCCTCTTCTTCTTCCTTCCCATCCCCATCACCTTCTGCATCTCCATCTTGGGGTTGACTTCAGCACACCTACAGCGAAACATATGCACCAAATAATATAAGAGTCGATGTGATAATAATATTGGCTGACTTCAGGGTAATAGAATTATAAGTCCATTTGGTACGTTGAATATTCAATCCGAATCGAACACTACAAACATGATCAAGTCTTGAATAAAATCGAGATCCCTCTATTAGTTATATTCCACTTGGTTCAGATCTTGCAATTATTCCTCTAGTATCATTAATTTTGGGGTACAAGTCTATTGATATAAGGATAGTTTTGATCAACAATGACTCAATAGGAAAGTTGAACATAGCAGCTTCCAACAATTAGCAAAATCGAAAAATGTTGCATTAAGATTTGGTGGGGTGCGCCAGGCCAAGGCTTTAGTGCAGCACCAAGGCGACGCTTGAGAGCCCCAGTAGCAAGCTACTTCAGTGGGCTCTCCCCCTAAAAAAATTAATTTAACATCTAGTGAGCCGATGGCTCACGTATCAGATATTAAACTGATAAGAACAGATACTACACTTGATCTTAGCCAAAAGGCCGAGAAAGGTATGCTTCGACTAGTGCTCTCATTCTTCTTTTATACCCAAAGCAGCACACGTCTGTCTCATGCATCATCGATATGGGATGAGTACTCGTAAAGAATTGTAAGTGTCACGCTGAGGTATACTATACTCTGGTCCATTATGTAACACAAGAAAAAATAAATAACAAAAATAACAAGAAAAAATGAGAAAATTAACTTTTTAGAGTACGATTACACAATTGCAGAATAATAATATTAATTGATTAGGTAATCATAGGAAGGTCTTAATCGAAGATAAGAAGAGCGCCTGGGAATTTCTTTCAATCAAATACGTGCAACAAAAAATTAACCAGAAGAGTAGCTGTAATACCCGGTCAAAAAGAGAAAAGCAAAAAAAGATCATACCATGGCACTTTTGGATGGTTTGTTCTCAGAGATTCCCAGGTAGAGTGAGTTTGAAGCGAATCGTCGGATCCAATGCACCACTGGATCACATCGCTGTTGTGTGAATTCAGAGGCATGCCATCAAGATTTGCTTCCAGAGAAGAAAGGCTTCTTGGCCATTTCCATCTTTCCATTTTGAATCACTTTGCTAACTTTGCATTGATGTCCAAGTCTCGATGCATCAATCAAATTTTGCTGCACATTCTGCACTAATTTGCCAAGAGGGTGCCATGAGTCCCACCACAGGAAGGTATTGTTCCCATTTCCAATGATGTGCTTGATATGGGGAGCCGCATCATCTCTCAACTTCAATAACTTTTTCCACGTCCAAGAGCAGTCGGAGGGCATTGGAATTCAAGATTAAACAAGGTACGTGATAATTGCTACTCTATATGTGTTGATGCCTATGTTTGGAATTCAAGATTGTCAATCTGATTTTAATAACACATTTGCAAACTTTTTATATGATTAATATACGTATGACTCTCTCAACCATAATCAAGGCCTACTTTGGCACTATCCACCTTCTCAGTTCATAATTACTGATACATTTGCATAAACGAAGTTTCTCGTTACCGAACAACTACTTTGGACTCTAATTGGATAGGGGCCGCGCGAACGCAGGCCCCCACTGTCACAAATTATGACGTAGGCTCAACCACTTGGGCTGACCTTAGACGAGCACCCCTCCCAAGTGCAATGGAGGTCACCAACCTAGGCCATGGACCTTCTTGATCGCCCATTGACCCCGTCCAGGTAAGTATGTTTCATTTCCTTGTTCAATTGGCGTCTATTCGAAGTATACTACCAAAGTTATAACATTCCTGCAACACAAATATCATAATAGACGAGCGGAAGCTTTTCAAACATGAAGCTAACACGTATTCCAGCTACGCTTCCGATTTCGAGCTTGGCACCAATTTTCAGCAACAATATTTCCTATTTCTTTCATTGAACTACAACAGATTTCTCATATAATATATCCTGAGCCTCCACAGCATCTTCTTGTAATCTTTACATCAATGAGCATCTGCTGTATATAGTTTTCCAACGCAAGTTCTTTTGTCAAGCAAAGGACCATGACTTGTGAGCTAGGTTGAACATGCCAACTTTGTGACACAAGACAAATGTGTTAGTATTTCTCATTAATTTGTTGCTTTAGTAGGAGTAATATCAATAATATTTTTCTTACTAGATACTAAAAATATACATATAAAAAAAAAGGAATATATGTATAGAACTTGGATGAGTGAGGGGTGCACTCCTACTGCTTCCCATATATATTTGCCCTTGGTTAGAACACCAAATAATGTAAGAGTTGATGAGCTAATAATCTTGGCTGACTTTATTATTATTATTATTTTTTGTTAATACTTATCATAATTCCTGAACTATGGCCGTTGAGAACTTCATTGACTTTTAAAATAATCCTTTTAGTTCCTGAACTGTGGTCGTTGAGAACTTTTAGTTTCTTGGCTTTTAAAATGAACATTTTAGGCCTTGGAATTATAACAAAGAGAAGCCGTTAGTCTCGGATACCAATTTTGACAAATTTTTAAAGATTTTTCCCTATTTGTGAGGGCAAAATAGGAAAGTTATATTTCTTTCATAGCCGACAAAGAAGAAAAAATTGTCAGTTTAGAACTCATGTGGATAACGTGTGACAATTCCGTTAAAAAATGGATGAAATTGGTATCTGGGACTAATGGCGTGTGATGCCCGAGCCGAGAGCATGTTTATTTTTATTTATTTGCATATAATGTGTGCATTTAATTGTTTAAAATGTTTATTTGTCATAATATGTGCAAATATTTGCTTAATTGATTCTTACGTGCAATTACGTGCTTAATTAACTTCAATTAGCAAAATTATGAGTTTATTTATTTTAGTATTTGATATATGTGCATTCCTATTATTTCATAAAGATTTTTAAGTGAGAATTGCATTTAAAGGATTTTTGAATTTTATTTGAAGACTTTTCCACTAAATTTTTAAAACTGGTCTTTTAAACATTTTAAAAAACTAGTCCTCCAATATTATTTGGCTATTAATAAAAATTAATTTGGAAATAAACTAGGAATTAAAAGTAGATTTTTCACGCGAAAAAGTAACGTTTTTAAGCCAAACAGTGAAAATCCTCCAACTTGGTCTTCCTTTGACCTTGTTGACTTTTTTAAATAATATATAAAGCCCAAAAATGCAAAAATTAGCCAAAAAAAATGCCCAAATCAACCAAAAATCCTTGCCTGTGTGAATAGTGAATTTTTAAGGTGAAGGAGAAGCTTCCAAAGGCCAACCCGGATATTTTTGAACTTGCCTCAACTCCTACTTCGCATCTACAGTTCAATTTTCAACTTTCGGAACAAAAATTTGTGAGGGACTCTTTCAAAAATTGGTTTAAAATGCATTATTTATGCTTTGTATCGTTAAATTTACATATGATACTTGTTATTTAGGTTGTAGAGAACATGTTTACCGTTTCATAATTTATTTTTAGCGTATTTTATTTTTGTGATGAATAGTAGTTGTGTTTTATGTTGGAAATGCATAATTTGATGCCTAAGCATGATTCTTAGCCTAGTTATGATGTTCATAAACGTTTATATACCATCTTAGCTTAGTAGAATAGCTTAGAAATGTGTAAATGTGCAAAAATGAACTAGATGCGTTGGCTGAAATTTTAATGTTTATGCTTGATTATTGCCAATATTTGAGTGTAGTTGGGTAGTCTTTAGGTTGTCAATGATGTATTATCATTTCTAAATATGAGTGCTAAATGCTAGGTGTAAATGTGGTTAAGAAAGGGATTTAGATTGATTTGAAGAATGAAGATGTTTAAATGGTGTTTTTAATGTTTAAAGTTAGTTAAAATGTTGTTAGAATGCCTCCTTTGTGGTTAATGTGTTGCTTAAGTTCTAATGGTGTCACTATGACTTGATAGAATATATGGGGAAATACATGTGAAATGTGGCTTAGGTGTTTAAATGTGGGTCTAAATGAATATGAATTGCTTAGTTATTAGATTGATAAATATTTGAAGTAATGTGTTGTAGAATCTAGGATTCTAGCTTGATAGAATATGTGCTATTTGAATGTGGTGTCTAATGTGGTTAAGGTTCTTTTGTGTGTAAAGTGTTGTTTAAACTATGATGTCATATGATTGCATGATTAGTTAGCTTATTAAATGCATAATTAAAGTAAATGTCACCGGTGATCAACCTACATTGTTAATTCCCCTTATTTGTCTTAAATACTTGTATTAGATTGCATGAATACGATGCGATGCGATGTGAATGTAAATACGTGTTATTAGTTATGTGTGCATGCGTGTGTTAATGCGATGCGATATGAAGGGTGGCAACCTTTAAAACAAACACGGTCGGTTGGAGTCACCCTGGGCGGCATCGGGCTTGCTAAGAGATGACACGACTACCGGGGTTCTATTCCCTATCTCGAATGGACGGAGTGTCCCATAAGGGTTTGGGTCGTAGAGTCGAGTCAGTGTACACGCGAAGTGCACTTGGTGTATAGGGGAAGATGTTTGCGTTGACGTATATGGGAACGACATCAACAGGACAAGCGTATCCTTCATGAATGTTTACTTTTGTTGTATTATTTAAGCATTATTCACTTGTTGCAATTGACATGCATAGCATGATTTAAAAAGTATTTTTAAAAGAGAAAACGAGTTTCAAACCTCCCTGCATTTATTCCTCCCTCACTGAGCTATGTGCCGGTTAGCTCACCCCTCTTTATTAACATTTTAGGTGAAGATGAAGTTGTTTATGTGGACTATGTGCCTAGTGAGCATGTGGACAAGCCCGAGGCTTGATGAGTTTATTCTTGACGTATATATGTTTTAGAATGCTAAAGTTGAATTAAAGTTTTATGAGTTCTTATAAATATGTATTAAAGTCTTTTTGAATTCTTGTAATTAAGTAATATGTATTGCCATCTTAAAGTGGTGTTTGTAAGGCTTGTATTGTATTTGTATTATGATGTTGACGTACGTGAGACGGACGGCAGGGTACATGTGTATGTATATGAATGGATTTTGTATGAAATGTTTGGGGTTTAGTTGCTGTTGTGAGAAGTTTCGTGCAGGTTTTTATATGGCACTACAAAAAATGCGGACATTGCCGACACTTTTTTTGCGGCGGTTCAATTGTGTTTTACAATTCATTTTTTGTGGCGGTTACCTGAACCGCCGCAAAAAGTCCCTCTTTAGTAGGGATGGCAATTGGTAAGATTTAAATCCGAATCCGACGGATATCTGACTCGATTATAAACTCGTTTACCAAATCGATGGAGTATCCGTTAGGGTTTGGTTTTTACAAATGATTACCGACGGGTAGTCCGATAGGGTTTGGTAATAGCAATTTAAAAAAAACCCGATTAGTAATTTAGTAAAAATAAATTAATAAAAATATTTATTTATTTACATACATATACAAATAATATATTATTTAAGAAAAAATAATTTTTTAATATTGGTCCAATAATAATAGTTGTGGGCTATAGCCCAAATCTTATTATCAGTTGTTAACCCTCATAGTTTAGGTTTACATATTCTTTTATCTAATTCAAATAACACAACCACTCAATTGTTGAATAATTCAAACGAGAATTATAATTTACAATTGTGATAAGTACTTTATTTTTTTTTCCCTCAGGTTATTTCATATTATTATGGAAGGATGATAATTTCTCAGTATAAATATTTTGTTGAATATTTCTAGTAAGTTTAAATTTGTTTACAGACAAGAACTTTAATTTTTTTTAATCCATTGTGATTTGTCATTATTTTAGGACTTCTTTTCATTTCTTTTAAAAACTTTTTAAGTTTTTTTTTTTTAAAAAAATATTTTTTTATTCATAACGGGTCGGGTCGTGTACCTGCGGGTTTTTAAATATTTAACGGGTTAGGGTTTGGTAAGCAAAATCTAAACCCGACGGGTTACCGTCACGAGTTTGGTAAAATATAATTTAAACGGGTTCAGATTTGGTTTTATAAATTTTAGGGGGTATCCGACCTGTTGCCATTCCTACTCTTTAGCCGCGGTTCAAAGAAACTGTTGCAAAAATTCCACTTTTAGCAGCGGTTATGGGGAATTTCCGCTAAAAGTACTTCAATTGAAAATACGGCTCCCCCCGCCCCTCGTTTTTAATTTTTCTTATTCAGCCAAAAAAATCCTTCCACACCTCCCCACACCAGAGCCACAATTATCTCCCACCCCAAACCCATTCTCCTCCACCCGTTGTGGCGCACCACCGTGTCCGCCCATACCTCCACCCCTCTCCCCCTTCCACCCCTAATCACATAGATTCGCGCGCACACACACACACACATACACACACACATGAGTGTGTGAGTGTGTGTATATATATATATATATGTATGTACATATTTATTTTATTTTCTTAATTCTTTTTTTTCTTTTTCAGGTACCCCAAATTGGGAAACTTGTTTAGTTAGTTACGGTTCCCAATTTGAAGGTTTCGAATTTCGTTAATTGAAACCCCAAATTCAAACTCGTATATGTATAATTGTATATGTTTAATTTGTTCTCTTAATTTATTTATTTATTTTAATTTGGCTGCTCTATTTTTTATGTAAATATGTATAGATTTCTTAATCCCTAAAGCTTATGTATATATGTCTGTGTGTATGTGTAATTTTTTCTTTATATGTCTGCGTGGTGTAATTGTGTGTGTATGTATAATTGAGAATAGAGCTACTTTAAAGAAGTGTAAGAGGTCATTATGGCAAATGTGTTATTAAGATTGTTTTTGCTTTCTTTGTTTAGGTCATTAGACATTTTTAGGTTCTGAACACCTTTCTTTCTTCCTTTCTGGTATATGAAATTTCCAATCATTCTTTTAAATAGATGATGCTAGAAGCCTCTTGGAGTGTGTAAACTTGCTCTCTTCCTCCCTGCCCTTGCAAATGTTGTTCAATTTTCTACATAGCCGTCTTTCATTGCTTATTTGTCTATAATTAAAATTGAAAAGAAGAGTTAATTTCTTAATTAACAGGTATCTGCTCTTATGTTGTAAAGATGTTTATCAATTTTCAATCGAAAGAAATCATATGCCATATGTCATATCGGATTAATAGTATCTTTTTGTGGGGAAAAGGGGAAAGAATAATGTCTGTTTTCTCAAATCAGATGGAGGTTATTAACTCTCTCTTGAATTCAGAAACTTAGGCTTGAGCTGTCTTCATTTTGAAATTTTAATCATTGATCTATCATTTCTCTAGTAACTAATTTGTGACTTCTCATGATTGGCTTTGTATAGTTTTTATTGAGGAACTCCTAATGAAGTACATGTAGTGGACATTTCAAAACAGTCAACTAGATGTGTTCCATGTTCGCCAATGGTCTCTTGATCAGCTTTATGGTGTCTTAATTGACTAGTAATAAGTAGTAGTAATCAGTCAAATTATATGGCAGGCTTCTTTGGGTGGGTAGACTCGGGTGTAATGGTCAGATAGTGACCAATTTTAATAAACAGTTTCAAGTTTGAACCATGATGTTAAATCTCATAGTTTCTACCATGGCAAATTTGTGTTTAGTTTTTGTATTATATGGATTAGGGACAAACCGAGAAGAGAGATGTATGAGGGAAAATAAAAGGTAGTCTCTCATTTTGTCATATTGTCTGTAACTTGTTTCTTTATTTTTTTATTTTTACTTAAGTATGAATACCTGCTCGTTAAAATGCTAATTCTATTAGTATCATTAGTTATACAATATACCGCCCGAGTTAATAGCTACAATATTTACTCGATGTTAATGTTTCTTTTGGTTGTGTTTGGCAGCTTGGAGAACTAAGATAGGTTCTACTTCAATTCCATAAATTGAGGTATTTTAGAGTGGTTGAGATATTTGAGAGATATGTGCTCCTTTGTTGTCTAAATTTTTCAATGCTTTTAATTATGTAACCTGATAATAGTGATATAGGCTTGTCAACTGTCAGAAAAACTCCTGTTTCTTTCACTTCAATCTGACTATACAAAGCATTTTAATTATGTAACTTGAGATGCTTAACTGTAGATATTGATATATTGCCTATCATATCATTGTATTTTGAGCAAAAAAATTGTTTTTCTTCATCTAATGCAGAGTGATCTGTCTTGTTTGGATAGGTGATCTGAAATTTCCGTATGTTTTCTTGACATATGGTCAGTGATTCGTGTGCATTTGCTTTGGTGGTAATATGTTTAATGCATAGGATAGTAGGATTGTCTTTTTAGCAAACTGTGAGGTGTTGACTGCTGTTGTTTTATCATCAGGCTAAAAGTTGTAGTAAACTGCTAAGAGGGATGAATGAATAACTAGTGTGGTTAAGTGAATGCTTACTATTGAAATCAGAAAACACTTCCTTGGTGCTGCTAGAAGTACTTAAATTTTTTTGTTTCTTTTCATCTCAATCAATGGTTATATGTTAGCACAAGAAAAAGTATATTCATTTATCAATGAGAATTCATATTCCTTCACAAAAAAGGTGAACTCTCGACTATTGGCAATTTCTTTTCACTTCTAAACAATTGAAATAATAAAGACTTATTTACATTCTTTTAGCATATTGACAGGATGTGGTGTTCTTGAATCTAAAAGAGCAATGGGGTCAACCAAATTATT
The DNA here is from genome assembly GCA_037974665.1 of Ehretia macrophylla. Lineage (NCBI taxonomy): Eukaryota > Viridiplantae > Streptophyta > Magnoliopsida > Boraginales > Ehretiaceae > Ehretia > Ehretia macrophylla. Next base: position 71,391,651 of record CM075764.1, read on the forward strand.
GGGCGTTAATATATTGCCATTACAGGGGCTACTATTAGGATACTCAACACCTTCTAATTGCATTTGTTTCTGATGTCAATTTGGTCTGTGTATGTAAGTGGTTCAAAAGGATTCAGCTATTAATGTTTCCACTCAAGTCCAAAAACTGAATGATAGCTTTAAAATTCTATTTTGTTCTAGCCCTTTTCGACTTTACCCATCTTTTGACCAAAACGTTCTACAGGTTATACAGGGTCATACACCCTTTAAACAACTTGTGGATATGTATGTTTTCAAGTAGACTCCGAATCAGTATTAAAGAGCCTAAAAGATATATCTAACTTGTTCATGAGCCAGCTAAACTTTTAATTTATCACATGCATTATTGATTATAAAAACTTTGACATGCATCTTACTGTGTTATATTTTGAAATGAGATTCATTGTTTTAGAGAACGAAATTTTATAGTACTATTTGTTTATAAGTTGTAACAAATAAGATACTCTATTAGATTTATTTGTTGTCATAACTAATTTTCATCCATTCTCTTAATTGTCAGGGAAGCAGTTCTTAATCTCAAAGTCCAGCCCTTTCTATTTCGTGGATAGAAGAAAGGTTGTTCGTTAGTTGAGAACAAAAAACTAGTTGGATTTTTCAGATTCTTGTCTTCAATTTTGAGTTGGCTTTTTGTACAAAGCATATGACTATTTTATGCAATTTTCTTTATGGTACATTTTGAAACTATTGAATAAATGTTACTTTTATGAGCAATTTTTCTTCTTTGTATAGCCATTAATATTCTCTACAAAGCCTTCAATGTTCTTTATTATCTAATAAGCACAAAATAGAGAATATTTAAAAAAAAAAAAAACAATAAAAAACCAGAATAAAAAAAAAAAAGGCTATGGGCGGCAGTTTGATAAAAGCTGCTTATAGTATCCGAGCATCAAGTCTATTTAATGGATTATAGGCGGCGGTTTATTGAAACCGCCGCCTATTAACGTTATAGGTGGCGGTTTAAACAACCGCCGCCTATAGTATTCGCGATAGACAAATTTGCGGCGGTTCTTAAAACTGCCGCCTATACATATGCGGCGGTTATAAACCGCCACGAATAAGAGAAAAAACCGCCGCAGATGTATTTTTTTTTGTAGTGTGGGATAGTGCCAAGTTTCAAACGTCACCATGCCGAAATTCCGTCGCGTCTTGACTTGATCCTAGGAGGGGTCGGGTTGGGGCGTTACATGGCGTCTCACTGATATGACTCTAAGGGCTAGAAATTTTATTTTAAAAGTCAATGGACTAAAAGTTCCCAAATACCATAGTCCACAGACTAAAAATTTATTTTAAAAGTCAATAAACTAGAAGATCCAACGGCCATAGTTCAGGGACTATGTCAAGTGTTAACCCTCTTTTTTTTGGGGTCCAATTCTTGGCTGACTTCAGGGGAATAGAAGTATAAAGTAGTAATTGAACACTACAAACATAAAATGATCTAATCTTGTATAAAATCGAGAACCCTCTATTATATTTCTCTTGGTTATATAATCATTGTCCTTGAAAGAATCATAAACTTTAAGTCTACCTTATAAAATCTTGTGTTGTTTATCTTACTATCAATTAATTTTGGAATAGAAGGTATAGTCTTAATTAATTTTGGAATAGAAGATATAAGTATAGCTCGAACCAACAATGACTAAGTAGGAAAGTTGAACATGACATCCAACAATTTGCAAAAACAAAAATCTTGCATTAAGATTTGGTGGGGGTGCGCCAAGCCCAAGCTTAAGTGCAGCACCAAGACAACGCTCAAAAGCTACTGAGGCTCTTGAACGTTGCCTAGGTGCTGCACTAAAGCCTGGGCTTAGTGGGCTCTCCCCCTCAAAAAAATTAATTTAACATCTTGTGAGCCGATAACTCACATATTAGATATTAAACTGATAAGAATAGATACTACACTTGATCTTAGCCAAAAGCCCAAGAAAGGTATGCTTCTCAATGTGCTTCCTTCTGCATTTTGTAACAGCTAGCATATATTCTATGTGGAGGCGATATGTGATTCTCTTAGACTATAGCGTATTGCATACTAGTGTAATACATGAAAGGAAAATTTGTGAAAGTCATGATAGGCTTTTCTTTAGCAAGAAAACATTCTAGATTCAATGACCTGGCGTGCAATTCTATTATTTTATTTTACTTTTTTCCTTAGTACCGTGGTTTTAATTCAAAATTTATAATTATAATAAGTTACCTAATCATCAAACTCAACTCTTGGATATAAACACACTTTTTACTACATGGTAATTAATTTAGTCAAATGAGGGTCAAGTCATAGCCTAATACTCTTCTCTAATCATAAAACTTTTAATTAAAAAAAAATAAAAAAGGGTAAAATAGCTTATTTTACATTATTTGTGTGATGCTCGAGATTAAAGAAAAATAATATTTACATTAAAACCTATCCTTGTTTTATACATATATATACATCTAATTGAGATTAAATCCGACATTGTTTTTTAACTCAATTGCCATGGTTCTATTGCATCACAAGGAGCATTTGTGAGAAATAATCATTCTAAACAATCATTTGGTTTGGTTCATTATAATTTATTTGAAATGAGTTAACCTTATAAAAATATAAAAAGTAAACAAAAAACAATTTGTTGTTCAAAAATGGCATTATACGCGATATTAGGAAAAAAAATTAGATTCATTTATAATTTTTTTCTATACATATATATACATTTCAAATTGAATCCAATCTTTTCTCCTAACCCGACATATAAATTTTTTGCAATGAGCTAACATTTTAAAGATGCATAAAAAAAAAGTTTAAAGGCAATAAAATAGAATTAAATAGCTCAATAAGAAAATAAAAGACCAAAATATCATTTAATCTTAAGGCTTTATTTTAGAATTTGAAGTCATGGGGAATCTAGACATAACTAAAATCTCGTGGGGGAATTTAAAATTTAATTAGGTAAAAACCCATAGGGGGAAATGACATTCTCCTTTTTTCAAACTACAATTTTTAGTTCAAAACAAGTCAACGATTGGCTCATTCTTTTACTTATATTGGAATAGTATGTGTCATTCATCTCGCATTGACACGATTGATATTACTATCAAGTGAAACTTGGGATCTTTCAAAGGTGGCGAAACTATTGTCCCAATCCTATTTTGACTATTTAATTAATTATTTTTTATTTAAAAAAGACCACTAATTTATTAATTTGGGTTTCGTTTCGATCATTCAATCTATTTTCTCGTCAAAATTAATTAACAAAGTTACTATACAAAGGTGAAATTGTAAAAATAATTACATTTTTATCACCGAATAAAAGTTATTTACGATCTCATCACCGATAACTTGAAATCTCATTAAAATGTTATTACTAAGATCTCAACCCCAAGTTATCCACGTCAAAAATAAAAGTTCTTATTACTGCACTACTTCAACTCAATGACTTTCAATTTACGATTAAAAACTATATTAACACATCTGCGATTATGATTAATATAACTTCATTTGCTTTTTTTCTTTTTCCTTTTCCCTCTTCTTCTTCCTTCCCATCCCCATCACCTTCTGCATCTCCATCTTGGGGTTGACTTCAGCACACCTACAGCGAAACATATGCACCAAATAATATAAGAGTCGATGTGATAATAATATTGGCTGACTTCAGGGTAATAGAATTATAAGTCCATTTGGTACGTTGAATATTCAATCCGAATCGAACACTACAAACATGATCAAGTCTTGAATAAAATCGAGATCCCTCTATTAGTTATATTCCTCTTGGTTCAGATCTTGCAATTATTCCTCTTAGTATCATTAATTTTGGTGTAGAAGTCTATTGATATAAGGATAGTTTTGATCGACAATGACACAATTAGCAAAATCGAAAAATGTTGCACAATTGCAGAATAATAATATTAATTGATTAGGTAATCATAGGAAGGTCTTAATCGAAGATAAGAAGAGCGCCTGGGAATTTCTTTCAATCAAATACGTGCAACAAAAAATTAACCAGAAGAGTAGCTGTAATACCCGGTCAAAAAGAGAAAAGCAAAAAAAGATCATACCATGGCACTTTTGGATGGTTTGTTCTCAGAGATTCCCAGGTAGAGTGAGTTTGAAGCGAATCGTCGGATCCAATGCACCACTGGATCACATCGCTGTTGTGTGAATTCAGAGGCATGCCATCAAGATTTGCTTCCAGAGAAGAAAGGCTTCTTGGCCATTTCCATCTTTCCATTTTGAATCACTTTGCTAACTTTGCATTGATGTCCAAGTCTCGATGCATCAATCAAATTTTGCTGCACATTCTGCACTAATTTGCCAAGAGGGTGCCATGAGTCCCACCACAGGAAGGTATTGTTCCCATTTCCAATGATGTGCTTGATATGGGGAGCCGCATCATCTCTCAACTTCAATAACTTTTTCCACGTCCAAGAGCAGTCGGAGGGCATTGGAATTCAAGATTAAACAAGGTACGTGATAATTGCTACTCTATATGTGTGGATGCCTATGTTTGGAATTCAAGATTGTCAATCTGATTTTAATAACACATTTGCAAACCTTTTATATGATTAATATACGTATGACTCTCTCAACCATAATCAAGGCCTACTTTGGCACTATCCACCTTCTCAGTTCATAATTACTGATACATTTGCATAAACGAAGTTTCTCGTTACCGAACAACTACTTTGGACTCTAATTGGATAGGGGCCGCGCGAACGCAGGCCCCCACTGTCACAAATTATGACGTAGGCTCAACCACTTGGGCTGACCTTAGACGAGCACCCCTCCCATGTGCAATGGAGGTCACCAACCTAGGCCATGGACCTTCTTGATCGCCCATTGACCCCGTCCAGGTAAGTATGTTTTATCTTTTGCTTTCTTGCCTTTATATCCATTGCCCATATCCCACCCACCACATGCCTATTCGATGTGGGACAAAATAAAAGTTTACATTTCCTTGTTCAATTGGCGTCTATTCGAAGTATACTACCAAAGTGATAACATTCCTGCAACACAAATATCATAATAGACGAGCGGAAGCTTATCAAACATGAAGCTAACACGTATTCCAGCTACGCTTCCGATTTCGAGCTTGGCACCAATTTTCAGCAACAATATTTCCTATTTCTTTCATTGAACTACAGCAGATTTCTCATATAATATATCCTGAGCCTCCACATCATCTTCTTATGATCTTTACATCAATGAGCATCTGCTGTATATAGTTTTCCAACGCAAGTTCTTATGTCAAGCAAAGGAGCATGACTTGTGAGCTAGGTTGAACATGCCAACTTTGTGACACAAGACAAATGTGTTAGTATTTCTCATTAATTTGTTGCTTTAGTAGGAGTAATATCAATAATATTTTTCTTACTAGATACTAAAAATATACATATAAAAAAAATTGGAATATATGTATAGAACTTGGATGAGTGAGGGTTGCACTCCTACCCTAGTCTCGGATACCAATTTTGACCATTTTTAATGATTTTTTTCTATTTGTGAGGGCAAAATAGGAAAATTATATTTCTTTCACAGTCGACAACGAAGAAAAAATTGTCGCTAAAAAATTGTCAAAATGAAAAAATTAACCTTTTAGAGAACGATTACAAAATTGCAGAATAATAATATTAATTGATTAGGTAATCATAGGAAGGTCTTAATCGAAGGTCAGAAGTGCGCCTGGGAATTTCTTTCAATCTTAGTTATACATGTGATTGTCACATTATGAGGATTTTTCATTTTAATCAAATACGAGCAACACAAAATCAACCAGAAGAGTAGTTATAATACCCGGTCAAAAAGACAAAAGCAAAAGAAATGAGACAAATTGAAAAGAGGAAAAAGACAAAAGAAAATGGGGTATGATGAAAGGGGTAACGTAATGATATGATATGATGGGGTTTGACCAAAAGAAGAAGAAGAAGTAGAAGAAGAATTAGATTTGTTGCAAAACTGTACGTAAGGTTGGAACCATTTTCTTCCTCTTTCTTCTACCACTCCTTTTTGATTCTTCACTCAAATTAGTAGAGGAGTTTAGACAACAATGAAGGCTCATAATCAAACACTACAAGAAATTTTGAAAACAAAGACGACATATTTCTGTCTCCTTTTCGTCTCTAATCTGGAAAGGCGACAGAAAAGAGATGAAAATTGACCATCGCCCTTCGAATCGTAGAAAAAATTGAATTTCATCTCAAAAGGCAACAAACCCGAATTCGTCTTCCTTTTGTCGCAAATTATATTCGTCTCCGGTTCATTTCCATTAGAAAATCGTCTCTAATTCGTCTCCCTTGGAGTTCATCTTTGATTCGCCTCCCTTTTCAAGTCGTCCCAAATTCGTCTCCTGCACACTATCGTCTCTAATTCGTCTCCCGTGCATTGTCGTATCCAATTCGTCTCCCACTACAAGTCGTATCTAAATCGTCTCCCCTGTTGTATCATCTCAGATTCGTCTCCCTTTCTAAGTCGTCTCCCTTGCCACATCATCTCTGGTTCGTCTCCCTTCGTAGGTCGTCTCCAGTTCGTCTCACTCACCAAGGTGTCTCTGTTCTGTCGCTTTTTGTGAATTTTTTTAATTTTTTTTAAAAATAAAAAATAAACCTGTTATAAATTCAAAATTATTTCAAAATCGATATACTAATTAAACAAATGTTAAATTAACAAAAGGCATACTATTTAAAACATTTCAAGTTTTGAATTTAAAGTGAAATTATCATAAAACATACTTCTAATTACAAAATATGTTAATATCATAAAAGGACAGTTATCAGCTAAATTGGTTTTTTGTCTTATCATCAGGAGGAGGCTTTTGTTTTGGAAGAGTTGGGAACCGTTGCATGAGTTGTGCAATCTGTTCATGAAGTCGACGGAGTTGATCGTTATTGTCTTCCTTAGGTCTACGTATCTTATCGGCCTATTCGTCTCCAAGTTTACGCATCTCAGCTTTGTGGTCCGTCACTTGGTGGTACAAGGTCTATGTTGCTCTAGTAACAGTTGCTTGGATCTGCATCTCTGTGATATGGGGTCTAGACGGCGGGACGGTGTATGCAAACCCCACTGAACCCTGAGACCCTATCTCATATATGTGCCCTTTGTCCAATCGCCAAATCCTAAAATAAAAATAAATCATAAAATAATTAGTAAACAAACAAAACTAAAAATTGAAAACAAAATACAAAACAAAATAAAAATATATAAAAAACAAAAAATGAAAAAAATACACAAAAACACCAAAAATCAAAACAAAAATATAAAAAAATAAAACTACAACCAAAATAGTAGATATATATATATATATATATATATATATATAAATATCTAAAATAAAAATGTAGGTTTGAGAAATAGAGGGATGGGGGTAGAGAAATACGTTTGAGCAGTGGGTGGTGGTTTTGAGGGGTAGAGGAAGTGTATTACGAGGTGGGGGGTAGGAGGGTAGTGGGGGGCGAGGGGAGGAAAATGGGGTAAAGGGGGAGGGGGCTTTTTTATGTAAAGGAGCTGGGGGCATTCTGCCCTCAGCTCCTTTAAATCGGGCTGGGCAACAACCCAACCACAACATGGGTCGTCACCCACCCAAAAGTGGGAGACGGTGTCCTATACAAAGGAGACAGACCCATAGGTCTTTCTCTTATTTGGAGACGAACCCAAAGGTTTGTTTCCTATATTAATTTAGTTACTAATAAATTAGAACTTTTTTTAAAAAATTTAAGGGAGACTTAAATTAATTAAGATAATTAGTATGTTATCATTATTAATTTAAAAAATATTGAATTAGTAATTATAGTTAGTAGTTTAATTACTAGTTTAAAGTAAATTATTAATGATAATTTAATTAGTAATTATCATTATTAATTTATTTACTAATTTAAAATAAAATATTATTTAATAAATATAAAATTAAATTTAATTACCATATAATTATTAATTATCATTATTAGATTATTTACTTAATTAAAATAAATTATTAATTAATTTAATTAGTAATTGTCAAAATTAATTTAATTACTATTTAACAATATATATTTAACATGCTTAGTCCGTCTCTAATTCGTCTCACCACAGAGACAAAATGCAGACAAAAAACTATATCTTCAACCATGTCGTCTTCTTTTTGTCTCTGCATGGAGATGAAAGTCATTTTTCGATGGAGACGGATTGGAGACGACGTGCTTTGACCATCTCCGATTAGAGACGAATTTGAGATGACATGCTTAGACTGTTTCCATTTTGTCTCCGCTTGGAGGCAAGATGCTTTGTCTGTCTCCAATTCATCTCCAAATGGAGACGAAAAACCTTATCTTCTCATATGCGACTCTAATTCGTCTATCTGTGGAGACGAATTGGAGACGTCGCACCAATTGAACCATCTCCAATTTGTACCACGCTGCCATCTACTGTCACCCAGAAAATTGGCAGTGTTTATGTCAGATAGACCAATGGTCCATCAAACAAAACATGCATATGGCCATAGGTCCGCTGTTACGTTGAAGCGGACCTATGGACTGTCAGGACCTTGCGTGCACGCCATCTCCAATTGATAAGACAAATCGATAGACTAATGGTACGCTGCAACGTGACAGCGTACCAATGGATTGTCAGGTCCCCAATTTACAAGGAACCTGGGGTGGTCTGAAATTGATAAGACTAGGCGTGCACGCCAGGTCCATTTTAATTAGACAAATCGATAGACCAATGGTACGCTACCATGTGTCAGCGGACAATTGGTCCATAGATTAAAATTGAAAAAAAATTAAATAAGCGACGGACCAACACGATTCATCATAATTTTTTTTCTTTATAAGTTAGTGTCTATATAAAGAACTTATAATTTCATTCAAGTACCCCAATTCTCACTTTTAGCATTCATGCTCTTTTTTTCAACCATGAGTTAGGAAGAACAACACCCTTCACAATATCTTTGTCTTAGTGAAGATAAGGAGATCACAACTGGTAAAACTGAGTCAGATTTGAACAAAATTGTAAAACCGTAGCTTGATCTAAATGCTCCACCAAAAGAAGACGGATATATTTATGAAACTCAAGGACGTCAACTTGTTGTTTCTCAAATGTTAAAGATTTATTTAACCAAGTTCTTCCCCTAATATTTATGTTCAGTTGAGCATCTTGGAGGTCAAGAATATCAACTTAGTTTTCTTTAACTACATGATGCTAGTGCGTTATTGTGATGATGTAGATTAATAGCTATTATGTACTTGTGATGATGTACGTTGTTAGGTATTATGTACTTGTTATTTCGTATTTTGTTATGTCTCATATGTAATCTTTAATTGGAATTACAAGTTAATGTTTTATTTGCATTTTATTTTATAATAATTCTTTTATCAGAATTTCAATATTTTATGATTTCTTTTAAAGGACTAATTGTTTAGATTCTGCATTATGTTAAATAATTTATGTTCTTAATTTTGGACGGAGCAATTTTTTTTTTCAAAATGAATTATTTATAATTTTATTTGATTAATCCAAAAATATAAAAAAAAAAATTCCAGTGTTTATTTTAATTGTTTATCTTTAATGTTTCACGTAATGTCAAAGCTAAAAATCATTAATTTAGAGGTCAAGATGACCCAGATATATTGGTTATAAGCTCATTGGGAGATGTATATGTTGTATTTAGAGGTCACGACGATTTTGAGATAACCTTTCTATGTCGTGTCCAAGTAGTCTCCAATTGGAGACGATTTTGAGACAACTTATCTATGTTGTCTCCGATTAGTCGCAAATTGGTGACAGTTTGGAGACGACTTGTGATATGTCGTCTCTAAGTAGTCGCCAACAGGAGACGTTTTGGAGACGACTTATCATGTCGTCACCAAATAGTCACCAATTGGAGACGGTTTGGAGACGACTTGTGATATGTTGTCTCCAAGTAATCACCAATAGGAGATGTTTTGGAGACGACTTATCATGTCTTCTACATATAGTCGCCAACTAGAGACGGTTTGGAGACGACTTGTGATATGTCGTCTCCAAGTAGTCGCCAACATGAGACATTTTGGAGACAACTTATCATGTCGTCTCCAAATAGTCGCCAACTGGAGACGATTTGAAGACAACTTGTGATATGTCATCTCCAAGTACTCGCCAAAAGGAGACAACTTATTATGTCGGCTCCAAATAGTCGCCAACTAGAGACGGTTTGGAGACAACTTATGATATGTCGTCTCCAGGTACTCGCCAAAAGTAGACGTTTTGGAGACGACTTATCATGTCGTCTCCAAATAGTCACCATTGGGAGACGGTTTGGAGATGACTTCTCCAAATAGTCGCCAATAAGAGACATTTTGGAGATGACTTATCATGTCGTCCCCAAATCGTCACCATTGGGAGATGGTTTGGAGACGACATACCTATGTCGTCTTTAAACCGTCTCCAAATTGTCACTAATCATGCATCAAAATTTTCATCTAATTTCCGTCGATTTTTTGGCGACGGAATGGCAACGGACTGCTTTTGACAGTTTTTCTTGTAGTGAAGACTTCATCGGGTGAGGAAATTTAATTGGCGAACAAAGATTGTTGATTGTGATTTAAGGATTGTCATTACAGGATCAAAGAGTAAGTGAAATTCATCAATCTTTCTCCAAATGCATCTATGTTCATCTTAATTACAAATCCTAGATTTATTATCTCTTGTGTTATATTATTCGGTTAGTGTATATTTAATCCAAAAGTGAATTTTATATTTCATACCTTAAGATCTCTTATTGTTAGTCTTCCCTTCAAAGATGACTCTGGACTTTTAGTTTTTTAGTAATTAATGTGTATAACTTGGTTTTGAAATCTTTCATTTTCGAACAAATAGCTAGTGGAATTGTTGGTACTTCACCTTCAGACCTTAAAGATCAAAAGTCTACTGTTAAGTATTTGAAGCGTTCATCTTTTTTCTTTTTTCTTTTTTACTGAGTAAGTAAGCAATTCATTGACAAAAAATATTTACATCAGTCAACATCTAGACCAGTATGTGTCTTCTCCGTTCCAAGATTGCCGTATAGCCCTATTAAGCTGGTTGTTTTTGTATTTCTTCCCTATACAACTTGTGTTTGATATCAAAAGAGATACGACTAAATACGTGATCCTCATTAGTTTTCAAATTCTGATGGAACGTTCCAGACATATTAGGTTCACACTTTTGATTAATTTGGTGCGTGTGTTGGGGCAGCCGTTGCACCTGAAGATTTATCAATTGGTAGTCGAGTTTCGCTAGCTAAGTTCCCATGACAGCTATAAAAAAAAAAAAAAAAAACCCACACTCAAAATAAAGATGATCATCTCTAGATTCCATACCATGGCAACAAAAAATACAAAGGGGATTGATCAGTAGTCCCAAGGAGATGAGTCTAGGCGTTGTGGGTAGTTTGTCCAACCAAGCAATCCAGGAGCTGAAAGCATGCTTCGGGGTATGATGTTTGAACCAGAAATTATGATGCCAGTGCAGAGTATGCGATCCATAGGAATTTACTTTTGGTGGAAGCCAGAGAAGATTTTTTTCTTTTTTCCCACTTAAACTCGATTCGAAAGAAGCAATTGTAGCTGCTATTATATTCCGAGGGAATTTCAAAATTTGTACTAGGGCATTTCATTTTCCCATCGATTGGAAATATATAAGCATATTTTAGCTATATTATAAGCATCTTTTAAAACCAAAAATACTATTTCGAATATTCACTCTTGCATTCTACTGTAAACATATTGTTCCCAAATTTTTGATGCGGTCATCTTTAATTCTAACTTAAATGATTAAATTCTTAGAAATTGTTTTCTTCTTAAAAAGATTTAATATCTTTAGAACTATATATAATTGTGGCATTTATGGAAGCAAGGTCCAAGGGGTTTTTACTTGTCCAAGGCATTCTCCAACAACCTCCTTATTAGTCATTATAGGGAAGCAAATCTATTAAAAGCTCACCAACAACCTCTTTATTTAAGGCTCCTTAAAATTGGGAGCCCCAAATCTGTCCACCATGCTTGCCAGATGTAGAGAGCCTGGGCTCTCTATTTTTTGCTTTCTACTTCTGCAATTGTTCTCCAACTATCATACTGTATTTTTTTTTTTTTTACTGTTGGAGAGCTAAAACATGATCTGTAAACACATATCATGCTTTAAAATGAAATGGTGTTGTCTGGTGCTATGATGTGGTATAGTGAGTGGCTAATAAGGTTTTTTGAGAAGGGTGTTGGGTAGTTTACGTTTATATAATTAGGGTTAAAAAGTATTAAATTATATTTTTAGCATTAATTTTTTATTTGTACTATGACTATTTTTATATTAGTTTAAGTTGTTATAATTTTATCATTATGTTTAAATCACATTAGTTTAAATTATGATGTTTTAATCTAATTTTTATTATTAATTGAATTATTTAATTTTAATTTTTTCTTTTATAGATGCACTCACAAAACAATTCGTACTACACAAATTTGCTTCATGGGATTTTAAGTTTTGATTACGACTTTCTACTCAAGCCGATTCCGTCTTTTTCGATTGAGAAAAAATAAATAAAAAATAATATTAATTAAAAATACAGTAGAAAATGATATTAATAATTAAAATAGAATATCATCGTTAACAAATGAAAAACATAAATAAAAAAATAAAATGGTGTGTTTAATCAAAATAGAGATATATTAGATTAAAACAAAAATAAGAAACCCCAAAAATAGGAAAGTTGTTGAAGCAAAACTAAAATAAGAAGTCTTTGAAATAATGATAGTTTAAAAGTAAGGAGGCTATTGTAGTGAACTGAAATAAGGGCCCCTAAAGCTAAGGAGACAACTCTAAACTCCCTATATGTGGAGAAAAAAATAGGAAGACTATTGGAGTTGGCCTAAGAAGCCATTCAAATGGTCTACATACTTGTAATTGTACTATTTTTTTTATTTTTTATTTTTTGCAAAGTAAGAAAAACTATATATTTTTTTGGAAAAAACAATACAAAGAGTTTATACAATCAAATGAAGCAAGGAAGCTTGCCAAGCCACCCCAAGAAATATCAAGCAACAAACAAGTATTAGTGACGAACTAACACTTGCAACAAGCAAAGCCAACCTATAAGTACAAGTAACTAAACAACCCACGATGGGCTCAAGCAATCAAGTGAAGAAAACAAGCAAAAAGAGGCTAATTGATGCTCAAGTGAATTCTATTGCGAAATGTCGGTTGATGCTTGTGGTGACAAATCTCATCTCTCCTTGGGTCTTTAGGAGCACATCTGCACTAATTTTCTCCAAGATTTGCTCCTCAGTATGGGTTTCGAGCCGAAAAATATGTCTATTCATTTCAGTCCAGATATGATAGACAACAACACATAAGAGGAGACGGAACATGTAACTTTTAAGGTCTTTGTTATCTGCAAGTGAATGACTAAATGTGAGAATTAGTCAAAGGAAGGAAAAGAGAGATCAATTTTTAAAATGTTTAAACTTTCTTTCCATATATGCTTTGTAAAGCTCCAATAAAAAAATAAATGATCCCTAGATTCACAACCAAGATAATAGAAGAAGCAATTGGCTCTATCAATAGTATCCCAAGTCATAAGACGGTACCTAGTGCTAAGCCTATCCAAACTAGCAATCCATGTGATGAAACTATGGTTAGGAATATTATGAGCAAACCAAATTAAACGATGCCGTGCATAATCTTGACCTCTATCTCTTATGTGATTCCAAGTGCTATTGAAGGAGAAAATGTCATTATTAGCGACAATCCACACAAATCCATCGTTCCTTTAATCACAAACAGTAATTTTAAAACAAGTCAAGTTGAGCCAGAGAGGGTGGGTAGACAAGCCAAACCCACTGGTCATGATCAATAATATCAGAGACTCTATTATCAAGATAAGGGTAGAGGACTAATGTTATGCGAATGGAGAAGATTAATAGCAGGATGCCAAATATCATGCCAGAAGAAAGTGTCATTACCATTCCTAATTGTATGAGAAATGAAGCTACAAGCAATAATGTTAAGCTTAAGAATTTTTGTCCAAGACCAACAAACATCATTAAAAATCTTAATAGTCCAAATGCATTTGCTTTTAATGTACTTAATCCAAATCCAAAGACTTCAAGTATAATTCATCATAGAGTAAAGTCTCCAAAATAACTTCAAGAAAGCCACTTTATTAATATCAATAAGTTTTCTAAGCCCAAGACTCCCTTCCTGAAATGGCTTAGAAACTTTTGCCCAAGTGACTTTTGGTCCATGTAATTGTTATCTTTTTTGTCTTTATTTTTTAACTGCCGATTTGCATCAGTTGAAAACAAGCCAATGAATCTTTCATTTACAGAAATCTTTTTTTAGGTTAGGCGCTAATAACATTGTATATATTGAAGAAGATCTATGTGTACTTGGCATGTCTTACCTGGTTTGTTCTCCTTTATATAGGCTTCTTTCACACGCAAAGGTAAAGTCCCCTCTACTGTCATAGGGCCCATCTCTGACTCCTATTGGCTGTTAATTTCCTATACATAACTAGTTATCTTATAAGACTTCGTTCATGTGCATCCCTGAACGGATATGATATCGTGCATTAAATGCACATGGCTAGCTAAAGAGTCTTCATTCACTCGCCTCCATCCTTTCACTAGTCATTTTTTGTATCTGGTCCTACCCACTTTGAATCGGTCATGCTCAGGGCGTGATGACCTGTTGGACCTATGGCTTGATGCCCTAATGGTTATGTTCGATATTCTAGGTCACGAATTTAGAGCATATGTTCGAGGAAGGCTTACTTGGTAGTGCTCTCCTCTTTAGCTACACATGGACAACTTCCACATTCCTAGATTTGATCAGTGATTTACTTTACTCATTTAGTCCTACCAGCAACTCGGCTATTCCCGCCTTTACGCTGCGAATGTTATCTCTCTTACGTGTTGGCTAATCTAACGAGGGAGAAATAAAACAATTTTTGAAGGAAAACAACATGATCTTGGTTCTCTCATCTCTGATCTTCACTACCAACTTGGAGAAGTACCTTTTACCACAACCCTTGATCATCGTCCAAATTCTAATTCCACACCACAACCTCAAATGACCAGCCTTGAGGAAGGCGAAAGGATCTGTAATGACCCGATCCCTCGTGAAACCAAGTCTAATAGTAACAACCCGATCCAATCCAAATGCGATATACAGGGAAAAACGGACGAAGTTTCTCCTATACTATGGACAATCTAAGACCTGGTCAATCAAGCTCAACAACAATCATACAACCACAATATTCAAAGTCTTGTTTCACATGCACGATAGGCCCACATCTCTTTATATTTTACAATTCAAGTCTTCCACATTACACATTCAAACTAAACTAGTTATGCATTTATTACATTTCCGCTATAATTGATAAAACTCTCAACATTCTCTTGATAATAGCAAAATAAAACTATGAGTTAACACGAGCGAAATGGAACCTCGTTGAAAAGTAGGCCAAACAACTTTCAAAACTCTTCAAAAGCTACCTCATTTTACCTTAAATTGATGAAGAAAAAGGGGTGACCAACTATGTGCTCAGTGAGGGGGGAATACGGGGAGGTTTTGAAAACGTTTTCAATGATCTGATGCATGTAAATCGAGTATCATGTATTAAAGGGAAGATACACAGTAGATAGGTATTAGTAAGACACGTAGCTAGCAAGTAAGCATTAAAGCCTAGTAAACTTAAGCAAAGTAAACACAACCCTTTCATTAGGCACATAAGCCAAGTAACATGTATCAACAATAGATAAACTTGAGATAGACAATAGACGCTTATGTAAAGCAATAAGTATTCAATCAAGCAATAAGTAACTATATAAACATTTATGAAAAAGATACGATTCCACTTGTTGTAGCTGCTCTTCATTGTGTTTCCACAAACACTTTAACGCTTAAATGTTTGTCGGCATCCCCTTATCACTCCTACTTGGGTACTCCGTATGTACCCGAAACCTACGACCCAATACCCTAAGGCCTTTAATGACCAAACAAGTGAGGGAATAGGATGCGGAGCTTGTGAATCCAATCATTGGCAAGCTCGTTGCCGCTCAATGAAGGCAGAACACTTTCGTGCCTCGCTTAAGGTTGCAACCTTTGTTAACGCTCATTAAATCACTTAAGTAACATTTGATAAGAACGTAAAATGAGGGGAAAACAAAGTAGGTTGCCCCCTCAAGCAATTAAGCAAGAAATAACACTTTATAACACATTCCTTAACAGTAGCATAATCAATTCACATGCTACAACCAATAGAACATCTAACTTATGCATTTCTCACTTTCAATGGATAGTAGCTTGCACTTGTAAGTGGCTCAACAACAATTTAACATTTAGCTAGTTAACAACACAAAGATAGGTGCATTTCCATTAGAAATCTATAGCTAAGTGCAAGCTAAATATTAACCATGATTTAACTAGCACATAAACACATTTTATTGCATAAAAGGGGAAAGGGGAAGGGGACATGCAGCAGCCCCACACCGGTGACTAACCAGCGCTGGTTGGCAGCCAGCCAGTGCCGGTGCTGGTCAGCCGAGCCATACACACTCACACACACATACTTAGCTCACTTAGGCTCATTTGCTTGCATTTTCATTTATCTAAAAGCTTTGTATCTCATTCTTGAGCTAAAACACCCTCATAGACATTCTTACTAACATCTAAACTACATAATAAACATTCATGTTCAACTATCAACACCAACAATTAACACACATAGCTTCTAAGATTCTAAGGCACATAACACTAGCAATTCACATTTTCTTCATCATAATCACTTTAACATATGAATATATAGCTTAATCTTCCATTTACAACATATACATAAACTTACAAACAATAAAACTACAAGAAAAATGCACAAATCATCAACCCCTCACCTATTCTTAGTTGAATTTGTACTATAGAGCAAGACGTTGAGCTAAGATGGCCAAGTTTCTCTCTTTTTCTTCTTCTTCTTCTTCTTCTTCTTCTTCTTCTTCTTCTTCTTCTTCTTCTTCATTTTCCTCTCTTCTTCCTCACGGATCCAAGCCCTAGCTTGTTCTCTGTTTTTTCTTTTTTTTTCCCTCTCTCACCCGACCACACACTCTCTCTTGCACTTGTTTTTATTTTGTTTTGTTTCATCTAGTTTTAGTGGTTATTAAGTAAGTCAAACTAAGTAAATGCTATGTAGAATGTTCTAATGCCAAGTGTTAGTTTGCTAGCTCACTAAATGTAATTTGCTCACTAAGTAACTACTAGAATGCATTTAATCATCTACTTACGATAACATAAAAAAAAAATGCACTTAACAATTCAATTAGCGAAAGCAAGTCACTGAATGCAAAAGAATATAGGCAAGTTAATAAAATAATTATGTCATCTGGTCCAGGCATCACAAGATCCTTCCCTGTTCTGGATATACCACACTTAATTGTGATGCGTCATTTGTGGATCCTAATCAACCAACTGGTATTGCAATTGTTTGCCGAGATGATAATGGTCACATCATTACTAGTCGGGCATTCACTACTCGTTGCTCTTCTACTTTACAGGTAGAGGCTATCGCATGCCAGACTGCATGCACCCTCTTCACAACTTCTGACTCTCGACGACCCGTTATTATCGAATCTGATTCTACAATGGTCATCAACGCCTTCATAGGCTTCTCTTTATGCAACTGGAAGATTATCTCTATTATCCATAATACTCTCTCTACTCTATCCTTAGTTTTTGACTACTCATTTCGATGGATCAATCGATCAGTCAACCGAGTAGCAAACTGCGTTGCTCATTCGGCTAGGATAGACATTCTCCCTATACATTGGTTTAGTAATCTTCCCCAGCTTTAACTTTTCTTGTACTTCATGATGTTAATCCCATAGGGATTGGCTAATTATTTTTGGTGACAATAATAATAATACCATCCAATTGACAATAAAAAAAGCTTACTTGGTAGTGCTTAATTTGGGCACTTGTCGCATGGGTCTAATTTGTTCTATTCTTTTTCTTGAATTGTGGGCCACGATACCCATACCCCTTCAACTTAGATTCGCCTGTAGAACTTTTCTCCTTGCTAGGAAAGAGGGCCAACCCAACCATGTAGGACTTGGGCTTTGACAAATGTTTACATATTCCCAGAATTCACCCAATACTTTGATATTAGGATAAGGAGATTATGTGATTCTAGTTTTTACTTTCATGATTAGGTATGTCAAATATCCACTTATCAGGTCATAATACTCCACAAAACTTTTGGAACTTGTATTGTTTTGTTCTCCTTCTTATGAAAGGTTTTTTTTCACCCCACCTACCCCACTACTACAAGATTCGAACATTGGTCTTCCAACTGTCCGGAGAAATAACCCACCAATAGACTACTTCATAATCTCTCCTCTTTTATGAAAAGTTATAGCAATTTCTTTGAGGTTTTGAGAAGATTAATATTTGATTCTTTAATACATAGTTTCATAATTTAATGTCATATTTAGTTTGTTAACGTATTGATTTATACTCATTTAACTTTTCTGATCATCCAATTATACATATATACAACTACGTGAAGCTCCACTTCTTGCAACCACAAGAATATTGAACTTGTTATTTTGTGGAAAAACAAAGGTTAATCGAATATGTAAATTAGCAACTTAGATGTCTATCAATAAATTTTTTTTGATGAGCGTGCATATAACAGAGAATTCCATGTGATGCATTCAATCAGTCATCAAATTTCTACATATCTTACATAATGCCTTCTTTTCTATGGTTGTTAATGCGAAGAATATTGAGTTGGTTTTTTTTCATTCTTGAGGAAATGGATATATTACTCGGACTTGTTCCATAATAGTACATAGCAATAGTTTCGCTGGAGTCCAATCACTTTAAATATAAGGACAACCCCAATGGTGGTTTGCTGCCATGCATGGCGAGTCGTGGACTCTTGCATGATTAATACAGATCTAAGCCTCAACTCTCTCTTCTTTTTGCTATTTTTTTTTAAAAATTGTTTGTATCAAATTAATAAAATGTGTATCAAGTTGTTTTGCTTTGTTTCTAATCTTGCTTAAGGACAAACAAGTGGTAAGTTTAGGGATGTTGATATGTTTGTATTTTTCGGAGTTTTATTGCATGCATTTTAGTTTAGCATTTATTGATAAAGTGATGTTATTAGTTATAATGCTATAAGAAGCGAAACAGGTTATATGATTTTCATTTTAATTAACCTGATATTAAATTAAACAAATACAAACTATCAAATTTACTAGAGAAGAAGGAAAAATATTGGACTTAGTGGGGTGCACGAGGCCAAAGATATAGTGCAACGCCAAGACAACAAGCAAGAGCTCCAATAGCAAGCTACTGTGGTGAGCTCTCCTTTAGTGTATCAGTTGAAATGATTTTACTTGAAGATAAACCCGTTACTTTAAACAAGTATGTTAGCTACTATATAACAAAACTAATGAGTACATTATATGATTAAATTTCTAAAAAATGTTAGGACAGAAAATCTTTATTATAAAATCACTAACTTCAATTTTTAACATCTCTTCAAATAATATATTCAATTTTCAAATACTAATAAATTTAGTTGTACAATTATCACTACATTCCTTCTTTTAATAATTTTTTTTCCTTTCTTCAATATATTTTTATATATTACCTTTAATTTTGATATGTTATTGTTAATATTGTTATTATTATTATTATTTTTAAAATAGGTATCATTACAACAATATGAACGCGATCTTCACCAATCCCAATTAGGACATCATGTTTATCATAAGTGTAGAAAAAAGAAATTTTGTAACGACTGACTCATTAAAAAATGTTACGTATACAATGGTGGATGATAACAATGGTAACTTTCTTAGACATCTAACAATAGAATTGTAATTCTTTTTCATATTCAATAAATGTTGTTTGTGTTAATAATAATATCTTTAACGACTCTTGCAGTGACAGGAGTTGCAAGATCCTCACCAAATAGGATGAATAATCATAGTCCTAATATGCAATTTGGTCCAAAAAATGGCACAACTTATTCAGCAATTTTTCACAATGTTTCAAATGCTGATAATATTCCTCCAAATATGATAGGTACCCATCATGGAAATGCTTTGACTCTTGAAACTAATGGTTTGTCATGATCTATTGGTGTTAATTTATTTATAAAATTTGCATCACACGTTTTATATTATAGCTTACTGAAATAATGTAATAGTTTGAAATTTACTTTTTGCAGTTCAACAAGCAACTAATAGTTCATACAATGCCTTGCTTGAACATGATATTCAAACTACTCCTTTATCCATACACAATAAGAGACACAGAACAATAGAGCAATTGGGAATAAGTCAACATTTTACAAATAGTTTGGAACAACGAGTGCAATCCTTCAAATTGACTCCATATTCTTCCATTGGGTAAATTTTTCCGAACTCATGCATTGCTTTGTTGACATATTTCTATCTTATCACTTTTTATTTGATGTATTTTATAATGAAGCAAAAAAATTCATATGGTGAGTTTCATAAAATACTTATTATGAATTTTATATGATTCACTCCTTTAGAATACTAATTTCATAATCGGGAATATAAATTTATTTCTTTATTTCATTTTTTACTATGGATATTCACAACTAGGGATCAATGGAGCAATATAAATGCACGAATGAGGAAAAAATCTATAATGCTAGAAAAACGTTTGTAGAAGATAATGATAGTTAAATCTAATCTATCTTCCAAATCTTCCAAATGTTTTGGTCCACCATCTTCTCAGTTAGTCTATCCAAATAACGACCTGCCAAATGGTATAACTCTATTGAGAGATATTTCAAATGGTGAGTGCATGAAACTATTTATTGAACATTTAATTTCTTTTATCTTTTACAAATATAAATATATTTATGATGTTATGTAATTGAGTTTCATAATTAATATTTGTAGTTCAAAAATCAGTTGAGAATTCGTGCAGTCCCATGTATGACCAACCATTGTGCCAGATCCTTCTTTTATCCATCTACTATATATACATATATATATATACATACATATATATATATGTATGTATGTATACATCTAATAAATTTTCCAAGCACCTGTATTATTAAAAAAAAAGGTATCCATTCTTGAGTTCGAAGAAAGTTTTCCAATTGTATGAAAAAAATGGTGTTGATAAAAACTATCATTCTTATCATTGTTCCTTTTTATGATGAATTTTTTTATATTGTTATTGACTTTTAGTTTTATTTTTTCCTCAATGAACTCATTACTGTAAAGAGCAAAATCAGGATTTTCACTCACTAGACATAAGTGCAGCAAGAATGAAGAGCTCATGTGCTATGCAGTCTTCAGGTATTTTTCTCAGTATTTGTATTTCATAATCTTCTTTTCATTTGTCTTTACTATTTTTATTTTTCGTGATGTAGATATTTTTATTCAGAAAAAGACATCTTTCGCTAACAGTACAATCAGTGTTGAAGGTTGTATCAATATGCTATTAAGTTTTATTTGCCATTCAAATTTCAAAATACTGATACACGATCATAACCTAATATCACTATTTATTGGTTCACACAATGACATGATTTGATATAGGATTCCGTATTCAAGTTGAGTCATCCGAAAATCATTTTTCATACAATATGGGAGGTACTTCCTTTCATTGCTCCTAAGTACATTAAAATTAACTTAGATTTCTTCTTTTTTTTTCATTTTGTTATATAACAATCGGTTTTATGTAATGTAACAAATATTGCAATTCACAATGATTACAATATTTATTTTTAAATTTTTTATATTTTTCCTTTTTCATAATCAATATAAACCTTAATTTTATTACGAACAAAAGTCTAATATTATTTCCATTCATTCAGAATAAGAAAATGAAGATGAGCCAAAAAGTGATGAAGAAATTTCCAATGATTCAGGTAGTTGTGATTGCACTACATATACTTTGATATCTTTTTAAAAAAATAGATAAGCTCTATATGGATATGTTTAAATTATCTTTTTGCTTTTCTATTTTATTTTGTGACAATTATTTTAATATAAAGGTTCTAAATTTTTATATTGTAGCTTATTGGGATATCGGGGATGCAACATATACTTGCAGACGTTGTAGAGCAACTATGTGGTATGGTGAGAGAATTACAAAGGATAGAAATTCTAAAAATCCAATATTCACTTTGTGTTGTTTAGATGGCAAAATCCAACTTCTTTTCCTTCAACATGCTCCTCTACTTTTGCAAAACTTACATTGGAATCAAAATATCATAGCAACCATTTCTTGCAGAATATACGACAATATAATATGATGTTTGCTTTTACATCTTTTGGGGGAAAAGTTGATACTTTAATCAATAGAGATAGGAAACCTTATGTTTTCAAGTTGGGTGGTCAAAATCATCACTTGATAGGCAGCCTGTTTCCTATCGATGACAAGACTCCTAAATTTGCTCAATTGTACATATATGATACAAACAATGAAGTAGACAATAGGTTGAGATCATTTAGGTAATTAATCTTATGACATATAGTATAAGTTTTGTTTCAACATAGTCAACTTCTATTGTACTCTTTATGACTGCTTGATTGGTTGTGTATTATGACAGGTCATTTGATAATTCTACTCCATTGAATCCTGAATAAGTTGGTGCCTTGAAAGACATGTTTGATGAAAATAATGTCTTGGCTAAATCATTCAGATATATGAGGGATCGCTATAAAGAAGAAATCTTAATGATGGCAAAAAGGTGTTGATTGAAAGAAAAGACCGTGATGGGAGAACTTACAACCTTCCAACAACATTTGAGGTAGCTGCTTTGGTAGTTGGGGACATCAATGAATATGTAGGTAATAGAGATATTATAATAGAGACGAAGTCTAAAATGTTGAAAAGAATTGATGTGAATCATCCCCAATATCTTGCCCTACAGTACCCTTTATTATTTCCATTTAGTGAAGATGGCTTCAGAAATGATATTTCTATTAGCGAATGTGAAAATTCGTCTAATAGAAAAAAACTCTCAGTGATTTCAAATAAATCAAGAAAAAACATTAACATAAGGGAATTTTTTGGATTCAGACTTCAAACCAGAATAAATGAGTCCCCAAGTTTGCTACAGTCACGGAGACTATTCCACACAATTTGTTGTAGATGCATATACAATGATAGAAGCAGAGCGTCTGAATTTTATCCGAAATAATCAACCACAATTAAGAGCAGATATGTACAAGGGTTTAGACGATGGTCTTCTTCGAGGTGAAATTGAAGCTTTATCAATTGAAAAATGGAGCATTCTTCCATCGTCATTTACTGGAGGTCCTAGGTACATGATACAAAATTGTAAAGATGCTTTTGCAATTTGTCATTGGGCTAGATATCCTAATCTTATTTTATCACGATCACATGCAGCCTAAAATGGGTAGAGATTGAAAGATTTCTTAAACCAAGAGGACTTAAGCCTAAAGATCGTCCAGTCATTGTCTGTAGAGTATTCAAAATAAAGCTTGATCAGTTATTAAAGGATTTAAACCAATGAGTCATTTTTGGACGAGTAAAGGCATGTAAGTATTTATTTATTCTCATTATTCCCACATATTATCTTGCATTATGCTACTCCTTATTTAATAACTTGAGATTATAGTTTCAAAATCCAACCTTATCTTTTATTAGCATTGGATACTCTTAGTTAACATTATCACTTATTCAACTATATCATTGCCTTTTGTAGTTCACTTTTTATTCATATTCTTTGACATTTCCTATGTTGACAATTGTTTTATACGTCTAACAGATGTATGTACCATAGAGTTTTAGAAGCGTGGCCTCCCTCATGTTCATATCCTATTATTTTTCTACCTATACGACAAAACTCGAAATGGTCAAGATATTGATAAAATTATTTCAACTGAAATACCCTCAAAAGAGGAAGATCCTATTCTATATGCTCCTGTTGAAAATTTCATGATACATGGACCATGTGGCCAAGAAAATCTGAAATGTCCTTGCATGAAGAACGAAAAATGCTCTAAAAGTTTCCCTAAGAACTTCAAAGGGGGGACAACTACTGATGAGGAAGGATTTCCTCAATATAGAAGAAAAGAAGATGGACGGAGTGTTACTAAAAAAGGAATTGAGCTCGATAACTGATATGTTGTCCCTTATAACTCAATGCTTCTCTTGAAATATCGTGCTCACATTAATTTTGAGTACACATGTCAGACAAATGTAATCAAATATTTATTCAAATATATTCACAAGGGTCACGATCGAGTGACAACAGTTCTGTATCATAGACTTGCTAATGGTGATCAATCTCAGGTTGCTGATGAAATTAAGATTTATTATGATTGCAGACATATTTCGCCTTGTGAGGCTGCTTGGAGAACTCTTTCCTTTGATATTTATTTTAGATGTCCAACTGTACAGAGGCTATCATTTCATCTTCCCCATCCCCCCCCCCCCAAAAAAAGTTGTATATAAGGATAGTGAAACCCTTGAAGATGTTAAAAGAAAGGCTGATACAAAAAAAAAATATCAATGTTTGAAGCATGGATGAAGGCAAATAGGGAGTATGAGGAAGCCAACGAGCTAATGTATACAGAGTTTCCAACAAAATATGTTTACAAAGAAGATGAGCACAAGTGGTATCCAAGGAAAAAATGCTTTGTTATTGGAAGGATATTACATGTGCCTCCAGTCAACAGGGAGGACTATTATCTTATGATGCTTTTGAATTTGTAAAAAAATGCAAATGCTATGAGGATATTAGAACTATCAATAATGTACAATATCCTACATTCAAGGAAGCTTGCTATGCACAAGGTTTATTAGAAGATGATAGAGAATATATTGATGGAATAAATGAAGCAAGCACTTGGGTATCATCATCTTACATTAGAAGACTTTTTGCAACATTATTGACATCCAATAATATAAGCAAACCAGAATATGTATGGGAGAGTTGTTGGAGAAAAATGGTCGATGATGCTCTCTACCGGCGGAGAACTAAGAATATGTTTTCAGACCATATATCAAAAGTTAAAATTTCCTATTACACATTAATATTTAAGTTTTTTTATATGTTATTATAATATTTCAACCTAATAAACTTTGAGTTCTTGGATTCTATTGATTGACATGAATTCATATTTACTGATATTTTTGTTTTTTTATTTGAAATACACCGCTTGACTTTAACTGAGGATGAACTTAAAAATCATGCTTTGTTAGAGATTAAAAAACTTTTGCAAAGCAATTGGAAAAGCCTTAAAGATTTTGAGATAATAGCCTACTTGGAAGATGGTTGTTTGTTATCCGAAGTTCATAATAGATTAATCCTTGATAAGTTAAATTATAAGAGGACACAATTGGCTGAGGATCATAAAAAAGTTATTGTCATTTCTTACTGATGAGCAAAGAAGTGTTTATGACCACATAAAGACAATTGTTTCAGAAAATAAAGGGGGATTTTTTTTTGTACATGGATATGGAGGAACTGGAAAGACTTTCATTTGGAAACCTCTATCAGTAGCCTTCAGATCAAAAGGTAAGATTGTTCTTAATGTTGTATCGAGTGGGATTGTGTCTTTGTTACTGGCAGGTGGAAGAACAACACATTCTAGATTTACGATTCCTTTACAAATTGATGAAGATTCGACATGTAACATTAAGCAACGAAGTCCACAAGCTGAATTGTTGATAAAAGCTAGGTTAATCATATTAGATGAAGCCCCAATGGTTAATCGATTTTGTGTGGAAACTGTAGATAAAACCCTAAAATACATTCTTGCGTCAAAATATTCAAATGTGTCAAAAGAGCCTTTTGGGGGTAAAATCGTTGTTCTGGGGGGAGATTTCAGACAAATATTGTCTATCATTCCATATGGAAGTAGACAAGAAATTGTACATGCAACAATAAACTCATCCAATTTATGGAATTTTTGCAAAGTTTTGACTTTGACAAAGAATATGAGACTTAGTACTGGAACTTCGACTCCAAATGCAGATGATTTAAGGGAATTTTCTAAATGGCTGTTAAGAATTGGAGATGGGAAAAAAGGTGATTCTAAAGATAGTGACTCAATTATACAAATCCCTGATGAAATGCTCATCAAAGACTCAGATGATACATTTACTGAACTTGTGAATTTTGCTTACCTTGCTTTATTGGATAATATATATGAACAACATTTTTTCAAAGAAAGAGCCATTCTTTCTCCAACATTAGAACAAGTTAAGTTGATAAATGATTACTTAATGTCTATAGTACCCAGAAAGGAGACATACTTAAGCTCATATAATGTTTGCAAGGAAGATGCAAATGTTGACTGTGAGTTGGATGCATTTTCTCCAAAGATTTTGAATACTTTTTCTTGCTCAGGACTTCCAAACCACAAGCTAAAATTCAAGGTAGGAGTCCCAGTGATGTTGTTAAGAAATATTGATCAGTATAATGGTTTATGCAATGGAACAAGGTTACAAATTACCAAGCTTGCTAAACATGTTATTGAAGCTAAAATTATATCTGGGAGTAACTTAGGAAATATTGTGTTAATACCCCGGATGACTATGATCCCATCTAATCACGGTTTGCCTATTAAATTCCAGAGAAGGCAATTTTATTTGGTTGTAAGTTTTGCTATGACTATAAATAAAAGTCAGGATCAAACTCTTTCCTACATTGGGATGTATCTTTTAAGACCTGTCTTCAGTCATGGACAACTATATGTTGCACTTTCCAGAGTGACAAGTAAACAAGGAATGAAGATTTTGATAAAAGATGATGATGATAAAGTATAAAAAACTACAATCAACATGGTTTACAAAGAAGTGTTCCAAAGAATAAATTAGGTAAGTTTGTCTTTCTTATAATTTACATCATACCTTTGATTCTATTTAACATGTTTATATTCCTTTTCATTAATGTTTACGTTATATTGTAATGGTAGTAATAAAAATACAAGTCTTATGTTATATAATTTATAAGATGATTTGCTCATTATTTTGATTTTTATCAGATCATATGTTTAAATTTAGTATTAATTTACAAAAGTATGGGATTACTTCAAAAGAGTATAGTAATATACATCTACCTATAAAGCTTTTAATGGATTTCAAAATAAAACATGTTTACAAAGTGAAAGCATAATAATTTTGTGTTAGTTTGGACTCATTATAAACCTGCCAATGATTTTTCAAACATATGTAAATACATGTTAGGCATGGTCAAAAAATAATTTTTTGTGCAATGCAAAGCATTGCTACATCTTCGTACAGAAGCATATGTAAGACAAGATTGGTGATTGGATCCACAAAATTTCTGGAGACAAAAAAGGGATTGCATGCAGGACAAATAAGCAAGGAGTAAGAATGACATGTATCTTTTGGAATATTTGATCCATATAAATAGTGATCACTATCCCTTTTCAGAAAATAAGTGTTTATATATATATATATATATATATTAGCAAGAGAAAATTTCATTCCACCATTAAAGAAACATTGGCAAAGCCCTTTACAAGCTAAAAGCTAAAACAAAATGATAACCAAAAACATCTCCTCAAAGCCTAGACAATAAGCTCATTAAGGTTCCACATATTACAAAGTTCTCTATTTTGTCTATTGTCACTAAATTTCTTGCCTGTTAGCATCTTGTATTGAACATCATGTGCGATTTTCTTCTTGACTTGATATTCCGTTGCACACTCATTCTTGAAGATTTTGGCATTTTGTTCATTCCATAGGTGGTAAATGGTGGAGGTGAAATAGGTGTTTATATTTATTTCTTATTTATATAAGGATTTATTTGAAATTATATAACACAAATGGAATCAATTGATTTTATATTATATATTTTAAAGTACTCAAAGTACACCCGTGCGACGGGTATAAGCCTTGTGTTATTACTAAGATCTCAACCCTGAGTTATCCACGTCAAAAATAAAAGTTCTTATTACTGCACTACTTCAACTCAATGACTTTCAATTTACCACTAAAAACCATATTAACATATCTGCGATTATGATTAATATAACTTCATTTACTTTTTTTTCTTTTTTCTTTTTCATTTTCCCTCTTCTTCTTCCTTCCCATCCCTATCACCTTCTGCATCTCCATCTTCATATCACACATATACACACATAGACACTGGACTGAATCGAAAGTATAGATATATGCGAAGGAGTTTGATTTGAGTAATTGAGCTTTTGATTGAAGTTTTGTTGTGGCAGGAAATGAAATTACAAAGAATTAAAGTGCAGTTTCGAGGCGCAACCCTCCATTACAAGAAGACGAAAAGGAAATAAAGAAAGGAATTACAGATAACAGAAATTGCATAAGATCATTCACACCCTTCTCCTCTGTGCTTGATGTATATATAAGCTTCTCTGTGAGTTTGTTATGCCACCTCATATGTAATCCTTCAAGTTTGTTGGTCTATTCCTCTCACGAGTACCACGTCTCGGTTTTGTTGATGTCATACTATCAATGCCTTCCCTATGCGACGTTGTTGCATTGCTCCCCCTTTGAGACTGAACCTTGTCCTCAAGGTTAAGTGTTGGATAAGCCTTCCTGAGGTCAGAAGTATCCTCCTAGGTGGCATCCTCAAGAGATAGATTAGCCCACTGAATTAAATGTTGGGAAATAGGAATGTCGTGGTGTATAATGATGCGAGAATCCAGTATGTGAGCTGGTTGTAATTCTGGAAGAGGCTGCTCTAAAGTGGAGATGGGCTCACTAGTTGCAGGGGATGGAGGAGGACCCAGAAATTGCTTGAGAAGGGAGACATGGAATACTGGATGAATTTTTGGCTGAGGAGGGAAGCTACAGTTTATACACAACTTTGCCAATACGGTCAAGGATTTGAAATGGCCCAAAGAACCTGCGTCCCAATTTGTGATTACCCCAGCCTCGAAGGGACGTTTGGCGATAAGGGTGCAATTTAAGCAATACCCAAGAACCAATGTCAAATTGTTTATCAGTGTGATGTTTGTCAGCCTTGAGCTTCATGCGATTTTGCGCCTGAGCTAAATTGAGCTTGAGTTGGCGTAATATATCATCTCTAGAAACAAGTTCTATGTCAATAGCTGCATTAGGCGATGACAGAGGAATATATTGGAGGAGACTAGGAGGATCTCGACCATATAAAGCACGAAATGGAGTCATGCCAATAGAGGAATGGAAAGCAGAATTATACCAAAACTCTGCCCATGGAAGGAATTTAGACTATTGTTTTGGGTTATCCATCACATAACAATGCAAATACAACTCAAGTGTTTTATTAAGGTTCTCAATCTGACCATCAGTCTGTGGGCGGTTGGTTGACCTCATGCATAATGTCGTGCCATTCAATCGAAACAGTTCCTTCTAAAACGAACTAAGAAACAATAGGTCACGGTCACTGACAATGCTTCTTGGGAACCCATTGAGTCGAATAATTTCAGAAACAAAAATTTTAGCCACTCGTGCGCTCGAAGGGCCAGCAGATAAAGCAACAAAATGTGCAAATTTTGAGAGTCTATCAATGACCACTAGAATTTCAGATTTACCAGCTGATAAGGGCAGACCAATGATGAAATCCATGGCGATATCCTCCCAGACTTGATTTGGGATTGGGAGGTGTTGAAGAAGGCTGGCAGGTGCAGTATTTGGATATTTTGCTTGTTGGCAAATCAAACACTCCGCAACAAATTTATTTACATCCTGTCGAAGGGATGGC
Source organism: Ehretia macrophylla (assembly GCA_037974665.1). Lineage (NCBI taxonomy): Eukaryota > Viridiplantae > Streptophyta > Magnoliopsida > Boraginales > Ehretiaceae > Ehretia > Ehretia macrophylla. The sequence continues at coordinate 71,421,353 of CM075764.1, forward strand.
CAGTAGCATATTGATTGAATACGATGTAATGTTCTGAGGTAGCCAGCATGTCCACCACTAGTGGAAGAATGATATTCCAACAAAATAGAGGGCTGAAAAGAAGTGGGAATATATAACTTGCCATGAAAATAGAGAATACCATCATGAACTTTGTAGAGTGGCGACATATCAGGAAAGTTGCGAAGCTTTTGCTGGAGTTGTTGTAATTCTGGATCAGTGGAATTAGCATGTTTAATGGCTGTGAAAAGATCAGCAAAAGGTGTTGAGAAAACCAATAAAGAAGCCTCCAGAGGGCAGGAAAGAGCATCAGCAACAGCATTGTTTTTTCCGGGGCGGTATCGAATCTCAAAATCAAAACCCAGTAGTTTAGTGAGCCATTTTTGTTGCTCGGGAGTTTGTATAGTTTGTTCCGTAAGGTTCTTCAAACTCTGTTGATCCGTAATTATAATAAAGTGTTGGCCTAAAAGATAATGATGCCACTTTGCAATAGCGGAAGTGATATCAAACATTTCCCGATGATAGGTAGAAGCACCTTGCATCCGGACTGAGAGTTTTTTACTAAAATAAGCCAGTGGATGGCCAGCCTGAGATAATACTGCACCAATTGCATATCCTGATGCATCTGTTTCAACAAAAAAAGGGGCAGAGAAATCTAGCAAGGTGAGAACCGGAGCCGTTGTCATTGCCTTTTGTAATTGTGAGAAAGCTGTTGTAGCGGCAGAAGACCAAATAAAGGAATCCTTGCGCAATAAATCTGTTAAGGGACCAGCAATTGTAGCATAGTGGCGAATGAATCTCCTATAGTAGCCGGTAAGGCCAAGAAAGCTTCGCAGATCACGCAAACAAGTAGGAATAGGCCACTGTAGAATGGTCTCAATTTTGTCATTGTCCATTGCTATTCCTGAAGCAGAAATAACATGACCCAAATATGCAACATTAGGCTGACCAAAGACACATTTAGACAACTTGGCCACAAACTGATGCTCACGTAGTAATTGTAAGACCTGCGATAAGTGAGTAATGTGATCAGTAATAGTATGACTATAGACGAGAATATTGTCAAAGAAAACTAACACAAAACATCGTAGAAAAGGCCGAAAAACTGAATTCATAGCAGCCTGAAAAGTTGAAGGAGCATTAGATAAACCAAAAGGCATTACGAGAAACTCGTAATGACCCTCGTGAGTGCGAAAAGCAGTCTTTGATATGACATCTGGATGGACTCGGATTTGATGATAGCCAGCCCGTAAATCGAGCTTGGAAAAATAATTAGCACCATGAAACTCATCAATAAGTTCGTCGACTGTAGGAATAGGAAAACTATCCTTAATTGTGACCGTGTTGAACGGAACAAAATTTAGTTGGGTCGAATTAATAAATGGATAGGGCCCTAGGGCTTCAATTTCAATTCAATAGAAGTTCAAAGAGGTTAATAGGGTCCCAAATAACGAGAGATATGTAAAAAGCCACAGTAGTCGACACAAAAACGCCACGAGCCATCCTTTTTTTCACAAGCAAAACAGGTGAAGAGAAAGGACTGGTGCTCGGACGAATTATTCCCTTAGTCAACATCTCGGAAACCAATTTCTCAATTTCTCCTTTTTGAAAATGGGGATAGCGATAAGGACGAACATTGACAGGGTTGGCATCTGTTTGTAAGTGAATGTGATGATCATAAGCACGAACAGGAGGTAAGCCTTTAGGAGTAGCAAAAATATCATTATAAGAATGAAGTAAGGATTCTAGTTCAGGGGCTGGTGGCAAAGAAGAAGTAGAATAAGTCGGGGATACATCTAAACTGAACAAAGCAGCAACACCGTCGACTTGAGCTAGGCGGCGTAAATTTTGATATTGAATAGGAGAAATAGGAGGTGAAGGAAGACCCTGTAAGCGAACTATAGTGTTGCTGGATTGGAATTCGATATAAAGGTTGCTATAATCATGAACGACTGGGCCAAGAGTAGAAAGCCAAGCCCTGCTCAGAACCACGTCGGAAGCATGAAGAGGAAGACATAAAGACCTGTTTGGATTTGATGACCTTGAATAGAAAGTAAGGCATGGCGAACACAACCTTCGCTCAAGAGTGTAGTGCCGTTCCCGATGGAAACGGCAAACTGAGGGGAAGCTGTAATTGGAACTCCTAAATAATGAGCGATGCGAGACTGTATAAAATTGTGGGTACTTCCACCATCGACAAGGATTTGAATAGTATGGCCAGCTAATTAGCCAGTGAAACGAAGTGTTGTGTGAGAGGTATGACCAGCAAAGGCATGAAAAGAAATATCTGATTGGGGAAGGAGCTTAGCGAGTTGTAATTTGTCAACAAGCTCGGTATGCCATGGCGGAAGGAACAATGAAAGCACCAATGGACTGAATCGAAAGTACAGATATATGCAAAGGAGTTTGATTTGAGTAATTGAGCTTTTGATTAAAGTTTTGTTGTGGCAGGAAATGAAATTACAGAGAATTAAAGTGCAGTTTCGAGGCGCAACCCTCCATTACAAGAAGACGAAAAGGAAATAAAGAAAGGAATTACAGATAACAGAAATTGCATAAGATCATTCACACCCTTCTCCTCTATTCTTGATGTATATATAAGCTTCTCTGTGAGTTTGTTATGCCACCATATATGTAATCCTTCAAGTTTGTTGGTCTATTCCTCTCACGAGTGCCACGTCTCGGTTTTGTTGATGTCATACTATCAATGCCTTCCCTATGCGACGTCATTGCAGACATACCTACAGCGAAACACACGCACCAAATAATATAAGAGTTGATGTGATAATAATATTGGCTGACTTCAGGCTAATAGAATTATAAGTCCATTTGGTACGTTGAATATTCAATCCGAATCGAACACTACAAACATGATCAAGTCTTGAATTGGTTCAAGTGAAACTTGTGATCTTTCAAAGGTGGCGAAACTATTGTCCCAATCCTATTTTGACCATTTAACTAATTATTTTTTATTTTAAAAAGACCACTAATTTATTAATAGGTGTTTCGTTTCGATCATTCAATCTATTTTCTCGTCAAAATTAATTAACAAAGTTACTATACAAGAGTAAAATTGTAAAAATACTTAAAATAATTACATTTTTATCACCAAATAAAAGTTATTTATGATCTCACCACCAATAACTTGAAATCTCATAAAAATGTTATTACTAAGATCTCAACCCTAAGTTATCCATGTCAAAAATAAAAGTTCTTATTACTGCACTACTTCAACTCAATGACTTTCAATTTACGATTAAAAACCATATTAACATATCTGCAATTATGATTAATATAACTTCATTTGCTTTTTTTTTTTTTGCTTTTCCCTCTTCTTCTTCCTTCCCATCCCCATCACCTTCTGCATCTCCATCTTCATATCACACACATACACACATAGACACACCTACAGCGAAACACACGCACCAAATAATATAAGAGTTGATGTGATAATAATATTGGCTGACTTCAGGCCAATAGAATTTTAAGTCCATTTGGTACGTTGAATATTCAATCCGAATCGAACACTACAAATTGGTTCAGATCTTGCAAATTATTCCTCTTAGTATCATTAATTTTGGGGTAAAAGTCTATTGATATAAGGATAGTTTTGATCAACATAGCAGCTTCCAACAATTAGCAAAATTGAAAAATGTTAAATTAAGATTTGGTAGGGTGCGCCAGGCCAAGGCTTTAGTGCAGCACCAAGGCGACCCTTGAGAGCACCAGTAGCAAGCTACTTCAGTGGGCTCTCCCCCTAAAAAAATTAATTTAACATCTAGTGAGCCGATGGCTCACGTATCAGATATTAAACTGATAAGAACAGATACTACACTTGATTTTAGCCAAAAGGCCGAGAAAGGTATGCTTAGACTAGTGCTCTCATTCTTCTTTTATACCCAAAGCAGCACACGTCTGTCTCATGCATCATCGATATGGGATGAGTACTCGTAAAGAATTGTAAGTGTCACGCTGAGGTATACTATACTCTGGTCCATTATGTAACACAAGAAAAAATAAATAACAAAAATAACAAGAAAAAATGAGAAAATTAACTTTTTAGAGTACGATTACACAATTGCAGAATAATAATATTAATTGATTAGGTAATCATAGGAAGGTCTTAATCGAAGATAAGAAGAGAGCCTGGGAATTTCTTTCAATCAAATACGAGCAACACAAAATTAACCAGAAGAGTAGCTGTAATACCCGGTCAAAAAGAGAAAAGCAAAAAAAGATCATACACCACTGGATCAATTCCAAGAGTTTGATTGTTTTATTTGTTTTGTCTTGGACTCTTATTTGAAACAATTCCAAGAGTTTGATTGTATTCATACCCTTGTATAATAGATTTTGTACTATAACTCAAGTTCATAAATTAAGGTAGTATCTCCAAGGATTGTATAATCAAATCATAAGCAAGACTAAACAAGGTACGTGATAATTGCTACTCAGTTCATAATTACTAATACATTTGCATAAACGAAGTTCCTCGTTACTGAACAACTACTTTGGACTCTAATTGGGTAGGGGCCGCGCAAACGCAGGCCCAAGCCCCAAGACTAATAGATGCTAGTTGGGGAGGCCATCCGCTGAACCCAGCCCCAGTCTAAGTAAGTTAAGGGGCGCTCCAGGCCCCAACTCGATCTTGTGGTAGACTGCCCCTATGTCACAAATTATGACGTAGGCTCAACCACTTGGGCTGACCTTAGACGAGCACCCCTCCCAAGTGCAATGGAGGTCACCAACCTAGGCCATGGACCTTCTTGATCGCCCATTGACCCCGTCCAGGTAAGTATGTTTCATCTTTTGCTTTCTTGCCTTTATATCCGTCCCCCATATCCCACCCACCACATGCCTATTCGATGTGGGACAAAATTAAAGTTTACATTTCCTTGTTCAATTGGGGTCTATTCGAAGTATACTACCAAAGTAATAACATTCCTGCAACACAAATATCATAATAGACTAGCGGAAGCTTTTCAAACATGAAGCTAACACGTATTCCAGCTACGCTTCCGATTTCGAGATTGGCACCAATTTTCAGCCACAATATTTCCTATTTCTTTCATTGAACTACAGCAGATTTCTCATATAATATATCCTGAGCCTCCACATCATCTTCTTGTAATCTTTACATCAATGAGCATCTGCTGTATATAGTTTTCCAACGCAAGTTCTTATGTCAAGCGAATGAGCATGACTTGTGAGCTAGGTTGAACATGCCAACTTTGTGACACAAGACAAATGTGTTAGTATTTCTCATTAATTTGTTGCTTTAGTAGGAGTAATATCTATAATATTTTTCTTACTAGATACTAAAAATATACATATAAAAAAAACTGGAATATATGTATAGAACTTGGATGAGTGAGGGTTGCACTCCTACTGCTTCCCATATATATCTGCCCTTGGTTAGAACACCAAATAATGTCAGAGTTGATGAGCTAATAATCTTGGCTGACTTTATTATTACTATTATTTTTTGTTAATACTTATCATAATTCCTGAACTATGGCCGTTGAGAACTTCATTGACTTTTAAAATAATCCTTTTAGTTCCTGAACTGTGGTCGTTCAGAACTTTTAGTCTATTGGCTTTTAAAATGAATATTTTAGTCCTTGGAATTATATCAAAGAGAAGCCGTTAGTCTCGGATACCAATTTTGACAAATTTTTAATGATTTTTCCCTATTTGTGAGGGCAAAATAGGAAAGTTATATTTCTTTCACAGCCGACAAAGAAGAAAAAATTGTCAGTTTAGAGCTCATGTGGATAACGTGTGACAATTCCGTTAAAAAATGGATGAAATTGGTATCTGGGACTAATGGCGTGTGATGCCTGAGCCGAGAGCATGTTTATTTTTATTTATTTGCATATAATATGTGCATTTAATTGTTTAAAATGTTTATTTGTCATAATATGTGCAAATATTTGCTTAATTGATTCTTACGTGCAATTACGTGCTTAATTAACTTCAGTTAGCAAAATTATGAGTTTATTTATTTTAGTATTTGATATATATGCATTCCTATTATTTCATAAAGATTTTTAAGTGAGAATAGCATTTAAAGGATTTTTGAATTTTATTTGAGGACTTTTCCGCTAAATTTTTAAAACTGGTCTTTCAAACATTTTAAAAAACTAGTCCTCCAATATTATTTGACTATTAATAAAAATTAATTTGGAAACAAACTAGGAATTAAAAGTAGATTTTTCACGAGAAAAAGTTACGTTTTTAAGCCAAATAGTGAAAATCCTCCAACTTGGTCTTCCTTTGACCTTGTTGACTTTTCTAAATAATATATAAAGCCCAAAAATACCCTAAAAATGAAAAAATTAGCCAAAAAAAAATGCCCAAATCAACCAAAAATCCTTGCCTGTGTGAATAGTGAATTTTTAAGGTGAAGGAGAAGCTTCCAAAGGCCAACCCGGACATTTTTGAACTTGCCTCAACTCCTACTTCGCATCTACCGTTCAATTTTCAACTTTCGGAACAAAAATTTGTGAGGGACTCTTTCAAAAATTGGTTTAAAATGCATTATTTATGCTTTGTATCGTTAAATTTACATATGATACTTGTTATTTAGGTTGTAGAGAACATGTTTACCATTTCATAATTTATTTTTAGCGTATTTTATTTTTGTGATGAATAGTAGTTGTGTTTTATGTTGGAAATGCATAATTTGATGCCTAAGCTTGATTCTTAGCCTAGTTATGATGTTCATAAACGTTTATATACCATCTTAGCTTAGTAGAATAGCTTAGAAATGCGTAAATGTGCAAAAATGAACTAGATGCGTTGGCTGAAATTTTAATGTTTATGCTTGATTATTGCCAATATTTGAGTGTTGTTGGGTAGTTTTTAGGTTGTCAATGATGTATTATCATTTCTAAATATGAGTGCTAAATGCTAGGTGTAAATGTGGTTAAGAAAGGGGTTTAAATTGATTTGAAGAATGAAAATGTTCAAATGGTGTTTTTAATGTTTAAAGTTAGTTAAAATGTTGTTAGAATGCCTCCTTTGTGGTCAATGTGTTGCTCAAGTTCTAATGGTGTCACTATGACTTGATAGAATATATGGGGAAATACATGTGAAATGTGGCTTAGGTGTTTAAATGTGGGTCTAAATGAATATGAATTGCTTAGTTATTAGATTGATAAATGTTTGAAGTAATGTGTTGTAGAATCTAGGATTATAGCTTGATAGAATATGTGCTATGTGAATGTGGTGTCTAATGTGGTTAAGGTTCTTTTGTGTGTAAAGTGTTGTTTAAACTATGATGTCATATGATTGCATGATTAGTTAGCTTATTAAATGCATAATTAAAGTAAATGTCAACGGTGATGAACCTACATTGTTAATTCCCCTTATTTGTCTTAAATACTTGTATTAGATTGCATGAATACGATGTGATACGATGCGAATGTAAATATGTGTTATGAGTTATGTGTGCATGCGTGTGTTAATGCGATGCGATACGAAGGGTTGCAACCTTTAAAACAAACACGGTCGGTTGGAGTCACCTTGGGCGGCATCGGGCTTGCTAAGCGATGACACGACTACCGGGGTTCTATTCCCTATCTCGAATGGACGGAGTGTTCCATAAGGGTTTGGGTCGTAGAGTCGAGTCAGTGTACACGCGAAGTGCACTTGGTGTATAGGGGAAGATGTTCGCGTTGACGTATATTGGAACGACATCAACAGGACAAACGTATCCTTCATGAATGTTTACTTTTCTTGTATTATTTAAGCGTTATTTACTTGTTGCAATTGACATGCATAGCATGATTTAAAAAGTATTTTTAAAATAGAAAATGAGTTTCAAACCTCCCTGCATTTATTCCTCCCTCACTGAGCTATGTGTTGGTTAGCTCACCCCTCTTTATTAACATTTTAGGTGAAGATGAAGTTGTTTATGTGGACTATGTGCCTAGTGAGCATGTGGACAAGCCCGAGGCTTGATGAGTTTATTCTTGATGTATATATGTTTTAGAATGCTAAAGTTGAATTAAAGTTTTATGAGTTCTTGTAAATATGTATTAAAGTCTTTTTGAATTCTTGTAATTAAGTAATATGTATTGCCACCTTAAAGTTGTGTTTGTAAGGCTTGTATTGTATTTGTATTATGATGTTGATGTACGTGAGACAGACGGCAAGGTACATGTGTATGTATACAAATGGATTGTGTACGAAATGTTTGGGGTTTAGTTGCTGTTGTGAGAAGTTTCGTGCAGGTTTTTATATGGCACTACAAAAAATGCGGACATTGCCGACACTTTTTTTGCGGTGGTTCAAAGAACCGCCGCTAAAAGTCCCTCTTTAGTAGGGATGTCAATGGGTAAGGTTTAAACCCAAATCCGACGGATATCCGACTCGATTATAAACTCGTTTACCAAACCGATGGAGTAACCATTAGGGTTTAGTTTTTACAAATGATTACCGACGGGTAGTCCAATAGGGTTTGGTAATAGCAATTTAAAAAAACATGATTAGTAATTTAGTAAAAATAAATTAATAAAAATATTTATATATTTACATACATATACAAATAATATATTATTTAAGAAAAAATAATTTTTTTAATATTGGTCCAATAATAATAGTTGTGGGCTATAGCCCAAATCTTATTATCAGTTGTTAACCCTCATAGTTTAGGTTTACATATTCTTTTATCTAATTCAAATAACACAACCACTCAATTGCTGAATAATTCAAACGAGAATTATAATTTACAATTGTGATAAGTACTTTATGTTTTTTTTTTCCTCGAGTTATTTCATATTATTATGGAAGGATGATAATTTCTCAGTATAAATATTTTGTTGAATGTTTCTAGTAAGTTTAAATTTGTTTACAGACAAGAACTTTAATTTTTTTTTAATCCATTGTGATTTGTCATTATTTTAGGACTTCTTTTCATTTCTTTTAAAAACTGTTTCAGTTTTTTTTTTTTAATATATTTTTTTTTCATAACAGGTCGGGTCGGGTACCTGCGGGTTTTTAAATATTTTACGGGTTAGGATTTGATAAACAAAATCTAAACCTGACGAGTTACCGTCACGGATTTGGTAAAATATAATTTAAACGTGATCAGGTTTAGTTTTATAAATTTTAACAGATATTCGACCCGTTGCCATTCCTACTTTTTAGCCGCAGTTCTAAGAAACTGTCGCAAAAATTCCACTTTTAGCAGCGGTTAAAGGGAACTGTCGCTAAAAGTACTTCAATTGAAAATACAACTCCCCCCGCCCCTCGTTTTTAATTTTTCTTATTCAGCCAAAAAAATCCTTCCACACCTCCCCACACCAGAGCCACAATTGTCTCCCATCCCAAACCCATTCTCCTCCACCCTAGCGCCACAACGGCGCACCACCGTGTCCGCCCATACCCCCACCCCACTCCCCCCTCCACCCCTAATTACCTAGATCTGCGCACACACATACACACACACACACACACACACACACACACACACACACACACACACACACACACACATATATATATATATATATATATATATATATATATATATATATATATATATATATATAGCAATAAAATTTTTTTTAAAATGAAATCAAACATATATATATGTATATATGTGTGTGTGTGTGTATATATATATATGTGTATGTATATATTTATTTAGTTTTCTTAATTCTTTTTTTTCTTTTTCAGGTACCCCAAATTGGGAAACTTGTTTAGTTAGTTAGGGTTCCCAATTTGAAGGTTTTGAGTTTCGGTAATTGAAACCCCAAATTCAAACTCGTATATGTATAAATGTATATGTTTAATTTGTTCTCTTAATTTATTTATTTATTTTAATTTGGCTGCTCCATTTTATATGTATATATGTATATATGTATATATTTCTTAATCCCTAAAGCTTATGTATATATGTCTGTGTGTATGTGTAATTTTTTCTTTATATGTGTCCGTGGTGTAATTGTGTGTGTATGTATGATTGAGAATAGAGCTACTTTAAAGAAGTGGAAGAGGTCACTATTGCAAATGTGTTATTAAGATTGCTTTTGCTTTCTTTGTTTAGGTCATTAGACATTTTTAGGTTCTGAACACCTTTCTTTTTTCCTTTCTGGTATATGAAATTTCCAATCATTCTTTTAAATAGATGATGCTAGAAGCCTCTTGAAGTGTATAAACTTGCTCTCTTCCTCCCTGCCTTTGCAAATGTTGTTCAATTTTTTGCATAGCCGTATTTCATTACTTATTTGTCTATAATTAAAATTGAAAAGGAGAGTTAATTTCTTAATTAACAGGTATCTGCTCTTATGTTGTAAAGATGTTTATCAATTTTCAATCGAAAGAAATCACATGCCATATGTCATATCTGATTAATAGTATCTTTTTGTGGGGAAAAGGGGAAAGAATAATGTCTATTTTCTCAAATCAGATGGAGGTTATTAACTCTCTCTTGAATTCAGAAACTTAGGCTTGAGCTGTCTTCGTTTTGAAATTTTAATCATTGATCTATCATTTCTCTAGTAACTAATTTGTGACTTCTCATGATTGGCTTTTTATAGTTTTTGTTGAGGAACTCCTAATGAGTTACATGTAGTGGACATTTCAAAACAGTCAACTAGATGTGTTCCATGTTCGCCAATGGTCTCTTGGTCAGCTTTATGGTGTCTTAATTGACTAGTAATAAGTAGTAGTAATCAGTCAAATTATATGGCAGGCTTATTTGGCCGGGTAGAGTCGGGTGTAATGGTCGGGTAGTGACCAATTTTAATAAACGGTTTCAAGCTTGAACCATGATGTTAAATCTCATAGTTTCCACCATGGCAAATTTGTGTTCAGTTTTTGTATTATATGGATTAGGGACAAACCGAAAAGAGGGACATATGAGGGAAAATAAAAGGTAGTCTCTCATTTTGTCATATAGTCTGTAACTTGTTTCTTTATTTTTTGATTGTTACTTAAGTGTGAATACCTGCTCGTTAAAATGCTAATTCTATTAGTATCATTAGTTATATAATAAACCGCCCAAGTTAATAGCTACAATATTTACTCGATGTTAATGTTTCTTTTGGTTGTGTTTGGCAGCTTGGAGAACTAAGATAGGTTCTACTTCAACTCCATAAATTGAGGTATTTTAGAGTGGTTGAGATATTTGAGAGATATGTGCTCCTTTGTTGTCTAAATTTTTCAATGCTTTTAATTATGTAACCTGATAATAGTGATATAGGCTTGTCAACTGTCAGAAAAACTCCAGTTTCTTTCACTTCAATCTGACTATACAAAGCATTTTAATTATGTAACTTGAGATGCTTAACTATAGATATTGATATATTGCCTATCATATCATTGTATTTTGAGCAAAAAAAATTGTTTTTCTTCATCTAATGCAGAGTGATCTGTCTTGTTTGGACAGGTGATCTAAAATTTCCGTATGTTTTCTTGACATATGGTCAGTGATTCGTGTGCATTTGCTTTGGTGGTAATATGTTTAATGCATAGGATAGTAGGATTGTCTTTTTAGCAAATTGTGAGGTGTTGACTGCTGTTGTTTTATCATCAGGCTAAAAGTTGTAGTAAACTGCTAAGAGGGATGAATGAATAACTAGTGTGGTTAAGTGAATGCCTACTATTGAAATCAGAAAACATTTCCTTGGTGCTGCTAGAAGTACTTAAATTTTTTTGTTTCTTTTCATCTCAATCAATGGTTATATGTTAGCACAAGAAAAAGTATATTAATTTATCAATGAGAATTCATATTCCTTCACAAAAAAGGTGAACTCTCGACTATTGGCAATTTCTTTTCACTTCTAAACAATTGAAATACTAAAGACTTATTTACATTCTTTTAGCATATTGACAGGAGGTGGTGTTCCTGAATCTAAAAGAGCAATGGGGTTAACCAAATTATTGGGCGTTAATATATTTCCATTACAGGGGCTACTATTAGGATACTCAACACCTTCTAATTGTATTTGTTTCTGATGTCAATTTGGTCTGTGTATGTTAGTGGTTCAAAAGGATTCAGGTATTAATGTTTCCACTCAAGTCCAAAAACTGAATGATAGCTTTAAAATTCTATTTTGTTCTAGCCCTTTTCGACTTTACCCATCTTTTGACCAAAACGTACTACAGGTTATACAGGGTCATACACCCTTTAAACAACTTGTGGATATGTATGTTTTCAAGTAGACTCCGAATCAGTATTAAAGAGCCTAAAAGATATATCTAACTTGTTCATGAGCCAGCTAAACTTTTAATTTGTCACATGCATTATTGATTATAAAAACTTTGACATGCATCTTACTGTGTTATATTTTGAAATGAGATTCGTTGTTTTAGATAAAGAAATTTTATAGTACTATGTGTTTATAAGTTGTAACAAATAGGATACTCTATTAGATTTATTTGTTGTCATGACTAATTTTCATCCATTCTCTTAATTGCCAGGAAAGCAGTTCTTAATCTTAAAGTCCAGCCCTTTCTATTTCGTGGAATGAAGAAAGGTTGTTCGTTAGTTGAGAACAAAAAGCTAGTTGGATTTTTCAGATTCTTGTCTTCAATTTTGAGATGGCTTTTTGTACAAAGCATGTGACTATTTTATGTAATTTTCTTTATGGTACATTTTGAAACAATTGAATAAATGTTACTTTTATGAGCAATTTTTCTTCTTTGTATAGCCATTAATATTCTCTACAAAGCCTTCAATGTTCTTTATTATCTAATAAGCACAAAATATAGAATATTTTTAAAAAATAAAAAAACAATAAAAAACCAGAATAAAAAAAAAAAGGCTATGGGCGGCGGTTTGATAAAAGCTGCTTATAGTATCTGAGCGTCAAGTCTATTTAATGGATTATAGGCGGTGGTTTATTGAAACCGCCGCCTATTAACGTTATAGGTGGCGGTTTAAACAACCGCCGCCTATAATCCATTAAATAGACTTGACGCTCAGATACTATAAGCAGCTTTTATCAAACCGCCGCCCATAGCCTTTTTTTTATTAACGTTATAGGTGGCGGTTTAAACAACCGCCGCCTATAGTATTCACGACAGACAAATTTGCAGTGGTTCTTAAAACTGCCGCCTATACATATGCGGCGGTTATAAACCACCACGAATAAGAGAAAAAACCGCCGCGGATGTATTTTTTTTTGTAGTGTGGGATAGTACCAAGTTTCAAACGTTACCATGCCAAAATTCCATCGCGTCTTGACTTGATCCTATGAGGGGTCGAGTTGGGGCGTTACATGGCGTCTCACTGATATAGCTCCAGAGACTAAAAATTTTATTTTAAAAGTCAATGGGCTAAAAGTTCCCAAATACCATAGTCCACAGACTAAAAATTCATTTTAAAAGTCAGCAAACTAAAAGATCCAACTGCCATAGTCCAGGGACTATGTCAAGTGTTAACCCTATTTTTTTTTGGGGTCCAATTCTTGGCTGACTTCAGGGGAATAGAAGTATAAAGTAGTAATTGAACACTACAAACATAAAATGATCTAATCTTGTATAAAATCGAGAACCCTCTATTATATTTCTCTTGGTTATATAATCGTTGTCCTTGAAAGAATCATAAACTTTAAGTCTACCTTATAAAATCTTGCGTTGTTTCTCTTACTATCAATTAGTTTTGGAATAGAAGGTATAATCTTAATTAATTTTAGAATAGAAGATATAAGTATAGCTCGAAACAACAATGACTAAGTAGGAAAGTTGAACATGACATCCAACAATTTGCAAAAACCAAAAATCTTGCATTAAGATTTCGTGGGGTGCACCAAGCCCAAGCTTTAGTGCAGCACCAAGACAACACTCAAAAGCTACTGAGGCTCTTGAACGTTGCATTGGTACTGTACTAAAGTCTGGGCTTAGTGGGCTCTTCCCCTCAAAAAAATTAATTTATCATCTTGTGAGCCGATAACTCACATATTAGATATTAAACTGATAAGAATAGATCCTACACTTGATCTTAGCCAAAAGGCCGAGAAAGGTATGCTTCTCAATGTGCTTCATTCTGCATTTTATAATTTTCTCAGCTAGTATATCTTCTATGTGGAGGCGATATGGGATTCTCTTAGACTATAGCGTATTGCATACTAGGGTAATACATGAAAAGAAAATTTGTGAAAGTCATTTTAGGCTTTTCTTTAGCAAGAAAACATTCCAGATTCAATGACCTGGCGTGCACTTCTATTATTTTATTTTACTTTTTTCTTTAGTACCGTGGTTTTAATTCAAAATTTATAATTATAATAAGTTACCTGATCATCAAACTCAACTCTTGGGTGTAGACACACTTTTTACTACATGGTAATTAATTTAGTCAAATGAGGGTCAAGTCATAGCCTAATACTCTCCTCTAATCATAAAAATTTTAATTAAAAAAAAAATAAAAAGGGCAAAATAGCTTATTTTACATTATTTGTGTTATGCTCGTGATTAAAGAAAAATAATATTTACATTAAAACCTATCCTTGTTTTATACATATATATACATCTAATTGATATTAAATCGGATATTGTTTTTTAACTCAATTGCCATGGTTCTACTGCATCACAAGGAGCATTTGTGAGAAACAATCATTCTAAACAATCATTTGGTTTGGTTCATTATAATTTATTTGAAATGAGTTAACCTTATAAAAATATAAAAATAAACAAAAAACAATTTGTTGTTCAAAAATGGTGTTATACGCGATATTAGGAAAAAAATTAGATTCATTTATAATTTTTTTCTATACATATATATACATTTCAAATTGAATCCAATCTTTTCTCCTAACCCAACATATAATTTTTTTGCAATGAGCTAACGTTTTAAAGATACATAAAAAAAAAGTTTAAAGGCAATAAATTGAATTAAATAGCACAATAAGAAAATAAAAGACCAAAATATCATTTAATCTTAAGGCTTTATTTTAGAATTTGATGACATGGGGAATCTAGACATAACTAAAATCTCGTGGGGGAATTTAAAATTTAATTAGGTAAAAACCCATAGGGGGAAATGACATTCTCCTTTTTTCAAACAACAATTTTTAGTTCAAAACAAGTCAGCGATTGGCTCATTCTTTTACTTATAATGGAATAGTATTTGTCATTCATCTCGCATTGACACGATTGATATTACTATCAAGTGAAACTTGGGATCTTTCAAACGTGGGGAAACTATTGTCCCAATCCTATTTTGACCATTTAATTAATTATGTTTTATTTTAAAAAGACCACTAATTTATTAATTGGATTTTGTTTCGATCATTCAATCTATTTTCTCGTCAAAATTAATTAAAAAAGTTACTATACAAGGGTAAAATCGTAAAAATACATAAAATAATTACATTTTTATCACCAAATAAAAGTTATTTACGATCTCATCACCAATAACTTGAAATCTCATAAAAATGTTATTACTAAGATTTCAACCCTAAGTTATCCACGTCAAAACTAAAAGTTCTTATTACTGCACTACTTCAACTCAATGACTTTCAAATTACGATTAAAAATGATATTAACATATCTGCGATTATGATTAATATAACTTCATTTGCATTTTTTCTTTTTTCTTTTTTCTTTTTCCTTTTCCCTCTTCTTCTTCCTTCCCATCCCCATCACCTTCTGCATCTCCATCTTCATATCACACACATACACACATAGACACACCTACAGTGAAACACACGCACCAAATAATATAAGAGTTGATGTGATAATAATATTGGCTGACTTCAGGCTAATAGAATTATAAGTCCATTTGGTACGTTGAATATTCAATCCGAATCGAACACTACAAACATGATCAAGTCTTGAATAAAATCGAGATCCCTCTATTAGTTATATTCCTCTTGGTTCACAGATCTTGCAATTATTCCTCTTAGTATCATTAATTTTGGGGTAGAAGTCTATTCATATAAGGATAGTTTTGATCAACAACGACTCAATAGGAAAGTTGAACGCTTCCAACAATTAGCAAAATCGAAAAATGTTGCATTAAGATTTGGTGGGGTGCGCCAAGCCAAGGCTTTAGTGCAGCACCAAGGCGATGCTTGAGAGCCCCAGTAGCAAACTACTTTAGTTGGCTCTCCCCCTAAAAAAATTAATTTAACATCTAGTGAGCCGATGGCTCACGTATCAGTTATTAAACTGATAAGAACAGATACTACACTTGATCTTAGCCAAAAGGCCGAGAAATATTTCAAAATTGGTATAGTAATCAAAAATAAACCTGTTATAAATTCAAAATTATTTCAAAATTGATATACTAATTAAACAAATGTTAAATTAACAAAAGGCATACTATTTAAAACATTTCAAGTTTAGAATTTAAAGTGAAATTATCATAAAACATACTTTTAATTACAAAATATGTTAATATCGTAAAAGGATAGTTATCAGCTGAATTGGTTTTCTGTCTTATCATCAGGAGGAGGCTTTTGTTTTGGAAGAATTGGGAACCGTTGCAAGAGTAGTGCAATCTGTTCTTGAAGTCGACGGAGTTGATCGTTATTGTCTTCCTTAGGTCTACGCATCTTATCGGCCTATTCCTCTCAAAGTTTACGCATCTCAGCTTTTTGGTCCGTCACTTGGTGGTACAAGGTCTATGTTGCTCTAGTAACAATTGCTTGGATCTGCATCTCTGTGGTATGGGGTCTAGACGGCGAGACGGTGTGTGCAAACCCCACTGAACCCTAAGACCCTATCCCATATATGCGCCCTTTGTCCAATTGCCAAATCCTAAAATAAAAATAAATAATAAAATAATTAGTAAACAAACAAAAATAAAAATTGAAAACAAAATACAAAACAAAATAAAAATATATAAATAACAAATTATGAAAGAAATAAACAAAAACCCCAAAAATCAAAACAAAAATATAAAAAAATAAAACTACAACCAAAATAGTAGATATATATATATATATATATATATATATATATATATATATATATATATATATATATATATATATATATATATATGTATATATGTATATATATATTAAATAAAAATGTGGGTTTGAGAAATAGAGGGGTTGGGTGAAGCGAAATACCTTTGAGAGGTGGGTGGTGGTTTTGAGGGGTAGAGGAAGGGTATTACGAGGTGGGGGGTAGGAGGGTAGTGCGGGGCGAGGGGAGGAAAATCAGGTAAAAGGGGAAGGGGCTTTTTTATGTAAAGGAGTTGAGGGCGTTCTGCCCTCAGCTCCTTTAAATCGGGCTGGGCAACAACCCAACCCCAACATGGGTCGTCACCCACCCAAAAGTGGGAGACGGTCTCCTATATAAAGGAGACGGACCCAAAGGTCTTTCTCTTATATGGAGACGAACCCAAAGGTTTATTTCCTTTATTAATTTAGTTACTAATAAATTAGAACTTTTTTTTAAAATTTAAGGGAGACTTAAATTAATTAAGATAATTAGTGTGTTATCATTATTAATTTAAAAAATATTGAATTAGTAATTATCGTTAGTAGTTTAATTACAAGGTTAAGGTAAATTATTAATGATAATTTAATTAGTAATTATCATTATTAATTTAGTTATTAATTTAAAATAAAATATTAATTAATAAATATAAATTTTAATTTAATTACCATATAATTATTAATTATCATTATTATATTATTTACTTAATTAAAATAAATTATTAATTAATTTAATTAGTAATTGTCAAAATTAATTTAATTACTATTTAACAATATATATTTAACATGCTTAGTCCGTCTCCAATTCGTCTCACCACGGAGACAAAATGCAGACAAAAAATTATATCTTCAACCATGTCGTCTCCTTTTTGTCTCTGCGTGGAGACGAAAGTCATTTTCCGATGGAGACGGATTGGAGACGACGTGTTTTGACTGTCTCCGATTAGAGACGAATTTGAGATGACATAATTAGATTGTTTCCATTTCGTCTCCGCTTGAAGGCGACATGCTTTGTCCGTCTCCAATTCATCTCCAAATGGAGACAAAAAACCTTATCTTCTCATATGCGACTCCAATTCGTCTATCTGTGGAGACGAATTGGAGACGACGCGCCAATTGAACCGTCTCCAATTTGTACCACGCTGCCATCTATTGTCACCTAGAAAATTGGCAGTGTTTATGTCAGATAGACCAATGGTCTATCAAACAAAACATGCATATGGCCATAGGTCCGCTGTTACGTTGTAGCAGACCTATAGACTGTCAGGACCTTGCGTGCACGCCATCTCCAATTGATTAGACAAATCGATAGACTAATGGTACGCTGCAACGTGGTAACGTACCAATAGATTGTCAGGTTCCCAATTTACAAGGAACCTAGGGTGGTCTGAAATTGATAAGACTTAGCTTGCACGCCAGGTTCATTTTAATTAGACAAATCGATGGACCAATGGTACGCTGCCTGTAACGCCCCGAACCCAACCCCACGCTAAGTCAGGCTCGGACCCGTCACTCGGACAGAGTCTCCTCTGTACCAAGGACAAACTGATACCTGCAAACATTCATTCAAGACATCCGAACTAAAAGCAACAACTTATCCACAATAACTCCGAAGCCAAAACACAATCACAAGGCCATCCGAGCCTTGGAGCAACAATTTTCTACTAAAGCACACAAGCATGCGAGATAAGTTGATTTTAGTTATAAGTAGTTAATTATAATAAACTTCTAAGTTCCATATGAAGGTCTACAAACACTCCAAGCATGCAAGAGAAAAATAAAGTCTAGAATTCATTATTACAATCCAACAACTTTCTTAAACTCTTAATACACATTTACTAGACATATATATAAACAAGACTCTATGGTCTCAAAATACATTAACACCAAGAACTCCACATAAGAAGCACATAAAATCTACCTCAGCACACAAGATCACTGATTCTGATCTACTTGAACTTCTTCCTCTTCTTCTACCTCTAATAGCTGGGGATTCACCTCAGCTTCTCCTGAAACATTTTAGATGAGGAGTGAGCAACAAAGTTGCCCAGCGAGGGAGGTGATGCAGCATGTAAACGTGCAATATGATATGCAACACAAGTAAACATATATGCAAGACACATAAACCATCAAAACAATAAATCAAACTATTAATCACTTTAAAAAGGATACGGTTCCACTTCCAAGTCTTCGATCACGAGCCACGAACCACGAGTATCACGATTATGCCGGCAAAACCCAAACACCACACTTGGGATACTCCGGATGTATCCCGATCCTACGACCCTTTCTCCCGAGGTAGGTCCATGCCCAGCAGGTGAACCACGCCTCTGGGGTAGTGGAGTATGCCTCAGCGAGAAGGGAATAGGCACCATGGTAGTCGAGGGAGCACGGCAAGCCCGATGCCGCCCGTGTTTCTCGACGCTACCATGTCCGATATAGGTTGCGCAACCCAATACAAGTCACAAGCAAGCAATAATATCACATAACACGTAAGAGGGACGACAAAGTAGGCCGCCCTCACATATATGCACGATAAGAGCTCATATATGCAAGATATTAACTAATAGATGCCAAAAGAAAACAATCAACATAATTAATTCCAATAATCTTCTCAAATAACTTAAATACATCCTAAATATCCTATGCAAGGCACTACTAACACACATCAAGTTCCAATTGCAACTAAAAAGGCTAAAAACTACTTTTCCCCTTTCTTTAATCGAGCTTTCTTTCTCCTAAGCATAGTTCGAGATTCTCAAACCTACCCTAGTCTTTCTATATTCCTAATTAAGCTTAAAGGTACCCTTTAAAGTCATGAAAACTCATTTTCGAAGCAAAAGTTCGGGAAGGCCCCGAACGGGTTTGAACTATAGCCATACTAACCGAACCCCAATTTCGCGAAACGAAAGCACCAAAGGTGCTTCCTTAGCTCAAGGATACCCAAATCGATGCCCAAATTTGCCCGGATTGCCTAACGTGCAAAACCCCCTTTTTAAAGTAAGCTATTTATGCACTAAAGTTCGAATTCGGGTGATTCAACCTAACGTGGCTTTTCAATTACCTTCCCTAGGGTCTAGAGCACCTAATTGAGGCATCAATTCAAGTCAATTATCAAATTTTCTCAAAACCCTAGTTTTAGGCACTATTCATCGTCTCTTTGATCAATCTCAACATTCAACCGTTTAATTTGTTATCACACCACAAAAGTTAGCTCTAGAGACTTTAAATAACTCATAGGAAGCATTCAACACAAGATATATTGCTATAATTGACAATTCAATAATTTGAACATATGCAAACAAACTTTAACTCAAACAAATAAGACTCCCTCACAATTTTGAAGATGTAGAAGCTTTGTTGAAGGTCCTAAGTTGCTCAACAACCTCCCAAGATCAAACTAAGAGCTCAAAGTGCTTGGATGAAGAAGCAAAAATCTCTCTTTTCCTCTTTGAAGTGGACGGCCAGCAGGAGGGACAAGGATGGAATTTCTGAAATTGTTTTTGATGACTAAAATGCTATGTTCTATTTTATTTTATGAGGTAGTTGTTTTATATGTTGTAGACAATTAATTTCCTAAGCTTTGTAGTCTCAAATATTGACCAATTAAGGCTAATTATAATTACAAATGCTCTCTAATTAAATACTATCACTATTCTAACGTAACACTATTCAAAGTTCACGGAAATTATTTTTCAAACGCATACTCCTAAGCTCGAAAGTTCAAAACGAAAATTTCTTGGCTCCTTTTAAATGTCGAGTGACCTAGGAAAAATTTAAAATCAAGCTTTCGAAACAGTCAAAAATTTTATGAATAGTGACCCACAATAAAAACAATTAAACAAGAAAAAATGATGCACGTAGAAATGCGCACATAAGTATGCAACGATTATAATAAATTTAGGGTGAAATTCTCGGGTGTCACACCCTCTCCCCCTTAAACTAATTGCGTCCTCGCAATTCTTACATGATTCGGCAAAGAGCTCCGGATACTTCTCTCTGATCTGATCTTCTCGCTCCCAAGTGGCATCCTCAACCCCATGATGATCCCAGAGAACTTTTACCATAGGAATATTTTTAGTCCTAAGTTCCTGAATCTTTCGGTCAACCACTCGAAGAGGCTTCTCAACATAAGCTAAGGACTCATCAATTTCTAACGGTTCCGGCTCAATGATATGCGACGGATCAGGATTATACTTTCTCAACAGTGACACATGGAAAACATCATGAATCCGACCCAAACTCGGAGGTAAGGCCAATCTGTAAGCTAAATCTCCAACCTTCTCAGTGATTTCAAATGGTCCCACGTATCTAGGACTAAGTTTGCCTCCTTTGCCGTGCCGAATCAAACCTTTTCGCGGAGAGACTTTTAAGAAAACATGATCACCCTTAGAAAATACTAAGTCCCGTCGACGTCTATCGGCATAATTCTTCTGTCGACTCTGAGCTGTAAGCATCCTCTTCTTTATAAGCCTCACGTTATCCACCATTTTAACCATCTCCGGAAGAATAGCAGGATCAACTGTTTTCATCTCACCTACCTCATCCCAATACAACGGAGACCGACATTTTCGCCCATAAAGTGCCTCGTAGGGTGCCATACCAATAGTGGCCTGATAACTGTTATTGTAAGCAAACTCTGCTAGAGGCAGATATCTCTCCCAATTCTTGCCAAAATCCAGAACATAGGCTCTCAACATATCCTCCAGTATCCTGATAGTCCTCTCCGACTGACCATCCGTCTGCGGGTGATAAGCAGTACTAAAACTCAAATTAGTCCCCAAAGCCTTTTGTAGCTTCTGCCAGAACTGTGATGTAAACCTGGGATCCCTGTCTGACACTATCTGAGATGGAACTCCATGCAGTCTCACAATATTTTCAACATAAAGCTCAGCCAATTTATCGAGAGAATCTGTTTTCTTTGTAGCAATAAAATGCGAACTCTTCGTCAACCTGTCTACTACAACCCACACCGAATCATTACCTCGTGGTGATCTCGGTAAATCCGACACAAGATCCATAGTAACCTGATCCCATTTCCAAACCGGAATCTCCAACGGTTGCAACAATCCCGCAGGCCTCTGATGTTCTGCCTTAACTTTCTGACAAGTCAAACATTTAGCTACATACTCAGCTATCTCTCTCTTCATGT
The DNA here is from genome assembly GCA_037974665.1 of Ehretia macrophylla. Classification (NCBI taxonomy): domain Eukaryota; kingdom Viridiplantae; phylum Streptophyta; class Magnoliopsida; order Boraginales; family Ehretiaceae; genus Ehretia; species Ehretia macrophylla. Next base: position 71,443,403 of record CM075764.1, read on the forward strand.
TGTTCCACCAGAAATTCTGTTTCAAATCTCTATACATTTTTGTGCTTCCAGGATGAATTGTGTATTTAGAAGAATGAGCCTCAGCAAGAATCTCTTCTTTCACAGTCGAATTACTAGGAATGCAAATTCTGTTCCTGTACCTAAGGAGCCCATCATCATGCATCTTAAAGTCGGACTCTCCCCCTTTTGACTTTTCTAAAAGCTTCAATAGCTGAGAATCTGATTGTTGCGCTTCTCTGATTCTAGATAGCAATAAAGATTTGATTTGTAAACTAGCAAATTGAATACCTGATTTAGAAGCTTTCGGTTTCCATAAACACAGTTCTTCCACAATCTCCCAATCCTTGATTATCAAACTAGACACAGAAGCTTTCCGGCTCAGTGCATCTGCAACAGTATTAGCTTTTCCCGGCAAATAGCTAATGGTACAGTTATAATCATTTAACAATTCCAGCCAACGCCTTTGCCTCATATTCAAATCTTTTTGAGAAAACAAATATTTCAAGCTTTTATGATCAGTAAATATTTCAAATTTGTTGCCCCACAAATAATGCCGCCATTTCTTTAAAGCAAAGACAACAGCTGCAAGCTCTAAATCATGTGTAGGATAATTGAGTTCATATGGTTTCAATTTCCTAGAGGCATAAGCTATGACTTTACCATTTTGCATCAAAACACAACCTAACCCTTCTTTCGAAGCGTCACTATAAATCACCAAGTTCTCAGTTCCCTCAGGCAAGGCAAGGATAGGTGCAGTGGTAAGTCGCTTTTTCAACTCCTGGAAACTGGCTTCACATTTATCATCCCAATTAAACACAGTTTTCTTCTGAGTTAAAGTAGTCAAAGGCCCTGCAATCTTTGAAAAATCTTTAACAAATCGCCTATAATAGCCCGCTAATCCCAAGAAACTACGGACTTCCGTGACAGTTTCAGGTCTCTTCCACGACATGACTACATCAATTTTAGCATGATCAACAGATATTCCTTCCTGGGAAATGATATGACCTAAAAAGGCAACCTGTTTCAACCAGAATTCGCATTTGCTAAATTTGGCAAACAACTTGTGTTCTTGCAGGGTTTTAAGTACAATCCTCAAATGCTCTTCATGCTCTGACTCAGATTTAGAGTACACTAATATGTCATCAATAAAAATCACCACAAATTGATCAAGATAGGGTCGAAATACTCTCTGCATCAAATCCATAAAAGCGGCTGGAGCATTTGTCAACCCGAATGGTAAAACAACAAACTCATAATGGCCGTACCTAGTTCTAAATGCAGTCTTAGGTACATCCTCTTTCCTGATCCTCAACTGGTAATAACCCTGCCTCAAATCAAATTTCGAAAACACAACAGCACCCTGTAGTTGATCAAACAACTCCTCAATTAAAGGCAAAGGATATTTGTTTTTCACCGTTACCTGATTCAGACCCCGATAATCTATACACAAACGTAGTGTACCGTCTTTCTTTTTCACAAATAACACGGGAGCACCCCACGGTGACGAACTAGGCTGAATGAAACCTTTCTCAAGCAAACCCTGAAGCTGAATTTTCAATTCTTGTAACTCAGGGGAAGACATTCTATACGGGGTTCTCGAGATAGGACTAGTTCCCGGCAACAGGTCAATCACAAATTCAATCTCCCTATCAGGTGGTAACCCAGGCAACTCTTCAGGGAAAACCCCCGGAAACTCTTTTACAACAGGTACTTCATTCAATTTAAATTTATCTCCAGGCTGATTAATTAAATAAGCTAAGTATGCATCATAGCCTTTACTCAACATTTTAGTAGCTTTAATGGATGATATAATACGAGTCCCAGTAGACTTCCGACTCTCAGTTACTTTAATAACAGGTTGGTTAGGTACTTCTAGAGTCAAAACTTTCCTCCTACAGTCCAAACATGCATAATATCGCCCCAACCAATCCATCCCTAAGATAACCTCAAAGTCCTGAAATGGCATGATAATCAAATCAATAGGATACATGCAACCTTCAATGCAAATATTACAATCCTTACATACAGACTCCGTAACAAATTTAGTTCCCATAGGATTACCTACTTCAATCACATACGGCAGTTTATCAACTTTTAATGTAGCAGACTGTGCACATGCAGGTGTAATGAATGAATGTGTAGCCCCGGTGTCAATCAAAACTACTACCGGCTGATTATTAATAAGAAAAGTACCTTCCACCACCACTGCCGTCTCTGGAAGCTCCTCCTGGTCAAGTGCAAATACCCGTGCCTGACCTCGCGGTACGGTAGCTGCTCCTGAAGCTCTAGTCTGGGCACCCTGGCCTGAAGTCTGACCCTGACCACCTCTAAACTTGGGACAATCCCTAACTCTGTGCTGATCACTGCCACAGCCCGTGCAACGGCCTAGTTTCCTCCAACACTCAGCCTCTGTGTGACCCTTACGATTGCAATGAGTACACTGTAAATTCTTCCTAGCAGCAGCTCCTCCTGTAGGGGTCCTATAAGTAGATGTGGCAGAACTGCCCTGCTGAGATCTAGCAGTCACTGGTCGGGTCTGTGACTGTCCCTGTGGCTGGCTCTGAGCTGGTCTCGGCTGTGACTGTACCTGAACTGGTCCTGGGTAGCTCTGGGTCTGCCTAGGCTGCTGAGTCTGCCTCTGATAACCCTGACTCTGAGACTGAAACTACCGTTTGCTTGACTGACTAGACTGAGCTAACACATCTGCCTTACGTTTCTCATATCTCGATGCAGCCCGAACTACTGCAGCATAGCTCGGATAATCTTGTGAAGACAAGTTAAGCATGATGTCACTCCTCAACCCTGTAATAAATCTCTGAATTTTCACATCCTCCGGCTGAACTAAAGCTGGCACATATCGAGATAGTCTCGTAAAGGTAGCCTCATACTGGTCTACAGTCATGTTCCCCTGTTTCAAAGCTATAAACTCATCCTGATGCCTCTCACGGGCTACAACCGAAACATATTTATCCCGAAACTCACGAACAAAATCAGCCCATACATGCTGAACCCTCTCAGCATCCCATTTTTCTCTAATAGTGCGCCACCAAGCCTCGGCATCACCCTCCATTAAAAATGTAGCACAGTTGATCTTTCTTTCATCGTCACACTCAAGTATTGCAGCAACTTTCTCGAATTTACTCAGCCACAACTCTGCTTTCATATCATCTGGTTCACCATAAAAACTGTATGCTCCATGATGCAGAAATTTATCAAATAAGTTACCTCCCGCAGTACCACTGCCCTCTGCTCTGGCAGTCTGATTACCTCCGCCGGTACCTGCTGTACCCTGCTGAACCACAAACTGTGCTATGGTATTCATCGCAGTAGCCATAGTAGCTAAAATCTGGGCAGTGCTCGGCTCCTGACCTTGCTGTACATTCCCGGCTGCCCCAGCATCCTGCCCTGGTACATTCTGTCTAGGAGCCTCATCCGGCTCACCCCGTGGTCTACCCCGTCTCCTCATCACAATGCTAGAAGAACATCATATTATAATAGGCAAATAAACTATGCAAGATAATTTACACATTGTTTTCAAACATTTTACTCACATAAGAACACATAAAACACTTAACAACAATCAATACTAACTTTTCATATTCTTATCATATTAAGCTTTATCCTTCTTTTTCATGCTAACATGTCTTATATCTAAGTACTTAAACAATTAAACATTTACATATTCACATAATTCACTTCCGCATATAGACCTCTACCCACATGCCAAGGAATTTAACCCGGCTTCAAGCATTCTAGTAGCTCTGATACCACTTAAGGTGTAACGCCCCGAACCCAACCCCACGCTAAGTCAGGCTCGGACCCGTCACTCGGACAGAGTCTTCTCTGTACCAAGGACAAACTGATACCTGCAAACATTCATTCAAGACATCCGAACTAAAAGCAACAACTTATCCACAATAACTCCGAAGCCAAAACACAATCACAAGGCCATCCGAGCCTTGGAGCAACAATTTTCTACTAAAGCACACAAGCATGCGAGATAAGTTGATTTTAGTTATAAGTAGTTAATTACAATAAACTTCTAAGTTCCATATGAAGGTCTACAAACACTCCAAGCATGCAAGAGAAAAATAAAGTCTAGAATTCATTATTACAATCCAACAACTTTCTTAAACTCTTAATACACATTTACTAGACATATATATAAACAAGACTCTATGGTCTCAAAATACATTAACACCAAGAACTCCACATAAGAAGCACATAAAATCTACCTCAGCACACAAGATCACTGATTCTGATCTACTTGAACTTCTTCCTCTTCTTCTACCTCTAATAGCTGGGGATTCACCTCAGCTTCTCCTGAAACATTTTAGATGAGGAGTGAGCAACAAAGTTGCCCAGCGAGGGAGGTGATGCAGCATGTAAACGTGCAATATGATATGCAACACAAGTAAACAT